>JAKSZU010000011.1:47814476-49178088 GCA_026018925.1 Tupaia tana | reverse complement strand
GGTCTCATGAGTCTACCTTGAAGCATCATCAAGCTGAGGTGGTCAGGAGGAAAAGGAGGGGACATCTCACAGGTAGGAAGGGGAAGTTTGGCCCATAGCACTCAGAGGAGCGGGGAGGAAACAGCCAGTCCCAGTGGCAGAGCAACCATGACCACAGGAGAGGAAGGCACAGGCCAACGGCACGGAACCCCCAAGGGGAGTGACTTCAAGAATGCCAGTGCAGACATTACTCGTAGCTCCTTTCAAAGCCATTCCAGAGGTATCAGATCAGCAACGACAATGACACAAAGACAGAGGTGACCGACATGAGATGCAGATGGAGATGAGCTTTTCCAGAACACAGGTTCACAAACTGGTTAGAGATGGCCAGTGAGATGCAGGTGCACGGGTGTCATGTGGCCCGCGTGTGGCAGGGTCAGGAGAGTGAGCGCAAGGATGGGAAGAGAGAAGCCCAGATACACATGAAGGCAAAGCCGGCTTTCATCTTACCACTTCGTCCTCGGTAGGCTTGAAAACACAAATTGACACTTAGTGTGAGGCCACGTCACACTCAAGGATACAAGTTATGAGCATGAGGCTGACGGCTTCTGGGGAGGACTGTTACCGGGGAAGGGGCGAGCAGGTGGGAGGCGGGCCTCTCCAAACACAGGAAGTGAAATCAGCAGAAATTCAGAGTGTTACGAGACATTTTAGAAGGCATCCTTACCCTAGCAGTTTCTTTGTAAACAATTACATGTAAAGTGTAAGTGACCGGGCAGACTGGAAAGTCCAACCTGGGTCCTGAACTCCTACTCTATCTGCTTTAACAAGAACACAACGAATAGAAAAGATCCAATAGTTCAGCTCAGAGCTTTATGCTTTGAGTGGTCAGAGAAAGTGACTTTTTAAAAACTGGGTTTGGAGGTATTATCTTATGGAAAAGTCTGGGCTCGCCTGATTAATTTCCACTCTCCCTACAAAATGTAGGCAAATAACATAAAAATGGCTCAAACAAAATATCTCCAACAAGAGCGCATCGGAGGAGGAGGACTTCCACAGTACCAGTGATTATGGCTGCTAAGTCACGGAGTGGGAGGACTTGTCAAGGACCAAGGGGTGGGCAGCTCTCTGAAGCAGCCTGGGCTCCTAGTGGTAAGACTGGGATGCCTGGGGCCTGTTCTGCTGCGGGCCGAGACGGCACTTGGTACCGACATCTGCGTGCAGAGTGTTGCAGGCAACATGGAATTCAAGAAGAACAGAGCAAAACTCCCATGGGCTCTCTAGGCCACACCTGGAGTTCAGAGCAGGGCCCACGGGAAAAAGCTGTGGTGCCCCAAGAAGAGCAGAAGGCAGGCTGATTATTAGTATTTTTATTTTTCAAGCAGAAGACTAGAGCGAGGCTCTCAGGCACACAAGACGAAGGCTGACCCGCAGTGGAAGGAGAAGCAGCCCGCACCACTGGATCTTACCTCTTCCGCGTCCTCGGAATGGGTGGAGAGCTGGTCATGCTGAATAATCTCAGCATCCTCCTCTGTCGGTCCGTTGCCCACCCTGATCCCACCAAAGTTGAGAGTTCCCTACACAGATGAACAGAAAGAGTAGAATTTGCCTGGGCTTTATTTAATGTGACATTCTGTGAAGTGGGGAAGGTGATGGTTAGTACAGATCAATCCTAAAAAAGCACATATTCTAACAACGAACACCAAACCCACTGACTGAACGGCTAAGTGAAAACAAACAACCGATCCCACCCCAACCGCCGCCTCCCCGGCTCCGGCCGCAGCCTACATCTACCACCTCATCCTGCGTCAGAGGGAGCATGCAGCCAGCCTGCTGCACCAAGCGGTGCCCACCTCGCCCTGGCCAGTGTGAGCTGAGAATGCTGCTTGGACGAAAAGCTGAATACGAAGACACTCTCATAACAAGTGCAGCTCCATCTGGAAAGCCTGCTGAGCCGAAGCTGTTCTGCAACTACAGATTAGACTTTCTATGAGGGAGAAGAGCCATATTCCGTGGTGATTGTACCCTGGCCTGACTTTCAACAGGAGTCCCAGAATTCCAGCACCTCTCCCTAGAAAGGTACCAGGTCTCTGTCCAGGAACAAAGACTTCCTCGGTCAGAGGAGGAAAAAAGGCTTAATGCACAATTGCTTGTGGGTAGAGAACACTGAGTTTGTTTTGATTTATTTTTAAAGGCTCCTTTCCTTCAGTGGAGGATTCTAGGGTATTAAAACAACTCTTCTACAAGCACGTGGCAGAAACTGACCAAGTGTCTACTTCTTCTGATTCACAGGTAGTCCTCAGCAAGTGTCTCCATGAGCAGAACTTAAAAGTAACTTGATTGGAAAAAATGTGGGTCTATTGAGGTAAAAGTACTCTTTGGGTACATAGATGTGGCAGAGTTGAGTTAGGTCTGACAGATACTAATTAGTGCTAACCTGTCACAGAGTGAAACAGCCCTTAGAGGTGCTTCCTGCAGTTTCTGCCAGGGAGCCATCAAGGTGAGAGTTGGAGGGCTGAGCTCCTACATGTGGCCTTCAGGGCATGGCCCGACAAGGTGCAAGCAGGCTGCCAACTACCCCCTCCAGATACGCCTCTCATGTGCATGCCTGCCACAGCTTCCAGGCCAGTGCTACCAACCCGTCAGGTCTCTGCGCACACACGCCCTGTCTTCTTCCAGCAGTGGAGAACCAGCCACATGAGAATCACCATGATAGCTGCCTGTGAAATAGAGATTCTCAAATACTCCCCTTGGGATGGCAAACTTAGAAGGTCTGGGGGGTGGGGCCCAGAAAGTCTGTATGGAAAAATAGATTTCCCCGAGTATATACTGTATCATCCTTGCAATGGAACTATCAACGCTTAGAATATGTGGACTCTGTGAGATTCGGCAGTCCCACTGCTGGGACTTCCATGGTTGTGAAACTTCATCCAGGTACACGGACGACGATGCTTCCCACATTTGTCTGTCACAGCCAAGAACTGGGAACAACCAATACATCCATCACGACAGGGTGAGCACATAATTTTGGCATGTCCAATGGAATAGTCTATGTAATGCTAGGCTACCATAAAAAAAGTAATTATCGCTATGAAACAATTTCTGAGATTCACTAAATTTTTAAAAGCCTAATAAAACCAGGAGCCAGGAGAGTACTACCATTAAAACACAATTCCAAAAGTCTCTCTCTACACACACGCACACATGAACACACTCTTATACCAACAGATGATAGACAGATACACGCGGGAGGCAAACTCCCTACTGCCAATACCCTTGAGGAGGACTGTGTGGGAGGGGAGGTTCTCCTCTCTGTTAGTATTACACACCATCTCTAGCCAAGGACAGTGACTGCTTTGCTTCTTAAGTATCAGCAGGTGAGTGTTTGGGCCATAGAATTATGGGCCATTTCTATTTCTTCTTCCACTTATCTGGTTTTTTTTTTTTTTTGAGAGTTTTTTTTTTTTTTTGCTATAGGGCGCGTGCGCTCGCCAGACAGACAGAGACAGACGGAGAGACAGAAAGTGAGAAATCACCCCCCGGGGGGATGGTCACGCCACAATCCCTTCTCCTCCATTCTCCTCTCGGGATCTTGGGCACGCACGCACACACGCCCGGCGTGAGTTTTAAGCCACCGGGTTTGGGACGCAAACCGCGGTCGACTACGTGGGAGTCCAGCGACATAGCCATTACGCTAACTGCTGGTTCCCTTCCACTTATCTGTTTTAATACCTAAGAAAGAAATTCAAAGTTCACTAGATGATTCTGACGTGTACTCAGATTTGGGGACCACTAAAGCCTGGGCACCTCCAGGTCATGCACATATGACACCTGACAAACCCTTAAAAGGGAGACTGAAAGTGCTAGAAAGGGCCCAGGAAGGGACCCCAGTGTGTCCTGGGCTGGGCTACAGGGTTGAGGAGGAAGACTTCAGGACTCAAAGCTCCCAAAGCTGAAGGCCATATGTGAAACTTTCTCTAAACAGCAGATAAAGTGAGGGGCAGAGGTTTAATCTCCCAGCCAGCCAGACAAAGTATCCCTTAGGACAAGGAATGAGAGTTACAGGAAGGAGGATAAGAGACAAACGTCAGCAGAAGAAAAGAAAATGCCAACTGGGTTATATCGCTTACAGACAAAAAACAGAATGGAAACAGATTAATGTTCGCATCCTCAGCCCTTTGGGGTCAGAAATCCAGGGCCTTTCTTGCAGAATGATCATCTGGATGCCTTCAGGCTGCTCTCCAGAAACAGATGTTTGGTCAAAGAACCCGTGGTATGAAGACCCTATAAATGTGCAGCTTTCCAGATTGGAGTTTATCACAGAAGAGGTCGCCAGATCTCAGAGGATCAGGCGCTTCTCAGAAGCACACCTTATACGTGCTAAGGCTGGCAGAAAGCAGAGGACATGGGAAGGACATCAGTAATAGGTAGTGTGTGCTTAAAAGGTGTTTTTGTTTGCTTTTTATTTCTTTTTTTAAAAAATTTAAAAATTTAACTTTTATTTATTTACTTATTTTAATTTGACCAGAGAGGGACACAGTGAAAGAAAGAAAGAGAGAAAGTGAGAGAGCAAACCACCAGGTCTGGGACTCAAACCGTGGCCAGCCATGTGGGAGTCCAGTGCCCTTAATTACCATGCCACCTGCCAGCCCCATTTTTTATTTCTTATAGGGAAGGAAAGAGTCCCTACTTGAAAACAACTGTAAAATTACTTCTGACTCAAAATAACCTTTTTAGACTAGTTCTAGAAGGATGACTGGAAGCAGTTTTCCAAGTTTAAAAAGATGACAAACACCTAATGAAGGAAATGCTTATTTATCTAAATATTTAATTTTCTTTTAACGAGCATATGCTCCTAGAACATAGAAGTACACGTGTAATCACAACTGGTGAGATTTTTAAAAATCTTATCGATTCACAACATAGGACATACTGGGCTATTTGAAACATAAGATTTCAGTTAAAAGATGCTCTGAAGGACAAATATTTAATCACTTATCATTCAAAGTGCTGATACTGAGTCATGAGCTAGTTACTGGAAGAGGGAAAGGTCAAGAAGGAAGATGACTTTAGCTATTACACCAGAGGCACAATACACATGGGATACAAGGGAGAGTGGAGGCTGCTGAGGCCAGCTGAGGGTAAGAGGGCTTCGGAGTCTCTCCAATAAACACGTAAAAGCTTTCACCTTAAAGAGGGTGAGTCACTCAAATGTCCAAACATCATTCTGAGGGAGATCTCTAAAGAACAGGGAAATTAAGAATCACAGGGATAGATACTCTCGCCTCCACTCTGAGAATTCATCCAATACGTGATCACGAAATACAGACATGGACGTGCCCGAGTCCAAGAGCTGCCATCTTACGTTAGGATGACGGGGCTCAGAGGGCACAATAGCCACTTTGCTCCCAAGGACAGGACTGTACTTACTCAGCAGACCAATGGTAAAGATGACACCAGAATCTATTCCTAAGAGGTGGACATCTCTTCTGTCATTGTCTCACTGAGTAACAAGGACATACTTCCCAAGAGCACACATGTCCCATGTTCTTCAAATACTTAAGAAGAATTCTGCTGCACTGTTTGCCACCTCTTTAAACAAAATGTGATGGTGTGTGGTTTAATTCACTCACTGTTGCAGCCGCTGCTGCCTCTAGTCCCTGCTGGCTCGGGGTTGGGCTGACTGGGGCTTCCACAGGTTGCCCTTCCTGATAGTGAATGGAGGAAAAGAGGACGGGAAAGAAAACAAAAGAGGGAGGGAGTGGAGAGGAGACGAATGGAGGGTATATGGAAGGATGAAGATGGTCAGAAAAGGAAGAAGGAGGGTCTTGTAACTCAGCTGCTCTCTGACAGGAGTCATAATCTATCAGCCGTACAAGAGTCATGCAGCAAGACCTTTGGGGTTTTCCCGGGCAGGGGAATAAAGTATGCATTACTGGGTAGCCAAAAGTTATGCTCGACACAGCGTGTTTGACAAGCTTAACTTGATGTGTGTGGAATGCATATGCACGCATACAGTAAATAAACACAGATATGCATGCTGATTTTTTAAAAGAACAAATACCAATGTACTTTAAACCAAACCCTTTTCCTGGATGTTTTGGTTGGTGAAAGTATCATGGTCTCATATTAAAAGAAAACGTGTCAGCATCAGTCTTGTGGTTGCCCAGGCCAACCACAGGAGTGGTTTCGCCCGTCTGCAGCTCTTGCAGCCTCGCTGTGGCTAACACCGTATCTAGACAGGCCTGGGCCCGGATACTGCTGAGCACAGCTGAGCACGGTGTGAGCACAGCACATCCAGGAATAGTAAAAACTCATGGCTCTCTCTCAACCCCGGCCATTCAAAGTTGAATTCAGAGGTCTTAGGCACAAATTCCTGTTTCTCTGACTTTGGCACGCCCAGTGCTCATGCTGGGATATAACACAAAGGCATTTCAACAGCATATGGATTTGAGCACAGTTAATTATATTCACCATGGAACTGCCTTAATTGTATATTTTTAAATGTCTAGTAATTTTCAGCAATAGAAATACACCCACCAAATGTTTCCTCCTCAAATATTGATGACGAAGGACCAGTGGCTTGAACAGCAGCATCCAAGGTACACACAGTAGGGCCACTACTACCAGGAAACACTGAATTCCTTTCTGCAAAGTAAGAAGAAAGACAGCACATCATATAAAAGTCCATTAATAAGATATGCAGTTTTTGGGTGCAGGCGTGGTGGTGCAGGTGGGAGGGCAGGAAGGGAGGGCACTGTGCTTTAGTTGAGGTCACATGAGAGGCCCAGGTTCAGTTCTGGGACCAACCTAAAAACAGAACAGACAAACAGAAAAACAGGCCAAGTAACAGTGGTGCACGTCTGTGGTCCTGGCTAACTGGAAAGCTGGGGCAGGAAGATCTGTGTGATGTGGTGAGACTGTGTCAAAAATACATCTTTTAGGGCCAGCATGTGGCATGGTGGTTAAGGTACTGGATCCCACATGGCTGACTCTGTGGTTCAAGTCCTGAACCGGAAAGCCTGAAAAACTTGCTGGGCAGATGTGTGCACATGACCACAAAATCCCAAGAGGAGAATGGAGAAGAAGGGATTGCAGTGTGGCCCTCTGGAAGGTGACTTCTCACATTCCCTCACTCTCTGTCTCTCCAGCAAATACTTGCACCCTACGGCAAAAAAAAAAAAAAAGAAAAAAAAAAAAAAAAAGCCTCTCTCTCGTGCATGTTCTAATTAAAAAAAAAAAAAAAAAAGGCAGTTTCCAATTCCAGCATAAACTTCCTCCAAAATGGTATACTGATCTATAAAACAACATTATCTAGTTTCTTAAAATAATTAATAGATGTGACAAAGTCCAAGAATTGTTACATAAGATGGTAGTTAAAAATTCTGTTGTTTCTGAATGCAGAAATTACAGTGGATTCTGTCAAATTAAGGATGATCTGACTTTAGTCTTGGATGTATGGGCTGAAAACTAAAGGCTACAGAAAGGTTTCTTTTTTTGGAGCTTGGTATAGGGTATGTGTACTCATTGAGACAACAGAGAGAGAAGTGAGAAAGTATCCCCACTCCCCTGAGGATGACACTGACATAATCCTTTTTCTTCCACTCTCCTATATTTTGGGAATGCAAGCATACACCCCTCATGTTTTTTTTTGTTGTTGTTGTTTTGTTTTTTGAGAGATTTTTTTTTTTTTTTAAATTATTTTAATTTTTATTTATTCATTCATTTATTTTCATTTGACGAGAGAGAGAGAGAGAGAGAGAGAGAGAGAGAGAGAGAGAGAGAGAGAGAAAGTGAATTAGTAAGCCACCAGGTCCAGGAGTTGAACCATGGTCGGCCATGTGGGAGTGTCCAGCACCCTAACCACCACACCACCTGCTGGTCCCCGGGAGATTTTTGATATACGGTGTGTGTACTCTCTGGAGAGAGAGACAGAAAGTGAAAAATCGTCCTGCAGGGATAGCCATGCCACAATCCCTTCTCCATCATTCTCCTCTCGGGATTTTGGGTATGCATGCACATGTGCCTGGCATGAGGTTTTTTTTTTTTTTTTTTTTAAGAGAGATTTTTGCTATAAGGTGCATGTGCTCACTGGAGAGACAGAGAGAGAAAGAGAGACAGGAAGTGAGAAATCATTCCCTGGGGGATGGCCACACCACAATCCTGTCTCCTCCATTCTCTTCTCAGGGTTTTGGTCATGCACAGACACGTGCCCAGCATTGAGTTTTGAGTCACCAGGTCCAGGACTTGAACCATAGTCAACTATGTGGGAGTCCAACAACATAAACATTATGCTATCTACCGATCCCTGCCCTGATGTTTTTAAGCTGCTGGTTTTGGGACTCGAACTGCATAGTCAGCCATGTAGGATCCAGGTGTCTTTTTTTTTTTTTTTAGAGGTTTTTGCTATAAGACATGTGTGCTTGCTAGAAAGACAGAAAGAGAGACAGAAAGCGAGAAATCACCCCCCAGGAGGGATGGCCATGCTGCAATCCCTTCACCTCCATTCTCCTTTCGGGATCTTGGGCACATACACACTCGTGCTCGGTGTAAGTTTAAGCCACTGGGTCTGGGACTTGAACCGTAGTCGACTACATGGGAGTCCAGTGACATAGCCATTACGCCAACTGCTGGTCCCAGGATCCAGGTGTCTTAACCTCCTGCTACCAGCTGGCCCAAAGGAAAGGTTTTCTTAAGCTATTTTAGGGTCAGGGAAACATTTGGCTTCTTGATCTAGGATAACCATCTACGGCAGCCCACTTTGGGTTGACGCACCTGTCCAGAATACAGCATCGCATTACCAGATTCTGGGTAGGAAAAGAGGAACATGTTTATAAAATGAATCAGAAGGCTTGGTGCATTCTCAGATGTATGAGCATCATAGGCAGTCCACTTGTAAAAAATAAGGATGACCAAGTAGCCAAACAGAGAGGTCATGAAGATTATCTCAGGAATAAATCCAAAGTAGATATTCAGGGGCTTCCTGAAATAGCTAAAAGGAGAGAAAGAAAAAATGTTAAGGGTGAAAAGACCCAGGACCACTCCTACACTAAATACCAGATTTTTTTTTTTAACTAGATTTTTCTAATTCACTCCTCAATTCTGTCAGAAGCAGTAGCTAGGTGGGGCCAGCAGGTGGTGTGGTTGGTAAGACATTGGAATCCCACATGGCAGACTGCAGTTCGAGTCCTAAACTCCATGGCTTGAAAATCATGCAGTGGGCTGTGCATGCATGCCCAAAATCCTCAGAGGAGAATGGAGGAGAAGGGATTGCAGCATGACCATCCTCCTTGGGATGTGACTTCTCACTTTCCCTCTCACTGTCTCTCTCTGGTAAGCATACCTGCCCTATGGCAAAAAAACTTTAAAAAAAAAAAAAAAAAAAAAAAAGGCCAGCAGCAGCCAGAGGCTCTGGAGGCAACAGAAATGATACAGGGTTAACTATCACTTTCAACCTTTGGACCTTGAATAGCTCCAGTGTTACCTCCACCATTTTCTTCATGGGAAAAAGACTGGAAAATCTATTGGGTTGTCAGAAAAATCATGATGCATTTTTACAGAGAAAAACACATAAAAATATGTCATGACTTTTCTAACAACCCAATAGTAACTTTGAGACTGCAGTTCATAATTTAAAAAAACATTTTTTTTTTTTTTTTTTTTTTTTTTTTTTGGCCAGAGGACACATGTGCTTGCCAGAGGGAGACAGAGAGGGAAAGTGAGAAAGCACCCTCCATGGGGATGGTCATGATGCAATCCCTTCTCCATTCCTCTCTACTCTTGGGATTTTGGGCATGCACACACATAGGCCTTGCATGTTTGTTTTTTTTTTTTTTTCAAGTCAATTTTTTTTGGCTGCCTTAACTACCATGCCACTGGCTGGCCTAGGGTTCTGAGTAATTATCCTTCCACAAAGATGCTATCATTTCTCTAGGAAAAACATTATCTAAACTATGCACGTTCTGATGGCAGAAATACAGCAACTCACATATGGTTGAAAAGGCTCAGGCTGACTCCAAACAACATATGGATGATACCGAGGATGACAGACATCTTCATCTTAAAGGAGTTGAGGAAGGTCAGCTTATTGGTGGCAATGTTCCAAATCTGTCACAACCAAGAAAATGACAAGGTAATATAAAAAATTCTTGAATGAAAAAAATACTATTCATTCTTTTAAAAAATAGTTGTGGGGCCAGCAGGTGGCACAATGGTTAGGGCGCTGGACTCCCATATAGCATTTTGAGTTCCAGACTCAGTGGTTTAAGGATCAAGCTGAGTGTGTGTGCATGTGTGCTAAAATTCTAAGAGGAGATTGGAGGAGCAGGGACTGCAGCATGGCTATCCCCCCTGGGAGGTGATTTCTCACTTTCTCTTACTTTGTCTCTCTCTCTCACTCTTTGGCATGTGCATGCACCCCATGGCAACAATCTAATAAACAAATAAACGAATAAGAAAAAAAAATTTATTTATTATGGAAAATTAGTTTTTTTTTAAGAATGGTTTCATTTAACTTTATTTATTATCATTATTATTATTATTATTTTCCAATTTGATCAGAGAGAGAGAGAGAGGGAAAGTGAGAAAGCAAACCACCAGGTCTGGGACTTGAACCATGGTCATCCACATGGGAGTACAGTGCCTTTAGCCACCACACCACCTGCTGGCCCCTTATTATGGAAAATTCTAAACATATGCTTAAGTTAGAAATTACAAACTCCTATGTATTCAACTTTAACAATTACCATCAATTCATGTTTCATCATTCTGCCAACCACTTTCTAACCTCATATTATTTATTTATTTATTTGTTTTAGTGAGATTTTTGCTATAGGGCACATGAGCTCACCAGAGAGATAGAGATGGAGAGACGGAAAGTGAGAAATCACTCCCCCAGGGGGATGGCAATGCTGCAATCCCTTCTCCTCCATTCTCCTCTCAGGATCTTGGGCATGCATGCACACGCACCCAGCGAGAATTTTAAGCTGCCAGGTCTGGGACTTGAACCGTGGTTGACTATGTGGGTATCCAGTGATGTAACCGTTACATCATCTACTGGTCCCACTCCATATTATTTTGAAGCAAGGTCCAAGTAACATTTGTTTTACCTATAAATAGTATGGATCTCTAAAATGTAAGAACTCAATTTTAAAACATGACCACAACACTGTTATCACACCTAAAAAACATTAACAGTGATTCTTTAATATCACATAATTTATAGTGAGTATTCTAATTTTTCTGATTGGGTCCAAACTTTTTTTTTTTAAGTTTTTATTTATTTATTACTTCCATGTGTAAGAGACAGAAAGAGTGGGAGAGACTCAACACAGTTGTGATGCTGCAATCCACCCCTGCCTGCAGCCAGCCTAGCCAGTCTCTGGGCCCTTCTGTAAGGGACTGCCTCACAGAGAACTGCATTTTACTGCTGTTCTACCATCTGGCCACCAAACTTAAAAATATATATATTATTATTATTGTTTTTATTTATTCATTCATTTATTTTAATTTGAACAGAGAGAGAGAGAAAGAGAAAGAGAAGGAGAGAGAGGGGAAGAGAGAAAGCAAGCCACCATGTTTGGTACTCAAACTGTGGTTGGCCATGTGGGAACGTCCAGTGCCTTAACCACGCCACCTGCTTGTCACCGATTATTATTATTTTAAAATTTGCTTTAGGGAGAGAGACAGAGAGATACAGGTGCTCACCATCTTGAGAGAGCGCCCGGCGTGAGAAGCCACCGGGTCCGGGACTCGAACCGCGGTCGACTACATGGGAGTCCAGCGACATAGCCATTACGCTAACTGCTGGTCCCAGTCCCCGATTATTATTATTTTAAAATTTGCTTTAGGGTACATGTGCTCACCAGAGAGAGAGAGAGAGAGAGAGAGAGAAAGCAAGTCACCAGGAATGGGACTTGAACCATGGTCAGACATGTGTGAGTCTAGCACCTCAACTACCACACTACCTGCTGGTCCCCCTAAATGCTTTTTAATAATTCATTTATTCAAAGCAGGGTCTAGATGAGGTCCATAAACTACAATTGTTTTTGTTTTTTTTTAGAGGTTTTTGCTATAGGGCACGTGCGCTCGCCAGACAGACACAGACAGAGAGAGACAGAAAGCGAGAAATCACCCCCCAGGGGGGATGGCCACGCCACAATCCCTCCTCCTCCATTCTCCTCTTGGGATCTTGGGCATGCACGCACACGTGCCCGGTGTGAGTTTTTTTTTTTTTTGGAGAGGTTTTTGCTATAGGGCGCGTGCGCTCGCCAGACAGACGGCGTGAGTTTAAGCCGCCGGGTCCGGGACTCGAACTGCGGTCGACTACGTGGGAGTCCAGCGACATAGCCATTACGCTAACTGCTAGTCCCCCCGGTGTGAGTTTTAAGCCACCAGGTCCGGTACGCGAACCGCGGTCGACTACATGGGAGTCCAGCGACATAGCCATTACGCTAACTGCTGGTCCCCATAAACTACAATTGTTGAGACAGCTCTCAAGTCTCATCTACAGGAGCTCCTTCCATCGCTCTTCTTTTTTTTTATTTTTAGAATTATTTTTGCTATAGGGCATGTGTGCTCACTGGAGCACACATGCCCAAACAAAGATTGGCAGAGAGAAATCACTCCTCAGGAGGGATCGCCATGCTATCATCCCTTTTCCTCTTGGGATTTTGGGCACACACATACACACACACACACACACACACGTGTCTGGCGTGAGTTTTTGGTTTGTTTTATTTTTTAGAGGTTTTTGCTATAGGGCGCATGTGCTTGCCAGAAAGACAGAGACAGAGAGACAGAAAGCGAGAAATCACCCCCCAGGGGGATTGGCCACGCCACAATCCCTTCTCGTCTATTCTCCTCTCAGGATCTTGGGCACGCATGCACACACTCATGCCCGGTGTGAGTTTAAGCCACCAGGTCCAGGACTCGAACTGTGGTTAACTACATGGGAGTCCAGCAGCATAGCCATTATGCCAACTGCTGGTCCCCTGGTGTGAGTTTTATATTGCCAGGTTCAGGGCTCAAACCGTGGTTGACTACATGGGAGTCCAGGTATGTAACCATTATACCATCTGTTGGTCCCCTCCATCTTTTCTTAATTCCTTAGGAAATATTTATTAAAGAAATTGGTTTGTAGACCAGCAGGTGGCACGGAGGTTGTGGGCCGCTGGATCCCAAATGGCTGACTGCCGTTTGAGTCCAGATCTGGCGGCTTGAGGAATACACCATGCACATGTGCATTTGTGCCCAAAATCCTAAGAGGAAAATTGAGAAGGGATTGTGGTGCAGGTATCTCCCCTGGGAGGTGATTTTTCACTTTCTCTCTCCCTCTCTCTATCTCTTTTTGTGTCTCTCTGGCAAGTGCAGCATCCTATAGCAAAAAAATATAAAAAGCAAGAAAGAAACTGGGTCACTTTCCCATAGATTCCCAGTCTCTTTTGCTGATCTTATCCCTGTGATGCTGTCATTCTATTTTTAAGTATCAACTGCCTTAGCTCTTGTCACTCAAGGCCTGATGCCAATAATACTTTCCCGATAGTTTTCTCTGTCACCACTTGGCCTTCAGGTCACATTTCCTAAATCAGGACTCTAATCCAGTCATGTTCCTGAACCAAATGTTCCCTGAAGCCCCACTGTCACCTTTAGGCTAAAGTGCCAACTCTGCAGCCTAATGTGGGGCTTTCACCATCCGGCCTAGCTTCTTTTCTTTCTGAACTGCTTTGTCTACAAGAACGTATCCTCAGTGACCTCTACAGGAGCCTGTGACTAGTTCTCTCTCCAGCTCCAGTTCACCTGAAATTCAGCTCTGCAACTCCAACTGCCTGATACAAATCTAAACCTGGGTGTTCCACAGGTACTTAAAACCCAGCATCTACTCTATAAGCAACAAATGGAACATCTGTAAAACACCAAACCAAAAAATTTATATAATCATAGAATTACTATATGATAATATTACTGTTACTAGACTCCAAGCTCTTTTTTCTTTCTTTCTTTTTTCCTTCTAAGAATTATTTTATTTAACTTTATTTATTTATTTATTTATTTGACCAGAGAGAAAGCAAGAAAGGAAGTGGATGCCAAGTTTATAAGGGCAGGAGTTATGCTTTTAAATTATGTATTTTCCTTGTAGACAATAAAGATTCAATAAATATTTATTAAGCGAGAATGTAAAATATCATGAGACTTCTTCAAGCTGCAGTTTCACTGTGTATGTAACAAGGACAGCAGTACCTGTCTGACAGAATTGTTTGAGGAGTAAATCAAATGTGTGAAGGGCTAGCACAGTGCCTGGCCCACAGTAAGCATTTCAGTAATATTAGCTTCTATTATAATTAAAGTGATTGACTTTGTACCTCTCATCTCTGTGCTTCTGCACATACTTCTCCTTATGTACAATGATGTGAACTTTTTTTTTTTTTTTTTTTTTTGGAGAGGTTTTTGCTATAGGGCGCGTGCGCTCGCCAGACAGACAGAGACAGACAGAGAGATAGAAAGCAGGAAATCACCCCCCAGGGGGGATGGCCACGCCGCAATCCCTTCTCCTCCATTCTCTCTCGGGATCTTGGGCACGCACGCACACGCGCCCGGCGTGAGTTTAAGCCGCCGGGTCCGGGACTCGAATCTACATGGGAGTCCAGCGACATAGCCATTACGCTAACTGCTGGTTCCCTATGTGAACTTTTTTAAAGGTCAGATTAATTCCCACTCTCTACAAGAAATCTTAATCTTTTCAGTCCATAGTAAACTGTATTTCCTCTGGAATTTCATAATCCTTACTTTCTAATAATTATTCATAAATTCTTGCCTCGCTCATTCATTAATTTTTCCCCCGAGAGGGTACAGGGACTCCCCAGAGAGAGACAGAGATTGAGAGGGACAGGCAGAGAAAAAGAGAAAGCACACTTTTTTTTTTGGAGAGGTTTTTGCTATAGGGTACGTGCGCTCGCCTGAAAGAGACAGAGAGACAGAAAGCAAGAAATCACCCCCTGGGGGTGATGCCCACCCTGCAATCCCTTCTCCTCCACTCTCCTCTTGGGATCCTGGGCACGCATGCACACGTATCTGGCGTGAGTTTAAGCCACCGGGCTTAAACTGCAGTTTAAGCTCAAACTGCAGTGGACTACATGGGAGTCCAGCGACAAAGCCCTTACGCCAACTGCTGGTCCCGAAAGAAAGCATACTTTAACGGGGCATGGTCACACTGCAATTCCTTCTCCTCCATTTCTCCAACCTGTTGGGATTTTGAGTGCACATACAGGCGTGCACACACACCTGGCGTGTTTTTCAAGCTGTCAGGGCTAGGATTTGAATGACAGTCAATCATGTAGTACCCAATTCCCTTACCTACTAGGCCAGAGCACTGGCCTCCAGTTATTATTTTTTTTAGCACAAAATAAAAAAGATTTGGGGACCAGGTGGTAGCAAAGTGGCAAAATGCAATGTTTTGTTTTGTTTTGTTTTGTTTTAATTTGACCAGAAAGACACAGAGAGAGAGGGAGTGAGAGAGGAAAAGTGAGAATGCAAGTCACCAGGTCCGAGACTCGAACTGTAGTTGGTCATGTGGGAGTCCAGTGCCCTCATCCACCATACCACCTGCCAGCCCCCGCAAAATGCAATGTTTTGTAAGGCAATCCCACATGAGAAAGTTCACAGTGCAAGTCTGGAGCTCTCCCAGAGTATGGCAGGTATGTATGTACCATGATTCAGGAATAGCTGAAGCTGGGAGTGGACTGGGGCATCAAAACCCATTGAAGCTGCTCTCTCTCTCTCTCTCTGTCTTGCTCATGGAAGAGAAAAATAAATAAACTTTTTTAAAAAAGGAAAAGATTTGATCACACTTCATTTGCCAAGTACTTGAAAAAAGCAAATTCTTGGATAAGGTTTTGCAAATATGGAAAGAAAAGAATGGAAGTCTGAAATCCACAGGGAAGAAATATTTCTGCCTTGTTAAAACATCTACTAAAAATAAAGAAAACAAACTAAGTAGAAATAAGTTAAGAACTGGGAGGGAGTCTTGAAAATCAATCTTCCCAGAGTTGATATTACTAGCCATTTCAGAAATAAATAGTACAGAAATAAAATACATGGCTCTCCAAGGACTTGGTCTCATGGTTTAAATACTGAGCAGATACATCAAGGTTTTCCTAAAACATGTCAACTAAAACCCAAACAACAATTTATCTTTACTTTAATTCTTTCACTTCAGAACAACAGTTTTAAAATTTG
The DNA here is from genome assembly GCA_026018925.1 of Tupaia tana. Taxonomy (NCBI): domain Eukaryota; kingdom Metazoa; phylum Chordata; class Mammalia; order Scandentia; family Tupaiidae; genus Tupaia; species Tupaia tana. Next base: position 49,161,876 of record JAKSZU010000011.1, on the reverse strand, counting down.
GGGTTGGCATACAAGAAAGAAGTACTCTCTTACCGGATCGATGCCAAAAGGATACGGTCCACCAAAAACTCCAGTGATGGCTGGGTTCAGCTGGAGAACAGGGTTCCCTTTAAGCGTTTCCTCCCTACCAATGTGAGTAGAAAGGTCACATTAATTTTGATCAAGACAGAAAATTCTGGGGTCCAGAAACTGACTCCAAAAGAAACTACTACAGTTATCTTGTCTCTTCAATAAAGAAGGACTAACTAAGGTTGAGAATAAGGGATTGTAGATAACAAAAAGAAAAAAAAGATGCAATACATACACAACCAAGTAGAGAATTTGGAGAATCTGCTTCTAACTTACAAAAAAAAAAAAAAAAAAAAGGACTTAATTTATGGTACTAGTTCCCTGATACCTTCTTAACAAATCACAAAGCACTTCATAGGTTGGCACATAAATAAGAGGAGACACTGCGTTCTTCTGAAACACAGACATTGTCAACTATTTCCTAAAGAAGTTAATTTACTGCTTGTCTGAAAAATCAGAGCTGAGGGACCAGCAGTTGGCATAATGGCTATGTCGCTGGACTCCCACGTGGTCGACTGCAGTTCGCGTCCTGGACCCGGTGGCTTGGAACTCAAGAGGGGCACATGTGCGTGCGTGCCCAAGATCCCGAGAGGAGAACAGAGGAGAGGGGATTGTGGCGTGGCCATCCCCCCTGGGGGGTGATTTCTCGCTTTCTGTCTCTCTGTCTCTCTCTGTCTGTCTGGTGAGCGCACGCACCCTATAGCAAAAACCTCTCCAAAAAAAAAAAAAAAAAAAAAATCAGAGCTGAGAGTTCTGCAAAAGCCACTCTGGGGGCTGACTGATCTGTGAGATCTCTCTCTCTCTCTCTTTTTTCTCAATTAAACTTTGCTAGAGTAGACTTCTCTGAAGTTTTCCTTTCAACAACTTTTGTGTCAGACATGAGATCTGAAGGAGAGATTCCAGTGATCCCTGGGAGCATCGAGAGACCACGCAAGGTACCCACCAGACCATTTATGTCCATTGCTCTCTGGCAGCACCTGTAGGTCCTCAGGAAAGGATGCTTTCTGTGATCAAGAGACTGAGGACAATCAAACCCTTCATGGTCTAGAACTCAGAGAGAGACTGGGTCTTCCAGAAATGACACCAGAGAAAGACTGGCCATGATCCCTGTTGGAAGGTACCATACCAGATTCTTTGCACACTCATACTACAGTGAAGCTTCAAGGCCTCGAACTCTGGGTTCATAACTCAGAGGGCTACTTTAGACTCTTGGGATGGTACGCTTGTTGGAGACTTTACTTCTCCTCCCAAATAATAGGGGATCTGTACTGGGGTGGTGTTTATTGTGTTGTTTTCCTGCACCAGAAAATGTCTATGCCTATCTGCAGAGGTGGAGGCTGAACGGATTCTTTCCCTACAAGCACTCCTTGGAGCCAACTGCATGAGAAGCTGAGGCAAAGATGACAAATAAATTCCCCAAGAATAGCCATGCCATGAATGGCATTTCAGGAATATGAACCCATGTAACCTGATCCCAAAGAACTTGCTTTGAAATGGCCTTTTGCCAGACTACACAATTCCTTCTCACGTGGTATTAATTTTGGGGGGACCAGTAGTTAGCGTAATGGCTATGTTGCTAGACTTCCATGTATTGGACCATGGTTCAAGTCCTAGACCTGGTGGCTTAAACTCACGTCAGGCGTGTGTGCGTGCGTGCTCAAGATCTCGAGAAGAGAAAGGAGGAGAAGGGATTGTGGTGTGGCCAATCACTCCTGGGGGGCGATTTCTCACTTTCTCTCTCTCTGTCTCTCTCTGTCTTTCTGGCGAGTGCACGTGTAGTATAACAAAAACTTCTCTCAAAAAAAAAGTAAAAAAGTTGTGTGTGAAAAGCGATATTTATGTTATATAATGTGTATATTGGCTCATCAGAAAAGTCATGATGTAAAAATACATAGAAAAATACATCATGACTTTCCAACAGCCCAATATATGTAATATTGGCATTACAATCAATGTTTGATTTTAAAAATATCAGAGCTGAACATTAAAGGAGTACGCATTGTTTTTTTATCTTCTATAACTTACGTCCAATTAGATAAAGTAAACATCGGCCGTACACTCCAGGATGACCCGAAGATATTAAGAGACTTGGAAAAGCAGTCATTGTAGATGAGGCCAGTGTAGATGGAGAATACACCCATCAGTAGAATAATGTACCGACCACTGAACACAGTGCTAAACATCTGGGAATCAGAAGAGAGAAGTAATGAGAATGTACTCTCCGCACTCAGGTTGTGACAACGCTCTTTAGAACACACCAGCCCCTTCTTCTTGTCGTACTTTCCCCTATTCTGGTTCAGAAAACTTGAAAAAGACCAAATTATTAAGCTAATGAGAACTTCACTTCCAAAGCATATGGCTGCTTTAATGTTAAAATGAACAGAACGATTCCATTTCCCTTTGCTAAATACATGCACAAAAGACCTCCTGATGATAATTTTTATAATGCCTGCTTGAGAAATTGTAAAATTTCAGTCTAGTGCAGATGATTTAAAAATTACCTCATTCTCATTCTTCTGGGAAAGGATCCGGCTCTCCCTTAATACCATCCACACAGCAAAAAGAGTCATCAAAATGCCATGGCCAAAGTCTCCAAACATCACAGCAAACAGAAAAGGAAAAGTGATAATAGTATATGGAGCTGTAAAGAAACCAAAGAAAGAAAAACATGTGGTACATAAGACCAAAAAATAACACATTCCTCTCCATACTCTAAGATTAATATAAAGTGTCCTATTTCCCAGCTGCCAAGTGGAGGGTCCCTCAGAGAAAATCTTCCATGGCAGAATCTACATACCCTCACAACTCAGTTGGTGGACCCTGAGCTACTGTTAACAGCTGAAATGAATGACACAGGACATGAAGGTGTCGTCCCAGCAATACTGAGGTTTGTTCTTCGATTCCCTTCTTCTAAGCCCTGGGACACTGCTCCTGAGGCAGGTCAGCTAGCTACTCTCTGGAGCTGAATAAAGCCACCAGGTAGCAGGGGTCGGGTGGGGGGAGTCCAGAACTAGAGCCAAGCACATCCTGTGGAAGGCTCAGGCTCCAAACAAAGCCTAGCTCTGGATTTAATAATTAACTCCCCTGACAGAGGAGGAATCTGCCTTGTGCCTAAAATGGTCACTGATTGCTATATTTTCTCTGTCTAATCTTAGAACAGAGGAGCCAGGAAGCCATTTAAAATATCAGACATCTTGGGGCCAGCAAGGGCTATGGTGGTTAAGGGTGATGGACTCCCACATGGCTGACCATGGTTTGAGTCCTAGGCCTAACAGCTTGCTTTCTCACCTTCCTTCTCTCTCTCTCTGGTCAAATTAAATGATAATAATAATAATAAATAAAGTTGAATAAAATAATTTTTTAAAAAATCAGATACCTTGAGGTGTCTCCTGCAAATGCTTTGCTAGAGAACATCAGATGTTTTATGGCTGGGAGAGAGTGCACGTGGAATAACCGACTGAGCTCTTAAAAGGAGTGTTGCTGGGACCAGCAGATGACATAATAGTTATGTCACTGGACTCCACATGGTCGCTTGCAGTTCAAGTCCCGGACTAGGCAGCTTCAAACAGGCTGGGTGAATGTGCATGAGTGCCCCAAATCCCAAGAGGAAACTGAAGGAGAAGGGATTGCGGTGTGGCCATCTCCCCTTAGAGGGTGACTTCTCACTTTCTGTCTCTCTATCTCTCTCTGTCTTTCCAGTGAGCACACATGCCCTATAGCAAAAATCTCTCTTAAAAAAAACAAAACAAAAAGCAGTGTTGCCTGGTGATAAATCTGTTTCTTAAAGTCACATGGGCCACTTTTTCACAGGAATGACAAAAGATGTGAGGTTTTGACAGCATCTTTAGTTTTTTTTTTAAAGAGTTGTTTGTTTTTAATTAAGTTATTATTAATATTATTTTAATTTGACCAGAGAGAGAAAAAGAAAGTAAGAAAGCGAGCCACCAGATCTGGGATTTGAACCACAGTTGGCTATGGAGAGTCTGAAGCCTCAACCACGACACCACCTACCAGTTCCAAAATCTTTAGTGTTCTTTTTGAGAGGTTTTTGCTATAGGGCACATGCGCTTGCCAGAAAGACAGGGACAGAGAGATGGAAAGTGAGAAATCACCCCCCCCAGGGGGTATGGCAATGCCACAATCCCTTCCCCTTCATTCTCCTCTCAGGATCTTGGGCACACACACACACACACACACATGCCCAGCGTGAGTTTAAGCCACAGGGTCCAGGACTCAAACTGCAGTCAACTACATGGCAGTTCAGCGGCATAGCCATTACGCCAAGTGCTGGTCCCTAAAATCCTTAGTTCTAAGGCAGTTGTACAATAGCATTGACAGAGAGGTATTAAAGAAAACAACAAACCACAAACCTCTAAAAAGACACAAGTTTTTGTTTTTGTTTTTACCTGGATTTATCTCTCGGTAAGTTCCAATTCCATAAGCATCTACTATGTTCTGAAAGCCACATGTAAACTTGTTGGTTTTGTTATAGGTTGGTGGGGTCTGGTTCGTCTGCATCCTGTTTAAAATGGAGGGCACAGTGGAGCCACTATGTTCCTGGGAAATAGTAACACATACATCCAAGTTAGGCAAGCCTCTGACCACGGCGGTGGCTCCACGGGTGGGTGTGTGTTTATAAAAACTCATCAAACTATACACATGCATTTTCTTCTGTGTAAATTATAGCTCAATAAAATCAATGGAAACATATAATTAAGGGTTATTTTTTCCCAGTCTTTGGGGAAACTGAGACTAGGTATAAAATTTGCAATGGAAGATTTCAGTTAAGTCTTGAGAACTACATCCTGCATCCTTCTTGTAAAAAAAAAGTTTGGAACCTCTGCCACACCTGCCTTTCTATGAATATCCTTGTCCTCTCCTCTTTTCATACAGGAGGCAAAGTATACTCTCTGCCTCTCCTTCAGCACCTACTCCTAACAGCAGAACACCTTGCAGTCGGGCTGAGCTTGCTGACTCCTCACCCAACGCAAAGGACTTCCCTCTCATTTGATACCAGAGATGTATTCTTCAACGAAAACCTCAGGAATTCTGCTCACTGACCGCTCCTCTCTATTCCTTCTCCGCTGCCTACCCAATAACATTACAACCCCCTGAGGGGCTTCCTTATTTCTCTCTCTGATCTCCCACTCGGGGGCCTCCTCCGCTTCCACTCTCATGACTCCCATTCCTCTAGTTCTGTCCCACTGTCTACTTGACATTTCCACCTGGGTTTCTGTTCAGGACCTCAATGTGACTGCAGCTGAATTTATCATCTTTCTCCTATCAATAAGCTTCTCATGCTGAACTTTTGCTTCCCTGAATGGAACCCCAGTTCTGATCACTCACTCAGCTTTGAGGGCCCAGGAACATTTTCAATTCTTTCTCATTATATTTTCCTGCATCTTGCTAGGAACCAAGTGTACTTACTGAGTTTTCCTTCATGATGTCTCACAAGTCCATTATTATTTTTTTTTCCCACTGCCAAGCCTTACCCTAGAGGGTCCCTATCACTTACTACTCTAGGTCTACAATTTCCCTTCCTGACCTCTCACCTACACAATCTCCCCAGTCCTTCATCCAAACCAGATGCCATCAAATTACTCAAACTGCTCTGATCATGTCCCTTCACTGTTAAATAGCTCCCAGTGACCCTCTACTCCCTTGGAATAAGATTTAAACCTTCTAATCTTGACGGGGCCATGCAGGCAACACAAGCTGGTAAGGATGCTGCCTCCCATTCTAAGGCAAGGCCTGGACTGGGAAGAAACTGAGGCAAGGCCCGGTTTACGAGCTCTCCCTTGTGTCCTTGAACTGGCCGGTATTCAATTTCTCTGCCATAAGTTTTACTGTTATTACGGTACCCTGTAAGGGTAAAACATCACCCCCAACCATTACAATAAAGCCAATTAGTGACTTTGTAAGAATGTGGTTCCCTAAGACTGACAGGAGGACCAGGAAGTTTAAGACTCCCCCACCTGTCTGTTTTTAAGTCAAAATTAACATATAGATTAAGTTAGTATAAACCAAATTAGCATTAGAAGCATATGTAGACTAAGTTAGTTTAAGACTAGTTTTTGTAAATACCCCTTGTTAAAGCTACAGGCCAAAGTGAACTCATGCTAGGCAAAGTCAGCACATTCACCACGTAACAGAGACTCAGAAATAAAACAAAAGAACTCATTAATTAACAGACTCAGCAAATAAAATGCAGAATCCCACAGGTTTATTAAAGGAAAAGGCCTGGCTGGGACAACAGGATAAACAAACTTGAGGGCTCCAGAGAAAGATTAACTTAGCTGGGAGCTCTTATCTAAAGCAACAGGTAGTTTTCAACTACAAAGAGTTTCTCATCTATGTGCTATTGACTATGAAAAACTGCTAATAAAACATCCTGTGTTGTCTCCTGAGCTACAAGATCATCTTCCTTTCCCATACAAAGATCATAGACTCACCTATTGTTGTAATGTATGAATGGTCCATATATTAACTGTGTCTTTACTTAGCAAGACAAGATTTCTGTCTAGGACTTTGCAGCCAGCAATGTTATTGGCCTGACCCAGGACTGAAGTTATCAAACATCCTGCAAGCCCCCTCTTCAAAAGACCCTTCCCAGTAATCAAGATCCAAGAAGAAGATACAACAGACAAATGGACTTCCTCATCCTGAGAACTGTGATTGATTTTACCTGATCTGACAAGACAAACAGCATGTTTTATGTTTATTACTTCCATGCTTTGTACACCCTGTTCCTTAGAGTAAATTTTTTTCACTGCCCATTTACTTGCATGTATCACATTTTCAATAAATAAGCACGATGATTCCTAGCAGTTGTCACTCCTCAGAGAGCGATTTCTGGGAGTGTTCGGCATAGGACGTGCATGAAAAGGCACCGAGGCCTCTGTCTTCTGTTCACCTGCGCCGCCTCCGTAGAGTCGACCTACCCCCGCCGAGGCTAGACCCAAGGCTAGACCCTGGCATAATCTGTTATTTTGAAACTTCTTACTATTAAGTTCTAATATACCTGATGCAGAGAAGTACTTGGGCTCTTTCACCCATTATAATTCCTGCTCTTATATAACATACAGCCACATTGCACTTCCTGCCTTTGTCCATACTGCTTTCTTCTTGTCATTGCCAATCAACACCTTACCCATTCCTCAAAGCCCTGATCAAATGCCACCTTCCTGAAGCTTTCTCCCATCACCCTAGCTGCAAAAGCTCCACATTTGGGCCACATACATCTACCAATCTACCACTCTTAGCACAGACTATCTTCTCTGATGGCGTGTCGCTCTCTCCTAACCAACTATAGGATGCCTGAGGGTATGACTGTACATCCATGCCACCCCAGGCCCTGCCAGTGCCTTAGACAGAACACCTCTAATGAACTACTGAACAGAAGTAGTGGAATACAGTGAATGGGTCTCTGAATTGCAGTTTCCACATTTGCAAAATCAGAATAGAAGACCATACACAAAATGTACTGTCAGGATCCAAGACGAATATATTAGAGAACTGTGAAAGTAAAGGCACCATGTATATGAAACTGATCAAGGTTACAGTTGACGGGAGCCTCTCTCCTTGGCCACAAGCTGCACTGCTAGCTTTGGAGACTTACCGTGCCCCTTCTGAGTGCAAACTGGATGGAGTCAAGGTCGGTGACAGGGCACCAGACCTCTGCAATCAGACATTTCTGGGTCACATCTATGTTGCACAGATTCAGGGTATGGTAGATGGCCTTCATCTTCCGCACCTTGATGAACCAGACCCGGATGTTCTTAGCAGCTGCCTGCAGAACCCTCTGGCGGTGATCTTCTGTTTGATTCAGAACCTTTTGGGAGAGAAAGATACAAGGGAGGGATCCTTCTAACACCAGTCTTAGATCTCAGGATATGAATGGCAAAGAGGAACAGCTTTCTGAAACATTGCCAGGAAACCGTCTTTCCTTTTCTTTTAAGAGATTTTTTGCTATAGGGCATGTATGCTCACTGGAGAGAAAGGGAGACAAAAAGCGAGAAATAAACCCCCACTGGCGGGGTGGGGGGATGGCCATGTCACAAACCCCTTCTCCTCCATTCTCCTCTTGGGATTTTGGGCACGCATGCACATGCACCTGGTATGTTTTAAGACACTGGGTCTGGGACTCAAACCATGGCTGACTATGTGGGAGTCCAGCAACATAACCATTACGCCATCTGCTGGTCCTGAAATCATCTTTTTCTTTCTCTGGCTAGAATGATTTCTTTTTTCCTTTTTTTTTTTTTTTCCCCCAAATTACAAGAAATTCAAGTTCTAGTTACTATATTCATGCTCATTTAGTCTCAAGCTCAAGAGAAATATAGGAAAATGGTTTTTTGGCTTTTTTCTCTATATTCAGCCTTGCTATCCATCGAAGGCACAGTGACCATGCTTCTCTGGCTTTTACTCAGATCATTAAAAAACAGACTTGAGGCTGGTCCCGTAGCCTAGTACTCAAAGCAGCTGGATCCTCTATACTCAGCCATTGTTCAAATCCTTACCTCAATGGCTTGGAAAACATGCTGGGTGCATGTGCCTGCATGCCCCAAATCCCAACAAGATGGAGAAATGGAGCAGAAGGAAATGTGACATGACCACTCTCCACTGGCAGTGTTTTCCCCCTTTCTCAGTGTTTCTGTCTCTTTTTGGTGCACACACATGCCCTCTGGCAATTAAAAAACAAACAAAACAACAAAACCAGAGGCTTGTTATGGGCAACCTGTCACTCAGAATCACAGAAGGGGCCAACAGCTGACAAACGAAGGAATCCAGCAAGCTGCAGAGCCCCTCGCAGGTGAGCCAGTCCCAGGGAAGGTGGGAGAGAGGCTGTGAGCACCATGGCTTGCTATTCTGGGAACAGGAGCCAGAGACCCTGTGGAATCTGGAGCTCTCTTGGTTTTTAGAGGAGGTCTGGACCACCACAGACACTGCCATGTGGGGGCTGTAAGGCTTTACCCTTCTGTCCGGCATCCTGGAGGGAAAAAGTTTCAGTGTCAATCCTTTGGAAATGAATACAGATTTTTCTCAGAGAAATCACATTGCCTAGATTAGGCTGGAGGAAGGTGCAGGGACATTTGACATGCTATGGCCTTGTTTATCACCAAATATTAAGGTTTCAAGAGCAGAGGTGAGGCTAAGCCCCCTGCTTCCAATCAGAAGGAGCTGGGCAAGCAGCCCAGAACTCACACTTCAGTGTGAGAAACTCTGAAATCTCATCTCTTTGAAGAGAAAAAGCTATATACTATGGTAATCACAACTCTCCATCACATATCTTCAAGCTTGTTCTGAACAAAGCCGTCAGCACACCCTGAAAGATGGTCTCGTTCAGGGGAAGGTGACTTCCACATTTTCAAAAAGAAGAAAAAAATAAATAAATAAAGAGCCTTGGCATACTAGGAAAACTTTTACGTTGCCACTTGGACAACTACTTTCCCTCCTTCTGGCTGTTGACTATTTCACAATCACTATTAAAACTTCTTTAGGAAGGATGCCAAATAAATTTGCAAGCAACATTCTGTTTGCCCTTTTTCTTTCCCAATCCCACTGCATGGTTTCGATCCCCCTTTTTTTTTTTTTTGGAGAGGTTTTTGCTATAGGGCGCGTGCACTCGCCAGACAGACAGAGACAGAGAGATAGAAAGTGAGAAATCACCCCCCAGAGGGGATGGCCACGCCGCAATCCCTTCTCCTCCAATCTCCTCTCGGGATCTTGGGCACGCACGCACACGCGCCCGGCGTGAGTTTAAGCCACCGGGTCCGGGACGCGAACCACGGTCGACTACGTGGGAGTCCAGCGACATAGCCATTACGCTAACTGCTGGCCCCTTTTTCTCTTTTTTTCTTTTTCTTTTTTTTTTTTTTTTCAGTCGATCCCCTTTTAAAGTTTCAGTTCCTACAGCTGGATTTTTAAAAAGTCTAATTCTGGGGGCCAGCAAATGGCATAATGGTTAAATCACTGGACTCCCATGTAGTTGACCATGGTTCAAGTCCCTGACCCAGTAGCTTAAAACTCACTCCAGGCACATGCTTGTGTGTGCCCAAAGTCCCGAAAGGAAACTGGAGGAGAAGGGATTGTGATGTGAGCATCCCCCAAAGGGGTGATTTCTCACTTTCTGCCTCTCTCTGTCTCTCTGGTGAGCACACATGCCCTACAGTAAAAATCTCTCTAAAAAAAAAAAAATTCTAATTTTGGGTTTTATTTATCTTTTTTTAAAAAAATAATTATTTTATTTAACTTTATTTATTTTTATTTGACCAGCGAAGGACAGAGTCAGAGAGAGAGAAAGGGAAAGTGAGAAACCAAGCCGCCAGAACTGGGACTTGAACCAAGGTCAACGATGTGGGAGTCCAGCACCCTTAACCACCATCTATATTTTAAATTTGTCACAGGGCACATGTACTTGCTGGAGAGAGAAAAAGAGAAAGAGAAAGTGAGAAATCACCCCCTCAGGATGCACATGCCAAAATTTCTTCTTTGTCAGTCTCCTCTAGGGGTTTTGGCACACATGCACACGTACCCAGCATGTTTTCCAAGCTGCTAGATCTGGGACTAGAACCACACAGTCACCCATGTGGGATCTACTCAACTTAACCATTATGCTACCAGCTGGACTTTAATTCTGGTTATTTATAATGATGATTGCTCATACCCTTAAATCTACTCATGAGCTTGGAGAAAGATAAGACAGTCTTAGAACCCAGAATGTGCTAATATGGCTTATCACCCACCAGCAGTTCTAACAAACTTACTTCATCTGGTTAAACAGATAAGCATATGTCAAAGAGCTGGAAAGAGGTCAGACTGGCAGCCTTATACAATAAGGCTCAGAGGGAAAGATGCAAAAGAGCATTGAAGTGGGAGTTATGACATATTTCTAATTTTGCCAATGCTAGAAGGACTGCCTTTGGGATTAAGCATGTTTATTAATATTTCAAAAAGGGAGTCATGACAGGACCAGCAGATAGCATAATGGTTGCGTCACTGGACTTCCATGTAGTTGACCGCAGTCTAGGTCCAGGTCCGCATCTGGTGACTTATACTCAAGAAGGATGCATATGCCTGTGTGCCCACCCTGAGAAGAGAATGGAGGAGAAGGGACTGCAGCATGGCATACTCCTTGGGAGTGATTTCTTGCTTTCTGTCTCTCTGTCTCTGTCTCTCTGGCAAGCACATGCACCCTATAGCAAAAATCTCTCTAAAAAAAGTTAGGGGGAAGTCATCACACTTATTCTTTCACCCTTTCCTTCCATGGACACAGACATCATCATTTCTCCCTTAGAACCTGGTGATGACCATAGTGTGTACAAACCATACACACACTTAAATTTGGTAAAAATGTAACATAATTTCCTTCTGGGCACAAGGGCCATACCAGGGCTCTTAGAATGTGTGATTAAGATTGAATGTAGCAGGGCCAGCAAGTGGCATAGCAGTTAAGGTGCTGGACTCCCACATGGATGACCACAGTTCGAGTCCTGGACCTGGTGGCTTGCTTTCTCACTTTCCCTCTGTCTTTGTCTCTCTTTGGTGAACATGCATGCCCTATAACAAATAAATAAATAATAATAATGATAAATAAAATTAAACAAATAATTTTATACACGTGCACACACACACACACACACACACACATATATATATATATTCTAATTTTTTAAGAGAGATTTTTGCTATAAGGTACGTGTGCTTGCTGAAGACACAGAGAGAGACAGCGAGACAGAAAGTAAGAAATCACCCCCACCCCAGGGGGATGGTCACTCCATAATCCCCTCTCCTCCATTCTCCTCTTGGAATTTTGGGCACACATGCACATGGGACCGGCATGACTTTTAGGCTGCCAGGTCCAGGACTCAGACCGCAGTCAACTACTTGGGAGTCCAGTGACGTAACCATTACGCCATCTAGTAGTCCCCATAATAGTTTAAAAAAAAAAAAAAAGGCCAACAGGTGGCATGGTGATTAAGAGCACTGGATTCCCACAGGGCTGACTGCAGTTCAAGTCCTAGACCTGGTGGCTTGCTTTCTCACTCTCTTTCTCTGTCCTTTTCTGGTCAAATTAAAATAAACAAATAAATAAAGATAAATAAAATAATTCTTAAAAAAAGAAAAAAGATTGAATGTAGCAGAAGGATACACACTAGGCAGCTTCATCCTTAGGAGGTAGACTGTGTGTGAGACTTTATGTGCACCCAATCTTTTAAAAAACTGAGCATACTTTTTTTTAAGATTGAATTTTATTTATTTATTTTTCTTTAATTTGCTAGAGTGCATACATGTTCACTAAAGAGAGACTGAGAAAGAAAAAGTGAGAACACAAGTTGCCAGATCCAGAACTTGAACCTTGGAACCTTAACCACCACAATACCTGCTGGCCCAAACTGAGCATACTTTTAAAAATGATCATATAAAAAGTACCTCAGAGTGGAAATAAATACTCTAAGCAACAATGATTCTAAATTCAAAGCATTCCATCTCATTTGGGGACGATTAATGCTTTTTTAGGTTTTTGCCGTAGGGTATATGCACTTCCCAGAGAGAGACAGAGAGAGAAAGTGAGAAATCACCCTCCAGAGGGGATGGCCACACCACAATCCTTTTCCCTCCATTCTCCTCTTAGAATTTTAGGTGCACACACACGTGCGTCTGGTGTGATTTTCAAGCGACTGAGTCTGGGACTCTAACCATGGTCAGCTACATGGGAATCCAGCCACCTTAACCACCATGCCACCTGCTGGCCCAATTAATGCTATTTTTTTAAAAAGAATTATTTTATTAAACTTTATTTAATTATTTATTTCAGTTTGACTATAGAGAGACAGAGTGAGAGAGATAGAAAAAGAGAGAGAGAGAAAGAGAAGACAAGTGAGAAAGCAAGCCACCAGGTCTAGGACTCAAACTGTGGTCGGCCACGTGGGAGTCCAGCATCCTCAACCACCGTGCCACCTGCCAGCTCCTATTTATGCTATTTTAACAGTCATTCCCTGAGACTTTCCCCAGTTCCATGATGGACATATTCCCCATAGACTTTTTTTTTTAAACCTGAGCTTCCATAGGTGCCTCATAAACTGTTAGCATTACAAGAAAGGAGAATGGCTTTCTATTGTATTTCACAAAAACAAATTCCATCCAGTCCTCGGCATACCATTTGGAGATCATCAATTCTGGTATTAACTCCGGAAGCCATTTCCTTCCTCTCCTGTGGTGTCTCAGGACAGGGATAGAGTGAGGCTCGGAACCTGAAATGAACAGACACAGCCTTGAGAACATTGACATTTCTTTTTTTTTTTTTTTTTTTAAGAGGTTTTCGCTACAGGGCGCGTGCGCTCACCAGACAGACAGAGAGAGACATAGAGACAGAAAGCGAGAAATCACCCCCCAGGGGGGATGGCCACGCCGCAATCCCTTCTCCTCCATTCTCCTCTCGGGATCTTGGGCACGCACGCACACGCGCCCGAAGTGAGTTCTAAGCCACCAGGTCTGGGATGCGAACCGCGGTCGACTACGTGGGAGTCCAGCGACATAGCCATTATGCTAACTGCCGGTTCCTGACATTTCTTAACCTACTAGTTTAAATTATCTCAGAATATAATCCTAACTTACTAGAAAGATCAAAACGGGATTAGGCCAGACTGATGAGTTAATCAGCAATAATTAATGTGAAGTGGCCTGTAGCTAGAGCAATAATGTTTGAACTACCTCGACATTCTTTGTAGCTATGAAATTCTCTTCAGAGTGAAAAAAAAGGTAAAGTTTATTATATTGTAAATTATTAGACCAAAATGGCATGGTAAAAATTTTGCCCATCAGACAGAATTTCAGAAAATGTAAGGACATTGTACCTGTGGCACTAAACTGGGTATATGGACCCATTGTCCCAGAATAAGGTGGCATTTATAAACTATGAGTACTAATTACTTTTTCCCAGAGAAAAGAAATTGTGGTTTTGATGAAACTTTTTAAAAATTAACTTAGGCTATTTCCTTTTTGAAAAAAATGTTGCCAGAGGTAACATGCACTCTCTGGAGACAGAGAGAGAGAGAAAGTAGAAAAGTATCCCCTCATGGGGTTGGTCACCCCACAATCCCGTCTCCTATTTCTCTCTCCTTTTGGGATTTTAGGTATGCATTCACATGCACCTGGCGTGTTTCTCAAGCTGTCATGGTTAGGACTTGAACCACACAGTCACTCCTGAGAGATTCAGCTGCCTCAACCAACACGCCACTGGATGGCCTGAACTAAGGCTATATATATATATATATTTTTTAGAGAGATTATTTTTTGGCTATGGGGCATGTGCACTCGCTGGAGGGACAGCAAGAGAAAAAGGACAGAAAGTCAGAAATCACCTCACGGGGGGATGGCCATGCCACAATCCCTTCTCTTCCATTCTCCTCTCAGGATCCTGGGCTTGCACATACACATGCCCACTGTGAGTTTTAAACTGCTGGGCCTGGGACTCCAGCGATGTAACCATTATGCCGTCTGCTGGTCCCACCCTAACATTATTAGATATATTCACTGAGGCAAGGTAGACTAAAAAGGATTTAAGTTTTACTACTCCGAAGGCTCAGCAGGAAGCAGCATGGCTGTGCTCTCTTGGGTGGGGGCATGCTTCTCTTACCCTTCACAGATTTTCTTGACTCTATTTTTCAGCTGGTCACCTTGGAAGAAGATAATAAACACAGACTTGTGCACGTAGTCACCCTAGGTCCCAAGAAAAAAGAACAAAGAGTTTAGGTATCTAAATCCAGATGAAGACTTCAGAAATAAGTTTTTTGGTGACAGGAACGACAGGAATCCTTTAAGGACATGCAGTCCTGTACTTTTACCATAACCCTCTCTCTGTTTCTTAAACTGCCTTATGAGAACGTTTGCCCTGTGATCTCCAGTTACAAAAATCTTTCTCAATTTGATCTGAGATTCAACCAGGAGCTTGACAGAAAGCTAGATAATATTCCTCTTAGCATTATTTAGTTTTGTTTTTTTAAATCAATTAACTTTAAACCTTTTTTAGTCAAAGTTTTCTTTTTGCTAGACAGTGCAGGTGCTCAGCTCATGGAGAGGAGAAAGGACCTCCCTGGGGAATGGTCATACTGCAATCCCTTCTGTTCCATCTCTCCTTTCTGTGGGGAATGGTTACACCACAATCCCTTCTGCTCCATCTCTCCTTCCTGTTGGATTTTAAGCATGCATGCACATGCACCTGGCATGTTTCTCAGGCGGTTGAGTTTGGACTTCTATCATGGTAGGCCATGTGGGATCCAGCTGCCTTAGCCATCAAACCAGAGAGCTGGTTCAGTGTTTTTTTCTTTTAAGAATTATTTTAACTTTTTTATTTTAATTTGACCAGAAAGGGGCGGGGGTGGGGGGCAGGAATGAGAAAGCAAGCCACCAGGTCTGGGACTCAAATCTTGGTCAGCTATTTGGGAGTCCAGTGCCTTCAACCATCATGCCACCTGCTGTACCTGATTCAACTTTTTTTAAACAGAGATTTTTGCTATAGGCATGTACGCTTGCTGAAAAGATAGGGAGACAGAAAGTGAGAAATCATCCCCCAGGGAGAATGGCCATGCCACAATCCCTTCTCCTCCATTCTTCTCTCCGGATTTTGGGCACGTGAACATACGCGCCTGGTGTAAGTTTTAAGCTGCTGGGTCCAGGACTCGAACCGTGGTCAACTATGTGGGAGTCCAGCAACATAATAATTATGCCACTGGTCCTGGAGCTGGTTCAACTTTAAATCGTGTATTGCCTGAATGATAAAATTATAGGAGAGAAAAAAAGGAAGCTATTCCTGTCTATTTTGGGTCTTAGAAATTCCCCAATGAAAGAGACTGAATAACTCCAACAAACTGGTCCATGGGAAGAATGCTGATGTAGACTCTCAGGATCTGTGCTTATTTAGTCTTTATGAGGCCGGGAGAGAGGCAATCCATTCCAAATACCAAGTTTACACTTGCAGTATGAAGCAAGGACCAGGAGGGGAGATCAGAAAAATAAGGCATACAGAATCATCTCTGTTTGCCTGTATTTTCTTAAATTTGTACGAGGCATGAATATATATATATATATATACACATATATATAAAATTATTTTTTATTTCGTTTTATTTATTCATTCATTTATTTTAATTTGACCAGAGTGGGGTTGGGGAGTGAGAAAGTAAGTCACCAGGTCTGGGACTCAAACCATTATTGGGCATGTGGGAGTGTCCAGTGCCTTAGCCACCACACCACCTACTGATCCCTATATTGTTTTAATTTATTTATTTAGTCATTTAAAATAATTATTGGGACCAACAGTTAACGTAATGACTATGTTGCTGAACTCCCATGTAGTCAACCGCAGTTCGAGTCCCGGACCTGGTGGCTTAAACTCACGCCAGGTGTGTGTGTGTGCATGCCCAAGATCCTGAGAGGAGAATGGAGAAGGGATTGTGGTGTGGCCATCCCACCTGGGGGGTGGTTTCTCACTTTCTGTCTCTCTGTCCCTCTCTGTCTTTAAAAGCCTCTCCAAAAAAAAAAGAAGAAAAAAATTATTTATTTAATATTATTTTTTTAATTTAAAATTTTATTCATTGTCTTTATTTTATTTTTTAAAGTTGACCAGAGAGAGACAGAGAGAGGGAAAGTGAGAAAGCAAGCTGCCAGGTCCAGGACTCAAATTGCACTCAGCCATGTGGTAGTCCAGCGCCTTAATCACCATACTACCTCCTGGCCCCTATATTACTTTTAAAATAAGAAAACAAGTGATCAAAACTTTAGAAGGATAATAGAAGAATAATGAAGAAAATTAAGTTAAGTTGGTAAATTCTCTAGGCTAAGCTGGAGCATTATCTGTGTACAGTAGCTCTGTTGTAGAGATCCAGGCCCCCTTCCCTAGATTTGTTAATAAAATACCCTTCCATTGCAAAGAGGAAATGACTGAGTATTCCAGAGAACAGTTCCATGTTAGCTGTGACTGCAGATTACAGTGCTCCCACAACACAAGACAACCTTTTGGTAGACTGTAACATTGGAGCCCCAGTAAGGGCATTCACTTTAACTTTAGGGTCACCACACGTCTGTGTGACCCATCCAATCTGAGAAGTCACAGTGTGATCTGTCTTCTTAGGTGGAGCAAAGAATATTAATTTAAGATATTCACAAGGTAATTTAGAACAGGGAAATCAACTCCAGGCTTCTAACTACTACTAATACAAAATGCAGTAACATTTCTTCAGTACATTGAACTTTGTTATCCTTAAAATCAGGACTCATCATATTCACAAGCGTTTAGATGATTAACTTTGTCTAATTATGTCAGGTGCCAAGATCTAAGCTGTTTCTATTTTTCAAAGCACTGGACAGAGAAGATTATCCTATATTGCACAATAAATTCTTTTTCTTTCTTTTTTTTTTTTAAGAATTATTTTAGCGGGGGCCAGCAGGTGGCGTGGTGGTTAAGGTGCTAGACGCTCCCACATGGCTGACCACAGTGCGAGTCCCAAACCTGATGGCTTGCTTTCTCTCTGGTCAAATTAAAATAAATGAATGAATAAATAAAATTAAATAAATAATTATTTTTTAAAAATTATTTCAGGGCCAGCGGGTGGTGGGTTAATGGTTCTGGACTCCTACATGGCCAATTGCATTTTGAGTCCCAGACCTGGTGGCTTGCTTTCTCGTTTTCCCTTTCTCTCTCTCCATCTGGTCAAATTAAAATAATAATAACAATAATAAAAATAACAAAAAAAGAGAAATAGATAATTCTTTTTAAAAATAACAATAACAAATAAAGTTAAATAAAATAAATGCTGAAAAAAAGAGTTGCTTTATTTAAGTTTATTCATCATTTTTTTTTAATTTGATCAGAGAGAGAGAGAGACAAGGAAAGTCAGAAAGCAAGCTACCAGGTCCAGGACTCAAACTATGGTCAGCTATGTAGGAGTTCAATGTCTTAACCACCATACCACTTGCTGGCCCCCCCACCAAATTAATTCTTAAACTAAGTTTCGAATTCTCCCAGAACATAAGTACTCAAAAATACTTTGGCATGTAAAATTTCATCAGCATATCCATATCACTGTTAAGAAACTCTCCTTTTCTTTTAACACATTACTATCACCAAGTTTGGAACCAGATATCTTGCTTTAAGTTTATTTTCATACAGATAATTTTTCTTTTAGTCCCAGATCAGTAACAGAAAATTAAAGTTTAAAATAACAGGAGGGTTAGTCCCATAGCCTAGTAGTTAAGGGAGCTAGATCCCACATGGCTGACCACAGTTCAAATCCTGGCCCCAGTGGCTTTAAAAATGCCAGGTGCATATACATGTGTGCCCCAAATCCTGACAGGATGGAGAAGTGGAGGAGAGGGGAAGACCATGTCCTATTTGGGGTGTGTTCTCACTCTCGTCTGCACACCCCTCCCATCTCTCCAGCTCTCTCTCTGATGAGTGAATGTGCCCTCTGGCTATTAAAAATAAAATAAGAGGGACCAGCAGATGGTGTAATGGTTGTCATTGGACTCCCACATCGTCTACTGCGGTTCGAGTCCCAGACCTGGTGGCTTAAATTTCACGCCAGGTGCTTGTGTGTGTATGTCCAAAATCCAGAGAGGAGAATGGAAGAGAACAGATTTCAGTGTGGTGATCCCCCCTGGGGGGGTGATTTCTCGCTTTTTGTCTCTCTCTCTCTGTCTCTCTCTGTCTCTCCAGTGAGAACACATGCCCTATAGCAAAAATCTCTCAAAAATAAGTTACATAAATAAGAAAAAGCACACCAGCATCATTTCCCATCAAAATAACACTTATAAGGCTAGCCTCACAGCAGTGATTAAGTACTATACATAGGGAATCAGATTCCAGAGAGGTGACTGCAGTCTGAATCCCAGCCCTAATGGCTTAAAAAACATGCCAGGCACCTGTGCATGAATGTCCAAAATCCTGACAGGGAGAAAGAGAGGAAGAAGAACTGGGGTACGCTTTCTCCCTCTCTTTCTTTCTCTGTGAGCACATGTGCCCTCTGGCAAAAAACAAAATAAGTAAAATAATGATATCTGCATGGGTAAAACCTGGAAATATGTACGTGTTATGTATATGGCATAAGCATACATGTGAGGAGAGTTAAGTTAGAGGACAGGAGCAGTCTTCAAACTCTCAGATCAAAGCAGGGATGACACAGGGCTCTCTGGGGAGGGGTCTCATTCGGGTGGCACCATGGTGTGCTACTGCTCTGGGCTCTCTTTATAAGACCTACTCCGCAGGATGCAATTTCCTTGTCTTACAGTCACTGGATCCTCCAGGGGGTTCTCGATTTCAGCCTGCCGCAGGAACACGTTCCCCCGGCACACTCGCCAAAGCATGCGCTCAAAAGTAGGGATGCGCTCCCGGTTAATGACACCAGCCACGAAGCTGTGGGGAGAAAAGCCAGACTGGGGACTCTATTCCGTGCCGCGGGATGGAGGTTTGAAGAAAAAAAAGGGAAGCGAAAGGAGAAAGACAGAGACTATACACATGAGACTACGTGCTGTCTCAAAGCGGATGCCAGAGTAATACTCCAGGCCTCACTTCTGGACCCAGCAAAGGGGCGACAGAACAATTTAGGAACTGAATCCACAGACACTTAGAAGATCTCTCAACAGGCTGAGAAGAGAGCACATCCTAGTGGAAAGTAAATCCCCAGCCTCTTCGTTCTTTGTAAAGAAAGGTGAACACAACCCCACTGAATGCGGAAAGGTTGAGGTGGTACTTACCCAAGTCTTAGAGGCGTGCCTCTTCCTATCTCACTTGGCTCCAACAGGGATGAGGATTCTTCCAACAGGTCTGGATCCGCCATCTGCTGATGATGCAATTCAGCCTGAATTCACAAATCAATTAATATCTAATGAAAATAGTTAGTGGCATGCAGGGAACGAGGAACCAGGAGACAGGTTCAGAAAGTAAAGATGAGAAAAGAAAACCACCAAAAGATAAGACACACCCACAGAGAGACAAGAATTGGGAGGAAAACAAAGGAAATAAACAAGGTAAAGAAAGCATAATTGCCCCCAGGAAAGCATCTGGGGAAATGGTTTTAGAAATAAAGAATAAAAGGGGAAAAAAAAACATTAAACAGTGGGATGTGTATAAATCTGTGACTTGGTGGAAGCCATTTTCTCTCCTATTTCCCTGAATGAACTATGAAAAGTACCCAAAAAGATCTCTGCGTGTGGATAGGACTGAACTGTCTCCTTCTTTCAAGCAAAAGTAAAGCAGCTCTGCAGACATTCTCAACACTTCATTTCTAGGCAGGTGCACTAGACTTTTTCCTGTGTGAGAAAAGGAGGCAGACTCTCTTTCCAAGGGAGGAGCCAGGCACTGTGGCCATCTTGAACACAGTGTGATCTGGAGAAAGCAGGAGCATCTCCAGATACGCAGGTATTCTAGGCCCAACAGTCGAGAACTTTCAGCATAGCTGTGTATAAAATGCTATGAACCTTGGGTTTTAGAGAGTATTTCTTTCTTCAAAAGGATAAGAAACACAATAGCTGAGCAGGACTGGGTCTTTACTATATCCATAAAGGAAAAAAAAAAAGTGAAAAATATATCTAAATGTCCTATTTTCCAAGGTGGAATGTAGAAATATGAAACGATCATACAGGCTTTATAGCTGAAAATTACTTGATTCTTGAGCTGTGCTCTCAAGAAAGTGAAGAAAAAGCAACAAATAATAAACCAATCTATAGCTGGAGGGCTGGTTTAATTGGTTCATTTTAAAATGATTTCCACCATGACAGTTTATACAATGAAATGAAGGAGGAAAAGGATCTTCCCCATATATGGGTCAGTATTTCCTAGCTCCTCCCTATCCAACTCATCCTATCACACTTGACTCCAATCAGAAAGAAATACTGCCCTTAAAATATAAAATCTAATCAGCTTCTCCACCGCCTGATCTCCCCAACTTTAATAACCATGCACTACCTGTTTGACCAAAGACTGAAATAAGCCAGAACAATCCTTTTTCTTAAAGCAAAAATAATGCAAAAAGTCAGGATAATTTTTCTCTATCATTTTCATTCCACATTTTAACTTGATTCTATTCCTATCAACCGCACCATCATAAAATGCCACATGGGAACCTCACGTGATAGTCACAGGACCATAAATGTAACAGAGAGGGTGGAAAAACTAAGTATAAACCAAAATTAAAAAAAAAAGGAGGGTTGGCCAGCTGGTGGTGTGGAGATGGCTGGATCCCACATGACCAACTGCATGGTAGGAGTCCAGGATCCAGAGCCTTGGGAAACACACCTGACACAGCTGTCTACCCAAAATCCCGGAATGGGGATAATGGGAATAGAGGAAAGGGAATCGCAGTGTGGCTGTCCACCTGGGAGTGCCTTCTCATTTTCTTTCTCTCTCTCTGTCTCTCTCTCTGTCTGTCTCTCTCCAGCAAACAAACAAGC
This sequence comes from Tupaia tana, assembly GCA_026018925.1. Classification (NCBI taxonomy): domain Eukaryota; kingdom Metazoa; phylum Chordata; class Mammalia; order Scandentia; family Tupaiidae; genus Tupaia; species Tupaia tana. The sequence continues at coordinate 49,140,360 of JAKSZU010000011.1, read as the reverse complement.
TCTGTGCCAAATTAAAAAAATTAAAAAAAAAAAAAAAAGAAGTGGAGGGTAGGCAGGCACTGGATACACCAGAAGGGCAGAGAAATACTGTAACGGGGTTGGAAAAATTAAGATGAGATAATGGGGAAACTAGTTACCAATTACTGCCACACGGAAGTTTAGGAGGTTCTTTTTATTTCTACTTGACATCAAATCAGCCTACTGTGAACACCTTTTCAATCTAGACGACCACAACTCTCAACATGTTTCTGGAATATCCCTTAACAAAAAAAAAAAAAAAAAAAAAAAAAACATAAAACCAGTAACATCGACTGCTACTTACAAGATTCCCTCCTACTTGCCTTCGTGGTTTACAAGACCTGATTTAAGTAAGCCCTAAACCGCAGATTCAAGGCAAACATGTGCTGACGTGGGGACAACTGACAGAATGGCAAGCAGCACTTAGCAACTAGACTACTCTAAAGACTGTATCTAGAATGCCCTGAGAATCAAAAGCAGTGGAACTAAAATTGAAAGGAAACTTGCAATCATATCTTAATTACTCATCTCACTAGCTCAGACCTAAGAGTCCTAAGTCTTAGAGAAGAAAGCTAAACATTTCAAAAATAAAACATTTTGACGGGATCCTAGGATAGCCAGAACTACCAACTAAGGGCTTTTAAAGCAGTATCTAAACCCAAGCAGTGAAACAGCTAAATTTTCATCTCAGAGCATCTGGGTCCTCTATTCATACAGGGATATTGCCAATGTCCCTCTAAATCGTGGCTGTGCTCTCTGGTTTCCCTGTGTCCCCACCCGGAATACTGAAAGCCATGCCTTACAAAAAGGAAGCAGCCACACTTCAGTTCCATTTCGACAGCATTTCAGTGTAAGGAGCACATCCCGTTCAAGCTCCAGCCATTCCCACGAGCGCACACTTCTACCCTCACTTACACTGAGGATGAAATTACACTTGATCATTGAAGGTATTCCCCCAAGCCCCGAAGGAGATGGCAGGTGGAAAAGAAAAATAAAGAAAGCAGATGAACGGGAAACTCAGAAGGAAAGGAAGGCAGGAATCTGCATGCCATTAACCATTACTTTTCCAGTCTTCTTTACGTTCTCATATGTTATGGTGCTTATGGTAAAAGATGCAGAGAAATCTCTCCAGCTCTTACAGTTCTTCATAAGCAAGAAGACTGAGAAAAGGATAATCATTAACAAGTCATTTTAAATGCTCTGGATAAGAAATGGCTGAGTTGAATTTGTAATCACCTTAAATGATAAGAATTTTCTATACATGATTACCCTTTCCCTTCTACACACCCTACCAATCAAACCTCTATTGCCTCCACCTAGAAAAAGATATTTTCTGATTTAGCCATTTTCTGCTAAATCACTATTGTGAATTATTGATTGTATTCACCAAATCATAAAAAAGAAGAGGAATTTAAAAATGGATAGTGTTTTAGGTCATTTGCAAACATTATAATTTCAGGCATGGAAGAAAATCTCATGAAAACCCCTAAGTTCCTGATACCGGAAGGTCCCACGTTTTCTCATCCTTCATGCGATTTAAAGTGCACACTTGCACGTGCAGACAAGATCCTCTGTAAGATCTCATTTCCAATTACAGCAGCAACACCTGAGACAGCCGTTTGGCAGAAGTAGGGTGAGGCCTGGGGAAAGGACCCTGGCTGAGGCTACAAACTAGTGGCAAGGCACTGGCGGTGCACTTGGAGAGAAAAAGCAGACAGGGTCCTGCTGGAAGACTTCCTGCCTTGCTGTGAGAGTACGGGGAATGAAGAGGTACTGCTGACAAAACCAGTGGGAGAATGTGTCACAGCCAAGGCCCGGTGTTCCAAGTACTTCCAGAGAGTGAAAAAAAGTCTTGTCTAAGAAGGAGAAAACCACCCACAAGGATAGGGCATTACAGGTCATAAAAACTTAAGAGTCTGTGCTCTTAAGATGGGCAATAAATGTGTAGATATTTTAATCACAAAATAAAATTCCTAAATCCATAACTTAACTCACTCCTGAACTAAGGAAGTCATGAACTCAGGAACCCACTTCACACATCCTAGTGACATCCAGCAGTAGAGAGCATATCAAAAGGGGAAAAAACAGGGTTAAAGAATTAAGGTCCTTGCACCAGCAGTAATGGCTACATTGCTGGACTCCCATGTAATTGACCACAGTTTGAGTCCTGGACCTGGTGGCTTAAACTCACGCCGGGTGCGTGTGCATGTGTGCCCAAGGTCACAAGAGGAAAATGGAGGAGAAGGGATTGCAGCATGGCCATCCACCTAGGGGGTAATTTCTTGTCTTCTGTCTCTCTCTCTCTCTCTGTCTGGAGAGCACTCGTGCCCTATAGCAAAAACCTCTCAAAAGAAAAATAAAAATTAAGGTCCTGGGGACTGGCAGATGGCGTGGTAGTTAAGGTGCTCGACTCCCACATGGCCATTTGTGGTTCAAGTCCTGAACCTGGTGGCTTGCTTTCACTGTTTCTCTCTCTGTCTCCCTGTGGTGAATGTGTGTGCCTTGTAGCAAATTAAAAAAAAAAAAAAAAAAAAAAAAAGATGATAAATAAAATAAAATAAATAATTCCAGCAGATAGCATAATGGTTAGGTTTCTGGACTCCCACATGGTCACCTGCTGTTCAAGTTCTGGTCCCGGCGGCTTAACTGTAAGGTCACTTTTACATGGGCAGCACCTTGGATGCGTTTAGCAAAGCACACATCTGTGAACAAACAGAGGCCTTGCATATAGAGATGTTTCTTTCTTTCATTCTTTCTTTTTTAAAAGAATTATTTATCTTAATTCCATTTATTATTATTATTATTTTAACCAGAGAGAGAGAAAGGGAAAGTAAGAAAGCAAGTTGCTAGGTCTGGGACTTGAACCAAGGTCAGCCATGTGGAAGTCCAGCACCTTAACCACCATGCCACCAGCCAGCCCCCATACAGGGATGCTTCTAATATGACTAAATGGTACATTCCTTAAACACAGGGGCCATGTTTTCCTCATTTGTGCCTCACAAAGAGTAGGTGTTTATTACATGTTCAGTGAATTAATGAATAAAAGTATAGTAACATTTAGGGAGTATACTGAAATTCCAGATTATTAGTTCATTAAAATCTGGGACCAGCAGGGCGTGGTGGTTAAGGGTGCTGGATTCCCACATGACTGACCATGGTTCAAGTCCTGGACCTGGTGGTTTGTTCTCACTTTCCTTCTCTTTCTCTTTCTCTTTGTTCCTCTCTGGTCAAATATAAATAAATAAATTTTAAAAAAAAGGTTATGTTGCTGGATTCCCACATAGTCGAGCATAGTTCAAGTCCCAGACCTGGTGGCTTAAAACTCAAACCAGGCGCGTGTGCATGCGTGCCCAAGGTCCCAAGAGGAGAATGGAGGAGAAGAGATTGTGGCGTGGCCATCCCCCCGGGGGGTGATTTCTCGCTTTCTGTCTCTCTCTGTCTGGCGAGCGCATGCACCCTATAGCAAAAACCTCTCAAAAAAAACAAAAAACAAAAAACTGTACTGCACGGGCCAGCCCCAAAGCCTAGTGGTTAATGGAACCAGATCCCACATGGTCAACCAACCATGGTTTGAATCCCAGCTCTTGTGCCTAGAAAAACATGCCAAGTGCACGTGGGCGTATGCCCAAAATCCCAACATGAAGAAGAAATGGAGAAGAGATTGTGCATGACCATGCTCCTTGGTGGGTGATTTTCCCCCTCTCCGTCTGTCTCCCTCTGGCAAGTGCGCGTGTGCGCAAGCGCGCGCATACACACACACAATGAAAAAAACACAACTGCCATGTGGTGTCTGGCTTGGTGGTGCTCAAATGATAGAGGATCCATACTGAATACTGCAGGCTGGATTCCCCAGTCACCTATAAATGCCAGGCACATGTGCCATGACTTCGCCTGGCTGAGAAGGCTGGGGAGGGAATTGCAGTGGAGAGTGGGAAACCTGTGGAGAGTGCCTGTCTTCCTCTCTCTCTGCTTTTCACTCCCTTGAAAACAATAAACATAAAAATTTTAAAAAGAGAGCGACAGAAAGAAACCTGGGCCAGAAGGTGGTATGGTGGTTAAGGGCACTGGACTCCCACATGGCCAACCACGGTTCAAGTCCCAGACCTGGCAGCTTGAGTTCTCACTTTCTTTCCCTTTCTCTCTCTTGCTCTGTCCCTCTCTGGTCAAATTAAAATAAGTAAATAAATAAATAAAGTTAAATAAAATAATTCTTAAAAAAAAGAAACTCATACAATAGTAACCATGCCTGTTGCAAAAGACCTTAAACACTTGAAAAGAATTCATCACACAGAACCACAACCTTTAAAGCAATGAAATTAAAGACTGACAAAAGAAGTTATTGCCAGTCAAAATTCTCAACTCAGTGAGCAAGTTGAATGATCACAGTCACAACAAACCTCTATTCATATATAACCAGATTCTGATTCTCAGGAGGAGCAGGCAATTAAACTCACATGAGCTTTCCCTCTTTCTCTTGCCCTGGTAGATCTTTTGAATGAGCAGGGCTTCTGTAAGCCAAATCCTTAGTTACTGAAGAATGTGTCACATCCTCAGCAAACATCCTCTACCCTAATGGTTTTTGAATCGGCATGTCTCGGAATCACTTTGTTAAAACAGACTGCCGAGTCCCATCCCCAGAGTCCCTGCTTCCAAAGGCTCAGGGTAGGGGCTGGTCATCTGTATTTCTGACATGATCCCAGGTGAGGCTGCTGCTGCTGGTCAAAACACTTCAGAGAAACGATCTCCTCCTCAAAAGACAAAAATTACAAGTAAAACTGAGAACATGTCAGATGCTAACGAAAAAGAGCTCTCTATTTAAGGGCTTTGCCAAGCTTTCTTTTTGTGGAACAAAGGAAAAAAAGAACTTTACAGGGGGAGCACACTGATTTAGAGACTGGAATAATTTCCAAAGAATCTAATGTTGCTAATCTGATGGCAAAAACCCCTGTCAAAAAGAGGTACCCACATTTTAGGCCAACAGAAAAGCCACACTGAGGTTGGAAGCTAAGACTCCTCCCCAGGTTTATTGGAAGGGAGCTCCCACGAGGCTGACTTCTCATCCCCTCTGTGGGATGAGAAGCTGTCACCTGGCAACTTAGTCACCAGTCACCTACATTTTTTAACCCAGGACTTTATTAACACTTTTCCCATAAGGTAATGCAGTTGAGTTTATGTGAAATCCAGAGGTTTCAAACGAGCATCCTACCTATAGTTCTATACCACACAATAAAAACTCTTGAAAAATTAGTGTGACATGTGCTATCTTAAGTACTGAAAAAAGTGGACTCAGAGGCTGATAAGCAGATATAGAGAATAAAATGAAAATTTAATGACAAAAGGTTTGAAAATTAAACCTTTGTTATAATTTTGTGTATAACCAAATGTCTGTTTCTTCACCCTTAATTTTAACCTTAAGCATATACTTACCTTATAACTATAATAAATATAATGTAAAAATTTCAACTAACTATATTAATACAACTACTTTACGGTTCCTTTCCCCATCCTGAGATGAAAAATTGCAGAAAATGTGAAAATATACAAAACCATGGCTGGCTGTGTACTGTATGAAAAATGGAACATAATCTGACATTTCTTTAACTAAAACAAGGTGTAAAAAATGATATTGCTTCCAAACTCGCAAATTAAAATAATTATTGGAATAAAATTATGGCCCACTTCTGTAGGTGTAGCATCGCCTGCTCAAATACTAAAAGAAACAATAGTCTGACCTCATCAAAAAACTGCTGAGTTTTGCGAAGTATAAATTTTAATTCAGTCAGCTCCAGGAAGTTTCTTTTCAGAGCTTCCTGGTTTGTGTTGATTTCCTTCAGTTCATTTTCGATCTTCTCAAAATTGGCCTAGAGGGAAAAAAAGAAAACTATTAGGAGAGGGAGAATACACCTCCCATAAAGCATAGTCATGCTGCAACCCCTTCTCCTCCATTTATCCATTCTATCAGGATTGTGGTCATACATGCACACATATGTGTACACACATGCACGTTCCCAGCATGTTTTATAAGCCACCAGACCAGGATTTTAATTACATGGTCAGCCACGTTGGACCTGGCTTCCTGAACCACTAGGCCAAGGGACTGGCTTTAGAGAAATTCTTTAATGAACATGTTTTTGCTCAAAATAGTCTTTCTTGGGGCTGGTAGGTGGCTTGGTGCTTAAGGGTGCTGACTCCCACAAGGCCCACTGTGATTCGAGTCCTGGACCTCTAGGCTTGCTTTCTCACTTTCCCTCTTTCTTGCTCTCGATTTATTACTCTACTCCTCTCTGGTCAAATTCAAATAATTAATAAATAAATAAATAAATAAAGTTAAAATAATAATTTTTAAAAAATATCTTTCTTGGGCTGGCTCTAAGTACAGCAATAATGTGCTGCTCAAGAGAAGCTGGAGAGGCCAGCAGGTGGCATGGTGGTTAAGCCCTAGTCTCCTATATGACTGACTGCAGTTCAAGTTCTGGACCTAACAGCTTGCTTTCTCACTTTCTCTCTTTCTCTCTGTCTCTCTCTGGTAGATGCACGTGCCCTATAGGAACATTTTAAAATAATAAATAAAATAAAATAGAAAATTCTAAAAAAAAAAGTTAGATTCCACATGGTGATTGCAGTTTGAATTCCTAGTCTTTCTGAAACATGCCAAACACACATACAAGTGCTCAGGATCTGAGGCTGGAGGACCAGAGGAGGGGATGACAGCATGACCAGATCCAGTGTAGGATGCTCCTCTCTCTCACTGTCACGTGCACATGTTCTATCATGAATGAAGAGAAGAAAATAGTTCTTCTTTGTCTACAGGTTCTATTATAGGGCTGGCTCCGCAGAACAGTAGATAACAGTATGCATAGGGAGCTGGATCCCACATGGCCAACCATGGTTCTAATTCTGGCCCCAGCAGCTTGAAAAATATGCTGGGTACATATGCCTGCATGACCAAATCTTATGGGAAGAGTGAAATGAAGGAAGAAGGATTGCAGTATGGCCACGCCCCACTGGGAGGTGTTTCCTCTCTGGCAAGACCATGAGTCCTCTGGCAATAAGCAAACAAATCAAAAGGATAATTGAAGGGGCCAGCAGTTAGTGTAATGGTTATGGTGCTAGACTCCCATGTAGTCGACCACGGTTCGAGTCCCGGACCCGGTGGCCTAAACTCACGCTGGGCACATGTGCGTGCGTGCCCAAGATCCCGAGAGGAGAATGGAGGAGAAGGGATTGCAGCATGGCCATCCCCCCTGGGGGGTGATTTCTCGCTTTCTGTCTCTCTGTCTTTCTGGCGAGTGCACGTTCCCTATAGCGAAAAAACCTCTCAAAAAAAAAAAAAAAAAAAAAGTTAAAGTCCATTGGCTATTCATTTAATCTAGAGGATTAATAAACTACTAGAAAAAGTGCATAACTCCAATAAGGTTCAATAAGCCAATAAAAATATACTTAGTGCCATAGGATACTATTTAAGATACTGTTTAAGTATTTAAGATACTTTTTGATACCATAAAAAAAAAATTCATTTCAATAATATATACAAGAAATTTAAAATCAACAGACAACACTAACAGGTTAGCAAGAGTTATTCTACTATCCATCCACTTGGTAAAGTAATCTCTGCATTTGAGTAAAAAGAAATTAATTTGACTTTCTCAGAATTGCTTACCTCCAAGTCAATCATGTCCCGGGGAAAGGGTACCTCGGGGTTTTCACCAGTGTCCATAATTGGGATGTTAGCTTTTCGTATCTCTTTCTCAACAAATCCTAAAATGATAAAATAAAAAGCATCATGTTTAGCTACACATGCCCGGAATTGCCACTGTATCAGGAAAAAAATTAAAAGATCTAAAAGCCTGGTATATAGTTTCATTCTAAGAAAGAACTTTTATATAAAAGAAACTCCTTTTGACTCCATGTCCCTCTTTCTCTTACTTCACACTCCCTCAAAATACCCCAAAGAGGGTGGTCATCCCACAACTGCCTTCTCTCTCCCTTCTGGCCTTAAAACTGGCCTTGATCTATCTGTTTTAACTCTCTAGCCTCTGCAATGGTACTACAAAGTCTAATGGCTCTGGTTATAGGTACTGTTGGCAAAGCAGAGTTATAGAAGAAGAGTGCAATTCAATAGAATATTTTACATTTAATAAGCTAGTGAGACAACTCCAGATCAAAAGGGGTTTATTGGGTCTGGCAGGTAGCATGATGGTTAGGGTGCTGGACTCCCACATGGCCGACCACAGTTCTAGTCCTGCTTTCTTACTTTCCCTTTCTCTGTTTCTCTCCAGTCAACTTGGGGAAAAAAATTATAATAATAATAAATAAAACAAAATAAACAGTTTTGTTTTTGTTTTTTAAAGGCAGGGGTTTATTAAAAGGCTTGCAACATGTTGTTTAGAGCAAGGGTTCGATTAAGCATAACCTAGCCCAAATGCTGTAAAACCTATTTGTATACAAAAAATTCACATCATGATTGCAAGGTTTTTCTTCTTCTTTTGTAGTAATTTTTTTTTCCTTTATTAAGAAAACATTGTCTTGGGACCAGCAGTTAGTGTAATGGCTATGTCTCTGAACTCCCATGTAGTTGACCACGGTTCGAGTCCTGGACCCGGTAGCTTGGACTCATGCCAGGCGTGTGTGCGTGCCCAAGATCCTGAGAGGAGAATGGAGAAGGGATTGTTGTGTGGCTATCCCCCCGGGGAGTGATTTCTCGCTTTCTGTCTCTCTGTTTCTTTGTCTTTCTGGCAAGCGCACGTGACCTATAGCAAAAACCTCTCAAAAAAAAAAAAAAAGAAAAAAAGAAAACTTTGTCTTGAGCCAGCAGGTGGTATGGTGGTTAAGTTGCTGACTCCCACATGGCTGACCAAGGTTCAAATCCCAGATCTGGTGGCTTGCTTTCTCACTTTCCCCCTTTCTTTCTCTCTCTCTCTCTCTCTTTCTCTCTCTCTCTCTCTTTGTCTCTCTCTGGTGAGCACACATGCCCTATAGTTAAGAAATAATGATAATAAATAAAACAATAATTTTTTCCTTAAAAAAAAGAAAAGACTATGTCTTTCATACAAGAGAAAGAAATGGTTCATTACAGGAACATCATACAAGACCAAAATGCACATACGAAGCTTTCGATCCATTTCTTCACATCTTCTAACTTCATTCACAAATTTCCGCTGGAAAACATTCACATCCGGATTTAACTGAAAAATAAGAATACAATAACAAACATTCAGATACTGCAGCTATTTCCTGTTTGCCAGCAACACATCCTGCAAAGAGAAAAATCTACTTTGTGTTGATGTATGATGCAATGCTAATGAAAATTATCAGAAGATTCACAGAAACTGCTTTGTGGTTAGTTATACCAGCTAAAGATGAAAAAAAAAAAAACTCCCTCTCTTGCTGCTGTAACACGTTAATGAAATGCAGGCCAATTAGGCAAAACACAGTGGTGCACGGTATTTTTGCCAACACAGACAGCATCTGGTTTTACTTCTCTCATTCTTCACAAGAAGAGACAGCAGTAAATTTTTTTTTTTGTTCTTTTGTCCCAGATCTTCACCTTCTTGGTTTATTCATTAGTATACCACAAATAATTTTCAAAGCAATACGGCAGACATTCTGGATAACACAAACAAAAATAAAACAATCTCTACTCATGAAGAAGCTTGCAATCTAATAAAGAAAAAAGATAAATACAACCAGTAAGAGAGCATACATAAAAATGATACAAATAAAGAACTGTAGTTACTCAACATTTACGGAGCACCAAACATGTACCAGATATTGTGCTAGGTACTGGGGCAAATACAAAGAATAAGCTATGGCCTAGCTTTAAATATTTAAACACAATTCATGAGTTTAATTATATGTATTTAGAGTCCTGCATTAAACAGCTCTCTCTATTCAAGAACTCAATATATTAATATAAGACAAAAAAACCTCAGACAGAAAAATGACTAGAGATTAAGAGAACCACTAATAACAATAATAAGCTATGCTCTAGTCTTCAGCTCCCCAGAAGAAACAGATTCAAACCAATGATTACAGTTTGTTGTGATAAGTGGTATTAAATAGTAAAAATTTCAGAAAACTGCTGGCAGTGTCTCATAAAGTTAAACACATACCTGCCGACCCCAGGACCGAGCATTCCACTACTGGGTAATTGCTTAGAAAAATAAGAATATGTTCAGAAAATACTTTTACAATAATGTTTACAGATATTTTATTCATAATAGCCCCAAATGGGTAATGATCCAAATATTCATCAATAGGAAAATGAATACAGACACTGTGGTATAGTCTATTTATAACAGACTACTGGGACTGGCAGGTGGTGTGGTGGTTAAGGGCACTGGAATTTCACGTGGCCAACCACGGTTTGAGTCCCAAGCCTGGTGGCTTACTTTCTCACTTTCTCTCTCTCTCTCTTGCTCTAGCTCTCGTTCTCGTTCTGTCCCTCTCTGGTCAAATTAAAACAAACAAACAAACAAATAAATAAATAAAGGTAAATATAATAATTAAAAAACAAAAGCCTACTAGTATAAACTACAGGGCCAGTCCCATAACCTGTGGTTAGGGGAACCAGGACCCACATAGTCAATAGGGGTTCAAATCCCAGCCCCAAGGGCTAGTGGGGAAATGGTGGCTGGGCTGCTGACTTCCACATGGTTAACCCTGGTTCAATACCAGACCTGGCAGCTTGCTTTCTCACTTTCCATATCTCTCTCTAGTGAATTTAAAAATAATAATAACAAATCACACTAAAACTAAATCATTCTTTTTTTAAAAGAATTATTTTATTGTTGGGGACCAGCAGGTGGCATGATGGTTAGAGGCACTGGACTCCCACTTGACTGATCATGGTTCAAGTCCCAGACCTGGAGGCCTCACTTTCTCTCTCTGTCCCTCTCTGGTCAGAGAGAGAGAGAGAGAGAGAGAGAGATTCCACATATTTTATTTATTAAAATAAGTAAATATATAAAGTTAAATAATTCTTTAAAAAATAAAAAAAGAGGGAACCAGCAGTTAGCGTAATGGCTATGTCGCTGGACTCCCACGTAGCTGACCGCGGTTCGCGTTCCGGACCCGGTGGCTTAAAACTCACACCAGGTGTGTGTGTGTGCGTGCCCAAGATCCCGAGAGGAGAATGGAGGAGAAGGGACTGCAGCGTGACCATCCCCCCGGGGGGGTGATTTCTCACTTTCTGTCTCTATGTCTCTCTCTGTCTGGCGAGCGCATGCGCCCTATAGCGAAAACCTCTAAAAAAATTTAAATAAATAAATAAATAAAATAAAAAAAGAATTATTTTATTTTTTATTTATCCATCTATTTTAATTTGACCAGAAAGGGCAGAGTTAGAGAGAAAAAGAGAGAGGGAAAGTGAGAAAGCAAGCCGCTAGGCCCGGGACTTGAATCATGGTCAGCCATGTGGGAGTCCAATGCCCTTAGCCACCATACCACCTGCCAACTCCCATAATTCTTAAAAAAAAAAAAAAGAAAGAAAGAAAGAAAAAATCCCAGCCCTGATGACTTGAAAAACATGACAGGCACCAGTACATGCATGCCCAAAACCCCAACAGGGTAAAGAAATGGACGAGAAGGGACTATGGTGTGACCACACCCCATTAGGGGGTGCTTCCTCTCTCTCCCCCTCTGTCTCTCTATTTCTCTCTGTCAAGCACATATGCCCTGTAGCAAATTTTAAAAAACTATAAAAATGACTTAATTAATATCATTATCCATGAGGCAAATGCAAATGAAAAACCTCAATGAGAAACTACTTCATACCCACTAGAATGGCTATAATTAAAAAAGAAAAAAGATCTAGACAATGTTTATTTGGATATGACCACAAAAGCAAAGACAACAAAAGCAGAAATAGATAAATGACATCATGTCTAACTAAAAACTGCATAGCAAAGGAAACAACAAAGCAAAGAGAAAACTCACAGAATGGGAGAAAATATGTGCAAACCATGTATCCAATAAGGAGTTAATATCCCAAATTATATAAGGAACTCAAACAACTCAACAGCAAGAAAACAAATAATCTGATTAAAAATGGGTAAAGAACCACAATAGGTATTTCTCAAAAGACATATATATAGCCAGCGAGTAGATAAAAGAATTTCAGCCTCAGGACAGGCAGGTAGCATGGTAGTTAGGGGGTGCTGGACTCCCACATGGTCGACTGTGGTTCAAGTTCCAGACCTGGCGACTTGCTCTCTCACTTTCCCTCTCTCTTTCTCGCTCTCACTCTGTCCCTCTCTGGTCAAATTAAAATAAATAAATAAAATAAATAAAGTTAAATAAAATAATTAAAAAAAAAAAGATTTTCAGCCTAACCAATGGTGGTTCAAATCCCTGGTGCAGTTATACTAAAAAAAAAAAAAAAAAAAAAAAAAAAAAAAAGCCAGGCACTCACACAGTAACCAAAATCTGAGGGAGGACTGCAAGGAAGAGATCATGGCCCTATGTAGGGTTCTCATCACTCTCTCTCTCTCACTCTCATATGAGCACACATATTCTATCATGAATCAAAAAAAGAAAAAAATTTAAAAACAATTTTCAGCAAGATTGGAGGACATAAAAGCATTGAAAAGTTATGGACACTAGAGACCGTGTAGGAGGGTGGGAGAGGGGAAAAGTAGAGGGAAGGATATTAGGAAGAAAAAATAGAGAGGGAAGACATTTGTAGGACATGGTAATGGTTTATTACCTGTTGATAATGTGTACAGTATTCTCAACTGGACTGGTCTGAAGTATATTTCATGTTGGACAAATTCTCTTTACAAGCTAAATGATGTATAGAAATTGAATGTTTAAAAAAATAATAATAACCACAACAACAAAAATTCAGCATCAGACCAGTTCCATGGCCTGGTGATTAAGGCAGCCAGATCCCTCATGGCTGACCCCATGGTTCAAGTCCCAGAGGACTTGAGAAACATGCGAACATGTGTGCATGCATGCCTTGTCCTGACAGGATAGAGAAATGGACAAAAGACTGTGGCGGGACCACGCCTGCCTGGGGGTACTTTCTCTTCCTCTATCTGGCAAGTGCACGTGCCCTGTGGTAATTTTTTTTTTTTTTTTTTTAGATTTTTGACATGGAGCAAATGCACTAACTGGAGAGAGAGTGAAAAATCACCCCCTAGGGAGTTGGCCACACCAAAATCCCTTCTCTTCCATTCTCCTTCTGGGATTTTGGACACTCACATACACATGCCCAGTGTGTTTTTTAAGCTGCTAGGTCCAGGACCCAAACTGTGGAGTCGGCTATGTGGGATCTAACACTTTAACCATCATGTTACCTGCTGGCCCCAGGTACAGGTCTTTTTGTTGGGGTTATGAAATGTTATGATGAAATGTTATGCTGGTGAGTAGTGCCGTGGTTATGGTGCTGGACTCCTATGTGGCTGACGGTTCTGGACCTGGTGGCTTGCTTTCTCACTTTCCCTCTCTCTCTTGCTCTATCCCTCTCTGGTCAAATTAAAATAAGTAAATAAATAAATAAAATAAAATAATTGTGTAAAAAAAATTTTAAAAATAAATTTCAAACTAAAAATTTTGGGGAAAATAGAAAAAAAGAAAATTTACATAGAATGAAATATATCACAAACAAACAAGAAAGACAAGCCATAGCCTGGAAGAAGTTACCAGTAAAAGGTTAGAGAAAAATTAGCATTCAGAAAACATGGGGAACTTTTACAAAACCCAAAAGTCAATAGGCAAAAGATAAATAATGCAACAGAGAAACAAATGGCACAAATGGACATTTTTTGGAAGAGGAAACCTACACTTGTCCAATAAACAGATAAAAAGATACCAGCTGGGGGCCTGCTGGTAGCCTGGTGTTTAGGGCGCTAGACTCTCACATGGCCAACCATGGTTCGAGTCCTGGACCTGGTGTCTACTTTCTCACTCTCCCTTTCTCTATCTCTTTGTCTCCCTCTGGTGAGTGCACATGCCCTATACCAAACTTAAAATAATAATAATAATAATAAACAAATAAATGTATTTTTTAAAAAGATACTAACTGTACTAATGGAACAAATACAAAATAAACAAGATACCATTTCATGGTATCATTGACAAATTTCAGTCTGAACATAGAAGAACTGTACACACAATGTGGAATGAGGGGAACTCTCAACACTGATATGAGCATGAACTGTCAGGTATGTTCATTGTGAAAGTACACTGTGACAGCACCTAACAGAGTTAAAGACATGCATGATACTCAGCAGTGCTTAGTGACAACCCCTAGAGGAGCAGCCAGTCATAATGTCAATGTTATTTTCACAATAACATGAAGACATCATTGGCCTCTTTCATTCTCATTCTCTCATGTGTGTTCAGTGAAGTCTTCCAGAAACTCAGGATGCGTATCACAACAGACTGAATTCAATGGCAGATATAAGAGTCTAGCTATCTTCTATTAATTCAGAAATTAAAGATATTTTCACAAATATAGTGACATTGTTACTCTTCTCACTGTTTTGTTTTGTTTTGGAAAATATAGATATTTTAATAAAAACATTATTTATGATAACAAGTAGTAGGTTTATTATCATTGTTAAATTATTTAATAAATATTTGAAATATATCTGTTTTAATTTCTAATATGGTAAATATTAATAGCTCTAACTCACGTAAGTAAAAGCTCTTTAAGGGGAGGCCTCAATTTTTAAGAGTATGAAGAGAGGAGCCAGCAGATGGTATGGTAGTTAAGGCGCTTGACTCCCACATGGCTGACTACGGTTTGAGTCCTGGACCTTAGAGGCTTATTTCTCGCCTTCCCTTTCTCTCTCTGGTCAAATTAAAAAATAATGGGACCAGCAGATGGCATAATGGTTACATCGCTGGACTCCCACATAGTCGACTGAGGATTGAGTCATGGACCTGGCGGCTTAAAACTCACACCAGGCATGTGTGCATGCATGTGTACCCAAAATCCTGAGAGGAGAATGGAAGAGAAGGGACTGTGGTGTGGCCATCCTTCCTGGGGAGGTGATTTCTTGTTTTCTGTCTCTCTGTGTTTGTCTCTGTGGTAAGAGCATGTGCCTTATAGCAAAATTCTCTCTCTAAAAAAGTGATTAAGAACATTGGACTCCCACATGGTCAACCATGATTCAAGTCCTGGACCTGGTGGCTTGCTTTCTCACTCTCTCTTTCTCTCTTTCTCACTCTGTTCCTCTCTGATCAAACTAAAAATAAAATAAATAAAGTTAAATAAAATAATTCCTTTTAAAAAATTATTTATTTATTTAATTCCATTTGTTATTGTTACTTTTCTTTTTTTAAGAGGTTTTTGCTATAGGGCATGTGCGCTTGCCAGAGTGACATAGAGACAGAAAGTAAGAAATCACCCCCCGGGGGAATGGCCACGCCACAATCCCTTCTCCTCCATTCTCCTCTCAGGATCTTGGGCACGCACACACACACGCCCGTGTGTTTAAGCCACCGGGTCTGGGACTCGAACCGCGGTCGACTACATGGGAGTCCAGTGACATAGCCATTACACCAACTGCTGGTCCCAACTTTTTAATTTGACGAGAGAGAGTAAGAGAAAGTGAGAAAGCAAGCCACCAGGACCAGGACTAGAATCGTGGTCTACCATGTGGGAATCCAGCATCCTCAACCACCAAGCTACCTGCAGGCCCCAAATAAAATAATCATTTTTTAAAAAATTAAAAATTAACAACAACAAATGGGATCAAATAAATAAACTTTTTTTAAAAGAGTGTAAATAGTCATAAAACCAAAAGTTTGAGAACCTCTAACCTAGAGAAACTATTGCATAGCTATACATACATGAGCCTGCATTATAATACTGAGAATTGGAATCAACCTAAATATAAATACTAGAAACTGACATACTGTGTACATGCTTATAACAGCTGTATAGCAATTTGAAAGAATAAATTTGAGCTACATGTATCAACATGATCAAATCTCAGAAACAATGTAGAATTTAAACAGCACTAGAAGGATACATATGATACTATGTATAGTTTTAAAATATACAAAATTAAATTACTTATTAGTGTTTAGTGATATATATATATATATACACACACATACATGGCAAAAGTAAAAAGATAAACACATGAAAATGACAAAAGTAAAAAGCTTATTTAAATTACATCTGGGGAGGAAGGGAGAATGGTATGGAAGAATGATGTGAAGGAGATGCCATTGTAGGTGGAATTTCTTTCTTAAGTAAAGAGTAGAAACACAGGTGTTCATTTTTTTATCATTGAAACACAGCATAAGGCCAAGGAAGGGCAGGATAAAGAGAGCAGATGTTAAGATGGGAGACACCATGGAACCAGATTAACTAACAGTTGCACAGTAAGTAAGGTGGCAGGTTTGGCAGGTTTCAAGCCTATAAAACTGGAAGGATACTGACGTATAAGCTCATGTTTAAGGAGTTGTAATAAAATAGTTTGTGAAGAGGTTAAGGGTTGGGATTTAGACATACTGAGATTGGAAAGCAGAGAGAATTGCCAGGTAAAATAATCTTAGAAAGCTATAATGTAGGTATGGTGTCTAGGAGGCTGGGGTCAGAGATACAGATTTTGGACTCAACTGAATAAAGATGGAAGATTGCAGACTAGATGAGAGAAAAAGGAAGATGTGGATATGGAGCAATTTAGCCCAAAGGGCAGAGAAGACAGCTTGGGGCACAGACTTAGGGCTAGGGCAGGGAAGATCATACAGGTTAGTAGAAGACAAGAAAAAGACTAATCAAAGAAAACTAAATCACTGGAAGAAAGACAGTACAAAATGGTTCAAAGAGAATGAGGAATAAAACCACATCAATGAATTACATTTACGTAGTTTCAGTTCAGTTGAGAACTTTCTGAGAGTTTACCAATTTCAGGAAGCCTACTTATTGATCTCACCCCTTTATGATCACTACTTTTTTATTCACCCATTCATTCCAACAAATTCTGATCAAATATCTTGTATGTGGACACTTAAGATACAATAGCGAGGGGGCGGCAGGTGGAGTGGTGGTTAAGGCACTGGAATTCCCACATGGCTGACCACAGTTCGAGTCCTGTACCTGGCAGCTTGTGCGTGCGCTCCCTCTCTCTCTCTCTCTCTCTCTCTCTCTCTGTCTTTCTCTGGCAAAAACCCATGTGAGAAAAAAATAATAAATAAATAAGTGAATAAAATAATTTAAAAAAAAGAAAAAAAAGGTACAATAGCGAGGGGGGTGGCAGGTGGAATGGTGGCTAAGGGTGCTGGACTCCCATATGGCAGACTATGGTTCAAGTCCTGGACCCGGCAGCTTGCTTTCTCACTTTCTCTCTATCTTTCTCTGTTCCTCTCTGGTCAAATTAAAATAAAATACATAAATCAAGATAAAATAAAAGAATTCTTTTTCAAAAAGATACAATAGTGGGACCAGCAGTTAGTGTAATGGCTATGTCGCTGGATTCCCATGTAGTCGACCTCGGTTCAAGTCCTGGACCCGGCGGCTTAAACTCATGCCAGGCGCCTGTGCGTGCGTGCCCAAGATTCCGAGAGGAGAATGGAGGTGAAGGGATTGTGGCGTGGCCATCCCCCCTGGGGGGTGATTTCTTGCTTTCTATCTCTCTGTCTCTCTCTGTCTGTCTGGCGAGCACATGCACCCTATAGCGAAAACCTCTCCAAAAAGAAAAAAAAAAGATACAATAGTGAACAAAGAGACTGTCCCTGTCTTCATGGTGCTTAGGTCATAGTGGAGGAGAGAGAATTTAATCACTACACACACTGATCAATATAAAGCCATGACTACAGTGACTGTATGAAAGAGGTGTGGTGAATGAGTTGAGAGACTGTACAATAGGAGGATATGATTGAGTCAGGGACCACTGAATTCCTAACTGCCCCTTCCTTTCATCAGTGTAAACTGTACCCTCCTGATCAGATTATAAGCCCAATGGGGCATACATTTTTACCTTTAGGCTGTCTATTTTCTTCGGTATCTTCTCCAAGTACCCAGCATAATGCTCCAAAATAATGGGTAGCCAGTGTATGCTGACTTACATACTACTGGATCATTGGGAAAATCATGATGTATTTTTCTATGTTTCTCTATGCAAAAATGCATCATGACTTTTCTGATGACCCAATATATAGCTATATATTGCTATATATAGCTGGATGTCTCAGATTTTGTAAAACAAACTAATAAACAACTCTGCCCCCAACACACATACACGCACACACACACCTTCTAATGTATGGAAGAACTACACAATTTCTTTTTAAGATTTTTGCAATACGGCACATGCACTCACCAGAGAGAGACAGTAAAAGAGAAAGTGAGAAATCACCCCCTAGGGGGGATAGTCATGCTGTAATCCCTTCTCCCCCATTCTCTTCCTGGGACTTTGGCATGCACATGCACCCGGTGAGATTTTCAAGCTGCCAGGTCCAGGACTTGAACTGTGGTCAGCTACTTGGGAGTCTAGCACCTTAACCACTCCACCACCTGCTGACCCCACTACAGCAATTAAAAAAAAATCCTGTCATGGGTGCTAAGGAGCCCCAAAACAAGTGAAAATCTTGAATAGGTTATTTTGGTATCTTCTCCCTGTATCCCAAGCAGTTACCTTGAGAACGCTTAGGATGGTTCTCAAAGGGAGAGCTAACAAAAGGAATGGAAGGGCTAGCGTAAGACGTTCTCACCTAGAAAGGCAACTTAAAGTGTATAGTCGACCAATAAGCTAGCACTATAATGTGATTTTTGCAAATAGAAACAGAAACATTCATTATAAGGCAATTGGCTGTGATGAGAAACATAAGAATTCAATGGTAATCAAGAAGCAGCCTTGGAACTACTTACGTCGCGAAACTGAACCTTTCCCAGCTCTCCTAATTCACTGACGCAACAGTAAGCAGCTTCTGACTGAAGAAAAAGCTGGGCCAGCGTCATCTCCTCACTTCGGAAAAGCTCCCCCATGGTGGCAAGAAGCACTAGTCAGCTGAGTCCTGGATTTCTCTCCAACCTGAGAAAAAGAGAAAATGATATGACTTTGAAAATTACTGAGAGACTTAAGAACAAAAGACACCCCCTCCATATGGCTCTTTCAATTTGCATTTTTATTTCTTCTACCCAATGCTGACAGGTCCTTGACAACTGTTTTCACATCCTGTTTGGAAAAATGGCAAAGAGAAAGTGCAAAGGCAGTTTCTGAATCCTGTCCACATAGTGCCAGATGAAAAGGCATTTCCTTTGCAGTCAACATCAGGATCGAATGACAATATTTTGAGCAACTCAATACATAAGAACGTATCCAGATTAAAGACAGGAACTGGAACCCCAAACGGGTCTTTAAATACCCTGGACACAATATTAGGAGGCAGCTCAACCATATTTTGCTTGTGCAGGAAACAAACCGGAGACCTTAATTACCCTCTCATAAAAGATGTCTGCCTTGGGACTAGTTTTCTCCCCTCCACTGACAATGCCCACTTGTTTTTTAAAAACAATCATTTTATTTAACTTCATTTATTTATTGAATTTGACCAGAGAGGGATAGAGAGAGAGAAAGAGAGAGAAAAAGCAAGCCACTAGGTCTGGGACTTGAACTGCGTTCACCCATGTGGGAGTCCAGAGCCCCTAACCACCACGCCACCTGCCAGCCCCTGACAATGCCCTCTTCAAACAGCCACGGTGGCAGCACTACCCTAAAGCTATGCCTTCATTCAAAGGTTTAACCTTCCAAACTCCTCAGAAAATACCATTTCTCTCTCCGAGGCAACCAAACAAATAACCATCATCTAAAACAGGAACCAGTGAGCCTATTAAGCTCAATTTCAAATCAAGCATGACAGGAACATACTGATCATGACAAAGCATTTTTATCAAGCCACAGAGAATACGCTTTCCACCTCTGCAGCGTTGTTTCTCTCCCCTACCTTCAAGACTAGTTTCATCCCTCCATTGCTCAAATCTCAAGTAGGAGCAATAAAGGTTTCGGTTTAGGGCTGTCTTAACATAGCCGGGTTTCAAAGACAATTGGCGCTATCAGTGGTCCTGAAACTGCAATTATGGTATTTATCTTGAATCAGCTAACGGAAGGCACAGACCAGACGGTTATCTAAAGTCAGCAGAGTGTACAGTATTTTTAATGTCTTAAGGGCATGCCTATTCAGTACTGATGGGTGATACTGTCTTCAAAGGAAGATTTATTCTTGCAGAAAGCTGGGAGACATTTTGAAAAATCTGAACAACAAAACCTTTGTGCATTTGATGTTCAAAGCAGCAAAACAACATGTTCACATATAAGCAAAGATTTCTCAAGAGATTATGTAGATTGACTTTAAGATTGTGGCTATCTGAATCACCCAAATGAGCTGTTACCAGCCACTCTCCCTCCCTTCGACAAGGATAGATTCCACAACTTCTAAACACAGAAAATTATGCCTGACCAGCACAGTGCAGGCTTGCCAATAATGATAGCGTCCCATGACCCTCCCTCCTCCGGTTCTTTAATGATTACAGGTCTCCCTGGAACATCTCTATCCCAGTGCAGCCAAAGAGAAAACGAATTCGGCCAAAAGGCTCTTAGGCATACAGAACAAAATATGAAGGAAGAGCAATTCTGCTAAAGATGACTCCAAATACAGTCTCTCCCCATTCTCCGTGCCCTGCCTCAAAGAATCTCACTGCTGTCATCCAGTCCCCGCCTCCTACCAAGATATTCACCTGCTCCATTTCCTGTCCACCCGGCGAGAAAGCAGGAATTCCTTGGACCCAGACACACCTACCTCCAAGGGTGAGGAAAACAAGGCAGGGAAATCCTCAAAATGGGAAACCCTTTAAGAAGTCCCCCAAAGTTCTGCCTTCCCAATAACCTCCGGTTCTTCCGCCTATCCCTTAAATGGGGAAAGGAGTTCGAGGCCTTCAAAGGGCAGTGAGACTGCGGTTCCTCTTCCCACAGAGGGGTGCCCCACGAGGGGATGAACCCTCGATTTCTCTAGGAGACCTAAAATCCCTGTTAATTCCTTTGACAAGCCAGGGGGCTATTAAAAGGATTTCTTCTGGCCCTCGAAGGTCACCCGCTGCCGCGCCGTACCCACTGCCCCGGCTCACCTCCGGCCGTCGGCCCCGCAGCCGCCGCCACAGCAGCCGCAGCAGCCAAGCCCGCAGCCTCCGCAGCGCTGGGCAGGAGCCTCTCGACGCGCGTGCGCCGGAAGAGCCCCACCCCCGCGCCGCCGGCGTGCCCGCCTCCACGATGACCTCATCGCAGTTGACCAATAGGGGGCGGCTTCGCCTGGGCTGCCGCAGTGCGGAGTCGCGGGGGCGCCGCGAATCCTGCGTGCTGACGCCATCTTGGTCCCTGTGTTGTGGGTCCTGGTCACCGAGGCGTAGGGGCTGGCGGCGTTGTAGCTCCTGGCGTTTGATCCCTGAACTTTTCAGAATCCCTTTTCTCTCTCTCTCTTTTTTCTAAATAATAATTTATTTATTTAGTTACATTTGTTATTATTATTATTTGACCCTACAGAGATGAGAGAGAAAAGGAAAGTGAGAAAGCAAGCCTCCAGGTCCAGGACCCCAACTCTCGTTGTTCATGTGAGAATCCATTGCCTTTAACCATCATGCCACCTGCCCTTATATCCTCTTGGCAAAGTTGGTCTTTTTTTTTTTTTTTTTTAAAGAATTTTTTTTATTTTGGGGACCAGCAGATGGAGTAATGGCTATGACTACTGTGGTTCGAGTCCCGGACACGGTGGCTTAAACTCACGCCGAGCGCGGGTACGTGCATGCCCAAGATCCCAAGAGTAGAATGGAGGAGAAGGGATTGGCATGGCCATCTCCCCGTAGGGGTGATTTGTCGCTTTCTGTCTCTGTCTTTTTGGCGAGCACACGTGCCCTATAGCAAAAACCTCTCCATAAAAAATATTTATTTTTAAGTTCTATTTATTCATTCATTTATTTTAATTTGTCTAGAGAGAGACACAGAGAGAGAGAGAGAAAGTAAGAAAGCAAGCCACCAGGTCCAGGACTTGAACCCTATCGGTCATGTTGGAGTGTCCAGTGCCTTAACCAGAATGCTACCTGCTGGTCTCCTGCTTGCTCTCTTTTTTTTTCGTGTCCAAAGCATAAGTTCACAGCTTTTATTCCTCTAGGGACAGAGTGTGAAAAGGAGACATCATTATGAAATGACCTGAGAGCTGGAGGGACACTTGAGAGCATCTTGTCCAGGTTCCTCTACACACACACACACACACACACACACACACACACACGCAGTCTTATTGTACAGATGACACCCTTTGAGTCCCACATTGTAGAGCTACTTCTTTAAGGTATATCCTGTAATAGAGTCTTTAAATGGATCTTGTCCCCTGAAGTGTGAAAAGCTCTTCTATGAAAGGTTATGTGATTCATTCCTTCCACCAACTGCTGGGGTCTGTTTTTCTCCAGTGAAGAGGACAACCCCATATGGCCATATGTTGTGAATGTAAATTTTTATCTTGTTAGATTCTTGTGGCCCATTTGAGCACTTAGGAGTTTTCAATTCCTCAAATTCGTTTAAAAACATTTATTAAAAAATGTAAAAGTGATTATTTGTTAAAAATTATTTTCTCAAATATTGATATTGATGTTCTCTTTCCTTTTAAACAGATATAGGGATCTCAGGCATTTGTAATAGCCTGAACCATGTCAAGAAAAACTCGGAAAACCGGTTATTCAGTCTCTATGGGTGGTGGAGCCCTATTGAGAGTCAAGTGCAAGGAGGGAGATATTTCAGATGAAAACTTGATGCTGGTAATTTTGTCTACCTAGTAAAAACATTATTAATCCTTCTTACCAACTTAAATGAAATAATGAAATGCAAAGATGGATGTTTTATTTGAATTTTTTATCTCATATTGTGAGACTGACACTTTCCCTTCTCCCTGGTCCCTACTTCTCCTAAAAGACCCTCTCACCCCAGCACTCCCCAAGGTATACAGGACCCACACTTGAAAGCCTGCCAACTTTGGGGCCCACAGGTGGCACGGTGGTCGAATGCTGGACTCTCATATGGCCAACTGCGTTTTGAGTCCTGGACCTGGTGGCTTACTTTCTTCCCCCATCTTTCTCTGTTCAAACTGAATGATAATAATAATAATAAGTAAAATAATTCTTTAAAAAAAGCCTTCCAAGTTTTAGAAAACTATTACGAAATGACTATCATTTCCTTCCTCTCAGACTTAAAAATAAACTAGCCTCAGAGTCAGCTGTGTGCTAACCACAGTTTTTTAATTCTCCACCTGTAAGACATTTCGATTTCTTTGAATTCTTCCTGGCTTCTTTGAAAGTACATTGTCTCAAAGCTGCTTTCTGTCATCTTTCATCTGCTCTCAGTCTTTCCACGGAGGTCTTTTTCTCCATGCTCTTGTCCTTGGCAGCCATGCTTATTGTCAGGCTGAAATGCCCGGGTGGACTCGGGTCTACTTTCCCACCTACCTGCCTTCTCCAAAGCTCAGAGAGAGAATTTGAGACTAATGGTTGATACCTGTTAGGCAACAGATTCCTGCTGAGGCCGTACTATGTGTAGAGATAGTAGTAGCTGCTGGGGTTTGGAAAACGAAAGAGACACGCTTCATATACTGGAGGAACTCACAGATCGGTGAGACACAAAACAAAGTTCCACTATATCGGGAAATCACCATCTTCTTGTAATTCATCAAAATGACAAAAACAAAGGGAAAGAGGAGAGGTACCTGATATACGTTCTCTAGGTCTTTTAGAAAACGTGGAATGGTTCCTTTGGCAACATACGTGTGTTGGAATTTATTGTACAAGAAAGATGATATTGCAGACATCAAGGGAATGGGTACTGTTCAAAAAGAAATGCTCCACAGATGTTATCATGGTAAAACTGGACGTGTTTATAATGTTACCGAGCATGCTGTTGGTATTGTTGTAAACAAACAACTTAAGGGTAAGATTTTTTTTTTATTTTTTTAAGAATTATTTTATTTTGGGGCCAGCAGTGGTTAAGGGCGCTAGACTCCCACCTGGCCAACTGTGGTTCCAGTCTTGGACCTGGTGTCTTGCTTTCTTACTTTCCCTCTCTCTCTACTCTGTCCCTCTCTGGTCAAATTAAAATAAAATATTATTTTATTTTCTTATTTTTTGACCAGAGAGAGAGAGAAAGTGAGAAAGCAAGCCACCAGGTCGGGGACTGGAACCACAGTCAGCCATGTAGGAGTTCAGCACCCTTAACCACTATTCTACCTGCCTGGCCCCAAGGACAAGATCCTTGCCAAGAGAATTAATACGTGTATTAAGCATATGAAGTATTTCTTAATCCTTTTGTTTTTAAGGAATTATTTTTATTGAACTTTATTTTATTCATTTATTTATTTTAATTTGACCAGAGAGGGACAGAGAGAGAAAAAGAGAAAGTGAGAAAACAAGTCACTGGGTCCGGGACTCAAACTGCAGTCAAATATGTGGGAGTCCCACACTTTTAACCACCATGCCACCTGCCGGCCCTGAGCATATTAAGCAATCTAAAAGCAGAGATAGCTTTCTAAAAACATGTGAAGGAAAATGACCAGAAAAAGAAGGAAGTCAAAAAGAAAGGTACCTGAGTTCAAATGAAGGTGCTAGCCCGCTCCACCCAGGAAAGCATACTTTGTGAGTTTTAAGTCACCAGGTCTGGGACTTGAACTGTCGTCAATTACATGGGAGTCCATCGATGTAACCATTCTGCCATCCGCTGATCGGGAAGCACACTTTGTGAGAATCAATGGAAAGGAGCCTAAGCTTCTGAAATCTATTTCCTATAAATTCATGGCATGAGAGATGTTAAAAATCAACTAAACTATAGTCTATTTTTAAAAAAAGTTTCAATATACAAGATGATTATGATGATTAATACTACTATGTGTCAAGCACTTTTTTTAAATAGGTTTTTGCCTTAGGGCACATATGCTTACAGGGAGAGAGAGAGAGAGAGAGAGACGGTTAGAGGGAAAGTGAGAAATCACCCCCCCAGGGGATGAACACACTGCAATCCCTTCTCCTCTATTCTCCTACTGGGATCTTGAGCACACACACACAGACACACACACACGCCTGATGTGATTTTTAAGTCATTGGGTCCAGGACTCATTCCACGGTTGGCCATGTGGGAAGCCAGCAACATAACCACTATACCATCTACTGGTCCCAAAAAAAGCACTTTTTTTTTGAGGATTATTTAATTTAACTATTTATTTATTTATTTATTTATTTATTTAAATTTGACCAGAGAGTGACAGAGCGAGAAAGAGAGAGTGAGGGAGAGAGAGACAGAAAGTGAGGAAGCAAGCCTCCAGGTCCAGGACTCAAACTATGGTCATCCATGTAGGTCCAGTACCCTTAACCACCACGCCACCTGCCATCTCTTGAAGTTTTTTGTTTTATTTTTAAAAGAGAGATTTTTGCCATAGGGTGCATGTGCATGCCAGAGAGACAGAGAGACAGAAAAGGAGAAATCACACCCCAGGGGGATGGTCATGTCACAATTCTTTCTTCTTCATTCTCCTCTTGAGCATGCAAGCCATGTGCCTGGCATGAGTTTCAAACTGACTGGTCCAAGACTTGAACTGAAGTCAGCCATGTGGGAGTCTAGCAACATAACCATTATACCATCTGCTGGTCCTGAAAGCACTTTTTTTAGAAACTTGCTAGAGGGAGCCACCAGTAGGTGGCATGGTGGTTAAGGCACTGGACATTCCCACATGGCTGACTGTGGTTCGAGTCCTGGACCTGGTGGCTTGCTTTCTCACTTTCTCTGTCTCTCTCTGGTCAAATTAAAATAAATAAATAAGTAAATAAAATTAAAATAATTCTTTAAACATTTTAAAAATTATTTATTTAACTTTATTTATTCATTCATTCATTTTTATTTTGACCAGAGAGACACACACAGACAGAGAGAGAGAGAGAAATGTCGGCGTCCGCCCCAGGGCTTGGGTCTGGCTGAATCATGATTAGGGGGCTGCTGGTGAGGAAGAGAAAGAGGACGAGAAAGAGAAAGCCCTCCATCTTACCAGGACCTGGGAATTGGGAAGAATGAGGCAAAGGGATAGAGTAGAAATGGACACAGGCAGTCTGAGTCTAGGTAACCCAAGCAACTTGTGCCGCCCAGATGAACTGGACGTCTTTATTTATAGAACAAGGAGACCTTACATATGTATGTTTTACAACACTTCATACATTGGTTGCCAGGTTACAAATAATAAGAAGCAGTTAACAAATCTATGAGGGCTTAGTCACACCAGGCTAGGTGTATTCCTTGGTAATCCCATCAAGAGAACATCTCCATCTTCCTTCCTAATGCAAAGAACTAGCTGTAAGGTGTGGGGAAGGAGCTAAAGATCTTTTCACACCACCACACCCAGAGTAGGCTAAAGAACCTTTCAAATGCAGAGCAGGGATTGGATTTTACCAATTGGGGCCAAGATGTTTCTTGAAGTCCATTAGATGTGTCTGTTGGAACGCCCCTAGCAATTTCCACCCTTGCTCTGTCTGCAGCCAAGGTCAAGGAAAGACAAGTTACAAGGTTCTGCCAAACCCCAAAAGAGCATGTGGTGTTTGCTCAGAACATGTCCCCACACCTCAAATTCTCTCTTAAACGTGTCCCCACAGAGAAGGTGAGAAAGCAAGCCACCAGGTCCAGGATTTGAACCGTGGTCAGCCATGTGGGAGCATCCAGCACCTTAACCACCACGCCACCCACTGGTCCCAAAATAATTCTTTTTTTTTTTTTTTTTTTTAAAAAAAGGGAACCAGCAGTTAGCGTAATGGCTATGTCGCTGGACTCCCACATAGTCGACCGCGGTTCGCGTCCTGGACCCGGTGGCTTAAAAAAACTCACGCCGGGTGCGTGTGCATGCATGCCCAAGATCCCGAGAGGAGAATGGAGGAGAAGGGATTGCGGCGTGACCATCCGCCCTGGGGGGTGATTTCTCGCTTTCTGTCTCTCTCTGTCTGTCTGGTGAGTGCACACGCCCTATAGCGAAAACCTCTCCAAAAAAAAAAAAAAAAAGAAAAGAAACTTGCTAGAGAGGACATGTGCTCACCAGAGAGGGTTGGGTAGACAGAGAGAAAGCAAGAGAGAAAGCAGCCCCTGGGGGAGATGGTCACACTGCAAGTGCTTCTCCATGAATCCTTGAGATTTTGAGCATACTCACACATATACCCAGTGTGCTTTTCCAACCTTCTGGGCTTGGGACTCGAACCATGCAGTTGGTTATGAGGGATCCAGCCACCTTACCCACCATGTCACCAGCTGGCTTTCTAGGTACTTTTCTTTCTTTCTTTTTAAGAATTCTTTAATTTATTTATTTAATTTGTCCAGAGAGAGAAAGAGAGAGAAAGAAAGCCAGTAGGCCCGGGACTTGAACTGTAGTCAGTCATGTGGGAGCCCAGCGCCTTAACTACCACACCACCTGCTGGCCCCTGCCCGGTGCTTTTCTAAATGCTTTAACTATTAATCTTTTTTAACTATTAAATGCTTTAACTTTATTTAATTATGGAGAAACTATTATTATTGCCATTTAACAAATGATATGGTGAAATTGAGCCATATCCTCAACAAAATCACATTTTATTTATATTCATTTATTTATTAAAAAAAATTTTTTAGAGCGATTTTTGCTATAGGGCCTGTGTACTCACCTGAGAGACAAAGAGAGACAGAAAGAAAGTGAGAAATCACCCCCAGGGAGGATAACCACGCCACAATGGTTTCTCCATTTTCCTCACAGGCTCTTGGGCATGCACGCACATGCACCCGGAGTGAATTTTAAGTGGCCCATCGGGAAACACTAACCGCTGTCAACTACAGGAAGTCCAACGACATAACCATCATGCCATCTGCTGGCCCCTCGTTGTCTCCCTTTAAATGACTATGTGGTGATTGTCCCAACTTCTACCAGTAAAGTGTCAGCGTATGTCACATGTCTGTTCCTCCAAGTCCAGATTCCTTGGTGGGGCCCAAAGGAGTGTGTTAAAGTTACACAACCAAGTGTTGTGAAATTCATATTTGCTCAAGAGTCTCTCTTTCCTGTATGCTTCTTATATAGTTTCCTGCTGTACAATTGGTTATAAGTTGAGTGGTTTAAAATGACAGAAATTTATCTCTCACAGCTCTGGAGGCAAAAGTCTGAAATCAAGGTGCCTGCAGGGCCATGATACTTCTGAAGACTCTAGGAAAGAATTCTTCCTTTCTAGCTTCTGATGGTTGCGGAAATCTTCGGTTTCCTTGCCTTGTAGGTGCAACACTCCAATAGCTGCGCTCTTCACGTGGCATTCTTCCCATTGTGTGTCCATGTCTGTGTCCAAATTTCACTGTGGTTTGTTTGTTTTACTCTAAGGCATATGTGTTTACCAGAGAAAGAAAGACAGAGGGAAAGTGATAAACCATCCACCAAGGTGGATGGCCACACCACAATCCCTTCTCTTCCATTCTCCTCTTGTGATTTTGGGCACACACACACACACACACACACACACACACACACACGGTGTTTTTTATTTTGTTTTTTGTCTGTCTGTTTTTCCTTCTTTTTTTTTTTCTTTAGAGATTTTTTTTTTTCTTTTTTTTGGAGAGGTTTTTTTTTGCTATAGGGCGCGTGCGCTCGCCAGACAGACAGAGAGAGACAGAGAGACAGAAAGCAGGAAATCACCCCCCAGGGGGGATGGCCACGCCGCAATCCCTTCTCCTCCATTCTCCTCTCGGGATCTTGGGCACGCACGCACACGCGCCCGGCGTGAGTTTAAGCCACCGGGTCCGGGACTCGAACCGCGGTCGACTATGTGGGAGTCCAGCGACATAGCCATTACGCTAACTGCTGGTCCCTCTTTAGAGATTTTTGCTTTAGGGCTCATGGGCTCACCAGAGAGAGAAACAGAGACAGAAAGTGAAAGAGAAATCACCCACCGCCCCGGCGGTTGGGGGGATGGCTATGCCACAATTCCTTCTCTTTTACTCTCTTCCCAGGATCTTGGGCACATGCACACATGCCTGGAGTGAATTTCAAATCACCAGGTCAGGGACTCAAACTGCAGTCAGCCATGTGGGAGTCTAGCGATGTAACCATTATGCCATCTGCTTGTCTCCTCCCCTACCGCCAAGTGTGTTTTTCAACAGGACTTGAACTGCACACTCAGCCATTCGGGGTCCAGTGCCTTAACCAGCACACCACTAACTGCCCCCAAATTGCACTCTCTCTCTCTCTCTCTCTTTTATTTTAAAGAATTATTTATCTAATTTTATTTATTAATATTTTTTTAAAATTTGCTGTGGGGCATGCATGCTCATCAAAGAGAGATAAAGAGCAAGAAAAAGGGAAAGTGAGAAAGCAAGCTGCCAGGTCCAGGACTCAAACTGTGGTTGGCCATGTGGGATTCTAGCACCACACCATCTGCTGACCCCCAAAATGCATTCTTTTTTCTTGGAGAGGTTTTTTTTTTTTTTTTTTTTTTTTTTGCTACAGGGAGCATGCACTCGCCAGACAGACAGAGAGAGACAGAAAGACAGAAAGCGAGAAATCACCCCCCAGGGGGGATGGCCACGCCACAATCCCTTCTCCTCCATTCTCCTCTCAGGATCTTGGGCACGCATGCACACGCACCCAGCGTGAGTTTTAAGCCACCGGGTTTGGGATGCAAACCGCGGTCGAATACGTGAGAGTCCAGCGACATAGCCATTACACTAACTGCTGGTCCCCCAAAATGCATTCTTTATAAAAGGACATCAGTCACTGGATTTTTTGGGCCCACTTTAATGCAGTATGGCTTTATCTTAACTTGATTATATCTACAAATACACTATTTTCAAATAAGACCACATTCACACGTTCCAGGTGGACAATTTTGGAGACACTGTTTGCCCCTTACTGATTTTGTTCTCCATAATTTTTCAGCTGCTCACAAGCAAATGTGTCTTATTGTGTTACTGAGTTGCTAACAAATACCTGAGCCTGGGTGATTTATAAAGAAATAGAGGTGGGGCCAGGCAGTGGCATGGGGGTTGGGCGGCTAGATCCTACACGGCAGTTCAAGTCCTAGGCCGAGTGGCTTGAGAAACATGTCAGGTATGTGTGCTCAAAATCTCAAAAGGAGAAATAGTGGTGTAGGCATCCCCTTAGGGAGTGCTCACATCCTGTACCCTCAGGTGAGCACACACATACCCTATAGCAAACATTTAAAAATAAAGGAAAGGTTTATGGGTTCAGGATTCTGGAAGCTGAAACAGGACCACAGAAGCAGGCACGTGCAGAGTCCAGCCTCTCTTTTATAACAATCCACTCTCATAAGCACTAACCCCTTCTCATGAGAGCTCCGACTCACTCAGTTCTCTCACCAGACAGCATTAATCCATTCATGAGATCAGTGCCTCCATGATCCTGCTAAGACCAAATTCCAAAATAGGAACCTCTGGGGGACACCATTATCCAAAATAAAACAAAATAGTTGGCAAAAACATATCAAATTTTTATGACAGGAAAAAAGAATATGGACCAGCAAGTGGCGTGGTAGTTAAGGTGCTGGACACTCCCACATGACCTACCATGGTTGAAGTCCGGAACCTGGTGGCTTGCTTTCGCACTTCTCCCTACCCCTCTCTGTGTCTCTCTCTACTCAAATTAAAATAAATGAATGGATAAATAAAATTAAATAAAATAATTCAAAAAAAGTTTTAAAAGGAAAAAAGAATATTTATTTTCCTTTTTTTGTCCAAACATTTTTTTTTTTTTTGAGAGGTTTTTTGCTATAGGGCGTGTGTGCTTGCCAGAAAGACAGAGACACAGAAAGCAAGAAATCACCCCCAAGAGGGAATGGCCACTCCGCAATCTCTTCTCCTTTTGCCTCCTGGGATCTTGAGCACACATGCACATGTGCCCGGTGTGAGTTTAAGCCACAGGGTCTGGGACTAGAACCGTGGTCGACTACGTGGGAGTCCAGTGACATAGCCATTACGCCAATTATGCTGGTCCCCCTCCAAACATTTTTTTAAGGAGTCTCTCTCTCTCTCTCTTTTTTTTTTAACTTGACAATGGGTGTGTGTGCTCATCAGAAAGAGAGCGTGCACTAGAAAACACTCCCCAGTGGGGTGTGGTCACATCACATCCCTTTTTTCTCCACTTGTCTATCCCCTTAGGATTTGGGACACACGGATTTTTCAAGTTACCGGGGCTGGGATTTGAACTGCATTCCACTATATGGGATCCAGGTAACTATGCACAAAGCTTAACCGCTGCATTACGGGGCCGGCCCTAAAAGTTTACTTTCATTTGTCTGCATTCCTTTTTTAAAAAATTATTTAATTTATGGGAACCAGCAGTTAGCATAATGGCTATGTCGCTGGACTCCCACGTAGTTGACCGCGGTTCGCGTCCCGGACCCGGTGGCTTAAAACTCACGCCGGGCACGTGTGCGTGCGTGCCCAAGATCCCAAGAGGAGAATGGAGGAGAAGGGATTGCGGCGTGACCATCCCCCCTGGGGGGTGATTTCTCGCTTTCTGTCTCTATGTCTCTCTCTGTCTGGCGAGCGTACGCGCCCTATAGCAAAAAATCTCTCAAAGAAAAATTATTTAATTTAATTTTTTTTTTTTTTTTTGAGAGAGAGACAGAGAGACAGAAAGCGAGAAATCACCCCCCAGGGGGGATGGTCACGCCGCAATCCCTTCTCCTCCATTCTCCTTTCGGGATCTTGGGCACGCACGCACATGTGCCTGGCGTGAGTTTAAGCCACCGGGTCCGGGACTCGAACCGCGGTCGACTATGTGGGAGTCCAGCAACAAAGCCATTACGCTAACTGCCGGTCCCTATTTTATTTAATTTTATCTATCATTATTTTAATTTGACTTGAGAGAGAAAGAGAGAGAAAGTGAGAAGGCAAGCTGCCAGTTTCAGGACTTGAACCATGGTCAGCCATGTGAGAGTCCAGCACCCCCACTACCACGCCACTTGCCAGTCTGTTTGCATTTTTTTTTTTTTTGAGAGGTTTTTGCTATAGGGCGCATGCGCTCTCCAGACAGACAGAGAGAGACATAGAGACAGAAAGTGAGAAATCACCCCCCAGGGGGGATGGTCACGCCGCAATCCCTTCTCCTCCATTCTCCTCTCGGGATCTTGGGCACGCACGCACACGCGCCCGGCGTGAGTTTTAAGCCACCGGGTCCGGGACGCGAACCGCGGTCGACTACGTGGGAGTCCAGCGACATAGCCATTACGCTAACTGCTGGTTCCCAGGATTCGAACCTGTGCGGGGAAACCCCATTGGATTTCGAGTCCAACGCCTTAACCACTCGGCCACCGTGACTCCCCTCTGTTTGCATTTTTTGAGATTACAGTAGATCAATTCAACAACTGTATTTAGTCAAAACAATTTTTTAAATTATTTATTTAACTTTATTTATTATTATTATTTTCCATTTGATCAGACAGATGGGGGTGGGGTGGTGTAGGGAGTGAGAAAGAAATCCACCAGGTTCAGGACTTGAATGTCCAACGCCTTTAACCACCACGCCACCTGCCCTGCCCCATAGTCAAAATTTTTAAAATGATTTCTTTTTTTTTTTTTTTTTTTGGAGAGGTTTTTGCTATAGGGCGCATGTGCTCGCCAGACAGAGAGAGACAGAGAGACAGAAAGCGAGAAATCACCCCCCAGGGGGGATGGCCACGCCGCAATCCCTTCTCCTCCGTTCTCCTCTCGGGATCAAGGGCAAGCACACACACGCGCCCGGCGTGAGTTTAAGCCACCAGGTTCGGGACGCGAACCGCGGTCGACTATGTGGGAGTCCAGCAACATAGCCATTATACTAACTGCTAGTTCCCTAAAATGATTTCTTTTTATGTAAAGATGAACTTTAATTCTGAGATTGTACCAAGAACCTGATTTGAGTGTTTGACGAGAGAATCCACCACCACTACTTTAGGTGACCTGTTACTCCCTTGACCTGAAATGCTGATCAGCACTTTATTTCCATGGAAGTAGTCCTTTCTAGAATTTCACTCTGAGTTCCTCAAAGAAAGTTCTGCTTTTACTTTTAAAGCCTATGACTGTTTCGTGGAAAATAGGTATTAGGAAAACGATTTCTATGTTTTTTGCTTCAAAAGAAACTTCTATATTGATTCTATTTTTCCATTAAAAAAAAAACTAAATAAAGCCTATAAATGTTTAAGACAAAGGTCTTTGGTAAAATGTTGAAACCTCTTCATAATAGATTCTAAGGCTTTCTTTGAAGCTAAAGGAAAGTCAGCTTCCTTCTGCTCTGTTAATCATTGCATCTGCTAGGAGACGGGAATACCGACGGCATGTGATGCTTTACCAGGTCCTCATGACTCCTGTGACTGCCGCATGAGGCAGGGAGCGTCTTAACTTGCTGGAGTTAGGAATGCTATTCAGGGGCCAGCTGGTGGCATGGCACGTAGGGTGCTGGATTCCCACAATGGGGGACCATGGTCAGACTTTGGTTTGAGTCCGAGACCTGGTGGCTTGAAAAACATGCCAGGCATATGTGCCTATGTGCCCAGAATCCTGAGAGGATTGAAGAGAGAAGGGTTTGCAGCGTGGCCATCTCCCCTGGAGGGTGATTTCTCACTCTCTCTTTCTCTTGTCTCTCTCTGGTGAGCACACAGGCCCAATGGCACAAAAATAAATAACTAAAGCTATTCAAAGAGGCTTCTTTTTTTTTTTTTAAGAATGATTTTATTTAACTTTTATTATTTATTTGTTTATTTATTTATTTATTTATTTAAAATTGACCAAAGAGGGACAGGGAGAGAGAGAGAAAGGAAAAGTGAGAAAGCAAGCTGCTAGGTCTGGGACTCCAACCACAGTGAGCCACGTGGGAGTCCAGTGCCCCTAACCAACACATCACCTACTGACCCCAAAGAGGCTTCTGAAACAAATTAAATTTAGGAGGACCAGCAGGTGGCGTGGTGGTTAAGGTGCTGGACACTCCCACATGGCTGACTATGGTTTGAGTCCCGGACTTGGTGGCTTGCTTTCTCTCCCTCTTTCTGTCTCTCTCTCTCTCTCTTACACACACTCTGTCTCTGTCTGGTCAAATTAAAATAAATAAATAAATAGTTTAAAACAATTTAAAAAAATGAGAACACAGGAAAAGACTGAGTGTCATAGGGCACAAAGGAAGCCTTTGTGACATTAGATCTACAGTATTTGCCCAGCAAACTTAGAATCTATAACAGTTCAAGGAGATTTGTGAATGGAGTATCTAGTAAAGTTTCCATATGGAGTTTCTAGTAATTTAGGAAAAGAAGGTAAGACCTAGAATGAAAAATGCATGGGAAAATTTCAATAGAAGAGATACAGCTGACAGTCCAGGGAGGGATCCAATTTGTACTAGGACATAGAGCTCCTAAAGGGGAGAGAACTCTGTCTCTTTCGTTTACTTTTGTATTTCCACTTCCAAGTTCAGTGCCTGACATTCAGTACCTATTTAATGAACATTTTTGAAAGAAAGAAGTGGGCCAGCCAGATCGCATGCTGATTAAGGGAGTTGGACCCCACTAATGGCCGGCTGTATGGTTCAAGTCCTAGACCTCGTGGCTTGAAAAACATTCCAGGTGGACGTGCGTGCATGCCTAAAGTCCCAAGAAGAGAATGGAGGAGAAGAAATTGCAGCATGGTCCTTCCCCTTTGGGGGTGCTTTCTCATGTTCACTCTCTCTCTGTTTCTCCAGTGAGTGCATACATCCTCTACAAATGTTTTTAAAGAAGTTTATTTTGGTGCAAAAAAAAAAAAAAAAAGAGAGAGAGAGAGAGAGAGAGAGAGAGAGATTTGGGCCCGTCTCATAGTACAACGGTTAAGCACTGTGCATTGGGAGCCAAATATCACATGGTTGACGACAGGTCAAGCCTTGGCTTCAGCATCTTGAAGAATATGTTGAGCACATGTGCATATGCACCCCAAGTCCTGTCAGGATGGAGAAATGGAGGACAGAGGATTGTGACAAGACCACACCCCACACGGTGGGGTGCTTTCTCTGTCTCTTTCTCTCATTGGTGAGTGCACATGCCCTCTGGCGATTAAAAGAGAGAGAGAGATCCATGTTCAGTTTTATCATGACATGCATTTTGCACAAACTTTTTGAAGACCTCTTGTATATATGGTGATTAGAAAGAGTAGATTTGAGGACCAGCAGATGGCATAATGATTATGTTGCTGGACTCCCATGTAGTTGACCGTGGTTCAAGTCCCAAACCTGGTGACTTAAATGCACGCCGGGCGTGTGTGCATGCGTGCCCAAGATCCCGAGAGGAGAACGGAGGAGAAGGGATTGAGGCGTGGCCATCTCCCCTGGGGGGTGATTTCTCGCTTTCTGTCTCTCTATCTCTGTCTTTCTGGTGAGCGCATGCGCCCTATAGCAAAAACCTCTCCAAGAAAAAAGAAGAGTAGATTTGAGTAAAATCTATGAAGTAGGTAATTTTTTTTGTTTCCAGTCAATCCTTTTTTTAATAATTATTTTATTTAACTTTATTTATTTATTATTTAAAACAAATTTGACCAGAGAGGGACAGAATGAGATCACGTGCACATGTGTGAGTGAGAGGTAAAGTGAGAAAGCAAGACGCCAGGTCCAGGACTCGACCCTCAGTTGGCCATGTGAGAGTCCAGTGCCCTTAATCACCATGCCACCTGCTGGCTCCCCAGTCAACTTTTATATGCCTCTTTTCCATTCATTGAATACAAATTTGTTTTATTTCATTTTTGCCACAGGGCCCATCCACTCACCAGAGAAGAACAGAAAGACAGAAAGAGGGAGGAGAGTTCATCCTCCCAATGGGATGTGGTCATGCTACAATCCTTTCTCCTCCATTTCTTCATTCTGTTGGGATATGGAGCATGCGCACACATGTGCTGCCATGTTTTTCAAACTGCCAGGGCTGGGACTTGAACCATAATTTACCATGCAGGATCTGGCTCCCATAACCATTAGGGTGTGAGTTCAGTACTCTTGAATTCTTTTTTTTTTTTAATTTTTTTTTTTTTTTTTGGAGAGGTTTTCACTATAGGGCGCGTGCGCTTGCCAGACAGACAGAGAGAGACAGAGAGACAGAAAGCGAGAAATCACCCCCCAGGGGGGATGGTCACGCCGCAATCCCTTCTCCTCCATTCTCCTCTCGGGATCTTGGGCACGCACGCACACGCGCCCGGCGTGAGTTTAAGCCACCGGGACCGGGACGTGAACCGCGGTCGACTATGTGGGAGTCCAGCGACATAGCCATTACGCTAACTGCTGGTTCCCTTTTTTAAATTTTTTAAGAATTATTTTTTATTTAACTTTATCTATTTGTTTATTTATTTATTTTAATTTGACCAGAGAGGGACAGAGTGAGAGAGAGAGAGAGAGAGAGAGAGAGAGAGAGAGAGAGAGAAAGTAAGAAAGCAAGCCAGCAGGTCCGGGCCTCAAACTGTGGTCAGCCATGTGGGAGTCCAGTGCCTTTAAACCACCACGCTACCTGCCGACCCCATTCCTCTTGAATTATTATTAATAGTTTTGTTTTTCATATTGGAATGGGTATTTTAGCTATTATACAATTATCTTGGGCATATCATAGAACTGAGCATATATAATAAGTTGGAAACCAGAATTCCACTGTGGGAGAAAAAAAAGGTAGTCACAAATATGGATGAAGGAGGTCAAGAGGTGGCATGGTAGTTAAAGTGCTGGATTCCTACGTGGTTGACTGCAGTTCAAGTCCCAGACCCAGTGACCTGAAACTCACACCAGGTATGTGTATGCATGCCCCAAATCCTGAGAGGGGAATGGAGGAGAGGGGGCTGTGGCATGGCCATCTTCCCCGGAGGGTGATTTCTCACTTTCCCTCTCTCTGTCTTTGTCTCTCTCTGGCAAGTGCATGAGCCCTATGGCAAACTCCCCTTCCCCCCGAAAAAAAAAATGGATAAAGGAATAAAAAGAGGAGCCTTGAAGGGTGAAATTGGAATAAAGGCATCAACATAATCCCACAATTATATATATGTGTGTATATATATATATATTTAATTTATCATTATTATTATTTTAATTTGCTGCATGGCACACATGCTCACTGGGTGGGGAGAGAGAGAGAAGGAAAGTGAGAAAACAAGCTACCAGGTCTGAGACTTGAACCTTGATCAGTCATGTGGGAGTCTAACTCCCGCATCACCAAGCCACCTGCCGGCACCCTTGATATATATTTATATAGATATCTATATCAGTATAGACATAAATCTGTTGAAATAGCTTAGAAGCAAAAACATGATGTAACAATGAGCACATCTGGTGTCCAGATCTTGGTTTCTAAATATTCTTCACAAAAAGGAAGCTTCTTGGGACCAGCAGGTGGCATGGTGGTTAAGGTGCTGGACACTCCCACATGGCCGACCACAGTTCGAGTCCCGGACCTGGCGGCTTCCTTTCTCCCTTTCCCTCTCTCTCTCTCTCTCTCTCTCTCTCTCTGTGTGTGTGTTTCTCTCTGGTCAAATTAAAATAAATGAATAAATAAATAAAATTAAATAAATAATAATAAAAAAAAAGGAAGCTTCTTGGAGAAAAGGATGGCTTTAGGACTGGAACAGGGTAAGTGAAGGCTAAGCCTGGCACATGCTGTCGTGACAGTTAGTTAAGGAAATCCTCCCCCCACCAAAAAAATAAAATAAAAAATGATGAGAATATGCCAAAAGAATACAGAAGGGAGTTCCATTTCCAGTGATGGCTGATCAATTCCTATCACATTAAGCCTTCTTGTAAATAAGAACCATATGCTCTGGGCAAAATGTGAAAAAGAGTAAGTACCTGAAGGCACTCACGAGAAAGCCGAAGAGGGAACACAGTGCATGGGGATTGGTATTTGGAAGAAGAAAGCACTGATGAGTTTCCTGTTTCTTACAGTTTTTAGCCTGAGGGAAGTCCACAGTCTGCAAAGTGAGTGACTACAATCGGAAAGAAAAACTCCAGAATCTTTTTTTTTTGGAGAGGTTTTTGCTATAGGGTGTGTGTGCTCGCCAGAAAGACAGAGAGAGACAGAGAGACAGAAAGTGAGAAATTGCACCCCCTGGGGGGCGGGGGGATGGGCTACTCCGCAATTCCTTCTCCATTCTCCTCGGGATCTTGGGCATGCATGCACACGTGCCCAGCATGAGGTTAAACCACTGGGGTCCGGGACTCGAAACGCAGTTGACTACATGGGAGTCCAGCGACATAGCCATTACTCCAACGGCTGGTCTCAAACTCCAGAATCTTAAAGTTTAAGGCAATCCCAGCTGGCAGAAACTGGGGTTGGAGGTTGGGGAGAATTTCACAAAGGTGTGAGCCATAGATAGGAAGTCCCAAAGTCTGTGCATAAACTCTTTCCAAACCTTTGGCTCTACATGCATGGCGAAATCTTTAGGTAAGGATAAAGTATAAACTGCAATTTTTAAAGTTTATTTCCTACTATTAAACAATTATTTGGGGGGTGGGGGCAGTGGGTGGCATGGTGGTTAAGGCTCTGGACTCCCACATGACTGAGGTTCAAGTTCTAGACTTGGCGGCTTACTTTTACACTTCTCTCTCTGTGTCTCTCCCTCTCTATCTGGTGCGCACACTATAGCTAATTAGAAGAAAACAATAACCAATAAAATAAATAATTCTTTAAAAAATATTCAGGGATTGGACCAGCAGGCGGCGTAATGGTTATGTTGCTGGATGCCCACATAGTCGACTGCAGTTTGAGGCCTGGACCTGGTGGCTTAAAATTCATGCTGAGCGTGAGAGCACGAGTGACAAAAAATCCCGAGAGGAGACTGGGGGAGAAGGGATTGCAGCGTGGTCATCCCTCCTGGGGGATGATTTCTTGCTCTCTGTCTGTCTCTCTCTGTCCTCTCTGGCGAGCACACACACCCTATAGCAAAAATGTCCTCTTAAAAACAAAAATTATTCAGGGGGCTAACAGGTGGTGTAGTGGTTGGGGCACTGGACTCCCATACAGCTGACTGCAGTTCGAGTCCCAAACCTGACAGTTTGAAAATCATGCTGGGTATGTGTGGATGTGTGCCCAAAATCCCAAGGACAATGGAGGAAAAGGGATCCCAGCATAGTTATCTCCCTAGGGGGTAATTTCTCACTTTTTCTCTCTCTGTCTCTGTAATGAGTACACATATGCTATAGCAAAACTATCTCAAAAAAAAAAAAAAAAGAAAGAAAGAAAGAAAGAAAAAATTCAGGGCCAGCTCCATGGCTTGAGTAATGTGTCACTTAAGAGAAGCTGGATTCCACTTGGTGACTGCAGTTCAGATCCCCAGCCCAGTCAGCCTGAAACATGCTAGGCACATATGTAAGTGCCCAGGATCCAGCAGGTTGAAGGAGTGGAGGAAAAGGATCATGTTATGGCCAAACCCTGCAGATGGTATTCATCTCTCTCTCTGTTTATCTCTCTTTTATGTATGTGCATGTGCTCTATTATGGCTTATTATTATTATTATTTTTTAGTATTTAGTAATCTTTACAGGAGTAGAACAGAATCTAGATTCTCTGCGAAATATCATTCAAAATATTCAAAATATAAATCAAAATTATGAGACACATGAATAAACAAGAAAATATGATCCATTCTCAAGAGAAAAGGCAAGCAATAAAGACTAACCTCAGGCCAAACCAGATGCTGGATTTAGTTGACAGGAATTTTTCTTTTTAGGTTTTTGCCATAGGGTGTGTGCACTCAGTGAAGAGACAGAAAGAGACAGTGAGAGGGAAAGTGAGAAATCACCGCTCCGGAGGGACATACTACTCCACAATCCCTTTTCTTCCATTCTCCTCTTGGGATTTTGGGCACACATGCACACACACCCAATGTGATTTTCTTTCTTTATTTTTCTTTCTGAATTTTCTTTCTTTTCTTCTTTCTTTCGGAGAGGTTTTTTCTCTAGAGCGTGTGCGCTCATCAGAGACAGACAGAAAGTGAGAAATCACCCCCCCCAGGGGGGATGGCCATGCCGTAATCCCTTCTCCACTCTCCTCTTGGGACTTTGGGCATGCACCTGGCCTGAGTTTTAAGTCACCAGGTCAGGGACTCAAACCACAGTTGACTGCATGGGAGTCCAGCAACATAACCATTATGCCATCTGCTGGTTCCTCCAGCATGATTCTCAAGCTGCCAGGTCCGGGACTGGAACTGCAGAGTTGACCATGTGGCAGGCAGTCCAGCATCTTAACTAGCGCAGCACTTACTGGCCTCAATTCCTGGTGTTTTTCAAACCTCCTTGTCTAGACTCGAACCGAGCTCTTGGCCATGTGGGATCCAAGCATCTTAATTACCATGCCACCTGCAGGTCCTTAGTGGACAAGAATTTTTTTTTTTAAGTTTTTGCCAGAGGGTATGTGCCCTGGCTGGAGAGAGACAGAGAGGGAAAGTGAGAAATCCGCAGGAGGGATGGCCATGCTGCAATCCCTTCTCCATTCTCCTCTCAGGATTTTGGGCACTCACACATGCTCGGCATCATTCTCAAGCCACTGGGTTCAGGACTTGAACCACCACACAACCTGCTGGCCCCTTCTTTCATCTTTTTTTTTTTTTTGGGGGGGGAGGGATACATTTTTAATATAGGGCACGTGTCTTTACTAGAAAGACAGAGAGACAAAAAGTGAGAAATCACCCTTCGGGGGGATGACCACACCACAATCCCTTCTCCATTCTCCTCTTAGGATTTTGGGCACACACGCACAGGCTCCCAGCATGAGTTTGTTTCAAGCCAACAGGTCAAAAACTCAAACTGTGGTCAGCCATGTGGGAGTCCAGCACTGTAACCAATATGCCACCTGCTGGCCAGCTATTTAAGGAATAAATTATGCTAGCCTAACACAAATTCTTCCAGTAAACAGAAAAAGACAGAATACCATTGGGTCGTCAGAAAAGTCATTTTTTTTTTCTTTTTTGATGCAAAAATGTGACATGACTTTTCTGAAGACCCAATAAAAAAAAAAAGGAATACTGGGAACCAGCAGTTAGCGTAATGGCTATGTCGCTGGACTCCCACGTAGTCGACCGCGGTTCGCGTATCGGACCCGGTGGCTTACAACTCACGCCGGGCGTGTGTGCGTGCGTGCCCGCCCAAGATCCCGAGAGGAGAATGGAGGAGAAGGGATTGCGGCGTGACCATCCCCCCTGGGGGGTGATTTCTCGCTTTCTGTCTCTATGTCTCTCTCTGTCTGGCGAGCGCACGCGCCCTATAGCAAAAAACCTCTCAAAAAAAAAAAAAAAAAAAAAAAAAAGGAATACTGCCCAAATGATTTTTCATAAGAAAAAGTATATGACCCTTACCTTACATTGTACAAATTTCAAATCCAGGTTGATTAGTTGTAGACTTAAATGTAAAGGCAAAATTTAGATTTTTAGAAGATAATATTAAAGATATCTTTCTGACCTCATGGTTAGGATGCAAAAAGTGAAAAATTAAAAAATCCAAAAGTCTGATAAGTTAAACTATCAATGCATTAAAATTGAGATGTTTTGTGGGGCCAGCAGGTGGATTGGTCATTAAGGTACTGGACTCCCACATGATTGACCGTGGTTAATCTTGGATCCAGCATCTTGAAACTCACGCCAGGTGTGTGTGCATGTGTGCCCAAAATCCCAAGAGGAGGAGCTGGCAGATGGCATGGTGGTTAGGGTGCTGGACTCCCACATGGCCAACCACTGTTTGAATTCCAGATCTGGCAGCTTGCTTTCTCACTTTTCCTCTCTCTCTCTCTCTCTCTCTCTCTCTCTCTCTCTCTCTCTCTCTCTCTCTCTCTCATTCTGTCCCTCTCTGGTCAAATTAAAGTAAATAAATAAATAAAACAGTTAAATAAAGTAATTATTTAAAAAAATTTTTTTAAATCCCAAGAGGGCAGTGGAGAAGGGACTGTGGTGTGGCCATTTCCCCTGTGGGGTGATTTCTCACTTTCTCTTTCTTTGTCTCTCCAGTGAGCATGTGTGTCCTATGGCAAAAATCTCCCCCCCCCCCCAAACAATTAAGACATTTTGTTAATCAAAATGCACTATTAAGAAGAGGCAAGTTGGAGCCAGTAGAAGGCATAGTGGTTATGTTGCTGGACTCCCATGTGGCTGACCTTGGTTTGAGTCTTGAACCTGGTGGCCTGAAAATCACACCGGGTACACGTGCATGTGTGCCCAAGATCCCAGAAGGAGAATGGAGGAAAAGGGATTGCTGCATGGCCATCCCCTCTGGTGGGTGGTTTCTCACTTTCCCTCTCACTGTCTCTGTTGCTGTCTCTTTCTCCACAGTGTGTGCACACGCTCAAAGGCAAAAACCTCTAAAAAAAGAAAAGGCAAGTCATGGGGCCAGCAGCTGGCATGGGAGTTAAGGTACTGGATCCCAAATGGCTGACTTACAGTTCAAGTCCCAAACGCAGTGGCTTGAAAATCACGCTGGGCATGTGTGCGTGTGCCTAAAAATCCCAAGAAAAGGCTGGAGGATAAGGGATGGGACATGGCCATCTCCCCTGAGGAGTGATATCTCACTGTCTCTGTTTCTGTCTCTTTCTGTCTCTGGTGAGCACAAGACCCTATGACAAAAAGTAAAAAAACAAAAAGGGAAAGAAAAGGCAAGTCACAGCATGGGGGAAGTTATTGTATTCACAGAACCAACAAATGGCTGCTTTCCAGAAAGTAATATACAAGTATTATGAAGGAAAAAACAATAGATTAGCAGAAAAGTCAGGAGCCTGGGGAGGTTTCTGGGGATGGTGAAGGTGTATGTGGCGGGGGTGGTGGTGGGGGGTGTTTCTGCATGTGCTGGCATGTTTTACTATTTTATTTTTTATTTAAAATTTTAAAAGAATTATTTAATTTAATTTTATTTATTTACTTAATTTAATTTGATCAGAGAGAGACAGAGCAAGAGAAAGTGAGAAAGCAAGCTGCCAAGTTTTATTTTTTACTATTATTATTTAATTTGCTATAGGGCATGCATGCTCACCAGAGAGAGAAAGAGAGAGGGAAAGTGGGAAAGCAAACCCCTAGGTCTAGGACTTAAACTTCAGTTGGCTATGTGGAAGCCCAGTGCCTTAATCTCCACACTACCTGCTGGTCCCTGTCCTATAATTTTTAAATACAGGTGATGGCTTCCCAAGGGTTTGCTTAATAATTTATTAAGTCGGATACTCATGATTTGTAGTTATTCTGTATAATATTATACATCCCAATAAAAAGGGTTTTCTGGGGAGCAGCAGATGGTGTAACGGTTACGTTGTTGGACTCACACAGAGTCGACCACAGTTCGAGTCCTGGACCGGTGGCTTGAAACACACCAGGCACATGTATGTGTGTGCCCAAAATGGAGAATGGAGAAGGAGGGATTGCGGCTTAGTCACCCAGCCCCCAGCGGGGGTGATTTCTCGCTTTCTGTCTCTCTGTCTCTCTCTGTCTTTCTGGCAAGCACATATGCCCTATAGCAAAAAAAAAAAAAAAAAAAAAAAAAAAAAAACTCTCAAAAAAACACAAAACTTAAAACAAAAAAGAGTCAGCTGGGTGACGTGGTAGTTAAGGCCGCTAGCTGGGTTCCGCATGGCTGACGGCATGGTCTGAGTCTTAGACTCGGCATGCCCGAACTGCCAAGAGGAGAATGGACTGTGGCATGGTCATCCCCCCGAAGGGTGCTTTTGCATTGTCCCTTTGTCTCTCACTGTCTCTCTCTGGCAAGCACACCAGCAAATTGTCCTGTAGCAAATTAAAAGAAAAAAATGAAGGAGGAAAATAGAGAGGCGAGACATTTATGGGACATGGAAATGGATTATTATCTGTTGATGATAATGTGTTTTGTATCCTCAACTAAACTGGTATGAAGTGTATCATGTTGGGTAAATTCAACTTATAGGCTAAGTGATGTATAGTGATTAAATGTATAAAATAAATTTTTTATAAAAGAGAAAAAAGACATTAGATATTCTTAAGTGGTTCAGGAAGAAAACAGTACTTTTGTACTTTTTTTTTTCCTTTTTGGAGAGGTTTTTGCTATAGGGCGCGTGCGCTCACCAGAAAGACAGAGAAAGACAG
Source organism: Tupaia tana (assembly GCA_026018925.1). Classification (NCBI taxonomy): domain Eukaryota; kingdom Metazoa; phylum Chordata; class Mammalia; order Scandentia; family Tupaiidae; genus Tupaia; species Tupaia tana. Next base: position 49,096,310 of record JAKSZU010000011.1, on the reverse strand, counting down.
AGAGACAGAAAGTGAGAAATCATCCCCCGGGGGGATGGCCACGCCGCAATCCCTTCTCCTCCATTCTCCTCTCGGAATTTTGGGCACGCGCGCACCACGCGCCTGGTGTGAGTTTAAGCCACCAGGTCCAGGACTCAAACCGCAGTCGACTACATGGGAGTCCAGCAACATAGCCATTACACTAACTGCTGGTCTCCGTACTTTAAAACAATATTCACAGTCCCAGCTGCGGTGGCACAAGTGGTAGGTCATTGCTGTGCAAGATCCAGCTTCGGTTTCCAAAGCAACCTAAACAGGTCTGATTTAGTGGCACATGCTTGTAACTGGCCAACTGAGAGGCTGGGGCAGGAGATTGGAGCATGGCGAGACCTTGTCAGAAATACCTAACCTCGCTTCCTTTAGGTCAGAACTTCCAGTAATTCACCAAAATGACGAACACAACGGGAAAGAGGAGAGGCACCTGATACATGTTCTCTAGGCCTTTTAGAAAACATTTTCCTTTTGGGATCTTGAGAATGCACGCACATGTGCGCGGTGTGATTTTCAAGCCTTCAGGTCCGGGATTCAATCTATGGTTAGTCATGTGGGAGTATAACGCCTTAATCTCTATACCAACTGCTGGCCCTTCAAATAGCCACTTAAAAAAAAAAAAGAATTTATTTATTATTTATTTCATTCTTTTAGTTATTATTTTTTAAATTTTATTAGAGAGAAGCAGAGAGAGAGAAAGGGAAAGCAAGAAACCAAGCATCCAGGTCCAGGACCCAAACCGCGGTAAGCCATGTGGGAATCCAGCGCCCTTATCCACCACGCCACCCTCCGGCCCCTAAGTAGCCACTTTGAACCACTTGTAAACATTAGTAAGTTTGTAACACGAATGATCTGAATAGTACAGTTGCCACTTTAACTTAAGTCCATGGAAATTTTAACTTAGCTCTCTTCAGTCGTGTGATGACTCCAGGAACCAAGGCTGTGCTGATTGCTCTTCCACACTGATCAGAGGCCCCTGGGACTCACAGAAATATGTGTCTTGGTGGAAAAATGAGTCACTCCACCACACACAGCTGGACTCTCACACCCAGAGCACAATGGACATGTGGAAATCTGAGTGGAGCACAAGGAATCTATATCTGAACAAGAGTTCACACTCTTCCTGTCCTGTTACATGGTGAGATGGAAACTGTTTCCTGGGAAATGGGCCAGATTCCACACATGAAATGGTTCTGCTTGAATGTGCCCAGCTGCTAAGCACTTCACTGCTTCTTGAGAGTGGCTCGTTTTAAAGATCTGGTCTCGGTTCCAACAGAAAGTTGAAAGGCCTGGGGGGATTTCCTCTCATGTACAACAGAATGGGTGTAACAGAAACCGTCTTTTGGAACACTCGGTCTTGACTGATGTTCAAATGAGAGAAAGGGAAAAGGGCCGTGCACTTATCTTGCCACCAAAGGCACGTTGACCATTCTATGTCCCTTTTCACATATGAACATATTTCATCCTTGAGATAACTCTAGTATTTTGTATAATGGGAAAGTTCAATCGTAGATACAAGCAGAGTGAATAACCTAATGAATCCCTCTCACCTCTCACCTTGCTTCAACAGTGGTCCACACGTGGTCAAGCTCGTTTCCTCTCTATCTGATCTTCTGTCCCCACAATTATTATGATTATTATTTTTAAGAATTATGTTATTGGAGCTGGCAGGTGGTGTGATGGTTGAGGTGCTGGATTCCCACATGGCTGACTGCAGTTCAAGACCCGGGCCTGGTGGCTTGCTTTCTCACTTTCTTATCTGTCTCTCTCTGGTCAAATTAAACAATAATAGTAGAAATAATAACAATAAATAAAAGTAAATAACATAATTCTTATTTTTAAATTTGACCGAAGAGAGAGAGAGAGGGGGAAGGTAAGAAAGCAAGCCGCCAGGTCTAGGACTCGAACTACAGTCAGACATGTGGGCATTCAGCACCTTAACCATCACACTACCTTTCAGCCTGCCCCCCCAAAAAATTATTTTGAATTTGATCATAGTATGTGGTATCCCATCATCTGTAAATACTTCTATATGTATCTATAAAACATAAGAATTTAAACAAAATAAAATTTACCATCTTGGGGCCAGACAGTAGCATGGCGGTAGCACAACTAGGCCCGCATGAGAAGGTCCTGGGTGAGTCCCGAGCCTCCCTGTAAATGGCAGTGGTGTACATGTGTATAATCTGGCTGGCTGAGGCTGGGGTGGATCACGATGTGAAGACCTCGTAAGGAGTGCCTCTCTCCCTAAGTCTCTTTTATGGAAGAAGTAAATAGAAATTTGTTACCATAACCTATTTTTCTAAGTTTATTTATTGCTTTCATGGTGCGGGGCAGAGAGAGAGAGAGAGAGAGAGAGAGAGAAAGAGAGAGAGGGAGAGAGAGAGAGAGAGAGAGAGAGAGAGAGAGAAAGTACCCTGAGCAGGGTCTCAGGCCATATTCCTTGCCCCAGCCTTCCCAGTCAGCCAGGATCATGGGCACACACATGTGCCCCAGATCCTGATCTTCCATATGGCTTCCTGTAAACTTGTAGTTGGATCTGGACCTTTGATGAGATTCAGCCTGGATTGTTTTGTTGTCAAGAACATTTTATAAGACCCAGTTGCAGTGGCACAGATGACAGGGCATGGCTGTGTGATGCTGGAGCCTCATGGAAGGTCTGGATTCAGGTTTCAGACCAACCTCAATAGGCAAGGCATGGCAACCTGTGCTTGTAATTCTGCTTACTGGCAGGTTGGAGCAGGAGGATCACAGCATGGCGAGAGCCTGTTAAAGATACCCATCTCTCTCCGCTTGTCTTTCTCCTTCCTTTAAACAAACAAAAAAGTTGTTGGTTTGTGCTTCCTGTTACATCACATCCAGACACATAACGTCAATCCTCTTTCTTTCTCTCTCTTTTTATAAAAAAATTTTTTATTTAATTTTATTTATTCATTCATTTATTTTAATTTTACCAGAGAAATACACATGGGGGGCGGGGGGAGCAAGCCACCAGGTCCGGGACTCAAACTGTGGTCAGCCATGTAGGAGTGTCCAGCACCTTAACCACCATGCCACCTGCTGGTCCCCTCTTTTTATAAAAATTTTACTAGTGGGTGCAGGTGCTCACCAGAGACAGAGAGAGAGAGAGAGAGAGAGAGAGAGAGAGAGAGAGAGAGAGAGGAAGCACAATTCAGCTGATTGTAGTCCTCCAGTACTCCTCTCCCCTCCATTTCTCCATCCTGTTGGGATTTGGGGCATGCACCTGCTCTTTTTCAAGTCATCAGAGTTGGGACTCAAACCATGCGGTCGGTCATGTGGGATCCAGCTTCTTTAAACACCAGTCTACAGTCCAGCCCAATCTTCTCTCTTTCTTGACGTTAGGATTAATGAGTGGGTTTTATTATAGAGTTCCTATTAATTCACTTAATACTTCTAGCAGGTATTACTGATGATGATCTAGAGCATTATTTTACTAAAGGCTACAAAATAGTGACATCCTATCATTCCTTCCTCATTTATGAGCTGAAATTATTTTATAAATAAGAATTTTCCCTCACCAACTATTAATGTTTGGTTACCCTGAGGTACAATTCAAACAGAAAAGTTAGGATAAATGCTTAATTTGCTAATTTTCTTTTTTTTTCTTTTTTTTTTTTTTTTTGGAGAGGTTTTTGCTATAGGGCACGTGCGCTCGCCAGACAGACAGAGAGAGACAGAGAGATAGAAAGCGTGGTCAGTTATGTGGGATCCAGTCACGTTAACCACCACCTGACTGGCCCAAGACAGGTTTTTTGTTTTTTTTTTTAAAGAGAGATTTTTGCTATCGGGTGTATGTGCTCACCAAGGAGACAGAAAGCAAGAAATCACCCCCGGGGGGATGGCCAGGCCACAGTTCCTTCTCCATTCTCCTCTTGGGATTTTTGACACATACACACACGCACCTAGTGTTAGTTTTAAGCTACTGGGTCCGGGACTCGAACCATGGTCGACTACATGGAAGTCCAGCAACATAACCATTATGCCATCTGTTGGTCCTTGCATTAACATTTGAAAAAGAAAATAAGGGATTTTTGAGGAAAAGGAGTATACAAATATTATATTCACTTTTCACATATCTCATAGAGTCAGGAATAGTGCCTATACGGCTAGTGGGAAATGTCACTGTGGTTTGTGGCAGCTGTGAGCCAGCTGCTGAGGGTTAATATCCTCGTGGGGTGATTTCTGATGTGAAGATAACATCACTTATCCCAACTGTTTATTGTTAACTAAACACGTCTCCCTGGGATCTCTCCCAGCATGTATCCAAAACTGAATCCAATTTTTGTTGAGTCTCCCTAAATGTAAACTGATAAAACTTAGAACCATGATCAGAGGAGATGAACAATGCCTGGCTATTCCCTCATGGACTGTCATTGTTTATGCTGTCACTGGGGTTGCGGTCTCTGGAGTCTCTTTGTACCTACAGACTCTCCCCTGGGACCCCTCTCCACTCCCCACCACCACCCCAAAGTAGTGACCACCTTTCCTTTCTTTTTTTTTTTTTTTTTTAAGAATTATTTAATTTAATTTAATTTATTATTATTACTAAGTTTACCATAGGGTACACATGCTCACCAGAGAGAGATAGAGAGAGGGAGAGTGAGAAAGCAAGCTGCCAGGTCTAGGACTCAAACCTCAGTCAGGCATGTGGGAGTCCATCACCTTAGTCACCACGCCACCTGATCGCCCCAGTAACCATCTTTTCTAAGCTGGGGGAAATCTTCCACATTTTGTCTGAAACTATGCACCTGTCTCCCGGCTATACTGGGAGTTACTCTATAGGAGAGACTGGACTTGATTCATCTTCATGGAAGTCCCTAGCCTACTAGCTGGGTCATGGTGAGAAGTCAGTCGTATTTTATTGAACAAATAGATGGATGGAGAAATACGATAGCGCAGTGTGATTCTAGCTACTCACATGGTTGCATCCCGGTGTCCTCTTTCTGGGCTAAAGGGGTTGTTTGCTTTGACCTAACTATCCCTTTTATGGGCTCTGTCTAGGTGGCAGAAAACACACAATGGAACAGTGTGCCCTTCAGCAAATGGAGTGAGCAATGCAAAATGCAGAGCTTCAACCCTGAATGCAAGCAATGGCATGCTGGATGCAACTACAGATGAAGAGAAACTGCTTGTTTTCACAGAAACGGAGAGAAATGCTTGGGAAGGACTGTTCTGCTCCAGTTCTGGGTGTCTGTGTCGGTAGAGCTAGCGCACCAAGGCGCAACATGCCCCCTGTTGGACTCAGCTGGCATTTAGGAAAAAGAGGAACATGAACGACACTCGCTGATACAGCTATTTCTCCAACGTCGGTTAGGTATGCAGGAGGGTAGGGCCCTTTTGCAAAAATTCTGTTATGAAGACAGATATATTCACTGGTCTATCCCTGGGACATTACTTGACTCATCTGCAAATACTAGCATTCCTTTTCGAAGAAGTGGAATAAAAATACTTTCCTGATGAGAAAGCCGGAATGCTATGGACTTACTTCCCGTAGCAAGCATGTATCCACACTCACACAAAACCAAAAACCAAAACCACACAAATCAACTTCTGAAGTTTCTCTTCAGCAAGCTTCCCTCCTCTAGTGAGGTTTAAATTGTAACCTGTGACGTTCCTCTGACTGGGAACTAGTTAAGTACAGCACATCCATACATTGGAAAGTAAGGCAGTTCTCTATGTATCGATACAGAACAATCTCTAGAATAAAATAATTAGACAAAGCAGGAAGCAGGGCCAGCCCATGGCCTGGTTAAAATGGCTGGATTCCACACGACCAACCATGAGGTTTGAGTCCTGGAACCGGCAGCTTGAAAAACATTACCTAGATCTGTGAGTGTGTGCCCACAATTTGAAGGGAGAGAGAAATGGAGATGTGATGGGACCATGTCTCGGGAGGGAGGGGGGTGCTTTCTCCCTCTTTCTCTCTCTTTGGTGAGCACATGTACCCTCTGGCAAATTAAAAAAGAGTAACTGGAAAAGCCAAGTGTTGATGTAATATGTGGGGGTGCACATAGAATATCTGTGTTTGTGAGCATATGTTTAGACAGTTTCTATAGACGATTCCACAAGAAAATAGTAACAAGTGTCTCCTGGGAGGAAAACTATTCGGTTGTCAGAAAAGTAACAACGTATTTTTTCTGTTTGTCTAGTAAAAATGTGTCATGACTTCTCTGACAATCCAATAGTTCATGGGGACAGGGGCAGAAATAAAATTTCTTAGGCTGGCTAGTGGCATGATGGTTAAGGCGACTGGATCATACATGGCTGACCGCACAGTTCAAGTCCTAGACCTAGTGGGTTGAAAAACATGCTAGGCACATGTGCATGTGTGCCCAGAATCCTGAGAGGAGAATGGAGGAGAAAGGATTGAGGTATGGCCATTCCCTGGGGGGGGGGGGGGGGGGGGGGGGGGGGGGTTTGAGGAGGATGATCTCTTACTTTCTCTCTCTCACTCTTTTTTTTTTTTTTAATTAAAAAAAAAAAACCCTTTACTTATTTATTTTAATTTGACCAGAGAGGGACAGAACGAGAGAGGGAGAGAGAGAGGGGGAAAGTGAGAAAGCAAGCCACCAGGTCCGGAACTCAAACCGTGGTTGGACATGTGGGAGTCCAGTGCCCCCAACCACCACGCCACCTGCCTGCCCCTCTCTATCTCTCTTCAGCAAGCACATGCACCCTGTAGCAAGTTAAAAGAAAAATAAATAATACAAAAACCTTTTTACTGTATTTCTTTGTGTATCACTATTTGCGATTTGTACCTGTGTGTTGTATGTTAAAATTTAAAAAAAATTTTTAATGTGAGGACATTATGAAGGTCCTGTAAGGTTGTCTATTGCACTTTTCTTTTTTCTTTTTTTTTTTAAAGACTTGTTTATTTTGTTTTATTTATTCATTCATTTATTTTCATTTGGCCAGAGAGAGAGAGAGAGAGAGAGAGAGAGAGAGAGAGAGGGAAAGTGAGAAAGCAAGCCACTAGGTCCAGGACTTGAACCATGGTTGGCCATGTGGGAGTGTCCAGCGCCTTCACCACCACGCCACCTGCTCGTTCCACACTTTTCTTTTTTTCCTAAAGCTTTATCAATCCTCAGTAGAAGGAACTTAAATTGCTATAATACATTTTTATTAAATTCTAAAACAGGCTGGTGATCTGTCAATTCTAGCAATCATATGCGTACATTCATGTTTTATTAGGTTGTCAGGAAAGCCATGACACATTTTCCTATGCAAAAGTGTGTCATGACTTTCCCGACCATAGGATATATACCAGTTCATTCTAGTTAAATTTCTAATGACAAAGCCACCTGTTTCTGAGGAACAGCCAAGACACTGAGGTCCCCAGCTCCTTTCTGGGTTGGTGGGTTCTCTGACTGGTCTGATGAGACCTGAGGGTTCCCACAGAGCCGTTTTTCACTCTTCCTAATGATAACGGAGGCTAGACTAGAAATGCCCTTTTGTCCAGATCATTGTCCAGCAGCTGGGGAAACCCACGCTTGATTTCCTAAGCAGGGAAAAGGTTTACAGCTTTTCTGTGGGAAAGGGAGCTGGTGCGGTTCTCCGGCACTCACAGAGCCAGCGTTGCGCTGGACAGTGAGCTGGGGGACGGGCAGCCTCTGGTTCTCTGAACTTCTGCACAACCTTCTTGGGTCTGCTCAGAACGCCTTGCTCCTTCGTACCAAGTATGAATGAAAATATGATTTAGTTCATCCTCAGGACAGCAGGCTCAAAAATGACACATGTGGGGTGACCATGGTTGCCAGTGTCTCTGCCTTAGTGAGAGGAACAGAGCACTAAGGTGCGAAGAACAAGAGAGCAGGAGTCCAGAGGCCCGGTTCAACTGTCAGCGCCATAGCCTGCGAGTGACCTCGGCTAGTCACTTGCCTTCTCCAGATGCTCCTTTTAAAAAATAGTTTATATGGAGACCGCAGGTGGCCTGGTGGTTAAGGTGCTGGACTCCCACATGGCTGATTGTGGTTCAAGTCCCAGACCTGGTGGCTTGCTTTCTCACTTTCCCTCTCTGTCTCTGGTCAAATAAAAAAAAATAATAAATTAAAGTAATAAAATCTTTTTAAAAATGGTAAAAATAGTTTATATAGGGGCCAGCAGGTGGCAACATGGATTCCCATAGGACCAAGTATCGTTGGAGTCCCAAACCTGGCAGCTTGAAAGTCATGCCAGATGCGTGTGGTACGTGCCCAAAATCCCAAGAGGAAATGGAGGAGAAGGGATTGCTGCGTGGCCATCTTTCCTGGGGGGTGATTTCTCGCTTTTCCCTCTCTTTCTCTCTCTCTGGCAAGTACGCGCACCCTGTGGCAAAAACCTAAAAAAAAAAAAAAAAGTTTATTATCTCTTCCATGGTCAAAGGAATGAGAAAGATAGCACCCACAACAGAATCTTTTCAAAAAATTGTTAGAGCAGGGACCAGCAGGTGGCATGGTGGCTAAGGTGCTGGACACTCCCACATGGCCCACCACGGTTCGAGTTCCCGACCTGGTGGCTTTCTCTCTCTCTCTCTCTCTCCATGTGTATCTCTCTCTGATCAAATTTAAATGGATGAATGAATAAATAACATTAAATAAATAATTCTAAAAAAATACTGTTAGAGGATGTGTGTACTCACCAGAGAGAGAGGGAGAAAGCAGCCCCCCCAGTGGGACAGGGTCATGCCACAATCCCTTCATCTCTTCATCCGGGTGAGAGTTGGAGCATGCACACACGTGCACTCCGAGAGTTTTTCAAGTTGCAGGTTATGATGGGAACCTCAGTAGGCTGGGTGGGATCTGACTTCACTAACCAGACAACTGCCCCAAAAGGGTCTTGAAGCCATAATCCACCCTCCAGCACAGCCAGCTAAGATCATTAGCAGGTGAGAGTCTGGTGTACTCAGGGAGAGCTCCAGATTAGAAGCCAGAACCTTCCCAGACGCCACAGACTTTGCATGTGGTCTGCCTCACATAGCTTTGTTCTACTGCTGACCCCCGCTCCTGGCCCCTCTGTGCCCTTCTTTTCCTGTTTGTCAAATGAGGTGGGATTCGATGAGGGTACAGAGAAGGTGGACTTTAAAGAGATGTGAGAGGCAGTGGTTAAGGGAGCCAGATCCCACATGGCCCACCCACAGTTTCAATGCAGGCCCCAGAGGCTTGAAAAACAAGCGGGAGGTGTGTACCAGTGTGCCCCAAATCCTGTCTGGACGTGGACACAGAGAAGGGATTTTGGAGTGATGATGCCCATTTGGAGGGTGGCAGTTCTCTTTCTGGAGAGCCCATGCCCCCTCTGGAAAAAAAAATAATAAAAATAAAGAGAGGCAAAATGTAGGTAAAAGGCTTTCCTTTCTGCTTTATTGCCCATCTAAATCCTGCTCTGTTAGGGTCATTCTAAGAGGAACCTAGAAGAGCTCTCTAGCCTCTCACCACCATGGTGACCCTAAGCTAAGTTCTCCCTTCCTTTCCCCAAACGACCCCTCAAACTTTTAGAACAGGGGCTGGGGTCAGTGGGTAGAGTAGTGGTGGAGGCGCTGGATCCCATATACAGTGTTGACAAATTTGCCTGCGTGCCCAAAATCCGGAGAGGAAAAGGAAATGAAGTGTGGCCATTCCGGGGTGGGGGTAGGGGTGATTGCCCCCCGCCCGGCCCCGTGACTGCACGCACTCTATGGCAAAAATATAAATAAATCAATAAAAATAAACAGAGGTTGGTAATTTCCGAAGGAGAGAATGAGATCCCTCAGAAAAGACTGGAGTGCAAGGTCTGTTTCGTGCAGGCAAGCATAATATTTTGCCTCTGGATCTCATGGCCCACCTGACTCCCAGCTTTATATCTTAAAAGGCTGGAAAGGGATTGCGGATGAGCAAAAAAAGCGAGAGAGAAAGTAGAGCGACACTCTTAGAACCTGATTCCCTTTCTCAGCTCACATTCCTCCGCTCAGTCCCGCTCCCGCCGCCTCTGTTGCCAGCCCAAACCCTAGGCTCCGGCTCCAACTATTCCAACCATCCTGGGTAGGGTGGGGCACTAGGCTCTTGGGTCCCCCTCTGTATCCCCCCCCCCCTTGTCGGTCTCCCCCTTCTGCCCCGGTCCCTCCCACTTGGGGTGGGGCCAGCCAATGGCCAACGAGACTCGGAAGTTTGGCCTGGGAGCCGGGGAGCGCACGGATTCCCCGCCCCACAGTTCTGGCCGCTGTCCCGGTGCGCACGGACGTGGCTCAAGTTTCCTCTGCTCTCCACTCTTGCTCACTCTCCCTCCTCCCGCTTCTCCTTCTTTCGGGGTCTCCGGCTCCAGCTCCTGCTCCACCCGGCCGGCCCCGCACGGCTCCGGGTAGCCATGGAGGACATCACGCTCCATATCGTCGAGCGGCCGCTTCCCGGGTACCCCGACGCCGAGGGCCCAGAGACCTCCCCGGTGGCGGCGCCAGCGGCTGAGGAGCCGTCGGGGGCCGGCTCGGAGGAGCTGATCAAGTCGGACCAGGTGAACGGCGTTCTGGTGCTGAGCCTTCTGGACAAAATCATCGGCGCCGTCGACCAGATCCAGCTGACCCAAGCCCAGCTGGAGGAGCGGCAGGCAGAGATGGAGGGCGCAGTGCAGAGCATCCAGGGTGAGCTGAGCAAGCTGAGCAAGGCGCACGCCACCACGAGCAACACCGTGAGCAAGCTGCTGGAGAAGGTGCGCAAGGTCAGCGTCAACGTGAAGACCGTGCGCGGCAGCCTGGAGCGCCAGGCCGGCCAGATCAAGAAGCTGGAGGTCAACGAGGCCGAGCTACTGCGGCGCCGGAACTTTAAAGTCATGATCTACCAGGTGAGCCCGCCGGGCAGACCGCGCCCAGAACTCCGCGCCTGGCCCCGCGTCCCCGGCCGAGGACTTGCAGTGGGGGAAACCCGTCTGCTGCGCGGCTCTCTCTAGTCAGTTTGGCTCTGGCCGGGAGCTTGGGAGGTCCTCCCTACTTCCGGCGAGCCCAGCTAGAGTGCGGAGAGGGTGCGGGGAGCAGCTGACTCCTGGGGTGCGCAAAGGGGCGCGCTCTGCATTCCGCGCCTGCCTATCCAGACCCCTCTCTCTGCTCTCTAACGCATAGCTTAATCGTAGCTTAACCGAGTTGGGCGCGAGTGGACTCCGGGACGCAGCCGCTTGCAGACTGCTCCCAACTTGGCTCTGTCAAACGTCTTCCTACTTGAAGGAAGTTTACCGGACTGCCAGGGGTTCCCGGCGGCCGCTGGGGCCGGCTGTAAGCGGACACTGGCGGCGGGGCCTGGGCCTGGGGCCTCCGGTGCTGCCCGCCCGATATAGCGGGTGATTCAGGGCTCAGGCACGCACCCGCGGGGGCCGCGCCAGGCTAGGGACACAATCGTCAGCCCCCCTCTGCCGACCCCACGCCCCCGCATCAGCCCCCGCAGGTCCTCCCGGTCCCCTAGCTGCGATCCGCCCCTGGCTTTCAGGTACTTGCAGGCCCTTGACACTCTAGTCCTCCACACGCCTGCACCCTAGTTATCCTGGGTGCGGGTGGGGCAGGGGAGGGTGGGTGGAAGGGCGTGCAGGAGGGGCTGGTGGAGGGGGTGTGCAGCCTCCGCAGTCCAGCGGTCTGGGCGCGGTGAATCACCCCGCATACCTGCGGGGGCGGGGGCCAGAGCTGAGAGCAGCAGGCGGGAGGAGGGTGGCACGCCCCAGGCTCTGCCTGGCCGCTGTTGCTTCCTTTGCAACTGTCCCCAGTCCTCCAGCCAGGATAAAAATGTAGTTTTTGTATCATAACTCCAAATTAACCTGGGAATCTCACAGCCGCTGCTCCTTGCCACTCTTCCTGCCCACTCTCACTAGGGGTGAATGAGCTGAGGGGCTTGGTGGTCTTTAGCCGGGCAAGAATGTGTCCAGCCTCTTCCTCTCCTAGCTCCCAAAGACCAGATGATGCTCCTGCCCCAGAGCTGGGATGGATCGTGGGGATGGAGAGGGTGGTGGAGGGGTTGCTTATGCTCCCTTTCCCCCTTCCTTGCCCTCCTGAAGGGAATGAAAGGAAAAGGAAAGCTAGATTTCCCATCCCCAGGGAAGAGACCCCTGTCAGGAAGCTCTGGTTTCACTGACTGCTTGGGGCCTAGTCCAGGTGGTTTCTGAGTGACCATCTGGAGTGAGTGAGGTCCTTGGCTTGGTCTCTCTAGGAGAAGTTCAGGGAAATGCAGATTCGAGCAAGTATTTGGGGAGGGTAGACAGGGTGGAGGGTGGGCCGGAATCTATCTGAGGAAGATGAGATGGGACTAGGACATGGCACTCGTCCCCCTCCCCACTCTTACCCACTGTGCAGGGGCTTCTCTCAAAATGCATTTACTTGACCTTTAAATAGCATTTCTCCCTCAATTTACAGCACCGTTTGGGAGAAAATATTTGCCCACAGCTGTTTAATCTTTTGCTTTGTTGTTGTTGTTGTTGTTTTTGGAGAGGTTTTTGCTATAGGGCGCGTGCGCTCGCCAGACAGAGAGAGAGAGAGAGACAGAAAGCGAGAAATTACTCCCCGGGGGGATGGCCACACCACAATCCCTTCTCCTCTATGGATCTTGGGCATGCATGCACACGTGCCCGGCGTGAGTTTTAAGCCACCTAGTCCGGGACGTGAACCACGGTCGACTACATGGGAGTCCAGCGACATAGTCATTACGCTAACTGCTGGTCCCCAGAGCTGTTTAATCTGACTGCTTGGAGAAAAGGGTGAGGAGAGGGAGGCTTATGAGATTTTTTTGAGACCTGCCAAGCACTTGAGGACACCAAGGGAAGGGGAACAAGACGGGTCTGGAACAGCCAACTCTGTCTCTTCTCCAGAGCTGGATGCGGTAGAGGGTGGCTGTGAAGAGCCTGGATGGGTGGCCCTTCTAACCTAAATGTCCCAGACAGTAGAAACTGGGAAATTTCTTATCCTCGAGGTAAACCTCCCTGCACCAAAGATGGAGATTTTTAAGAGAAAAACAGATATGGAGGGGGAAAAACTTCTTCGCAGAGGCCAATGTCAATCCTCTTTCCCCCTCTCCAGTGTTTGGTATGGATCTGCCTGTACATTGTGTGTGTGTGTGTGTGTGTGTGTGTGTTCTAATCACAGGGTGCTCTGACTGTACCCGTACTAAACCAGGGACAGTGGGGGGACAGAGAGTTGAGGTAGGAGGAATGGCTGAAGCTGAACTCCGGATCCATGGGAGGAGTAATTCCACTAAAATGGGCCCCGCTTGGGGAGCTGGGAGGTGTTCAGAGATGAGGAAAAGATCCCAGCTACTGGGGTGGGGCTGCGGGGGGTGGGGGAGCAGAACTTCCCTGAGCTGCAGAGCAGATGTTCCAGGTGGGGGCGAGAGGGTGTGGACTCAGCTGCTGGAGGGAAACAGAGGCCTCCCCGAGGTCTGCAGGCCTGAGAAGAGAATGAGGTAAAAATAGCTCTGTGCCTTGGCAGACCTAATAGGGAAGATCGGGGGCGCAGCATTTATGGTAAAGTCAGGCTGAGGGGGTGGGATGCTTGGGCCGCCAGGCGGGGAGAGAGACATTTGGAGAAAGCACTCTCAGGGTGGTGCAAGTTCTTTGCAGGGGAAGTGGAGGAGGGGTGTGTATTCCCCATGGCAGATGTGGGATTTGGTGATGCAGCGATGGGGCGGGGGCGGGGTAGAGGACAGCACCCCAGCGGGCGGGAAAGCCCTAGCTGTAGGATCAGGACATCTGGCCTCCCACACCCTGTTCCTGGAGGGAAAAGGAGGGAATCCCATGTGTGGCCTCACCCCCGGTTCAGGGAACTACTAGATAATGGTTTCCCAGGTTCAGTTTGTATTTGACTCCTCTACACACACACACACACACACACACACACACACTTCGGCACCTTCCACCCCAAGAGATCAGAGCCTTCACCTCTTTTGAGTCATTACTGTCCTTCTCCAGTATATCCCTGTCTGTCTCCCAAACAAAAACTAGCAGTTGGCATCCCATCCAATCCAGCGACTTTTAGCTAGGCAGCAGCTAGTGAGCGAGAGGAGTGAATTCTCCTAGTAGTAGGAGTTAGTGGACTGAGGGCTGCTGGAAGGATCAGGCCAGATTTCGAGTTGGAGGCAGTTGCTCTAAGAGACCGCGTAAGGCTGGCTCTGTGGCACAGTGGTGATGCACTGCTCAAGAGAACCCAGAGCCTACGTGGCAACTGTAGTTTGACTACCCAGCCCAGCCAGCCTCCAGGCCTGTTCATAAGTGCCCAGGATCCTGGTGGGCTAGAGGGCTGCAGGAAGGGGATCTTGGCATGACCAGATTCTGGGGAGGGCACTCCTCCCTTTTTCTCTCACATGCATTCACATGCGCTCTGTCATAAACAGAAAAAAAAACTTTAAGAGGAAAAACGGGCCAGCCAGTGGCATGGTGGTTAGGGCAGCTGGATCCCACATGGCGAACTGTATGGTTGAGTCCTGGATGCAGTGGCTGGAACGACACACCAGGTACATGTTTATGCGTGCCCAAAATCCCAAAAGGAGAGATGAAAGAGAAGGGATTGTGGTGTGACCATCACCCATAGGGGGTGCTTTCTTACCTTCTCTCTCTCTGGCAAGAGAGAGCTACAGAGAGAGAGAATATGAAAATAAGAAAGCAAGTAACCAGATCTGGGACCTAGACTGCAGTCAGCCCTTGTGGGAGTTCAGTGCCTTAACCACCACACTACCCACCAGCCTCTTTTTAAAAATATTTTTATAAAGAGAAGGAAAAAAAAACCATTAGGATGGGTGGAGTTATGATCATTAGCAAGCTAATTCTTCAGGCAATAATGTGGATATTATTAGAGTTTGTGTTTTCTTCTTTTTTTTTTTTTAAAAAAGAAAGTTTTTGCTCTGGGGTACATGTGCTCACTGGAGAGACAGAGAGACAGAAAGCAAAAAAAATCACTCGCTAGGGAGGATGGTCATACCACAATCTCTTCTCCATTTTCCTCTTGGGACCTTGGTCATGCACACACACACATGCCCGGAGTGAGTTTTAAGCTGCTGGGTCCAGGACTTGAACTGCAGTCAACTACATAGGAATCCAGCGATGTAACCATTACACCATGTGCTGGTCCCATTATTATTGTTCTTGTAGAATCCAGAAGAGGGGCATAAAATAGAAGTAAATGTCTTCTGGAGCAGATTTGATGAGGCGAGGTTGGTGATTTACCCATGGACCAGCAGCTGAGACCCATGAGACCTGCTCTGAGTGTTTGGGGCTGGGACCAGGAAGCATTTGAGGGATTAGGTGGCTCATGGGCATCACAGAGGAGGATATCAGGCTAGGACAAGGGCGTGGTGGCTTCTCCCCAAGTCCTAACCCAACCTGCAACTCCTTTCTGGTTTCAAGGTGAATCTGGGTTACCTAGCTCTAGAAGGCTCCCAAATCGTTTTCCAAAAATATTCCCAACTTGGGGCTCTGGTGCCTTTCACCCGCTGAGCCCAGGGGCCATAGAGAGTGTGCATGCCATACCCTTCCTCTGTAAGTAAAATCCAACTAACGTAAAGGTCGAAGCAAAAAAGATGAGGCGGCACAGAGTGAGCAACAGACAGCAAAGAGGAGGGAGTAACTAGCCTCAGAGAGGAGCAGTGGTGTATGCCATTTAAAAGAAATGACTGGGGGGACCAGCAGTTAGCGTAATGGCTATGTTGCCTGGACTCCCATGTAGTTGACCATGGTTCGCGTCCCGGACCCGGTAGCTTAAAACTCACGCCTGGCGTGTGTGCGTGCGTGCCCAAGATCCCAAGAGGAGAACGGAGGAGAAGGAATTGTGGCATGGCTATCCCCCCGGGGGGTGATTTCTCGCTTTCTGTCTCGCTGTCTCTCTCTGTCTGTCTGGTGAGCGCACGCGCCCTATAGCAAAAACCTCTCCATAAAAAAAGAAGACTGGGGTCAGCAGGTTGCGTGGTGGTTAGCGGTGCTGGGCTTCCACATGGCTGACTGTGGTTTGAGCTCTGGACCTGGTGCCTTGCTCTCTCACTTTCCCACACTCTCTCTTGCTCTGTCCCTTTCTGGTCAAATTAAAATAAGGAAATAAATAAAGTTAAATAAAATAATTCTTTTTAAAAACGATTTATTCCAAAAGAGAGATAGAGAGGCACCCCCAACGGAGTCTTTGCACCACGATTGATCCCCAGACTTAGCCAGCCCAGATCACGGGCACACACAGGTGCACATGGCATGCTCAGGAGGGTCCCCGGAAATAGGCCCAGGATCTTTCCCATGTAGGTCCTGTTGCTTTACGGCTGTGCCACCACCTGGCCCCTGCCACTTTTGGAATCATGCCACTAGGAATGTTTCCTCATCCTGTCATTGTAGACCTCGGAGTGGGAAAACATCTGAAAGATAAGCAGCTTCATCTGCATTTTGTAGCTTAGAACACTGGGACTCAGAAAAGGGGTGTCACTTGCCTACTGTCACTCAGGTGATTGGGGGGATCAAAGCTGAGACCAGAACCCAGAGTTACCCCTCCTTCTGCTATACTCATGGCTCCCCACCCTCTCTAGTCCTGGCTCCCTCCTTCTCAGGGGAGAAAGCTGCACAGCCCTGGCACTGGAGCTGCTTTGTGTGGGTACGTGCAGTACTGGCTATGCGTGGCTGGCATTGGAGGCCATCAGCCGCTCAGCCTCGCGAGGGCTGGCATACAGCAGTGCGTGGGCACCTGGCCCTGTGACAGGGCCAGAGCGGAGCTCCTGGCCAGCTGTGGGTATCCCCTGACAAGGCTTCTGCGTCTGCCTAGGAGGGCCAGGGGTTCTTTCCCATCGGCCCCCTTGCCACTCCCACCTCCTCCCTGCACTCTGGAGGGCAGGCCAGGACCTGCTCTTTGGCTTCGTGTGACCACAGGCCTCACCAAGCACTTGCTGCTACCTGGATCTGAGTGTCTGCCGTCTCTTTCCCTCCTGACTTCCGGAGGCCCAGAGCCAGAATGGCAGCTCGACCCTCCCGAAGGGAGAGTTGGGAGCTACTATAGGGATATGGCCAGGATATGGCCCACCTCTCATAAAAATGACTTGCTTTGGGACCCGGTTTCTCTGTGCAGTTTAGTGTCTGAGAGCCCAAGCTGTGCATGGGAGGAGGGTGGCAAAAGAGGTGGGGGTGGGGGGACGCGCAGACGTGGCAAGAGGGAAGTAGCCAGGATGTCCCTCTTCCAGCCCGTCCCTCCCCTCATCCGGGGCAGTACCCAGTGCCCACCCTGCCCTGGGGGAGCAGAAGTGGGCACAGCAGCGAATGGCTCTGAGGACAGTGAAGCCACGTGCCTTCTCTGATACTCACTGGAGCCTACCCAGTTAGTCTGAAAGCTGGTCTCAGAAACGCCTTCTTCCCCGCAGCAGCCTCTCCTCTCCCCATCTCAGTCCCCCAGTACCATCATCCCATGACCATGGCTGGCTAGGGGTAGAAGGTGGGAACCCCCAGATAGGACAGGAGAAGCTTCTAGAGGGAGGAAGGGAGAAGGTCCAGTTTAAATGGTGTTTATTAGTAGGTGGGCCCCTTCCGTCCCCAGGGCCCTCTTAGGAGGCCCTGGAAATGTGGGTTCTCTCCACCGTAATGCACTGTGTTCTCCCTCTCCACTTACCAGCCCCCACTCTGCACGCCACCAAGGCCTTTCTCTCAGCCCCCCGTGCCCGTTCCAAGCCCCATTTAAACCCCTTTTCCTCGTCTTAGCCCAAGAAGAAGCTGACTGCACCCCCTGACCCGGCCACACCCAAGATCGTGCCTTTTGACCTTCTGCCTGAGACTGAGCCCTTTGACCTGAAGCCTGAGCCAGTGCCTGAGCTCCCAGCCTTTGAGCAGACACCCAGGACACTGCCCTATTACCCAGAGCCTGGGCCCCCCGCCCACCCCAGAGGAGCCGACAGCCGGTGGGGGCGTTTAGGGTCGCCTGGGTCCCATGGGGGCTGTGGTCCTGGGGTGTCCCTCCAGCCCCCTCAGCTCATTGCTTGGTCATGGTCAGTGTTGGGATAGCCAGCCATGCCAGGCAACCGCCCCTGTGGCTAGGGGATGGGCACAGTGAGAACACTGCCGGATTATGGAGTTGAGGCGAATGTGCTATCTGCAGTGGTGTGTGCATGCAGGGGGGAGGTGAAGGGAAGGGCCCTCCCCTACTTCTTGTTTTCTGTTTTAACAATAGATGCTGTCAATGCCATACTCGAACTGCACCCAAAGGCCGCCCTGCACGAAGCTGCATGAGTCTATGCATGGCTTCTGAGTCTCCCTTCCCTTCCCCCAGCTGCCACCTCCTCAGGGACAGCCAGTCTGGCACACAGCCTCTTTGGAGGGGGCCCTTATGAGACCTAGGCCTGGGGTCTGTTCTGTGCCCTCTCCACCCTCTCCCTGTAGCTGAGGAAAACATTTACACTTTTTTTCCCCCAGTGTTTTTAGAAAATGTTTTGCAAAGAGATCCCTTATGTTTGCCAGATCCTGCCTTGGGCGGGGCTCCCTAAAGCTGCCAGCCTGGAGAGACCAGAAAGGGGACATTTCGGCTGGCTCTAGCTGGGGTCCTTGGCCCCCCATAGCACAGTATTTCTCAACTTTTTGTTTTTTTTTTTAAGTTTGTCCATTGTCTCTTCCATGAGTTAGAGAGACAGAGAGGGCAGCACTCCAGACAAGGTCTTGGTGCCACAATCTACCCCCAGCCAACCCCAGGTCATGGGCACATGTGTGCCCAGTGTGTGCAGGACAGCCTATGGCTGCCAATCCGGACCCATCCCATGTGGGCCAGCCCCTCAGAGCATCACGTTTTGCCTGTGCACCACCGTCTAGCCCCAACTTCTTTTTTCATGATCATCCCCCTTTTAGATAGTTTTCCCCTAATAATCCACCTCCTCTGTGATAGTTTAGGATGATAGATCTACTGTATATTTATGTACAAGGACTTTAGAGGACCACAAACCACTGGAATAGCGAAGTCTCTTTCCCCACCCCCTCAAATCAACTTCGCCCGTGCTCCCCTGGGTGGGGGGGCAGTATCACTCCCACTGAGAATGTGTGCTGTAGCAGAAGGAAAGGGCCCTTCTGCCTTTGGTCTCTCTTATCTTCTTGTCTTGACAATCTAAAGTGGAGGTCCTAAGTTTTGGGGGTTTTGTTCTAATTAAAAAAAATTTTTTTTTTCTTTGTATCTTCCATGAACAACAGAGACAGAGAGACAGCACCCCCACAGGGTCCTAGCACTGTGATCCACCTGCACCTCAGCCAGCCCCAGGTCATGGGCACACGCATGCCCAGTGTCCTTCAGGAGGTCTCTGGACACAAACCCAGAACCTTCCCGTTTGGGTGAGCCTCAGAGGGCACCAGCTGGCACCTCCCCTGAGTTTTTTAGTTTCTGCCTTCACCTCTCCTAGTTTGTGCCCTTTTCTGATCTCCTCTCTAAGCAGACCCTGAGTCTCTGAATGACCTCTTTAATGTCTCTCTGGCCATTTCCCAGCAGTGGCTGGGGACAGAGCTGGTTAACTCCAAGTCAAGAGGGGCTCCCGCTCAGAGCCGTGTGGCACTTGTCCTTTCTCCCTAACGAATGTGAAGCACCTGGTCAAAGACCAGGGCGTAAAAGGTGCCCAATTAAATTATAATCCTATCAAAATCTTCCTAAACCAGGGCTAGCAGGTAGCATGGAGGTTAAGGCACTGAATCCCACATGGCTGACTGCACGGTTTGAATCTTGAATCTGGCAGCTTGAGAATCATGCCAGGCACTTGTGTGTGCATGCCCGAAATCCTAAGAGCAGATTTGAGGAGAAGGGATTGTAGCATGGCCACCCCCCTGGGGGTGACTTATCACTTTCCCTCTCTCTCTCTGTCTTCCTCTGTAAAGAGCATGCACCTTAGAGCAGACTGGAAAAAAAAAAATGTCTTAAACCAGATCTTAAGTTTATATACCAAGGTTGAGGTTGGGGTGGAAGAGGCTGGGGACCTTCCTGGGGCTCCTTTAAACCCTTCCTGGCCTGGTACCTTCCTAGGTTGGGGAGTTACGTGTCTTTGGAGGGAAGGGGGCAGGGGAAGAGTTGTGTACGCTTTTGCTCAGACCTGGTCATTAAAGGTAACTCTGGAAACCAAGCCTGTTGGGAGTGGTGGTTTTGTTTAATAAAAATGGGAAAACAGAACAAGCAGAGCCCTCCTCCTTGCCACCCCCTGAGGCCCATCCTTTGGTTTAGGAGCTCTGCCAGGGAAGCAAGGGGTGGGACGTGGGTGCTTGGCCTCTGTGCCCAGGGTGGGGGGAGGTGCTTTTGGATTATGTTGGTGGTTGTTGTAGCAACAGGCGGATTGGGTGGGCCCAAGCAGCACGCCAAGGCTGTGAGTCATGGAGGAAACCTGGCTTGGAAAAGAGGAGAAAAGAGAAATCCAAGAATGCAGGGGAAAAGCTAATCGCGGTATACCCTCTCTGGAGCCAGCCTGCTGGGCTTCGTCTAGGGATTCAGGACAAGTTGTTTCTTTCCCTTTGTTCTGATTCCCACCAAGAAGACAGCTCCTCTGCTGTCAGCCCTCACGCTAGGGGAAGCCCCAAGTGAATTATATCCCCCCAGATAGCTTTCTGCTCTGAGGAGACTCCCCCAAATCCAGAGATAAAACTCCCCGAACTGGGATTGCTCCCTGACGTTGGAGTTTCAGGCCATTCATTAGGCCCTGGAAGATGAGACTGGCTACAAGAAGCCTGCAGCTAGCTCTGTGCACTTCCAAGCTTGGTGGCAAAGACCTTTATCTCGGAAGCCAGGGGTCAGGCGAACCAGCCAGCTCAGCCTTTAGGGGTTGGGGTGCAGCAGGGGGAGGATCAGGGATGCTGGGGGTGGGGTAGGGAGACAATGAGGATTTGTTTTCCAGCAGCTGGGACTGTTTCCTGACTGTTCCCTGCCAGTCGCCCTTAATCCCTCCCTAACCCCTGCACATTGTCTGAGTTGAGTGAAAGGAGGGGCTGTCCTCCACCCTCTGGTCAGGCTGGGTGAGTGGTTTTTAGTCTGAGAGACTATAAAGAAGAGAACAGAGCTGAAATGTTTTTTAACACTGGAGCTACAGGTAAATTCTGGGTAGAGATGTATGAAGAGGTAGTAGAAAGTTTAGATCCTAGAGAGGCCTAAAATGATGTGTAATTCCTAATGATATGCACCCCAGTAGGGAAGAGACTACAGAAGGGCACCCCAAGGGTACAAATGAAAATCAGAGAGAATGCTAAGAGAGGTTGGGACCTTCCTACACTCAGAACAATGCCTCGATGACTAATAAGAGGCCAAGAAATAGACAGAATGCCCTAGAATGCCCATGATAGCAATTAGCCATCTATGGTAGGTGGAGACTACAAGTCCCAGCATGCCCTGTGCCCAGGTCACCTTGCCTGCCGGGAGGTGTAGTAGGGTAATAGAGAGCTGGAGGTGGCTTGGTGCCCAGCAAAGCTGGTGCCCAGTTAGGAACAGAAGTGAAGCCAGCATTCCCTCTTTGTCCTGCTAGTGCTGTTGACAGGGAGGGAAGGAAATGGGAGGGGGTGTTCCTAGTTTCAGTGTAAACCAGGAAACTCCAGAGGGAGGTGGATGGGAGGGAAAAGGAAAGAGGTTGGGGGCTGGGGAAGGAATTTCTCGAGCAGGTGGTGCAGAGATACCAAAAGGCCAATGTATAGGAATGTGTGTGTGTGTGTGTGTGTGTGTGTGTACACGCGTGCATGTGCACATATACATGTGTATGTCTACAAGAGGGGTCAGTTTTATGTTGCTTCATTTGCTCAGAGATGGAATTTTCTTAAAATTACAGTGATGATCTTTAGAAAACCCTTTAGAGGGACCAGCAGTTAGTGTAATGGCTATGTCGCTGAACTCTCATGTAGCCGACCGTGGTTCGAATCCCAGATCTGGTGGCTTAAACTCATGCCGGGCATGTGTGCACGCGTGCCCAAGATCCCAAGAGGAGAATGAAGGAGAAGGGATTGTGTTGTGGCCATCCCCCCTGGGGGGTGATTTCTCACTTTCTATCTTTCTGTCTCTCTCTGTCTTTCTGGCGAGTGCACGCGCCCTATAGCAAAAACCTCTCCAAAAAAGAAAAAAGAAAAGAAAAGAAAAGAAAAGAAAAGAAAAGAAAGCCCTTTAGAAAAACTAGTCTCTTAGAGCTGGCCCTGTGGTTTGGTGATTACGGGAGCCAGATCCCACATAGCCAACCACACAGTTTGAATTCTGGTCCTAGGAGCTTGAAAAACACACCATATATAGGTGCATGTATGCCCAAAATTCCAACAGGATAGAGAAATGGAGAAGGGATTATGGTGTGACCATGTCCAATGGAAGGGTGCTTGCTCTCTCCCCTCTCTATCTCTCTATCTTTCTCTTTGGCTAGTCCATATGCCCTCTGGAGAAAGAAATAAAGAGAAAAGAGAGAAAAAGACAGAATGGCATGCAGGGGGGAGGGAGTAGTCTGCAAGTGGTGTGGTAGTTAGGGTGCTGGACTCCCACATGGCCAATCGCCATCCAAGTTCTGGACCTGCAGCTTGCTTTCTCACTTTTCCTGTTTGTCTCTCTCTAGTCAAATTAATAATAATAATAATAATAATAATAATAATAATAAATACTTACTTTGTATATATTTTATATATTACAAAGTAAGTATTTATTATTATTATTATTATTAAATTTGACTAGAGACAGACAGACAGGAAGGGAAAGTGAGAAAGCCAGCCACCAGGTCCTGGACTTGAACTGCATTCTGCCGCGTGGGAGTGCAATGCCTTAACCACCACATCATCTGCCGGTCCCAATAAAATAATTCTTAAAAAGAAAAAAGAAGGGAAGAAGCCACTATCTCCCATTCCTTCATTTGAAGTTTCTAAGCTTTTTACGGATCCCAAAAAGGAATCTGTTTCTATTCAGGGTTATGCCTCTTCCTTTTTGTGCTCAGCCTCCCCCACCTCCTGGTGGTGGGGGTTTCAGAGGATGACCCTGAAATTCTGAAACGCTGGCCTAGAGTCAGACTCTTAGAAAATCTTCCCAGCATGGAAGACGGTGCTGGTGCAAGGTCCTCCAGGAGAAGAGGGAAACAAGGAAGCTCTTATCAATGTGCAGGGGTTAGGGCGGGATTAAGCTCTGAGCTCCAGGATCACAGGGTCTGGGACCGCTAAACCACCTGAGTTTTTTGGAACTCAGGCCTGGGAGAAAAGTAATAGAAAGATAATCCCTCTGTGCTAGTCCCAGGTGGGGAAGTCAGGAGAAAACATGCTCTTGGCTTCCAGTCAACATCTTCCTCTCTCTCCTATCACCTGCTACATTGTGGGGAGTCTTGGCTTCCAGTCAACATCTTCCTCTCTCTCCTATCACCTGCTACATTGTGGGGAGAGGGGAGAGTGACCACTGGTGGAGCCCACCAGTACGAGGAGGTCAAGGAAGGGGGCGGCATGGGCCATAGCTCTTTTACCCAAGGTTAGTTCTGCAATGGTTCGTCTTTGGAAAATGCCCTCCTTTTACTTTCCCTCCAAGCTATCCTACTTGAGGGCCGCCTGAAATTGGCTGTGAGCTCACACCCTATTCCCAAGCACGCTAAGCGGACTCTCCCAAACCCCCTTGCTTTTTGGCCTGGCTGGGGCAGTGTGTGATTTAGGACAGCAGAGGGCGCTCTGTCCCTTTCCAAAGTCAAGCTGTGCGCGCCGACGCGTAATCTGATGGGGGGCCAGGATAACCGGCGCTCGGACAGGGTTGTAGGGCCGCAGAGAAGTACGACTGTAAGACAGGCCGATCTCAAAAAATAAATAAATAAATAAATAAAAAGGCCGATCTCCTACCCGAAGCTCGGTTCCCTCCTCGCGTCCTCTGAAGAGTTACCACTCACTAGCTCACACTGCGCGCCCACGATGTGCCCGGCTCTGCGCCGGGCACTGGGGGTACGCGGCCAACAGGTCGGGCTGATTTCACGGGTGCCATGCCGTTCCCCTTCCTCTCACCAGGATCGTCCCTGCCGGCCCTGCTCCTCTGTCCCGTCTCACCTCCGCTCTCCTTTCCCTTTAGGATGAGGTGAAACTGCCGGCCAAACTGAGCATCGGCAAGTCGCTGAAAGAGTCGGAGGCGCTGCCGGAGAAGGAGGGCGACGAGCTGGGCGAGGGCGAGCGGCCAGAGGAGGACGCGGCGGCTCTCGAGCTGTCGTCGGACGAGGCGGTGGAGGTGGAAGAGGTCATCGAGGAGTCGCGCGCAGAGCGCATCAAGCGCAGCGGCCTGCGGCGCGTGGACGACTTCAAAAAGGCCTTCTCCAAGGAGAAGATGGAGAAGACCAAGGTGCGCACCCGCGAGAACCTGGAGAAGACACGCCTCAAGACCAAGGAGAACCTGGAGAAGACGCGGCACACCCTGGAGAAGCGCATGAATAAGCTGGGCACGCGCCTGGTCCCCGCCGAGCGGCGCGAGAAGCTCAAGACGTCACGCGAGAAGCTGCGCAAGTCCTTCACGCCCGACCACGTGGTCTACGCGCGCTCCAAGACCGCGGTGTACAAGGTGCCGCCCTTCACCTTCCACGTCAAGAAGATCCGCGAGGGCGAGGTGGAGGTGGTGCGGGCCACCGAGATGGTGGAGGTGGGCGCCGACGACGACGAGGGCGGCGCGGAGCGCGGCGAGGCCGCCGACCTGCTGCGCGGGAGCAGCCCCGACGTGCACACGCTGCTGGAGATCACCGAGGAGTCGGACGCCGTGCTGGTGGACAAGAGCGACAGCGACTGAGCAGGGGCGGGGCTCCGCCGGGGCCGCCTTGCCCCGCCTCTCCCCGCCCCCGCTCCACTCCTCTCCCTTCCCGAACTTTCTCTGTCGCATTCTCTCTCAGCCTGCCTTGGAACGGGTTGAAGTCTTTTTCTAAATCAAAAACCCTTCTCTAGTTGAAAAGCACCCCTCCAAGTCCTCCAGCTGTCGAGAGCGGAAAGCGAGGTAGCCCCCTAAGGGATAGCCCCGATTGGACATAGTCCGGGTGGAAACTGGTCGTCCAAGTCAGGGATCTAGAGAAAATGGCTGATTCCGCAGTTGGATCTACCTTGGGGACAGCCCTCCCTTCAGCCTCCCCACGCACTCACCCTGCTGCCATCATTCCTGCTCGCTGCTACTCTTCTCCTTATTACCTCTCGCCCTGATCCCTGGAGGCCTCAAAGCCAACACTACCCAAAGAAGAGTGAATTCTGAAGGGGACCATTGCCCGCTGGGAGGTCCCCTACTAGAAGAACACGAAAGCAGCTTTGGGGGAAGCCTGGGACAATGCGGGAGGGAAGGTGGAGTGAGCCCTGACCCTGGATGAGGCTTCAGCTAGGCTGTATCTGCACAGGGTCTTATCCATAAAGGCTGGAGCCAGACGGAGCTGGGTGGGGCCGGGGAAGGACACACGTGCGGCTGCAGGCACACGTACACATTTCCGCATCTGCACACAAGAGCACTGCCTATGGCTTTGGGAAGGAGAATGGGAAATGGTAGAAAGTAGAAATGAGTGAAGAGATGAGTCCCCTTTATTAGCAGCGTGAAGAACACAGGACAAGAACCCCATCTTGCTGGGGTTCTCAGAGGACAGCAGGACTATTTTCAAGGTCGGGAGGGAGGACAGTGTGAGAAAGCTATGATCTAAACAGGAGAGAGAGAGAGAGGCTTCACCAGATCCCTCAGCTGGGGTCTGGATGGCGCCCCCCAGTGGCAGCCCATTTCTCAGAGCACAGAAAACGAAGGTCCCAGAAGACGGCAGCAGCAGGCTGCCGGGAGGTGGCGTTGGGGGCGGTGCTTAGGGCAGGCCACCACGCGGAGAGCTGGAGAGGGTGGGGAGAGCCCTGGCTCGCTCCGCACTCTGTGCAGTTTCTTTTCTAGATCCTTCCCTATTGCTAGCATCATAAAGCTGCAGAGCTTGCCAAGACCTTCCTGGCTTGTTTCCTTGTCCTTGGGGCAGTGGCTTTCCTGAATCTTTGGGAGTGCGGGACCGCTGACTTCTGCAGTCTACTCACAGGTCCTCTTCAAGATGCTTCAGCCGGCGTTCTTCCCCATTAAAGGGGACTGGCCAGAAGCAAGGACAGCTCCTCCCCTCAAATCTCTCCCCACTCCCCATCGTCCCCCACTCCTCCATATCTTTCTTGCTCTGTTTTAGCTCATTGTTATAAGGGGTGGGGGGAGGGAGCCTAGGGACACAAACCTTTTATACAGTATAAAGCTTTGCCTTTTTTTTTTTTTTTTTTTCCTTTTCCTATTTTCAGCTCCCTTCTTCCCTCTGAATGGTTGGAGACACATCAGCTGAGGGAGGATGGGCTTGCGGGACAAGGTCCCTTGGTGCTGAGGGGCTGAAGGGGACTGAGTTGTGAGCAGTTGTAGTTTCCTGCAGGCTCTGGGGAGCCTCTCACGTCGCTGTGTCCTGGTGAGCAGCCTGACCAATAAACCCTGCTTTTCTAAAAAGGATTGGTGTGGGTTGTGTTCTCTGAAAGCAGCTACAGAGCATGAGCTAGAAAGCACAGGAAGGACCAAAGGGAAAGAGGGAGAGAGGACGGTTGGTAGAAACTTACTTGGATTGCCTGGAGTGAGGGAAAGAGGAGGGTAACAGCCCCCCACTTATGAGCCCTCCCTTTCTGCCAGGAACTATTCTAAGCACTCTGGCATGCAGTGGCTTATTTAATTCCATAACAGCTTCACGCAAAGATTCTATCATCATCATCATCATCATCATCCCCATTTTAGAGATGGGCAAATAGAGCCTAACAGAGTCACATAGGTGCCAAGTGGCATGGCTAGGATTCAAAGGCTCCAAGTCCTGTGTAAAGCCGCAGAGTCAGGCCTGGAGGAGACAGCCCAGGGGAAAGGAAAGTCAGAGGCCCTGCCTCAGAGAGCTAAATGTCACTGAGAAAAGGCACCAGTGCAGTGATACATGGCCATCCTCACCACCACCCCCAGGGGGTGCTATCTCACTTTCCTTTTCTCTCTCTCTAGTGAATGCACATACCCTATAGCAAACAAAACAAAATTAAATTAAAATGCAGTGGCAATACAGTGGAAAGGGATTAATCATATTTGAGGACTATGATAAAAAAAAATAAGGAATGGGGCTTCTAAGTTCTGATTCTTAACACTGGTAGGAGTTCAGGGCCCAGCCCGGTGGTACAGTCAGTAGCAAACGAAACTGCAGTGCCGGAAGCCACATGGTGACCACAGGTTTGGATCCCCCGGTTGGCTATGCTCTCAAATATGCCAGGCATCTGTGTGCTTGCCCAAGATCTAGCTGGAGGGCTGTGGGAAGGGGATCTTGGTGTGAAGAGACCCTGTTGAGGGCTGCTCTCTTTCTCTCATGCAAATGCACATACTCTCCATCATAAATAAAAATAAGTAGGGCGAGTTTGGTTCTGTGGCCTGGTGACTAAGGTGGC
The DNA here is from genome assembly GCA_026018925.1 of Tupaia tana. NCBI lineage: Eukaryota > Metazoa > Chordata > Mammalia > Scandentia > Tupaiidae > Tupaia > Tupaia tana. Next base: position 49,068,980 of record JAKSZU010000011.1, on the reverse strand, counting down.
TGGATCCCATATAGTCAACCATGTGGTTCAAGTCCTTGATCTGGTGGCTTGAGAAACATATGTGTCTGAAATCCCAACAGGATGGGGAAGTGGAGAAGGGATCGTGGCATTGCTATGCCTGATTGGGGGATGCTTTCTCCCTCCTCTTTCTCTCTCTGGCAAATAAACAAACAAACAAACTTTAAAACTAATTAACAAACACGGTTAGGATTTCAATGGACGTTGCTGGAGAACAGGGATATCCTTTTACTTGATTTTTGTATCACGAGAGCCCAGAGTGTCTCAAACATGATTGTTTGGTTCCTCTTATTCGGCTGAAAGCATTAGAAAAGGACACAGGCCATCTTAAAGGGGAAGAAAATTATTTTGAAAAGCTGCCAAGATCTCCCATGGGCTCCAGGGAATCACTGAGCACAGGCTAGGAAGAGTAGGAATCAGGGGCTCTCCTGGGGCTCTCCAGGGATTCTGCACAGGGAGCTGATGAACCGGCCTTTCTACAGTTGGCATTAAGGGAACTGAGCTCCAAGGGCCCCCAACTTCTGCACCTCTCAGTTTCAAATCCCAAGTTCCTGGCAGAGATAATCTTATTAAGCTGGTTAACACGTGTTTTTCCTGGATTTAAAATCTGTGGCCAGGAGAACAGGGTCATATAATACAGATGTGGCTGAAGTGACCCATTCTAGTGTCTGATTGAAGGATGAGGGAAAGGAAGTGATTCCCAGGGCAGGAGGACTTGTGAACCCAGGAGAACACCGAGCAGCATCTATTAAAATAGCAGGGGACAGGGGCCAGCGGGTGATAGGATGATTAAAGTGCTGGACTCCACATGGCTTAACAAGATTCGAGTCCTGAACACAGCAACTTGAAAATCACCAGGTATGTATGCGTGTGTGCCCAAAATTCCAGGAGGACAGTGGAGGAGAAGATATTGCAGTACGGCCATTCTCCCTGGGAAGTGATTTCTCGCTTTCCCTCTCACTATCTCTCTCTGGCCGAGCACATGCACCTTATGGCAAAAACCTAACAAGAGAAAAGAAAGAGAGAAAAGAAAAATAATTGGGGACTAGGGCCAGCAGGTAGTGTGGTGGTTAAAGTACTGGAATCCCATGTGGTCAAATAAGATTCAAGTCCCGGACCTGGCAGCTTGAGAATCACCGCAGGCATATGAGAATGTGTGCCCCAAATCCTGAGAAGAGAATGAAAGAGAAGGGATTGTGGCGTGACCCCCACCCCCCATGGAGGTGCTTTCTCACTTTCCCTCTCTCTCTCTCTCAGACCGTGTCTGTCTCCTGCAAGGACACGTGCCCTCTAGCATATAAATAAATAAATAAATAAATAAATAAATAAATAAATAAATCAGGTACTCAATATACGTGAATTACATGAAAGGCGAGATATGGGACAGGGGAGGGTCTCTGGGCAAAACAAAACAAACCATGTGTAGAAAGGCACAGGGGCAGGAATTCTGACGGCATGGTGGTAGAGTGGTTCATAGAATTATGGAGTGTTAGGGGCCAGCAGTTGGCGTAATGGCTATGTTGCTGGACTCCAATGTAGTTGACTGTGGTTCAAGTCCCAGACCTGGTGGCTTAAACTCACATCAGGCTCGTGTGTGTGCATGCCCAAGATCCCAAGAGGAGAATAGAGGAGAAGGGATTGCGGTGTGGCCACCCCCTCCCCAGGGGGTGATTTCTCTCTTTCTGTCTCTATGTCTTTCTGGTGAGCGCAAGCGCCCTATAGCAAAAATCTCTCCAAAAAACAAACAAAAAGAATCATGGAGTGTTAGAACTAAAAGGGTCTTTTACAGAAGAGGAAACAGGTGTTATTTTCAGGAAGTTCCTGTGGACCCAGGAGAGAAAGTAATTTATCTTCAATGTCAACGGAAAAAATAACCAACTGTAAAATTAATAATTAATAATTAATGTGGTTTATTTCCAAGCCAACTGTGAGTGACCTAGGCCCGGAGAAGAGGCATACATGCCTTTCTCGGGGTGATCATGTACGGGGGTTCCTTTTATTTGTTTTTGAGATTGACAGACAACATTTAGTGAAAAGATTTTCTATTGGTCTGGCCCAAAACGGCAGGACATTTAGAAGGGGGGGGAGGGGGAAGGGGGGGACAGCTTGTAGGGTATAGGTGGGTTCCACAATTCTTAGATTGGTGATTGGAAGGGAAGATCTGTGTCTTAGTTAAAGAAAGACTTGGGACCAGCAGTTAGCGTAATGGCTATGTTGCTGGACTCCCATGTAGTCAACCACGGTTCGCGTCCCGGACCGGTGGCTTAAAACTCACGCTGGGCGTGTGTGCTTGCATGCCCAAAATCTCAAGAGGAGAATGGAGGAGAAGGGATTGCTGCGTGGCCATCCCCCCGGGGGGTGATTTCTCGCTTTATGTCTCTCTGTCTCTCTCTGTCTGTTTGGCGAGTGCACACACCCTATAGCAAAAAAACGGGGGGGGGGGGGGGAAGAAAGGCTTAATCTACATCTCAAGGAAAAGGGAAGTTCTGTGTCTTGGGAAGAGATAAGCAAAAGAATATACTGTAATCGGTTGAAATATACATCTCAAAGATACTATGCCAGGAACAGGAGGTAGGAAGAATCATGTTAATAGAAAATAAATGGTCTGTTAATGTTTGTGGCAAAGCTTCCCCAGTCCCTTTTGAAAAGATTTTGGAAAAATAGGAGTAGTCAGACTTCTGTCCATAGCACCTAATGAGACTCAACATAAGAGTGCTGTCAGAAGAAAGGCAGCGGTTGAAGTGCTAGGAAAAGATAAGTTTACCAAGGGAAGGAATTAGGGAGAGTAAAGGATGGAGTTTAGAAGTAAAAGCAGTACCCTCTTATTTATTTATTTATTTTCAAAAAAAGTTGCTATAGGGCATGTGTGCTCATTGGAGAATGGAGAGGTGGTAGAGGGGAGAGGAAGAGAGAGAGATTGAGAAAGCACTCCCCAGGAAATAACCGTGCCCCAATCCCTTCTCCTCCACTCTCCTCTTAGGATTTTGGGCATGCACACACATGGACATGGTGTGTTTCTTAAGTCATTGGGTCGGGCACTTGAACTATGCTGTCAGCCACATGGGATCCAGCTGCCTTCACCACCACGCCACCTTGCTGTCCCCCCTTAAACTTGATCTATTTCTTCCATGAGAGGGGGAAAGAGAAAGACAGTACCCCCAACAGATTCTTCATGCTGTGCTCTATCTCCCCTCTCAGCCAGCCCAGATCATGGGCGTGTGCACAGACCCAGCATGCTCAGGAAGGTCCCAGGACATGGACTAAGGACCTTCCTCATGAGGCTCCAGTTGTGTTACTTCTGAGCCACTGCCTGCCCCGTGGGGTGCCCTCCTCTAAGGGATCATAGAGGGAGGGAAAGATCAGCAAAGTAGACTATGGGATGGTCACGGAGGACGTCCTGCTGGGCGCAGGGCGCTTTTATCAACGTTATCTCAGGTAGTTCTGATGTGTGTGGGATGTCCTGTGCTCCCTTCCCTGAGCCCTTCCCTCCACAACTTTGTTTCTTCTGAGTGACCACATCCTCTGCCCTTGCCTACAGCTTTTTGGGCAAGGATAGGTATCCAGTCCTGTCTGGACCAATGGATCCTGTCGGCTGTGTGGAAATCCAGTGCCTTAACCACTATGCCACCTACTGACCCCAACCAGGTGTGATTTTCAAGCTGCAGGATTCAGGACTTGAACTTCACAGTTGACTTGTGGGATCCAGCTGCCTTCACCTCCACTCTACCTGTTGGCCCAAGAGGTAATGCTTTTATATTTCCTGTTTCATAGAGGAGGAGACTGAAGCTCAAAGAGGCTATGGGACCAGCAGTTAGCGTAATGGCTATGTCGCTGGACTCCCACGTAGTCGACCGCGGTTCACATCCTGGACCCGGTGGCTTAAAACTCACGCCGGACGCGTGTGCGTGCGTGCCCAAGATCCCGAGAAGAGAATGGAGAAGGGATTGCGGCGTGGTCATCCACCCTGGGGGGTGATTTCTCGCTTTCTGTCTCTCTGTCTCTCTCTGTCTGTCTGGCGAGCGCACGTGCCCTATAGCAAAAACCTCTAAAAAAAAAAAAAAAGGCTAAGCAACGGGCTGAGGGTTATACTGCTGGGTAGCTGAGGTGACTAAGCTGTGGACCTTGCCAGGAACAGCCTCTTGTCGCACAATTTGAGAGAATCTTCAGTTCGAAACATTTTCATACAAATTTACCAAAGTCAGAATTCTGTTCCCTATTTGCAGATGAGGATATCAAGGCTCAGAGATGTTAAGGAGCTTCCCCAAGGTTGCAGGGCTGTGTCAGAGCCAGGATTCAATCCCACTGTGTCTCATTTCAGCTCCCATCGGCTTTCAAATTAATGCAATTTCTTCTATTGACCACTGTGATAGTCAGGGAAGGGGAGAACAAGCCTAGGTAAGGGGGCTAGCAGGTGGTATGGTGATTGGGGTGCTGGGTTCCCACATGGCTGACCACAGTTCAAGTCCTGGACCTGGCAGCTTGTTTTCTCTTTCTCTCTGGTGAGTGCATGTGCCCTATAACAAATTAAAATAATAGTAATAAATTTTTTAAAATTTAATAAATAATTCTTTTCCCCCTTTTTTTAGAGGGAAAATTTTTGTTATAAGACATGTGCACTTGCCAGAGAGACAGAAAGAGAAAGAAAATGAGAAATCACTCCTTGAGGGGATGGCTGTGCTGCAATCCCCTCTCCTCCATTCTCCTCTCGGGATCTTGGGCATGCACACATATCTGGTGTGAGTTTAAAGCTGCTGGGTCCAGGACTTGAACTGTGGTTGGCCATGTGGGAGTCCACTGTGCCACCTGCTGAGCCTGATAAATAATTCTTAAAAAAAAAAAAAAAGGCTAGGAGGAAGAGGGGGATGATCGACAATGACAGGTTCTACAGCAAAGTTAGTAAAATGACTTTGAAGGAGACATCAGCTTTGATAGCAGGAGGTCCCTGGCAGCCTTCAAAAGCACGGGCCTATGCATAGGGGAAGCCACTTTGGGGGAGAAAAGGGGGGATGAGGACATGGGAACAATAATGGGAAAGCAGATAAACCTGGAGAAATAGCAAAGAGGGATTTTCTTCAGCAGCAGAGAGAGGGAGCCAGTGGAAAATCAGGAGGGAGGAGAGAATTAACAAGGCTCAGAGAAGGCCGGCTCCACGGCACAGAGGTGATGTGCAATTCGAATCCCCAGCAAGGACAGCCTAAAACATACCTGGCATAGAAGTGAGGGCCCAGGACCTGACCAGCTGGCAGACTGGAGGACAGGAGTTTCTGCATGAGTGACCCTCTAGAGCATGCTCTTCTCTCCTCCTGCCTCTCACTCGCTCTGTTTCACATGCATGTGCATGTATTTATCAATAAAGAAAAAAAACCTTGAATAAAAAAGCTCAGAGAGAGGAAAAGGGGAGCCAAAGCCAGTTCCATGCCCTCACCATTGGTCGAGCACCACGGTGTGCTCAGGCACCGGGCCAGGCACTGGGACACAAGGGAGCACCAAATATGCAAGATCCATTTTCCAGGAACTAACTCAGAGGCTCAAAGGGAAACAGATAAGACACTCTATAAACAGATAAATAAAACAGGAATTGTGATAAGAGTTCCATAGGAAACAGGACATCAAAACAGAAATGAACAGGTTGGGAGTGACTTTAAGTGGGGGTGGCTGGGAAAGGCCTCCCTGAGGAAGAAGGAAGCAAGAGATGGAACTAGCCATGCAAAGCCAGGGAAGGGACAGGAACAGCAAAGGCCCTCAACTGGGAGATGGACTGGATAGAATTCAGCAGGCAACAGAGAGGTTGGTGGGGTAGAAGGACCTGGAAGGGATGAGATAAAAGAGAGCTTCCTTCCCCTGAGTCTCCTGAAAAGCCACTGGATGAGCAGACAGTATGGTAGGAGGGGCCAGACAGTGGCTCAGTGGTAAAACGGGATGCTCTGTGAGGCTGACCCATGTCAGAATGTTGTCTGTTCAGTCCAGAGACCTTCCAGAGTATGCTGGGCATGCACTTGCCCATGATCAGGGCTGGCCGAAGGCTGTGGGTGGATCATGGATCAAAGCTCTTTGGTGTATGTGTTCTCTCTCTCTCTCTGTCTCTCTTCACTGTCTCTCTTGCTCATGAAAAGAAAAAGTTTTTCAAAAATGATGTAGTACAGGGACCAGCAGTTAGCGTAATGGCTATGTCGCTGGACACCCATGTAGTCAACCATGGTTCAAGTCCTGGACCCAGTGGCTTAAATCCACGCCGAGTGCGTGTGCATGTGTGCCCAAGATCCTGAGAGGAGAATGGAGGAGAAGGGATTGTGGCGTGGCCATCCCCCCGGGGGGTGATTTCTCGCTTTCTGTCTCTATGTCTCTCTCTGTCTGTCTGGCGAGTGCACGCGCCCTAGAGCAAAAACCTCTCAAAAAAAAAAAAATGATGTAGTATGAATGATGTTTCAAGCTATATAAGAAAGTAGCTCAGGGCCAGTGAGTGATGTGGTGGTTAAGGCAGCTGGATCCATGGGTTGAATGCACGATTCGAGTTCCAGACCTGGAGGCTGAAAAACCTGCTGAGCGCATGTGTGTGTGTGCCCAAAATCCGGAAAGGAGAATGGAGGAGAAAGGATCATGGCGTTGCCATCCCCTGGGGGTGCATTCTCACTTTCCCTCTCTGTCTTTGTCTCTCTCCAGTGAGCACACATGCTCTATAGCAAACTAGAAAACAAAAAGGAAAGAAGCTTAACCTTGAAAATACTGAATGGCGGAATTACTAGGTGGCACATGCTGCTCAAGTGATGCTGGATTCATATAGAAGATAGTGGAATCAGTTTCCTGATCAACCTATACATGCCTGCCCGGTGCCTCCCCCTGATCCTGAATATCTGAGAAGGCTGCGGAAGGAGACCAGGGTATGAGACCCTGTGGAGTGTGCTTGCTTTTCTCACTCTCTCTGTCTCTCACTTTCATGAAAGAAATACATAAACTTAGTGCCAACAGGTGGCATGGAGGTTAGGGAAGCTGGATCCTACATGGCTGACTCTGTGGTTTGAGTCTCAGACCCAGCAGCTTGAAAAACACGCCGGGTGTGTGTGCGCGTGCGCATGCCCAAAATCCCGAGGGGAATAGAGGAGATGGAATTGTAGTGTGGCCATCCCACTGGGGGAATGATTTCTCACTTTCCCTCCCTCTCTCTCCCTCCCTGTTTCTCTCCAGTGAGCACACATGCCTCATGACAAATTGAAATAAATTAATAAACTTAGGAAAGAAAAGAAAATACTGAGTGGGGGAAGAACTGTTTTTCAGACAGGAGGAAAGAGGAATAATTGCATGATGATCCCTGAGAAGTGTTTTGGCAGAGGGAAGGTCCGAGGACTTCTTGTTGTGCAGACCTGCTTTTCCCTGTGACATGAGTGATGAGCATCCCCCCGGGCAGCTCCGCATGCATCTTTCTCTTGCTAAGCCCCATGAGGGTCCCATCACCCACAAGTTTTGCCCTCTAGTCATCACAGTGACTTGCCACCCACTTACCATCCCAAAGTTCTTCTCCAAATCATATCTTCTTTACTCTGACTTCTTTTTTCTTTTGAGGTTTATTTTACTTTTCTTTCAAGATTTATCTTTTCAATTTTAGTTATTTATGAATAATAATTATTATTTTTCAAGTCAATTCAAGAGAGAGAGAAAGTGAGAAAGCAAGCACTCAGGTCTGAGACTCAAACCACAGTGAGCCATGTGGGAATCCAGTGACTTAACCACCATGCCACCTGCTGGCCCCTTGTGTTTTTTCTTTCTTTCTTTTTTATTTTATTTTTTTTTTTTTTTGCCATAGGGTGTGTGTGCTTGCCAGAGAGACAGAGAGAGAAAGAATGAGAGAGTGAGAAATCATTACCAGGGGGATGACCACACCACAATTCCTTCTCTTCCAGTCTCCTCTCATGATCTTGGGCATGCACACACATGTACCTAGCATTGATTTTCAAGCTGCCTTTGGGTCCGGAACTCGAACTGTGGTTGGCCATGTGGGAGCCCAGTGCCACTAAGTGGCAGGTGCCACTAAGTCACCTGCTGGCCCCTCGTGGTTTATTTTATTTTTGAGAGATTTTTGCCATAGGGCACATGTGCTTCCCAGAGACAGAAAGCAAGAAATCACCCCCTAGGGGGCATGGCTATGCCACAATACCTTCTTTTCCTTTCTCCTCGCAGGATTTGGGGCACACAGGCACACACTCCCGGCATGAATTTTAAGTTGCCAGGTCTGGGACTTGAACCGTGGTCAACTACATGGGAGTCCAATGACGTAACCATTACGCCATCTGCTTTCCCTCATGGTTTATTTTATTTTAATCATTCTTTCTTTAAGAATTATTTATTTTAATTTTATTCATTCATTTATCTATTTTAATTTGACCAGAGAAAGACAGAGAGAGAGAGGGGAAGTGAGAAAGCAAGCCACCAGATTCAGGACTTGAACCGTGGTCTACCATGTGGGAATGTCCAGCACCTTAACCACCACACCACCTGCTGGTCCCTCTCATGGTTTACTTTTAATTTGTCAGAGGGCACGTGGGTTCACAAGAGGGAGATAAGACAGAGGGAAAGGAAGAAAGCACCCTAAACGAGAGATGGCCAGGCACAATCCCTTCTCCATTTCTCCCTCCTTTTGGGACTATGGGTGTGCATGCACACAGGCCTGGTGTGTTTTCCCAGCCACTGGGTCCAGAATTCTAACTGCTCCATTGGCAGTGTGGGATCCAGCCACTTTAATCACCACACTACCTGGTGGCCCAGTCATGCTCCTTCTAGATTTAGGGTTTTGCTATTAATTCCTGTAGAGAAGACGGAGTAAATAGAAAGTTTCTAGAACTTTACAAAGTCTGATCAGTTTCAGTTCCTGATCTAGCCTGTAGTTCCTGAATCTCTCTGAGGTGATGAACTGGAAACTATCCTGATTACCTATTGTTATGTAACCACCCCAAAGTTTAGTGGCATAAAACAATGACTATTTTGCTCATTAATTTGTAATATGGGTAGAGATTAGCAAAAATGGCTCCTCTCCCATCTTCTTGGTTTCCATTAGGGTGGCTTGTAAGCTGGGGGTTGGATTTCTTGGAGGCTGGCTCACTTGCAGTTGATTCTTACGGTCACCTGAGCCGTAGCTGGATGATTGACCAGGACAGCTTCACATAGTCTCTAAACATAGCTTGGGCTTCCTCACAATATGGTGGCTGGGTCGCAAGGGTGAGTAGCCAAGAGTCAGGCGGAAGATACGTATTTTGTTTGTTTGTTTTTTGTCAGTGGGCATGTGTACTCACTAAAGAGCAAAATAGAGAGAGTGAAAAATCCTTCCCCACCCCCCAGGGGATGGCCACAGGGAATCTCTACTCCTCCATTCTCCTCTGGTGATTTTGAGTGTGCATGCCTACACGCCCAGTGTGTTTTTTAAGTCTCTGGGTCTGGGACTCAAACCATGTAGTCAGCCATGAGGGATCCAAATGCCTTCACCACCACATCACCAGCTGACCTGGAGAGGTTTTTTTTTTTTTTTTTTTTTTTAATAAATAAATTAAAAATATCTAACTTCATTGAATATAGGAATGGATGGATTTTCAAATTAATTATGTTAGCTTTACAGTTATTACTTTTATAAGCCCTCTGGCCTGTGGCAAAACTTTCTAACTGGTATATACAAAGATGCTTGTCTATTCTTGTCAAGTTTCTATTTAGTTTCAGTTCTATAGGTACATGAACAAATATATTTAAATACACAGGATCATTTGTAATGGAATTACTGGTACGTGGTGATGCATTGCAGCTGATAGTAAGAAATCAACTTCCAAGTATAAGTACAAACTTGTATTTTATGCCAAAATTCAAGTTTTACACTTTCTTGTCCTTACACTAGAATTGATGTCACTAACTTAAAGGCAAGCAGATACTCTTGTTTCCTGTCTCTTATCTGAACAAAAATACATAGCATTTTCATTATTTAAAACAATGCAATATAACCTTTCTTGAACAAAATGTTCAGGGTGCTAATGAAGCCATCTTTGGAAGAAGTGTTTAATAAGCATGCTTTATTTAAGTACATTTTCTAGTAGGACATAGAGAATCCGCTGTCTTTACTTAGAAAGCTGTGTAAATAGTTATCTGTCAAATCTATATATGCTGCTCATCAACATTCCCTTACTGAAAACATCAGAATTTCCACGTCACAGTTCTTGAAAGGACTTGAAGTCTCAAAATTTTGGTTCTCCTTTGGCTTGCTTCTCTCTTGATTCCCAACAGGTTTTATTTATTTATTTAAAATATTCTTAAATAATTATTTTATTTAACTTTATTTTTCATTTTTGCCAGAGTGGGATAGAGAGAAAATGAGTGAGTGAGTGAGAAAGAGAAAGTGAGAAAGCAAGCCGCCAGGTCCAGGACTTGAACCACGGTCAGCCATGTGGGAGTCCAGCACCCTTAACCACCACGCCACCTGTCGGCCCAACACCCAGGCTTTATTAATGATTCACTTCATATCATCATCTCCATCTTCATAAATTTTCTTTAGAACCTCAGCAGCCCCTCACTAGGATCTGTTTCAGTGTTGTATGAAGAAGGCTTTTTTTGCTCTTTGCACTCTTCAACCGGAGCCAGGTAGTTCCATCGTATGTTTTCTGCTTTCTTTCTACATAATACGAGAACTGTATCAGTCTTAATTTTTTTGAACTGCCTTCAACAGAGATAGGTTTCAAAAGATTGTTCACAATCATGGAGTAACTCTTGCCATTTAGGTTCTTTACCAAAAGATCAAATGACCCCTCTGTGAAATGCACCTGTACGTTCTCAGTAGGAACTTGACGAACTTCAGTTAAGGTAATGTAGATTTTCACAAACTTATCTGACTGATCCCATCTGTAATTACTGATTTTCACTGTGTATCTGTTGTAATGGCAGCAAATATAGCAGCTGCCTTCTCATTGTCAAGAAGTTCTGTTCTTTCCTGTGAGTTCTGTTGCATTTTGTTCTTGATTTCTGTCTCAGTCTTGGGTTTTTCAGCTGGAAGGGTGTCGTGTACTCTTTTCCTAGTGGCCTTTTCCAGTAACACCCTTACTCCTTCTAGATCTTTCTGTAGCTCTTCTAGAGTTGAAGCCATGGTCTTGCTGAGCACCGATGGCTTGGGCTGCAGCCATGCAGGAAAGGGGATGCTGCCAAGAGAGTTTTTTTGTAAGTCGAACCAATAGGTTTAGGGATAGATTTTGGATAGTGGGAAAGGGAGGCCAGCTCTTGAGGATTCAGGGAAAGAGGGCACCTTTGAGTGCATGGAACAAAGCTGTGGGATGTAGAGTCTGAACACCTGGCTCTGAACCCACCTGGTATACCTCCGTGATCTTGAAAATGTCATATTATGTTGGCCTTAGTTTTCTTTCTTCGGAGAGGTTTTTGCTATAGGGCGTGTGCGCTCACCAGACAGAGAGAGACAGAGAGACACAGAGAGAGAAATTACCCCCCAGGGGGTATGGCCATGCCGCAATCCCTTCTCCTCCATTCTCCTCTCGGGATCTTGGGCACGCACCCACACACGCCCGGCGTGAGTTTAAGCCACTGGGTCTGGGACTCGAACTGTAGTTGATTACGTGGGAGTCCAGCGACATAGCCATTACGCTAACTGCTGGTCCCTGTTGGCCTTAGTTTTCTATCAGTGGATAACATGCCCTCGCTTATTTGCTGTGTATGACTGTTACAAGAAAGAAAAGAGGCAAGGCATACCTAACGGTAAATTACTAAACAAATATTAGATGCTTTGTTCTCAGTTTACTGCATGTGCTAGCACAGCTAAAAAAGAGTTTAGGTGAGGTGAGAGCTATCTGTCCTGGTGGTGAAGATAAAGATAAATAGTGACCAGTACACACAAACTCTCTAGATAAATACGGCCCTTTCCACACTGGGTGGGGTCTACAGAGGGCAGTGGGAGACAATCCCACCACCAATGACCCTACCAGTTGCCCTGTAAATACTTTCATCCCTCACTTGGATTTAAAGTGGTATAAGCAGTCTCAATCTGATTCTGCATATTTCTGGGACTAGAATCCATAGTTCCATTAAACTCTCAGAAGAATTTGTGATTCTTCTTCCCCTCCCTAAAAAGGTTAAGAGCCATTGATTTTTCTCACCAGAAATGAATAAGAACAGCTATCTTGGGACCAGCAGTTGGTATAATGGCTATGTCACTGGACTCCCATGTAGTTGACCACAGTTCGAGTACTGGACCCAGTGGCTTAAACTCATGTGTGTACGTGCCCAAGATCCCGAGAGGAGAATGGAGGAGAAGAGGTTGCAACGTGGTCATCCCCACCAGGGGCGATTTCTCGCTTTCTGTCTCCCTGCCTCTGTCTTTCTGGCGAGTGCACATGCCCTATAGCAAAAACCTTTCAAAAAAAAAGAAAGAAAAGAAACAAAACAAAACAAAAAACCCCCACAGCTATCCTGGGGAGATGGACTGATGGGGAAAATTAAAAATTTTTCATTTCTAATTTTTTTTTTTTTTGGGGGGGGAGAGGTTTTTGCTATAGGGTGCGTGCACTCACCAGAAAGACGGAGACAGAGAGATAGAAAGCAAGAAATCACCCCCGGGGGGGGGGGGGGATGGCCACACCGCAATCCCCTCTCCATTCTCTTCTTGGGATCGCGGGCACACGCACATGTGCCCAGTGTGAGTTTAAGCCGCTGGGTCCAGGACTTGAACCGCGGTTGACTACTTGGGAGTCCAGCGACATAGCCATTATGCTAACTGCTGGTCCCTCATTTCTAATTTTTGATCTTTCTGAACTGCTTGCATTGTCTAACTAAACATGTATTAGTTTCACTGAAAAAAACTGTCATTAGAGGCTATTTGAGTGGTGAGATTATGGACCCTTTTTAGATTGTCTTATACTTCTTTGTATTAAACATACACAAATATTAGCAACTGATATAAGTAATATATAAAAGCCCCTATAGTATCCACACACACATAGAAGTCACTCTGTTATGCAAAGTTCATCCTCTGTTATATAAGGCAAAATGTCTGTATTTCCTTTGACCTACTGGTTTCAATTCAGTAAAACTTGCATAGCAAGTAGACAAGATGGAAAAGTAAACGGCAGACAATCTCAAGTGTTGAAACTCAGGCTCATGAAAATTTCAAATACTGTATGTACGCGCGTCTTCCTTTAGACTGTCTTCTGCATTTTCCTGTACTCGCCAGTGGGGTGGTCGTTGGCGTTTGATGCCTGAAGCGATGGAACGGAAGCCAGGGTTAAATCCATTACCCTCTCCCCCACGCACTCTAGTAATTACTCTATTTCCACGTCATATTTCCGGGTGTATGTGTCTCGACTCACGCAGAAACTGAAGTTCAAAGCAGGCAGGAGTCACTGATGTTATTTTTGCTGTCCCCAGAAACCCAATTCAGTAGTTGGGCCCCCTGAGGATTTGGAGACACCTGGGGACTAACTGGTTGATTCCCACGTGGTAACCTCGCCCCCACGTGGTGCATAGGGCCGGGAAAAGGGAAAGCGGGCAGGAGGGAGCCGTATCGGGGCATTTAAAGTGCCTTGACGTCACGCACTGCCAGGAACTCAGCTGAGTTTTCAGCAGGACATTCCGGTCATCTTCCCTCCCTCCCCCCGGGCTTCTGAGCCCAAGGACTCGGCTCTTTCCGTGCTGTTGCGGAGGGAGGAGCACTAAGCCCTCGGAACAGCCAGCACGGGGACGTCCCCAGCCTTACATTGGCCCCGCCTCTTATCCTAACAACTCTCCTTATTGGTCGGTAGGTGGAGCTTCGAAAGTACAGCATCCTCATTGGGGCCTCTGTGTGGCCAAGCAAGGGACCGTCTCATGAATTATGCATGAAGGCGTGTCAGGCCGAGGCTGGGACTGGGCGGGGATTGGCTGGAGGGGTTGTAATTCAGCGGTTTCCGGAGCTGCAGCGGCGTAGACAGGGAGGGGAAGCCTGGGTTCCGACGTCGCAGCGGAGGGAACGAGCCCCAACCGGATCCTTGACAAGCACCCCAGCCCGGCGCGCTCTTTCTCCGCGTTGGCTAGGAGAGGCCCTGCGGCCCCGAGGCAGCCCCTCCACCCGCATCCGGCGCAAGCGCAGCCCTAGCCCGGACCAGTCGGGCCTTAGCCCGAGAAACAGGTGAAGGGGGTGAAGGGTGGGGCCACCTCCTCCGACTGACCCCAGGCCTGGGGACCCCGAGGGGCGTCGCCTGGGCTGGAACCTCTGGGGTGTTTGGGAGAGTTGTGAATGGACACTTGAGTGGGGCAGAGGGCTTGAGGAGACACGGAGGGTCGCCCTGAAGGGACAAGTCCCCGGGATGACAGGAGCCGGCCGCGGAGGGAAGGGGGCTTTGGAAGGAAGTTTTGGAGAAAGGAAAGACGCGGAGGAAGAGTGAGGATGAGCTCTAGAGGGAGGATCGTGGGGCGAGGGCACGCAAGGCTTGGGTGGCAGGACTGAGGGACAGTCCCTCGGCTTCCTGCTCCCTGGGGTTCTGGGGACGTTCCGGCCCTAGGAGCGTCTGTCTCGCCGGCGGAGAGCACTAGCTGGGGGTGGAGGGTGCCGTTGGAAAGGGCCTCCTCGGGCCGGCTGTCTGCTCCCAGCTGAGCCACTTCCTCCGCGTTGCCCTTTCCTGCTCCTTCTGGATCGGGCTGTGCCTTTCTGGAGGTAGGAATAGGTGTCTTCACCCTACAGCCTCTCGTGCTGGTTGGTTGTGGGTAGGATTATTGCATAAGAATGAAGTTTCCTGAAGGGAAATTGACAGACTTATACTGTTTCTAAATTCCCTCCCATTTTTTTCTAGGTTAAGCCCTACTCTCCACCCAACTCCCCCGCACAGTTAAAACAGAGAGAGAGAGAGAGAGAGAGAGAGAGAGAGAGAGAGAGAGAGAGAGAGAGAGAGAGAGAGAGAGAATATCCCCATCAGGCCAGCTCTAGAGGGAAATAAACCTCTTTCTTCCTTGAGATTGTTTTTTTTTATAAACACCTGGTAAACTCGGCCAGGAGATAAATAATTGAGCCATTGCATTTACTGGATTGTGGTGTTGCTTAATTGCATAGGACAGAATGAACCAATCAAGAGTGGGAGGTTTTGTTGTTTTTTTTTTTTTTTTTTTTTTTTTTTTTGTCTCAGAGCCAAGATCTTGAGTAAATGCAGAGGAGAGAGAAACAAAGACAGCTGGCCTTGACTAAGCTATGTGTACAAACTTCACCTGTATTTGGGGAGTGTGGTTGCACTTAAATTAGAGAAATTCAAACCCTCACCCAAGTTGCTTTGTCTACATTTAGTACACATCACTGTTCTATGAAGAGGGTGTTGTGTGTCAATACAATCAAATGGTTAGTCATTTTTCCTTATTGAAAGTGTATTTAGTGTGTACCTGCTGATTTTTATTGCATGTGCATCTAAATAGTTTGTGTATGGGTTGAACACTTGACTGCTGTGCTGATAAAGCATTAGTTTGAATAAATCAAAGCAATAAACCATCTCAATCTTTTATGTATGGATTTAGATTGTGTTATGGCTTGATTCAGCTAATTTCCTATTTTATTTTAATTAAATGCATCTGTGGTCCCTGAGTCAACACAGTCTTTCCTTATTGCATGCGCCAGATTGGAACATTAGCAGAATTTTTGCTCAGGTATTTGCACGGTGGGTGGGGGAAAGAAGTCTGGAATAAAAAGATCGTTGTAGTTGTTGGAGTGTTGATCTTAGCCTCTGCAGGTGTTAGCATACGAGTTACAAAGAACCATTAGCAAATGTATGAATCTCTTGCTTTTAAAGGTATCAATAGTTTATTTGGGAAGAATTACCATTTAGAAATAACCCACAGTTTTGACTTGACCTACACAGGGTCTGTGAGATAAGTAGTTCACAGTATATTAACCCCATTTTGCAGATAAAGAAATTGAGGCCAAAGGAACAAGACACTGCCCAAGGCGGCAGAGTGCATAGTGGTGGAACTTGTGCCTTCTGTGTGTTTTTTGTTCTATTGACTATCAGTGCTTAAGTATAGGGTCATAATTTTGTGTAGGCCCTGTTGAGAATAGTGTAAGTGAAATTCTGACTTAGGAGGAGGCTTCAAGAAGTTCTTGGCAAATGTTTATTATTACAAAAAACTATGCATGGATTTTAAAAAAAATTTTTTTGTACCCAAATCAACATATACTTCAATTCCTCCCCCCCCCACCCCCCAACTTTTTGAAGTACCCTTTTGTGTGTGGTCAGTGAAGTATCAACAGAAGGCCGAAAGACTCTAAGGGAGATGAATATTCAATAACAGGTGGATAACACAAGTGCAACTAGGGGTATTTTTTTCTAAGTGCTGTATCTGTCTTGGGAAGTAATGAACTGTTTTTAGTCAGCATTATTTTGTCATCAGAATCTAGTTATTTCCTAATGGAGATATTTAGGCAAGTTTTGGGCGAAGGGCAGTCATCATCTAAATGTCATTTAAACCAGAGTGGCTTGTGGCTTGATCAGTGGTCACTTGTGTCTCTAGAAAGTTGCTTTCTTTTTCTCTGCCTCTGTGTGTCTTGATATTCAGCTGTGAGATGGAGCAGACATTATTCCAGACACCTGAGCCCAGTATCTTTTGAGCTTATGGTTTTCTCAGAGGTGTGTGCAAATGAACAGATACTTTTTGCAGTTTTGTGAAAGTTGACATAAAGCGTAAGATATATGTCTTGTTCACAGTACTGGTAGTCTACTGGAGTGACTTGAAAGTTTTAACAGTCCAATGCAACCTGTTGTCATCGAATAGATGATGAGGTATCACACCTGTGATTTCCAGCAAGGTAGCTGGTACATAAAAAAAAAAGAATGTGTATTGTAGATAGAGAACATTTTTCTTCTCATAGAAAGTTTTGTTGGAAAAAATAAAAATAAAAAACTGTTGGATAGTGCTACGCCAAACACTGTAGGTCTTCAAAAGAAGAAGGGTTTGTTTTTGGAGAGGTTTTTGCTATAGGGTGCATGCGCTAGCCAGAAAAACAGGCAGACAGTGAGAAATCACCCCCTGGGGGGATGGTCACACTGCAATCCCTTCTCCAATGTCCTCTTGGGATCTTGGGCATGCACACACACGCGCCTGGCATGAGTTTAAGCCACTGGGTCCAGGACTCAAATTGCGGTCAACTACATGGGAGTTGAGCAACATAAGCAGTAGGCCATCTGTTGGTAGAAGAAGAGGTTTTGAGCCTGGAGTTGTCTACACAATCTTGCCAAGGAGGAATTTGAATTGAGTACCAAATAATGGGTTGAATTGGATAGGTGTGAAGAATTTGAAGTGAGGAGATGTAGGGATACAACACAAAAATGCTGGGGGATTAGGAGAGAAGTGCCTGCTTGGAAAAGCCCTGAACGTGAGACCAAAGACTTTCAGTTCTGTCCATCTGTAAAGGAAGCTCTTAAATACCTTTAAATTTTTTTTAAAGTTTTATTATTATTTTAATTTAGTGTAGGGCACATGTGTTCACCACAGAGAGACAGAAAGTGAGAAAGCAAGCCACTAGGTCTGGGACTCAAACTGTGGTCAACCATGTGGGAGGCCAGTGCCTTAACCACTTGCTGGCCCCTCTTAAAGACTTTTGCGGTCAAGTACCAGTGTTTGATTATGGAGTGCCTGCTATGTATCAGGCATATGGGGCTGGTCAGTTTATATGAAATAAATCAGTGCATGTGCCCTCTGCCCTTGGGGAGTTGTCACTTGAGTCTGACCTTACAAACTGGGCCAGCACAGACAGAGGTGTCCTGACTTGTTAGACCTGGTACTTTGGGTGAAAGAAGCATAGTGTGCTTATGTGCAGATTTGTTTTGTTTGTTTGTTTATTTCTTTTCTTTCTTTCTTTGTTTTTTTTTTTTTGAGAGTTTTTTGCTATAGGGTGGGTGCGCTAGTCAGAAAGACAGACAGAGAAACAGAAAGCGAGAAATCACCTCCCGGGGGGATGGCCACGCTGCAATCCCTTCTCTCAGGATCTTGGGTACGCACGCACATGTGCCCAGCATGAGTTTAAGCCACTGGGTCCCAGACTCAAACCGCGGTCGACTACATGGGAGTTCAGCGACATAGCCATTATGCCATCTGCAGGTCTCTGCAGAAGTGTTTTTGGAGGATATTTGGCTACAAAACATCACTCACATTTTATGTCTTTTGTATTTTAAAAATTATGCCATAATGTTTGGGTCATTTATAAAAATCACCGAAAAGACACTGGAGGGACAGCCTTAAATTCTGAGGAACTGTTGTCCTGGAGCAGCCTTCGTGAGAGCCAGCAGAATGGCATTGCCAGGCTGGCCCACTCTTTGTCAGCTGTGGTGAAAAGAATACTCTTGGGGTTACACACTTGTTGCTAGGAATCTTGGCTGCTCTGGTGTAGTTAGGATGGCCAGATAGTACTTTGGTGGTAAATTGAAATGTCTCTGATTTTGAAAAGGAATAGCATCTGGAAGAATGAATTTCTATTACGGTCAGTTCTCATTTGTCATGTTAGGATTATCCTAACTCTTACTTCAGATCAGCAGATGCAGAGCTGGTCATTGTGCTCAGTGGCATCCAAGGACAATGAAATACCATCCCTGTTTTCACAGAACTGGGACCAGGGTGTGTCTGTGCTGGAATGAATTTAGAGCAAGGAGATGACTAGGTAGTGGTTCAAGATTCAGGCTCTAGATTCAAATAGATCTGAGATTGGATCCTGAATCTGCCATGTCCTACTCAGAATCTGAGCTTCAGTTTTGCTATCTGTAAAAGCAGAGGGTGAAGGCCAGCTGGTGGCATGATGGTGAAGGCACTGGATCCCACATTGCCTATTGAGCCATTCTAGCCCTAGATCCAGAGGCTTGAAAAGAACGCTGGATGAGCGTGTGCGCCCAGATTTCCAAGAGAAGAATGGAGGAGAAGGGATTGCAGCGTGGCCATCCTCCCTGTGGGTGGGGAGGGGGAGGGTGATTTCTTACTTTTTTTTTCTCTCTCTCTCTTTGGCCATGTGCCCTATAGTGAAAAAGTAAAATAAATAAATACATAATAAAGAATAAAAGCAGAGGATGATAACTACCTATCTTGTAGATACTATTGAAGATCAGCAAGATAATTCAATAAAATGCTTAGCAAAATGCCTGACACAAAGTAGGTGCTCTATTAATGCAAGTTCTTGTTAAATGTTTAAGAAAAGAGATGAATTCTCTTCAAGGGTGAATAGGGTTTTGTAGGATGAATAGGAATTCTCCCTACAACATTGAGTAGTAAACAGCTGCATTTGAGGCTGAAGGAACATGGGTGTCAGAAGCTTAAAACAGCATAGCGTGTTCAGGGAGCTATAAGTAGAAGTTCTTAATTTAGGAGACTTACACTGAGGGGAAAGGAGGCCATAGAGACACCGCTCCTAGCCCTTCTCTTCTGTTAATAATTAGGTTTAGGGTGCCGGCAGGTGGCATGGTGGTTAAGGTGTTGGACTTCCACATGGCTGACCACAGTTCAAGTCTTGGGCCTAGTGGCTTGCTCTCTCATTTTCTCGCTCTCCTTCTCTTGTCAAATTAAATAATAATAATAACAAAATTAAATAAGTAAATAAAAACTTAAAAATAATTATTTATTTAATTCCATTTATTGTTATTTTTTTAAATATGACCAGAGAGAGACAGAGAGAGAGAGAAAAAGGGAGAAAGCACTAGGTCTGCGACTCCAACTGCAGTTGGCCATCTGGGAAATTAGTGCCTTTAACCTCCATGCCACTTGCCAGTCACCATAAATATTATTTAAAAAAATAATTAGGTTTAAATGTCATTAAAATAAATGGTTTTGTCCTGTTTTTGAAAGTTATACATACTATACTGTAAATATAAAAAAACCTCTATTAACAGTTTGTACATTTTTCCAGGTTTTTTGCAGCTTTTTCGATCTACCAGTTTATCTTGGACATATTAATTGCAAATTCCTTTTCTTTTTTTCCCCTCCTGGCATGTTTATCTTTCTCTCTCTCTCTTTTTTTTTTTTTTTTTTTTTTTTTGAGAGTTTTTTTGCTATAGGGTGCGTGCGCTTGCCAGAAAGATAGAGAAATAGAAAGTGAGAAATCACCCCCCCAGGGGGGATGGCCACGCTACAGTCTCTTCTCCATTTTCCTCTCAGGATCTTGGGCACGCATACACATGTGCCTGGCGTGAGTTTAAGCCATCGGGTCTGGGACTTGAACCGTGGTCTGCGTGGGAGTTCAGTGACATAGCCATTATGCTAACTGCTGATCCCTTCTGTCATGTTTTTCAAGCCAGTAGGTCCAGAAATCAAGCTGTGCAGTTGACCATGTGGGATCCAGCCATCTTCACCACGTCACTGGCTGGCTCTCGTTGCATCTTCTAATATCTATGATTGCGTCCCATTTATTTTAAGTAATATTCAACACATTAAAAATTAACTACCATCCAGGAATTTGAATAACCCTTATAATTTTTCTTTTTAAAATTTATTTATTTAGGGCCGGTCATATAACCTAGTGGTTAAGGGAACCAGATCCCAAATATCCTCCTGTGGTTCAAATACTAGTCCTGCAACTTGAAAAATACATTTGGTTAGAGTTGGCAGTTGGCATGGTAGTTAAAGGTGCTGGACTCCCACATGGCTGACTGTGGTTTGGGTCCCAGACCTAGAGGCTTGCTTTCTTACTTTCCCTCTCCCTCTCTGTCTCTATCTGGTCAAATTTTTAAAAAAGTAATAATAACAGGGACCAGCAGATGGCATAATGGTTATGTTGCTGGACTCCCATGTAGTCAACGATGGTTTGCATCCTGGACCCGGCGACTTAAAACTCACACCAGGCGCATGTGCATACGTGCCCAAAATCCCAAGAGGAGAATGGAAGAGAAAGGATTGCAGTGTGGCCATCCCCCAGGGGGTGATTTCTCACTTTTTGTTTGTCTCTCTCCATCTCTCCGATAAGTGCACGTGCCCTATAGGAAAAAAACAAAACAAAACAAAACAAAAAAAAAAAACTCTAAGATAATAATATAATAATAATAACAAATCATTTAAAAAATACATTTGGCGCATGTGCATGTGTGTCCCAAATCCCAAGATGATGGAGAAATGGAGGAGAATGGATTGTGACATAGTCATGTCCCATTGGAGGTGCTTTCTTTCTCTCTGGTGAGTTCATGTACCCTCTGGCAATTAGCACTGTTTATTTATTATATTTTTTAAAGATTTATTTTATTTAATTTTATTCATTTATTTATTTTAATTTGACCAGAGAGAGAGAGCAAGTGAGAAAGCAAGCTACCAGGTCCAGGACTTGAACTGTGGTCAGCCATGTGGGAGTGTCCAGCACTTAATCACCATGCCACTTGCTGTTCCCAGCACTGTTTATTTCTGTATTTATTTCAAGAGAGAGAGAGAGACAGGGACCCCCAGCAGGGCCGTGGTACTCTGAGATCTGCCCCCTTGCCTTCCTGTCAGCCACCATCATGGGCACACTGTCCCGGGTGTGCCTAGTGTGTTCGGTCCACTCGGGGCCTTCCCCACATGGCTCCAGTATTGCACAGCTGTACCCTACTGCCTATGCTACCTTGGCTGGGCCATCTTGCAATTTTTCATGAGGCAAGAAGTGCAGATAATATTGAAGGTTTTGTTTTGTTTTGTTTTGACAGATTTTTGCTATAGCATGTGTGTGCTCACCAGAGAGACAGAAAGAGAGAAAATGAGAAATCACCCCCTGCCCTCCATGGAGGGATAGCTATGTCGCAAAATATCCCTTCTCCATTCTCCTCTTGGGATTTTGGGCATACACACACATATGTGCCCAGCGTGTTTCAAGCCACTGGGTCTGGGACTTGAACCACGGCCGACCATGTGAGAGTCCAGCACCTTTCCCTCTATGCCATCTGCTGGCCCCAATATTGAGGGTTTGAAGAGCAGAGGATTGATGAGAGTTGAGTGTATCCAGGAGGAATCAGTAGGAGAAACCTTATTTTGAGTCAGGTAAGAAAGGTGAGACAGTGTACAGTTTTGGGGTGAGAAGGCACCCCAAGTAACATGGATAATCTGTATGTATCTGTGCACAATTTGCTGAATTAGATATCCCTTCACATCTTGAGTGTTTTTGTGTGCATATGTGTGTGTATGAGTGTGCATGTGGAGCTGTACACGTTCATTGGAGGAGCATTTTTCTGTTCTGTTGCTTTCCATTGCAATTGAATCGGTACTCAGAATAGCCTCATGGTTAAATAAGAAGAACCCTTCAGGGAACCAGCAGTTAGCGTAATGGCTATGTCACTGGACTCCCATGTAGTCGACCACGATTCGAGTCCTGGACCCGGCGGCTTAAACTCACGCTGGGCGCATGTGCGTGTGTGCCCAAGATCCTGAGAGGAGAATGGAGGAGAAGGGATTGCGGTGTGGCTATCCCCCTGGGGGATGATTTCTCTCTGTCTGTCTCTCTTTCTGGCGAGCGCACCCACCCTATAGCCAAAACAAAACAAAACAAAAAAAAACACCTCTCCGAAAAAGAAAAAAGAAGAACCCTTCAGCATCTCTAGGCAACAGGTTCTCCCACCTCAACTCACTAGTTTTGGATTGGAGAAGGCAGGAGAAAAAAGCAACCCAGTTTCTTGGCCATATGTGGGGCAGGAGGAAGCCAGCTGAACTTGAAAGAGAAAGTAAACCTCTGGTAGATAAATGGCTTCCTTATTGTGGAGGAGTGCAAATTATTAGGGGGATGTTTGGGTAGTTTTTGTAGAAGCCATTTCTGAAAATTGATTTGGATTTGCGAAGGTGAGCCTAATTCAGGAAAACCCTGTTCAGATGGGTGTCAACCACCTGTTTTCCCCGCTTTGTTGATTGATTTTATTAGTTTGTGGTGTCCTAACCTCTCATTCTTGTTCTGAGAGTTGGAGGATTTGAGTCTGAACTTGAACATCTGTTTAGGTGAAAGCTCTCTCACATGCTTTTTTTTTTTTTTTTTCACATCTTTTCTAATGTTAATTTTGTTTTGCTTTTTAGCAAACACTTATTCTAACAGAATCTAAAAGCATTAGACTTCCTTTTTTCTCCCCTCCCCAAAAAGTAATCTTCAAAACCTCAAACCCAGCTGTTAGCTGTGCAATGACCTCTCCTGTGAACCCAACAAAGTACAGTATTGCATTGAGTTAGCATTAAAATAGCCTTTGAGGGAACCAGCAGTTAGCGTAATGGCTATGTCGCTGGACTCCCACGTAGTGGATGCGGTTCGCGTCTCGGACCCAGTGGCTTACAACTCACGCCGGGCGCGTGTGAGTGCGTGCCCAAGATCCCATCCCGAGAGGAGAATGGAGGAGAAGGGATTGCAGCGTGACCATCCCCCCTGGGGGGTGATTTCTCGCTTTCTGTCTCTATGTCTCTCTCTGTCTGTCTGGCGAGCGCACGCGCCCTATAGCGAAAAACCTCTCCAAAAAAAAAAAAAAAAAATAGCCTTTGAATTTTTTTTTCCTGGTGGTTTAGACACAATAAATAATTAATCTCGACTAACTTTTCCTGACAAATCGGTTTTGTATTATAACTCTTTTTATCACTATATTTAGGGAAAGCAAACTTACTGAAACATTAACAAAAATAAGACATAATAAGGGACGGCAACACTACTATGCAGAGGAGCAGGGAGAATAATTGAAGCATTCTGGAACCAAATATCAAGACTTCTTCTTTTTATTTTTTTTAAGAGAGATTTTTGCTATAGGGTGCACGCACTCGCCAGAAAGACAGAAAGCGAGAAATCACCCCCAGGAGGGATGGCCATGCTGCAATCCCTTCTCCTCCATTCTCCTCTCGGGGTCTTGGGCACGCACACACACGTGCCCAGTGTGAGTTTAAGCCACCAGGTCCGGGACTTGAACTGCGGTCGACTACATGGGAGTCCAGCAACATAGCCATTATGTCACCTGCTGGTCCCAAAGACTTATTCTTTTTAAAAAAAAAAATTAATTTAATTTAACTAATTGATTTAATTTATTTTTATTAATTAATTTTTAAAGAGACTTTTACTATAGGGCTCATGTGCTTGCCAGAGAGACACAGAGAGATAAAGCGAGAAATCACCGCCCCCCCCAGAGGGGATGGTCACACTGCAGTCCCTTCTCCATTCTCCTCTTGGGATTTTAGGCACACATGCACATGCATCTGGTGTGAGTTTCAAGCTGAGAGTTCCAGGACTAGAACCTTGGTTTACCACATGGGAATCCATCACCTTAACCACTATGCCACCTGCTGGCCCTTTAATTTTATTTATTTATTATTATCATTTTTAAAATTTGCTAGGGCACATGTGTTCTCCAGAGTGAGAAAAAGTGAGAAAGCAAGCTGGGACTCAAACCGCAGTTGGCTACTTTGGGAGTCCAGACCTTAACCACCATGCCACCTGCTGGCCCTCAACTAATACTTAATCTTTTTTTTTTCAAGAGGTTTTTGCCTTAGGGAGCATGTGTCTGCCAGAGGGAGAGAGAAGTGACAGAGACAGTGAGAGGGAAAGTGAGAAGTCACCTCTTGGGGGGATGCCCACGCCACGATCTCTTCTCCTCTGTTCTCCTCCTGGAATCTTGGGCACACCATACACAGACACACCTGGCATGATTTTCAAGCCACCAGGTCTGAGACTTGAACCACAGTTGGCCATGTGGGAGTCTATCAGCATAACTGCTATACCATCTGCTGGCCCACCAATACTTATTATTATTTTTTCTTTTTTTGGAGAGGTTTTTGCTATAGGGCACATGCACTCACCAGAGAGACAGAGAGACAGAAAGTGAGAAATCACTCCCCGGGGGAATGGCCACACTGCAATCCCTTCTCCTCCATTCTCCTCTTGGGATCTTGGGCACGCACGCGCACACACACACGTCCAGCGTGAGTTTAAGCTGCCAGGTCCGAGACTCAAACCGTGGTCGACTACATGGGAGTCCAGCGACATAGCCATTACGCTAACTGCTGGTCCCGATACTTATTTTTTTTAAATAATTATTTTATTTAACTTTATTTAAAGAGAGAGAGAGAGAGGGAGAAAAAGAAAGTGAGAAAGCAAGCCATCAGGTCCAGGACTCAAACCACGGTCGACCATGTGGGAATCCAGCACCCTCAACCACCGCACTACCTACTCGCCCCCACCAAACTTATTCTTCATTTCATGTGTCTTTGGAGTGGATAAATGACAGTAGCCTGTAAGCGAGTAGAAGTGTGTGGGAAACTTGAGGATCCTAATTGCTGTACTGAGGACGGCTCAGCTCATAGAGTCATGTGAGATTCTCTCACGGTACCGTCACGGCGCAGGATGTTGATGGTGGGAGGTTCGCGTGTGGTGGGGATGGAAGGTATATGGGAACTCTCTGTACTTTCCAGTCAATTTTTCTGTGAACCTAAGAAATAGTGTTCTACAAAATAAAGTTTATTAATTAAAAAAAAAAAAGACTTCTGTTCCTGCAGAAATATCCGTGGTGTTCTGGGTCAGGGGTGCCCCACAGAGTCCATGGATGTCTGTCTTCAGTTTTACTCATGATAATACCTTTTCTTTCTGTCTCTTTTTAAAAGTTTATTTATTTCTTCTCAGAGAGAGAGAGAGGGAGACAGAAAGAGAGGCACATTCCCACCAGGGTCTTCACACCCTGATTCACTCTCAGTGTCAGCCAGCCAAGGTCATGGGCTCTCATATGTGATGCGTATGGGGAAGCCATGGGATGTGAACCTGGGACTGGCACGTGGCTTCAGCACCACAGTGTTGAATTACTGCTGTGCCACGTGGCTGGTAAGGCATACCATTTTTTTATACCCAGAAATTATATTTTCTGGAGCCAGCAGGTGGTGTGGTGGTTAAGGTGCCAGACTCCCACATGACTGACTATGGTTCAAGTCCCAGACCTGGCAGCTTGCTTTCTCATTTTACCCCTCTCACTCTGGTCAAATTAAAAAATACTAATGATAATTACAATAAAATAATTCTTTTTTTTTTTTAAAAGAAAGAATATTTTCCGAGTAATGGGAAGTGGGATGGGAGATGGGGGATAGAGGAGATCCATGTAGTCTCTGGATTAGACTGCCCCCCCCCTTTCCCCAGGAAAGATCAATGCTAGTCTTCTTTATTTTTTTTTAATATTTTTTTTTGTTTTTGCGTTTTGCCATAGGGTACACATGCTTGCCTGAAAGAGACAGAAAAAAAGAGAGGGAAAGTAAAAAAAAAAAATCACATCCAAGGGAAATGGCCATGCAGTCTCTTCTCTACTCTCCTCTCAGGATTTTGGGCATGCAGCTGGCATGTTTTTCAGGCTACCGGGTCTGGGACTTGAACTACGTGCAGTTAGCCATGTGGAATTAAGCCTGAACCTCCAGTTCACTTGCTGGCCCCATATCAATGCTAGACTTAACCACAGATTTGTAGAAAGAAAATACTGTCTATTTTTTTTTGGAGAGGTTTTTGCTATAGGGCATGTGAGCTTACCAGAAAGAGAGAGACAGGGAGACGGAAAGCGAGAAATCACCCCCCAGGGGGGATGGCCACGCCACAATCCATTCTCCTCCAGTCTCCTCTCGGGATCTTGGGCACGCATGCACATGTGCCCGGTGTGAGTTTAAGCTGCCGGGTCCAGGACTCAAACCGTGATTGACTACGTGGGAGTCCAGTGACATAGCCATTATACCACCTAGTGATCCCTATCTTTCTTTTTTTTAAAGGTCTTTTTTTTTTTTTTTTTTTAAGAATTTTTTTTGTTTAACCTTATTTCTTTTTTAAAATTTGACCAGAGAGGGACAGAGTGAGAAAAAGGGAGAATGAAAAAGCAAGCCACCAGGTCAGAAACTCAAACCGTAGACAGCCACGTGGGAGTCCAGCATTTTAACCACTGCCACCTGCCAGGCCCGGGAAGTTAATCTTATTCACCTTATTCTTTGAATTCTTCCTCAGAGGCAGCTCGTTGGCCATGTGGCATCCAGCCACCTTAGTCACTGTGACACTGGGTTGCACCATAGATATATTAATAAATAAAGTTTAAATACTTATTTAATTTTTATTACTAGTATTTTTTTAAATTTGCTATAAGGCACATGCACTCACCAGAAAGAGAGAGAGACAGGAATAGTGAGAAAGCAAGCTGCCAGGTCAGAGCTTGAACTGTGGTAGGCCACATGGGAGTCCAGTGCTCTAACCACCATGCCACCTGCTAGCCCCAGCCCATAGAAGTATGTTTAATGTTGTAGTCATAATATTCATGCTATTTGGAAAGGTGGCTTTTTAGTTAACTGAGTATATATATTTACTTTCTTAAATTTAAACATTAATTCTGGAAAGAAGTCTGGTTACCTCACTAACCGAGTCTGCCTATTACTTGTACTCTACCCCACCCTCCAGTTTGTTTGTTTGTTTATTTAGAGAAATTCTTGCTAAAGGATGTGTGCTTGTTGGAGAGACACAAAACAGAAAGGGAAATTACCCCCCCAGGGGGAATGGGCATGTTGCAATCCTTTCTCCATTCTCCTCTTGGGATTTTGGGCACGTACACACACACTCCCAGCATGAATTTTAAACTGCCAGGTCTGGGACTCAAATGGCCGTTGACTCTGTAGGAACATAACCATTAGTGGTTATGTTCTGTATATCTGTAGTGACATAACCATTACGCCATCCACTTGTCCCCTAGTTTTATTTTTAAAGCTAACGTGCAGAACACTAATAATAAATTGAACTATTTCGTACATAAGACATAACAAACTGTTTTCTATAAACTGTTGCTTCTTTGGTATGTGGGGAAGGGAGTTGTTTCTGATTGTGGTGGTGTTCCCATGGTTGGGTTGCTAATTGATGTTTCTGTTTGAGTTTTTTATAGCAGCAGTGTTCAGAGTGTAGCCTCTAAAACCCTAGGGTCCCAGGGGGAGGGGCTGTTGATGTCAAAGCTATGTAATTATCTGTATTTATTTATTTATTTATTTATTTATTTATTTTTATCGTGTCTCATACTTAGTTGACATTTACACTTACGTTGGTAATCATTATTTTCAGTGTACTCACAGAAAAAAAGAAATACTGCTTTCCCTCAAGAATTACCATGATTTAACAGGCAACAATGTTAATTTTCTCTCCCTACCCTTAAAGATGTGTGTCTTTTTTTGTTTGTTTTTTTGAGAGGTTTTTGCTATAGGGCGCGTGTGCTCGCCAGAAAGAATGACAGAGAATCAGAAAGTGAGAAATCACCCCCCCCCCCCCCCAGGGGGGATGGCCACGCCACAATCCCTTCTCCTCTCAGGATCTTGGGCAAACATGCACACACACCTGGTGTGAGTTTAAGCCACTGGGTCTGGGACTTGAACCGTGGTCGGCTACATGGGAGTCCAGCAACATAGCCATTATGCTATCCGCTGGTCCTGAGGATGTGTCTTTTTGAGATCCTGTAATGAAAAGGGCAGTACACATAACAGCACCTCGTGTGAATACTGAGGTATGATGGCATCTCAAGAAGAAGCTCTCGTGGGACCAACAGCATAATGGCTATGTTGCTGGACTCCCATGTAGTTGATCGTGGTTTGAGTTCTGGACTCGGTGGCTTAAAACTCACGCCGGGTGCATGTGCATGCATGCCAAGATCCCAAGAGGAGAAAAAAGGAGAAGGGATTGTGTGGCCACCGCCCCCCCCCCCCCCCCCCCCCGGGGGGTGATTTCTCACTTTTTGTCTCTCTGTCTGTCTCTGTCTGTCTGGTGAGCGCACACGCCCTATATTAAAAAACTCTCCAAAAAAATAAGCTCTCGGGAACTGAGATGTTATCTCAAACTAGCCACTTTTTCCATGAAAAAGCACTATTTTTACTTGAAGGAATGACTGATAGATCAGCTAGGATATTGGCAGACATTTCTCAAGAATGAAAGGAAGCTGTTTGTTCAAGAAAAACAACTGACAATATTTGTTGCCAATGACAAATTTTGAACTCTAGAGTGAAATTTAGAATTGGAGAAACCTTGTATCCACCACTGTGATTTTTGGCTGCTTCCTAATATTAATGAACATAGTATTTAAATGTTAACAAATGTGATATTTTTTTAAGTGTAAAACGAAAAGTGTCAAATTCTAGAAGGCCTGCTTATCTCTGAAACTGTTTTCCAAATGACTAATCACAGTATTACCAAATCACCCATGGGAAACATTTCATGCAAAAGGCAAGCTAGACTAATGGCTCTTAATGTAACTGAGTACAAAAGTTAGGGAATGGGGTTTTATTATTGTTGTTGTTATTTTTTAGGGTATGTGTGCTTGCAGGGGACAGAGACAGACAGAGAGGGAGAGGGAGAAAGTACCTCTCAATGGGGCACGATCATGCCGCAATCCTCTCTTCTCCATTTCTCTCCTTGTCAGGATTTTGGGTGCACACGCACACATGCTCAGCATGTTTTTCAAGTCACCCAGTCAGGGATTAGAACCATGTGGCCAGCCATGTGGGATCCAGCTCCTTTAACCACCAGGCCATGGGCTAGCCCTGATAAGGTTTTAGATTCCACATTGCAACTCATCTTTAAGAAACTATCACTGTCCCCTAATAAGCGTGTGCATGCATGTGCACACAAACACACACACAGACACACACACACACAAAAGAAAGAAACTATCACTGTCCAGTTGTGGTGTAAGTTTTTTAAAAAAATTATTATAATTTTATTCATTGTCATTATTTTATCTTATTTTTAAAAGTTGACCACAGGGAGACAGAGAGAGACAGAGAGGGCAAGTGAGAAAGCAAGCAGTTCCAGGACTTGAACCATGGTCAGCCATGTGGGAATCCCGCTGCCTTAACCACCACATCACCTGCCAGCCTCTGTGTGGTTTTAAAGACTATCCAGTTATTTGAAAAGACTATTAAGATCTCTTCCTTTTCCAAATACTATACTATGTGAAGTCAGTTTTTCCTTTTGTACTTCAATCAGAATTACATCTGTAACAGATTGAATGCAAAAGCAGTTATAAGAATCCAGCTGTCTTCTATTAAGCCAGACGTTAGATATATTTCCAAAATTTTGAACAGTACCACTCTTTCCACTAAGCTTTTTTTTCTTTTTTAACTGCCAGTGTGTGTGTGTGTTCTCCAGAGAGAGACCTAGAGAGACAGAGAAAGACAAAGCAGTTCCTTAATGGGGGATGGTCATGCCAGTCCTTTCTCCTTCATATAGTCAAGATTTTGCGCATGCACATACATGTGCCTGGTGTGTTTTCCAAGCTGCCATACCAGGATTCAAACTGCTGTTTGAACTATGTGGGGTCCTGCTTTCTATGCACAGCACTTAACCACTGAGCTATGAGGCTTGCCCCCTCTTTTTTTCCTTCAGTTTAGCTTTATTTCATGAAAGAGAGGAGGGATACCCTTTACAGGGTCTTACCACACGGCAGTCCTTCCCCAAGCCTGCGAGTAAGCCACGATCATCAGTGTGTGCTGGCACATGAGGCGTGTCCCAGTGGAACCTGGGTCTCCCTCTGGCTCCAGTATCACCCAGTGGTGCCCCACTGCTGAGGGCACTGCAGCTGGGCCACTGATCTTTTTGTTTTCAAAAATCTAATTTTTTTAAATAAAAATGTTATTTCATAAAAATATTAACATACAGGAACCAACAGATGGTGTGTTGGTTGAGGTGCTAGATTCCCACATGGCCGACTATGGTTCAAGTCCTAGACCAGTGGCTTGAAAATCACATGGCACACAGATGTGTGTGTCCAAAATCCCCAGAGAGGAATGGAGAACAGATTACAGCATGGCTAATTCCCCAGGGAGTGATTTTTCACTTTCCCTCCTTCTGTGTTGTCTCTCTCTCTGGCAAGCACATACACCTGTGGCAGAAAAAGAAAAAGGTTAGCATATAATAGATTTATTTATTTATTTATTTATTTATTTATTTATTTATTTTTAGTACTGTGTGTGTGTATTTAACAGAGACTTTTACTTTTTCTGCTGTTTCTTCCCTTTGCACCTCACATCCATTCTCTGTCATCCACTTCCCTCAAGTCTCTGTTATCTACACTTAACCTCTCTACTATGACATCTTCAGATTTTTCCATTTCTGCCATAGAGTGCAAACACTTGGTATGAATTGAATGGGGGTATACAATGTGTCTCTTTCAAAGTCTGGCTTACTTCGCTCAACAGTACGTCTTCTGTATTCATTTACTTTGAATCAAATGATAGAGTCTCGTTTCTTTTTTTTTTTTTTTTGAATTATTTTTATATAATTTTATTTATTATTATTACTTTTTAATTTGACCAGAGAAAGATAGATAGATAGAGA
Source organism: Tupaia tana (assembly GCA_026018925.1). Classification (NCBI taxonomy): domain Eukaryota; kingdom Metazoa; phylum Chordata; class Mammalia; order Scandentia; family Tupaiidae; genus Tupaia; species Tupaia tana. The sequence goes on along the minus strand of JAKSZU010000011.1, from coordinate 49,037,713 downwards.
GAGAGAATGAGAAAGCAAGTCATCAGGTCTGGGACTCGAACTGTGGTCAGTCATATGGGAATCTAGCATCCTAACCACCTTGCCATCTGCCAGTCCCAGGTCTCATTGTTTCTTATAGCTGAGTAATATTCCATAGTATATAGAGCTCATTATTTTTTTGAATAATTATTTTATTTAACTCTATTGTTATTTTCTAGTTTGGTCAGAGAGAGACAGAGACAGAGAGAGAGAAAGTGAGAAAGCAAGCCACCGTGACCGGGACCTGAACTGTGGTCGGCCATGTGGGAGTACAACACCTTTAACCACCATGCCACCTGCCAGCCCCTTATAGTTTATTATTTTTTAAAAGGAATAAATAAGTTACTTAAAGTTTTACAATTATTATTTTGAATACATATGATTTCTAACAGATAATTTCTTAATTTCTTTCTAATAAACATAACCTCCATAAGCAAAAACTCTTTGAAGTCCTCAATTTGTAAGGGAATAATGAAGTTCTGAAGTTCAAGCCACTGGGTCCAGGACCTGGACTGTGCAGTTGGCCATGTAGGGTTCAGCACCTTAATCTCCACACCACCTGCTGCCCCATTCCCATCTTTTCTTCTTTTTTCTTTTTAGAGAGATTTTTTTGCTATAGGGCATGTGCTCTTGCCAGAGAGACAGAGAGAGAAAGAGAAACAGAAAGCAAGAAATCACCCCCAAGGGGGAATGGCAATACGGCAATCTCTTCTCCATTCTCCTCTTGGGATTTCGGGTATGCATGCATACGAGCCCAGCATGAGTTTCAACCTGCCAGGTCCGGAACTCCAACCATGGTTAACTACACACGAGTCCAGCAATGTAACCATTATACCATCTCCTGGTCTTTCTTTTCCATCTTTTTTTTTTTTTGAAGTTATTTATTTCTTTCATAAAAGCAGGAGAGACTATGAGACAGCCACCCACGGCAGGGTCCCCACACTCTGACCCTCCCCCAGTTCCAGCCAGCCTGCATCACAGGCACACACGCATGTGCCTGGCATGTAGAGAGAAGTCCCAAGGCACAAACCCAGGACCTTCATCCATGGGTTCAGTTGGGTTATCACTGGGCCACCATCTGGCTTCCCGTTTCCTTTCCGACTTGCTGGTCCTTCCTGTTTTCCTTTCCTGGTCCTTCTTTATCTGAACTTGAAGTGGAAGTGCCTCAGGGCTGACTAGGGTGCTCTTTTCTCTTTTTCACAGAAAAAGAAAAGATAACACAGAAAAAGATAACCACTCTAGGTTATCTGATCCATGTCTTTGACTCTTAGCTATGCTGGTGCTTTAACCACCCCAGTGAGTACCGGTGCCTGCATCCTGCTGCTTGCTTGACTTCTCCCCTTGGGCAACTTGGAGTTGTCTCTCATCCAAGCATAACTCTGAAACTTTCTCTGCACAAGCTTCCCCATCCAGGTATCAATAAAATGGCCTGTCATCCCCTACCCCATTGTGCAAGCCAGAAATCTGGGCGCCATCCTGAATTCCCCTATCCCTCAGACCCCCGCTTCTGTTCAACTCTTCAGCAAGTCCTGTTGGTTCCGTTAGGTCACTGGGGCAGTCATGATGTATTTTTCGGTTTCTTTATGCAAAAATGCGTCGTGACTTTCCCGATGACCCTGTACCTCTCAAATCCTGGTCTCATTCTGACTTCTGTCTCCATTCTGTGGTAGACTAGATACTCTGATAAACCTCCTATACAAACACAGAAATGGTGGATAAACCGTGTTATCAAGAAAAACAGGAAACTCTTCAGAAGCAAGAACCATACATAATGTCACCAAAGAAAGAAGACAGTCTGTAATGGAGGAGATAGAGTGAGTGTGTGTGTGTGTGTGTGTGTGTGTGTGCGCGCGCGCGCCTAAGCATAGGTCTCCCTTCTTTAAAAAAAAAAAAAAATTCAAGATAGAGCGTTTGTGTATGAGAGAGAGAAGCACTCTTACAGGGTAATGTTGCACCATGGTCCGCTTCCTGCAGCCCTCCAGGATCCTGGGCACAAAGGCACATGCCCAGTATACTTTCAGACCAAGCAGGCCAGGAACTTGACCCGCAGTCAGCATGTGGATTCCAGCTCTACCATCTGGTATGCACAGCTGTACCACAGAGGCTACACCAGAAAGCCTGTGTAATTTTTTTTTTTTAATTTGACATAGGGCTTATACACTGGCCAGAGAAAGGATGGGGGTGGAGGTGAGAAAGCAGCCCTCAAGATGAGGATGACTATACTTCAGTCCCTTCTCCATTCGTCTCTCAGGATTTTGAGTGCGTGCAAGCATATACATGTATATGCACCCAGTGTGTCTTTCAAGTTGCCACATCTGGGACTCAAACCATAGTCAGCCATGTTGGGGATTTAGCCACCCCAACCACCACACTGGCTCCCAGGTCTCCCATTTTGAGGTTTGAATTTACACTATTTTTTTGGACCTGAAAAATTGAAATTTTAAAAAGTCTTTTCTGGAGCCAGCAGCTGATATAGTGGTTAAGGCACTGGACTCCCACAGGGCTGACCATGGTTTGGGTCCTGGACTTGGTTGTTTGCTTTCTCATTTTCCCCCTCTCTGTCTCTCTCTGGTGAGTGCATGTGCCCTATGGCAAATTTAAAAAATGATAGTAATGGGACCAGCAAATGTCGTAATGGACACATTGCTGGACTCCCACTTAGTCAACCGTGGTTCGAATCCTGGATCCGGAGGGTTAAAACTCATGCCAGGTGTGTGTGTGTGTGTGTGTGTGTGTGTGTGCGCGCGCGCGCACGTGCCCACGTGCCCACGTGCCCAAAATACCAAGAGGAGACTGGAGGAGAAGGAACTGTGGCATGGCCACCCTCCCTGGGGGTGATTTCTCTCTCTCTCTCCAGTGAGGACACGTGCCCTATCACGAAAACCTCTCTAAAAAAAAAAATAATAATAGTTCTAAAAGAGTCCTTTTTCCTTTAGGATTCAGAACAAATAATTGCTTTCTCTAAGAAGTCTTCCCTGACTATATGAAGTACAGCACCCAGACCCAGTCACTCACTATCCTATCATCTTTATTGCTCTTATCACAAGTGGTAATTATCTTCCTAATTTACTTATCTGTCTTCTTTCATCTCAGTGGGAGAGCAACCTCTTTGCCCTGTTTACTGTTTCAAACCTTGTCCTTGGAATATTTTTATTTTTTGACTGAATAAATGAGTAAGTGAGTTGAAGATTTCTTCTGAGGGAAGATAAAATGAAATGTTACCTAATTTTTATTTTATTTTGGTACTAAAAACTTCATTTAAAATTATTTTAATTTTTATCCACATAAGGTGTACAGAGTATTTAAAAATCAAATACTGACGTGTGGGACCAGGCAGTGGTACAGTGGTAACACAGATGGACTCCCATAGAAAAGGTCCTGGATTTGTGTCCTGGAACCTCTCTGACCGTGGTGGAGACACTTTTGCATGTCTGGGATCTGGGCTGGTTGGGATGAATCATGGTTGGGATGAATCATGCCCTACCCCTCTCCCCAGAAGAAATACATAAATAAACTTTACAAAACAAAGAAAATACTGTAATGCTTATACTGAAATCAGTAGTCTTCTGTCCCACCCCTCCTCACTTCTAATTATTGCTTCCCAGGGCTGCTCAAAAGCATTTAATTTTTCATCTGGTATTTACTTCCATGCTTCTCAATTATATACTTATGCTGTTATTAAATAAAATGTTTATGAGGTCAGCAGGTTCTGGACCTGGTAGCTTGAAAATCACTCTGGGTGCATGTGCGTGTGTGCCCAAAAATCCCACGAGGAAGATGGAGAAAGGATTATGGCATGGCCATCCTCCCTGGGGGGTGATTTCTCACTTTCCTCCTCCCTGTCTCTCTGTCTCTCTCCAGTGAGCACATGCACCCTTTGCCAAAAACCTTTAAAGAAATGTTTATTTATCCCACAGTGAAACCCAATATAAAAATCATTATTCTTTTTTAATGGCCAGGCTTGTGTGCTTGCCTGAGGGAGAGGAGAGAGAAGGAGCTCCCTCCTCTATGGGACGTGGTAATGCCACAATCCCTTCTCCATCTCTCCATCCTGTTGGGATTTTGATCACACATGCACATGTGCCCAGCATGTTTTTCAAGCTGCCAGGGCTGGGATTAAAACCATGGTTGGCCATATAGGATTCAGCTACCGTAACCATTAGGCTATGGGACCAGTCCCTCCATCTTCATTTTTTATCCTATTTGTATTTAAAGGGTATAATTTTGGTCAGCTGATGGCATGGTGGTTAAGGCAGCTGGAGCCCATATGTCTGACTGTATGGTTGGAGTCCTGGACCTGGTGGCTTCAAAAACGTGTGTGTGTGTGTGTGTGTGTGTGTGTGCAAAATCTCAAGAGGAGAATGGAAAAGAAGGGATTGCTATGTGGTCATCCTCCCTGAGGGGTGCTTTCTCACTTTGTCTCTCTCTCTCTCTCTGGTGAGCTTATGTGCCCTATGGCAATTAAAAACAAAGGGTATAATTTTGTCTCTGAGGATATTACAGTTTTGTGATGTTTCCGTCTGTTCTATGTGTTCTCTGATTCCAGAGTCTGATGTAGAGCCTAGAATGATTCACAGGCTGCATTCAGCTGGGACTTTAAACCAAGTGCCTCCATGTAACCTCTCCTGCCTTGGGTTTCTCAAAGAATGGGGGCTGTGTTCTGAGAATGAGCCTTCTAAGAGAATCAAGCAGAAGTGACATAGTGTTGGAATGTAGATACTGGGCCCACTGATTGTTCTCATCTCATTGGCTCAATCAAATGGGGCTGGGCTCACTGATTTATCTCATTGGCTGTATCAAATGTGGCTTAATCAGCTAGACCGCCCCTCCCTCCCCCCAGTCTCCTGCCTACATTACCTCTGCCTTGATGTTTTTTTTTTTTCACTTAGTCACATGGGCAGATGTTCCAGCCCCCTTACCTGCTTCATTTGCTAGCTTTCTCCTGCCTCATTTTCTTCTGAGAGGCATGATCCCCATAAATCTTTTTTGGGAGCTGAAGGTGGATGGTCTTTCTTCTATAACTGGTTCATGCTGGAAAGGGGCATTGGCCCTACCTACTGGGGATCATGGAACTCTCACCCTATTTGATCTAGGTGGGAGAGCGGGGCCAGGGGCAGGTGGTTGCGATAGTACCCAGGTGTGTCCTTGGGAGGGAGGGCTGTCCTTGGTGCTGGACGACTCAGTAGGATTTAGTGGAGGTCTCAGGAGGTTGATATCCCTGTTTATGGTCATTTGCAATTTTACAGCTTCTCCTGGCTGGCTCGCCACAATATATGTTGTGGGGTGGTGTCTGTGATGATATCCAGGTTCCTGTTGTTTTGGACAAAGAATTGAAGGAAACACTCCTGAGAGGTAGGAGCAGGCCTGAGCAGACAGAGAAAGAGTGGTTCTAAAAGCCAAAGATGCCCAGCAGTTAGTGTAATGGCTATGAATGTCGACCGCGGTTCGCGTCTCGGACCCGGTGGCTTACAACTCACGATGCCCAGGATCCCGAGAGGAGAATGGAGGAGAAGGGATTGACCATCCCCCCTGAGCTTTCTGTCTCTATGTCTCTCTCTGTCAAACCCCTATAGCGAAAAACCTCTCCAAAAAAAAAAATAAATAAAAAAATAAAAGCCAAAGATGCCAGATTTGTCTGAATGCCAGAGCCCTTTGAATCTGAGGTTCTGCTGCAAACCCACAAGGAGTCCCACAGGGTATATGTGTAGCTAAGGGAGTTCTATATAGGGACATATGGATCCCTATATGTTGCTCCATGCCAAGTGACCAGAACATTCTTAATGTCTCTTAGAGGGGAAGCGATCCGAGTAAAGGGGAGACACAGTTCTTCTCTAATGAGCATGGAGCTGCATTATAGGTGTATCACTCTGAGATGCAGACATTAAGTTCCCTTTCTCTGCCTTATTTCAGTTGCCTGTGTTAGAAGAGTATGAGTAACTTACATCCCATTTTAGATTAGTGGATGCTGTGACTCTGACTTGAGCTTTGGCCAAGGATAACAGTACCCACGGGCTTTTTCCATCAACTTGCCCTTCTCCCTTCAGTTGCCCTTAAGCCTGGAAATTTTGACATGATTTGTTTCCCATTCTATGATTGTTTCTTCAGAGGCTATACTTCTCTTTTTTCAAAATTTGGCAGCCCATTTCTGGCTCCTGTGGGGGTGAGTCCCTCGACACTCATGGCTTATTACAAGATGCTTTTGCTTCTCTCCAGACAAACTTCTGATTTCTTTTTTGGCTCACCAGAGGAAGAAAGAGAAAGTGAGAAATCACCTCCCCCCCAAGAGGGGATGGTCACACTGCAATCCTTCCTCTTCTATTCTCCTCTCAGGATTTTGGGCATGCATGCACACATGCCTGTTGTGTTTTTCAAACCTCCAGGTCCAGGACCTGAACCATAAAGTCACCCATGTGGGATCCAGCTGCCTTAATGTCCATTCCTACCTGCTGGCCCCTGAATTCTAAATAGATAACCAATCAAACAGGGCAAAGCTGGGCTTGTTTTTCTTTTTAGTTTCTCTCTCTTTTTTTTTTTAATTGCCAGACAAAGAGAAAGCACCCTCCAATGGGGTGTAGTCATGCCACAGTCCATTTTCCTCTATTTCTCCATCCTATCAGGATGTTGAGTGCACACACGCACACACGTGCATACACACACAAGCACACACACGCATATGTTTTTCAAGTTGCTGGGCCTGGGATTGGAAGTGGTAGAGAGTTAGGATTCAGATCCAGGTGGTGTGGCTCCAGGATCCACCCTACTCTCCCTTAATCCTCCGCATTTTGTTTTCCAGCCTAAGCACAAGGCAGAGTCATCAGTGGGGTTTTAAGTAGGGGAGTGGCAAGATCAAGTTTATGCCTTGAAAAGGTCTGACTACCCACAGTGCAGAAAATGGCCTGGAGGAAGCAAGCAGATGTGGGAAAACATTTAAAAGCTCTTGTCCTGGCTCAGATGTGTTCCCATGGCTCTGAGGCTTCTGGCTGTTTTTCTCTCACCTTTGACTTTTTCCTGGTGGGAATCAGCAGGATTTATCAGTTAGCTGGAGTACAAGCCCTGGGCCCTTTTCAGTTAAATATCAACTTTCTTTTACTGCAGCTTTTATTCTTGGGTTGTAGTAATCTTAATGTCTTGGGGAAATCGAGCCTAAGTCTAATTTATAGACTAACGGTTTTAGAGGCCATCTGGCCCAGTTGCTGGCCTAGGGCAGGATTATTGCTGTGACACTCCTTAGGCTGTGCATTTGAACATCAGATGCACCAGGAGCCTGGGAGGTTGTCCCTTACCTCTCCCTGTCTGAGTCACCTTTGCCCTTTAATAAGTCACCAAGCCCAGTCACGTCTACTCTGTAATGTCTTTGGAAGATGTCTACCTCAAAACACCATCTCTCATCTTGATCATGGCAGCCCAAGGGATCTTTCTGAAATAGAGATCAATTGTCACTTGCCAGGACTGGCCCTTTGTGCAGTGATTAAGAACATTGCATAGGGAGCCAGCTCCCATGTGGCTGAACACGGTAGCTTGAAAAACATCCCGGGTGCTTGTGTGCCTAAAGTCCTGACGGGGTGGGAAAATGGAGGGAAAGGATTGTGTGACCATGCCCATTGGAGGCTCTCTCTCTCTCTCTCTCTCTCTCTCTCTCTCTCTCTCCCTGGTGAGTGCATGCACCCTCTGTCAATGAAAAAAAAACATACTTGTCTGCCTAAAACTTTTTAAAGACTTCACCACTGCCCTTGAAAGAAAGTTCACTTTTCTTAGTAGGGCTTACAAGAGAACCTTCTCGACACTGACCTCATGCTATAGTTTTCTTATATTCTCTGTAGTGTTCTGCCTCCTTCCAACTGCTTGGACCCCATCCCTGGAGGTTATTGCTCAGTAGATCTGGGCTAAGAACCAGCCTCTTCTTTTCAGAGCTGCTCCGGTGACTGAGTAGCTGTGTCTAGAGCTGGGCCCTGATCTCTGCTCTGATTTGGGGCCTTTCATTTTAGCTGTACACTAGTATCAGTTGAGCTCTTTACATTTTTTGTTTTTGGTTTTTGCTACAGGGCATGTACACTCAACAGAGAGGAGAGAGACAGGGAGATACAGAGAGAGGGAAAGCGAGAAATCATCGCCCCAGCGGGGATGGCCTTCTGTAGTCCCTCCTCCTCCATACTTCTCTTGGGATCGTGGGCACACACGCATATGTGGCCAGCATGATTTTCAAGCCACTGGGTCCAGGACTTGAACTGTGGTCGACTATGTGAGAATCTAGCTGCCTTAACCACCAACACCCCCAGCTTTTAAATTTAAGACCTGGTTCTCACCCTCAGAGATTCTCATGCAGCATCTAGTTTGGTTCCCAGACACCCCTCCCCACCCTACTCCTTTTTAATATATGCCCTTTGTAATTCTAGTCTGCATCCAGGGTGGGGATCTCTGTATAGTGTTAGGGTTTGGAGTAAGAACTCAGGAGGCACTGTCTCAAGAGAAAAGGGAAAGTTTATTGAGAGGAAGAGCACCCTGGGGTGGGGGGTTCTGAAACCTGAGGTGCTTCAGCCCACCCTACCAAGGAAACATGTATTTATATGGGAGGGGTCGAGGGGTAAGGTCATAAGAATGGTGGGACTTTGATTAGCTTAGTTGCCACTGTGACCTTATCAGCCCTTCTATGGATATTGGCTGCCAGTAAGAGGGCTCTGGCCCAGGATTCTGGCCAAAGGTCACTGCAACCATCTCCTTATTTTCTGATAGGAAATTACCTAAAGGCTGTTCAGGGACTGATCTAACATATAGAGAAGGAATTAATTCAGGAGCAGAATTCAGAAGTGGATGTTGTGGGGACACAAATTATGGTTCTGGAGTAGTTTATCCTTTTATGTATAGATCACTAAATACTTGAAGAGCCACTCTTCTGCAGTTTACCTTTTTATTTTTAATAATTATTTTTATTTAACTTTATTTATTTATTTTAATTTGGTCAGAGAGGGACAGAGAGAGAGGCAAGCTGCCAGATCTGGGACTTGAACTGCAGTCGGCCATGTGGGAGTCCAACATCCTTAACTACCATGCCACCTGCCAGCCTCTGCAGTTTACCTTTTTAAAAAGTTTATTTATTTTTATTTATATTAGAGACAGAGCAAGGTGTGTACACACACACACACAGAAACAGCACCCCCAACAAGGTCTTTTTAAAAAAATATTTAAGTTTATTTATTATTATTTTAATTTGACCAGAAAAGACAGAGAGAGAGAGAGAGAGGAAAAGTGAGAAAGTAAGCCTCCATGTTTGGGACCTGAACTGTGATCAGCCAAGTGGGAGTCCAGAGCCCTTAACCACTATGCCACTGGCCGGTGCCCAGACTCCATAGTTTATCTTTTACTCATCTAACCCCACTTCCTGCTGCCCGGGTTTGGTGAGGAAAATATTAAAGGCCTTGGGCTCCTCTCTTCCTGATGGCACTTCCCTAGATGCGGGTTTGTTTATTTGTTTTATTTATTTATTTTTTAAGTGCTCCATTAAATTGTGATATGCACATTAACAGTGGTAGCAGCTGTGGGCCAGTTACAGTGGGACTAATAGATGCTTTAATCCGAGCCCTTTTATGTGTATTCAAATACTGTAGGATTTGGCTGGCCCCATAGAACAATGGTTAAACCCTGTGTGGATGAGGAGCCGGATCCCACTTTTACCAAGTGTGGCTGGAATCCTGGCCTGGCAGCTTGGAAAACATTCAGGGTGGATGTGTGTGCATGCCTCAAATCCTGATGGGATGGGGAAACGGAAGAAAGGGTTTGTGGCATGACCACACCCAACTAGGCACTACTTTTTCTCTTTCTCTTTCTCTCCTTCTCTCTCTCTCTCTCTTTTTTTTAAGAATTATTTAATTTTAAAATTTATTATTATGACTTTTTAAATTTGCTGTAGGGCATGTGCAATCACCAAAGAGAGACAGAGAAGAGAGAGAGAAAGTGAGTTAGCAAGGTACCAGGTCCAGGACTTGAACCACGGTCAGCCATGTGGGAGTCTTAGCCATCACACCACTTCTGACCCCTCTCCCCCTCTTTTTCTCTGATGAGTGCCATGCCTTCTAGCAATAAAAGAATAAAATAAAGTATCATAATATCACATTGGCTTGGTATCATGGTTGACTCATGGGTTACTTAAAAATTCCACTGTCTGGGACCAGCAGATGGCATAATGGTTACGTCTCTGGACTCCCATACAGTTGACCACAGTTCAAGTCCTGGACCCAGTGGCTTAAAACTCACTCTGGGCATGTGTGCATGCATGCCCAAGATCCCAAGAGGAGACTGGAGGAGAAGGGACTGCAGTGTAGCCATCCTCTCTGGGGGTTGATTTCTCTTTGTCTCTCTGTCTCTCTGGTGAGCACATGTTCCCTATACCAAAAATCTCTCTTTAAAAACACTATCTAAAACTCCCATTATGGTTAAGAATAGGAATTCTGAAAAAGTACTATTCAGTTAGGATTCCAACTTCATTCCTGTACTACCTGTGTGACCCGAGGTAAATCATTAAAATGCTGTGCCTCAGGTTCTCCCATGTAAAATAGGAGTAAAAGTAGGATCTCATGGGGTTGCTGTGAGGATGAAATGATTAATTTAATATGTTAAGGGCTTACAACAGGGCCTGGCAGGGCCAGCATGTGGTGTGGTGGTTAAGGTGGCTTGAAAATCACAACAAATACATAGATAAATAAAATTTTTTTAAAGTACCTGGCGTATGGGTAAGAAGTGCTCTATACATTTTAGCTTATAATCATGATTCATTGGACTGTTCTTAACTAGGATTCTTAGGTTTTCATCTTTTTCTTTTGTTCTGAATATCACTTAGTGTTTTCACCTTTACTCTTTTTTAGGATCTAGAGCCAATCTAGGTATAGAGATATCTGATGAGGGCATGTTTCTTCCCCTTCTCCCCCTTTTTTTTAAAAATTTTTTATTTATTCATTCATTTATTTTAATTTGACCAGAGAGAGACAGAGAGAGAGGGAGAGAAAGTGGGAAAGCAAGCCACCAGGTCCAGGACTTGAACCGTGGTCGACCACATGGGAATGCCAGCACCTTAACCACCACGCCACCTGCTGGTCACCCCCCTTCTCCCCTTAAACACCAAATCATTAGGGAGTTAACATTAGTAACTCCCTCCCTCAGGATATGATTTTTGTTTTGAAAAAAGGCCCCTTACAAAGCAGGGAAAGCTGACTGATAATTATCACACTTAACACCTAGCTAATCTGGTGAATTATTCTCTTTTATGCTCACTAGCACTTTGAGGAACTGGAATTAGCATAAGGAATTTTTTTTGTGGTAAGGAACAGTATGGGTGTATTGTGCACCCAGCTCTGTGCAGGAGGGGTGCTCTTCATTTATTGTAAACAATCCTTCCAGAAGGGATAGATAGTTCCCTATGTTATTGATAATTCTCTATTTTATTTACTGACTGTTGTTCAGTGGTCAAGTAATGGTGCCCAAAACAAGTAGCTAGGGGACCAACCAGTGGTGTGGTGGTTAAGGCATCTGGATCCCACATGGCTGATTGTTTGGTTTGCATCTTGGAGCCAGCAGCTTGAAAAACAAGTCAGCACATGTGCATGGGTGCCCGAAATCCCAAGAGGAAAAAAAAAAGGAGGAGGGATTACAGCATAGCCATCTCCCTTGAGACACTTTCTGATTTTCCCTCTCCCTAGTGAGCTTGCACCCTATAGCATGCAATGCATACATGCGTAAACAAACAAACAGCAAATAATAGGAGACCAGCAGGTGGCATGGTGGTTTAGGCACCGGACTCCCATGTGGCCAACTGAAGTTTGGGTCCTGGACCTGGTGTCTTTAGCATGCGCCAGTATTTTATTCCTTTTTATGGCTGAATAACAAGCTCTTTTATGAAACAAATATGAATACACCATATTTGTTTATCCATTCATCAGTTGATCAACATTATGTTTCCTCTTATTGATTATTATGAAAAATGTTGCAGTAAGCATTTGTATATGGATTTTTGTGTGGTCATGTTTTCATTTCTTTTGGATATGTACCCAAGAGTAGATGGGTCAGATGGTAACTCTATGTTTAATTATTTGAAGAACTGACTATTGTTTGCTTGATTTTTTTTTTTAAGTTTATACATTTTCTTTCTTTCATGAGAGAATGAATGTATAAGAAAGAGAGCATACGTAAGACCCTGGTAAAAATACTGTTTTTTGTTTTTAAAGAATTATTTATTTAATTTTATTTATTATTTTAAAATTTTATTTATTTTAAAAAATTGAGCAGAGAAAGAGAGAAAGCAAGCTGCCAGGTCTGGGATTTGAACTGCCATCTGCAATGTTGGAGTCAGGAGCCTTAACCACCACGCCCCTGCTGGCCCCTGTTCTGGCTTATTTTGTGCACCTGATTTTCATCTGTCTCTGTACCTTCCCTCACACCTATACTAAATCTACTGGTGTATGAATGTGAAGTATAGCTCTGAATTGAAAAAGTTTTATGAAGTGATGTCATGAATCCGTTTTGTCCTGAGTGTTTTTCTCAGCACATCCTTTGGTTTCTTTAGATATAAGTATATAAACAAGAACTGACTTTGGACAAACTTTTTACTTATCTTTACAGTAGTCAGTTCCCCATGAGACAATAATTGTTGGTCTAATGACTTGTCGGTAAGATTATCCCCAAGGGACTGTGAAATTCCCGTTTTGAAAAGTCCAGAAAGTTTTCGCTGCCTTATTGTTTCATTTTTCTTTTCAGTTACAGAAAATGGGATCACACTTATCTTTCCTTTGTGCACTGACATCTGCTGTTTGCAAACCCAAGTTTAGTAAAAGCTTTGAGAGAAATAAGCCCGATGCAATCCCCTGAGCCACTAGTATGCACCGAATCGATGTTTCTCTTGTGTACCCAGAACAGTATTTGACACTCACTCAAATTGTTGTGCAAATCACTTTTTGTGTGTTCTGGGGTTTGATGAAATGGCTATTAAATCACGGGCTTAGAATGATTCTGTAGAGAGACTGGCAGGTGGCATGGTGGTTAAGGTGCTGGACTCCTACATCGTTAACTGTGGTTTGAGTCCCGGACCTGGTGGTGGCTTGCTTTCTCTCTCTCTCTCTCTCTCTCTCTCTCTCTCTCTCTCTGGTCAAATTGAAGAAATAATAATCATAAATAAAATTTTAAAAAACAATTCTGTAGAGAAGAAGTACTTTAGTTAGAACATAATAGAGTTCTTTAGGTTAATTTGTAATTTTAAAAACCAGAATGGAGGGACCAGCAGTTGGCGTAATGGCTATGTCACTGGACTCCCACGTAGTTGACTGTGGTTCGTGTCCTGGACCCGGTGGTTTGAAGCTCACGCTGGGCGCATGTGTGTGCGTGCCCAAGATCCCGAGAGGAGAATGGAGGAGAAGGGATTGCGGTGTGACCATCCCCCCGGGCGGTGATTTCTCGCTTTCTGTCTCTCTGTCTCTCCCTGTCTGTCTGGCGAGTGCATGTGCCCTATAGCAAAAACCTCTCCAAACAAAACAAAACAAAACAAAACAAACCCCCCAAAAAAACAAAAAACAGAATGGAGATTGTGAAATAAAGTGGGCTCTTTTAAATTTTCCCAGTAAAACGATTACAGGAAAGCTGGTTGGCAGTGATTTTCCTAGACAATTTGGCTGGTCATCCCTTCAGGATTTGCTGTTCTTATGAATAATGCTTGGTCTGATTGTCCTGTGGCTGCTTTTAATTCAGTATGTCCAGCCTTCAAAGAGATGACGATTTGAGTATTTTCCCATATTTACCTTGAAAATGCTACCTACTTTTTTGCTTTAATTTATAACAATTTTTAAAATTATTTCTTTATTTTAATTTGACCAGAGAAGAACAGGGCACATGCACGCGAGAGAGACGGAAAGTGAGAAAGCAAGCCGCCAGGTCCAGGACTTGAACTGCAGTTGGCCATATGGGAGTCCAGCACCCTTAATCACCATACCACCTACCAGCCTCCTATAATAATTTTTTAAAAAAGTTTATTTCTTTCATGATAGAGAGAGAAACATAGAGACGGGGGTGGGGGAAGCACCCCAATAGCATCCTGTGCCTCAGTCCTTCTCCAACCTCAGCCAGGTTGGGTCATAGGCACTCGGCGTGTGCCAGGAAACCTTGCGAGTGCACATGGGACCTTCCTTGTGGGTCCAGTGTCACCCAGTGTTATATTTATTGCCGTGCTGCCAGCTGGCTTACAAATAATTCTATTGTTCAAGTATGATAAATAATGCAATATTACCTATGGTGGATAGACTAAGTAGTATAACATAAAACCAGTCATTCTTGGTGCTTAATTTCATGGGGAAAACTACTAGCTGGTCTCTAGTTTAAGAAATAGCACAATTAGGAGATGAGGATGGGAAGTTAAAAGAAAGAAATAGCACAATCGGGATCTAGCAGGTGGTGTGGTGGTTAAAGGTACTGGATTCCCACATGGCCGACCATGGTTCAAGTCCTGGACCTGGTGGCTTGCTTTCTCATTTTCCCTTTCTCTTTCTCTCTGGTCAAATTAAAAAATAATAACAACAACAAATGGAATTAAATAAGTAAGTAAGTAATTCTTGAAAGAAAGAAAAAGGAAGGAAAGAAGGAACAAATAGCACAGTAAGTCCAGCCTTTGGCTTGGTGATTAAGGCAGCTGGATCCTACAATGGCCAACCACATTGTTCAAATCCCAGTCCTGGTGGCTTGAAAAACACATCGAGTGTGTGTGCATGTGAGCCCAAAATCCTGAAAAGGGAGAGAAATGGAAAAGAGATTACGGTGTGATCATGCCCCATTAGGGGTTGCTTTCTGTTTCTCTCTCTTTCTGTCTTTCTGGTGAGGGCATGTACCCTCTTAAGAAATTAAAAACAGAAGAGAAGACAAAGTAGCATAATTATTGTATACTTAGTAGTCTGCCTCTGTTTTTCACTAAAACATCAAAATTGCAACAACAGGGACCAGCAGGTGTCATAATGAGTATTTTGCTGGACTCTCACAGTCAACCATGGTTCGAGTCTTGGACCCAGCAGCTTAAAACTCGTGCTGGGTGCATGTACATGTTGTACCCAAAATTCCGAGAGGAGAATGGAGGAGAAGGAACTGTGGCATGGCCATTCTTCCTGGGAGGTGATTTTTTTGCTTTCTGTTTTTCTGTCTCTCTCTGAAGAACACATGCACTCTATAGCAAAAATCTCCCTAAAAATAAATTATTTACTTAAGTTTACTCCATGAGAAAGAGGATATACATGTGCACATGAGGCGGGAGAGTGAAACAGACATCCTCAACATTTACCATGTGGCAACCCCCTTTTCCTAGCCCTCTAGCTAGTCAGAATCTTGGGCATACACACCTTTCCTATTTCAGTGGACTCAGGATCTGAACATGCGATCAGACTGTGATTTCCAGCACTGCACATCAGTCTACTATTGCCTGTGCCACTGCAGCTGGGCCTGTGGTATATTACAGATTCCAGACCGTGGCATCATGCCCCCCTTGTTATCCCAGTTTAGAAACTGCGATGTGGCTTCCACATACTGTAAAAGTGTATGTAGTTGTTCTAATCTGGGAGAAACAGGCAAGATCCTTTCCAAAGCATCTTTGCTTTCTAATCATGGATCTGACACCTGTGTTGGGTAGATGCGGTATTTCTAGATTGTTTACCCCTGCTGCTGGTGATGACCATATGAACACTTTGGTTTACAGTTGGGACCCCCGATTCTGGCAGGATGGCCCAATGGAATCAGCTACAGCAACTCGACACACGGTACCTGGAGCAGCTGCATCAGCTCTACAGCGACAGCTTTCCGATGGAGCTACGGCAGTTTCTGGCTCCTTGGATTGAGAGTCAAGATTGGTAAGTCCTTCTTGAGAGACTCTCCAAGTTGCTAGGTTTTAGTTTGAGTCAAGAGGCATGATCTGTACTAGCTTCATGCTTCACTAACTATTTCACTGCCAAACTCCTGGGTATAAGTAATGGGGTAAAGGAGATGAGCAGGTAAAGAGATACCCTTAGTCTTGGAAACAGTTTTCTATATTAGAAGGGAGTATAGGCAACCATCTTTTGGTTCATTGAAATGGCCTGCTTGGTGATAGATATTTTGAAGGTCGAATCGGAGCTCATTTTCTTGACAAGATCCTCCATGTGTTCTGATACTCCAGTAATGTGATAGAAATATTTTTTAACTGAATGATAATTTTGTTTTGGATAGGAGTTTGCGTTCTTTCTTGTGATTTCCCTTTAATTAAAGGACATAGACAATAGAGTAAAAGAAAAAGACTTCATTCATAGAGGAGATAATGGTCCTGGGGGCCAATAACTATTTCCTTCATTTTAGTGTTTTCAGATCCACCTACTAATTTTGGCTTAATTTACCTCTATGTTGTTTGACCTTCTTTTACCAGGATACCTTGATTTGGTGAAAGGCTAAGGAGATGATCCAGAGATGCTGGTGACAGGCCATGCCAACCCAGGATTGCTTATCTGTACTACTAATTTGACCATAGAATTGACATTTATTTATTTTATTTTAATTAATTTTTTAAGAGATTTTTGCTATACGGCCTGAGCATTCGCCAGAGACAGAGAGAAAGTGAGAAATCACGCCCTCGTGGGGATGGCCATGCTGCAATTCCTTCTCCTCTATTCTCTTGGGATTTAGAGCATGTGTGTACATGTGCCCAGTGCGAGTTTTCAAGCCATTAGGTCCAGGACTCAAACCATGGTCAGCCATGTGGGAGTCCAGCACCACAACCACCTTGCCACCTGTTGGCCCCCAGAATTGACAGAATTTAAAGCAAACAGTATATTTGTCAATTTCATTCAAATATTTCATAAACACAGACTATGGAAGTGGCCAGTAGTATCTTGAATACTTGTTCATTATTAAATCAATGGCATTTATTGTTGCCAAGCATGAAGAATCTAAAATGGTGACTGGATTATGGCATCAGGTTTGCCTTGATTTTCTTTCCCTCCTTGTAGATGGTGATTGCGTGTGTATGCATGTAGGTTTCAGAATCATTCTTCATTGTTTTTCCTTTCCCTAGGGCATATGCAGCCAGCAAAGAATCACATGCCACTTTGGTGTTTCATAATCTCTTGGGAGAGATCGACCAGCAGTACAGCCGCTTCCTACAAGAGTCCAATGTGCTCTACCAGCACAATCTACGGAGAATCAAACAATTCCTGCAGGTACAGTGAGAAACCCAGGAGGAGGAGCTTCAGAGCGATGTGTTCACTTTCTTTTTGGAAGTATTTTTATTCTCATTTGGCTAAATAAGGAGAACTTCCCCTGTACTTTGAAACACAGGAGAAGTAACTAGCCCTTTTTTGAATCTCTAAACTCACCTTTGAGCATTATTACCTGAAATTCACTTCTCATCACAGCTGAAGGACTGAAGTGATTGTTCTTAACATATTATATTAGCATGTTAATAATACATTATAATACTTCTTTTTTTTTTTTTTTAGTTGCAGAGAGTGCATGTACTAATTAGAGAGAAGGAAAGTGAGAAAGTGAGAAAGCAACCCCCGCCCCCCCATAGGCAATAGTCATGCCATAGTCCCTTATTCGCCATTTGTTCCTCCTTTCTGGATTTTGGACATGTCTGCATATGCATCTGACATGTTTTTCAGGCTACTGGTTCAGACTCAAACTGCAGTGAGTCATGTGGGGTCCTCCTTAACTAGCACACCCCTGGCTGGTCTGAGTCATATTTTGTTTGTTTAATTTTTTTTTTCCTTTCTTTCTTCCATGAATGAAAGAGAGAGAGAGAGAGAGAGAGAAAGAGATAGGCATCCCTAATAGAATCTTTCACGTCATAATAACCCCCAGCTCCACCTAGCCCTGGATTATGGGTGTACGTGTGCCTGACGTGAACCTGGAACCCTCCCCTTGTGGGGCAGCCTCCCAGAGCAGTGTGCTACCACTTCACCACTTTCTGACCCCTGACTCTTATTTCTAAGTGTCGAAGGTGTGCGGGTAATTGGATATTCCTTGATGAAGTGAGTCACTTCCCTGTAAGACCAGGATAGCAGACTGTCCAAAGACTCAGGCTAACGTGCCTTCCCTCTCAGAAATAGGACAGTTCATCACAATTGCCTTTCTTCTCTCTTTCACCCTCTACTGATTTCAGCCAGGCTCTGAGGCCTGCGTTGTGTTGTTTTGTGTAGTATAATATAATGCTTTCCTCAGTTTATGAGGAAATTAGTCTTAAGTTCGCAAAGTTCAGCCCACTCCAAAGTCTGCTGCTGCTTTTCATTGTCTTTTTCTCCTACTTACAGAGCAGGTATCTTGAGAAGCCAATGGAGATTGCCCGGATTGTGGCCAGGTGCCTTTGGGAAGAGTCCCGCCTCCTCCAGACTGCTGCCACTGCTGCCCAGGTGAGACCTGAGAAGCAACAAAACACTGCCCTAGAAAAAATGGAAAATTAGAGAAATTTATAATGCAATAAAATATAATTTATTAAATTTATGTAAAAAGAATGAAAAAGCAGGGCCAGCAGGTGCGTGGTGGCTAAAGTGCTGGAGTCCCACATGGCTGACGGTGTGGTTCAAGTTCTGGACCCAGCAGCTTGAAAATCATGCCAGGTGCATGTGTGCTGAAAATCCCAATAGGAGAATGGAGGAAAAGGAATCATGGCGTGACCATCCCCCCGGGGGGGGGGGGGGGATGATTTCTCTCTTTCCCTCTCTCTGTGTCTCTCCTGTGAACATATGTACCCTATGGCAAAAAACTAAAAAAAAAATAAATAAAATAAAAAAAAATCAAAACCAAAACAAAACAAAAGCTTTAATAGGTCAGTAAGATCAATAGTCATTGGGACCAGCAGTTAGCGTAATGGCTATGTCGCTGGACTCCCATGTAGTTGACCGCGGTTTGCGTCTCGGACCCGGTGGCTTAAAACTCACGCCGGGTGTGTGTGCGTGCGTGCCCAAGATCCCGAGAGGAGAATGGAGGAGAAGGGATTGCAGTGTGCCATCCGCCCTGGGGGGGAGATTTCTCGCTTTCTATCTCTCTGTCTGTCTCTGTCTGTCTGGCGAGCGCACGCACCCTATAGCAAAAACCTCTCCAAAAAAAAAAGTCATAATAATACATTGAAAAAAGACTTATTATAAATACTTATATTTCCTGTTTACCAAAAAGCCAGCAGACCTGATGGTTTAAAAGTTTTGTTCTGGGGGCCAGCAGGTAGCATGGTGTTTAAGGTGTTGGACTCCCATGTGGCTAACTGCAATTCAAGTCCTGGACCTAGCGGCTTACTTTCTCACTTCCCTCTACCTCTCTGTCTCTTTCTATTTCTCTGCTCAAACTAAAAAGTAATAATAATAAATAAAATAATTCTTAAAAAATAAAGTTTTGTTCTGACAAACATTAACGTTATAGTTGTTCCAATGTAATTCAGGCTTCTCCAAAGAATGGAAAATGGAAGGTGTTTTTGGCTTATTTTACAAGCACTGCCCTGGGAGAAATGAAAAATCAAATTTATAATGCAATAAAATATAAATTATTAAATTTATATCAATACCTAAAATACAGAGAACAAATGAAGGAAATGATCAGGATTTCTGCACCCCGCATAGTCTACTAAGTATGGGTTGTATACTAGGAATGCAAGGATGGTTCTTAATGTAATTAAATACTTCTTTTGTTTGTTTGCTATAGGGTGTGTGCACTCTTTAGTGAGAGTCAGAAAGAGAGAAAAAGTGAGAAAGCACCCCACAGTGGGGCTGGCCACACCACAAACTCTTTTCCTCCCTTCTCCTCTCAGGATTTTGGGCATGCATGCACATGCACCTGGCATGTTTTTCAAGCTGCCAAGTCCAGATTCAAACTGCACAGTCAGCCCTGTGGGATTAGCCACCTCAACCACCACACCACTGGCAGATCCAAATTTACCATCTTTTAACCATGTTTAAGTGTGCATAAGTATGATCACATTGTTGTACAATCAATTTCTAGAGCTCTTTTCTTCTTGCAAAGCTAAAATTCTAATCCTATCAAGCAACAGCTCCTTATTCCTCTTCCCCCCAGCCTCCCAGACTCGGTGGCTTAAACTCACCCTGGGCGTGTGTGCGTGCGTGCCCAAGATCCCGAGAGGAGAATGGAGCAGAAGGATTTGTGGCGTGGCCATCCCCCCGGGGTGATTTCTCACATTCTGTCTCTCTGTCTCTCTGTCTCTTCCTGGCGAGCACACGCACCTATAGCAAAAACCTCTCCAAAAAAAAAAAAAAAAAGATAAAAATGTTGCAGGGCTATAGAAGAAAGAAATCTTAGACTAACCCAGGGAGTCTGGGAAGGCATCCCAGAGGGAGAAGGTAGTGTTTGAGCTGGGACTTAGGACCGGTTATAAGTACATCAGGCAGGTGATAAAGAGCGAGCAGTCCAGGCAGAATGATCATGTTCAAACATAGGGGAATATACACACATGTGTTCTTAGGAAACATGTAAAAAGGTCAGCATCTGGCCAGGTAGAGCAAGGTGAGTTAGGCGAGGGTCACAAGCAGATGTTTGTAATTAGTCATGCTTGGACACTGGGACTTGCAAGAACAGTTTACCATGGGGGCCAAACTGGCTGGGTTTGAACCTCATAGCTCTGCCACTAGCTGTGTAACCTTAAGCAAACTATTTCTCTGTGTTCTTCCAGTGGGAATGCTAGTAGTACCTACTTCTTAGTCTCAGACCGATTCCTATTACTATATATAGAATGCTTCAAGCAGTATTGGACACATAAATGAGAAATGAATGCAGACTGCTTTCTGCTGCTCTCATTGTCACCATCCCTACTGGGCACCTACTGGTGATTTTTTTTTTTTTTTTTTTTTTTTTTTTTGGAGAGGCTTTTGCTATAGGGCGCGTGTGCTTGCCAGACAGACAGAGACAGAAAGCTAGAAATCACCCCCTGGGGTGGATGGCCACGCCGCAATCCCTTCTCCTCCATTCTACTCTCGGGATCTTGGGCACGCGTGCACACACGCCTGGCGTGATTTTAAGCTACCGGGTCCGGGACTCGAACCGCGGTCGACTGCATGGGAGTCCAGCAACATAGCCATTACGCTAACTGCTGGTTCCCCTACTGGTGATTTTAAGCAGAAAACTGATATGTTCAGATGTGGGGGAGGGAGGAACACACCCTGCTAACACTCCTTGTGTGATCCCCTGGAGCCTGGGAGGTTAGGAAAGAGGCGCTTACTCTGTATTACTAGGGTTTTCTACTGTGGGCAACCTTTATATTTCCACCCTGTTCCACAAGATAAAAATATTTGGTATCAGTCAATTTAGATAGAGGCTCCAGTTGTGCTGTGGGGATGAGACAGTAGAAGGTATCCCAAGGGAGCTGTCAGTCATTTAGATCGGGGTCTGTAGGCCTCCAGCACCGTCCATAGCCAAGCAACTGCCTGTCTCTGTGAGTGAGGTTGTTCTGGAACTCGACCACACTCATTCATTTGTGCAGTATCGGTGGCTGCTTTCGTGCTAATGGCAGAGCTGAGCATGTGCAACAGAGACCGTGTGACCCAAACCAAAAATATTTACCACCCAGCCCTTAGGGGAAAAGTTTGCAACTCCTGACACAGAGCCACAAGGCGGATATCTGTGTCCTCAGCTTAGGCCTCACTGTTATTTTCTGTTTATCATCGTCTGGCATGTTCTTTTTTTTCCCCCAGACTTATTTATTACTATTACTTTTTCTTTTAGAGAGATTTTTGCTATAGGGACGTGTGCTTGCCACAGAGACAGAAACAGACAGAAAGTAAGAAGTCCCCCCCCCCCCCCCTTTGGGGATGGCCACTCCACAATACCTTCTCCATTCTCCTCTCAGGGTTTTGGGCATGCACATACATGCACCTGGTGTGAGTTTCAAGCCTCTATGTGAAAGTTCAGTGCCTTAACCACTAGGCCACCTGATGGCTCCTCCTATGTTCTTTTTTTTTTTTTTTTTACAGAATTATTTACTTATTTAATTCTATTTGTTACTAATATTTTTTAATTTGACAAGAGAGAAGGAGAAAGTGAGAAAGCAAGCTGTCAGGTCTGGGACTTGAACTTTGGTCAGCCATGTGGGAATCCAGCTCCTTTAACCACCACGCCACCTGCTGGCCCCGGCCAAGCCATATTCTTAAATGCCTACGATGGTGTAAAAACACTAAAAGATATAAACAAGAATTAGGTGCAATCCCTGCTACCTGGGAGTTCTTAGGCTAGTTGGGATTATAGGTACACACACACTCAAAGTGAGAAAGACACAGAAGAGGATGTGAGTCATTTTGGCTAGGGAAGTTGAGTAAGATCTCACACAGTGAATATTGGAACTGAATTGGAAGGTGAATGAGTTCAAGTGTGCCTGGCAGGAGTGCACGCCAGGCTAAGTGGACAGCGTGTGGGGAGGTGAGTGAAAACATGCTGTATGCGGGGAAGAGGGGGTAGCTGGGGAGTGAATGAGGCACAGGGAAGGGACGTTTAAGTTGCTTTCAGATAATGTGAGACATCTTTCTGTGTAGGACTGAGATGTTTATACGTGGAAGCAGTGGGGAGCCAGTAAGTTTACACAGAGATACTAGAGATTTCTAGGGTTTTGTGGGTGATAACTAATCATGTAGCTAGTCTCCCTTTAAGTGCAGTACAGATTGAGAAATAAACATGGGACTCAAATACAAGTTAAAATATTGACTATCATTGTTAAAACTAGACTAGATAGCATGGCTTGGGCTGGTAACTCATAGAGGCTTTTTTTTTTTTAAATTATTGATTGGGGCCAGCAGGTGGTGTGGTGGATAAGGGTGCTGGATTCCCACATGGCCAACCATGTGGGTTCAAGTCCTGGACCTGGTGGCTTGCTTTCTCACTTTCCTTTCTCTCTCTCGTCAAATTAAAAAAAAAAGAAAAAAAGGAAATAAATAAATAAATCTTTTAAAAATTATTTATTTAAAAAGAGTTTACTTAATTCTATTTATTGTTATTATTGTTATAATTTTCTATAGGGCATATGCGCTCACCAAAGAGAGACAGAGAGAGGGAAAGTGAGAAATGAAGCCGCTAGGTCTGAGACTCAAACCATGGTTGGCCACATGGGAGTCCAGTGCCTCAACCACAGTGCCACCTATTGGCCCTAGTTTTATTCATGACAGAGAATACATGTATGCATGCTGATGAGAAAGAGAAAGAAGCACCTTCAACAGGGTCTCATCGCACTGTGATCCTTTTTCCTCAGCCCTTCAGCTCGTTTTCCAAGCCCGCCGAGGATCTACACCCATAGCTGGCTGTGGGGCCTCCAGCACTGCAGTTCAATTTGCTAGCAGCAGCAGCAGCCTGGGCCCCCTAGGGCTTCCTAATGCATGTCCTTGGAGTTAGGTCAAGGGGTGGACAGTTTGGGTCTACAGAGCAACATCTCCCCAGCCATCCATATGGAGCTATAGAAACCATGGAGTAACACACACTGAACACAGAGAGCTGCTTCTAGAAGTCAGGACCTTGCTTCTGCCTCAGGCATGTGCCTGGAAGGCAAGGGGATGTGTGGGGGGATTACTACTGGGTTCTCTGGAGTCTCTCAATTATAGAATCAGATAAGTCACTGTCACTATGGGGAGGATAAGTAGGGGGTGGAGCTCACCTTTCCAGAACTTTCAGATGCTTGTGTCTAGTGGGCTTGGGTAGGGGGCCATGGGGAAGAGAGCAAATGGTTCCCTCTGAAGCTGGCATGTTGCACTCTCTGGGAGACCGCCAGGAGAAGTATAGAGAACAGGGTAGATGTGAGGGAGATTAGAGGTACCCTGGGCCTGAACTGAGCCACTAGCACTAGAGACCAATTGGGGAGAATACAGAACCAGGAAGATTTGGTGACTCCTTGTGAAATCAGATAGCTGAGGGTTTCTAGCTTAGAAAACTGAAAGCTTGATTGTTGTCTCTTTCCTTGGGCCACAGCCACACTGTCTTGATCACTTCAGCTCTTACGCAGTTCTTTCTGTCAGAAGATATCTTGTTAATCACCCATTGATAGAACCTATCATTTTTTAAAAAATACTGTCATAGGGTATGTGTGCTCACCAGAGAGAGAGAAATAGAGAAAAGGAAAATGAGAAAGCACCTCCCATATGAGATAGTTATGCCATAATCTCCTTTCCTCTATTCTATTTTTTTGTTTGTTTTTTGAGAGAGAGATTTTTGCTATAGGGCATGTGTACTTACCAGAAAGACAGAGACAGAGAGACAGAAAGCAAGAAGTCACCCCCCAGGGAGGATGGCCATGCAGCAGTCCCTTCTCCTCCATTGTCCTCTTGGGATTTTGGGCATGCATACACATATGTCTGGTGTGAGTTTTAAACTGCTGGGTCCAGGATTAGAACTACAGTTGACTACGTGTATATCCAACATAACCATTATGCCATCTGCTAGTCCCTTCCTCTGTTCTCTTCTTGGGATTTTGGGCATACAAGCACATGTGCCCAGCATGTTTTTCAAGCCACCTGACCTGGGATTCAAACTGCACAGTTGACCATGTGGGGTCCAATCATCTTAACTACCATATTATCGGTTAGACCCAAAACCTGTTCTTTTTTTTTTTTAATTATTTAATTTAACCAACCAACCTCTTTCTTTCTTTCTTTCTTTCTTTCTTTCTTTCTTTCTTTCTTTCTTTCTTTCTTTGTTTCTTTCTTTCCTTCCTTCCTTCCTTCCTCCCTTCCTCCCTTCCTCCCTTCCTCCCTTCCTCCCTTCCTCCCTTCCTCCCTTCCTCCTTTCCTCCTTTCCTTTCCTTTCCTTTCCTTTCCTTTCCTTTCCTTTCCTTTCCTTTCCTTTTTTCTTTTCTTTTCTTTTCTTTTCTTTTCTTTTCTTTTCTTTTCTTTTCTTTTCTTTTCTTTTCTTTTCTTTTCTTTCTTTCTTTTCCTTCTTTTCTTTCTTTTCCTTCTTTTCCACCAGAGAGGGACAGGGTAGGAGAAAGAGAGAAAGGAAAGTGAGAAAGCAAGTCGCTAGGTCCCGGACTCAAACCATAGTCAGCCATGTGAGAGTCAAGTGCCCTTAACCACCACGCCACCTGCTGGTCCCAAAACCTCTCATTTTTAAGTTTCATGTGCTATTTGACCCTTTTAAGGTACCAGCTTCCCCTTTTTCCTCAGGGATATTATTTTTTGATACAGAATTTCTTCCCTGGGGTAGGATGTTTTGTGATTATCCCACAAAAATATATTAGACACCATGTTTCAATACTTATCTTATGTCTGTTATCATACATTGTTCTGAAAACATTTTATTTATTTCTTCCATGAGAAACACAGAGAGATAGGCACTCCTAACAGGATATTCCTGCTGCAGTCCCCCTCTAGTCTCAGCTGTCTGGATGGTGAGCATGCACCCCCTCTTCCTGCCTACTTGCTCAGGGAGGTCTTGGGTTCGTGTCCCAGGTGGGTCCAGTTGCATCACTGCTCTGCCACCACCTGGCCTCCTTTTGAGTTTTTGGACATTGCTTCCCAAAATAACTTAATGAAGGAAGAGGGACCAGCTGATGGTGTAGTGGTTATGTCCCTGGACTCCCACATGGCCGACTGCACTATGAATTCCAGATCGGTGACTTGAAAATCACGCCGTGTGCGTGTGCTCAAGACCCCAAGAGGAGACTAAAGGTGAAGGTATTGTGGTGTGGCCGCAAACACACACACCTGATGGCCAAAACAAACAAACAAACAAAGAAAAAGGCAGGGACTGTGCCTTAGCTTGCCATGTGATCTTCTAGCTCAGTCCATAGAGTGTAGGTCAATAAAGAGCCAGCAACACAGGTGAAACAGCGTGGGCCCGTCCTGGGTACCCCTCTGAGCGCTGCTGCCTCTGTTTCCCTGCCTCTCACGATGGCAGTCTCAAGCCAGACAGGAAGGTTAGGTGATGTGGGATGGAGCCTGGACAGGTCTCTTTCTCCCGTATTTCATGTGCTCATGTGTGTGCTGACCCTCTTTCTGGCAGCAAGGGGGGCAGGCCAACCACCCTACCGCCGCTGTGGTGACGGAGAAACAGCAAATGCTGGAGCAGCACCTTCAGGACGTGCGGAAGAGAGTGCAGGTGAAGCAGGGCTTGGGCGGGAGCCTTTTCCTGGGGATAATTGCGTGCAAGTCCCACGTGCATTTATTTTGGGGTTTTGGTTTCGTTTTAACTTTTCTCAGAAACTTACTTTTCCTTCTCCCTATGAAAATCTTTTTTAACTTCTAGTTTTCGTTTGTTTGTTTGTTTTAAACAGGATCTAGAACAGAAAATGAAAGTGGTAGAGAATCTCCAGGATGACTTTGATTTCAACTATAAAACCCTCAAGAGTCAAGGAGGCAAGTGAATATTAAAGACATTAAAATCTGTAGAAAGTGAGTTTGTGTTACTGAGTTTAAGGACTTGTCTGTCTTGACTCTGTGTTTAGATTTTATGGGGGGGCGGCATAGTAGCTATTACTGGAGCCAGCCTGTAAGGACAGGTCAAGGAGGTTCTCCTTCCTCCACAGACATGCAGGATCTGAATGGAAACAACCAGTCAGTGACCCGGCAGAAAATGCAGCAGCTCGAACAGATGCTCACCGCGCTGGACCAAATGCGGAGAGTAAGAGCTGGGCACTTCCCCTGAGTAACTCACTCACATGCACAACTTTGGCCCCTTGTGATAGACCTGGCCTGGTTTCTGATAAGTTCCTTCTCTGGAATTGACTAAAGAATGTGGTTAGAGATGATCTGAGAAACTGTTTTCTGACTCTGTTTTGGTTTCCAACCAGAGCATCGTGAGTGAGCTGGCGGGGCTTTTGTCAGCGATGGAGTATGTGCAGAAAACGCTCACAGACGAGGAGCTGGCCGACTGGAAGAGGCGGCAACAGATTGCTTGCATTGGAGGCCCTCCCAACATCTGCCTGGATCGTCTGGAAAACTGGTAAGAGATGAAAGAGAAGCTTTTCTTTTTAAAATTTTGCTAGAAGAGGCATGTACTTGCCTCAGAGAGAGCGAGAGAGAGAGAGAGAAAGGAAAAGTGAGAAACCACCCCTCCCCCCCCAAGGAGATGGCTGCACTGCAATCTCTTCTCCGTTTTCCTCTTGGGATTTTGGGGCATGCATGCATATGGGCCTGGTATATTTTTCTTTCCTTTTTTTGAGAGAGATTTTTTTTTGCCGTAGGCCATCTGCACTTGCCAGACAGAGATGAGAGAGAGAAAATGAGAAATCCCCTCCCACCCCCACAACCCAGGGAGCATGGCCATGCTGCAATCCCTTCTCCATTCTCTTCTTGGGATTGTGGGCACACATGCATATGTGCCGTGTGAATTTCAAACTGCCAGGTCCAGGACTCAAACCATGGTTCGCCTGTGGGAATCTAGCTCCTTAACCACCATGCCACCTGCCAGCTCCTCAGCGTGAGTTTTAACTTTCCAGATCTGGGACTTGAACTGCAGTCCACTGTGTTGGAATCCAGCAATGTAACTATTGCGCCATCTGCTGGTCCTAATAAGCCTTTTAAAAAAATGGGGTGAGAAAAGAGAAAAGGCATAATAAATTTCTTTCTTTATACCAAATGCCACTGAAGTATACACTGGAAATGACTAAAATGATAAATTTTATGGAATATATATTTGGCTACAATAAAAAAAAAGAATGTTCTTTATTTCTGGGAACTTCTTAGTGGTATCTATATCATCCCTTCCTCTTCTCTAGCTCCCCCGTGTAACTCACTTCAGGTAACTGGTAACTTTCTTCTTTTACTGGCAGGATAACCTCATTAGCAGAATCTCAACTTCAGACCCGCCAACAAATTAAGAAACTGGAGGAGTTGCAGCAAAAAGTTTCCTACAAAGGGGATCCCATTGTCCAGCACCGACCAATGCTGGAGGAGAGAATCGTGGAGCTATTCCGAAATCTAATGAAAAGGTAATTCAGCATCCTCGCTCTAAAACAAACCCACGTCCTGAAGTGAGGGGCTGGCTGACTTCAGGGCAGCTGGACGGACCGGCCTCTGTGGTCACTGGTGAACGGCTGTCCCCCTTTCTCTCCCTCAGTGCCTTCGTGGTCGAGCGGCAGCCCTGCATGCCCATGCATCCCGACCGGCCCTTAGTCATCAAGACCGGTGTCCAGTTCACTACTAAAGTCAGGTGGGCCACAGCACTTCCATCCTTGGGAGATGCTTTAAGTTTACTTATTTATTCCTTCCATGAGAGAGACAGATAGACAAGTGCCTTTGACGGGGTCTCACCATACCACGATTTTTCCCCCAGCGTCTCAGCCAGCCAGGATCACAGATGCTCACAGGCGTGCTCCACGTGTTCTGATCGACCTAGAATCAGAACCCAGGCCTCGTACATGGCTCCAGATCACATAGCCCACTATAGCTGGGCCCATAGATACTTCATTGAGGGTCACTTTTAGGGCAAGAGCAGATCTGGGGGCCAGGGTTATCACAAGCATCACAGGCAGTACTAATGTGAGCATGGAATTTGTTGGCATAATATTGACTTGCTCTTTGAGTCTGATTTCAAAAGTGAAAGATGGTAATTTTTTTAAAGCTACTCAGGCATATTTTCTATGACTCCAGGCCTAGAGTCTTAGCTGTAGCTTCTCCTTCTTTCTTCCAAAAGGGACAGAATTATGTCGGTTATTTTCTCTTCTTTGGGTTTCCTTTTCCCTGAGGATTTTAAAGGAAAGAGTAAAGCTTAGTGATGAAGAGGCTGAGACTCAAGGGCAGGTGGGTAATGGGCCTGTGGGACAAAGTGTTAATTTTACACTCAAGTCAGAAAATGTATACTGGGGCTTTGCCCTTCTGCTGTGAAATTTCCCTCCTTAGAAACTTAGTATGGTGGTGAGTTTCAGGTTTAATAGAATACCAGCTGCAGAGCATATGTTCCTGTAATATTTTTCATTAAATGGCTTTTACTAACCATTTGTGAATCTCTTACAGCTTGGTCCAAATTCTTAATTCCTACATTGTTTTGGTAGTACCTTTTATTTTTTCAAGTACCTGATTTTTTTTTTTTTTACTTATTTTACATCAATTCACTGAACATCATCACAGCATATAAAATGTGATTTCCCATCCAGAATATTCTGTATAGTGGCTTAATCATATGTGTTATCATCAACAAATAATTTTCCATTTCTTGTATATATATATTTTTTCCCCCCTACTTCTCACCCTCTGCCATTTCCCATCCTCCTCCCACACGGTCTCTGGTATCTGCAGTTGCTTTCCATCCTTTACCCTCCCCCCATATTTTATTAACTCACAAACTATCTTAATTAACCTAACTACTTTCAATAGCAAGTTCAGCTGATATATACATATCTGTGAACGCGTTTGACTTTAGGCATGAAACTCTGTGAGTAAAATGAGTATACTATAAAGTCACACCTAGCTGAGGCTATGTAGCTTACTGTGGTCATTAAATAGGTATTTTAAAATATATTTTTTAATTTCAAGAAAGGCAGTTTTAGCTTTAATAAACCAAAATCAAACGATATTAAAAGAACTTTGCTTAAGACTTAAAGCCAGGAAACAGAGTAGGATTCTGTTCAAATAGTAGGTACATGGACCTGTCAACAACGCAAGAGAAGCCAAAAATCCTTAACTCTGGAAAACAAAGCGTAGAAGAAGATCAGTAATGTTTTAGTCAAAAGTCATAAAATTCTATTTCACCAGTTCAGTCTCATGTACTTTATCTTCTGTTATGGTCTGATCTTTCTGTTTAAATTCTGGAAGATAACATTCAACTCCAGACTTGCCTCTACAATTAAGCAGGCCACTTTCTTTTTTTTTCCCTTTTTAATTTTTTTTTTTTTTTTCAAGAAAAACAGGTTTTTTTTTTTTTTTTGAGAGGTTTGAGAGGTTTTTGCCAGACAGACAGAGAGAGACATAGCTATAGGGCGTGTGCGCTCCCCAGACAGACAGAGAGAGACATAGAGACAGAAAGCGAGAAATCACCCCCCAGGGGGGAGATGGTCATGCCGCAATCCCTTCTCCTCCATTCTCCTCTCGGGATCTTGGGCACGCACGCACACGCGCCCGGCATGAGTTTTAAGCCACCGGGTCCAGGACGCGAACCGCGGTCGACTACGTGGGAGTCCAGTGACATAGCCATTACGCTAACTGCTGGTTCCCAAGAAAAACAGTTTTAATTGATCAAAATCAAAAAATGATAAGAGAGGGAGCCGGCAGGTGGCGTGGTGGTTAAGGGCGCTGGACTCCCACATGGCTGACCACGGTTCAGGTCCTGAGTCTGATGGTTTGCTTGCTCACTTTCCGTCTCTCTTGCTCTCTCTCACTCTGTTCTTCTCTGGTCAAATTTAAATAACCAAATAAATAAATAAATAAACAAATGAAATTAAAGAATTCTTTAAAAACATTTTAAAAGATGATAAATTTGCTTATAACTTAAAGCCAGGAGAAAGGGTAGGATTCAGTTCAAATAGTAGGTAGATGAACCTATCAACAGTTAGACTCAATCTTCTGCATGATCTAATCTGTTTTTTATGTTTTCAAGGGAGGTTTTGATTTCCTATACTAGAAGACAAAAATCATTAAATATGTAAATCAAAGCATTGAAGAAAATGTAATGTTTTAATCTAAAGTAAAAAAAAATTGTTTCACTAGTTCAGACTCATGTAATTAATCTCTATTCTATTGAATCTGCAGTATTACTGTGGTCTGATCTTTCCATTTAAACTCTGGAAGTTAACATTCAACTCTGGACCTGTCTCTACCATTAGGCTGGCCATTTTCTTGGTTGTTTTTGAACTCTTATTTCTGTGTGTCTGACTTTAGTTTTCCTGGTATAACACTCCCTTCAGCACTTCTTGGGGAGCTGGTCTGGTGTTGGTAAATTCTTTCAGGTTTTGTTTATCTGAGAATGTTTTTGTCTTTTTTTTACCATATGAAAAATAATCTTACTAGGTATAGTATGCTTGATTGAAATTTTTACTTAATGCTTTGAATATATTTTCCCATTCTTTCCTTGCTCGCGTTGTTTCCAATGAGAAGTCCAACATTAACCTTATGGGGTATCCTTTGAAAATAATTTGACGTTTCTTTCTTGCCAAATTTATTATCTTGTCTCTGCAGTTCTGATCAATCTGGCTATGATGTACCTGGGCAAAGATCTTCTTATGTCAATTCTATGTGGGGTCCTTTGTATTTCTTGGGTCTGGATATTTGAGTGCCTCTCTAGGTTTGGAAAGTTTTCTTCCAAGGTTTCATTAAATAGGTTATCAATGCCCTTACTAGTTTCTTCACCTTCTGGGATACCAATGGTCTAGATGTCTGGGTGTTTAATAGTATCTAATATTACTTGTATGTTATTCTCATTTTGGGGGTTATTTTCTGTCTTTTTAGTGAATTTTTCTAGGTCAGAGGTTCTATCTTCTACATCTGAGACTCGATCTTCTGCATGATCTAATCCATTTTTGATATTTTCAAGGGAGGTTTTGATTTCCTGTACTAGAGGCTTCATCTCTAACAATTCCATTCAATTCTCTTTCATGGTGCACATTTCCTCTTTCAGTTCGTGTAAGAACTTTCTCACTTGCTGGAACTCATCTCTTTTCTCCTGCATCTTCTGGAGTTTATTGTTTCTCTTCTTTTGCATCTCTGTTAGCTTTGTCGCTATGAATATTTCAAATTCTTCATCTGACATTTCCATGAGTTCCCTTTTGTATTCTTTGGCTCCTGGCTAAATGTGGGGGGCAGGAGGGTCAAGTTTGGGCAGAGGGTCTTTGGTGGTCAAAATCCCTGAAAGGGGCCATGCAGAACGTAAATATAGATGCCTGCTCATTGGCTTGCCCTGGCTCCTGGTTAGATCTCGGGGGCAGGAGGGTGAAGTCTTGGCAGAGGGTCTTTGGTGGTCATAATCGGTAGTACCTCTTGACCTGAAGGGCCATGTCTGCTGGAGGAAGAGTTTGGAACTGTGATTTATTCACCTCTTAGAAATAAAGAGTTATAAATTTTATATTCCCTTAACTACAGGTCAAGGAGAACTAACTTGTTTTTTAAAACCGTTGTTTTGTTTTGTTTTACTAGGTTACTGGTCAAATTTCCTGAGTTGAATTATCAGCTTAAAATTAAAGTATGCATTGACAAGTAAGTACTCTTGATCTTACGCTTTTTTTTTTTAAATGAGGAAAAGGGAAAGGAAACTTTGATAGACATCATTTGAACTTAGAGACTCTCCATTTGGATATCTTCATTTTGTGAACAAACATTTGCAGAAGCCTCGTAGAACATCATCATTTATGTGCCTGGACAAAGCCACTGAGCTGCTGGTACAGCTTTGAGTAGTTCCTGTTGTGACCATTAGTCTTTGTCCTTATTTAGTTTTTTACTTGTAAAGGTATTGTATGTATATTATGTAAAACTGAGATTATATGAAAAGAATGCATCTTTTTTTTTTTTTTTTTTTTTTTTAAGTTTTTTTGCCATAGGTTGCACGTACTCGCCAGAGAGAGAGAGAAAGTGAGAAATCACCCTCCGGGGGGGATGGTCACATCATAGTCCCTTCTCCTCCATTCCATCTTGGGATTTGGGGCACATACTCACCTGCTCCCAGTGTACTTTTCAAGCCTTAGGATCTGAGACTTGAACGACGCAGTTGGCCGTGTGGGATCCAGTGTCTTAACCGTCATGCCATCTGTTTGTCCTTCCTCTTCAAGATAGTGAATATGTGTGCAGATGTAAAAGGGAGAGAGAGAAACACCCTCGACAGGGTCTTGTCATGCCATGATCTCCTTTCCCAGCCCTCCAGATCCTCAGTATCCTGGGAGCCTTCATGGGTGCGTGCCAGGTGTGTTTTCAGGCTGACCTAGGGATGTGGTTTCCAACTTGCAGGGCGCTTCATTACTGCTGCGCTGCAGCAGCTGGGCCTAAAATGCTTTCCGAGTTATATCTTAGATTAAAAAATTAAGCAATGATAGTATTTTTTTCATTCAAAGTTTGTTAAAAAAATTAACAAAATTTACCATCTTAGCCATTTTTAAGTATGCAGTTCAGTCATGTTAAGGATATTCACATTATTATGCAATAGGTCCCCAAAACGTTTTCATCTTGCAAAACTGAAACTATACCCATTGAACAACTATTACTCATTTTCCTTTCCATCTAGGCCCTGGCAACCACCATTCTACATTCTGGAAACATTTTTTAAATAAATAAAAGTAATAGGGGGTGATAGTAGTATGAGAAGCTTCTCTGCCAGATATTAAAATGTGTCACAAAGTTCTAATTATTAACACTAAATTAGTATGTGGATCCAGTCCTGGACCTGGTAGCTTGCTTTCTCACTTTCCCTGTCTCTCTTTCTGGTGAGCACATATGCCCTATAGCAAATTAAAATATAATGGGCCAGCAGGTGGTGTAGTGGTTAGGGTGCTGGACTCCCACATGACCAACTGCAGTTCGAGTCCTGGATCTGGTTTGCTTTCTCACTTGTCCTCTCTCTCTCTCTCTCTCTCTGGTGAGCACACATGCCCTGTCGCAAATAGAAAAATAATAATAGTGATAAATACAATTTTAAAAAGTAAAATGAGTAATTCTTAAAAAATACTAAATTAGTATGTTTCTAGGGCAGAAATAAACCAGTTAATCATTGAAACAAAATCTAAAGTCTAAAAATAGAGCTCCAGGTTATAGAAGGAGTTCATATGTGTTCGTTTGTAATCACCCTAGGGTCTATGCACTTGGAGAAACAGACACACAGATGAGGAGAATGCATCCCCATGGAGTGTGGTCACACCACAGTCTCTTCTCTAGTTCTCCATCCCTTTGGGATTTGGGGCATACACAGATGTACCCTGCATGTTTACCAAGCTGCCAGGGCCATTATTTGAACTGCATTTGACCACATGAAATCAGTTCCCTTAACCACTAGACTATAGGGCCAGCATGGGAGTTAATGTATTAAAACGGTATGTAAAATTGGTGAGGAGAGAATGGAGTATTCAGTAGGTGGTTTTGGGATCACTTGGGTTCAAACAGAAAGTTATGGATAGAATTTTAGTTTTTATAGACTATTCAAATAAATTGTAGATATATTTGCATGTTTAAAACAAAGTTCCTTGAAAGCATAAGTGAATATATAAAGCAATGGTGGTAAAATGGCAAAATAGTACAAGTATATTTATATGAGGATACAATTGCAAGTAGTTCTGCAATCAGGTTAATATCGGTTTGTCAGAAAAGTCATTTTCTGTTTTTTTTTTTTTTTTTAAATGCAAAAATATGTCATGATTTTTCAGATGACCCAACAGTAGGTGGAAATGCAAGGTTAGATAGGCTTACTAAAACTCATCAGGATGGGGGCCAGCAGTTAGCATAATGGTTTGAGTCCTGGACCCGGTGGCTTAAACTCATGCCAGGTTCATGTGTGTGCATGCCCAGGATCCCAAGAGGAGAATGGAGGAGAAGGTATTGTGGTGTGGCCATTCCCCCTGGGGGGTGATTTCTCACTTTCTATCTCTCTCTGTCTTTCTGGCGAGCAAAAACCTCTCACAAAAAAAAAAAAAAAAAAAAAAAAAAAAAAAAGAGAAAAAGAAAACCAACTCATCAGGATGGGGTCAGCGGGGGACATGGAGGTTAAGGCTCCCATATGGCCGACTGTGTGGTTCAAGTCTTAGACCTGGCAACTTGAAAAACAAGTTGCCCAAAATTCCAAGAGAAGAATGGTAAAGGGATTATGGCATGGCTATTCCCCCAAGGGGGAGTGATTGCTTACCTTCTCTCTGATGGGCACATGTGCCCTCTAGCAGAAAACTAAAACAAACAAACAAACCCTCATTACAATGGCATCAGAGGGAGTGGTGCTTGACGTCCGAGAGCTCGCAATGTGGATCGACTATAAACATGTTCGTAGTTGGAGTAACTAGGCGAATAACGGTGACGATATTAAGCCACGGGCAGTTATCAGTGCTGTAGCACCTATAAAACTTCAGGGAGTCTGGATTACAACTGTGATGAGAACTAGGCTTATGTGGGTAATGGACGAGTATACAGTAAGTGATTTTAGGTCCATTTGGTATAGGAAAATTGTCTGGCAGTTCAGTTCCTTAAAAAGTTAAACATGTACCTACCCTAAGACTCAGTCATTCCATTCCTAGGTATTAATTCAAGAGACATAAAAGCATATGTACACACCTGTCCACTGATAGATGAATGTCCATTACAAGTGAATAAATAATTGGTGGCCTTTCTATTCAATAGAATACTAACGTGATATCAGCACCACGTGAATAAATCTCAAAATAATTATGCTAAGGGAAAGAAGTCAGAACAAAAGAGGAGTACACACTTTGCATGTCCATTTACGTAAAATCCCGGAAAGCACATGAACCTGTAGTGACAGAAAGCAGATCAGTGGTTGCCTGGGGATGGGTGGGGTAGAGTGTGGGGTTGGGGGATAGGTTGCCAATGGGTCCAGGGAAATGTTACTAATGGGTGATGGATGTGTTTGTTATTTTGACTGTGCTGTTGGTTTCACAGGTGCATATGGTATATAGCCATAAATCATCCTCAACATGCACATTTGAAATAAGCAGCCTTCTGGTTGTCAGTCGTATAGCAAACTGTAATATGGGGCCAGCAGGTGGCGTGGTGGGTAAGGTGCTGGACTCCCACTTGGCTGACTGCAGTTTGAGATCTGGATCTAGCAGCTTGCTTTTTTACTTTCCCTCTCTCTGTCGAGTTGAAAAATAATCATAAATAAAATTAAATAATTATTTTTAAAAATAATTAAATAAAACTGAATGAATAAATAAAATTAAATAACATAATTCTTTTAAAAAAATACAGATGAAACATGCCTGATTACAAGGGCTCTTAGGTTCTAAAATGTGATATATGGAAAGGGTTTAAAAATTGATCAATTTTCATCTGTAAACTCATGTGGAATGACTTTTATTCCCCCTAGATTTTTGCCATAGAGCGTATGTGCTTGCTGGAGAGAAACAGAGAAAGACAGTGAGTGGGAATGTGAGAAATCACTCCCTCTTCCCTGGGGGGGATGGCCATGCCTCAATCTCTTCTCCTCCATTCTCCTCCTGGGATTTTGGATATGCACGTGTGCGCACACACACACACACACCCAGTATGATTTATCAAGCTGCCAGGTCCAGGACTCAAACCATGGTTGACCATGTAGAAGTCCAGCACTATAACCACCACACTACCTGCTGTCCCCAGAATTAATTTTTTAATAAAAGCTATTATTAATTCTAAACATATAAATGAATATATACCAAGTGAGATAGACTTTTTAAACAGTACTCAAAAATTAAAAAAATAGAAGATAAAGGACATGAGTCTGTCAGACAGGGTCATGGCACTAAAATGAGAGGTTCCAGGTTTGAGTCCGGAGACCTCCCTGAGAATGCAAAGCACACATTTCCATGGTACATGGCTGGATGAATCTGGGGGTGTGTTGCTGCATTAGGACCCCGTTGGGGGTACGTGTGCCATCACTCCTGTCTGTCTCCATCTCTTCTGCTCATTGAGGAAATTGATGAATATATAAGCTTAAAAAAACAAAACAAAACAAAACAAAAACAACCAAAAAAAGCAGGGTGCCAGTTGGTGACATGGTGGTTAAGGTGTTGAACTCCCACATAGCTGACTGCAGTTCGAGTCCTGGACCTGGTGGGTGGCTTGCTTCCTTACTTCTCTGTCTCTCTCTGCTCAAATTAAAAAATAATGATAGCAAATAAAATTAAATAATTTTTTAAAGGCAGAAAATGTGACTATATTTTTTAAAAAACTATCTATTTATATTAGTTAAAAGAGAGTGTACACACTGGGAGGAATATTTCCAGCTACACCAAAGGGAGTACTCTTGAGTTGCAGGTAACAGCCAACCTTTACAGAAAACCCAGAGTGGCTTAAATAACACGCAAATTTCCAACCCAGTATTACTGGAAATGCAGAGGTTGGGCAAGTTCCTGGTGATGGTGAGATCAGTGACTCAGATGTCACCAGGACACAGGATCTTCTGTCTCGTCTCTGCTGTCATAAGTGTCACCTGTGTGCTATGTTTCCCTTCGAGGTTGCTCCACGGTGGCTTATAGCAGTCAAGGCCACAAGATTCCTTGCTTGTGTTCAGTTGAAGCTGTTAACATAAATCCAGTCTGAGCTAGGATTCCTTCCCTCCAGTCTGACTGACACAGTGTGGTCCTGCCCTCACCCTGGATTGTGGCAGGCAGGGGTGTTCTGATGAACTTAACGATCAGGATTCCCCTGGGGGTGAGGATGGGCAGGACACATGAGCAGAATGGAGGTTCTGTTAGGAAAGGGGAGAGGAGATGGTGGGTAGGCAGCAATTGTGTTTACCATGTAAGTGTTCACTTAGTTTTCTGAACAAATACAATGCAAACTGAGTATTTTAATGAAATTCCCAGCAGCACAGGCATTTTCCCATGAGACTAAATAACAGGTGGTCCAGGTAGGCTTTCTGAAGATTCACAGGGCCTATTTCATTAACAGTCTGTGTTCTTAACAGGGACTCTGGGGACGTGGCAGCTCTCCGAGGGTAAGTTTAGCATGGAGCCTTCCTCTGTTCTGTTTAATCTCGCTTTATCCTCTGGCTACTTAGTCACTTAGTGGCTGATTTTACTCCTGTGATTCAGATCCCGGAAATTCAACATTCTGGGCACAAACACAAAAGTGATGAACATGGAAGAGTCCAACAATGGCAGCCTCTCTGCAGAGTTCAAACACTTGGTATGTGGGTGGAGTCCTGATTCCCCTTCCCAGGGGCGTCTGGTGCAGGTGGGGGGCTCACTATGACCTATGTATGGCTTTTTCTTTCCTTACAGACCCTGAGGGAGCAGAGATGTGGGAATGGGGGCCGAGCCAATTGTGACGTAAGTTTTGTTGGATGAAAGCCAGTTGGGAGGGTTTTCTTTGAGGGAAGAGGAGAGAGGGCGAGCGTGCCCTTCTTATCGCCCAGAATTAGAGACATCAACCTGTCCCAGCTGTGGTCATTCGGGAAAGTCACTGTGGGCCACAATGACATGATCAGAAGTCATACGTAGGGTTCTCTGGCTCGGAGTGTTTCCTTGGTTGTCTGGGGTAACAACTACTCCTTCAGAAAGAGAGGAAAGTCCCTTGCTGAGTAGTTGTCCACACCCCTTTGGTAGAAAAGTATCTTTCCACCTTGCCTGGAGCATTCCAAATTCCCCTTCCAACTCCTGCCAGCTGAGCTGCTTGGCTCCATTTCTGGTGACCTGTTTATTTTTTTGTTGTTGTTTATTTTCATTTTTTTGCTATAGGACATGTGCACTTGCCAGAGAGATACAGTGATAGAGAGAGAGAGAGATACAGTGATGGGGGGGAGGACGTGAGCTATCACCTCCCAGGGGCATGACTATGCCATAATCCCTTCTCCATTCTCTTCTAGAGAGTTTGGGAACGTACTTACATACACCCAGTGTATTTTTAAAGTGCCAGGTCTAGGACTCGAACTGCATATTTGGCCATGTGGGATCTAGCCATCTTTTTTTTTTAATTATTTTATTTTAAATTTATTTACTTATTTTAATTTGACCAGAGAGGGATAGTGTGCGAGGAGGGTGGGGAGTGAGAAAGCAAGTCACCAGGTCTGGGACTCGAACCACAGTCAGCCATGTGGGAGTCCACCATGCTACCTGCTGGCCCTGGGATCTAGCCATCTTAACCCCTGTGCTACCTGGCCGGTTTGTGGCCTGTCCCCCCCCCCCCCCCCCCGCCCCCCCCAGAGGTGAGATAGTGTAAAAGTAACAAATCTGAGTTAAATATTACAAAAATAAAACAAAATCTGCTTTGTTCTTTATCGGCCTTATTTGTTTTCTGCCTCCCATTGATTCATATTATTGGATTCTTAGTGTCAAGAATAAGCTTTTTTTTTTTTTTAAGAGGAAGTTTTGCTATAGGGTGCATGTGCTCACTGGAGAGACAGAGAGACAGAAAGTGAGAAATCACCCCTGCCCCTCTATGCTTCAGTTCCTTCTCTTTCATTCTCCTCTTGGGATTTCCGGCCCGCGCACACACGTGCCCAGTGTCTTTCAAGCCACCAGGTCTGGGACTCAAACCGTGGTGAAGCACATGGGAGTCCAGCTCTTTAACAACCACTATGCCATCTGCTGGCCCCCTGCCTGGTGTGTGTTTTTTTTTTTTTGGAGAGGTTTTTCGCTATAGGGCGCGTGCGCTCGCCAGACAGACAGACAGAGACATAGAGACAGAAAGCGAGAAATCACCCCCCGGGGGAATGGTCACGCCGCAATCCCTTCTCCTCCATTCTCCTCTCGGGATCTTGGGCATGCACGCACACGCGCCCGGCGTGAGTTGTAAGCCACCGGGTCCGAGACGCAAACCGCGGTCGACTACGTGGGAGTCCAGCGACATAGCCATTACGCTAACTGCTGGTTCCCCCTGGTGTGTTTTTAAAGCCACTGGTCTGAGTCTTGAACGGCACATCAGCCATGTGCTTGGAGTCACGTCCCTGGCAGTTTGCCCTCGGCTTCCTGATGACCTTTCCTTAGTGGAGTGAGGCTGTGGCCCACTGCTCTCCTCCACTGTGGCTGTTAGAGTGTCATTCTCTCTGAGGAAGAGTGCTCTCGTTGTAGGCCTCCCTGATTGTGACTGAGGAGCTACATCTGATCACCTTTGAGACTGAGGTATATCATCAAGGCCTCAAGATCGACCTAGAGGTGAGTTCTACAGCAGAAGTGGGCTGGGGCTCTTCGCAGGGGTGACTCAGGACCAACACTTCCACGGCGATTTTTACTAGAGAAAGTGGAATGCTTACTATTTGCTAAGCAGCACGTTTGTTTTTGCTGGTTTTTCTCTCCCAAATCTTTGATACCTTGAGAATAAAAGCTTGCTTAAATGCTTAGAAGATATGTGTCTCCTCAGTTTTCAGCATACTTGTTGTGAAAAACTCTTTAGAAATGAGTTAGGGGTGAGGTAATGGGGAGGCAGGGGGGATGGGGGAAAATACATTTAATTGACACAAAAATGCAAAGTTATTTGCTGATGATAATGTATGGAATAACATCCTTATCTTGACTGATATGCACTGTAATTGTGTTGGGAGAGAAAAACATATTTTGTATACTGTAAAGATGTATGGTGATTAAATATAAATGACAAATTTTAAGAACGAAGTGAATTAGGACTGACTTGGCAGAAGAATCTTAGCAGCCGATGTTTTTAGTGTACAGAAAATCATGGCATGTATGTTCCCTTCCCCAACGTTCTTGATCTTTACATCGAGATAACGTCTGGAAAAGCAGACATGCCTGGAAAATTCAAGACCCTAGTCTTTGATTTCTGGTCTTGATACAGCTTCCAATCTTGGAGAATGCCTTCTAGGTCTTTAAAAGGGGGTCTGTAGACTCTGAGTCAAACTTTGAGCAAGTTGGTTTGTGCAAGTTACTGGGCATGTTCCGACAGCAGCTAGAGTCTTGTGGCCCCCGATGGCCATCCTTGTTACCCTGCGTGTTGCGCCCACTCAATCATGCTGCTCACCTAGAAGTGGCAGCAGGTGTAGTTTGTGATGGGTCATTTCATTCCAAACCCTGCGAGATAGGTGTGAAGAGATTTTGAGGCTCTCATCCTCATCGTCCCCGCCGATCATTCCCCACTTACTCCACAGACCCATTCCCTGCCTGTTGTGGTGATCTCCAACATCTGTCAGATGCCCAATGCCTGGGCGTCGATCCTGTGGTATAACATGCTGACCAACAACCCCAAGGTTAGTGTCCATCCCGTGTGAAAAGCACATTTCCTGGGACCCCCTGATACCTAGGGTGGGTCATCAGCACCGCCCTCTCACCAAAGTGAGCAAATGCATTGTTTTCAACAGAACGTGAACTTCTTCACCAAACCCCCTATTGGAACCTGGGACCAAGTGGCCGAGGTCCTGAGCTGGCAGTTCTCTTCCACCACAAAGCGAGGCCTGAGCATCGAGCAGTTGACCACGCTGGCGGAGAAGCTCTTGGGTCTGCCTTTTCCCTCTACTGCCCCCTGCCCTCCCCAGAAAAGGAATCTGTCCCTTCTTTAGAAGATATTTTAAGTGTGTGTTAGAGGTAGAGCCAAGTTGCCTGTCTATTTCGTCAACCAACTGTAGGCCAGTTTTGGGTTTTCTCCTCTGGAAACAAAGTTGTAGTTGAATGTTTTGTGTGCCACCAGGACTATACATAGCTTTTGTCCTGGGCTGCCACCAACTACACCTTCAGATTCCAGCTTGTCACCTGTCAGTATGTGATGCTGGTCCCCTGACCATCTCACAAGGCTAGGAAGAGCAGGGAGGACTCGGTACATCACCCACTGTCTCAGATGGGTCAAATTGCGTGTGTGCACATGCATGCACATGAGCAGGTGTGCACACTCACCACTGGAAACCTTCAGGTACATGAAAGTCAGCAGCTTTGTGACCCATTGTAGGACAACTTTGTATTCAGTTATAAGAAATAAGCTCTTGATTCAAAACCGCACATTTATTCTTTTTTTTTTTTCTTCCTTCAGGACCTGGTGTGAACTATTCAGGGTGTCAGATCACATGGGCTAAATTCTGCAAAGTAAGCAATGCCTTAAATCCTTGTGGTCACCTAAAGAACAGTTTTCTGGAGGAAAGCATTGTAGCATCGGGCACGGTTAATGTCAGAATAGGGGTGTGATATGTTTGAGCAGGAAGATAATTGGTGGGAGTAAACAAGTTTACTTATTTATTTTTTCTGCAAATAAGAGAGAGAAACAGTACCCTAGCGGGATCTTGATGCCATAACGAATCCCCAGCTTTGGCCAACCTGAGGCATGGGCACACCGAGGAGCCAGGTGAACTCAGGGAGGTCTCTGGATAAGAACCTGAAACCTTTTGGGCTCAGCGGCCAGTAGGACCTACCTGAGGTAGATGGTGTGAGGACTTTGGCAGGCACTGAGCCCTTACGAAGGAAGAGGAAGTAGCTGTGGCTTTCTCATCATTCTTTTCTCCAGGAAAACATGGCTGGCAAGGGCTTCTCCTTCTGGGTCTGGCTGGACAATATCATTGACCTTGTGAAAAAGTACATCCTGGCCCTTTGGAATGAAGGGTAGGTTGATCTTCTGCCCGGCTACCCGCTCTCTTAGTAAGCCAAGGACAGGGAGACCCTGTCAGCCCCCTCTGTTCTCTCCGGCTCCAGGTACATAATGGGCTTTATCAGCAAGGAGCGGGAGCGGGCCATCCTGAGCACCAAGCCCCCAGGCACCTTCCTGCTGAGATTCAGTGAAAGCAGCAAAGAAGGAGGAGTCACCTTCACTTGGGTGGAGAAGGACATCAGCGGTAAGCTTGGCCTCCACCGCCCCACCTGGTGGCAGCCCTGGGGCCTCACAGCTGCTAGTAATTCCAAGCACTTACCGCCCCCTCGTGGGCAGAGATGGCCTCGGATTCCCCTGCCTCACTCGGACGTGTAAAACACACGTGGGTGACGGGTGACTTCTTTTCTCTGAATTCTTCCTGCTCAAGGATGAGTTTGCCAGTTTACTTGCTTGTTCCACTCGTTGCTATTTGTCTAGAACTTTGCAATTAAAATGTTCTTCATTCCCTTTCTTTTTTCAAATAATTATTTTAATTTAATTTATTATTATTTTTTCATTTGACCAGAGAGAAACTGAGAGAAATGGAAAGTGAGCTTGCAACCCGTCAGGTTCAGGACTCAAACCATGGTCGGCCATGTGGGAGTCCAGTGCCTTAACCACCTTGCCACCTGCTGGCCCCCTTCATTCCATTTTGTACCTACCCTGTTCATATACTTTAAACAGTTCCGTTCAAGTCTATTGCCTGTGACCTGCCTGGGCAGCCTCTCTAAAAGCCAGTCTGCACGTTCCCACAGTGCCTGGCCACACTGGGCAGGACGTTCAGGGTCTCGCCCTAGGTTGGTGTAAGTCTTCTCCCATCGAGGAAGCATAGGTTGAGTAGATTCTCTGAGATGACCTGCCATAGGTTCCTTTATTCTTCTTCCCATGCCCCATGTCAGGTAAGACCCAGATCCAGTCGGTGGAACCATACACCAAGCAGCAGCTC
This sequence comes from Tupaia tana, assembly GCA_026018925.1. Classification (NCBI taxonomy): domain Eukaryota; kingdom Metazoa; phylum Chordata; class Mammalia; order Scandentia; family Tupaiidae; genus Tupaia; species Tupaia tana. The sequence continues at coordinate 48,994,681 of JAKSZU010000011.1, read as the reverse complement.
AACAACATGTCATTTGCTGAAATCATCATGGGCTATAAGATCATGGATGCCACCAATATCCTGGTGTCGCCGCTGGTCTATCTCTACCCCGACATTCCTAAGGAGGAGGCATTTGGAAAGTATTGTCGGCCAGAGAGCCAGGAGCACCCTGAGGCTGACCCAGGTAGTTGTTGATTTTCCATGTTTCTGGTATTTAATTTTTGGGAAAAGTTGGAAATGGCACGATCTGTGAGGGACAGACAGTGAAATACTTGAGAAACCAAGGGGGTCTTTATTCCTTCTTGTGGTAAAAAACTTTATAGTGAGTGCTTTTTGGGGAGGCCAATGGGATTTGGCAAAAAATAAGAATCAATTACCAGTCCCTGCCCCACAGCGAGCGTCCCAGTCTAACTGGGGAAGTTAGTATATACATGCCCCCCAAAACTGGGAGGATGTATATCTTTTTTTTTTTTTTTAAGAATTCTTTTATTTAATTTTATTTATTCATTTATTTTATTTTAATTTGACCAGAGAGAGACACAAACAGAGAGAGCGCAGGAAAGGGAGAAGGCAAGCTACCAGGTCCAGGATTTGAACCGTGGTTAGCCATGTGGGGGCGTCCATCTCCTTAACCACCATGCCACCTGCTGGTCCCCGAGGACAGAGTTTTTTAGTAAGAGGGTGCTTGACTCGCAAATGCGTCTTCCATAGCTGATGCCGAAAGGTCTGAAGTTCGGACTGGAATCAGCGTGCCTCCTTGTCCCCTCACTGAGCCATGTGAGCAGCGACAGGTGGACTAAAGAACAGTTTTCTGGAGGAAAGCATTGTAGCATCGGGCACGGTTGATGTCAGAATAGGGGTGTGATATGTTTGAGCAGGAAGATAATTGGTGGGAGTAAACAAGTTTACTTATTTATTTTTTCTGCAAATAAGAGAGAGAAACAGTACCCTAGCAGGATCTTGATGCCATAACGAATCCCCAGCTTTGACCAGCCTGAGGCATGGGCACACCGAGGAGCCAGGTGAACTTAGGGAGGTCTCTGGATAAGAACCTGAAACCTCCTCACGTGGATCAGCCCTGCCGAGCTTAGCGCTTTACTGCTCTGCCACCTTCTCCCCCCTCTTATTTTAATTCATAGTAAAGCACATGTGTGCCTGGGAGAGAGGGGAAACGCCCCCAGCAGGGTCTTGTTCTCTTTGCTCCCCTTCCCCAGCCTTTAGTTGGTCAGGATCTCGGGGAGGTGCACACACAACCTGGTCTGTTTCAGGTGGACCTGGCTGAGGATCCGAACCTGCAGTCAGTCATGTGCCCTCTAGACCTGCAGTTCGGTGTGCCACCAACTGTGCAACTGAGGCCGGACTGAAATCGGCATTTAGAACGTGCAGCTGTTAAAAAATCAAATTGTTTTAGATGTGTAGGAGCACACGTGCCTTGAGAAATTCTTTGAGTCGTCGGGCGTTAAACCCACCACCTCCAGGCCGTGCTCAGCGTACAGGGAGCAGCGCCCTCTGCCCTGTTCCCATCCAGCATCTACTGCCTTGATTCTGGTTCTCCGCCTACATTCTGATGAAACACCTTGGATTTGCCATTCTCTGTTTTTTACTGAACTTTTCTTAATCATAGAATCAAGGTGGGCCCTTGAAAGTGATCCTTTGGGGTTGGCTTCCCTCCGCAATTGCTTTTTTAAAGCCCTTTATGCCCAAATACACCCAACAGCTGTTCCCCTCCCACCTCCATCTTTCACACAGGAATCCCCTCTGAAGAATTTCTTGGGGTGAGAAGAGTGGGACCTGGGAGAGGGAATTTGAGCTCACTGACGTTCCTTTTCCCCTCGTTCTGGTCCTGAGTTTTGCTCAGACTGCAGAAGAGTTTGACCCTCACTTCCTGTCTGCCACTTATCTGTCTTTCCACGTTGCGCTTCAGTTGGGAGATCTCTTTATCAGCCCCTGTCACACTACTCTTTGTTCCTGCTGCAGAGGACATTTAGGTCCAAGTGCTGGGCGTTTAGACTAATTTTGCTTTCAAGGCCCCAGTTCGCAGTCCAAGGCTGCATCCTCCATTACCGTCCCCCGCCTGGGGGCTGGGAGGCCACCTCCTTTCTGCTCTGAGTCATCAGGGCAAGATGCTAATCCTGAGAAAGGACCTAATTACCTGAGGGATTTGCCTGCCTTGTGGAGAAGGAGTGTGTGCACTGAGGGTGCGGTGTGAACATGGCTATGGTGCCCCTGTGTGAACACAGAAGCTGCTTTTTTTTTTTTTTTTTTTTTTTTTTTTTAAGAGATTTTTGCAATAGGGTGTGTGTGCTCACCAAAGAGACAGAGACAGAAAGCAAGAATCATCCCCCAGGGGTATGGCCAGACGACAATCCCTTCTCCCCCATTCTCCTCTTGGGATTTTGGGCATGCATACACAAGCACACAGTGTGTTTCAAGCCACCGGGTCTGGGACTCGAACCGCAGTCAACTATGTGGGAGTCTAGAGACGTAACCATTGTGCCATCTGCTGGTCTCAGAAGCTGCTTTTTTGTTTGATGTATTTACTTAACTGGGAAGTCATCTAAAAATGTGATCAAGGTGGTCTAGACTCCATTGCGTATGCTGGACACTGTTACTTGGTTGACTGAGGCCATATGGAAAGCCCGGGTTTGATTTCCAGCACACCTAAAAAACCAGGTATAGGGCCAGCAGGTGGCATGGTTGTTGGGGGTGCTGGACTCCCACATGGCTGACCATGGTTTGAGTCCCAGACTTTCTTACTTTCTCTTTCTCTCGCTCTGTCCCTCTCTGGTTAAGTTAAAATAAATAAAATTAAGTAAAATAATTCTTAAAAAAAATAAAAAAAAACTGGATATGTCTGGAGTCCCAGCTACTCAGGAGGCCGAGACAGGAGGATTGCCACATAGAAAGGCCCTGTGTAAGACGCCACACATGTGCACACACACTACCAAAAGAATTGTAAGATGTGATAGAGGCACGTTAGTGCCAATAGAAAGAAGGTATAAACCTCACTTTTGGAACCACAGGCATTAGCAGTCTCCATGTTCTTTTAAGGACTTGGTGACATTGGTATCTGGGCTGGACACCATGCAAAGACTACAGAGGTTTGGTTCCCTCATACAGAGAGGTTATCTAAGAGGTACGACCAGGCCAGAATAGAATCCTCAGGCCGCGGGGAGGCAGTTAAATGTTTGCATAATCTAAGGGGAGAATGAACACAGGGTTGGCATTAATCTAAGCTCAAGGGAGACAGGGGTGTGTGGAAAAGTCTCTGCAGCTCAGGAAAACTTTGTGGAAAGAACGGAACTCGGAAGCTGCAGGTGCCTAGGACATCAGATAGTATGGGGGTGAGGGAGGGCAACCTGAGGGGCAGATGGCGGTTTCCAAACAGTCTCTGCAGGAGATTGGAGTGAGCCGAGATCAGCCAGGGTAAGACTTCCTTCTGCCCTGCACTCAGGGCAAGGTCACAGTCCATGAGCCCCGATTTCTTCTTCCAGGTGCCGCCCCATACCTGAAGACCAAGTTTATCTGCGTGACACCGTAAGTGGCTTCCCTTCCTAATTTTGCCTTCATTTCTAATGTCCTCAGTTACCCTTGGGAATAGGACCCGGGGTGAGAGTTTTCCTGCGAAGGGTTGGAAGCCCCTGGGCTATGTGTAGTATTCAAAGTGACCTTGTGTGTTTAAAAAGCTTGAGCTTTTATTTTTCTGTTGGAGACCAGAGTTTGATGGCTTGTGTGTGTGTGTTTTGTTCTTTTTTTTTCCTCCATTGTGTCTTGTCAACCCGGCCCTTTCCCTTCCCGCTGCTCCCCATTTCCTACAGAACGACCTGCAGCAATACCATTGACCTGCCGATGTCCCCCCGCACTTTAGATTCATTGATGCAGTTTGGAAATAATGGTGAAGGTGCAGAACCCTCAGCAGGAGGGCAGTTTGGTGAGTACTGGGTTGACAGCCCTTGTCCCCATGAGACAGCCATCCCCGTAGTGTGATGCCCACGAGCTGGTCACCGGATGGGGAGAAGGAAGTTTTATAGCCGCGCTCTCCAGTAGAAATGGGTTGCCCCTCGTGGGGGTGGACATTCTCTAGTAGCCATGGTACAAACAGCTGAAAGGAACAGGTGAAGTTTATTTTAGCAATGTATTTTATTTAACCCAGTAAGTCCAATATACTGTTCTCTCATCATTTAAGGGGGGGAAAAAAAAGAAAAAAAAAATTTTTTCCATACTAAATCTTTGAAGTCCAGTGGGCTCTTGATAGCCATAGCACAGCTCCGTGTGAACCAGGCCTGTCGCACGTGTCGTGTGCTTGGGCTTACTTCAACCGGGAAAGCTGAGAGTGAGTCAGGGTCAGGAGAAGACGGAGCCCTTGCAGAGGGCAAGCAGGGCCCTCAGGAGAGGGAATCTGACTTCTCTGGCCCTCCGTTGGCCTCAGGGCAGGAGTGGACAGTCGCCTGTGACGCCAAGGGTGGCCTGTACCCTCTCCCCTAACGGGCTGGGAGTGTGCCTGCCAGCTGCAGGGGTCAGGTGACTAAACCAGCTCTCTGTCTGTCCTTGCAGAGTCCCTCACATTCGATATGGAGCTGACCTCGGAGTGCGCTACCTCTCCCATGTGAGGAGCCGGGAGCGGAAGCTGCAGAGAGATGTGACCGAGGCACCTGCCTGCGTTCTGCCACCCCTTAAACAGCCACCCCCCGATCAGCCGAGACTCCTAACTTTGTGGTTCCGGATTTATTATTATTTTTTTTAATCTCCTACTTCTGCTATCTTTGAGCAATCTGGGCACCTTTTAAAATAGAGAAATGAACGAATGTGGGTGATACGCTTTTATCTCAATGCAAATAAGATTGTACGCTCTGAGACCATGATCGGAGGTGTGGAAGGGGGTGGCTCGAGGGAGGAAAGGAAGTGTCTTGTGTTTTTGTGTTCCCCTGCCCTCCTTTCTCAGCAGCTTGTTGTTGTGAGACAAGTGCCTCCTGGTGCCAGCGGCATCCCGCCACTCAGTTCTTCAAGGCCGCCCGCCGCTCTGTACGCCTGGCGTTGCACTTTTAACCTTGCCTAACATCCGAGTAGAGGATAGGACTGTCTAAGCCCCTCGTTTCTCTTTAAATTAAAAAATATATAATAATGATTAAAGGACAGAACAACACTGTATCAGCGTAGATTTTCTGTATTTCAGAAAACCGAGTTCATGACCTCCGTGGTGCTTTAAGCATTCAGCTTTCTTCAGGCTGATCATTTATATAAACCCTGAAATGGGCTTCAGCTCCAACCCTTAAAAGACAGCTGAAGCTGGGCCTTGGTCTTAGGTTTCAAAATAGAAAGTTTAAGGAGAACCAAAAATATTTTAGACATTTTTGATAAACAGATTTTTATTTTCCTTGTAATGTATTGGCCTTTTAGTGGGTAGGGCTGGACAGAGGGTGCTTAAAATTACAACCTTCACTCCCTTGCTTCTGTTTCAGAGCCTCGGTGGTTTCTGCGGGTGCCTTATCAGTGCTAGGATGGTTCTGGCTTCCTTTCTCCCAGTCCCCTTGGCCCGCCTGTGGCACCCTCCTCCAGTGTGTAAGGGCCCCGTCCTGTCTGCGTTAGGAGTCCTGGGCTCAGGGCCTCATGAAAGAAGAGGGGAAGATCACAGGTTGGACGTGACTAGACAGTGGGGCCCCAGCAAAGTGTCTAGTCGAGCTCAGGGATACGGTTCTTACCCCAGTTTCTTGGTGGTCTCCAGCAGCACCCGTAATCACTTCTTCACTCGGTGCACACAGGGAAAGGCTTATTGTAAACTTGGGGTCAGTCCTGGTGTGAGGGTACCACCTGCCTTTCCCCAGGCTGTGACAGTCTCCTTCCCCAAGGGGCCCCTGGGTGAGGCAGAACAGCTAGAGTGCTGGCACCTCCGGTGGCCTTTGTGTCAGCCCCAGCCAGTCAGCTCCCCGCTGCTGTGCATCTGGGACACTTAGCAGTGGGCCCCCTGACCTAGAGGGGTGGCTGATTCGGTGATGCAGAACCACCTTGCCTCAGCTGATCAGAGTTTCTTTGGAATTCTGTTGGTTAGGCCTGAATTAAGGGGTGAAGCCCTTCCGGATGGTCAGGGCTCGCTCTGCCATCCCTGTCCTCCTGCCTAGCAATGGTCGCTAGCAGGACAGAGCTCTTCCTTCTCCAGTAGCACTCGTTAGTACACAATAAGCTTGACTCAGAAACTGAGGGTATTTAGAGGAGAGACTTGGATTTAACATTGGGTTCAAATCATAGGGACAAGGCAAGGGTTCAGGTTTCTTGGGAGCAGGTATTGTAAAGTTCATGGCTCTAGGTAGCATGTGTATCTGGTTTTAACTGATTGTAAAAAAAAAAAAAAAGCTCTGAGCGGGGCTGAGGCTCGTTCTGGCCCCTTCTTTAAAGAACGGAGTCCGCAGGACCTGTCTGCCTTCCCTTCAACCCCCATGCTGTCCCCAGCCCAGCCCAGGTTCCCGTGGGACGCTTAACCTACCTAGACAGTGGTTGGTAGCTGTCTTGGCCACTGCACTCAAATTCCAATGTATACTTCATAGTGTAAAAATTTATATTATTGTGAGGGTTTTGTTTTGTATATTGCTGTATCTACTTTAACTTCCAGAAATAAAAGTTATATAGGAACCATCTGATAGTGTGGCGGTTCCGTCTATGGCCGGTGGAGGCTCCCTTTCCCTGCTTCAGTTCAGAGGGGGGCCCATGCAGCCCCCACCTGGCACGGGAGCACAAGGGTCTTGAGAGGAGCTGCTAGCTCAGCCCAGGCTGAGGTTGCCCCAGCCCCTCAATCCCGAGTCCATGGTGCGGCTTCCCACCAAGGGTCGGCCACCCGGCCACCAGTCTCAGGACGGGTGAATGAGGAGCAGGGAAGGCCTCTGCCTCCCCTCCAAAACTGCTTCCTCCTGTCTGGGGGCAGATAAGCTTCCTAAGGGGGACTGGGGTGTAGACACTCCCATCACCCCCCACCCGCCAGGCCTCCTCGCTTCTGTAGTTGGCTCCATTATCACTCTTCAGTTCACCCCTTGGGGACCGACTTCCCGGGCAGGCTGCTCCAGGCCCCTGAGCAGTCAGCGGTGATAATTCAGGGAACTCGCGCCACTGCAGCGCCCACTTGGCTTCTCCCCACCCACCCCCTCCGCTCGCACCGCCCCAGTGCCATGGAGACCAGCGAGCGAGTAAGCCTAGGCGCTGTGAGATACGTGCGCCTTCCGCTGCAGAGATGGAACAGATTAGTGCGCTGGGGCCGCTGGGGCCGCACTGGCAGGCAGCGGCTGCGCTCCTTCAGCCGCCAGCCCCCACCAGCCCCGCTCTGGGCCTCTGCGCCTCCTTGGAGCAGTCTCTAAGCTGTGAGCGCCTGCCCCCCTTCTCGCTTTGAGCTCTGAAGAAACTTGCTGCAGATCCTTGCTCCCCGCCCCCTCCAAGGGAGCAGGTGTTCCGAGTCTCCGCCCTGAGTCTCAGCCCTGCGGTGATTGCCCCTGGACTGGCTGCAGCTTGGAGCCTTTGGGATGGGGGCAGGGGGAGAGCGCTGTTCTCTCTGCCCTAGCCTTCCCTTCTTAGGCCAGCTGTTGGATGTTGGAGGGTGCCACCTGCTGGTGTCAGGAGAGGCCTGGGGAGGTGGGGCTGCTGCGGCCCTCCTTTGCCCAGAAAGGTTGACATTCACCTTGGCCCTGGCCCTCAGCCATGAGATCACCTTATAGCACAGCTAAAGGGCAGGTCTGGGCCTCAGCACTTGGGCCCCCAGAACCCCCTCTCCTCTTGGTCCTTGCCCCTTCTTTTCTCCCCCTTTCTTAGGAATGCGTGCCCCCTAACCTAGGTCTTCAGCCTTCCAAGACGCACTGACAGTGTTCCAGGTGGTCAGCACCCTTCAAAACAGAAAAAGCAAGGTTGTAGCTTCAGGCTGGAAAGTGCAGTATCAGCCACACAGGAGGGGAGGGATGAAACGACTCCAGCTCCAGTGAGCCCCGTCACCCAGGGAGACCACCACCAGCGTCCCAAACCAGGAGCCGCAGCCACCCATCTATGAAAAAAATACTTTATTCAAAAACACTGTTTACACAGATGTGTGGTCTATGTACAAAGAATCCCTCTTCCCACCCCCATCTGCCCTCAGAGACATTTAAGCCTAGGCCTCCTGACCGTCCTCCGGCAGCTGCCGCTGGCTGGTGGCCCATGGCCTCCGAGGGAGGAGCCCTGAGGTTGGGAGCAAGGCCTTCTCAGACCACAGGCAGTTGTGCAAGAGCCTGAGGCCTACTCCAGGCCTGCCTCCCAGCTGCCGGTGAGCTCAGCATTTTCCTCACTGCAGATCCTGCAGGCATGCAGCAGGTGGCTGGCTGCTGCCTATCCCTCGCTTGTTTTTTTTCCGGGAGGGGAGGGGGTCAGCCCTGCGAGTTCCAGGCCCCCGTCCACTCACCGCATCTCAGACTGGTCATTTCTTGCCCCCCGCACCCCCATAAGCAAGGCTGCAAACAGGCAAGGCAAGGAGGCTGGTCCCCGGCCGAGGGAGGAGGTTTTGGGTGGAATGTGGCAACAGCATCCTAGGCCCGAAGCCCACACCCTGCTCAGGGACAGGAGGCCACAGATACGTACCCAGAGCTGCCAAGACTGCCCTGAGTCAGATAACCCAGCTCTGCTGAGAGAAGGACATGGCTACGGCCTGACTCGCTCTGGAGAGTTCACCAAAGTCCACATTCATTAAAGTACAAAATACTCATTCAAAATGAACCCCAGCCTTCCTCCTGAGGGAATCACTTAGACCAACACATGTACATGAGGACAGATGCGTGCTGCGCGTGCGCACACACACACACACACACACACACACACACACACACTTGAGCAGCAAAGCTCTAACTCAGGACTAAGGCTTTAGCTGAGAGATGCTGCCTGCCCCTCTTCCCTTCCTGAATGTCTCATTCAAATAGCTGCCGAGCAGATACAGGACCCAGAGGAAGCTGCCTGCACTTGAGTACCTGCAATGACACAGCTTGGTCTCCTCCACAGCAGATCTGTAGACACCCAGGACTGCAGGCGAGCAGGCACACCACCTGCACACACACACACACACACACACACGCATACGCACGCAGGTACATGTGCTGCTCACAAAGGCATCAGTATGCACAGCGATACTAAAATCACTATTCGCATCAAAGCCACGTTGAACATGGTTTCCGAAGAGAAGCGTAGGAGTCCAGTATTCATGAGAGGGAGCCTCTGGCAGAGAAAAGAGTGGCAGGCGGGGACAGGCGGGGGTCGAGACCATCCATCGGTCGGCGCAAGAGTTCTTCCACATGCCGGGCGACATCCATGGTCTCATCCAGGTCAAATTCTCCATCCTGGTCAAGCACAGGGTCCGGGCTGGTAAAGAGAAGGGACATCAGGGGGAGTCAGTGCATCTCAAAGCTCCAAACTGCTCCCAAATCCAACCAGGGTCTTAGGAGAACGAGACCTCCTGTCTGACCCCCCACTCCTGGATACCGTACTTCTACTCGCATCTCTCGCTGCCCCACAGAATGATCTTAGAGAACACTCTCCTGGTCCTCAGCTGTAAAACAAGGTACTTGGGCCAACGAGCTCTGCCCATCTGCGATGCTGTTCCATGGAACCGCAGGTTGACCACACAGTGCCCCGAGCACAGCTGGGCCTTTAACCAGTTACTCTAGGCCACCTTGCAAGGTCCATCTTTACACCATTTTATAGAGGAGGTAGCTGAGTTTGCCATGGCAGGAAACTTGCTCCAAGGCGGTCAGAGTCAGAATTGGAATCAGGTCTTGGTGACTCACAAGACTATGGTGGTCCCACTTCACCCTGCTGCGTCCCAGACACCCAGAGATCCAGCCTGGGTCACCCACAGCTCAGAAGGGAATTTCCCGTGTTCCCACCTGACTCTAAGAACCACTCCAGTAACAGCTCCCCTGTATCAAGTCCTTACAACAGCCTCCGCTGTTAAACTACCTGCCTTGGCTCATTCGAGCCTCACCCCAGTCCTTTGAGGTAGGTGTTCCTGCCTCATTTTTATAGATGAGGAAACTGAGCATGAGAGGCTCAGTAATTTCCCCAAAGCTACACAGCTAGTCAGTGCCAGAGTAAGGACTGGACGCTGCTGTGTCTAGCTTCAAAATGAACTATGTGTGGGGACCAGCAGGTGGCGTGGTGGTTAAGGTGTTGGACACTCCCACATGGCTGACCACAGTTCAAGTCCTGGACCTGGCAGCTTGCTTTCTCACTTCCCTCTCTCTCACTGTGTGTGTGTGTTTGTGTGTGTGTGTGTGTGTGTGTGTGTGTGTGTGGTCAAATTAAAACAAATAAATGAATAAATAAAATTAACTCTAAAAAAAAAAAAAAGAACTATGTGTTTTCCTGGCTGATCTCATCCTTCCCACACCTGGGCCAGGCTAGAACCAGGCCTAAACTGGTGCCCTCAGACATGGAGGAGCCCTGGACTGCTCTGCCCACCAGCCCTCGGGGCTCTACCCAGAGGCCAAGTCCCCAGGTCCTCCCCTGCAGACCCCGGAGAATGCAACCTACTTCTGTGGGTACATGTTATAGTGAGTCTGGGCGCACACGGCTGGGGAGGGGGCCTGGTCCACGTAGGTGGCGCTGGCCCCTGCGTCCGCGGATGCGTTCACAAACCTGCAGAGGAAAAGGAGCAGAGCCCAGCTGCAGGGAGCCTGGGTAGCAGCTGTCTTGGGCAGGGGCTCTGGGGTGGGGGGGCATATTTTTCAGGGTATAGAAGGACAAAGCAGCCATTCAGCCTGGGGCATGGCCAAACCCACTTCCCTCCCAGGGCTGAGCCAGGTTTCCCAGGACATCAAATGCTGGGCCCAGGGGTGGAAGGGCGGCAGCATTGGGGAAGAAAACCCAACATGGCAGTAGGAGACCAGAGCCGGCCCCTGGACACTTACTCGGGGACCACCTGCTTGATCTGTGGCTTCACGTACCCGTCAATGGCTTTAGCTGCCAAGGGGACAACAGTGGTGAGAACCAAAGTCTCTGGGGGCTCCCAGATGAGATGGAAGCCCACCTCCTGTACAGTCTGCCCCTGTCCACATCACCTCGGGGCCTTGGCAGGGAGGGGCACTTTCCCAAGAACTCCCAAAGAACACCTGCTGCTGGGCCCAGCCCGAGGATCACCGAGACCACGACTTCAATCCCATCCCATCTCCTGGTTCTCTTTCTAGCCATCTGCTTTCTTGTTCCCTGCCCCCATGCCTGCCACGGAAACCATTGACAAGAAGCAAACCCAGTCAATGGACTTGGGACAGGCCGTAGAGGAAAAACCTGTCCATTTTACGTCCTACACTCAACTTAGGGGCAGGCTGGAGGGTGGAGAGTGGTGAAAGCAGTTGGTCAAGATGGGAACAGAGCTTTATCTGCGGGTTCGGATGATCCCAGCCCTCCCCCCAGCTGTGCCTCTTCCTCCCAGGGTGCAGAAGTGAGAGTCTGCTCTGCTTTTCATGTTGCAGAGAAAGCTGGGACAGGTTTCACTTTCCCTTTCTTCACTTGTGAGCCCTGAGATCCTCCCCAACCTACCGTGGACCAAAACGCACAGGGGAAGTGGCCCCTAGCCTTTTCTTGGGAAGCCCCCACTGCACAGCCGAGATTTCTATGGGCTGGGGCAGAGCCTGGGATATCAGGCCACAGGGCACTGGGGTAGGACCCACCGAGCACTGGAGTGTAGTATTTGGAGAAGACCTCGTCCTTGGGACGGTCAGGAAACACGTAGATGAGATAGTTCAGGTCCCCCAGCCGGTCGGCCAGGGACCGGATGGAGAAATCCCGCGTGGTGAAGGGCTTCAGGTTCCAGAGGTTGCGGTCCGCTGTGAAAAGGACAACCCCCTTTCTACAACCCACCACCAGCAGGAGGACCAATGTGGTAGGGTCTGAAGGCTGGCTTGAGGGGAAACCCGAGCTCTTACCAAGCTTCCACCACAACCCCACCCACGTGCTCCCTGGAAGTACAGGGAAGAAGGACATGAGAACATTCGACCCAGCAAATCGAGCGAGTAGATACCAGCAAGTCTCAGGGGGAGACCATGGAACGGCCTGAGGACTCGCCTGGTGGTTCTAGAGTCCAAAGAGCCAGTGAATTTAGGTTCTCCAAAATGGAAAATGATATAGAATACATTTCTTTTTTTAATATTTTTGCCATTGGGCATGTACACTCGCCAGAGAGGAGAGAGACAGAGAGAGGAAAAAGTGAAAAATTACCCTCTGGGGGGGATGGCCATGCTATAATTCCTTCTCTTCCATTCTCTCGGGATTTTGGGCACAAATACAGAAAATGCTTGCCGTGATTTTCAAACCACCAGGTCCAGGACTCAGAACACAGTGAACCATGTGGGAGTCCAGCTGCCTTACCCTCCATGCCACCTGCTGGTCCTGGAGTACATTTCTAAGCAACACCCTCTTAACGGGTACCTTTCAAGGATGCAATCTGAGGGAGAATCAGGAGCAAGAAAGTGGGAGCAGGCTCCCGGGCTAGAGTGTGGGTAAGACAGGCACTCACGAGAGTCGAACTTCCAGGCAATGGTGATGCCCCCAATCTCGGAGTCACTGAAGCGCAGCAGGAAGGTCCCATCAGGCTTGTTGATGAGCAGGTCGTGGGCTTGTTGCTTGTTCACAAAACCTAGGATGGCCCTGGGTGCAGGAGCATTTCTGTCACTGCTGGGCCAGCAGTCACAGTCCCCTGGCTTACCACCGGCCTCCCACCCCTGTGGCAAGCATTCCTCACCCGTCATTCCAATGGGGCTTGTGATGCTTCTTCAGCACCTCCATCACCCCATCGAACCATTGCCAGAAGGTGTAATTCCAGCCAGGCAAGTTCTCCTGCAGCCCCAAGAAACCCCCAGTCAGGGCTGGTGCCCCTGGTCATAGGTGGCCCAAGTAAGTCAGTGCCCCCTTGTCCTTGCCCAGGCCTTCTCCCAGTTCTCCACCCCTGTTGGCCTTCACACTGAGATCCTAGGGAAGCAAAGAGTAGCCCTCCTCGGGGCCAGCAGGTGGTGTGGTGGATAAGGGCGCTGGATTCCCACATGACTGTCCGTGGTTCAAGTCCTGGACCTGGTGGCTTGCTTTCTCACTTTCCCTTTCTCTCTCTCTCTCTCTCTCATCAAATAAAGAAAAAAATAACAATAACAAATGGAAATAAATAAATAATTCTTTAAAAATTTATAAAAAAAAGAGTAGCCCTCCTCCATACTTCCAAGACCAGGGGCCCAAGAGAAGACCATGGATGGGAGGCGTACAGAATTGCCCAGGGCCAGCCAGCAGCATGGTGGTGAAGGTGGCTGGATCCCTCATGACCCACTGCACAGCTCCCAGCGACTTGAAAAACATGCCGTGCATGTGTGTATGCATGCCCAAAAATCTCAAGAGAAAAATGGAGAAAGGATTGCAGTGTGGCCACCCCCACCCCCAGAGAGGTGATTTCTCTCTCTCTCTGTTGCATACATGTGCACCATAGCAAAAGTTAAGGAGAAAAAAAAAAAGAACCAGCAAGCAGCGTGGTGGTTGAGGTGCTGGATTCCTGCATGCTCAACTGAGGTTCAAATCCCAGACCTGGTGTCTTGCTTTCTAACTTTCCCTCTCTCTCTCTCTGGTCAAATTTAAAATAACAATAGTAATAATAATAATAAGTAAAAGTAAATAAACAATTCTTTAAAAAGAAGGAAAACATCCCACGAGGAGAATGGAGAAGGGACTGTGGTGTGGCCATCCTGGGGCAGGGAGTGATTTCTCACTTTCTTTCTCTGTCACTGGCAAACACAAAGGGGCCGGTAGACAGTGTGGTGGTTGAGGCACTGGGTTCCCACACAGTTTGAGTCCTGGACCTGGTAGCTTGCCTTCTCACTCTCCCTTTCTCTGTCACTCTCTGATCAAATTGAATAATAATAATAATAATAATAAATGAAATCAAATGAATTCTTTAAAAAAAAAAAAAGCTGTTCACCTGGCAGGGATCTCCAAAGTTACTTCGGCCCCGCCCCCACCCTGAGGGAAACTGAGGCACAGACAACAGAAGGTTCTGGCGAATTCCTGCACTGAACTGGACCTAGAACACAGGGTTCCTGACTCCCAGCTTTGGGCTCTTTCCAACATCTGCTTTGCTGTCACCGCCGAGTACAATCCTCTGTGGCCCTGTCTGTATTTCTTACTATACGTGAGCCCCCTTCTGTCCCGTCAGCAGGACAGCATTGCTGGACCAGGGCAGTGACCTGTCTGTGTGGTGTGGGAGAGTGACAGTGATGGGACACTGGTGGGCCCAGGTGGGCAGCTGGCGGCCGCTCCTTACCCTGTTGAACTGGGACCAGGACACGGACATGCTGTTATAGTCCTCGAGGTGGTTGCTGCTGTTATGGAACAGTTTCTGCGCCAGGAACACGAGGTTCTCCTTGGTCAGGCCCCGGTTGCTCTGCACTTCGGCCTTGAATTTCATGTTGAGCGCCTCACACAGCTGCGGCCACAGCACTTTGTCAGGCACGGCAAATGGCACCCTGCCCTAGAGGGAGGGGAGGGGGAGAGAGAGGCAGACTGAGCAAGTTGGAAATGTTTGCATACAGATAAACAGGAGGGCTTTGAAAAGTTCATGGGAAACCCATATTATGAAAACATTGGGAGGCTGGCAGGTGGTGTGGTGGTTGGGGAACTGGACTCCCACATGGTTAACTGCGGTTCAAGTCCTGGACCTGGCAACTTGCTTTCTCACTTTTTCTTTCTCTCTCTCTGGTCAAATTTTAAAATTATAATAACAAATGCAATGAAATAAATAACTTTTTAACATTGGGTGTGGATTTCAACTTCTTTTTTGGCACCAAAATCAAACTGGTACTTTTTTTTTTTTTTAAGTTTTGTTGTTGGGTGAGTGTGCTTGTTGGAGAGAGAAAGAGAAACAGAGAAAGAGGGAAAGTGAAAAATGACCCCCTAGGTGGTAGGGCCATACCACAATCCCTTCTCCATTCTCTCAGAATCTTAGTCACACAGGCACATGTGTCTGACGTGTTTTTTGAGCCACCAGTTCCCTGGAACTGGAACTGCAGAGTCAGCCATATGGGATCCAGCCGCCCTAACCACCATGCCACTGGCTGACTCTAAAACTCATTTAATTCCATTTTCCCATAAGTTTTTTGAAGGTCTTTGGTATAGATATCAAGAAACAGAAGGGACTGAGAGAAGTTCAGAAAAGAGACAAACTCCCCGAAAGAGTGGCAGGAGTCAGGGGCAAGGGAGTGGGCAAGCGGGATAGAGAGCCAGAATGGGGACCAAGGACGGAGATCAGGAACCAGTGCCCCAAGACCTCAGAGACCTCAGTCCAGAAACCCAGACCCCAGACAGAGCCCAGAGGACGTGCCTGCGAGGCCGGGGCGCTCACCATCAGCTGCCCTTCTCCCGGACCTCATCTCTGGTCTGGGTCCCGAGGGGTGGGGCTGACCCTGAGGACAGTCCTAGGGTCTGGGGAACAAGACAAAGCTCCCACAGGAACTCACTGGCTCAGCAAAGGCGTTGTCCCACAGCACAGTGGCAGTAGCGTTGTGGTCCTGGCTGCCGTGAACGATGACAACCACGGGTAGGGACAGGGTCTAAGGAGTCAGAAGAATGAAAGCTGAGGGGACATGACCACCGTTTTGCCCTCTGCTTAGGCAAGACCCCAACTCTCATTCCTCACCCCCTAATTCCAACCACAGGCTCCTCCCAACACAACCTGCACACAAAACAGTGCAACACATTTTTTCGTAGTCCGTAGTCTAAACAGTGTGGGCTGCTGCCAGATTATCACCTAGCAAACAGGGACCCGTGGAGGGACAGTACACTTTCTTCTTTCCTTTATTTTTAGTTTTGCTATGGGTTACGTTCACTCACCAGAGACAGAGAGAGAGAGAGAGGGAGAAATCACCCCTCAGGAGGGATAGCCACACTGCAATCCCTTCTCCTC
This sequence comes from Tupaia tana, assembly GCA_026018925.1. Classification (NCBI taxonomy): domain Eukaryota; kingdom Metazoa; phylum Chordata; class Mammalia; order Scandentia; family Tupaiidae; genus Tupaia; species Tupaia tana. Next base: position 48,978,777 of record JAKSZU010000011.1, on the reverse strand, counting down.
CATCTTCCTTTTGGGATTTTGGGCGCGCACGCACACGTGCCTGGCATGTGTTTCATGCTGCCGGTTCTGGGACTCGAACAGCACAGCTGACCATGTAGAATCCAGCCACCTTAGCCCACACCACTGGCTGGCCCTAAAATACACTGTCTTTTCTACTTCTTTTTTTTTTAAATGTCAGAGGGCATATTCATGAACACTGCAAGAAAGAAGGAAAGACAGAGAAAGCACCCAACAATGGGGTAGAGACAGCTGCAATCCTCTTTCCTCCATTCCTCTATCTTGTCAGGATTCTCGGCACACATGCACAAGCACCCAGGGTGTTTTTCAAGGTGCCAGGGCTGGGACCGAAACCCTGGTCAGCCATGTGGAATCTGGCTTCCTCTGGGACCAGCCCAAGTACACTTCCTATTGGCATCTCCTAGGGTAAGTGTCTGAGAACGCCATGAGGATTCAGAGCTCCCTGGTTTTCCCACCAGCCAGGGGGCCTCAGGTAGGTCCCTCCACCTCTCGGAGTGACCTGCAGGACGGGGGAGCCAGCAGCCTCACCTTCACCTGGAACACAAGCTCATTGCTGCCAACACTGAACTGAGACTCAAACAGGACTGTGAACTTCTCCTCCGTCACAGACTCCGCGCCCCGCCGGTCAGCACGCTTGATCCTCTTCAGTGACTGCAAGGTAAGAGGTGAGTGAGGGACCGTGAGGCAGCAGCTGGTTACGAGAACTCAGCGCATGGCAGACCTTCCCCTCAAGGGCCAGGCCCTGTCCTCACCATGTTCCTGAAGTGGGCGCTGAGGGTGCCCGTGGCCTGGTGATACTCCATGACGCAGCAGTTGTTCAGGATCTCGCCGCTGCACTCACTGCAGGGAGGAGGGGACACGTGGCCCTGGGCTGGGGGACTGGTCCTGTCCACATCTCCGGCTGGGGTCTCCACCCTGGTCAGGCCTGCTGGCCGCCCACCCCATAGGTGTGTTCTTCGATGTCTCCCTGAGTTACTGTCTTCTCCATCAACCTGACAGTACCCAGAGCAAGGTCTCTGGATGAGGGCTGGCTCTCGATCTTTTATTTTTTTTAAAGAATTATTTATTTAAATTCATTTCATTTTGTAAAAAATTTGCTATAGGGTATGTGCGCTCACCAGAGACAGAGACAGAAAGAAAGTGAGAAAACAAGCCACCAAGTCTGGGAATTGAACCAGTTGGCAATTTTGGAGTCCAGTGCCTTAACCACCAGGCCACCTGCTGGCCCCCTGGATCTCCATCTTTATTTAGACATTCCCTGGGCATCAAGATTGATGTGGGGGACCTTGGGACCCTTTGGTAGCTCCAAGTGCTCCTAATATAAAAACCATGACGACAGACGACATGGATCCCCAGAACGACCCCCACCTACCTCTCTGGCCTCAGTGGGTTCCCTTCCCCTAGCTCAGGAGGCATGCTGGCCTTGGCTGTCTGTTGAACAGGCCATGCTCACCCCGGGACATTTGCACTTGCTCTTCCTGTCGCCCCACATTCATGACCTCCTCATTTAGTTCTCAACTCACATAGCTCCTCAGAAAGATGTTCTCGACCACCTACCTACCTGACCTTGTTCACCCTGCCAGCCTCCTCCCAGCGCTGCCCCTGAACACACACGCAGATGCTATATCACTCTGCTTTAATTTTTTCTAGACTCTACCACTTTTTTAAAAAGAATTATTTATTTAATTATTATTATTAAATAGGGCACATGCTATAGGGTATATGCGTTCACTAGAGAAGAAGAGAGAGAGAGAGAGAGAGAGAGAGAGAGAGAGAGAGAGAGAGAGAGAGAGAGAAGGAAAGTAAGAAAACAAGCTGCCAGGTCTGGGACTTGAGCCACTGTCGGCCATGTGGGAGTCCTGTGCCTTACCCCCATGCCACCAGCTCGCCCCCCCCCCCCTTTTTTTTTCCTAGTTTTGCCATAGGCACATGTGCTCACCAGAGAGAAACAGAGAGAGAAAGGAGAAAGAGAGAGAAAAAAAAGGAAAATGAGAAATCACCTCCCAGAGGGAATGGCCACATTGTAATCCTGTCTCCATTCTCCTCTTGGAATTTTGGGCATGCATATACACATGCCTGGCATGTTTTTCAAGCCGCCAGGTTTGGGACTTGAACTACAGAGTTGGCCATTTGGGATCCAGTTGCCTTGACCTCTATGCTATGGGCTGGCCCCTCTATCACTTTTTGACAGTGCCCTATTTTTGTTTATTTGCTTTAAAGTTTACTTATTTCTTCCATGAGAGAGACAGAGAGACAGCACTCCCAGTGGATCCACACCGTGATCCAACCCCAGTCTCGGCCAGCCTGGATTGTGGGCATGTGTGTTCAGGGAGGCCCCAGAATGCAAACTTAGGGCCTTTCCCATAGGGGCACGGCTGCTTCACCATGGCACCACGACCTGGCTCCAAACACTGCCTTCTTCTTTTTTTTTTTTTGGAGAGATTTTTGCTATAGAGCACGTGCGTTTGCCAGAAAGACAGAGAGAGACAGAGAGACAGAAAGCGAGAAATCACCCCCCAGGGGGGATGGCCATGCCACAATCCCTTCTCCATTCTCCTCTCGGGATCTTGGGCACTCACGCACATGCGCCCGGCAAGAGTTTAAGCCACCAGGTCCGGGACTTGAAGCATGATCGACTAAACGGGAGTCCAGTGACATAGCCATTATGCTAACTGCTGGTCCCTTTTTTTTTTTTTTTTTTTTAAAAGAATGATTTCATTTCACTTTATTTATTTAAATTTGATCAGAGAGGGACAGAGTGAGAGAAAGAAAGAGCGGGAAAGTGAGAAAGCAAGCCGCCAGGTCCGGGACTCAAACCACGGTTGGCCATATGGGAGTCCAGTGCTCCTAGGCACCACACCACCTGCCAATCCCACATGCCTTATTCTTAAAGTGTATAATTGCTCTGCAGCTAAAATATAAGCTCCAAGACAGTAAGAACCTGGTTCACTACCATCATCATCCTACCCTCAGATCACACGGTAGCACTCGGTAATGTTTTCTTTCTCTTTTGTAGAGAGATTTTTTCCTGTAGACCATGTGTGCTTGCCAGAAAGAGATAGACAGACAGAAAGCAACAAATCACCCCCCCGCCCCCGGGAGGTGGGGGATGGTCACACCACAGTTCCTTCTCCATCCTCCTCTTGGGATTTTGGGCATACATGCACACATACCCAGCATGAGTTTCAAGCCTCTGGGTTCAGGACTCGAACCATAGTCAGTCATGTGAGAGTCAAGCAATGTAACTATTACGCCATCTGTTGGTCCCACTCAGTAACCTTTTAAAATTGGATGACAAAGGATGGGACCAAGTGTTCCATATCACTCATTCACTCACTCATTCATTCATCCATCACACACATTGGGGGTGGCCTGCCCTGCCCCGGACCCCACCGCTGGGTCCTGCAGCCACACATGCTTCTTCTCCGCTTTTCCTTCAGGACACAGCACATGCTTGCCCAGCCTGAAAAGGGCTTCCCTCTCTGCCCACATCGTGAGCCACCTCCTGTCCAGCTGGCAGCACGAGACTGTCATTTCTTTATGGCCCACACCATGATCCCCTTCCACAGTGCCCCAGACATGTCCCCTGTCACACAGCTACATGGCATAGCAGGTGACAGAGGCTCATGGGGGAAGAAGCCAAGTCTTGTCCAGGCCACAGCTGTGTCCCTGCTACTTGGCACAGGCACTGGAACACCACAGTGTGCAGGGCAGTTTACCACGATGTGGCAGGCAAAGGCAGAGCCTGGGGAGGGCCTCGGAGCAGGAGAAACACAGCATACACCAGAACAGACTGAACTAGGGTGACATGGACATGTCTGTATGCCAGCACGCACGACAAAAGGGGAGGAGACCCCAACTGTGGAACAGAAGCAGCCCTGAGCCTGAGCCTGAGCCTGGGCCTGGGGAGGGGCCAGCAGTGGGAGAGAGCGGCGCTTACTTGCGCGTGTTCTCGTTCTTGAGCAGAGCCTTGGCCTGCTGCTCACTGATGATGGTCGCCTTCACCTGCGGGGGGTTCATGTGCACGTTCAGCTTCCCGCCCACCAGCAGGCGCACGGTGGCTGCGAACTTGGTCTGGGTCTTCAGGACCTGAGGGGGCTGCTTCTCGATGATGAATGTGCTGCAGGGGACGCAAGGACCAGGCGGACACTGAGACCCGGCCAGGGGAGGGCACTCGGGCTCTGTGCGTGGGTGGGGGGAACCTCCCCGGGGCTCAGCAGGTGGACCAAGCTCTGCTCCCAGAGAGGCCACGCACAGTCATGGGGAGCGGGGCAGGGGGAGGCAGACTCAGCGGCTGGCATGGGAGCAGGGCACAAGGGCATCCCACGTAGTGTCCGCCAGAGAAACTGGGCAAGAGCAGCCCCAGTTCCACAGAACGCGACGGAGCAGAGAGGGGGCGGGAGGCAGAGAGGCAAGGGCTGAGAGGCACCCCCTGGTTTGGGAAGCACGGCTGCCTCCCCACCACGCCAGCTATGGGAGGTGTCCCGCCTGGCTGGGCGTGGCCAGGAGGCAGCGGTCACCTGGTCACCAGGGCTGAGATGATGTCTGTGATGGTGGCGTTGACCTCGGCCAGCATCTCCTCCACGGGGCCGGGGATGGGCAGCTGCTGGCACAGGTGCTCGGCTCTGCGGATCTGCTGCCGGTTCTGCCAGATGATCTCGGCCAGCTTCTCACACCTGCACGGGAGCCCCGGGCGACAGCAGGACAATGGCTTCTGCCCCACCCCAGGCCAGAGGCTGGGTGATGCCCAGGCTGGGAGATCCCCAGACACGGTCTCACCCTCACCCGGCAAGGCTCACCCCAGTGGGGCTTTGTGTGTGTGACACCCCCCGGCCCAGAGCAGAGCTCCCTGCTTTCCAGAAGCACAGAGTAACACAGCAGGGGTGGCCCATTGAGCCCCAGCAGCCAAAGTGTCACTCTGCACACCTGAGCCCTGGCCATTCCCCAAAGTGGAGGCTGCCCTCCTGGGGGAGGTGGCAGGAGAGGGGAGCATCTATATGAGGAACGAGGTCCCCTGGGGAGATGAGAACTGTCACGTCACGGGAGCCACAGGTGCCACGCAGAGGCAGATGCAGCGTTGGTCCCTCCACCCACCCCGGCCAGGCACCCCCACCTCCGTACCAGGACTGCAACACGTCCAGGCTGCCCTCGGGGGGCCCGCCGTTCCCCGCCAGCTGCTGCCGCCGCTTCCACTGGATCAGCTCATCGTCCAGGATGATGGTTTGTTGCTTCCGCAGCAGCTGCAGGGTCTTCTGGTGCTTCTCGGCCAGCTCCTGGGGGAAGGGACAGAGCAGGCCCTGCTGGCTCCCAGGGAATACCTCCACGCAGGGCCTCGCCTAGAGCAGGGAAGGGACCAAGCTGGCCTCTCCCTCTCCCAGATGGCTCTGCCTCACAGGCCACGTATGAAAGAAGGGTCTGTCCTCCTGCTCTCCGGGGCGGCTCCCCCGGCTCACCCCTCAGCTGGTCCCTGAGACTTGGGCTGGGACTTGGGCCTGGAGGAGCCGGCGGGGTGGCACTCACCACGCGGTACTGCTGCAGCGTCTGCGCCTCGCGCTGCAGCCAGGCCTCCAGGGCCACCTGCTTCTGCTGCAGGGCCGTCTCCCGGCTCAGCCGCTCCTGGGGGTTCAGCTGGGCCAGCTGAGCAAACTGTGCTGCAACAGGGGACAAGACAACTGTGACCATCAAATCCCAGGGCCCCCCACACTCACTCCAGGGGCTGCTCTGAGCAAGACCCTCGGGGGTCAGACAGCTATCAAGGTCACAAGGCTTCCTGCCAGCCTAGGAGCCCAAAGGACAATGGTCTCCTCAAAGCAGCCTCAAGCCCGCCCACACACACTCGGGGTGCAGCTGAGGAGGGGTCATGCCCTGTGTCCCCCCAGTCTCTATCTCACAGCCGGCCTTGTACCCCTCCTCACACTGGTTGAGTGGGAGCCAGACCCTGAGTTACAAGTGTGCTCTGCAGTTTATGAGCTGAATGTAGAAAAATCACGATTCTGTCCTGTGCCTTGGTTTCCCCAGGAGTGAAACAGGAGAATCATGGAACCTACTCATGCACTGCTGTGAGGATGACCTACGTGACAATGAGGAAGGTGCTCAAGAAACTGCCTGGCAGGCCTGAGTGCCGTGTGAGGTCAGTTCTATCTGGCGAACGAGTGACAGGACAGAGATACCTGCCCAGCCTCATCCCTCTCACAGCTTTGGCCAGAGGCTGGCCCAGGGCTGTCACCTGCGGAGCACAGGCTGTCTCTCTTCTGGGAAGACCGAGTTTCTCCAGGGGCTGGAAATGCCTAACACATTTGCCCAGGTTAGTCTCCCTGAGATCAGTAGCCAGGATGGGGTGGGGGGAGCCCTCTGGGGACACAAACCCACCCAGACCCCAGGGAGGCTGGGGAGGCAGTGTCTCTCTGCTCTGGCTGCTGGGACTCTCACTAACGGCAGGAGAGATGGGAGCGAGGCCTCCGGACATTTTTTAAGATACCTGTTATGAAACACTTAAGGCACAGGCAAGTAGGAAGAGTGATTTAGGGAACACCCACATACCCACAACCCACCTAAGAACTCAACCATCCTTAGTGAGCAGCACCTGCATCCCCTCGCTCCCCCGTGTGCCCACCCCTCTCTCCGTCCGAGGGCAACTGCTCTCCTGCATGCAGAGGTCAGTTCGCTCTTCCAGTAACCTGTGTGCACAGCCCAGGGTCCTTCCTGGGGCTGAGTCCAGAAGGTGTGTGCATCAGTGTGTCTCGGCCAAGTCCCCCCTGGCCTCTGAGGGCCATGTCACACTGACCTGCTTCCTACCCCGAGAACACACAAGCTGGCATAGACAAAAGCAACTCTGCACAGCCAGGAAAAGCCCAGAGTAAGAACTCAGGAATGCAGCTCGAAGTTCAGCACAGGGCCTGAGCAGAAGTAGGACTGTCCGGGCACATCAGAGCAGTCTGGTCCACCACCTGGGAATCTGTGCCCTGTAGGGAGGTGGTGGGATCCCCACACCTGGGTTCAGCCTCTGAATGGAACTGACCCACATAGGGTCTCCTCTGGCAATTTATGGATGTTTCTGGGAAGGAGGCCAGGGAGATACATGGCAAAGTTGCTGAGCCTTCTCTGGCACAAATAGGTTGACCCGCTATGTCTCTAAAGGGGGAGCCAGGCACGTGCAACTATGCAGATATCACATATTAACCTTACTCAGAATCCAAACTAAAACCCACACACGGGAACCAGAAATCCCAAATACGGTATCATAAATACTGTCAGTCAGTCAAAGGTCCTGGGTAGAAAGTAATATCCTTGCAACGTCTATTGCCACTCTTTTAAGAACAGACCCCTTTTTCTGGAGACTGTCTGGGATGAGTTCAGATGGGAAGAAGGCATGCTAGCATCATCCTGTCAACTTGTACTCTTTGTCTACTTTTCAGGAATGTGCTGGCCTAAGGGTACAGAAAGTACTGAGATGAGGGTTATAAAGAGAATTTAAATAGTTAAATGAGATGGAACTTAAAAGAAAAAAAAAAACAACAAATAATCTAAGAAATACAAACCATAGGAAAAGAGAAATAAAAACTAAAAAGGAACACAACAGGAAATAAATACTAAAATAGTAGACCTCAGTACAATTATATTAATAATTATATTAAGTGTTGATGGACTAAATAGCTCATATAAAAGCAGAGATTGTCAGAGTACATACAAAACAAGACTCAACTACATTATGTCTGTTTTAAATTATTTTTAAACAATATGGATAAAGATAAGTTATGCAAAATGTAGAATAAGACTAAAGTGTTGGGGCCAGTAGGTGGCATGGTGGTTAAAGTGCTAGACTCCCACGTGGCCAACCGCAGTTTGAGTTTCAGACATGGTGGCTTGTTTTCTCACTTTCCCTTTCTCGCTATCTCTGTCTCTCTCAGATCAAAGTAAAAAAATAATAACAACAAATAAAATTAAATAAATAAATGATTATTTTTAAAATAATAATAATAAAATTATTATTAAATAATTCTTAAAAAAGGAAAAGGAGGATGGAGTGTTTATCTTAATATTTGATAAAGCAAACTTCAAAACAAAGATTACTGGGACCAGCAGATGATGTATTGGTTACATTGCTGGACTCCCACATGGCTGACCGCAGTTTGAGTCCTGGACCTGGTGACTTGAAACTCATACCAGAACATGTATGCACGTGGCCAAGAGGAGAATGGAGGAGAAGGGATTGTGATGTGGCATCCCCCATTGGGGGTGATTTTTCACTTTCTCTAGCTTTCTCTGTCTCTCCAGCAATGGTACATACCCTATAGCAAAAAAACTCTCTTAAAAATAAACACAAAGATTATTATCCCAGTGCCTACCCCACAGCTGGCTTCCTAGCCTTCCTCATACCAATCCAGCAGAAGTCAGACCCTGGGTTATAAATGTGCTCTGCTGTTTACCAGGTGAATGCAGGCAGATATTATTAAGAAAGATATCTCAGGGACCAGCAGATGGCATAATGGTTACGTCGCCATACTCCCAAATAGTCTGCCGCGGTTTGAGTCCTAGACCCCGGTGGCTTGAAACTCAGGTGGGGTGCAAGTGCATGTGTGCCCAAAATCCCAAGAGGAGAATGGTGAAGGGACTGTGGCATGGCCATCCCTCTGGAGGGTGATTTCTCACTTTCTGTCTCTCTGTCTCTCTGGCAAGCACATGTACCCTATAGTAAAAAATCTATTTTTTTTTTAAAAAAGAAAGGAAAAAGATATCTCATAAAGATTATGGTTTTACTTGATCGAAAACCATAGTTATCATACATGTGCATACATCTAATAACAAAGCTTCAAATATAAAGGTCAGGGCAGCCAGTGGCATGGTGGTTAAGGCATAATTTAAGTCCCAGACCTGTTACTGGCTTTCTCACTCTTTCTCTCTGTCTCATTCACATATGCACATGGCTTGTAACAAATTTTAAAATAATAATAATAATACAATAAAATTAAATAAAGAATTCTAATTTTTTAAGAGAGATTTTTGCTATAGGATGCATGTGCTTGCCAGAGAGACAGTGATAAATCACCCCCCGTGGAGGATAGCCATGCCACAATCCCTTCCCCTCTATTCTCCTCCATGCCACAATCCCTTCCCCTCTATTCTCCTCTTGGGGTTTTGGGTGTGTGTGCGCACACACATGTGCATGGTGTGAGTTTTAAGCTGCTGGGTCCAGAACTCAAACTGTGGTAGACTATGTGGGAGTCCAGAGACATAACCATTACGCCATCTGCTGGTCCCAATAATTCTAAATTTAAAAGAAAAAAATTAGAAATTTACAAATCTGTTTTTGCAAAAAATTTGCAAAGCAATGCCACTCTACTCACTAAATTCTGTTTTGGAAAAATACAGATACTGTGTTTTGTAAAAAAAAAATTTTTAAGAATGATTTTATTTAACTGTATTTATTTATTTTAATTTTATCACAGAGGGACAGAGAGAGAGAGAGAAAAAGGGAAAGCAAGCCGCCAGGTCTGGGACTTGACCTGCTGTCAGCCATGTGAGAGTCTAGCACCCTTGACCACCATGCCACCTGCTGGTCCCATGTTTTGTAAAATTTAACTTTTATGTTACAATTATAGAATATATTTTTGTAATTTTTGGATACATAAAAGTTACCATAGAATTAACCATAGAGCCTAAATGCATAGATGCATTTACCAATATGGAGGACATGCTGGGCCATAAAATAAGTCTCAATAAATTTACAAGAACTGAGATCATGTGGAGTATGTTCGCTGGAAACCATAATTTTCAAAAAGAAGACAATATTGAAATCAAAATGATATCAAAAGAAAACCAGATCAATGGAAATTAAGCAACATACTTTAAAAAAATCTATGAGTTAAAAAATTAATAACAAGAGAATTAGAAATAGGTCAAAGTGGATGATAATGAATAAACAGCATATCTAAAATTATGCAATGCAGCTAAAGCAGTGCTTAGAGGAAAATTTATAGCTTTCAGCACATATATTACAAAAGAGAAAGGGTATACGGTTAATGACCAAAAATTCTACCTTAAAAAGTCATGGGGGGGGGGAACAGCAAACAAAAAAGCAGTTTGACTCTTCTTTTTCTCACTAAGATGGGTAAGTCTGGAGTGAGAAAAAGTGGGAGAAAAGTGGGCCATGTCTCAAGATTCCTCCAACCACATCTGAAGTTAATTCCTTCTAAGATTTCTTTTTTTTTTTTGCTTTCCCCACATCCTTATCATAACAGCCATCAGCAAACTACAGAGCTAGAAGTCAGGAGAATTGTTCACAGTCACCTCCTCCCCAGGTCCACCTTCTACCTGAGGTTCAATATGGGGAACTCCATGAACTCCACTGCTCCCCAAGCAAGTTCAATCAGGGGACTCCCAACCCAAGTCCTCTCTCTGGTTAGAAACACTTGGCTTATATTCATTCAGTTGTTCAAATATTCACAGAACACCTGTGTTTAGGAAGAGTTTATTGATTGTAAAGTACAGAGACTTTTATGACATAACCTCTAGTAGAGACCCAGTTCTGCAATTTACAGGCAAATCTGGCCAAGTGATTTTTTTTTTTTCCATTGGATGTCAGGTTTTTTTTTTTTTTTTTGAGAAGTTTTTCGCTATAGGGCGTGTGCGCTCGCCAGACAGACAGAGAGAGACATAGAGACAGAAAAGCGAGAAATCACCCCCCAGGGGGGATGGTCACGCCGCAATCCCTTCTCCTCCATTCTCCTCTCGGGATCTTGGGCACGCACGCACACGCGCCCGGCGTGAGTTGTAAGCCACCGGGTCCGAGACGCGAACCGCGGTCGACTACGTGGGAGTCCAGCGACATAGCCATTACGCTAACTGCTGGTTCCCTGGATGTCAGTTTTGATCACTCACGAAACAGGGATAACACAACTATCTGTCCATAGGCTTGTTGTGAGGGTTGAATGGAAGAATATACACAAATTACTTAACCCAGGGGGTCCAGCAGTTAGGGTAATGGCTATGTCGCTGGACTCCCACGTAGTTGACCGCGGTTCGAGTCCCAGACCCGGTGGCTTAAACTCAAGCCAGGCGCGTGTGTGTGCGTGCATGCGTGCGTGCCCAAGATCCCGAGAGGAGAATGGAGGAGAAGGGATTGCGGTGTGGCCATCCCCTCTGGGGGGGTGATTTCTTGCTTTCTATCTCTCTGTCTCTCTCTGTCTGTCTGGCGAGTGCACGCGCCCTATAGCAAAAAACCTCTCCAAAAACAGAAAAAAAAAAAAAACTTAACCCAGAGTCAGGTCCACAGCAGGGGCTCAATCACGGGGAGACTGGGAGAAGATGCTAGTAATATGGACACCAACCCAGCCCCTATCCTCCTGCATTATCTCTCAGAATGTATGTTCTTTCCTCCCACAGGACACGCCAGCTCACACGGCCCCGTGCTTACCTTGGATCCTCAGGCTCTCTTGGTACTGGATGATGAAGTACTCCTGCGTCTGCTGCAGCTTCTTCAGCTCATTCTCTGTGTCCTGCGTGACCAGCCGCAGCTCCTCAAATGTCTGGTTGATCTGCAGGTGTTTCTGGGACATGGCATCGACCAGGATCCCAGCAGGGGAGCTGCACTGAAGACAGATTGAGCAGGAGTTGTTACAAGGAGCAGGATACTAGGCAGAGAGGATGGGAGGAAAGCTCAGGCCTGCGGGAATGCCAGTGTTACAGACACCACAATCTGGAAGGAACAGTCATTTGAGTCAGAAGATGATGGGACCAGCAGGTGGCATGGTGGTTAAGGCACTGGACACTCCCATGTGGCTGACCATGGTTCAAGTCCTGAACCTGGTGGCTTGCTTTCTCAGTTCCTCTCTCTCTCTCTATGTGTGTGTGTGTCTCTCTCTGGTCAAATTAAAATAAATGAATGAATAAGATTAAATAAATAATTTTTTTAAAAAAGATGATGATCACTTGCCAGAATTGGGGTGGAAAAGAGAAAAAGAGAGAAGGAACAGGTAACCTGGCAGATAATGACGCCTTCATAGAAGAAATTTATTTTTATTTTTTAATTTTAGTTTTGCTAGAGTGTGCTCACCAGAGAGAGAGGGAAAGTGAGGAATCACGCCCCCACACATTGCAATTCCCTTTCCTCCATTCTACTCTCATGATTTTGGACGCATACATACACACACATGCCCAGTATGTTTCTCAAGCTGCTGAGCCCAAGACCCGAACCACGCATTTAGCCATGTGGCCTCTAGCTGCTTTAACCTCCATGCCACCTGGTTGTCCCTGTTTTTAATTAAGTTAAATTAAATTATTATTATTATTATTATTATTATTATTATTTAGGTTTTTGCCATAGGATGCATGAACTCACCAGAAAGAGAGAGAAAAAGGGAAGTAAGAAATCTTCCCTCCAGGGAATATGGCCATGTTGCAATCCCTTCTCCTCCATTCTCCCCTCGGGATTTTGGGCACGCATGCACACATGCCCAGTGTGATTTTCAAGCCACTGAATCCAGGACTCAAACCATGGTCAGCCATGTGGGAGTCCAGTGCCTTAAGCAACTCACCAACTGCTGACCTCTGTTTTTAATTTATTTATTATTTATTTTTTACTGGGGCCAGCAGGTTGCATGGTGGTTGAGGTGCTGGACTCCCACATGGCTGATGGTGTTTCAAATCCCACACCTTGCAGCTTGCTCACTCTTTCTCTTTCTCTCTCTTATGGGTGCATGTGCCCTATAACAAATTAAAAATAATAATAATATAAAAATTAAATTAAATTAAGAATTCTTTAAGATTTTTTTTCTTAATTTATTTCTTCATGGGGCTGGCAGGTGGTATGGTGATTAAGGTGCTGGACTCTCAGGTGGCTGAACACAATTCAAGTCCCAGACACGGTGACTTGCTTTTCCACTTTTCCACTCTCTCTCTCTGGTCACGTGAAACAATAACAATAATAACAATAATAATAATAATAATAATAAATTAAATTAAATAATTCTTTAAAATTTTTATTTCTTCCATGAAAGAGACTGACATGCCCTACATGGTCCTCACACCACAATCTACCCCCAGCTAGATTATAGACATACACATGCATACCCGGCATGTTCAGGGAAGAGGACCTGGGACCCTCCCCTGTGGCCCAGTTACATTCTCACTGTGCCACCATCTGGCCCCCATAGTAGAAATTTCTATTAGGTCGTCAGGAAAGTCATGACACATTTCTCTGTGCAAATATTCATCACGACTTTCCCAACAACCCAATATATATATATTTTTTGGAGAGGTTTTTGCTATAGGGTGCGTGCACTCACCAGAAAGAGAGAGAGAGACAGAGAGACAGAAAGCGAGAAATCACCCCCCAGGGGGGATGGCCATGCCACAATCCCTTCTCCTCCATTCTCCTCTCGGGATCTTGGGCACGCATGCACACACACCCGGCGTGAGTTTAAGCCACCGGGTCTGGGACTCAAACCGCAGTCAGCTACATGGGAGTCCAGCGACATAGCCATTATGCTAACTGCTGGTCCCAACCCCATATTTTAGATGTGGCCTGGAATACCAAAATATTCCAGAAAGAGCCAATCTAGGGCCAGCATTGTAGTGCAGCAATTAAGTGCTATGAAGTGGAAGCCAAACTCCATAGACAACATGGGTTTGAGTCCTGGCCCCGGAGGCTTATACACTGGGTATGTGCATGTGCACAGGCCCATCATTCTGACAGGATACAGAACTGGAGGAAAAAGCACTACAGCATGACTAACCTTCACTAAGAGGTGTTCTCTCTCTCTCTCTCACTCTCTCTTTATCTTTGTATGCACACACACACACACACACACACACTATATTATAAATACATTTGTAAAAAGAAATAATGATTATTTTTTTAAATAATTATTTATTTAATTTTACTTATCACTATTGTTATTTTTTTACATTTACTGCAGGGTACACGTGCTCACCAGAGAATGACACAGAAAAAGAAAGGGGTAAGTGGTAAGCCACCAGGTCCAGGACTTGAACTGCATTCGGCCATGTGGAAGTTCAATGCCTTAACTACCGTGCCACCTGCTGGCCCCAACAATGGTTTTTAAGGAAAGATCTTGTGAGACCAGCAGATGGCATAATGGCTACGTCACTGGACTCACACAGAGTCGACCTCAGTTTGAGTTCCAGACAAGGCAACTTAAAACTCATGCTGGGTGTGTTTGTGCATGCGTGCCCAAAATTCTGAGAGGAGAATGGAGGAGAAGAGATTGTGGTGTGGCCACCCCCCCTGGGGAGTGATTTCTCCCCTTCTGTCTTTCTGTTTTTCTCTGTCTCTCTGGTGAGCACACACACCCTATAGCAAAAATCTCTCTAAAAAAAAAAGAAAAAAAGATCTTGTGACTTGGAGAGGAAGAGGCTGAACCTCTCAGACCCTCAAAAGGAAGTTATAGGGAGGTATCAAGAAGGACCCAAGGAAGGACCCAGCCATTCCTTCAACACCTGGCTGAGAGGGGACCATGTCTCCAGTGAACTGTTCTTGAAACAAATTGCAGACTCCCTCTGGCCTCCGCTGGCCTAGCCGATAGCCTCTGCCTACCTCCACCCCCACTCTGTAGCTGGCCAAGCACATAGCTATGTGTATTTTTTGCTTCTGTTCCTTGAACATGCAACCATGTTCCTGCCTCAGGGCCTTGGTGCTTATTGTTCCATCAGTCTGGAACATTCTGGCACCAAGTCCTCCTGAGGCATGTTCCCAAGTGCCCTCGGATGGGCCAATTCACAGTAGCACTGCCCTTATCTGAAAGTGTCTTGTTCTTGTATGTGTTTACTTGTTTCTGGTCTGACTCCCTGTGCCAGAAGGTGTGGTCCCCAAGTTCTAGAACTTTGTCCATCTTGAGCACCACAGAATCTCCAAGGCTAAAACATCAGAGGTATTGAAGAACAGACTGACAGCCGGGAGGAGGGAAGATTCCCAAACCAGGACATCCCAGTGTCCTAGACATGCATTTCCTACGCAGGGCCGGATTCACTGCTATGTTTACGGGTGGACATTTTACTAGTCTGTGACTGCCATAAACCAGGGCGTACAGGGGTTGTGCTGGAAGACCTTTTGTGACCAGCTCCTTCCTGCCTCCTGTATTACCTATTGTAACTCTCCTGCTGCTGGCTCCTTGCTCTCCAGTTACACTGCCAATTTGAAAGCCTTCAAATGCATAAAGCAATCCATGCCTTCCTGCCCTCTCCTATGTTGCTACTTTGGCTAGAAAATTCATCCTTCCCTTTTTCCCTACTGCCAGCCCATTCTAATCTGAATTGGGCACTTTTTCCATATATGTCCCTTAAACTTAGCTCACCTCTAGAGAATCTATCTTTCTGGAGTTCCTTCTGGACAGAGAGCAGGACTTGATCTGTTTTTCTAGACCTAGTCTCCATCAGACACACAGTAGGACCTCAAGATTTGTTTACCAAATGAACTGTAAAATTCCCTGAAATCAGTGTCCACAACCATAAATAAATAACAACTACCTTTATCTTTAGAATCATGCCGTGAGGGGCTAGCAGATGGTGTGGTGGTTAGGGGTGCTGGACTCCCACATGGCCGACCACAGTTCAAGTCCCAGACCTGGTGGCTTGCTTTCTCACTTTCTCTCTGTCTCTCTCTGGTCAAATTGAAATAAACAAACAAACAAACAAATGAAGTTAAATAAAATAATTCTTTAAAAAAATAATAGTGCTGTGAGCAGGATTATAAATTCATTTTGCTCTACTGCAGATAATGTAGACTTTGTACCACTATCCAGGCAGAGGTTCGATGCCTTTATGATTTCAGAACTTGAGAAACAAGTCCCCCTGCCTGGACCTTACTTCTCTGAGGTACCTGTGATATTTCTTTTTTTATTATTGCTATTTTATTTTAATTTATTATAGGGCACATGCACTTGCTGCAGAGAAACAGCAAGAGAGAGTGAGAGAGAGAGTGAGCAAAATTACCCCCCAAGAAGGATGACCATACTGCAATCCCTTCTCCTACATTCTCTTCTTGGGATTTTGGGTGTGCATTCACACACATCCAGCATGTCTTTCCGAGTCACTGGGTCTGTGACTCAAATTGTGCAGTTGGCCATGTGGGATCCAAACACTTCAACCACCACACCATTGACTGGCCAAGCTTATTCATTATGACAGACCATGGCTCTGTTTCTGTTCACAGAAACTACCAGAATCCTTTTTATTTTTTAAGAGATATTTTTGATATAGGGTGCATATGCTCACTGGAAAGACAGAGAGAGACAGAGAGACAGAATATGAGAAATCCCTCCTCATGGGTGATGGCCATGCCACAATCCCGTCTCCTTCACTCTCTTCTTGGGATCTTAGGCACGCACACAATGCGACCAGTGTGAGTTCCAAGCTGCCAGGTCCAGGACTCAAACTGCAGTCAACTACATGGGAGTCCAGTGACGTAACTGCTACATCATCCGCTGGTCCCCCAGAATCCATTTTTAATGTTGGCCTCAGCCCCACTTATTGAATATCAAACCTTTTCCCTAGTGATTTGTAATGCCATCTCTGAAACAGACTGAGTTTCCAGATGTGTGTGTATGTATGTGTCTATCTGTCTTTAGGGCTTTCATTTTTTTTTTTCCATTGGTCTGTCTGTCTCGTCCCACAGTGACACTCACAATAACCCTATAAGGTACTGTCCCTGTTTTACAACAGAAGAAACAAAAGTTCAGAAAGGTTAAGTCGCTTGCTCAAGTCACACAGTTAGTAAGCAGTCCAGCCAGGGAGCAGACCTAGGGGGTCTCTCCATACCAGTAAGTTATACTGCCTCTCACACTTGCCCATGTCTCTTGTTTCTTTGTTGTGCCCTCATGCCGGTGTTTATATAAACACAGTTGGGTCCAGAGAGAAAGGCATGCGAAAGGACTTCCCGGCTCCCTCCCCATCCCATGGGACACTCACGTTGTTGGCTTCTCGGACCAGCCTCTGTTCGTTGTACAGAATGTGCCGGATACAGCGGACCAGTTCCATGGGGCAGCGGTCATATGTGTTCTGGAAGAATCCAACAGCAGTGCCCCAGTGGCTACTCTCTGCCCCAGCCATGCCCATCCCAGAGCCATACCCACCCCTTCCTCTCCTTCAGTCCCTGTCTGTTTTTCCCAGGAGGCCTCAGGAACTTTCCCCAGAAAGCGACAAGGTGTCTCGATCTTTTCTTTCCTTGACTTCCTCTCCCAAATCTTCATATTTGTTTTGCAGTGAAGTAGAAACCCACAGATTATAAAGCGCTTCCAATCTACCATTTCCTCTCTCATAGCATGGAAACTATGACAGAAGCAGAAACAATTATCCCCATTTCACAGATGAGTACACTGATACTCAGAGAGGTTAAGTACTTGTCCAGAGGCAAACAAGCGAATGAGCAGAAGACTCAAGACTCAAGGCCAAGGTACTATCTACCATACACCTGCCCCTGGTTTCCTATTTTGCCCTTCCCCTCAGGTTTTCCCCATCTCTTCCCTCTTCTGGGATGGACTTTTCTTTTCTGGGCACCTTGATGTTCAAATTTAAGAAGAATTCTCTAAAAAATCCAAGTGAGTCCTGGGGCCGGCAGGTGGCGTGGTGGCTAGGGGCACTGGACTCTCACATGGTCGATCACAGTTCAAGTCTTGGACCTGGCAGCTTGCTTTCTCACTTTCCCTCTCTCTCTCCCTCTGTCTCTCTCATCAGATTAAAAACTAAGTAGATAAGTAAATAAAGATAAATAAAATCATTCTTTAAAACAAAAACCCAAGTGAGTCCCAGTAAGTTCCAAATTATGATGATCACCTACGGCCTTTTCCTGTTTCTACAAAAACTCCCTCCCTTTCTCCACACTCTTCCCACCTCCCATAAAGAAGAAGCCACATTCTTATTTCTGAATTCCAATTCCAAGGCCTTTTATCTAGCTCTTGCTTCCAGGGCAACTCTGCTTCCTTTCCCATCCGCTTTGGCACCACTCTCAACATTATGGGTGCCTCAAGAGGACACCTGGCTGCCTCTTCATTCCCTCGTCTCTACAAAGGCATCCTGACTTAGTCTACCTCCACCTGCTTGCTCTGTCCATATGTCAATTCATCCATCCTCTTTCTGCTGAGAGCAGATGTCCCCTTGCTCTGTAGTTTGCTATGACAATCTAACAGGTCTGATTTACAAAGAGGGGGTGGGGGAAGTTTAAGAGAAGTTGCCGCTAAGTTCATGGTCACACAGTGAGTCAGTGGCCAGGCCAGGAAAAAACCCAAGGGTTCTGATGCTGGAAAGAGAAGGCGGGTGCTGCCTCCCTTAGCTGGCCCAGAGTTCACACCCACCTGGAGCTGCTTGGCGTAGTGGCCCAGCTTGATCTTCAGTAAAAACCCATCTTCCCCCACCTGGTGCTCCGCCTTCTTCTGCAGCTCTTGCACCAGACCCTCTAGGAGCTGGGTGGCCTGGGCTCGGTCCTGGGGGTTGTCCAGGTCAATGGCATCCCTCAGGACAGGGTGGGGGAGAGAAATCTACTATAGCATCTCCACAGGCAAGGAGGTCAGCCACCAAGAGTGGTGTAGACTTGTTCCTGGCAGCTCCGCAGGCATTGGAGTCTAGAAACATCTTCTCTTCCCTCCCAGGCTCCTATTTCCCTGTTCCCCTTTCCCAGGGACACTACCCCTTGTACACAGAGAAAGACAGGACCAGAGTCACAGGAAGCCACGAAGAAATCTAGGGGACAAGGGCCCTGGATGGCCGGGACCTGGAGACAGAGGCGCAGGGCAGGGGCACCTACCAGGGCTGGCTCTCGATCCACTGTGCCAGGTAGTGTCGGACCTCGATGGGGAAGTGCTGCCCGTACAGCACCTGCATCTGGCGCAGTGCATCTCCTTGCAGCTGCTGGGCCTGAATCCAGCCCGCCATGGCCCTTCACCTGGGGCGAGCAGAGGCCTTAGGCCGAAGACCAGGCTTGCTGCTGCCTTGGTGCCCACCCCATCTCTGGACCGCGGTCAGGCCTGGCCCCTCCTCCCAGACACGCTTTCCTGTGCGGGAAGATGATGAGGAAGGGAAGCCCGCCCTACCCCTCCAACAAGGAACCCGCTAAGACGGTGTGGGGGGGGGTAGGAGGGGGTGCTCTGGAGACACAGGTGCCCTCCCCTCTTTCCCTTGCCCTCCTTGCCGCACCGGGGCTTCCCCGGAGGGGGGTTAGGTAAGGCTAGAAACTGAAAGAGAAACTTGACTGAGACCCACAGGCCTTCTGGAGAGGGCTGCAAGAATCCCCCCACCCTGCCTCATACCCTGGGTCCCAATTTCTGGGGAGGGGAGATACGCCACTGCAATGTTAGGGCAACACAGCGACGGCTCCCACTCGACGGATCGGTCCCCTCAGGCACGTGGCCAGGGATGGTCAGGGAGAGAGGGCTGGGGAGATGGGCGTTCCCCCTCGCTGCGCCCCCGGCTGAGCCCCCGGGTCTCCTGATGTCCAGCCCGACTGCGCCCCCTCGCCTTGCATGCGAGGACTGCGCCCACCCTCTGCTGCCTCTCTTGGTGCCCATCCCTTGGTCCCTGGTCCCTGGTCCCAGGTTCCTCGTCCCTCGTCCCTCGGCCGCGCCGCACGCTGCGCTGAAACTCCCTCTCGGTGCCGGGCACGGATCCGTACACCTTGCGCGGCCGTCGGGCTCCGGGGAGCCGGGGAGCCGGCGGCTGAGTCCGGGACCGGAGCCGAGGGCCCGCGCTCTGCGCGCGCCGCCGGGCCACCCACCTGGTGGGCCGAGCGGTCCGGCGGCGGGGCCCGCTGTGCGCCCCCGCGGCTCTCGCTCCCGGCCGGGCTCCTGGCGGCGGCGGCGGCTGTTACTACAGGAAGGAGCAGAGAGCTGCGATTTCCTCCTCAAAGGTCAGCTGCCTCCGACAGACCATACACAGCGCGCGAGCTCGCGCCAACACCCCTCCCAGCCCGGGTCGGCCCTCCTTGCCTCCGCCCTCGGTCGCTGGCTCCTCGGCGAGTGCGCAGCGGCGGCCGCGGCCTGACCGGGGCGGGCAGCGAGGCGGGGCGGCGCTGGGCCTGGGGGCTGCCCCGACGGCGGGGTCCCCCGGGAGTCCCAGCCAGCCCTCGCCTGCGGCTCTGCGGGCGCATCCCGGGACCATGGCGGGCCAGCTGCGCAGGAGTGGCCGAGGGATGGGCCGGGAAATCCCGGACTCTGGAAATCCCAAACCGAGGCCTTAGTTTTCTCATCTGTAAAAAGGGAGGAGGGAAACATCTCGCTGGAGATGTTTTCCAACTCTGGCGGGTCATCTTTTGAGTCTTTAGATTTAAAAATGTAAGAGGGGTGTGTGTGTGTGTGTGTGTGTGTGTGTGTATGTGGGTTGAGGGGGCCACAGCTATGACCTCAGAGGCAAAGCCACAAGGAGGGAAAGGACTGGGGATTCCAGAGAAGACAAGCTCACCACCGCGGCCGCCCCACCTCCTTCCAGTACTTTCACCATTTAAACCCACCCAGCGGGAGCAGGAAAGAACCTGGGCAGTCATAGGTCTCAACCCTTCCCCCTTCGGCAATTTTGCAGGTAAGACATGGAAGTCCGGAGAGGGGAAGGGTCTTGCCTAGGGCTACCCAGTGGGTACATGGCCTAGTCAGCAGGCCGGGATTCATCAGCCATGCTGTCTGTCCATTTGCCCCAGCCCAGTCCCACCTGAGGTTAGTCCTACTTCAGGAAGGTCCAGGGAGGGGCTGTCTTCTGTCTTGAACCCTCATAACTGCCTACTGGCCTTGTCATAGCAGAGAGCATCCCCCCAGAGCCCCGGCCTGGGCCATAACCCTCCTCTCATGGCCTGCCCCTCCCCAGGCCCAGGGGTTGGGTAAGGCAGGACTGGAAGCCTTCCATCCCCTTTACCCAACTTCCCTCTCCTCTGGGCCTCCCCTCTGCCTGGCAGCTGGTATTGGCAGCACCGAAGGAGGGGCTAGCCTGGCTGCCCACTCACACCCAGCTGGGCCAAGACTGTGTGTCCTGGGGGAGTCATTCTCATCTGCCTCCCTCCTGGCCAAGCCCTTCTTGGATCTGTTCTTTTCTCTCCATTTCCCACTCATACTCTCTCTTCTTGCCCCTTACTACCTCCTCCAGTTTCTTTTAACTTCAGAGAAAAATAATGAAGTTCAAAGCTGCAGAAGCCAGAAGGTCTGGGTTCTCCCCGCCTTCCATGTGTGGTCACTGTGTCTTAGTTGGCAGGATCACGAGGAAAGGAATTGAAAACCGTAAAAGGGTGAGTGGAGGACTTGGGGGAACCTGACTTCCCAGATGTTCTGAGGGGGTGCTAGGGAGGAGGAAACACAGCTTCTTCCCTGGCTCTGTGCAATGGAGTTGGCAGGGGAGGGCCAGACACACGGAGCCGGGGGCCGGGAGGGAACCTCTGGAATGAGTCATTTGTCAGAGCTGCAAGTGTCCATAGGATGACTTTACAAACATGGAAATAAAATGCCAGAGAGAGGAAGTGACATGGTCAGTGCCACACAGCCTGGCAGTGGAAGACTCAAAGCCACTGTTACATGGTGGGTGGGCCCCACTTGGCACCTGTGCCCTCCTGCCTTTCGCTCCACACATGTGTGGAAGTTGATTTGACCAGAGCCGATTCCTTTCCTTTCCAAGTCATCTGAACAAAGCCTGGAGGGGAGAGGACCACCCTTGCAATGTACTTACATCTGGGCACCTGGAAGAGGGTGATGTGGGGCTGCCTGCTCAAGACTGAGGGCCCTGCCTGCCCACTCCCAGGCAGCTGCCTCTCCAGACTCCTCCCCTGGGGCCTGCAGGGGCCTGCTGCTCTAGCTGGCAGTCCCACCCACCACACATCTGGCTGGGTTGGACTTGGCTAGGGTGTGGGTAGTCCTGGGTCCTAAAAAGCTTGCATTGAGATGCCAGTGAACACAAATGGAAGGGTTCGCCTAAAAGGGTATCTGTCAGTGTCTTCAGAACCCTCATGTCCCTTCCACTCCCCACCTGGGTCATGGCTGTTCCCCTGGCCGACCTCTGGCTCGCTCCTATTTGGTCTCTGTCTGTGAGGCCCCAAATCCTCATGTCTTTGTCATTGCATGGTCCCTTCAGTTCTTCCTCTCTCTCTAGGTCTCTGGTTATGTTTGATTCCGTCTGGGTTTCTCTGCATTTCTTTGTGCTTCTGCTCTTGCTTTGAGATAACGGAGCTTTCCCAGGATGGGCAAAGGCTGCTCAAGTGAGTAGAGAAGGGAAGAGTGTCAGAGTTGGGTTGGGGGCAGAGGTGAATGTGGTCATGGCTCCGGATAACACAACTACCCGGAAATGTCAAATTTGGGGTTTCTTTTTGCTTTCAGTCCCCTGGTTTGGTCTCTGCTATTTCCCACCACAAAGCACCCTGGTGGTTTTAGGGGACCAGGCTAGAGAGGAGAAAACTGAGGCCTAGGGGATGGGGTTCAGAAAGAGTAGAAACCACCTAGGGTCTAGACCAAGCTGTAGTACTTGCGCCTAAATCCCTTTACTCCCAATTCCAAGTCATGGTACAAGGTGAGAAGGAAAAAAAGGATTTTAAAAAATCTTACAGAAATACATTCCCCAAAAGAAGACTGGCCATATTTTATTAGGAATAATTATCCACAGCCTAGTCTGTAGTTAGCACACTATATATGAGGGGACTTAAAAAAGTGGAATTAAACTACAAGTTTATTTTGGTGCAAAAAAAACATTTGAAATCCATGCATAATTTTTTCATTAATATGCATTTCCCATGAACTTTATGAGGAACACCTCATACATATCCTAAAGGGAATTATGGCACATTTGTACACAAACGTGGTTATATGCCCTTGAACTCAACTAATCCTTGCAATAACCTTGCAGGCAGCAGGGCCAGAATCATCTCTTCTGCTTAGTCCAGGAAAGAAACCTGCCCAAGCTATCCAATCACTAAGAACTCAGCTGGCACCAGGGTCTGAGTTGTCTGGCCCTGTGGGCTGGGTCTCAGTACAACTTTTCTAGACTTCCTCCAACCCTAGCACACACTTGCAGAGTGAAGAGGTGTCCTTTGGCTGGGTTAGCCCATAATTGTTCTGTGGTGTGGAGCCTGGCATCTCCCAGCTCACGCCAGCTCATGCCTCCATTCTGTTGAATGAGGCGATATGACCTGTGTGTTACATGAAGGTGAGTTTGCATTTATGGAGGAAGAGAAGAATGGTCCCAAGTCCCCTTCCTTCCCCTCCCTCGAAGACCAGGTTAGCAGAGAAGACCCTGCTGGTGCTTCTACCCTGGGAAGAATAGACTGAGGTCACCTTGACCTGAATGTCCCTGGGGGGGTGGAGGGAGGAGATACAGAGATGCCTTTGTTTCCTCTGCTCCAAGTCCCTTCTTCAAGGAGAGTTCCTGTTGCATGGGAGCCAGAGGGAAGGTGGGGTGGGGGTGAAGGGCCTTCTCAAGAAACCTGGAGGTGTTCCAGGAAGTATCTCTGCGTCCATCAGTAGAGAAGGGAGAGCCGAAGCCTTGGGGCTCTCAAACATCCTCCTCTGCCCTCTGTCCTTCAGTTCTCTCATCCTGGTACCTCCCTCTAGACATGCTGCCCCCACTCTTGTTCCTGAAGACAGAGCAGGACCTAGGGAGCGTGAGTGTGTGCATGACCGTGTGAATCTGGGGCAGAAGGAGCTGCTGGGTTGGAGCAACGTCCATTCCTACCTCTGTCCCCCACACTCTTCAGGGAAGTCAGTTTACAGTGAAGTCACCAAGAGAACACAAGGCCATCCTGCCTGAGGCATAGTGACTGTCCTGGGTTTCTGAGAATAGAGGGAGAGGAGGTGTGTGGGACTGAACAGGGTGGGTGGGAGAGGAACAGCTGCCATGCCTACCTGCCTTGGGGGAGAGTCTCTCCCCAGACAAAGGGAGGAGGGGTGCAGGGCAGTGCTATGGGTATGTTTCCTAAATAGTCAGATGGGCAGAACGTGCACCCTTTGTACATCCTCCTCACTGCAGGGGCCGACCTAGGACCCTGGGGAGGGAAAGGAGAGGGGGACAGCTGAGCTGGATTGGCCAGGGTCCTGAGCAGTGCTGGGTCCGGCCTGGCTTCTCATCTGCACCCATGATGACTATCAGGCCCCTCTTCCCGCTGAGCTAGTTTGCCTCCTTCCAGCCCAACAAAAAATCTTTTGTGCCTTGGCCAGCCTGTTGTCTGACCACAAGCCCTCTGGGGGTGGGTGGGAGAGGGTAGTGCATCTCCTTCCCTGCTACCCCCCACCCCTCTGCCAACCACTCTGTCACTTTCCTTTGTTATGACTGGAGGGGTTCCTTTCTCACTGCCTCTGTTTCTCATTGTTCCCTGGTTTTTTTAAGTTTCAGATCCACCCATATCTTCTCTGTCTTCTCCCTGGCCCCCAGGCTTCAAAAAAGGACTCCCCAGTCCCAGGAGTGGGGAATATAAAGTCAAAATAAAACCTGGGTCAGTACCCCATGCCCTCCTGTTCAACTACCGGTCTGGTCTTTATTTGCTGCACCTTTATTTGAGATTAGCCCCAAGCAAAGGCCTCCCTTTCACCCTGTCCTTCAGCTGTGTGGTTCCTCTTATCCTGGCCTCTCAACTCTGAGCCTTTACGCCCTCCACCTCACATACCTGAAAGGTCATTCCTCACTCAATCACCTCATGAAATCCTTCTCATTTTTCATAGATTCAGTGGCCTAGAAGAAAACACAAAGGCTTTGGAATCAGAGGACCAGGTGCAAACCCTGGCTCTGCTGTGTGACCTTGGGCGAGTGAATCTGCCTCTCTGAGCTGTGCATCCTCACTTGTAAAAGGAGGACAGCAAGACCCACCTCCCAGATGACTATTAAGACTCAGTTACAGTGCCTGGCACATAGTAGGTGCTCAGGGACCTTGGCTAGTAGGTCTTTTCCTTTATCTTTCAGTTCCATCTGGCTCATAGGTCCCTTATGACTCTAACAAATTGCCTAGAGGGCCGCGTCCCATTGCTTGTTCATAATAGAGGCTTTGTAAATATTTGTTGGGTTAATGAAGGTCCCTACAACAGCATGGGGCTTTCCTAAGGTCTGACACTTCAAGGCAGGTGCCTGTCCACTCACTCAACACAGTGCCTGGAAGCTCCCTCCACCCTCTGCCACCCTGGCCTCTGCCTGCTCCAGTCCTACTGACCTGCTTTCCTGCCCAGGCAGCAGCAGCAGTCTCATCTCAGCCTGGAGCTGAGCGACATTTGAGTTCTTAACCTGTCCTGCAAGCCAGCAAGATACTGGCTGGGGTGGCACCCTACGCTCTCTTCTGCATCGGCCCCTCCCTCCGTGGATAATGAGGCATCACCAGACTCCGGGTGGAGAGGGCACTGTGACCCTGTCTCAGGAGGCACGGGGCCCCTTGGGCTTTCTAGAGAGAGATCTCTTTAGCTCTGGGTGGAAAGGAGCCCAGATTGGTGAGGCACACAGGGTGAGAAGGCTGGACTGTGAGGATCTCCAGGGGGCGAGTCCTGCAAGGACCTGCACATCCACGGCTCCCATCCTTTCCTGCAGCACCCGCTCCCTCCTGGTCCAATCAGCAGCTGGGGTTGGGCTGAGAGAAAGGAAGAGCAATGCTCATTTCTCAAGTGTCTTTTGTAAGCCAGGCATGGTGCTTGATTGCTTTCACAAACATGCTCAACTTTTTCCTTTAAAAAAAAAAGTCCATTTTATGGATGTCCTGCTAGGAAGCACGTGCACATGGTATAAAATGCATAAGATTCAGGGGGCAGGCAGGTGGCGTGGTGAAGGGCACTGGACTCCCACATGGCCGACCTTTCTTACTTTCCCTCTCTCTCTTTCACTCTGTCCCTCTCTGGTCATACAAAATAAACAAACAAATAAATAAAATAAAGTTAAATAAAAACAGTTCTTTAAAAAAAAACATAAGACGGGCCTGGCAGGTGGCATGGTGGTTAAGGGTGCTGGATTCCCACATAACCAATCATGATTCAAGTCTTGGACCTGGTGGCTTGCTTTCTCACTTTATTTCTCTCTCTCTCTCACTCTGTCCCTCTGTGGTCAAATTAAATAAATAAAGTTAAATAAAATAATTCTTCTTTTTCTTTTTTCTTTTTGGTTTTTGCTATAGGGTGTGTGCGCTCGCCGGAAAGACAGAGGGAGACAGAGACAGAAAGCGAGAAATCACCCCCCAGGGGGGATGGCCACGCCACAATCCCTTCTCCTCCATTCTCCTCTCAGGATCTTGGGCATGCACGCACACACGCCCGGTGTGAGTTTAAGCCACCGGGTCCGGGACTTGAACTGCGGTCGACTATGTGGGAGTCCAGCGACATAGCCATTATGCTAACTGCCAGTCCCAATAAAATAATTCTTTAAAAAAAAAAAAAAAGATTCAGAAGGATACATGGTGAAAAGTTAGTCTCTCCTCTTTCCTGTCCCCCAGGTCCTTTCTGGAGGGGCAACCACAGTTACAAGAGTCTCCAGTACACTTCCAGAAAGCGTCTGGGCATCTCCTATACTATGCTTTATCTCCTAACTTACACATGAACGGAAACTGAGGCCTTCAGAAGTGTAAAGTCCCAGGACTGAGATCTCACAGCTGGTGCATTAGCAGAGCTGGGATTTGGAACCAGAGCTAACTATAAAACTTGCTCTTTTCACCACCTAAGAAGGGAGAAGGGAGCCTGGACGCAGATGGAGCCCCTCCCAAACACTGGCTGAGGCCCTGAAGATCTGGGGCCTTGATCCTCCTGTCTGTTGAATGTCCCATGTCCCCTCCCATGGCTCCAGGGGCTTGTACTGACTTTTCCCCACATGGAGGCGAGATGTTCCCATAAGTGCCCTTCCCTGGCTAATGTGTGGCTAATCAGGTGGTCCCCCGGGGCCAGGCTGATTCCTGGGATCCACAGAGGTCTGGAGAGGGAAGCCACATGAACATGGGTCTCGGGTTGTGGTTTCAATTATGTTCCCAGAAAGTAGCCTCATCATCTCCCTGTGGCAGGGCAGGAGTGAGGGAGGGGGAGAAATGGGGGAGATTTTCCCCGTGTTCATCCACAAGACTGAGAGAAGGAAGTTGTACTCAGTCCTGACCGGGAGCAGGAGGATGCATGGACGGGGTTGGGTAGAGCCTCTTTCTTTCCTGCGTCAGGCCGGGTCGCCCTCCAGTGGACCTCTCCGGGTCTCCAGGTAACTCCCTGGGATCTTCCTCTCTTGATTCTCTCCGGAACCTAGCTTTCTTCTCTCTCATGTCTCAGTCTGGTGTTCCCTCAATTTAGAGGAATATGTCCCTGAGGCCCAGAAGAGGATCTCGCCTCGCCTGAATCGTCAAGCAGAGAGACGTAGGTGTTGGACCTTCCTTCCTGTCTCAGGATGACAACATTCTGTTCTGCTGAGGTAGTCACTGAGAACATTCCGTCCTTCATATCTGTGCACACAGCCAGTGAGGTCTAACTTGGTGCTGATCAGTCAGGGATTGCTATGAGCTGGAAGTCTAAAGAGACATGACTGCCCCAACCTTCCGGGCATCTAAACTAGCACCCTTGCAGCTGCAGCTCATCAGCGGCTGGGGCAACCAGGCTGAGTCCTCATTCTCGATCAGTCTTAGGAAGAGGGGCATAAATCTTAGCTGTTTCTAAAAACAACAACAATAATAATGATAGTTAACAGAGAATTAGTCCTTTAAAGTGTTTAAAGTGCTTTGCATGTTTCCGTTCCCTTAATTCTTGTAACACTACATGGTAGGTACTTTTACTATCACCATATTATACATGAGATTGAGGCAGAAAACTTGGGCAAGGTCACACAGCTCAAGGAATTGACAGGGCATCTGCTTTTAGACCCTGTGCTCTTAATGACGACATAGTCCTGTATTTCTCACTTCCGTTCCTAGATCATAGAATTTGTCCTAGAAATATTTTATTGGGTATCTTTTCTGGGCTGGGCACAGATGGGGGGATTTAAAAGGTGAATAGGTAGCATGTCTGCTCTTGGGTATGGAGACACACATAATCAAGAAATTATCCTTTGGGGCCAGTGGTTAAGGCACTGTTCTCTCAAATGGCTGACAATAGTTCAAGTCCCAGACCTGGTGGCTTAAACATCATGCCAGGAGTGTATGCATATGTGTCCAAAACCCCAGAAGGAAAATGGAAGAGAAGGGATTGTGCATGGCCATCCCCTTGGAGGGGGGTGATTTCTCATTTTCCCCCTCTCTTTCTTTCTCTCTCTCTCCAGCAAGCATACATGCCCTATGGCAAAAACCTTGAGGGAAAAGAAAAAAACTGTCCTTTAACATAAGTGGTGCTGTAATAGAGGTATGAACAACATGGGACAGAAAATAGATAGGGTGAAGTTGGAGCTGCCTGGAACAAGTGTCCTGGAAGAGCAGGCAGCAGGAGGGCAGGAGGACATTCCAGGCAGAGAACAGCATGTGTGCAGGTGTGAAAGCTGGAAAGAAAGAACCACGGCATACCCAAGTGTGAGCACATCACGGACAGGGACCGTCAGAGGGGTTGCCAGAGTGCTCAGGGCTGGTGCTTCTGTCCAGCTTCCTATTCCAGCCTCCAAGTTCTCTGCACTGACTCTGTGCAAGGCACGCACGAGGTATTGACTTAGGGTGTGGAACAGAAGCAGCACCTTTGTGGCTGGTGTTATTCCGGGGGTGAAGGGAGGGCTACTGGGAAAAAGCTGCCAAGGGAGGTTTTTGCTATAGGGCGCATTCGCTCGCCAGACAGAGACAGAAAGCGAGAAATCACCCCCCGGGGGGATGGCCACGCCACAATCCCTTCTCCTCTCGGGATCTTGGGCATGCATGCACACGCGCCTGGCATGAATTTTAAGCCACCGGGTCCGGGACACAAACCGTGGTCGACTACGTGGGAGTCCAGCGACATA
Organism: Tupaia tana; assembly: GCA_026018925.1. Classification (NCBI taxonomy): domain Eukaryota; kingdom Metazoa; phylum Chordata; class Mammalia; order Scandentia; family Tupaiidae; genus Tupaia; species Tupaia tana. Next base: position 48,949,944 of record JAKSZU010000011.1, on the reverse strand, counting down.
ACCATTATGCCAACTGCTGGCCCCTTTCACAGCTCTTGATCATCTCTGGACATGAACACTTTCATCTGGACAAACCGTAGGAGACTGAGAGAAGGGGTGCTCTGTGTGTATGTGTGGGGCTGGAAAGGGGTTTCCTCCCTTTTTGCATCTTGCAGCTGTGTTTCTGAAGCTCTGATATGACTTGCTTTGGTGCTGGCCCTTGGAGGGTTGCCAGGGAAACCGTTGGCCAGCTCTGGAGAAGTAGCAGGAGGGAAAGCTAGTGGGTGACTGGTCTGCCTTCTCTACATCGCACCCCTTACCTATTGTAGGGGAAAGAATCTTGGAGACCCTCTTCCCCAGGATCCTGCAGAGGGGATCCTTATTGTTTCTTTTCTGGATAGAGCAGTCTCTCCTGCAGCTCTGACTAGTAGGAACTAGCAAGATCTCCCTAGAGGGGGCTGGCAGGTGGCATTGTGGTTAAGGGCGTTGGACTCCCACATGGCTGACTGTGGTTCAAGTCCCGGACATGGAGGCTTTCTCCCTCTCTCTCTCTCTCTCTCTCTCTCTCTCTCTCTCTCTCTTGCTTTTGCTCCAGTACCTCTCTGGTCAAAAATGTAAATACAAATAAAGTTAAATATTTTTTTTAAAAAAAGATTTCCCTAGAGAGGGTAATGCCCCAGCTGTCTCTGTCCTCCACAGATTCACCCAAGAGCCATGAACAGGCCCAATCGGTCTGGGGCGAATATAAACTCCTGCTGTGCCCATCAGGCCTTTCCACCTGTTGGTCTGTAGGTCAGAGTGGTAAGGGGCAGGAGCCCTGGCTGAGACGCCCTCCAGGAGCAAACCTGGGATAATTATTGATCAGACTGCTGGACTTCTGACCTCGGCCTGGAAGGCAGAGGACCCGGAACGCGCGGACCTCGGCTGCGGGGGAGGGAGGTGGGCGGGCCGCGGAGTGGGGGGCAATCAACACAGCCACAGCAGTTGGGTCCGAGTCCTGCCAGTGGGGGTCGACTCTACCCAAACAAACAGCATGTGCTCTCGGCCCCCGGGGCCAACTGGGGAGCCTAGAGGGGCAGCCGCCCCTTCTCTGCGAACAGGGTTGCGCGCGGCGCTGGCCAAGCCCAGAAAGCCGCCACCCGGGTACGCCGAGGGGGTTCCGAGTCCCTGCAGGGTGGCCGCGGAGAGGGCGCGAGGGGCCACGGAGCCCGCGAGCACGCGCCGAGCGGAACCAGGAAGCGGCACGCGCTGGCGCGGGGCGCGCTCGGGGCTGCGGGCGGCGCGCTTCCCCGGGCCTCCGCGCGAGGGCGGCGCGCGCGCCCCCGTGGGCCCCGGCGGGAGGAGAGTCTGCGGCCGGAGCCGTCACCCCGGGCGGGGACCCAGCGCAGGCGACTACGCACGGCGGCCGGGCTGAAGGAGGGAGCGAGCGAGCGGGCAGACCAGCGAGCGAGCGGGGCCGGAGCAGCCACTGGCGCCCGGGAGGCCGAGAGAGGTAGGAGCTGCGGGGCGAGCCCTGGGCTTGGGGCCGGCGGAGCGAGGCCGGGGAGCCTGCCCCGGTCGGGCCCCGCGCTCCGGCCGCCGAGACGCCGGGCAGGGCCTCGCCGCCGCCATCGCTTCCCCGGCCGGAGGCGGCCGCGGTGGCTGCGAGCTCTGGTGAGGGGAGGGCTGCAGAAGGGGCCGGGGCGATGTCGGGGCGCGCTCGGGGGTCCTGCCGACGCTGTGGCGGGGCGCGAGGTGCACATCGCAGACTGTGCGCGTGTGTCTGGGTGGGTGTGTGAGGGACCCCCTAGCGAACCTCGGAGCGCGAAGCGGGCTGCTGTCGGCAGCCACACCTCATGTTGCAATTTCCAATAGCCCCCTGCCATCTCCCTGCCTGTCCTTTTTTTGCGACTCCGGGGGATGGGATGAGCCCAGAAGTGGCCGGTGAGGTGGGGGGTATTAGCAAAACCCCAAGAAACAGTGCCTTATAAGGACTCAGGACAACAGATACGAACGATTTGATAAGGCTCTGGGTACGAGATCCCACATCAGGACCCGCCAGACCTGGGCTCCGTGTGGCAGGGGGATGCGTTGTGTTCTTTTTTTTTCTAGCCAGGGGTAGTTAAAAAGTGCTCCTGGTGTCGGGGGTAGATATGGAGAGTCTGAAAGGGAGTCGTTGTATCACAAAAGCTGGTCTGAGGCTAGAGGAATCTGGCAAGATGGTCAGGGTGATCAAAGAGGAAAGAACTTGTGTGGAGCAAGAGGCGTTTGCAAACACTTGTAGCCAGCAGTGATGGAAACTGGCAGAGAACAAGCGCCAGCTTTTAGGAAGATGGGATTAATGAAAACCACAAAAATGTTAAAGGCAAAAAGAGTTACCGCTTCGGTCTCCGAGCTGTGCCCAGTTCTTCCTCCCTTCTTGTCCTCTGTGATCCGATCATACCTTGTATCAAATAAACTGTGGCACCGGTGGGTCACAGAACGTTAGAACTGGAAACGAAGGACCCCAGTGATTGCGCTAGGGCCTTTTATTGTACAGAGGAGGAAACAGGCCCAGAGATAGGTGGAGTAGGTGGCCCACTCAGTTCACAGGGCAGTTGAGCAGTTCAGGGACTCTCAGATCAGTGCTCTTCCCAAAGCATAATGAAGTATATAATCTCTGCCTAAATATAATTCCGCAGATTGTCTGTGGGATATCCTCATGGAATGCCCCTTGTGCACCGAAGGTGTCACCAAATAAGGTGTCACCAAATATAGCGGGCTTATGTCATTTTTTCAGTCTTCAGGTGGTGTTCGTTGCCTGCTTGTGTTTTAGGATTCCAAAGTGGCTGGATATCCGCCTGGGGCATAATGCCTTCAGCTGTCGAGCCTATATTATCTCAAATAATTTGTATCATTCAGTTAAGATAATGGAACTCTCCATCTTTCTCTAACATTGATTGTTCATTTATTTGTATGATATTGTTTTATGTTCATTGCCTATAGCTGGTAGAAGAGGACATATTTTTTTTTTTTTTTTAGTGTATCTTCCATGGTTTTCTAATATCATTTTGTAACACTGTGAATTGGATTAGTTCTGATCATTTCAAATGGGGAGAATCCTATTGATAGACTTCCTTTTAAGGCTTCAAGGTTTTCGTTTGTTTTGGTACCAGTTTCCATCTTATGGAAGGTGGATCACAGTTTAAAATGTATAGTGCTAAATGGAAGAAGGGGTTGCTGATTATAAGGAAAATTTACTGTGTGGCAATTTGTGGTGTGTGTCATGTTTAATTAAGACAGCACCACATCGTTAATAGGTAAGTGTTATCTATTACAGTAGGGTTTGCTTTCTGTAGCCTCTGGAAGGTGAAATTTTCAAGCACCAGGTTGAGACACAGGAAAGGAATGGAGAGGTTTTTTTATTTTCTTTTTCTTTTTCTTTTTTTTTTTCTTTTTCTTTAAACAAACCATCGGGGGAAAAAAAAGTTGATTTCTATCACTAGCAGGTTGGTATTGCGTAACTTGGAACTAAAATGCACAAAATCTTTGCTATGCACCTGATTAAATTATCCCACCTTTTCAGTTGTCTTTTTCAGTATTAATATTTTTGTCAATAGGATATTAATGTAGATTGTGGTAAAAACTAAATTCTTAAATGTATACTTTTGAGAGCTGTATGATAGTAGAGAAAAAAATACTATCATTGTTTGGAGTGTTACAACATAAATATTTTGGTCAACACTTCCTATTATGCTCTGACTTCTCATTTCATCTCCGTGGGCTTCCTCTCGATTGACTTTGTTTTTATTTTATGTGGAAAAACTACATCAAAACTGAGGGTTTATTTATTGCTCTTTGGGGTACTTAATGTCATTTTCCCCCCAAAATGGCTAGTATTTGAGTTATTTGTGATCTGTGCTATGTTTATATTTATAAACATGCTTGTGGTGCACTTGGCTTGTTGTTATGAAGGTAGAAGACACAGGTAGCCTTCTTGTGAAAGGAAGATGTTATATAAATAACTAACATGCTCAAGATTAGATGCAGGTTGGGGATCAGCAGTTAGCGCAATGGCTATGTCACTGGACTCCCATGTAGTCAACTGCGGTTCGAGACCTGGACCTGGCAGCCTAAACTCACACCAGGCGCGTGTGCGTGCGTGCCCAAGATCCCAAGAGGAGAATGGAGGAGAAGGGATTGTGGCATGGCCATCCACCTGGGGGGGGGGGTGTGATTTCTCACTTTCTGTCTCTCTGTCTCTCTGTCTCTCTCTGTCTCTCTGGCAAGCGCACGCGCCCTATAGCAAAAAAAACTCTCAAAAAAAAAAACCTTAGATGCAGGTTGAAGGTAGAAACAAAGGAAGCCGAAGTGGTTGAGGGCCCTACAAGCAAGTCTGTATCTCAAATTTATTCACGGATTATTGGCCATCCTATTAGTGGTATACTGTCCCCCTTCTGTTAGAGTGTAGACTACGATTGATAGATTATCTTGACAAAAGGAAGTTAAAAAAACACAGTCTTACGACTTTTTTCTTTTTTGCACATTTGAAACTTACTCTTTTAAAAAGGTGATTCCAGGTTACTGAGCTCTCCAGAAGAATATCCTTCTACTATATGAGAGAGTACCAGAATGCTTTGATTCGAACCTGTTAATAAAAATAATGTTCACAAGTTAGCTCCAAAATATTACAGACCCCCAAATATGTATGATGTGTAAAGGAAAAACATGTTCTAAAATCTGAGCTTTGTGACTAGAACTGTTCTAAAATCGGAAGTATTTTCCCCCTGCAGTGTTGGAAACAAGGCAGATTTTAAATGCTTATTTCTGGGAATTAGAAAGTCAAATGTAACAATCTAGTTTCCATTAATCGGACAGGTATTTTTGTACATTTAAATTGTAAGCATCATAGTGATAAATCTTTGTTTGTTTTTTAATTGTGAAGTGAAATATTGACATTGTATATTTTATCATGGATGATCCTTTATTGCTGAAAAACCTAAGCCAGTTTGGGAGGTTATTTTACATATCTAAATCTATGCTACTGTTACTAATTGGAAGCAGAGTTATGTACAGGTGTGTTAGGTTTTTAGCTGGTTGAATGAGACCCTCACATTTGGAGGTGTCAGAGTTTTACATGACGTTTTATTACTTTTGTTAGTTTTGGTCACACCCATGACTTCCTTGGAAGGTATCTTTGAGGTTTGGTTTCCTTTTTTTTAAATGGTAATATTGGGGTGGGAGTGCTTCCTGTTTGTATTTTTAAAATTAGGTCCACATGTTAATCTTCTTGTGTAACTTTAAAAAAAAATCTTCTATAGGGTGCGTGGGCTTACCAGAGAGAGAGAAAGGGAGAGAGAGGGAAAGTGAGAATGCACCCCCAGGGGGCATGGCCGCACTAGAGTCCCCTTTCCTTCTGAGATTTTGGGCACGCAAGCACACATGCCCGGCCTGTTTTCCAAACCTCCATGTCTGGGACTCAAATTACGCAGTTGGCCACGTGAGTTCCAGCTGCCTTAACCACCGTGCCTCCAACTGGCCCCACGTTTTTATTTTAAACATAAAAGGACAAACATCAGATGCCATGTGGTTTGTCTTTGACCCATTGCATTGCCTCATGATGGCTTTACTAAGTTAAACCCGAGTACTCAATTAGAAAGTCAAGATGTTCTTAAAGTTCCCCACCACCACCCCAGTTCTCATCAAGGCTTAGCAGCCTTGGAAGGCGTATTAACAAAAACAGCAAGGGCAACAAAGGCACAGTTAACAGACAAGTGCGGCCACTGCTCTCTGCTTCCACCCAGGTATCTGGAACTTATGAGCAGCACTAAGAGTTGAAACATGTAGCCTTGAATGTCAGAGCTTTAAAGGACAATTGCCATCAGTTTACATGATATAGAGCCCCACGAATTAAGGGAGTGACTAGAGCAATTCTTCTGACCTCACCTCCAAGCCGTAACGCGGTATCATGGAGAAATTAAACAAGAATAAGGAGAAACTTAGGAGAGTAAGATAGAAGAGCTCTGGAGGAGTCATTCTCAACCTTACAACTCTTCTTAACTCTCTTGGGTAATTTTTACAAGGTATCACTTTTCAGATACATGTTGGTGAATGAGTTAAGTGGGACCTTGAGACGAATTATTTGAATTATTCGTGTAGTATTGTTTAAGTGATTAAAGCAAGTGTTCTTTTCCTGGCCCTTAGACTCACTCCATGCTAAGAAGTGTAATGACTACCTAGGCATTCAGATGTGTTTGCAGCTTAGGGGCAGCTTACCTCTTTAAATTTTATTTTAAATCACATTACTAAGGGCCTCACTAGTTAGCATGGTGCATAGCTGTACATCACGTCATCTGCAAATGAAGTTAGTCTTGGAGTATTCTGACCTCCCATCCCGTCCGCCCACCTACTAGATTCATCTGTGGCAAAACAGAATATTTTCTTCTTGGGGTTTATTCTTAATAATTATGTCCATTTTCCCATGAATTATACCATTAAGAGGGAAAAAAATACATGTATTGATAAAGAACTTCCATCTTTTTCTTCCTATTTTTGGAAGCCAGCTTGCACAATCTGCAACACTCACTCTCCACTTATTCTCCCATCATCTTTGGCATTTTGAATATCTGGGTTTTGTTTTTTTTTTTTTTACACATTTCAATTATGAAGAGAAACAGCTCATATTGTATGCATGGCTAGTTTTTTTTGAGGTGCTTGTGCTGACTCATATTTTTAAATTACACTAAGATATGGAGCATAGTTTGAGAGCACTAATGAGATTCTCAGAAAATATGAAAACTTTCCTTTCTGACTACTTAGAGAAAGGTTGGGGAAGACAAGGGGAACTACATGAATGAGCCAGTCAATTGTTATGTGTTGGGATTAATTCGGTGACTAATATTTTCAAGGCCCACCAGGCTAGTAAATGTGAATTTGGCTTTACCTAGCAATTAGAACAGGACAGACCCAAGTGTTTTCTAATACTGTTTGCTTTCCCTGGTAGGGGATTTCTTTGAATATGGGAAATCAAGCCAACATTACCAGTAACAACCACATCCATGATTTATATTAAAACTATTTACTACTCTGGATATAGCTTGTTTACCATGGACTTATCTGGGAAGATATTCTAGTTTTATAAAACTGTCATGCCAACATTTAGCAAGTAAACAGAAAATTAATAAATTAGAAAGTACTACAAATGAGATGTCAAAAATTCATGAGTTTGAGAAAATGTGTCTTGAAGTATAAAGATAATAGAAATAATCCCTAATGCTTACTGTTCATTTACACTTTGCTAAGCAGACAGTTTTTAGCTCTTGCTGTGTTGTTTTTTTAAATTATGTATTTAATTGTATTTATTATTATTTTTTAATTTGACGGGGGGGGGGGGGCAAGGGAAGGGGAGGTGTGGAGAGAAAGTGAGAAAACAAGCTCAGGGACTTGAACCGTGGTCGCCCATGTGGGAGTCCAGCACCTTAACCACCACACTACCTGCCAGCCCCTCTTGCTGTGTTTTAACTCATGGTCCTTCCAGGAATGGGTGTTAGCTCCAGGTGAAAGATGAGGAGCTAGCTGGTCACAGAGAAGTTAATAAGTTGCTGGTCCTGGTGGGACTGGATTTTCACTCAGCTGATTCCAGGAGCTGCCTCCTTAACCTCTGCACGGCAAAGGAGAGTGGGCAACTACCCCTTCATAGTAAGACATTCAGTTTCTTTCTTTTCTTTTTGAGAGGTTTTTGCTATAGGGCGTGTGAGCTCACCAGAAAGACAGAGAGACAGAAAGCGAGAAATCACCCCCCAGGGGGGATGGCCATGCCTCAATCCCTTCTCCTCTGTTCTCCTCTTGGAATCTTGGGCACACACACACATGCGCCCGGTGTGAGTTTAAGCCACCGAGTCCGGGACTTGAACTGCCGTCGACTACATGGGAGTCCAGCAACATAGCCATTACACCAACTGCTGGTCTCAGACATTTAGTTTCTTAAAGGCTTCTATTTCTTTGGGTTCCAGATGAACTCTTGTTTGTTTTTAGTAGAAAAAAATTTTGTTTGGGATGGTTTTTTTTAATATATATATATCTATGGAGAAAATGATAAATATTTTTCCAATTAAAGTATACATATAGCCCTGGCGGAAATGATATTAAAATAGAGAAAGTCTTACTTTTTACTCTAAGTCGTCTTTTGTTCTTGTACTAGTGTAACCGTATATATCACAGGAGAAGAGCTATACACTGAGGCTTAGGCTCTGTTTACAAACAAAAGGATCATTTTTCCAGTGTGGTGGGTTCCTGTCACACGCTTCTGTGTCGGGAACTCAAGTGTCCAGCTCGTTTTATTTACAACTTATTTTAAAGGCACTTATTATGATCTTCTTGTTTGATTGAAAGTTTTTATAGCTATTTTTATGTCTCAGGTAGACTTCAGAATTTTACTGATTTTTAACCTGATTATTGTGTGTTTAGAGCTAAGGAGAGGACATTGAAAACTAGTCTTAGAAGTATATTCTTTTTCATATGTAATGATTACTTTCAGCACTTTTCTTTGGGGAGAGGTAGGTTGTGAATTAAACTTTGGAAATAGATTTCACAGCCCGAAAGTGTAGTGATTTCAATTTGGGAGATCAAGTCACGGACAAGAAAATCTAAGTTCCCTGTGCTGAGAGTATAAACTTGTTCAAATAAACAGAGGATGTTAGCTTCCAGGATTGTCAAACTGTCACCTTTGACCAGGGTTGAATTTTCTTTGAATGTTGACAAAAGTTACAATGTCAGTGGAAAAAGCTTAATGTGAGGTATCTATAACTCAGAATTTCCTTATTTGTGTCAGTGAGATCCTACAATTAAAGCTTTTTTTTTTTTTTTTCCTGTCTGAAGAGTCTTAAAAGCTTCAGTGGGGTTTTCCAGCCTTGAGGTGAGAGTAAATTAGAAAGTTTGTGAAGAACGATTTTGTGTTGTCTAAAATTCAGAGCCTATAAGCTGGTGGCAAATCAGTGTTTTTGCAAGAGTGATATTTTAAAAAATTCAACCTGTAGTAGATGTTTTGAATAAGCTACAGTCACAAATGTCATCAGATGGCTTGTATTAAAAGGTAAAAGAAACTGTTGAACACTTAATCTGTTAAAGCATAATACTAAAAATTGGAATTTATTAATTCTATAAGATAGCTTTTAAATAAGTATTTATATTTTTGAACAGGAAAAACACTCTCTCAACAATAATGCTAGTTCTGTTTTTGTTTAATGTTTCTACAAATCTTTTTTTTTTTTTTGAGAGGTTTATTTATTTATTTATTTATTTTGCTATAGGGCACGTGCGCTCACCAGAGAGACAGTAAAACAGAAAGCGAGAAATCATCCCTCAGGGGGTATGGCCACTCCGCAATCCCTTCTCCTCCATTCTCCTCTCAGGATCCTGGGCATGCACGCACATGCGCCTGGCATGAGTTTAAGCCACCAGGTCCGGGACTCGAACTGCGGTCGACTACATGGGAGTCCAGCGACATAGCCATTATGCCAACTTCTGGTCCCCTAAAAAATCTTTTGGTCATCTTTTAGGCTTGAGAAAACTAGCAAAGTGGTGATCTCCAGAAATACATAGCTCTTTCAGAATGAAACAATGGATGCTTTTAGAACTTGTGATCTGTTTCTGATAGCAAATTAGAGAGAAATATAATGATAGTTAGACACTGTAGAGTCTTCCCCTATATTAAATATAGATATTTAATATTTAGGGAATACAATGCAATAGTATTGCATTCTTTTTTTAAAAAGAACTATTTATTTAAATTTTATTATTATTATTATTTTATTCGTCCAGAGAGGGGGGGGGGGGAGTAAGAAGCAAGCCACCAGGTCCAGGACTTGAACTGTGGTTAGCCATGTGGGAGTCAAGCTTATTAACCATCACACCACCTGCCGGCCCCAGTATTGCATTCTTTTTTTTTTTTAACTTTTTTTTTTTTTTTTTGAGAGGTTTTCGCTATAGGGCGCGTGCGCTCGCCAGACAGACAGAGAGAGACATAGAGACAGAAAGTGAGAAATCACCCCCCAGGGGGGATAGTCATGCCGCAATCCCTTCTCCTCCATTCTCCTCTCGGGATCTTGGGCACGCACGCACACGCGCCCGCGTGAGTTTTAAGCCACCAGGTCTGAGACACAAACCGCGGTCGACTATGTGGGAGTCCAGCGACATAGCCATTACGCTAACTGCTGGTTCCCCCCAGTATTGCATTCTTTTTTTTTTTTTTTTTTTTCTTTTTTTGGAGAGGTTTTTGCTATAGGGCGCGTGTGCTCGCCAGACAGACAGAGAGAGACAGAGAGATAGAAAGCAGGAAATCAGCCCCCAGGGGGGATGGGATGGCCACGCCGCAATCCCTTCTCCTCCATTCTCCTCTCGGGATCTTGGGCACGCACGCACACGCGCCCGGCGTGAGTTTAAGCCGCCGGGTCCGGGACTCGAACTGTGGTCGACTACGTGGGACTCCAGCGACATAGCCATTACGCTAACTGCTGGTCCCAGTATTGCATTCTTAAAAAAAAAAAATCGCTGTAATTTCACTTATGTTACTATATGTGGAAAGCTTGAATGTAGCTATATTTTAAAGATGAGTTTATTTTGCAGAGCTTAAATGCTAAGTAAAAATACTAATTTCATTGTAATGTATAGACTGACTCTCCTTAACTATTGAAGGTATTACTACAAAAGAGAAAATATGTGACTTCCTGGAGGATGTGGCTATAACTCCCAGGCTGAGTTGATGGTGAAGTACAATCCCTTGATTTTGCAATATGAGAGCAAAGCACAACATTTTAAAGGACTGGGTCCTTAACTGAGATAACTCAGTATCTTAATCACGGATTTTAAACTTCGTCCTCCAACTGTAACATCTTCAAAAATTATGGTTTCGAATTTTTATTACCCACATCTAGTTTGGACAAAACTTAACATTACATTCCAATTATATTGGTAAGATTGAACAGTACAACAGAGGCTTTTATGAAATAACTCATAAAATATCAATATGTAAATACTTAAATACAAAAATGTCTTTATGTCAAAATCAAAGGTAAACGACAAAATAAGAAAAATATTTTAACATATATGACAAAGGGCTGTAGGTTAATATTCCTAATACAACTAGTAAGAAAAAGATGGTTTCAAAAGTAGGAAAATGAACAAAAAGTGAAATACAAATGACCAATAATCATATAAAATAATGTTCAACTGCACTAGAAATTAAATAATAAAAATAATGACAATATTTTCAGTCAACAGTTTTTTTTAAGTGAACAGATTAACAAAAATTAAACATATTAAAAAAAAAAAAACAGTGTTGTGTGGGAATGTGGGGAAATTGGAACCTTCATACTCATTGGTGACACTATATTGTAAATTGATGCTTTCCTTGGGCCAGCAGATGGTGTGGAGGTTAAGAGGGCTGGATCCTACATGGCTGACTGAGGAGTTTGAGTCTCAGACTAGGTGGCTTGAAAAACATGCAGCGCGTATGTGCTTGCCCAAAATCCAGAGAGGAGAATGGAGGGGAAGGGATTGTAGCATGGCCATCCACCCCTTGCCTCACTTTCCTTCTCTCTGCCTCTGTCTCTGGTAGATACATAGCATCCTGTAGCAATGAATAGATAGGTAGGTAGGTATATGATTGATTGATAGATAGCTAGATAATAGATAGGTAGGTAGGTAGGTAGATAGATAGATAGATGCTTTTCTTAAAGGGCAATTTGATACATGTATTTACAGCCTTAAAAGCACGCATACCTTTTGACCTAGCAACTTGATTTAGATGAATTTCATTGTGATTCATAATCTGAAATGTGTTCAAAGATTTGTATAAAAGGAGGTCCTGGCCAGCCGTAGTGGGGCAGTGGCGATGCAGAGCCAACAGAATGCTCGCCAGTGCTGAGGTCACATGGAAGGCCCCAGGTCCACGTCCTGAGGTCAACCTGTACATTCCAGGTGTACTCACTGTGATGCTGGCTGACTGAGGCTGCAGGTGGGTCACAGTGTCAAGACTCCATTGGGAATGCCTCTTCTCTCTCTCTTTCTCTCTCATGGGAGAAATTTTTTTTTAACAAAAGGACTTCTTTACAGTGTTATTTAAAATATCAGTAAATTGGAAACTTTAGTGTTCTGCATTAGAGGTTAATGAACTAAATCTTCCAATACATTGATATGTATCTATACAATAATGTACTGTTCAGCTATTTGAAATCATTTCATAAGATAGTATTTAATGACCTACGTAAGGTTTGCAATGTGGTACTAGCTAAAAAAATCAAATGACCAGACAATCACATACAATTGTGCTTAGAAAAGAGAATCCGTGTTGAAAGATTTCTTCTGGGTTGTGAGACTTCGTTTGTGTTTGTACACTTTCTGATCTCTTCTCTTGTTTTCTATAATAAACAGGTAAGAATGAACAGGGAGTACTTTTGTAATCAAAGGAGAAAGTTATTTTTAAAATGACTTTCATGTGTTGGTTTATCTTTGAGTGCAAACCTGTTTTTTGTTTTCAGTTCATGTTTCCTTTTAGAAGCAGAAAAAATAATAGTTTGTGATGTTTTGTGATTTTTTTTTTTTTTTGGAGAGGTTTTGCCATAGGGCGCGTGCGCTCACCAGAAAGACAGAGAGAGACAGAGAGATAGAAAGTGAGAAATCACCCCCTGGAGGCGATGGCCATGCCACAATCCCTCCTCCTCCATTCTCCTCTTGAGATCTTGGGCACACACGCACACGCTCCCGGCATGAGTTTAGGCCACAGGGTCCAGGACTCAAACTACGGTCGACTACATGGGAGTCCAGCATCATAGCCATCATGCCAACTGCTGGTCCCACTCAGCGTGAATTTAAGCCACCAGGTCCAGGACTCGAACTGCGGTCGACTACATGGGAGTCCAGCAACATAGCCATTACGCTAACTGCTGGTCCCATGTTTTGCGATGTTTGATAAAATAATTGCTGAAACACATTGTAAGGCAACATCTTTTGTTGAATAACTATATTCATAGCATCTTAATTGTGTTTAATGTTTTCCAAGTTAAACTAATTTGAACTTGAGAACTGAGTTATTTCCTACACTTCAGGGGAATGCCTCTATTTTGTATAGAAGCTAGTGGAAAATTACATTGTTTTATAAGCATAATAGAGAAATCATCTTGTTTTATTTATATAGTATATGTGCTCTGCTAAATTATCAATCATTTCATGTTGAAAGTGTGTGTGTTGTTTTCAAGTTTTGAAAAAAAATTGGCCTCATTTATTTTAACTTCTTGCAACCCTGGACATTTTCTGCTTTTGCTTTTATATTGCCTTCTCTTTCATGACGATACCCATGAAGGCTCTTAGATTTATGGATTTCTTTTTCTTGTAATTCCATTAGTCATACCTAATGACTTCTCCAAATGTTTATTATAATATTCATTTGGGAATAGCTGGTAAAGGAAGTCTCTAGTGAAAAGATACTTTCCCTTGAGTATTTGTCATTGTTAATACCAGAGACTTGTGTTCTGCCTTAATTAAATTCACATTAAGTAGTTTCTTTGTAACTAGGATTTATATTTTAAAACATTTTACCATTTTAAGGGGTTTAAAGAAAAAAGCATGAAAATAAATGTTGAATTGCTGTTTTAGGAGAATTCTGGAACATAGCTATTTAGGCCTTATCACTTTACAGCAAATAAAATTACAAATTTTTAAAGAATTATTTTGTTGGGACCAGCAGTTGGTATAATGGCTATGTCATGGGACTCCCATGTAGTTGACCGTGGTTCAAGACCCAGACCCCGTGGCTTAAACATATGTTGGGCGTGTGTGCATGCATGCCCAAGATCCTGAGAGGAGAATGGAGGAGAAGGGATTGCAGTGTGGCCATCCTCCCTGGGGGGTGGTTTCTCGCTTTCTGTCTCTCTGTCTCTCTCTCTCTGTCTGTCTGGTGAGTGCATGTGCCCTATAGCAAAAACCTCTCCAAAAAAAAAAAAGGATTATTTTATTTAACTTTATTTATTTATTTTAGTTTGACCACAGAGGGACAGAGTAAGAGAGAGAGAAGGAAAGTGAGAAAGCAAGCCACCAGGTACGGGACTTGAACTGTGTTCGGCCGTGTGGGAGTCCAGCGCCCTTAACCACCACGCTACCTGCTGGCCCCAAAACTACCATCATAAAGCATATGTATCTGGCAGCTGGCAGGTGGTGTGGTAGTTAAGGCACTGGACTCGCACATGACTGACTATGATTGAAGTCCTGGACCTGGAGGCTTGCTTTCTCACTTTCCCTTTCTCTCTCTGCCTCTCTCTAGTCAAATTTTAAAATAATAATAATAAATAAAATGAAATAAATCTTTAAAAATATATTTCTGAGCCCAGCAGAACTACTTACTTCATGTAAAATTTAATTACATAAAAATCTACCAGCCTGAGGTGTGGTGGTTAAGGTGGCTGGATCACACATGACCAGCTGCACTATTCCAGTCTGGGACTCCACGGCTTGAAAAACATGCTGGGTACTTTTTTCCCCCTGTAGTGCTGTGGGCCTGCAGGTCGGCCGTAGCCGCGAGTCTCTGTTCCCCAGGATGGGATTTGTTAAAGTTGTCAAGAATAAGGCCTACTTTAAGAGATACCAAGTGAAATCTAGAAGACGATGAGAGGGTAAAACTGATTACTATGCTCGGAAATGCTTGGTGATTCAGGATAAAAATAAGTACAACACACCCAAATACAGGACGATAGTTCGTGTAACTAACAGAGATATCATTTGTCAGATTTTTTATGCCCGTATAGAAGGGGATATGATAGTCTGCACGGCTTATGCACACGAACTACCAAAATACCGTGCGAAGGCTGGCCTGACAAATTACGCTGCAGCATATTTTTTTTTTTTTTTTTTTTGAGAGGTTTTTGCTATAGGGCGCGTGCGCTCGCCAGACAGAGAGAGACATAGAGACAGAAAGCGAGAAATCACCCCACAGAGGGGAGAGTCACACCGCAATCCCTTCTCCTCCAGTTTCCTCTCGGGATCTTGGGCACGCACGCACACGTGCCCGGCATGAATTTTAAGCCACCGGGTCCGGGACGCAAACCGCGGTCGACTACGTGGGAGTCCAGCGACATAGCCATTACGCTAACTGCTGGTTCCCACGCTGCAGCATATTGTACTGGCCTGCTGCTGGCCCGCAGGCTTCTCAATAGGTTTGGCATGGACAAGATCTAGGAAGGTCAAGTGGAAGTGACCGGAGATGAGTACAATGTAGACAGCATCGATGGTCAACCTGGTGCCTTCACCTGCTGTTTGGATGCAGGCCTTGCCAGAACCACCACTGGCAATAAAGTTTTTGGGGCCCTGAAGGGAGCGGTGGATGGAGGCTTATCTATCCCTCACAGGACCAAACGATCCCCTGGTTATGATTCTGAAAGCAAGGAATTTACTGCAGAAGTCCATCGGAAGCATATCATGGGCCAGGACGTTGCAGACTACACGCGTTACCTAATGGAAGAAGATGAAGACGCCTACAAGAAACAGTTCTCTCAGTACATAAAGAATAATGTAACTCCAGACATGGAGGAGATGTGTAAGAAAGCTCACACTGCTATATGAGAGAACCCATTCTATGAAAAGAAACCCAAGAAAGAAGTTAAAAAGAACAGGTGGAATCGTCCCAAGACGTCCCTTGCCCAGAAGAAAGATCAGGTAGCCCAGAAGAAGGCAAGCTTCTTCAGAACTCAGAAGTGGGCTGCTGAGAGCTAAGCCAAACAATTTTCTATAACTTTATTCAAGATAAACGATAATAAACTACAACAAAGCAACCAAGAAACAAACAAACAAGCAAAAACCATGCTGGGTGTGTGCTTGTGTACCCAAAACCCTAAAAGGAGAGAGAAATGGAGGAGTAGGGATTGTGCTTTAACCATTCCCCATGGGGGTGCTCTTACTTTTCTCTCTCTTTGTGAACATATCTGGCAAAATTTCTTAAAAACTTAATATAAATTTTTTTAAGAATTATTTTATTTAACTTTATTTATTTTCTGCTTTAATTTGACCAGAGAGGGAGAAAGAGGGGGAAGAGGAGAAGTGAGAAAGCAACCCACCAGGTCTGGGACTTGAACTGCGGTCGGCCATGTGGGAGTCTAGTGCCCTTAACCGCCACGCCCCTGCCAGCCCCAAAACTTATATAAATTTGGAGCCTCAAATTTGGTATAATAGATTTTGTAATATGGCATCAGTAAATTATAGAACCTATTTTTAAGATTAATATATAAAATGACTTATTGCTTTCTTCATTTAGAACTAGTTCCTTGATTGTGTTCTAGTCTTTATCTGATTTCGAGAACTTGGGTATTATCACAAATATGAGCCTTTTTCCAAGTTCACACATCTTAACGTTATCTCTATTAAAGGATCTCAAATATATGTGAGATTCAAAACTTGTTTTAAAAATTTTCTTCTTTCGGGACCAGCAGTTGGTGTAATGGCTATGTTGCTGGACTCCCATGTAGTTGACCATGGTTCGGGTCCCGGACCTGGTGGCTTAAACTCATGCCGGATGTGTGTACGTGTGTGCCCAGGATCCTGAGAGAGAATGGAGGAGAAGGGATTGCAGTGTGGCCATCCCCCCCGGGGGGTGACTTCTTGCTTTCTGTCTCTCTGTCTCTCTCTGTCTTTCTGGCGAGCACACGCGCCCTATAGCAAAAATCTCTCTAAAAATAAAAAATTTCTTCTTTCAGAAGTTAGGGATATAAGGGCTGGCAGGTGGTGTGGTGGTTAAGGGTGTTGGACCCCACATAGCCAACTGGGGTTTGAATCCTGGACATAGTGACTTGTGGTCTCACTTTCTCTCTCTCTCACTCTATCCCTCTCTGGTTAAATTAAAAATGGGTAAATAAATAAAGTTGAATTTAATAAAAAAGAAGTTAGGGACATAATTATTTTCTATTGACAGAGGGGATATGTACTTGACAAAGAGAAATATACAGGGAATATTCATACACATAGAAATTGACTATATTTTAAGGAGTCCATTGATTCCATTTGAGATCTCCTGATATAAACAACCAACTGCCTATTAACAAAGGTAACAGAGATGGGGGAATATGGAGAAGAGATCATAATAAATAATCCAGAGGTACAGTTAAATCAAATATCTAGTCTGATTTTGTTATTTGGGTGTTCAGTAGGGATTTGCGTCCTGGGAGATCAATAAATATCAATGTAATTTTACATTTTTAAGGTCTGTATTACACTGTATAGCCCTACCATTATTATAGCTTATCCATTAGTATCTGTTCATAGACATTTAGGTTGTTTCCAGTTTTTCACTTTTATGAACAATACTATGGCACAGAGTCTTAGGCTGAATACTTTTTACTTTTTACATTTAATGGACTATCTTCTTACTGTCCATTCTAGAAGTGGAATTGCTGAGTCATTTACATAAATAGTTCCAAAATGCCCTCCAAAAAGCCTGTGCCAGGGCACTGCCCACGGTAACACTGCACAAAAGTGATGGCCGTTTCCCACATCGTCGTTTGACAACCTTTGAGTTGTTTCCAGTCTCTCGTATTTGTATGTCTTTGATATCTAGCAAGGTTGGATATTGCTGTCATGATTTTGACCATTTTTGTTTCTTCTTTATGATTTGCCTTTTTATAACACTGGCTTTTTCTGTAGTAAAGGAGTTCAAGTTTTTCCAAAGCTTTTTTTGGTTCATTTTTAGATTTTTGCCATAGGGTGTGTGCATCTGCCAGAGACAGGAGAGTGCTTAAGGAATCCCCCCCCTTCCCCCCGGGGAGATGGCCCTGATGCAGTCCCTTCTTTTCCACTCACCTCTCCAGATTTTGGGCATGCATGCACATGTGCCTAGAGTGTTTTTCAAGCCACCTGATCTGGGACTCAAACAATGGAGTTGGCCATGTGGGATCCAGTGCCTTAACCATCATACCACTTTGCTGACCCTCCCCAAGCTCTTTATATCTTACATATTACAAATAATTTTCTTCCTTTTTATTTTGACTTTTAACGCTGTATATATATATTTTCCTGTAACAAAAGTATTAAATTTTTATGTAGTCTAATTTAGTTGTCTTTTTGGTCTGGCTAACAAGATATTCTTTTTTAAAATTAATTAATTAATTAAAATTTGACCAGAGAGGGACAGAGTCAGAGAGAGAGAGGAAAAATGAGAAAGCAAGCCACCAGGTCTGGGACTCTTAACTGCTGTCAGCCACGTGGGAGTCCAGTGCCCTTAACAACCACACCACCTGCTGCCCCCGTCCCCCCAAGATATTCTTTAAAACGCCATCGTGGGGCCAGCAGGTGGTGTGGTGGTTAAGGTGTTGGATCCCCACATTGGTAACTGCAGTTTGAGTCCTGGACCTGGCACTTTGAAAATCACACCAGGTACATATATGCCCAAAATTCTGAGAACAGGACAGAGGAGAAGAGATTGCAACATAGCCATCCCCCGAGGGGTGATTTCTCACTTTCTTTCTCTCTGTCTCTCTCTGGCAAGTATACGTGCCCTATTGCGAAAACCTAAAAAACAAACAAACAGAAACAAACACTAACATCTCTACCTAAAGATTATAACATTTTCAGTTGTGTTTTCTTTTAGACTATTTTATGGTTCTGTTTTTCTATTTCTGTAAAGTAGCGAGGTAAGAATTTCTCTTTTCTAATGATAACAATAATGAATACTTGTGGACACACAACTGTGTGTCAAGTAATAAGCTAACTGTTTTACATGTATCGACAGTTTTAACCTACATCAGTTACAAGTCACTTGCCAGTTACCCCCAAAATCTATTTCTTACTTGTGTCCTCTTGTCCCCACTGATATGAAAATCCATCTTTATCATATATGTAATCCTACTGTTTGTTTAGATCCTCCTCTTGTCTAGTTTAGTCCATAGATCAGTAAGTCTCTGAATATACTGTTTTGTTTTAAATATTAGACATTTTATTTGAAGTGTTACATTTTTTCAGTTAGTAAGAGAGGTAAGAAAGTTGTAAGCATTTTCTTGGGAATATCCATTAGGATAAGTTTTTCATGAGATTCAAAATGAATTTTATATTCTTTGATGGATACTCACCAGTAGTGCCATTGAAAAATCACTAGGTCGGGCCAGCAGGTGGTGTAGTGGTTAAGGAGTTAAGACTCCCACATGGCTAGAAAATTATGCTGGGCATGTATGTGTGTGCGCTCGCACCCAAAATGCCCAGAGGAGATGCAAAAGAAGGGTTTGCAGGTAGCCCTCCTCACTGGGGGGTGATTTCTCACCTTCCCTCTCGCCGTCTCTCTCTCTGGCGAGAGCACACACCCTGTGGCAAAAGCCTAAAGAAAGAAAAATAACTAGGCTTATCTTTGTATAGAGATTATGGAATAGAGTAGTAATTTTTAAAAATAGTACTCTGTACACTTTCAACTCAAATGGTATAATTCCATTTTAACATTTCACTAAATATAGGAAGACCTGCATAGAATTGCTGTCAAAATGTTCTCCTAAGCAAAACATAAAAGGAATGTTAGAAATAAGTCATGTATGAATTGGAAAACTGTAAGCATGAGTGTCTAGGTGTATGTTAAATATTTATGTCAGGACCAACACTGTCTAGTACAAGTAGAATGAGAGCCTGAAATATAGTTTGTATTGGGTCATTGGAAAAGTCATTTTTGCATAGAAAAATGTCATGACTCTTTCAACTACCCAATAGTAGACATATTAAAAAACAAAAACAAAAACACAACTAAGGGACCAGCAGATGGCATAATGGTTATGTTCCTGGACTCCCATGTTGTCAACCGCAGTTCAAGTCCCAGACCCGGCAGCTTAAAAAACTCATGCCAGGTGTGTGTGTATGTGTGCCTAAAATCCCAAGAGGAGAATGGAGGAGAAGAGATTGTGGCATGGCCACCTCCACCCCCAGGGGGTGATTTCTCCCCTTCTGTCCCTCTGTCTCTCTAGCAAGCACACATGCCCAATAGCAAAAATATCTTAAAAAAACAGAAAAAAAACTAGAAAGAGGGCTGGCCCCGTAGCATGACAGTTAAACACCATTCATAGGAAGTTGGATTCCACATGGCTGACAACAGTGAGAGTCCAGCCCAGTGGCTTGAAAAACATTCCGGGTACATGTGCAGTGTGCCCCCAAATCCTGATGGAGTACAGAAATGGAGGAAAAAGCATTATTCCATGGGCACACTCCATTGGGGGGGGGGTACCTTTTCTGTCTCTTTTTGGTGCTCACATATACCCTCTGGCAATTAAAAAAATAAATGTAAAAAAAGGTAATATTAATTTTAATAACATATTTTATCTAACCAATACATACAGAATACTATCATTTCACAGTAACATGTATGAAAATTACTATGAGATAGCAATTAGGTAATTTTCATTCCTTTTGAACTGTCTTCAAATTATATGTATTATATACAAAATCTGATGTATATTATATACTATTTAGATGCAAAATTTTCCCCAGAAATGCATAAGCTATGTTTACATTTCATAATTTTTAGTTGATAAAGTAGATTCACATACCCATGTTGTCCTAAACATACTTAAAGGTTTTCCAGTAAAGGAGAAACCTTAAGGTGGTGTGGTGGTGGGGGCATGGGCCTCCCACGTGGCCGGGTGTTTGAGTCCCAGACCTAGTGGCTTGCTTGCTCACTTTCCCTCTCTCTCTGGTCAAATTGAATAACGGTAGTGATAAATAAAATTAAATAAATATGTCTTAAAAAATAAAGGTTTTCCAGTAACTAAATCAACCAGCGTTTTTTAAGTTTACATTTAAGTTAATTAAAATAAAGTAAAAATTTAAACTCAGGGTCCGGCAGATGGCATAGCAGTTACATCGCTGGACTCCCATATGGCCTACTGTGGTTCGAGTCCTGGACCCAGTAGCTTGAAACTCATGCCAGACACATGTGCATATGTGCCCAAGATCCCAGGAGGATAATGGAGGAGAAGGAATTGTGGCATGGCCATCCCTCCTTGGGGGTGATTTCTCACTGTCTCTGTCTCTTTCTCTCTGGCAAGTACATGCATCCTAAGGCAAAAACCTCTAAAAAAAAATTTTTTTTAAAAAATTCAGTTCTTTAATTTCACTAGTTACATTCCAGGTGCTCGGTAGCATGTGCTTAGAGACTTTCGTAGTGGACAGTGCAGTAGCAGGTCTGCTAAAGAAGTAAAATAGAGACTGACTCCTGCTCTAAACCACCCAGCTTACAGACCAGAAGTACAAAGAGGATCTCTTGTTTTATGGGTACTGAAGTCAGCACTCTTCAGAGAGACAAAAGCTCGTCTTACCTGTAGGTGATAGATACCCTTAGAATTTTCCACCAGACCCTCCCCAAACACACACAGACATCGACAGGTGCATCCTCTTATTTGGAAACTGCTGAACCATCATACGGTTGCAGCATTATCCACATCCTTGGAGTTTCTGCTGTCAGGATCTTTCTCTTCTCTTGGGAATAAAAAAACGCTCTGAAGGGTAAAGATGGGGTTAGGAGAGACAGGGATAGAGGGATTCTTTTGTTATTTCTGATATCCTTGGTTAGAAATTCTAACATCTTTTCCCTCAGAAACAGAGCTATGAAGAGTAATTGGGTTTAGTAGGACTGTAGATCAGCTGAGGTTTCATTTGTAAGGGGACTGGAAAGCGGGTGGGAGGAAGAGGCTGGGCAGTTGCCTGCCGTTGTTCACAGAAGGGTCCTGGGGCCTGAGTATTGAACTCTAACCTATCAACCCGATATTTATTGTTATCTACATGACCTTGCTCATGACTCTAGAGCTTAAACTCGAGCCATCTTGCTGTATTTTAGGTATACCTCAACTAGCAAGTCACTTTTAGGCAGAGTTTTACTTTGTTTTGTTTCAGGGTGTATGTGTGTGTGTTGTTTTGCTTTGTTTCTGAAACTGAGTTTGCTTTAGAAAAGAATTGTATTTATCTTTTGGTCTTCACTATTCATTTTTATATAAAGTTGATGCTTGAAATTTGAGACCTAGTTACAGATGGATTTTTTTTTTTTTTCAGTTTTTGTTATGAGTACCATGTGCTCGTCCGAGAGAGACAGAAATCACCTCCTGGGCAATGGCCACCCTGAAATCTCTTCTCCGTTGTCTTCCTGAGATTTTGGGCCTACGCACACATGTGCCTAGCGTCTTTCAAGCCCCCTGGTCTGGGATTTGAACCTCATGTAGTCAGCCATGTGGGATCCAGTGCCTGACCCACCATGCTGCCTGCTGGCCCAAAATCTTTCTTCTTAAAAGAGATTTTGCCGCAGTTTTGCTTTAGTCTTAGTAGGTACTTAAGGGAGGGGACTGGTTTTTAGTTCTCTGTAGATAAGTGAGGGGCAGTAGCCTCCCTAAGCTACCAAGTTCCTAAGATGCCTGACCGCTCCAATTATGTGTGGAAGATAACCAAGTGAGGCTTCGGAAGGTTGACGTGGGGGTGATTTCTCGCTTTTTGTCTCTCTGGCGAGCACACACACCCTATATCAAAAACAAACAAACAAACAAAAACTTTCTAAAAAAATTTTGTTACATTGGTTCCACGAAAGTTTGTTGTGTTGAATTTAGAAACAGGTAGGCACTTTAAGAATTTCGGAAAAATAAAGGAAATGTTTGCTAGCCATCCACAGCCTCGTGCTGCTATTTGACTTTGAGGAAAGAACTTGAGTCCTACTGTGAATTTCTAACTTCATGTTCTACATTTTTAGTGCCTTATGCAGACTGAATCTGTAGGTCATCTTTGAAAGATAAAGGACTTGATTGGGTTGTGGCAAGCATGTAAGTTGTCCTCTAAATAAAACTGTGTCCCGTGGAAAAAAAAGCTGGATTAATGCCACACTGAAATGATCTTAACTGGAACCCCGATGGGACCCGAATTGTTCTGCACATGCCATAGCTTCATAAAGATGATCCGCTTTCAGTAGGGATGAACAGATGTCCTGGTTTTATCAGAAATTGCTTTCACATCACCAAGGCTTCACAAAAGCCAATAATCCCCCTGGTAGTCTGATGTTAAGGTGTTTTTAAAACTTTTTCCCCCCCAAATATTAGTTTGAATGCACAGACTTTGTTGTTTACCTGTAAACTTCTCTAGTCAGGTGGTCTCGTTTTCCCCCCAAGAGAAGGAAAAAGAACATTAAAAGCAAAAGCTAGGAAGTTTAGCAGGGGCATAATTCAAGTATGTATTTCAACATTAAAGTATTTCATATGAGATGCTAGAATCTAAATTTCATACAAAACATGTCTGTTCACCGTGATATTCTCAGTACCTAAAACAGAGCCTGGCATGCACGAGGGGCTCAGCAAGTATTTCTCAGGCAACGACCGTTTCTGAGAGAGTTGGTCCAATTACATTTGTTTATGGAAGGTAGACGCTCATGTCTCATATTAAGCCTTGGTTGATGTTTGAGATACCTTGAATCCATTTACTCCTCTCATCTCAGAGAGTGTGTCCAGAGAACTGCCACCCTCAGAGGCACTGAAGGTATGCCCTTCACTGTGGAAGGAGAGATAAAGCGTCTGGATTTCAGAGTTAAAGCCAGAAGAAATGTGAGTTTACTAGGGAAAAAAGTATCTTTTTCCCATCTAAAACATTGTTGACATTATATATATATATATATATATATATATATATATATATATATCGGTCAGTGGCATGAAGTCCATCATTTTGTTATACAGGCACCACTCCATCTCCAGAACTTCATCATCTCAAACCAAAGCTCTGTATTCACCAGACAGTAACTCCCCATCTCCCCCTCTCGCCAATCCCTGGCAACATTCTACTTTCTGCCTCTAAGAGTTTGGCTCCTTTAAGGACCGCATGTCAGTGGAATAATGCAATATTTCCCCCCTTTCTGTCTGGCTTATCCTTTTTTATTGACATGACCCTTTTGCTTGGAGATTTGACAGGTTTTCTTTCCCCTGGTTGTTTAGTTTTTGCTTTGTACCTCCTCGTAGCCAGTAATATATACACAATACATTTCCAAAGGCAAGTTAATTCAGTAGTCTGTTGGAGACTACTGGGGGGTTATTAAAGCTTTGAAAATGTGATTCCTAATCTGTATGTCTGTAGGCTTATCTACTCCAAGTCCTGCTGATAAACCTGCACTGACAGTAATATCAGAGATTAGTCTTTCTCCATGTTTCATAAAACAAATTGTTCTCCTTCTTATAGCTGATTATGAACTGGAAAATTACTGGGACGTTGTAGTCACTGTTTACACAGACATTAAAACCTACTCTGTGTGGGGACCACAGCTATAAGGGAGATTTTGACTGTAGCTTTATTAAGAAATTTTACTTGTTTCTTTTCTCTTTTTTTTTCCTATTCTTATTATATGTTCTTTCTTCCCTTTCCTTTCTTTCCCTTCCTTCTTTTTTTCCCCTTATTTTTCTTTTTCATTTTTTGAGATAGAGAAAATCTGACCTCATGAATCCGAATGTAAGTAAAATAGTCATAGCTCTCTAGCAGCCTACAGGGAGAGAAAAAAAAAAGGAGTAAGAGAACTACCCTAAGGGGGAACAGATTTCATTTTTTTTGAAGAAAAGAACGAACTTGTGGGGGCCAGCAGGTAGCATGGTTATTAAAGGCACTGGACTCTCATATGGCCTACTGCAGTTTGAGTCCCGAACTTGGCAACTTGCTTTCTTGCTTTCCCTTTCTCTCACTCTGTCTCTTTCTGGTCAAATTTTTAAAATAATGATAACAAATGGAATTAAATAATTTTTTAAAGAAGCACTAGCTTGTGAAAAAAAAGACAAATATCATAGGAGATCTAATTGGTGGCAATGAGGCCTTGGAGGATGACTTAAAAGGGATCTGTGGAATTTAGCTTTCAAATGGGACCTTGGGCTCTGGACTGCTTTAGAGCCCTTTGAAAGAGGACACTCAACATGGAGCTCGTTGGGAATTTTTCTACTATGTCCTCTGCTGCTTTGCTCCTGCTTTCCTTGACTCTCCAATTTTTTTTCAGTTCACTTATTTCTTCCATGAGAGAGACAAAGGGAAAGAGGCACCCCCAAAGGATCTTCCCACTATGATCCACCCCAGTCTTAGGCAGCTAGGGTCACAGTCACAGGTCAGTGTGTACAGGGAGAACTCGGGGTGGGGACCAAGGACATGCAATGTGGCTCCAGCATCACAAGTGTTGCGTTACTGCTGCATCATCTCGGCTAGGTTTTTAGAAGATCTTTGCCGTAGGGCACATGTGCTCAGAGGATACAGTCAGTGAGAGGTAAAGTGAGAAATCCCCCCAGGGGAAGTGGCCACGCTGCAATCTCTTCTCCTCCATTCTCCTTCTGGGATTCTGGGCATGCGTGTGCACATGCTCGGCATGGTTCTTAAGCCACCAGGTCCAGGATTTGAACGGTGGTTGGCCATGTGGGAATCCAGCACCTTAACCACTTTGCCACTTGTGGGTCCACTTGAAAGTTTTTTGTTTTTTTTTTAAGAGAGATTTTTGCAATAGGGCACATGTGCTCACAGAGAGTCAGAGACAGAAAGCGAGAAATCACCCTGGGGAGGATGGCCACACCACAGTCCCTTTTCTGCCACTCTCCTCTTGGGATCTTGGACACACACACACACGCATCTAGTGTGAGTTTCAAGCCACCGGGTCCAGGACTTGAACCACATTCAACCATGTGGGAGTCCAGTGACATAACCATTATGCCATCTGTGGTCCCTGAAGATATTTTTAAAGTTCAGTTTGCAAGAGACAAAATATTGACAATGAAAAATGATCCAAAACCTAGATTGGTTCTTAAAACGGAAAGGTAGAACTGGTTGTGATGGATTTCAGCAACGTCAGTAGTACTTCATTACTAGAGGACTCCATAAAGTTTGTAGAAAATGGAATTAATATATGAACTTCTTTTGGTGCAGGAAAAAAGTCACTTAAAAACTGTGTCTAGTTTTTTCATAATACACATTTCCCATGAACTCTTTGAAGACTTCTCCTATTTCTGTGAGTCTTGGGCTGTTAGGAGAATCTTCTAGTCCTTCTGTTTAAATACGAACAGACGCAGATTGCCAATATTGCCCTGCCCCCACTTCTCCCAAATTTAGATGGCCAGCATTTATATAGTTTGGTAGTTACAAATAGATTCTTGCATTTCCTAGTCCTCGTCGTAGGGCCCTCTCTCAGGTCAATATGCTTCTATTGGCACCTACTTTAGTTTTCTTTACAACAGCAGCTGCTAATTAGTGACAGCTTTTGAGCAAGCAGCTTGTCATTTTTGGCAAAGATAGGGGACAGCCATAGCAAGTCAAGACTATATTTTCATTTGCTAAATTTACTTTGCTACATGGAAATACGTCTTGAATACAAAATAGTCTGTAGTCAATGGTGGCTGTCTTTACTGACTTATCTTTCGGAGTTGGCATTCTGTCCTGTAGTTGAAAAACTCTTAGGAGATTAAAAATAATAATAATAAATTCAGTGTCTATAAGACCAGTGCCATTAGTCCTGAGTCATCCTTTGATCTCATTCTGGCTCATCATTTTGTTTTGGCAGAATAATAAATCTTCCTGGCTTGCAGTTAGTGGCATATGTGGTAACCGAAGGAGTGGATTGTTGATAAATGTTGTACTTTCCATTCATACTCAGCTTCTTTCTTGAGACATAATTAAAAGAAACATTATAGTTTGTATAGAAAGGAAGCTTTCTTGGGAATTTCAACTAATTTTAGCATCATCATGTAATCCTTCGCTTTGAAATGGCTACGATGAGGTGTTCGCTCTGTTTTATAAACTTGTCACGATGTTTGCGGATGGCACAACTTGCGATTCTATTTGTCTAGATTGGCACTAGCGATGAGTCAAAACTTTCGTCACGGTTTCTCTAAAGTGTGATTCACTCCCATTATTCCTGTAATGAGGATTCAAGTTAATGACCACCACAGTGTTAAAAATAACATCACGAACACAATAACGGACCGACCGTCCATTTCCCCCAATTTAGGTTCTTTTTCTCACATGGAGGTCTATCAAAATTGTATTTAACACATGATTACTGAATACCTATTATGTACCAAGTACTGTGTTAAGGAAAGCAAAATGAATCAGATATAGTTCTTACCCTGATATAGCTTACTCTTTTATTTTTAAAGTTTATTTGTTTTTATTTTCCCATGAGCTAAAGAGAGAGAGAGAGAGAGGGAGAGAGAGAGAGAGAGAGAAACAGCATTCCTAACATGGTCTTTTTTCTTTTAAAGAATTATTATATTTTGCTTTTTTAAGAAAAATCCATTTTCCAATTTGACCAGAGAGGGACAGAGAGAAAAAAGAGAGAGAGAGGGGGGAAAGTGTGAAAGCAAGTCACCAGGTCTGGGACTCGAACCACGGGCGGCCATGTGGGAGTCCAGCGCCCTTATTCACCACACCACCTGCCGGCCTCCCCATCATGGTCTTTTTTTTTTTTTTTTTCTTTTTTTCCTAACCAACTGAGTTTTATTTGTTGTATAAATCACCTAACGTCTTTCAGGTGAAAAAATACTGAATTTGAATAAAGATATTGTAAAATGAATTAGAACCCAATAGCTTTGGGGAGGGAACATAATTCTACTTAATTAAGGCAAACATTTTTTATAGACCACAGATTAGTTTATTTTTAACACCCATCATGCCATGAATTCATAGGGAATAGGTTCCGGTAGCTCAGGCTCCTTTCCATTGGTTCTCACAAAGTATGCTTCTCTGGGTGGAGCAGGCTGGCACTTTAGTTGAACCCAGGTACCTTTCTCTTTGGCTTCTTTCTTTTTCTGGTCATTTTCCTTCACACGTTTTAGGAAGCTATCTCTGCTCTTAGAATGCTTAATATGCTCAATGCACATTGATTCTCTTGGCAAGAATCTTACCCTTAACTTGTTTGTTCACAACAATGCCAACAGCATGCTGGGTAACATTGTAGACTCTTCCAGTTTTGTCATGGTGACATTTGTGGGGCATTCCTTTTTGAACAGTACCCATTCCCTTGATGTCTACAATATCACCTTTCTTGTAGATTCACATATATGTTGCCAAAGGAACCACTCCATGTTTTCTAAAAGGCCTAGAGAACATGAATCGGGTGCCTCTCCTCTTTCCCTTTGTGTTCGTCATTTTGGTTAATTACTGGAAGATGGCGGTTCTGGCCGAAAGGGCCCATCATGGTCTTGGTGCTGCTATTGCCCCAGACTCAGCCCCAGATCATAGACACATGCCTGCCCTAAGTGTTCAGGAAAGATGCCGGTCACAAATCCAGATCTTTCCTGTGTGTCAGGCTCACAGAGCATCGCATTACCGCTGAGCTGCTGTCTGGACCTACTTACAGTCTTTTAGTTGAGCAGCAGATAACTCAAAATTGCTTATCTCTATAAAATAGGGAAACTTTTAGTTGTAGAGTGGCAAAGCATTCCATCTTTTAAAAAATGAGATGACCCAGGTGATAAGATGTAAATATTGTGTTGATTCTATTTCTAGTTAAAGGTGTTAGCGATTATATGAGTTACCTTTCACAGAATTAATGAAATTGCCAGATGTCCTTGTCCCAATTTTCCCCTCGACATGTTATATCGTACTGTTAAATTCAGAAGTGATCTTCCACGTCAGGGTATCTACTTCTTAGTGGTATGGCTGGTGAACCCTGATTTTTTTTTTTTCCCATAGGGTGTGTTCACCCACTGGAGAGGAACAGAGAAAGAGGAAAAGTGAGAAATCACACCCCAATAGGGATGGCCATGCTGCAATCTCTTCTCCATTCTCCTTTAGGGATTTTGGCCACACACACACATATGCCTGGCATGTCTTACATGCCTGGTGTGTTTTTTAGGCCACTGGGTCCTGGACTTACTTGAACATATGGAGTTCAGTATCTTAACCACCAAGCTACCTGCTGCCCACCACCCCCAGATGTTCCTCTAGCATTTGACTAACACTATATTTAATGTACTCCAAAGACAGTAACATAATTAATGTTTATTAATTATCAGAAGAATTTATCATGTCTCGTCTGAAACTCTATATGCACACTAGCACTAGGTAAGTTGATATTTAATTATTGGTATAATAAGAACTGTGTCCAGATGACAACTGACTTCAGAGTCTTTTACTATCTTATCTCAGCCACCAGAATATCTTACAAGTTGTTTTCTCGTGTGTGTTAATGATACTGTCCTTTTATAAGAAATGTTTTCTGACGTTAGAAAACTTGTATTTAGAGGGAACCAGCAGTTGGTGTAATGGCTATGTCGCTGGACTCCCACGTAGTCGACCACGGTTCGCGTCCCGGACCCAGTGGCTTAAATCTCACGCCAGGCGCGTGTGCGTGCATGCCCAAGATCCCGAGAGGAGAATGAAGGAGAAGGGATTGCGGCGTGGCCATCCCCCCAGGGGGTTATTTCTCGCTTTCTGTCTCTATGTCTCTCTGTCTGTCTGGCAAGCACACACACCCTATAGCGAAAAACCTCTCCAAAAAAAGAAAAAAGAAAGCTTGTATTTAGTGTGAACCAGGAGAAATGCTAGTAATGTGACTAATGGGGGTCCAGTAAAGAATTCGGGAACAGATTTAACAAATGTAACATCTCTGCCTCTTATAGGAAATGTCACTGTGGTAATCCCGACAGCGAGTGGTCAGGATTTAGGTTTTGGCCTTATTGGAAAGTTAACCACTCCCAGGACAGTTCTTGTAACTCTCCTCCCACTCCCTTTTACAATCTAAAGCTTTTTTTTTTTTTCTTTGAGAAAGAGATTTTTTCTATAGGGCATGTAACTCACCAGAGAGACAGAGACAGAAAGCAAGAAATCACCCCCCCCCCATGGGGGGTGAGGGGTAGCCACACCACAATCCCTTCTCCTCCATTCTCCTCTTTTAGCTGATTTCTGATTGATTTAGAATGAAGTGAGCCCTCACCAGTCACCAAAGGAATGTGGCTTTCTTCGGTTGTTTGAAGATTGGTCACATTGGTGCTCTCTTAGGGGAAGGGAGTCCCATTTAAAATCTTTTATTGTTTTTTTAATTGTCAAATAATCATTTTGTATCTACTTATGAGTTGTACTTTGTGATCATTCACTTTGTAGCTTTTATCCTAAAGCAGTTTTTTTCATTTTTGAGAAGTTTTTGCTATAGGGCATGTGCGCTCACCAGAAAGACAGAGACAGAGAGACAGAAAGTGAGAAATCACCCCCAGGGGGGATGGCCATGCCCAATCCTTTCTCCTCCATTCTCCTCTCAGGATCTTGGGCACGCATGCACATGCGCCCAGTGTGAGTTTTAGCTACTGGGTTTGGGACTCGAACCATGGTTGACTACATGAGAGTCCAGCAACATAGTTATTACACCATCTGCTAGTCTCCCTAAAGCAGTTTTAAACATTGTTGGGCTTAAGACTCTTGGCACTGTGAGGGTTTGGGGGTTTTTGTTTTTGTTTTTTTGTTTTTTGGGGGATTTTTGGAGAGTTTTTTTTTTTTTTTTTTTTTTTTTTTTTTTTTTTTTTGCTATAGAGTGTGTGCGCTTGTCAGAAAGACAGAGAGAGACAGAGAGACAGAAAGTGAGAAATCACCTCCCGGGGGGATGACCACGCCTCAATCCCTTCTCCTCCATTTTCCTCTCAGGATCCTGGGCACATATGCACACTCGCCTGGCGTGAGTTTAAGCCACCGGGTCTGGGACTCGAACCATGGTTGACTACATGGGAGTCCAGTGACATAGCCATTACACCAACTGCTGGTCGCAATTTGTTTTTGTTTTTTTAAAGAATTATTTATTTGGGATCAGCAGATAGCATAATGGCTATGTCACTGGGCTCGCACATAGTTGACTGCGGTTTGAGTCCTGGATCCAGTGGCTTAAAACTCATGCAGAGGCAGGGGGTAGCAGGTGATGTGATGATTAAGTGCACTGGATTCCCACATGTACGACCATGGTTCGAGTCCTGGACCTGGCGGCTTGCTTTCTCATTACCAGCCCCCTCCTCGTCCCTCTCTGGTCAAATGAAAAATAAGTAAATAAATAAAGTTAAATAAATAACTAAACTCACACCTGGTGCGTGTATGTGCATACCCAAAATCCTGAGAGGAGAATGGAGAAGGAATTTGAGATGTGGCCATCCCCCCCTTGGGGGATGATTTCTCACTTTCTGCCTCTCTGGGGAGCTCATGTGCACTATAGCAAAAATCTCTCTTAAAAAAAGAAAAATAATTATTTATTTAATTTTATTTATTATTAATATTTTCCAATATGCTACAAGGTACATGCACTCACCAGAGAGAGTCAGAGAGAGGGAAAGTGAGAAAGTTAACTGCTGTTCCAGGACTCAAACTGTGGTTGGCCATGTGGGAGTCCAGCACCTTAACCACCATGTCACCTGTCAGCCCCACTGTGAGGATTTTTCATGAGTCTAGATCCTGAGCTCTGGATGTAGGCCTTCTGAGTGCTGATCCCATTTCCTCTTCCTTGCTCCAGAACTTGAAGGAGATACCTAACCCTTCCACTCATGTCCTCATCTGTAGGATAGAGATAATACTAGACCACCTCATAAGGTTGTCTGAGGGTTACGTGAGGTCATCTGTGAAGTGCATACCATAGGGCAAGACTCATGGCAAGAGCTCCTTGGGTATTTTTCCAGGCTCCCATGCTAATTCCTTTCCTGTTACTTAAGATTTGGTAATGGGGACCAGCAGTTAGCGTAATGACTATGTCGCTGGACTCCCATGTGACTACGGTTCAAGTCCTGGACCCAGTGGCTTAAACTCATGCCAGGCACATGTGCATGTGTGCCCAACATCCCAAGAGGAGAATGGAGAAGGGATTGCAGCATGGCCATCCCCCCTAGGGGGTGATTTCTCACTTTCTGTCTCTCTGTCTCTCTCTGTCTGTCTGGCAAGCGCACACACCCTAGAGCAAAAACCTCTCAAAAAAAAAAAAAAAAAAAAAAAAAAAAGGAAAAAAAAAAGATTTGGTAATGAAGTATAGGAAAACCTGGAAATTAAGTATCTTATTTTGTTTCTAACATGAAACAAACTGTTATGTTTTTTTCCTTGAACCCTAAACTATGTTCATTTCAAACTAGGTATTCTTGGAGCTGGGTTAAATATTCTCCATCTTCAAAGCCCAGACTCTAGAACAAAAGCTTGTCTCACAAAACGCCTCCTGTCTCTGTCGCTACCACAACCTGAAACTAACGAGGTAGAAACCACACAGAGCCCTGTCACACGCTGTAGGAACCCTTTGTGTTGAGGGACCCAAAAGATTCTGTTTCAAGTTGTGTGTAGATAGTTCAGCCAGAATCTGGTCTGGCTGAGAAAACTTTGAAAAAAAAATCTTTATGTTTCCTCCCTTCTCTTTCACTTTTTTACTCAAAAGGGTCTAATTTTGCTGCAGCTAGGAAGATTGAATGCATAGGCCTTTGTGGAAGTGGATGCTCATAATTTAAAGAGGACAGTGCAAGAATACATTGTTTTTTTTTTTTTCCTTTGGGGATGGTAGTAGGTTCTTCAGTATTATTCTGGAACTATTAATAATGG
Organism: Tupaia tana; assembly: GCA_026018925.1. Classification (NCBI taxonomy): domain Eukaryota; kingdom Metazoa; phylum Chordata; class Mammalia; order Scandentia; family Tupaiidae; genus Tupaia; species Tupaia tana. The sequence continues at coordinate 48,917,475 of JAKSZU010000011.1, read as the reverse complement.
CTATCTAAAGATTTAACATCATTTTTTTCTTTGGAGAGGTTTTTGCTATAGAGCATGTGCACTCGCCACAAAGAGAGAGACAGAGAGACAGAAAGCGAGAAATCACCCCCCAGGGGGGATGGCCACGCCGCAATCCCATCTCCTCCATACTCCTCTTGGGATCTTGGGCACGCACACACGTGCCCGGCATGAGTTCAAGGCACCAGGTCCGGGACTCGAACTGCTGTCAACTACATGGGGGTCCAGCGACATAGCCATTACGCCATCTGCTGGTCCCAACATCATATTTTCTGTCCTCTTCCCTTTTTGTATTCCTTTCACAGTCTTTTCTCCTATGCCTTGTATACGTACTTATCCTTTTCGGCATTGAACCCTGCCAGTGTCCCAGCATGCTGGGTATCTAAGTTGACTTTAGTTTGAGAAGAGGAAAGCTAAAAACTTACTTACCTGCTCCAGAACTTGATGGAGATACCTAACCCTTCCACTCACGTCCTCATCTGTAGGATAGAGATAATACTAGACCACCTCATAAGGTTGTCTGAGGGTTATGTGAGGGCATCTGTGAAGTGCATACCATGGGCAAGACTCATGGCAAGAGCTTCCTGGATATTTTTCCAGGCTCCCATGCTAATTCCTTTCCTGTTATTTACGATTTGGTAATGAAGTATAGGAAAACCTGGAAATTAAGTAGCTTATCTTGACATAAAATTAAAAATTTATTTTATATCAGTCACCTAGGGACTTTATATGTTCTGGCACTTATCACTGCTGAAATACCATCTTATTTTTACTTAGAGACTTCTGGGGCATGGGGCTAGCCAGTGTCCTCATCTGTAGGATGAGGTTAAGACAGTTTGACGCCAGGTGGCTGACTGCAAGGTCCCAGACCTGGCAGCTTGAAAAACCTGCTGTGTGCATGTGCATGCATGTCTAAAATCCTAAGAGGAGAAGGTATTGGGGTGTGGCCATTCCTCCAGGGGGTGCTTTCTCACTTTCTTTCCCCCACACCCCCATGTGTGTGCACGCGCAAGTGTCTGTGCATACCCTGTAGCAAATTAAAAAACAGAGACAAAAAAGCAAAAAAAGAAAAAAAAAAAAAAACTAGGATGGTTTCAGTCCAGTCTTTTTCCTCATGTTTAAGCTCCCGTTAAACCTGGTAGTCCCTGCTGTTTAAAAAGCATAGCTCCATGTGATCGCACCGGCTTTAATTTAGTCAAGCGAGATGCTTACATTGCACAGACTGTGGGTCTCACATTTGCTTTGTTTTTCTTTGGAGCTTTACTGGAAACCAACTGCTATTGCGTACTAGCTGCAGAAGCGGGAGGGGAAGTTGGCAAGAACGAACTGCTTTCTGTTTGGTCTGTCTGAGGCAGCTGACCTTTTGGAAGGAAATAGCTACTCTTTGCTTCTTCCTGTAACAGTGCAGCCTGTGAGAGAACCTACGCTCCGAAGGTTCTGCCCTCATCCTGGCTCACGTCTTGGGCATAAGCTGTCAGTTAAGGGGGGGGAGCCTTTCAGTGCATCTGTTACATGTAGAAACACACACTCATGTCCTTGGTGCTGCGTGCATGTCCATATATCCTCATACGTGTGCAGTGAGAAACTCTTGTTTCCAGAGAAAGTAGCAAAAGTAATTGCATTTCTTGCAAAGTCCCAGTGGTAATGTTGTAGCAAACGTGGACAATTACTGTGTGCATAACTTTAATTCATTTTAACATTAAAGATCCTGAGTTGATATCGCTTCATATACTGGGATAGCTTTCTTTTCCTAGACAAACATTTTGATTTTCTAAGCCATGAGATCTTATTTAAATGTTGTTTCTTCTCAGAATTAGAATTAGCTTTTGGGACCAGCAGTTGGGGTAATGGCTATGCTGCTGGATTCCCATGTAGTGAGGTTCGAGTCCTAGACTCGGTAGCTTAAACTCACGCCAGGCACGTGTGCATGCGTGCCCAAGATCCCAAGAGGAGAATGGAGGAGAAGGGATTGCAGCGTGGCCATCCCCCCTGGGGTGATTTCTCGCTTTCTTTCTCTCTGTCTCTCTCTTTCTGGTGAGCGCACGTGCCTCAGGAATGCCTCCATATTTTCTTAACTTAAATATGGGTAGTGTTAGACCCCACACCTTGGCATTATCTTCAGAAAGCTGTACTTGGGCTTCATAAATGGAATATCACCAGGGAAGCACACAAAGGCACTAGCTGATGGGACATTTCTCCCTTAAAAGAGTAAATTTTGGTCGGCTCTTATTTATTTTTAATTGGCAGCCGTGTATGCTCACCAGAGACAGAGGGAGCAGAGAAGAAGAGATAAGCACACCCACACCCCGACAATGGGTCATGGCCATGCCACAATCCCTTCTCCACTTCTCTATCCTGTCAGGATTTGGAGCATGCATTCTATGTACCCAGCATGTTTTTCAAGCTGCCAGAGCTGGGATTCAAACCACAGTGGAACATGGGGATCCAGCCCCTTTAGCCATTAGACTTCTATTATTGTATTTTAACCAAAACATATTTAGGTTTCTTTTAATTTTGTTAGTGGAAAGGCATTATATTCACATTATGAAGCAAAAATGAAGTAGGTTATAATTTATAGTAAATGTAAAGAATACAGCTATCTGAAAAAGGTGCAGCATAACCACATTCTTCTGCATTTGGTTTGGATTCAGTGGATAGGTGTACTTTTTCAATGTATTGTTGGTCTCTTTCCTAGGTATTCTATTGATTGCAAAGGTTGGGTGAGCGTTAGTGTCGATTTACATAATAGATGCCGAGAGTCAGGTAGGGAGAATTGTCACGGCCTTCTTAGCAACACTCCTTCCCATCGCTTATCTTCTGTTCTTGGAAACTGGTCTCTGATCTGTTCAACCTGCCTAAGATGCTGAAGGACCCAGGGGGAGTACAACTCTGAAGGTAGGTTCTGGGCATTAAAGAAGATGATATTGGGACCAGCACATGGCGTGGTGGTTAAGGCGCTGGACCTTCCCGCATGGCTAACCACGGTTTGAGACCCGGACCTGGTGGCTTGCTTTCTTCCTTTCCTTCTCTCTGTCTCTTTCTTGTCAATTAAAATATATGAATAAATAAATAAAATTGAATAACTAATTTTTTTAAAAGAAGATAATATCAACAACACTGGGAAGATTTTCCTCCAGTTCTGCTGGGCTTTGAATAGGAACTGAGTTAGGGACTTTGATTTTCTAACTATAGCTTTTGAGAGGCCTTGAATTGGTACTCTTGAACCATCCAGGGCTTTCACATAGGCAAGTTGTGTTCAGATGTGTCATTAGGAATAAGAGAATTATGTTTTCTTTTTCTTGTTTAATTTTTCCAGAAGGTGCATGTGCTCTCAGGGGAGATAGAGTGAGGAGAGAGAAAGGAGAGACTCTGTATGGGGAGTGGTCACGTGGCAATCCCTTCTTCTCCATTTCTCCTTTCAGGATTTGGGATATGCATGCACGTGCCCCTGTTGTGTTCCTTAAGCCACTGGTCTGGAACTTGAACCACGCACTTGGTTATATGGGATCCCGCTGCCTTAACCACCATACCAGTGGCTGGCCCGAGAAGTGTATTTTTAAAAATTATTTTATTTAACTATATTTATTTATTTGTTTTAATTTGATCAGAGAGAGACAGAATAAGAGAGAGATAGAGAGGAAGGGAAAGTGAGAAAGTAAGCTACCAGGTCTGGGACTTGAACTGTGGTCGGCCATGTGGGAGTCCAGTACCCTTAACCACCATGCCACCTACTGGCCCCGAAGTGTATGTCTTTTAAAGGAATTCTTGTACTGTTGCGAATGGTTTCTGTATATTTCATTCTATTTACAGTTACAAGTGTACTTAGTCATATCAAAAATGAAAAAAGCCGCAAACATAAAATCTATTTATACATCTATAAATAGACATCAAAATTACAAATTAATCTTAGCTATTGCCTTGAATGACTACTTGAAAACTTTGTTGCTATGTGTGTATTCAAAAGTAATAGAATTACATTTCCTTAAAAACTTTTATAATTCTGGGGTTTTAGTATTTCACATCTTTCTTAAATCAGTGCTACCTAGTTCAAAATGCATTGTTTTAACTGGGATACTTCTTCCTTGTCTTCTTTGGATGTCCCTTTAAATTTGGTTCCTGGGGCATAGTCAGTAGATAATAACCAATTGGTCATGGTTATTAAATTCATACTTCAAGGGCCACCAGGCGACGCAGTGGTTGGGGCGCTGGACTCCTACATGGCCAACCGTGGTTCGAGTCCTGGACCTGGTGGCTTGCTTTCTCACTTTCTCTCTCTATCTCTCTCTCTGGTGAGTGTACATGTTCTGTAGCAAGTTTTAAAAAATAAGAAGAAATAAATAATTCTTTAAAAATTTATATTTCAAGTGTTACATTTTTAACTTTAACACAAAAGTTAATTACCAAAAATTGTATCAGAGCTCCTTCACCTAAATATACAGTTTTTCTTTCTTTTATTTTTCTCCAATACTTGTCCTCTAGCATACATACTGTATCCACTTTTTTTAAAAAAGAATTAATTTAATTTATTTATTCATTCATTTTCTTTTAATTTGGCCACACACACACACACACACACACACACACACACACACAGAGAGAGAGAGAGAGAGAGAGAGGGAAAGTGAGAAAGCAAGTCACCAGGTCTGGGATTCAAACCGTGGTCAGCCATGTGGGAGTGTCTGGCGCCCTAACTGCCACAACACCTGCTGGTCCCCCTGTATCCACTTTTTATTTAACATTCTTTTATTTCTACATTTTAAAAAATGTGTCTACATGGTCTTTATACTTCATTACAGGCTTCATATTTTATTTAAATGGTTGCACAGATTCCCACTAGATTAATATGTGTGATTTAACCATTCCCCTGTTTGGGACATGGAGGATATTTCCAGTTTCTGTCTGACTAAAAGTTGTCCTTTATGAGTTGACCTAGCACAAGGCACTCTTCAGAGTAAATTTGGCTAAGTGCAAACTTAATACTATAATTCTCAGTGGTTACAGGAAGACTGTGAACTTTTTTTTTTTTTTTTTTTTAAGTTTTGCTATAGGACGCGTACACTCACCAGAGAGAGAAAGACAGGGGAAAAGTGAGAAATCATTCCCCAGGGCGCATGGCCACGCCACAGTCCCTTCTCCAAAATTCTTCTTTGGGATTTTGGGCATGCAAGCACACACACCCAGTGTGATTTTCAAGCCACCAGGTCTGGGAGTCAAACTGTGCTATTGGCCATATGGAATCTGGCTGGCTTACCCTCCACACCATCTGCTAACCCTAAGAGACTATGAACTTTAGTGAAAAAGACATTGGAAATATGTAGATCTATTAATAAGTTGCCTGTTTCATTTGTTTTGGTTTGTGTTTTTTGTTTTTTTTTTTTGTTTTTTTTTTGTTTTTTTGAGAGGTTTTTGCCATAGGGTGCGTGCGCTCACCAGAAAGACAGAGACAGAGAGAGAGAAAGCGAGAAATAACACCCCCCCGGGGGGGGGGGGGGAGATGGCCATGCCGCAGTCCCTTCTCCTCTGTTTTCCTCTCGGGATCTTGGGCATGCATGCTCATGTGCCTGGTGTGAATTTAAGTCACCGGGTCTGGGACTTGAACCGTGGTTGACTGCATGGGAGTCCAGTGACATAGCCATTACGCTAACTGCTGGTCCCTGTTTCATTTGTTTTTAACTTCAGAACAAGCGCTAGGGGATTATTTTTCATCTAAATAGTACAAAACCCATACATTATAGTGGCTGAGGAATTTTCTTTCGATGAACTAGAGGGTTTGAACTATACAAAAGACACATTGTAAAATGAGCTAATCTTGTTCAACAGGATAAAATGGATAGATACAAAGCTTCATAAGAGATGCTAGCACTAACATTGGTCCACGCAGCAGCCACAAGTAATTTATTTTCCCATTGTGCCAACGGTCATTACTCACGGACTACAGCAAATCGTTTTAGTCATCTGGAAATGATACCCATGTAACTTCTTCCCAAATGAGTTGTTCAAGTTGCTTACTGGATTTGGGCAGGGAGATACGGATGATGCACATACATTCGAGCTGTGGGTATGACAGTGTCCAACTGGGATGCTAGTGTCCTGCCAGCTGCAGCACTAAGTCCAAGAAATCCAGATTTTATATACTGCCAGAGACAATTTTAGGATGAGAGTACAGCCTCTATTCTCTTTTTTTTTTTTTTTTTTTGGTGGTGGGGAAACTGGGGCGGGGGTGGGTATTTGCCCTTGATTTTGGGAAAAATAAAGAGGTTTAGTTATTGGAAAGTTGAAAGAATAGAGCAGTCAACACTCATACACACTTCACTTCGATGAACTAGCTGTTTTGGTTGTTAACATCTGCCTTATCACGCGCCCTGCTATCATCCACTCTTCCTTCTCTCCTTTTTGAAAGTACCTAAGTTGCCAGCATGCCGGCATCATGACATTTTACCCTTAAATATGTTTACATGTATCTACCAAGAACAAGGGCATTCTCCTATATAACCTCGTTGCCATTATCACTCTCAAGGGGCCAGCAGTTGGTGTAATGGCTATGTCGCGGGACTTCCATGTAGTCGATCGTGGTTGGCATCCCAGACCTGGTGGCTTAAACTCACACCGGATGCATGTGCGTGTGTGCCCAAGATCCTGAAAGGAGAATGGAAGAAAAGGGATTGCGGTGTGACTATCTCCCCTCGGGAGGTGATTTCTCGCTTTCTGTCTCTGTCTCTATCTTTCTGGCAACCGCATGCGCCCTATAGCAAAAACCTCCCCCAAAAAATAAAAAGAAATTTGGTATTGATGCAATGATACCTCGTATACAAACCATATTCAGATTTTCTTAATTGCTCCAATAACGTACTTGAAGCTTGTATTTTTGTTTTTTCTTACATTTTTCTCATGGTAATTATCATGTCCCCCCCCCCCCCTTTTTTGTTATCATGGTTTGGTTTTTTTTTTTTTTTTTTTTTTTACATTTTTCCACAAACATTTACTTTACATAGCAAAAAATTTTAGCTCATACTCCATAATTCTTGACAGTTTACAAACAACTTTCAAGATCTCAAAATACTGAATTTTAAAGATAATGTTCAAAATATGTCTTATAATTTTGTATAATTTTAAAACTCTATAACAACAGAAGCAGAATGGTTTCAAAAATATATATATATACATATATATACAAATATATATGTATATATATATACACTAGAGTGCAGACACTCGGTATCATGGTTTTTTTTTTAAGAATTATTTTACTTGGGAACCAGCAGTTAGCGTAATGGCTATGTCGCTGGACTCCCACGTAGTCGACCGCGGTGCGCGTCCCGGACCTGGTGGCTTAAAACTCACGCCGGGTGCGTGTACGTGCGTGCCCAAGATCCCAAGAGGAGAATGGAGGAGAAGGGATTGCGGTGGGGCCATCCCCCCTGGGGGGTGATTTCTCGCTTTCTGTCTCTCTGTCTCTCTCTGTCTGTCTGGCGAGCGCACGTGCCCTATAGCGAAAAACCTCTCCAAAAAAAAAAAAAAAATTAAAGAATTATTTTACTTTATTTATTTACTTATTATTTTAATTTGGCCAGAGAGGGGCAGAGTGAAAGAGAGAGAGAGAGAGAGAGAGAGAGAGAGAGAAAGCTGCCAGGTCCGACTGGGAGTCCAGTACCCCAACCACCATGCCACCTGCTGGCCCCATTATCATGTTTCTTTAGCTTCCTTTAATCTAGAACAATTTCAGCTTTAAAAAAGTTTTATTTTTATTTTTTATTGCTACAGTGTGCACATTCTTGCCAGAGAGAGAGAGAGAAAGTACTCCCCTATGGGGCGTGGTCGTGCTGTAATTCTTTCTTCTCCATTTCTCTATCCTATCAGGATTTGGGGCATGCACACACATGAACCCAATTTTTTTCTTTTAATTTTCAGTAGGGTGCATGTGCTTGCCAGAGAGAGAGAGGGAGGACAGGGAGAGAAAGAAAGGAAAAGAAAGAAAGCAGGCAAGGAAGCAAGCGAGCAAACACCCTCAGCAGGGATGGCCACGCTGCCATCCCTTCTCCTCTATTCTCTTCTCTGGATTTTGAGCATACACACACACATCCAGTGTGTTTTTCAAGCTGCCAGGCCTAGTACAAACCACATGGTTAGGCATGTGGGATCCAACCACCTTAATCACCACACCACTGGCTGACCCCGACTTGGTGTATTTCACAAGCCACCAGGGCTGGGATTCAAACCATGGTTGGCCACGTGGGATCTGGCTCCCTCCATACAGCTCTTAACTATTGCCCTAGGGGCAGGTGAACCACCTTTTTTTTTTTTTTTAATTTATTGTGTTCATCATAGAGAGCATGTGTGTGTATGACAGAGAGGGATCTGCACCCTCAGTAGGGTCTCATCACGCCACACTCCCATTTCCCTGGCCCTCCAGTTTGTTAGGATCTTGGGCACCATGGATCTGCACCTGGTGTGTTTTCAGATGACTGGGGTTTCCGAACCTGCAGTTGGCTCTGTGGCTTCCAGCATCGCATTCCGTTTGCTGTGGACTGTGCCACCAGGCCAGGTCTTCGCTTTTCTCTTTTCTTTTTGTCTGTTTATGAGAGTCTCAAAGCTTGGTTTTCCTAATTGTTTCTTCAAGATTAAGTTTGCATACTCTTTTCAGCACGTCACATCTGGAGGTACATGATGTCAGCGTGTCAGTGAGAGAGGACGTTTGATCACTTGGTGTTCTCTGCCAACTCTACTCATTGCAACGTACCTTTTCCTACTCGTGAATAATAAATAATATGTGTACCCTGAAATTCTGAATATCCCAGCCCCCAACACCTTTCACCTAAAGATTTTAGCAGCTACAATGATCTTCATCTGGGTCTTCTCTAGTTTTGAGAGTATGCATTTTTGACCGAGATTTTTATATCTTCTATTTAGATGAAAGTTTTAAATATGTAACTCACCGATCAAAATTTGATTTTTATATTTAGCAAACAGCTCCCCTCTTTCCCCTCTTTTTCTCTCTCCGTCATCTCTCCGCCCCCCCCCCCCCTTTCTGTTTTCTTCCCAAAGTAATACGTAATGATTTGGCTGTGACATAAAGATTTATGACTGATTGTCTTCCCAGAATATTATCGTCCCTATGTTGCCTAGGCAAGTTTTTCCTTGTTTGTTTTTTTGTGGGCCAAATGCTTTGATTCTTTTTTGTTCTCTTCACATCTGTTTAACAATATGATTTAAAAAAAAAAAAAAAAAGAATCGCCTTCCCGATTGTTTTAGAAGGTAGTATTTAGAATGACTTTTAAAGAGCAGATGGTCCTGATATTGACCTACTTCTGTATGTGGTCATTTTACTCTAACCTCCTTAGTTGATGGCAGGCCAATGTTAATATGAGCAAAGTCTTCAACTTTTATTAGTACTCTTTAATGTTTCTGTCCTTCAAACTCCTAGATAGCCACCACCTTTCCATACGTGTAATAGGGTTGGTGTTGGGACCAGCAGATGGCGTAATGGTTACATCACTGGACTCCCACGTAGTCAACCCCAGTTTGAGTCCTGGACCCGACAGCTTAAAACTCACGCTGGGCACATGTGTGTGTGCCCAAAATCCTGAAAGGAGGAAGAGAAAGGATTGTGGCGTGGCCATTCCCCCCTGGGGAGTGATTTTTCACTTCTGTTTCTCTGGTGTGCGTGCATGCTCTATAGCAAAAATATCTCTTAAAATAATAATGATGGTAATGTTGGTATTGACAGTAAAACAGTTAACATAGCCAGGAAGCTTGCTCCTCACATTCCATCCCAAGTCCTTTTGTCATTAATTGGTACTGACGTGCTTAACAGTTCTCAGTTCTGGCTCCTGGCCTTCTTCTTTCAGACCAGGAGCAATGTTTATACATCGCCTGTTTCATCTGCCAGCTAGCCCTGTCCTCTGCCAACATCACACCTCTCAGTGTTAGGCTGTTTATCCCAAATTCTTATTCTTTTCTCTCTTTAATTTATGAAATAAATAACACATTAATAAATAAGTAACACATGGAAGAGTATAGAGTAGCAGGACAAACCACCACAAGACTTCAAGACACAGGCACATGGTACGGCAGGGGGAGGGCAGGCCGTGAGGAAGACCCCGCCCAGACGGTGCCCCTTAGTGGTATGGGACCTCCGCCGAGTACTTCTCCTCTCTGCCTTCGTAATAGCTTGAGTGAAATATGATCACATACTATAAAATGCAGCCATTAAAAAGTGTACCATTTAGTGGTTTGGGGTATATGCTCAGAGTTGTACAACCATTTCAGTTCTCAATTCCAGAACTTTTTTTTTTTTTTTTTTTGGAGAGGTTTTTACTATAGGGCGCGTGCGCTCGCCAGACAGACAGAGAGAGACATAGAGACAGAAAGCGAGAAATCACCCCCCAGAGGGGATGGTCATGCCGCAATCCCTTCTCCTCCATTCTCCTCTCGGGATCTTGGGCACGCACGCACACGCGCCCGGCGTGAGTATTAAGCCACCGGGTCCGGGACGCGAACCGCGGTCGACTACGTGGGAGTCCAGTGACATAGCCATTACGCTAACTGCTGGTTCCCAATTCCAGAACATTTTCATCACTCCTCCTAACAAAAACACACACAAAAAAACCACTGGCAGTTACTGCTCACTCTCCCCCCACCCCACCCTCTCAGCCCTTGGCAACCACCAGTCTTTTTTCTGTCTCTATGGATTTGCCATTGTAGACATTTTATATAAGTGGAGTTTACAACCTGTGGCATTTTATGCCTGATTTCTTTTAATTCACATAGTGTTTTCAAGGTTCTTCATTCACATTGTAGCATGTGTAATACTTCATTCCTTTTGAGTGTCTGAATGATATTCTAATCATCTATTTTATCTATCGGCATCTGTTTGCACTCCTGTTTGTTATTCGTGTGTCCATTGATAGACATTTGGGGTGTTCCTTTTTCTTATCTATTGTGAATGATGCTATGAACATTTGTATACCAGTTTTCTTATGTACCTGTGTTTAACTCTCGTAAGCATATACCCAAAGTGGAACTCCTGGATCGTATAGCTTTCTCTGTTTAACCTTCTGAAGAGCTACCAGATTGTTTTGCAAAGATCATACACCATTTTACAATCCGATTGAATCTTGCTCTGAACCTCAATTTTCTCATCTATAAATAATAATAGACCTACCTTCTAGGGTTCTTGTAAGGATTAAGTGAGTAGATTCATTAAAGAACTTGTTAGAATTATATAGTAAGTACTCAGTAAATGTGAGCTTGTAAATTTGGATGATGGGTGATAACAATTACACTAGTAAAGGCCGTTTTAATGCATTCTCAACCTTACTGTTTCTGGTTTACTTTTATTGAATGAATCAAAATACTTATAATTCATAAAGGAAGATAATAAACGAAGGTTTCAAATTTTATTAGGTGTCTTTGTCCTTTAATTAATAGAAGTCAAGTTATATCTTTGGAAGAATTAGGTATAGGCATAGCTCCCTGCTGGCTTGGTCGTCTCTGTCCAAGTGGTGGTGTGATGGGGCCATGCAGACAACACAAGTTGGTAAAGAGGCTGTCTCCCATGGCCTGGGTTGGAAGAAACGGCAAGATAAAGCCAGCAGTTTACTAACTCTCCTTGTGTCATTTTTCTGACCTGTAGTTAATTTCTCTGCCGTGAGTTTTACTGTTATTACGGTACCCTGTAAGGGTAAAACATCACCCTTAACCATTACAATAAAGCCAGTTAGTGACCTTGTAAGAATGTGGTTCCCTAAGACTGACAGGAGGACCAGGAAGTTTAAGACTCCCCCACCTGTCTGTTTTTAAGCCAAAATTAACATATAGATTAAGTTAGCATAAACCAAATTAGCATTAAAAGTATATGTAGACTAAGTTAGTTTAAGGCTAGTATATACCCCTTGCTAAAGCTACAGGCCAAAGTTAACTCATGCTAGGCAATGTCAGCACATTCACCACATAACAGAGACTCAGAGATAAAACAAAAGAGCTCACTAATTGACAGACTCAGCAAATAAAATGCAGAAACCCGCAGGTTTATTAAAGGAAAAGGCCTGGCTGGGACAACAGGATAAACAAACTTGAGGGCTCCAGAGAAAAATTACCTTAGCTGGGAGCTCTTATCTAAAGCAACAGGTAGTTTTCAACTACAAAGAGTTTCTCATCTATGTGCTGTTGACTATGAAAAACTGCTAATAAAACATCCTGTGTTGTCTCCTGAGCTACAAGATCATCTTCCTTTCCCATATAAGATCATAAACTCACTCTTTATTGTTGTAATGTATGAATAGTCCATATATTAACTGTGTCTTTACTTAGCAAGACAAGATTTCTATCTAGGTCTTTGCAACCAGCAATGTTATCGCCCTGGCCCAGGACTGAAGTGATCAAACATCCTGCAAGCCCCCTCTTCAAAAGACCCTTCTCAATAATCAAGATCCAAGAAGAAAATACAACAGACAAATGGACTTCCTCATCCTAAAAACTGTGATTGATTTTTAACTAATCTGACAAGACAAACAGCATGTTTTATAATTATTGCTTCCATGCTTTGTATACCCTGTTCCTTAGAGTAAATTTTTTACTGCCCCTCACCCATTTACTTGCATGTATCACATTTTCAATAAAAAGGCACGATGATTCCTAGCAGTTGTCACTCCTCAGAGACCAATCTCTGAGGGGTGTCCGGCATAGGACGTGCATGAAAAGGCACCGAGGCCTTTGTCTTCTGTTCACCTGCGCCGCTTCCCACGAGTCAACCCACCCCCGCCGAGGCTAGACCCCAGGCTAGACCCCGGCAGTGGTGTTTTTTTTTTTTTTTTTTTTTTTTCAGTTCATATATGACAAATCTTGCTGTTGTTACTTCACCCGCCACAACTCTCAGTTCTCTCATTCAGAGATAGGAGAGCAGAGCTCACAGTGCCTTTCCCAGTAGCTCTCATCCACAAGAGTCCCCGGGTCAGTGAAATTGACTGAGAAGTAGGAGTAGCATCTTCCCAAAGGAAGATGTTTGTACTTCAGGTAATGAAAAACAGAAAATGCTATTTGTGGGGGCCAGCAGGTGGGTAGTGGTGAAGGCGTTGAACTCCCACATCACAGATCACAATTGGAGTCCCGGACCCGGCAGCTGGAAACACACTGGGCTCGTGTGCGTGCGTCTATGTGCCCAAGATCTGGAGAACAAAAAGGAGAGGGGATTGCGGTGTGGCCATCCCCTGTGGAGGGGTGATTTCTCGTTTTCCCTCTCTCTATGTCTGTCTCTATCTTCTCCCTCCAGCAAGCACATGCGCCCTTTGACAAAAACCTCTTTTTTAAAAAAGTGGTATTTGTGAAGGATTGACTTTGGAAGGAAAGTTTATTAAACTGAGTTAAAATTGTAGATGGGGAGAAGAAAATCACTTGTGTATTTAAGGTCAAAGGAAGAATACTAGTAAGCACTTGCAGAGCAGTGACTACGAGTCAGGTACTGTTTTAAATATTTACACATATTCACTCATTCTTACAGCAGCTCTCTGATTATTTTAACTATTATTATTCCCATTTTACAGTTGAGAAAATGGAGTCACAGAGAGGTTTAAGTGGCTAAATAGGTTTCTTCCTTTAGAAAGAGGGAGGGGAGAGGAGAGAGAGAAAGCAAGCAACCCCCATGGGGTGCGGTCACATCTCAGTTGATTTTCTCCATTTCTCCCTCCCATTAGGATTTTGGGCACACACACACACACATACACACACACACACATAGCTGGCATGATTTTCAAGCCACTGGGGCCAGGATTCGATCGATGATTGGTCATGTGAGATTCAGCTCCCAATGAACGGCCCTTAACTGCTACTCTACAGGGCCAGTTTTATATTTTATTTTAAAAAAGGAATCTTATCTGATAAAAAAAGGTATTTGTTGAGATGAAATTATTCATAAATCCCACCTACTTGTATCATTTATTTATGTAGCAGACATTTCATTTTTAGGACTTTCAATAAGCCTATAACATTGTAAGCTATTCGACTTTGAAACTTTTTTTTTTTTTTTTGGAGAGGTTTTTGCTATAGGGCGTGTGCGCTCGCCAGACAGACAGAGAGAGAGACATAGAGACAGAAAGCGAGAAATCATCCCCCCAGGGGGGATGGTCACGCCGCAATCCCTTCTCTTCCATTCTCCTCTCGGGATCTTGGGCACGCACACGTGCCCGGCGTGAGTTTTAAGCCACCGGGTCTGGGACTTGAACCGCGGTCGACTACGTGGGAGTCCAGCGACATAGCCATTACGCTAATGCTGGTTCCCTTGAAACTTTTTTTTAATTAATTAATTAATTCCCTGAGCATTGTCCCAGAATTTAATCGAGAAGATCGGACCACGACAGAAGACTTTGGAACTTGTAACACTCTCCAGAGGGGCCTGTTTACCTGTCACTCCCAGCCCTCGGATGGGGAGGGTCAATGGCGAGACCTCTGGTTCCCACAAAGTGCGATGTTCTGTATCCGAGGCTGCTTTAGGTCGTTTTGGAATGCTCGTGAACACTGAGAGTACAGCAAAGCAGAGTTCAAATAGTTCTCATCTTTGGCCTAAAACTAAGATTGTGAATCCATTTCCTGGTCTTTAGAGAAGCCCCTGTGATGATTTACCGAGGAAGAAACCACGTCCCTGGTCAGAACATCACGCCCTGAGGACAGACTGCCTTAAGTAAGCAGAAGAGAGAGCTGGTCGTGGGGACAGAGGTGCTCGCTGTGTGCATGGAGTAGCAGCTGAAGGCTGGAAAACACCAGCAAGGAGGGACCTGGAGTCAGTTACGCCAGGGATGGATATGGTCTACAGCAGGTGTGAGGGGTTCGGGGGTGTATGAGGAAAACACTACTTAGATTCTAGGTCTTATATAATTCGGGGACAAAAGTTGTTTTCTAAACTGTGTACTGAAAATTGTTAACATGGTAATCCCATGAGTCATCTCCTATTCCATATGTACATAATTCGTAGTTTAGGGGCTGGCAAGTGGCATGGTGGTTAAGGGTGCTGGACTCCCACATGGCCAACCATGGTTCGAATCCTGAACCTAGCAAGTTGCTTTTTAACTTTCTCTCTCTCCCTCCCTCTCTCTCTCTCTCTCTCTCTCTCTCTCTCTCTCTCTCTCTCTCTGTTTCTCTCTCTCTCTCTCTCTCTCTCTCTCTCACTCTGTTCTTCTCTGGTCAAATTAAAAATAAATAAAGTTAAATAAAATAATTCTTAAAAAAATTCTTGTTTTAAAAGTAAGATAAGAATGGGGCTGGCCCTGTAGCACAGCAGTTTACTGCCTTGTAGAGGGAGCCAGATCCCACATGGCTGACTGAGGTTCAAATCCCAGCCCCCAGTGGCTTAAAAAACACATCAGACATGTGTCACGTGTGTCCAGGATCCCACCAGTATGGAGAAATCTAGGAAAGGAATTGCAGCATGACCTCACCCTATGGGGAGGGCGGTTCTGTCTCTCTCTCTCTCTCTCTCTCTCTCTCTCTCTCTCTCTCTCGTGCCCCCGGCATTAAAAAAAAAAAAATCTGTATAGTGTACTTCTATTTTAAATTTCTAAGTGGTAGTAAGGAAAACCAATAGCAAAGCACTTTTATGTGTTGAAACCATATTGTATTTATCAAAAAATAAGGTAGTCACTACCTTATATTTACCAGCTATTATCCTCCAAATGCTATACCATTTTAGAAAGTTAACTATTGTGGCATATTCATAATTAGAACCATAAAAATATTCTGATTCTAAAAGCTCTGTATTCCACTCTTCGATAAAAACCAAGATTTAATGTAAAATCTGAGACAAAATAGTGACATTTATGTAATTACCCCTACGTGTATGGCATATCACCATGTTATTATACTCTTAAAATAATAACAGATTCTTATAATGTGCTTGGCCAGTAGGATGTGTGAGTTATTTATTTATGCATTTATTCACTCAACCAATATTGCTGACCAGTTTCCTCAGGCAAGCCACTGAACGAGGCCCTGGGGACACAGTCGTGAGTCAGACGTGCTCCCCTCCACCAGCTGCTCTTAGAGTTCAGTGAGTAAGCTAGACAAAAACAAACAAAACTAAAAGCAGAAATGGCAAATTGTGGCTTTTTTTTTTAAGAATTGCTTATTTTATTTATTATTTTTTAATTTGACCAGAGAGAGAGAGAGAGAGAGAGAGAAAGGGAAAATGAGAAAGCAAGCCACTAGATTTAGGACTCAAACCGCAGTCAGCCATGGCCACTGCCTTTACCATCGCGCCACCTGCCAGCCCCATGGCATTTGTTATTAAGGAACAAACAGAGTCACCCAAATTATGAAATCGTTAATTGACCAGTTAAAGTAAAATATGTTTCATTTTCATGGCTTGGTATTTCATACAGCTACTTTGGTTCCATAATAACATTGAAAAGAACAGAGGGGGGACCAGCAGTTAGCGTAATGGCTATGTCGCTGAACTCCCATATAGCTGACCGTGGTTCGAGTCCCAGACCCGGTGGCTTAAACTCGGGCCGGGCACGTGTGCGTGCGTGCCCAAGATCCCAAGAGGAGAATGGAGGAGAAGGGATTGAGGCATGACCATCCCCCCCCCAGGGGGTGATTTCTCGCTTTCTACCTCTCTGTCTCTCTCTGTCTTTCTGGCGAGTGCACTCGCCCTATAGCAAAAACCTCTCCAAAAAAAAAAAGAAAGAGAGCAGAGGGGTCAGTAGGTGGTGTGGTTGGGGCACTGGACTTCCACATGGCAGGCTGTGGTTCGAGTCCCAGACCGGGTGGCTTGCTTTTGCGCATGCACTCTCTCTCTCTCTCTCTCTCTCTTTCTCTCTATTTTTCAGTCTCCCTCTGGTAAGCACATGTGCCCTATAGCAAATTTTTAAAAAAATGATAATGATAAATAAAATTAAATAATTGTTTAAAAAGAAAAGAGCAGATAGATTTAGCCAATCAAAATTGTTACTTTTGTAACGCGTGAATTGTTACTCTATTAAATTTAAAAGAGAAATTTTAAAATAATAAAGAGGAAACACCTTACAATTATTTATGTGAAAAAATGTTAGTGATGCTTATACCCTGTTCTGGGCTCTGTTCTAGGCTCAGGACAAAGCAGTGAACAAAACAAGTCATTGTGTTTGGGGAGATTTCACCCTACTGGAAAGTTAGTAGGCAAAATGGGATAAATATCAGGAAGTGATAATGATAAGGAACAAAATAAAGCAGATTAAGAGGTTTAAGAGTGGCCAGAATATTATTTTATTCATGTGGAGTGGGAAGGTAAAAGTTTCCCCACGGTTTTCCTTCTTTTGTCTCTTAGGTCAGCTTGGCTAATGATTGCAGATTGGAGAGACTTTTTGTTCTCTCTGGGTAAACTGTTCACACATTCATGGAAAGAGCTGTGGGGAGGTCCAATTTCTCTCTCTCTTTACCACTGAGCAAGATGAATACCTGAGCTCTTCATTTCTGGATCTTTCTTCCATATTCTTATGTGTGTCTGCACCTTCATTCATTCTTTTATCTGTCATTTCAAAATTATGATTTGGAATCTGTTCTGATTTTCCAAAATTGGGGGATATGATGTATTTGATCAAAAATATATCCAATTAAATATTTCCCAGGTGCTTGATTATAAAGTGGAGCTGCTTCTGGAGAAGAGTGCTTTTGTCCATGTCTTTCTCCTTGTGAACTCACAGTCATTGAAGTCGGATGTCTCTGGGTAATCTTACAGTGATTACTCAAGGCCTAAAAGCCCTAAATAAAATCGTACACTGTTCAAGTGTCCTGAGCACTGCACAAATCTAAAATAGGTAACTGGCACTCAGCCCACACCTCCTTGTTGGCTAACTGACTTGTTCCATAAATAGCTTGGCATTACGTGATCAGAGAACTACAACTAGCAGGGGAGGGTTGCTTCCTAACACACGTGCACAGTCTCTGGTAGGCAGCAACACCCAGGTCCCATTCACTGGGCCCTCACGGTAACTTCGTTCTTAGGAGAATTGTGCAAATCGGTAGCCAGGTCGTGTGAATGGAATTTAAGGTGGCCCTGCCTCTTACCGAATTCCACGTTCCAGAAAACAGTGTTAGAGCGAGATTCATTTTAGTCCCTTCAGTTTTCTGAAGGAACATTGCCACCTCAATCCGGTTAACCTTGGAGGGTCTCTTCCGAATGACTTACACATTCTCAGGTGAGTCTGAGATGGCATCGTGGTAGTTTTATAAGATCACTTTTCTGAAATCAATAGCGGGTTTTAAAAACCTCCCTTCGGGACCAGCAGTTAGAGTAATGGCCATGTCGCTGGACTCCCACGTAGTCGACCGCGGTTCGGGTCCCAGACCCGGTGGCTTAAAACTCACACCAGGTGCATGTGCGTGCGTGCCCAAGATCCCAAGAGGATAATGAAGGAGAAGAGATTGCAGCGTGGCCATCCCCCCGGGGGGTGATTTCTCGCTTTTTGTCTCTATGTCTCTCTCTGTCTGTCTGGCAAGCGCGTGTGCCCTATAGCAAAAACCTCTCCCCCCTCCAAAAAAACCTCCCTTCTACCAGAATATAGTGGTTCTTGTTCCTAACTCTTACTTGGAATGCATTGTTTTTGTGTCTGAAAGAATTTTAAATGCTATAATTTAGCAGAACGTTGCTTCATAAATTCCTTAGCAGTAAGTCAGAAAGTGAACCTTGGGATATTTTTCCAGATAAATCTGTTCTTTGTGTACAGAGCATTGCTGTTTAAGTAACTAGTGATAATGCATAGGTCCAATCCATGCTTTAGATATTTTTACTTTTCTTTTTCTGGGCTCTCTTTCAAAATGCCTGTGTGTTTATTACTTTTTTTTTTTAAGGCAAAATACCAAATCTAAAACAAGTGATATTTCTTTAACAAAAAATCCCTCTGGTAATGACTTATTATTACTGTTGAAATGTTGCTTACCATTGCTGACAGTTTTGAACAAAAGTGAAGAATATGTCTACAATAGCGAAACTGTCAGCAGTTCTCTCCCCGAAAGCTGGCTTTGTAGTTTTGCTTGCAGGACTTCAGTCCATTTTACAGTCACACCTTCATAGACCACGTTGTGTACCGTCCCAGGGTCACCCCAAATGGCTACATTTTGAAAACATTTTAAAGCTAAAATTCAGTTCAAGAATACTGACCTTGCCAGGTGGTAGTGCCAGTCTAGTGTCAACTAGACCCACAAGGACGGGTCCTGGGTTCCTGACCTCTCAGAGTTCACCAGGTCTGTGTATGCAAACCAGGGATCTGGGCTGGCAGCGGGGGTGTACTGTGGCATGAAGACCTTTTTGGGGGTGCCTGTCTCTCTCTCATGGAAGACATAATAAATAAATGAACTGGGGAGGAGAATACTGATCTGCACTCTACCAAAAGGCCTAAACACACTCACTTTTGTAACATGTGGATTGTTAGTCTAGTATATTCAAAAGAGAAATTTAAAGATAATAAAGAGGAAGCTAGCTGGTGTCGTGGTGGGTAAGGCAACAAGACTGACTGTGGAATTCGAGTACCAGAACTGGTGGGTTGAGAAATGCTCGGGGGTGGGGGGGCAGCAGGTGGCGTGGTGGTTAAGGGCGCCGGACTCCCACATAGCTGACCGTGATTCAAGTCCTGGATCTGCTGGCTTGCTTGCTTACTTTCTCTCTTGTTCTTACTCTGTCTCTCTCTGATCAAAATTAAATAAGGGAACCAGCAGTTAGCGTAATGGCTATGTCGCTGGACTCCCACATAGTCAACCGCGGTTCGCGTCCCAGACCCGGTGGCTTAAAACTCATGCCGGGCGCATGTGCGTGTGTGCCCAAGATCCCGAGAGGAGAATGGAGGAGAAGGGATTGCAGCGTGACCATCCCCCCTGGGGGGTGATTTCTCGCTTTCTGTCTCTCTGTCTCTCTCTGTCTGTTTGGCGAGCGCATGCGTCCTATAGCGAAAACCTCTCCAAAAAAGAAAAAGAAAACAAAAAAATTAAATAAATAAGTAAAGTTAAATAAAATGAGTGTTTAAAAAAGAGAGAGAGAGAAAAGTTGTGGGTATGAGTGCATGCTTACCCCAAATCTTGAAACAAAATGGAGTAGATCGGATTGCAACATGGCCATCTCCCTTGGGGATGATCTCTCTCTCTCTTTCTCTGTCTCTCTGCCTCTGGTGAGCACATGCACCCTAAACTAACTAAAAAGAAAGAAAACCACCTAAAGCATTGTTTGTTTAACAGGTTGTGAACCATGGCGGTGTGGATTCAAGCTCAGCAGCTCCAGGGGGAAGCCCTTCACCAGATGCAAGCGTTATATGGTCAGCACTTCCCCATTGAGGTGCGGCATTATTTATCCCAGTGGATTGAAAGCCAAGCTTGGTAGGTGAACAAAGTTTTTTGCATCCGTTTTGTGAAGCACAAGAGTATCGAAGTATGATTTAGGAAGATGTCACGATAGAAACTTTAAAAGTTGTGTGTTTAAAAATTGTTTTCGGGACCAGCAGTTAGTGTAATGGCTATGTCACTGGGCTTCCATGTAGTTGACCATGGTTCAAGTCCCAGACCCGGTGGCTGAAGCTCACGCTGGTTGCGTGTGCGTGCGTGCCCAAGATCCTGAGAAGAGAATAGAGGAGAAAGGATTGTCACGTGGCCATCACCCCGGGGGGTGATTTCTCACTTTCTGTTTCTCTCTCTCTCTCTGTCTTTCTGGTGAGCACATTCGCCCTATGGCAAAAACCTGTCAAAAAAAAACCCAAAAAAAACTGTTTTCGTGTGATTCATGCAAAGGTATTTTACCCTCTCCCAGATTTAGGGAGACAGAATGATTCTGGGGATTTTTAAAACATGATGTGTTCACTTTAGTAGTATATACTGGCTAAAAATGTTAGGGTTTTGCTGCTCATAAAGAATAATCAACAGATATGTTTTGTGTTCTGTAGGGTGCCTAGCAGTGCCATAGGCAGCAGAATTTGTATGAAAAAAATTAAAGTGTTTGTCCCTAAAGGATTTAATGTCCGATGGGGCAGATAAGGTATGCATATGCATATATTTTAATGATAATTTATTTTATTATATGTAAATTACTTTACATTTATTAAATTAACACCTTGGGTTGGCCTGGTAGTGTAGTGGTTAAGCTCTGTGTGTAAGGAACCAGCCCCTCCATGGCTGAGCATGGTTTGAGCCCCAGGCCTGGCAGCTTGAAAAACACGCAGGCAAATATGTCTGCATGCCCAAAATGTAGAAATGGAAGAAAAAGGATTGTGGTGTGACCATGCCCCACTGGAGGGTGCTTTCTCTTTCCTCTGTCTGGTAAGACTCTCTGACAATAAAAAACAATAAACTTATATCCAGGGACCAGCAGATGGCGTAATGGTTACATCACTGGACTCCCACATAGTCAACCACTGTTCAAGTTCCAGACCTGGCAACTTAAAACTCACCAGTGCATGCCCAAAATCCCAAGAGGAAAATGGAAAAGCGATTACAGCGTGGCCATCCCACCTGGGGGTGATTTCTCACTTTCTGTCTCCATGTCTCTCTCTCTCTGGTGAGCACACATGCCCTATAGCAAAAATCTCTCAAAAAAAAAAAATAAATAAAAATCAACATTTAATAAAAGAAATATTTAGTAAAAAACAGTGGAGCCACTGGTGTTTTCAAGTTTGTATTATATATACACATAAAGACTAAAAAATACACAAAACAGTAAAAATAACTAATTGTGATAGTGGGCTTTTTAAAACTTTATTTATTTATCTTAATTTGACCAGAGAGGGACAGAGTGAGAGAAAGAGAACGTGAGAAAGCAAGCTGCCAGGCCTGGGACTCGAACTGCAGTCGGCCATGTAGGAGTCTAGCACCCTTAACCACCACACCACCTGCTGGACCCTGATGATGGATTTAGTAAACATTATTTTTAATTTCCATATTTGTGATTATATACTTAGGAGAGAGAAGAGTTGTTTTAAAATTCTTCTAGAATTGTACAATATAGAGTTGGTCCCACAGTGTAGTGGTTAAGGGAACCACAGTTTGAGTCCTAGACCCAGTGACTCGAAAACTCCACTGGGCACATGTGCATGTGTGCCCAAAGTCTTGGCAGGATGGGGACATATAGGAGAAGGGATTAACGGTGTCAGTAAACTGACAGCTCAGCTTTGCAGGTGACGTTGTTGCATACCAGATAGCACGCTATCCACAGCTCTGCTCAGGGCCTGGGAGCTTATTGGTTGGTTACAGCCTGCCGGTCGATCTGACATATTCATCAGATACCTCAGGCCTCCCCAGTGTGGCCAGAAATCCTCTCTGATGATCTCAGAAGTCAGCTCTGACACCAGTATTTGAAGAGGCTGTGTACCTGTCAGTGATGTTGCCTTGAATAACTGCAAGCATACGTTGTTAGTAGCAGATTTCTGTTCAGAAACGAGAGCATCAAAGGAAGGCAATTTTCTAGGCAATTAAAAAAAAAAATCTCAGCTTCATGTAATTAAGTGAGGGGGAAAAAAGAGCTAAATATGAGAATGTCAGCTGCACCTTGTTTAGTGCTTTTCCATTTCCTTTTCATTTTCTTTTCTGTTTTAATGATTGGGAAGATTTAAAAAAGCATTAGTAGGAAGTTTCTCTTGATTTAAAATTTCATTTAGCAGATTTCCCACGTAGATTTCTTACTGAATGAGTGTTAAAAGACTTGTGTTGGAGCCAGTAGGTGGCATAGGGTTTAAGGTGCTGGATTCTCACATGGCTGAGCACAATTTAAGTCCTGGACCCAGTGGCATGCATGTGCATGCATGCTTGAAATCCCAGGAAGAGAATGGAGAAAGGATTGCGACATGGCCATCCCCCTTGGGGGGTGATTGCTCACGTTCCCTCTCCATGTCTCTCTCCGGTGAGCACATGTGCCGTATGTCAAAAAAAAAGAAAGGAAGGAAGGAAGAAACAAAGGAAAAGCCTTGTCTTGATTTTAAGTAACACCTGAATTTTATTTAGAATTTCTTAAGAATAGATTTTGGAGCCAGTAGGTGGCGTTGTGGTTTAAGGCGGCTGGACTCCCACATGGCCAACTGTAGCTGGATCCCTGGACCTGGAGGCTTGAAAATCATGCCAGGCACATAAATCTGCGTGCCCAAAATCCCAGAGGAGAATGGAGGAAGGGAATGCGTCAGTGTAGCCACCACCACCCCTGGACCGGGGGGCGTGTTTCTCACTTTCATTTGCTGTCTCTTTCTCTCTCCCGGGCAAGTGCGTGCACCTTATGGTGCAAACCTCTTTTCTTTTCTTTTTTTTTTTTTTTTTGGAGAGGTTTTTCACTATAGGGCACGTGCACTCGCCAGACAGACAGAGACATAGAGACAGAAAGCGAGAAGTCACCCCCCAGAGGGGATGGTCACGCCACAATCCCTTCTCCTCCATTCTCCTCTCGGGATCTTGGGCACGCACGCACACGCACCCGACGTGAGTTCTAAGCCACCGGGTCCGGGACGCGAACCGCGGTCGACTACGTGGGAGTCCAGCGACATAGCCATTACGCTAACTGCTGGTTCCTCCTTTTCATTTTTTAAGCAGAGAACTTTTCCTAGTAAATAACCAGGGACTGACTTTGTGAGTTTTGCTCAAAAACTGGAGCCTCTCTGGAGCAGGTCCCAAGAAAAGGAACATTATTGCCAGTCAAAACAGAGGAGCAGGGCTACCCCTAATTAAAATTTAGAGGGCTGGGCCTGTGACCTGGTGGTTAAGGGATCCTACATGGCTGACCATGCAGTTTGAATCCCAGCCCCGGTGGCTTGAAAACACAGCGTGCGTGTGCATGTATGCACCAAATCCTGACAGGATAGAGAAAAGGAAAAGGGACTGCGACATGACCACACCCCATTGGGGGCCCTCTCCCCCTCTCTTTCTGTCTCTCTAGGGTAAGCACATATGCACTCTGGCTTATAAATAAACAAAAAGAAATTATTTGACACGTTTTACCGCCTTCTCAGAGAGATCTGGGCATACCATTGGAAAAAGTACAATATCAATATTTTGGTACACCTGTTTGTACCTCTGAAATTAGTTGCTAACTAATTTCAGGGATTAAGACATGACAGAGTCTTTTAGCTGCCACTAGATCTCTTGTTTGGCCATGGACCCAGTCAGCAGTAATCGAATGTTATTTCAGTCTGACAGCTGTTTGGTTTCTTCAGTGAGCTAAGTACTTAGTACTGCCCAGTAGCAATTATTGCCTAAGTTGTAGAAAGGAAGAAAGAGAGGAGGGTGGAAGAACGATCCTCCAACCCCTGTCACTAGTGAAATGGCTGTGAATTAATACAAACTCCTCAGCGGTTACTCTCATCCACGGAACCAGTTAGTTTGCCTGCAAGGCCCAGATCTGCAACTAGTGATAGGAGTGTCTGACGGAGCGGATGCATGCAGGCTTTCATTTCCAGGGCTTCTTCGAAATAGAAGTAACTGTTGTTTCACCTGTCTCTACTTAAGAAATGCTCTAGAGAAACTGAGTGTGAAATTAGGCATGGAACTCATTCAGGCTGGGGAGGACACGTGGAAGAGTCTGGACCTTGCGCCCCTCGCGGAGTAACTATAAATAGGCAGCTATCAGGGCCCTTGTTTCCTTTGGAGTACACACAGCACTTTCCCTTTCCCTTCATTTCTAGGAGCAGATAGCATAAGCACCAAAGAAGTCAGGAGGAGGAAGGAGAAAGGGCAGTGCATGGTTTTGTTTAAAAAAAAAAAAAAGAAAGAAGAAATGAAAATATACTATACAGTCCAACCAAGGTAACTAGTGAGTTTACACATAGATGACTGTAGCTATTTAGTTTATTCGTGTTGGGCTGTTGTGTCAGATTTGCAGTGAGCATTGGAAAGCAATCACTCAGTCGAAGAAAAGATGTACTGTGTTGAGGCTGCATTTATCCAGGCTCATGTGCATGTATGTATACAGATTATGTAATTTTTTTCCCCTAGGGACTCAATAGATCTTGATAATCCACAGGAGAACATTAAGGCCACCCAGCTCCTGGAGGGCCTGGTGCAAGAGCTGCAGAAGAAAGCGGAGCACCAGGTGGGGGAAGATGGGTTTTTACTGAAGATCAAGCTGGGCCACTATGCCAAGCAGCTCCAGGTGGGTGTGAACTCTGAGCCACACCTAGGGCTCTTCCCTAGAAGGGCTTCTTCCTTGTTTTACTACTTCCTACAGAGACGCATCTCCAGCTTGGCATTGTAGAGCTGCATTGCATGCATGGGGGTTCTTGTTTGATTTTGCGATTGTGGCTTTTTAATAAACTTTTTTACTTGAAAATAACTTTAGACTTACAGAAAGTTGTAAGTCTGATATAAAGAACCACCAAAGGGACCGGCAGGTGGCATGGTGGTTAAGGTACTGGGCTCCCATGTGGCCAACTGCAGTTCAAGTCTCAGATCTGGCGGCTGTCTTTCTCACGTTCTCCCTCTCTCTCTCTCTCTCTCTCTCTCTCTCTCTCTCTCTCTCTCTGGAGCACACTTGCCCTATTGCGAATTTAAAAAATAATAATGGGACCAGCAGGTGGCATGGTAGTTGGAGTGCTGGACTCCCACATGGCCTATTGTGATTTGAGTTCTGGTCATGGTGGCTTGCTTTCTCTCTCTCTGGTGAGTGTACATGCCCTGTAGCAAATTTTAAAATAATGATCGTAAATAAATAATTCTTTAAAAATAATGATGATGAATACATATAATCAATGATTAAATAAATAATTCTTTTTTAAGAAGAACCACTAAATATACTCCAGTCACCTATTGCTATTGATATTTGCATTTTATTTTAAGTTTGCTATAGTGTGCTTGCTGGAGAGAGAAAAAGAGAAAGGGAGTGTGAGAAATCACCACTCCCCCTCCCCAGGGATAATGGCCATGGCTCAATACCTTCTCCTCCTTTCTACTCTTGGTATTTTGGGTAGGCACATATGCACACGTGCCCAGCGTGATTTTCTCTTCTTTTTTTTTTTTAAGAGAGATTTTTGCTATATGGTGTGTGTGCTCACCATAGAGACAGAGAGATAGACAGAAAGCAAGCAATCACACCCCAGAAGGGATGGCCACACTAAAACCCCTTCCCCTCCATTCTCCTCTCAGGATCTTGGGCATGCACGCACATGCGTCCAGTGTGAGTTTTAAGCCACTGGATTCAAGACTCAAACCGTGGTTGACTACATGGGAGTCCAGAAACATATCCATTACACCCCTGTGATTTTCAAGCCACTGGGTCTGATACTCGAACTGCTCAGTCGGCCATGTAGAATCCAGCTGCCTTAACCTACATGCCACCTGCTGGCCCACTATTTGCTTTCTCATATTCTCCTTATTCTCTCTCTATATATCTTCCCACCCCCACGCACATACTTTTTAGTTATGTAAGAGTAAGTTCAATACATAGTGTCTCTGTACTGATAAGTACTTCAGTGCGTGTTTCCTAAGAATGTGAACTTTCTCTTACATGATTATAATGTTGGAATTGACTTCAGTAAATTTAACATTTCGACAATACTTCTAGGTAGTCGTCTGTCTATAATTCCATTTATATTTTCCAACTGATTCAAAATGTTTTTAGGGTATTTTACTCCCTGCGGTCCAGGATCTCATCCAAGATCACACATGGCATCTGTTGTCATGTCTTTTTAATCTCTTTTAATCTGGAGCTGTTTCACAACCTTACTTTGTCTTTCATTACGTTGACATTTTAAAATTATTCACCTAACCCCTGTTTTTTTAAGATAAAATGTTCCTCATTTGGGGTTAGCGTAATATTTCCTCCTGATTAGGTTCATGTTGCACATCCCTGGTCAGAATTCTAAGCAAGTGATGCTGTGTCTTTAGGGTGTCACATCCAGAGACCTACAGTGTCCCCCTCCGCTCATTGGTAATAATCGTTTTGATTGCCCAGTTAAGATGGTGCCCAGTTAAGATGGTGCCCGTCTTGTGGCCTTTTTAAAGCTTATTTATCCTGTTGCCCAGCATGTTGCCCTAATATTTTAGGCAAATTAAGATGCAAGAAGTAATCTTACCTTTTTACTGTAACTAGGTTTTTGGCAATATCTTTCCTTGTTCCCGTGGGCATGGGAAGAGCAGCAGTTCCTGTGATTATGCTACTGTGGCTATTGGCTCCAGGGGCCTTTTTTTTTTTTTTTTTTTTTTTTTTTTTCATGCTGTAGAGTGCATGTACTCACCAGAGACAGAGAAAGAGAAAGAGAAGGAAAGTAAAAAATCGCCCTTCAGGGATGGCCACACCCCAATCCCTTCTACATTCTCCTCTTGGGATTTCGGCATGCGCACACACCCACCCGGCATGATTTGCAAGCCACAGGGTCCAGGACTCTAACCATGCAGTTAGCCATTTGGGATCCAGCCGCCTTAACCTCCACACTACCTGCTGGCCCCTTCAGCAGTCCTGTCTATCACGAGAACTCCCTATCCTGAGGCAAGGGTAGGTGCCATAACATGGAGTGGAACAAAGTGACATCTACTCTTGGATTCTTTCAGAATACGTATGACCGCTGCCCCATGGAGCTGGTGCGCTGCATCCGCCATATCTTGTACAATGAACAGAGGCTGGTTCGAGAAGCCAACAATGTGAGTGTCCCATGGGTACAGGGAGGGAAAAGGAATTCTTTCTTACCCACCTCTCTGGACTGACTCAGTGTAGGTCTCACGGTATGTCTTTAGAGAGAACATCGTCCTGAGGGGCACAAGAGAAATAGAAGATATAGTCCTGCTCTTAATGATTTATTACCTTGATGATATCGCAACCACAAAACAATGTGGGCAAGGGAAAAATAACTTCACCCCAACTGAATAGTTTTTGAGGAACGGCATGCTCATATTAGGTGAAACTACTTGGGAAAGATTCTTTAGCTCCTCTGAGCCAGGTGTTAAAAGGAATGGATCAGACCAGGTCACTTACATGGCTGGACCCACGGAGGCCTTGTTTTTGCACACATACACCCCATAATTTCATCTGGAGGTCTTCAGGATGCCTATGGAAAGTTCCACTTCTTCAATGGTGGAAGCAAATTATTCTTTCACAAGAATATCTTGAGTGAGGACACAGACGATGTGTTCACACAGCCCTGTCCCCAACACATAGCACAGGCTATGGCATCAGGTCAGTGAGTAGATGTCAAATGAGGGGTCATTATTAGTAGGACAGCCCAGGTGACACCCAGGACATGGTAGATTCTAGTCTCTCTCTGAAGGGAATTAGATGGGCCCTGTTTGGGACCCTGTTTGGGATCTGGTGGAGGCCAGACCTAAAATAGTAGTTCCCACTATGCTTGTGAAAATGCCATGTTCTGTCAGGTCTTATTCCTCCACTTTTCTCACTTCACCCCGTTCTCACAAATGACTTTTACATCTCTTTCTGACTCAAAATCGAGCTGCAATGGGTCTCATCCCAGTTGGAGGAGCGGGCATCAGCCTTTCCTAGGGACGAAGTCTGAGGCCTCCTCCCATCCCCACTACCCTACACTCTTTTCTGACTGGTCGCCAGGGGAGTTCTCCAGCTGGAAGTCTTGCTGATGCCATGTCCCAGAAACACCTGCAGATCAACCAGACATTTGAGGAGCTGCGGCTGGTCACGCAGGACACAGAGAATGAGCTGAAGAAGCTGCAGCAGACACAGGAGTACTTCATCATCCAGTACCAAGAGAGCCTCAGGATCCAAGGTGAGCACGAGGGAAAGAGTGAGGACTGGAAATAACTCAGGTCAGATTGGATGAGAACCTGTTTCCGTTCTGAGGCATTGACCTTTCTCCGAGTGGCAGAGAATTATTTGTGTTGAAGACAGCACTAGGAGGATGAGGCTTAGGGAGAGAAGACGCGGCACCTGCCCTTGGAGGGTGTGGGGTCTCACTCAGGCTTCCCACACCTGGGGAACTCTCAGCTGTAGGGGAAGACATTTCCCGTTTGGAGAAGGAGATCAGTCTGAGTAAATAGTACCAGATGTTATTCTTTAGTATAGAGGGGACTACAAAAGGTTTGAGGAAAATTGGAGTTAAAGTATGAATTTAGGGGTGACACAATGGTAAAACAGGACGCACTTCCACATGGGAGGTTCCTGGTTCAAGTCCGGAGACCTCTCTGAGTACACTGGAACATACTTGCCCATCATCTGGGGCTGACTGAGGCTGGGGATAGGTTGTGGTTTCAAGACCGTGGTGGCGGGCTAGCCTGTGGTGTGGAGGTTAAGGTGGCTGGATCCCACATGGCTGAATGTATGGTTTCAGTCCCAGACTTGGTGGCTTGAAAATTACACGGGGCACAAGTATGTTCATGCCTCAAATCCTGAGAGTGGAGAAGGGATTATAAGCACCCCACATGAGGGGTGCTTTCTCATTCTCTCTCTGTCTCCTTCTCTCTCTCCTCCTGGCAAATGCACACACCCTATAACAAACTAAAAAAAAAAAAAGGTCCATGTTAATGTTACTATTGTATCTTGTTCTCCCCCCACCTCACTCATGGAAAAAATAAACAGTCTTTTAAAAAACAGAAGTACTTGTCTATTTTGGTTCAGAAATATTTTGAGATTCATGCATAGTTTTTTCATAGTAAGCATTTTCTATGAACTTTTTGAAGAAACCCCGCCCCCATTTGTTAAATAGTAGGCATTCCTGAAATGACTAATAGGAAATATGTATTATAATTACATGCTTAAAGAAGAACCTTTCTCGGGGCCAGCAGGCTGCATAGTAGTTGAGGCGCTGGACTCCCACATGGCTGACCACAGTTGGAGTCCTGGACCTGGAGGCTTGCTTTCCTACTTTCCCTTTCTCTCTCTCTGGTCAAATTAAACAAGTAATAATGATAATAAATGAAGTGAAATAATTCCTTTTTTTTTTGGGGGGGGGGGAGAGGTTTTTGCTATAGAGTAGGTGCGCTCACCAGAAAGACAGAGAGAGACAGAGAGACAGAAAGTGAGAAATCACCCCCCAGGGGGGGATGGCCACACCGCAATCCCTTCTTCTTCATTCTCTTCTCAGGATCTTGGGCATGCACGCACACGTGCCCGGCGTGAGTTTAAGCCACCAGGTCCGGGACTCAAACCACAGTTGACTACATGGGAGTCCAGCGACACAGCCATTACACCAACTGCTGGTCCCTCTTTTCTTTCTTTTTTTTTTTTTTTTTAAAGGAAAAGAACCTTTCTCAATGCTGCAATCCTTCAGCCTCCAGTAGTTTTTGCTGTAGGCCTAGGGCCACCATGCCCAAGAAGAACCTTTCTAAGCAGGGATAGTATAAGGGCCAAGAAGCTGATGGTGGTGACCAGCTTTTAATGTTCTATATAGTTGTTCAGAGTCCCTTCCTGGAACAGAGTACCCTCATGCTCCTCAGGGAGTCCTTGTGACAAAGCCCCCCTAGCTGGGTAAAAACCCTGCTTGGCACCTGGGGCACTGGACATCAGTCAGTCTTGCTGCCATGGAGACTCACCAGCGCCCCCTCTCGACCCTATGGAAATTTGCAGTTTCAGCTTTCAGTTTCCTCTTTTTGCTTGCCCGAAGCTTGGCAGCCACCAGCCCATTCCACACACCTCCATAGCCCATGTGTGCTCCTCTAAGCCAGACGTGGGCTCTACCTTGCAACTATGTTAATTTATTTATTGACTGCTTCTCCACTATTCTAGAAGTCTTCCGGAAAGAACTATGTCTTTTATGTCTGTACCCTAAAGCCAGCACCTTCTTGAAATGTCATAGATATTCAGTAAAGGTGGGCAGGATGACACTAACATATCTTCTTCCCATCTGAACTCGTCCCGGACTGACCCTCGAAAAAAGAAAGCCACTTCCTGGAGTGGGAAGAGGAGATTTCAGGCTAGTGTTTCTACCTGAGACCTTTGACTGATTAACAGTCTCTATGACTCTGTACTTGGAGTCCTGGTTCCTGTGTGTGTGGCTTAGGTTTGGATTCCGGGTAGGGCTCACTGGGTGATACCTGCACCATCTCTTCAGAGACAGAGTGTCGATCTGCTCGTTCCAGGGAAGACTTTGCTCCTTTGCTACACGTCTCCCTGGCCTCCTTCCCAGAAACATCCACAAATTGCTAGAGGAAACCCTCTGGGTCAGTCCCACGCAGAGGCTGAACCCAGGTGTGGGGATTCCACCACCTCCCTGCAGGGCACAGATTCCCAGGTGGTGGACCAGACTGCTCTGATGTGCCAGGACAGTCCTACTTCTGCTCGGGCCCTGTGCTGAACTCGGAGCTGCATTCCTGAGTTTTTATTCCAGGCTTTTCCTGGCTGTGCAGGGTTGCTTTGGTCTGTGCCAGCTTGTGCGTTCCTGGGGCAGAGAGTAGGTCAGTGTGACATGGCCCTCAGAGGCCAGCAGGGACTTGGCCGAGACACACTGATGCACACACCTTCTGGACTCAGCCCCAGGAAGGACCCTGGGCTGTGCACACAGGTTACTGGAAGGGTGAACTGACCCCTCTCTCGGAGAGAGGGAAGGATGGGCACCTAGGGGAGGGAGGGGGTGCAGGTGCCACTCACTGTCAGATGGTCGAGTTCTTAGGTGGGTTGTGGGTACACAGGTGTTCCCTGAATCACTCTTCCTACTTGCCTGTGCCTTAAGTGTTTCATGACAGATACTTTGAAAAAGGTCCCCAAGCCTCGCTCCCCACAACTCCTGCCATTGGTGGGATTCCCAGCAGCCAGAGTGGAGTGGTGCTGCCTCCCCGCCCTCCCTGTCCTCAGAGGGTCTGGCTGGGTTTGTGTCCCCAGAGGGCTCCCCCTACCCCATCCTGGCTGCTGAGCTCAGGGAGACTGACCTGGGCAAATGTGTTAGGCATTTCCAGCCCCTGGAGAAACTCAGTCTTCCCAGAGGAGAGACAGCCTGTGCTCCGCAGGTGACAGCCCTGGGCCAGTCTCTGGCTAAAGCTGTGAGAGGGATGAGGCTGGGCAGGCATCTCTGTCACCTTCATTAAAGTCCTGTTGCCGAGTAAAAGGCCCCAAGGTGGTGACAACCCTGGGCCAGTCTCGGCCTCTGGCTGAGGCTCTCCTGTGAGAGGAACATCTCTGCCACCTTCATTCCAGTACTGCTGCCCAGTAACCAATAAGAACTGACCTCACGCAGGGTTCAGGCCCTCCAGGCAGTTTCTTGAGCATCTTCCTTATTGACACTTAGGTCATCTTCACAGCAATGCACGAGCAAGTTCTGAGATTCTCTTGTTTCACCCTAAGGCATAAGAATGTAGAGACTTATCCACATTCACTCAGCTGGTAGATGCAGAGCACCCTTGTAACCCAGGGTCTGGCTCCCGCTGGACTGGTGCGAGGAGGGCTACAAGGCCAACTGTGGGGTAGGGACTCGGGGGACACAGGACACACACTCCTCAACTACACCCTGAGTGTGTGTGGGCGGGCCTGAGGCTGCTTTGAGGAGACCATTGTCCTTTGGGCTCCTAGGCTGCCAGGAAGCCCTGTGGCCTTGATGGCTGTCTGACCCCCGAGGGTCTTGCTCAGAGCAGCCCCTGGAGTGAGTGTGGGGGACCCTGGGAGATGATGGTCACAGGTGCCCTGTCCCCTCCTGCAGCCCAGTTTCCCCCGCTGGCCCAGCTGAACCCCCAGGAGCGGCTGAGCCGGGAGACGGCCCTGCAGCAGAAGCAGGTGGCCCTGGAGGCCTGGCTGCAGCGCGAGGCGCAGACGCTGCAGCAGTACCGCGTGGTGAGTGCCATCCCGCCAGCTCCTCCAGGCCCAAGTCCCAGCCCAAGTCTCAGGGACCAGCTGCAGGGGTGAGCCGGGGGAGCCGCCCCGGAGAGCAGGAGGCCAGACCCTTCTTTCATACGTGGCCTGTGAGGCAGAGCCATCTGGGAGAGGGAGAGGCCAGCTTGGCCCCTTCCCTGCTCTAGGCGAGGCCCTGCGTGGAGGTGTTCCCTGGGAGCCAGCAGGGCCTGCTCTGTCCCTTCCCCCAGGAGCTGGCCGAGAAGCACCAGAAGACCCTGCAGCTGCTGCGGAAGCAACAAACCATCATCCTGGACGATGAGCTGATCCAGTGGAAGCGGCGGCAGCAGCTGGCGGGGAATGGCGGGCCCCCCGAGGGCAGCCTGGACGTGCTGCAGTCCTGGTACGGAGGTGGGGGTGCCTGGCCGGGGTGGGTGGAGGGACCAACGCTGCATCTGCCTCTGCGTGGCACCTGTGGCTCCCGTGACGTGACAGCTCTCATCTCCCCAGCGGACCTCGTTCCTCATACAGATGCTCCCCTCTCCTGCCACCTCCCCCAGGAGGGCAGCCTCCACTTTGGGGAATGACCAGGGCTCAGGTGTGCAGAGTGACGCTTTGGCTGGTGGGGCTCAATGGGCCTCCCCTGCTGTGTTACTCTGTGCTTCTGGAAAGCAGGGAGCTCTGCTCTGGGCCGGGGGGTGGCTGGGGGGTGGCACACACACAAAGCCCCACTGGGGTGAGCCTTGCCGGGTGAGGGTGAGACTGTGTCTGGGGATCTCCCAGCCTGGGCATCACCCAGCCTCTGGCCTGGGGTGGGGCAGAAGCCATTGTCCTGCTGTCGCCTGGGGCTCCCGTGCAGGTGTGAGAAGCTGGCTGAGATCATCTGGCAGAACCGGCAGCAGATCCGCAGAGCCGAGCACCTGTGCCAGCAGCTGCCCATCCCCGGCCCCGTGGAGGAGATGCTGGCCGAGGTCAACGCCACCATCACAGACATCATCTCAGCCCTGGTGACCAGGTGACCACTGCCTCCTGGCCACGCCCAGCCAGGCGGGACAGCTCCCATAGCTGGCGTGGTGGGGAGGCAGCCGTGCTTCCCAAACCAGGGGGTGCGTCTCAGCCCTTGCCTCTCTACCTCCCGCCCCCTCTCTGCTCCGTCGCGTTCTGTGGAGCTGGGGCTGCTCTTGCCCAGTTTCTCTGGTGGACACTACGTGGGATGCCCTTGTGCCCTGCTCCCATGCCAGCCGCTGAGTCCGCCTCCCCCTGCCCCGCTCCCCATGACTGTGCGTGGCCTCTCTGGGAGAGAGCCTGGTCCACCTGCTGAGCCCCAGGGAGGTTCCCCCCCACCCCCCCGCACAGAGCCCGAGTGCCCTCCCCTGGCCGGGTCTCAGCGTCCGCCTGATCCTTGCGTCCCCTGCAGCACATTCATCATCGAGAAGCAGCCCCCTCAGGTCCTGAAGACCCAGACCAAGTTCGCAGCCACCGTGCGCCTGCTGGTGGGCGGGAAGCTGAACGTGCACATGAACCCCCCGCAGGTGAAGGCGACCATCATCAGCGAGCAGCAGGCCAAGGCTCTGCTCAAGAACGAGAACACGCGCAAGTAAGCGCCGCTGCTGCTCACTCTGAGCTGCTCTCTGTGGGTCCTTGCAGCTGGAAGGAAGTAATTCTGCCTTCAGGGTCAGATTCTGTTTGCCCCTCTGGCCTCTTCTGGATCAGAGAAAGCATATAGAAGGTCCTTCTATAAGACAGTATGATGTTGTGTCATTCAGTAAGGATACCTCCAGAAATATTACTTAAATCTGAGGGGATTGGGACCAGCAGTTAGCGTAATAGCTATGTTGTTGGACTCCTATGTAGCTGACCGCAGTTCAAGTCCCAGACCTGGTGGCTTAAACTCATGTCAGGCACGTGTGCATGCGTGCTCAAGATCCCAAGAGGAGAATGGAGGAGAAGGGATTGCGGGGGGGTGATTTCTCACTTTCTGTCTCTCTGTCTCTCTCTGTCTTTCTGGTGAGCACATGCACCCTATAGCAAAAACCTTTCCAAAAAAAATTTGAGGGGATCTTCATAAATTCATGGAAAATGCATATTATGGATAAAACCATGCATGGATTTAAAAATATTTTTGTACTAAAATAAATGTATACCTTAATTTCATTTTTCTCTAAAAATGAAAATTTAAAATACGAAGGCCCCTCAGCTTTTTTAAGAGAGCTTTTTTGCTATAGGTTACATGTGCTCACCAGAGAGACAGAGACAGAAAACTAGAAATCACCCCCCGGGGGGGATGGCCACTCTGGAATCCTTTCTCCTCACTTCTCCTCTTGGGGTTTTGGGCATGCATACACAGGTGCCCAGCTTGAGTTTTAAGCTCCCGGGTCTGAGATTCTAACCACAGTCGACTACATGGGAGTCCAACAACGTAACCATTGCGCCATCTGCTGGTCCTGTCCCCTCATATTTTTTTTTGTGGTTGACAGCTCCTCTAGATGACATGTTTTAGTAACCTTCTTTATTTCCTCCTACTCTAAATATCCTCCCTACCCTGTGTGCTCTGAGGCCCTGATTGAAGCCCGTCTCTGTCTGGTTTGCAGTGATTACAGCGGCGAGATCCTGAACAACTGCTGCGTCATGGAGTATCACCAGGCCACGGGCACCCTCAGTGCCCACTTCAGGAACATGGTGAGGCTGGGAGAAGAGGAAACGCAGTTTGTCGCTGTCCATTCGAGAGCTTTATCATCTTACATTTCTCCTTTGCAGTCCCTGAAGCGAATCAAGAGGTCTGACCGTCGCGGAGCAGAGTCGGTGACAGAAGAAAAATTTACAATCCTGTTTGAATCACAGTTTAGTGTTGGTGGGAATGAGCTGGTCTTTCAAGTCAAGGTGAAGTCCTTCCTCCGCTCTGTGTGTGTGTGTGTCTATGTGTGAGATACTTCATGGGACAAAAAACCATGGGTCAAATTGTACCTTCTTTTTGAATATTGATTAACAGAAAATGGGGAGGCTACATCCTTAGAATTGTATGTCTTAGAGTCTCCTAAGACATGAATAAGTAATAACAGACTGGAATAACTGCAGGTGTAGGTAAAAAATGAATCATGAGAGACATTACTCAGCATAAATTGAGTGAAGAGCGTGGTGAGATTTAAACATTTGTTGCTTGTTATTTTTTTTCCCAGAAATGTTATTATACTCTTTCGCTCTTGTTTTCCATGGAATTTTGGGAAACTGACTCCAACCTTCAAAAATATCTACGTAACATGACTTGTAAAAATATCTACCATGTCTGAGATTACGCCAGTGTGAAAAGTCATTTTATTCATAGGGCTGTTCCAATTCTATATTTGAGGGTGACATTTACTGAAACTTGGAGAACAAAAGTATTGTGATAATAAGAAAAAAAGAAAGGGACGCACTTGAGGCTGTGAGAGCTCAGTCTCCTCTCTGTCTTTTTAGACCCTGTCCCTCCCAGTGGTGGTGATTGTTCATGGCAGCCAGGACAACAATGCGACAGCCACCGTCCTCTGGGACAACGCGTTTGCAGAGCCTGTGAGTGGATTCCTTGGGCCTGTGGGGCTCAAGATCTCAGTGCTGGTGTCATGAATATCTTTCATGTTTCTTCTTCCAAAAAACATTTTAAAAATGCTGTTATCCTAGGAGAGAAAGAATGTGGTAAGCGGAAGAGATATGAGCTTAACAAATGAGGCCGAGACCTCTGCCACCTCCTCACTCGGTGGCCAAGGGCAGCTCACTTGATCTCCCTGAGCTTTAGTTCCCAGTAAGAGTCTGCAGTACAGGGACAGTGACATACTGTGGCATGGGTGGGAAGATGAAGTTTGATAATATGGAAAATGCCCATCACACAGGCAGTACTCAATACACGTTCATTTGAATCCTAGGTAAGACCGTGAATGGGATTTGGGACTCCTAGGTTCCTTCTGGAAGTGGGACCTCT
Organism: Tupaia tana; assembly: GCA_026018925.1. Lineage (NCBI taxonomy): Eukaryota > Metazoa > Chordata > Mammalia > Scandentia > Tupaiidae > Tupaia > Tupaia tana. The sequence goes on along the minus strand of JAKSZU010000011.1, from coordinate 48,880,876 downwards.
CAGGAGGTCACTTTAGCTTAGAAGCTGCTTTATGTCATCTTGCTTTTAATAAATGAGAATGACTTTAAATGTCCTTTCCAGATTTTAGATTCCGTGATTTGTACCAAGTCTCTCATGAGGAGAGACCAAAGGCACGGATATAGGATTGTGGATGTATGTACCTGAGTGCTATCTGAATACCACTAGAGTGCTCTCTGAAGCATTGCCCAACATTTCAGTGGACAGAGGTCTGTGCAGTACATACTTCCAGTACAGATGCGTCCGTAATGCATCATAAAAGGGTTAGCACTAGACAGGCCCCAGAGTGTAGTGGTTAAGCACTGAGCAGTGAAGGCTGGATCCGATAGGGTCGACTGTGGCCAGGATCCTAATGGGGTGGAAAAGTGGTGAAAAATGCAGCGTGACTAGGCCCCATTGGGGTGGGGGGTGCTTTCCCCCACCCCCACCCCGCCACCGCCATTCTGGCATTTACAAATAAAAGAGTTACCATTATTTGGGACATAATAGTATGTGCTTCTCTAATGACTGATGCGAAAGCTCTTAGCATTCCCGACAATCCTCTTTAGAGAAAAATATTTAACTATAAAGGTGAGATTTTTTTATGAGATTCTATTGTGCTATATGCTACAGACCTTGATTTCAAGGCTTCTTTTTTTTTTTTTTTTTTTTTTTTTTGAGAGGTTTTTGCTGTAGGGTGCGTGCGCTCGTCAGAAAGACAGAGAGAGACAGAGAGACAGAAAGTAAGAAATCATCCCCCGGGGGGGATGGTCATGCTGCAGTCCCTTCTCCTCCTTTCTCCTCTCGGGATCTTGGGCACACACGCACACGCGCCTGGCATGAGTTTAAGCCACCGGGTCTGAGACTCGAACTGCAGTCGACTACATGGGAGTTCAGTGACATAGCCATTTCGCTAACTGCTGGTCCCCAAGGCTTCTTTTAAAAAATACCTGTAGCTTGCCCTGATAAGCCTCTTGGAAAAGATTACCACATCGTTTCTCATCTCCTTCCCTGCCTGTCCAAAGATTTCACTGCTTGTGTAGTTTAGGCACTTTCTGTAACATGTCTACCAAGCAGCTTGTCTAAATTGGTAAACATTTTTACATCTTCAGTTATGTTAATGACCAATATACATCTGATGCAATTTTCATTTATTTCGTTTGTTTATTTTTGCCATAAGGCGCATGTTCTCTCTGTAGAGAGAAAGAGAGAGACAATGAGAGGGAAAGTGAGAAATCACCCTTTTAGGGGTGATGGCCGTGCTGCAGTCCCTTCTCCATTTTCCTACTGGGATTTGGGCATGTACACATGCATGTCCAGTTGATTTTTAGGCCACCAGGTCTGGGACTAACTGCGGCGAGCCATGTAGGAATCCAGCACCTTAACCACCACGCCACCCGCTGGCCCCACATCCGATGCCATTTTAGAATAAATATTTGTAAAAATGTATTATATTGATCTATTTGCCTACTTGACTGTCAAAAGTACATTTCAGCATTGTTTATACTAGCTGAAGACTATTATTTAGATTCCCATCTATGGGGGTCTGATAAAATATGGTATTATTCTTCCATACTGTAGATTGTTCGGCAGCCATACAAAATAATGAGTAATTTCTTTATGTGCTGATATGATACTGTCTCTTAGAAACAGCATTAAGTGTGGCACATATAGTGCTATGGAATACGATTCAGCCATGAAATACAAGACCCTGGCATTTAATAGAAAGTGGGGGACCAGCAGTTGGCGTAATGGCTATGTCGCTGGACTCCCATGTAGTCGACCGCAGTTCGTGTCCCAGACCCAGTGGCTTAAAACTCATGCCGGGCACGTGTGTGTGCGTGCCCAAGATCCCGAGAAGAGAATGGAGGAGAAGGGATTGTGGCGTAGCCATCCTCCCTGGGAGGTGATTTCTTGCTTTCTGTCTCTCTGTCTCTCTCTGTCTGTCTGGCAAGCGCATGCACCCTATAGCAAAAACCTCTCCAAAAAAATAAAAAAAAAAAAAAAAGAAAGAAAAGAAACAGTATTAGGACCAGCAGTTGGTGTAATGGCTGTGTCACTGGACTCCCATGTAGTTGACCGCGGTTCGAGCCCCGAACCTGGTGGCTTAAACTCACACCAGGCATGTGTGTGTGCATGCCCAAGATCCCAAGAGGAGAATGGAGAAGGGGGTTGCAGCATGGCCATCCCCCCTGGGGGGTGACTTCTCGCTTTTTGTCTCTCTGTCTCTCTCTTTCTGGCACATGCACGCACCCTATAACAAAAACCTCTCCCCCCAAAAAGAAAAGAAACAGTATTAAGTGAAAAAAGGGAGATGCAGGACATTGGGTTTTGAGCTACCATTTGTGTTTGGGAGCAAAAGGAAAAATTGTAGGTAATTTCAGGCATGTATTGAATATGTTTGGCAATATACTCAAGGAATTAGATTAGATATCTTTGAGGAAAAGAACCAGATTGCTGGGGAACAAGGGTAAGAAGTGACTTCACTGTATACCTGTCTGTACTTTTTTTTTTTCCCAAAGGTTTTGGCCATAGGGCATGTGCTTTTTGCCATAGGGCATGTGCACTCACAGAGAGACAGAGACAGAGTGGGAGGGGAAGTGAGAAATCAGCCCCTGGGGGGATAACCATGTGCAATCCCTTCTTTTTCATTCTCCTCTAGGAATTTTGGGCTTGCACACACACATACATACCTGGTGTGATTTTCAAGCCACCAGGTCCAGGACTTGAAGCGTGGTCAGCCATGTGTGAGTCCAGTGCCTTAACCACCACACCACCTGCTGGCCTCCCCTCTGTGCCTTTTTTTTTTTTTTTTGGAGAAGTTTTTGCTATAGGGTGCGTGCGCTCGCCAGACAGACAGAGAGAGAGAGACAGAAAGCGAGAAATCACCCCCCAGGAGGTATGGCTACACCGCAATCCCTTCTCCTCCAATCTCCTCTCGGGATCTTGGGCATGCACGCACATGTGCCTGGCGTGAGTTTAAGCCACTGGGCCCGGGACTCAAACCGCGGTCGGCTACATGGGAGTCCAGCGACATAGCCATTACACTAACTGCTGGAGGAGAAGGGATTGTGGTGTGGCCATCCCCCCCAGGGGGTGATTTCTCGCTTTCTATCTCTCTGTCTCTCTCTGTCTTTCTGGAGAGTGCATGCGCCCTATAGCAAAAACTTCTCAGAAAAAAAAAGAAAAAAGAAAAAGAAAAAAAATCTGTATTCTGGGGGCAACAGATGGAGAAGCAGTTATGTTGCTGGATTCTCACATGGCTGACCATATTTCAAGTCCCAGACCTAGTGGCTTGAAAAATGCCAAATGCATGTGCATGTGTGCCCAAAATACCAAGAGGAGAATGGAGAAGGGATTGTGGATAGCCATCCCCCCCGGAGGGTGATTTCTCACTTTTCCTCTCACTATGTCTGTCTCTGTCTCTCTGTCTGGCTAGCACACATACCCTGAGGCAAAAGCCTCTTTTTAAAAAAATCCATATTCTGAATCTTTTTTTTAAAGAATTATTTATTTATTTATTTATTTATATTATTTTTTAAATTTGACCAGAGAGAGAAAGAAAAAGAAAGAAAGCAAGATGCCAGGTCTGGGACTTGAATTGTGGTTGGCCATGTGGGAATCCAGCGCCTTTAACCACCACGCCACCCGGCCCCCTTTTTTTTTTAGAGAAATTTTTGGTATAGGGCACGTGTGCTCACTGGAGAGACAAAGTGAGAAACCATCCCCAGGGGGAATGAACATACCGTAATCCCTTCTCCTGTTCTCCTTTTGGGATTTTGAGCACACACATGCACTCACACACATGTGCCCAGCGTGTTTTAAGCCACTGTGTCTGGGACTCGAACTGCAGTTGACTACGTGGGAGTCCAGCAACATAACCATTACTCCATCTGCTGGTCCCCTGAATTAGTTTTCAATAAGATTGTCTAACTCTCCATTTTCACTCTTCCAAACCTCGCTGTTTCCCTTTGAGCTAGAGTTCTTGGCGAAGTAACCAAGAGCAAGTGTTAGACTTGAGTTTCTCACTCTCCCTCTACCTAGAGAGCCAGTCTTTTCAGTTTCTCAGTTCCCAATGAGTTTACGATGTAAGAGTCGGACCTTGGTTATGTTTTGTTTTCATGGCTACTAGATTGTAGGATTAGTCTGTAGGTTTAGCAACTCATTTCCAAAACAGCAGAGAGTGTGAGATTATCCTCTCTTCATGTGTGAAGAAGTAAAATGGAACCCTCTGAACATCACAGAACTGCACCCACCCCCCACCCCCCAAAAAAGCAAGTTTGAATTCTCAGGCTCAGCAAGACAAACGTTTGGAGCTACTTCCAGCCATCGATGTTTTTCTTTTGCGGCTTGAGGGAATAAATCATGCAACTGTTTTCTCATAAAAGTCTGGCCTCCCTCCCTCTAGGGCAGGGTGCCATTTGCCGTGCCTGACAAAGTGCTGTGGCCGCAGCTGTGTGAGGCGCTCAACATGAAATTCAAGGCCGAAGTGCAGAGCAACCGGGGCCTGACCAAGGAGAACCTCGTGTTCCTGGCGCAGAAACTGTTCCATAACAGCAGCAACCACCTCGAGGACTATAACAGCATGTCCGTGTCCTGGTCCCAGTTCAACAGGGTGAGGAGCGGCCGCCAGCTGCTGTTAGATCAGTCCCTGTAAACCAGATGCCTTCCGGCGTCTCCCCGCCCTGGGCCCTCGTTCTTCATGTTTCTAGTACAGACGTAGATGGGCAACTGGAATGTAATCCAGGACTCGTGTGGAAAGGCACATTGCGTGTTTTAAGTTAGGCTTTGTGTACAGTTAATGCAGTTTTTTCTTTATAAAAGAGGTAGAGCAAAGCAGATGTTAATACAACTCAAGAAGTAAAGTTTTGATTGGAATACCATAGCTCAGTCCCATTCACCTTTTTATTACTGCTTTTTTTTTTTTTTTTTTTTTTTTTTTTAATTTGACCAGAGAGAGAGGGAAAGTGAGAAAGCAAGCTACCAGGTCTGGGACTTGAACCACAATCGGCCATGTGGGTGTCCAGCACCTTAACCCCACCACCACCTGCTGCACCCCCTTTACTCTTTGATGCCTCCTGATGTACAGGTTGACCTCCTGTGAGACCGTCAACCCACAAAAGGGACGTGGATAAAAGAAACTTCTTTAAGCATCTGGCAATAAAAATGTCACATGTCAAATCTTTGACTGATTTTAGATTTAACTTTTTTTTTAGTTTATCAGAGGGTGTACATGCTCGCTGGAATGAGAGAGAGGGAAAGTGAGAAAGCACGTGTGTTCCCCATTCCATGAGGAATGGTCACATCGCAATCCCTTCTCCATTTCTCCCTCCTTTCAGGACTTTGGGCATGCGTGCCCATGGACCCGGTGTGTTCTCAAGCTGCCAGGTCAGGTATTCAAACTGCCCAGCTGGCCATGTGGGATCCAGTTCATGTAACCACCAGGCCACGGTCCTTTAAATTTAGCTTTTCTACTTTTTTTGTTTTTAAACAATTGGCAGGTAGCACTTGTGTTTGCTGGAGAAACAGGAGAGAGAGAAAGCACCCCACAGTGGGACATGGTTACACCAAAATCCTTTCTCCATTTCTCCATTCTATAGAGATTGGGAGGCACACACACCGGGTGTTTGTTTTTAAAGATTTATTTATTTATCATAATTCTTATTTTTTTTAACTTACTATAGGGCATGTGTGCTCACTAGAGAGAGACGGAGGAAAAGTGAGAAAGCAAGCTGCCTGGTCTGGGACTTAAACCGCTGTTGGCCATGTGGGAGTCCAATGCCTTAACCATCATGCCACCCACTGACCCCGCTGGTATGTTTTATCAAGCTGCTGGGGTCAGGATTCAAACAGTACAGTCAGCCATGGGGGATCTGAGCCACAGGCTGATCTAACTTTCCCTATGTTCCCTAGCCCCTTAAATTTTTTTAAAGAATTATTTGTTTTATTTATTATTATTATTTTGCATGAGTTTTGCCAGAGAGAGAGAGAAAGAAAGCAAGCTTCCAGGTCCGGGACTTGAACCTCAGTTTAACCATGTGGGAATTCCAGCACCTTAACCACCACACCACCTGCTGCTCCCCACTCCTTGAATGTTTTAAACACCCTAAATTCAGAGAGCTCATAGTCTCAGTCTTTTAGATGGTGTTGCATTAACAAGTTGGCCAATGCTGGTAGTCGGAAGTTTGATGTGGTCTCAATGGTCTATCTTTGCCATAGCAGTAAAGCCTCTGCCTTCTAATTGAATTAAATAGCTCCATTTTGCTGACAGCAGTTGGGAACATCTGCGTGATGAAGCCATCCTGCGACCTTACAGTGTGGTCTAGGCCAGTTCAGATGTATATCAGTTGGGCTTCTTGTTAAAATGTAGATTGATTCAGCAGGTCTGAGACAAGGCCTGAAATTTTTCCTTTCTCAGAAGCTCCTGGGGGTTGTTAATGCTGCTGATACAGACCATGCATTGAAAATAGCAAGGGACTAGTCCGCCCAGATCCAGATGAAAGTGTTCACCGCAGGGCCCAGTGGGCGTTGGTAATGACACTTCATTATGTTCCCTTTCTTTCTCCTTCTCCTCTCCATTCTGGTTTTTTATTGTAGGACCATTTGGTTAAGGGGAGGCAGGTATATTTATATGCTTTATTTGCCATTTAACTTTTGAAAACTGAAGTAGATGCAGTAATACTTAAAGCCTTCCTGTTTTCTTATGCTCATTGTTCTGTCTTCAACCAGGAGAATTTACCAGGACGGAATTACACCTTCTGGCAGTGGTTTGATGGTGTGATGGAAGTGTTAAAGAAACATCTCAAGCCTCATTGGAATGATGGGTGAGAATCACTTCTTTTTTTTTTTTTTTTTTTTTGGAGAGGTTTTTGCTATAGGGTATGTGTACTCACCAGAAAGACAGAGAGAGACAGACAGAAAGTGAGAAATCACCCCCCAGGGCAGAAAGCCACACCACGGTCTCTTCTCCTCCATTTTCCTCTTGGGATCTTGGGCATACATGCACACATGCCCGGCATGAGTTTAAGCCACCAGGTCCAGGACTCAAATTGCAGTTGACTACATGGGAGTCCAACAACGTAGCCATCATGCCATCTGCTGGTCCCGAGAATCGCTTCTTTATGGTGTGTGTTTTGTTTTAGCTGTAGGGCACATGCACTTACAAGAGAGACAGAGACAGAGGGAAAGGAGAAAGCACTCCCCGCCCCATGGGGAATGGTCACACCACAATCCCCTCTCCTCCATCTTTTCCTCCTTTGGGATGTTGGGCACATGTGCATATGTGCCCCCAGGTCTCTCAAGCCGTCAGGCCCAGGGCTTAAACCACATGGTCAGTCGTGTGGGATCTAGCTGCTCCAACCAGCAGGCCGTGGAGCTGGTCTGAGAATTATCATTTAATCAGCAGTAGAGCATGAGGGTCTTCTTTCTGACATTAATACATCATCCTCTGCTTCTGCTCCTTTGGCCTTTGTGAACCAGGGCTATTTTGGGTTTTGTGAACAAGCAGCAGGCTCATGACCTGCTCATTAACAAGCCAGATGGGACCTTCCTGCTGCGATTCAGTGACTCGGAGATTGGGGGCATCACCATTGCTTGGAAGTTTGACTCTCGTGAGTACCCCACCTTTTTAAGGCCCGTCTTGACTGTCTGTCCAAAGGTATTCCCTTCTATTGCAAAATTAACAGTTTTTTGAGGACTTATTTGTTGGGGCCAGTACTAACAAAGAAGAATGGAAATATAGCCGTGACACAGCTGTTCGTCATGCAGCAGCCTATGGAAAACCCTGTTATGGGAAATAGTTACTAATTTCAGGAAACAAAAAAATAGAACCGCAACATGGGTACCTGCAATACAGCAGTCTGCACACAATCAACGGCTTCCCTTTTGAAGTATTTGACTTTTTATTGTTCCACCTGGAGCTTATTTCAGTGGATTTTGTTGATGGGTTGGAGTCCTTAGAGTAGAAATAAACTATTTCAATTATTCCTTTATCTGAATTTACAAAAGAATATTGCCTTTGGCCATCTCTATCCAAAAATGCTAGTTCTTTCCTCTGACTCTCATGATAAGAAAAGAGTAGTTTCTTTTTTGAGGGGGAGGGGGAGAGGTTTTTGCTATAGGGTACTTGCGCTCTCCAGAAAGAGACAGAGGGACAAAAAGCGGGAAATCACCCCCCAGGGGGATGGCCACGCGGCAATCTCTTCTCTTCCGTTATCCTCTTGGGATCTTGGGCACATGTGCACATGCGCCCGGCGTGAGTTTAAGCTGCCGGGTCCGGGACTCAAACCACAATCGACTACATGGGAGTCCAGCAGCATAGCCATTAACGCCAACTGCTGGTCTCAGAAGAGTAGTTTCTAGTTTGTTTTTTGTGACTGAAATATTTTAATAGCTTTTTTCTTTTTTTTTTGCTATAGGACATGTGCGCTTGCCAGACAGAGAGAGGGAAAGTGAAAAATCACCCTCCAGGGGGAATGGTCACACCACAGTCCCCTCTCCTCCATTCCCCTCTTGGGATCTTTGGCACATACGCACATGCGCCTGACATGATTCTCAAGCTACCAGCTCTGAAACTTGAATTGCTAAATCAGCCATGTGAAATCCAACACCTTAACCTCCACATCACCTGCTGGCCCCACATTTCTTTTAAAGAATTATTTTATTTTAAATTGATTTTTTATTATTATTTTCCAATTTGACCAGAGAGAGACAGGGAAGGAAGTAAAAAGGGTCCAGGACTTGAACCACAGTTGGCCATGTGGGAGCCCAGCACCTTTAACTACCACGCCATCTGCTAGTCTCCTGGCCCCACATTTTAATAGCTTTTAATAGCTCTTCTCTTTCCTCTGGCTAGTGGCATGCTCCCTAGCTTTCTTCCATACCTTCGTAGAGAGAATTGAGGTCAGGGTATATAAAAACTGTTTCTTCCAGAGAAGGAAGGTGGAATACTATTTGAACTTGAAATTACCTGACATCATCGGAACTGTGGGGGAGTGATGCGTTCATCACCTGCTTTTCTGCCCACGGCTTTAAAATACTGTCTCTGTTATTTTGAAGTCGAGGTTTCTTTGGGGACAATTTTAATGGAGAGCTCAACTTTGTAGTATATTTTGAGTTTTAAGATGTCTTGTTTCAAAATCATGTTTAAAATGTGATTATTCTGTTTATTAATTTAGAGGAAAGAATGTTTTGGAATCTGATGCCTTTTACCACCAGAGACTTCTCCATTCGGTCCCTGGCTGACCGCTTAGGGGACTTGAGTTACCTTATCTACGTGTTTCCCGATCGGCCGAAGGATGAAGTGTACTCCAAGTATTACACACCAGTTCCCTGCGAGCCTGCCACTGGTAAAAATGTTCGCATTCTGATTGGATTATGTTGTGGGTTTTGTGTTTTTTCGGTGGGGGGGGGCTTTGTGTTTTTGTTTTGTGTGTGTGTGTGTGTGTGTGTGCGTGTGTGTGTTTCTCTTGCCTAGAAAACCTGCACAATTAGCGTTCTGCTACTGCCATTTGAACAGTATCCAGGACAGATGTAAACCCCGGACTGTGTTCTTCGGTCATTCAGAAAACATATGTGCCGCTAGTCTCAAATGCCAAACTAAAAGAACAAATTCTTTTCTGTGTGTTTCTAAATTTTACCTGAGAATGTCTGTGCTCACCAGAAAGAGAAAGAGGAGTGAGAGAACACCCTCAAGAGGAATGGTCATAATACAATCCCTCCTTCTTCTCTCCCTCCTTTCGGGATTTTGGGTGCCTGGCATGTTTCTCACGCCGCTGTGTCTAAGACTCAAACCGTGCAGTTGGCCATGTAGGCGCCATCCACCTTAACCACCACACCACTGGCTGGCCTAGGAACAAATTGTGTCTAACACAAGCATAGCTCAAACAAAATTAGCAAGATAGAGATTTGTTTTTCCATAATGGAAAGGTTTGCTGTTTTCTGGGCCTAGAAGTGTTACATATTTACTGTAGAATTTTCAGAAAAATATAAAAAAGAAAACAGACACTGTACATGTCACATCTGGAGGTGACCTGCAAACAATGCAGTGACTGTTCTTCCACTCTGCATAGATATGTGTTCCTCCTTCAGTTCACTGTCAGGTGCTTACTTAGTACTTCCTGTGTGGAAGGTATGATCTAGCAGAAGGAAGGCAATGAACAAATAAACAAATAGATATATTTATTTAGAAATAAATGCTTTGAAGAAAAATAAAGTAAGGTAAAGCAATAGAGGGGCGAGGGAGGAAAGAGTGGGTAGCATCTCAAAAGGAAGGTCAGAGAAGGCTTCTGTGAGGAGGCACTATTTGACTACAAAGTGCATAAACTGGCTTTCTTCTTCCTTTTTTTTTTTTTTAACAAGAGATTTTTGCATTAGGGCACATGTGGCACCAGACAAAGCGAGAGAGACAGACAGACAATGAGAGGGAAAGTGAGAAATCCCCACCCTCCGGGGGGATGGCCATGCTGCAATCCCTTCTCCACCATTCTCCTTCCAGGATCTGGGGCACATACGCACACACGCCAAGCCACCAGATCTGAGACTCAAACAGTGATTGACCATGAGGGAGTCCAGTGACATAACCACTGCACCATCTGCTGGCCCCAGAAGCTGGCTTTCTTATAGAGATCTAGAGAAAAAAACATTCAAAGCTGAGACAAAAACCATAAAAACCCTGAGACAGGAGTTGAGCTTGGTGTGTCTGAAAAGCTTTATGAGAGCCAAGGAGGCCAGAGCCCGCTGAGCAAGGAACAGGGTGATAGGAGCTGAAGTCAGAGCACTTCCATTCTTGGAGTTCAAGGTGGAAGGTTTGGGTGTGGGTCATACTACACGTAATCTTTTGTGAGCTGATACTGTTTTCACTTAAAAATATATCCCCAGTAAATGCTATTTCCCACCATCATGATGGTTGATAGACCCTTATATGGTCACTCCAAGATGTATTCCTTATTGCTTAAGATACTTGCAATTTCAGTTATTCATTTTTTTTGGTTATGATTAATGTTAAAATAACCTGGTACATGCATCTTGCATTCATTTTCTTAGCACACATTTCTAAAGTAGAATCTGTGTCAGAGTATGTACCTTTTTTATTTTGAGGTTTTTGCCATAGTATGCACGCACTCACCAGAGAGAGACAGATAGACAAAGAGAGGGAAAGTGAGAAATCACCCTCCAGAGGGATGGCCGTGCTGCAATCCCTTGTCCTCCATTCTCCTCTCAGGATTTTGAGCACATATACACACGTGCCCAGTGTGATTGTCAAGCTGCCGCCTGGCCTGGGACTCGAACCGCGGTCAGCCATGTAAAAGTCCAATGCCTTGGGACCAGCAAATGATGTAATGGTTACATTGCTGGAAACAGCCAGTGACAAGGACATTGGTTCTTCCAAGGTAGCCCGTTTCCATTTCGGGCACGTCTCACATTCTTTCTGTGACTGCCAATGTGTCCTCTGTGATCTCCCGCTGCTCGTCCTAATTTCGTTCCCCGGGACACAGAACAAATCCCGTTCCTCTGCTGCATCTTTGGCTTTAATCTTTTAGAGATATTTTTTTTTTCTTTTTATAACTAGGATGTAACTAATGCTTGACTTTGACTTACAGTGAAATACATATTTTTTGTAGTTTGAAGATTTTATTAAAACATCCAAGCCAACATGGAAAATATCTTGACTTTTTTTTTTTTTTTTTTTTTTGCTAAAAGGTGTGCACTCACCAGAGAGAAGGGAGAGAGAGAGAGGAGAAAGCAATCCCCATAGGGAATGTTTACGCTGCAGTCCCTTCTCTGTCTCTCCATCCTGTTAGGATGTTGAGTATGCGTGCACATGTGCTCAGCGTGTTTCTGAAGCTACTGGACCTGGAACCAGGCAGTTGGCCATGTGGGATCCAGCCACCTTACCCACCAGGCCATGGAGCTGGCCTAGTAACCTGATATTTTGTTTCATTGTTGAGCTTCTTGTCTGCCAGATCTTCCTAACAGATATGTCTTAGCCTAAGAAACAATTAGGGGGTTGAGCCTTGGCCTAAGAAAAGGTGTGATTCTTGGCCCAGCCGTGGCATAGCACTGGTGCACTGTTCTGCAGTGCTGGAAGCTGTAAAGATCAGGGTTCAGTTCCCCGTTCACCTCTACGTGCCAGACCTACGTGTGAGCCAGTGACCCTGGCTGGGAAGGCTGGGGGAGGGAAACCCTGCTGAGGGTGCATGTCTTTCTCTTGCTCAATAAATAAATAAACTTTTTTTTTTAAAAAAGGACATGATTCTTAAGGAAGATCACATTTTCATTTCACTTGAGAACTTTCTCACCACTGTTCTCTCCTTGGCAGCTAAAGCCGTTGACGGGTACGTGAAGCCACAGATCAAGCAGGTGGTCCCTGAGTAAGTATCCAGGGACCGGCTCTGGTCTTCTGCTGTCACCTTAGGTTCTCCTCCCCACACTGCCACCCTCCCATCCCTAGGCCAGTATTCTGATGTCCCGGGAAACCTGGCTCAGCCCTGGGAGGGAAGTGGGCTTGGCCGTGCCCCAGGCCAAGCAGCTTCTTTGTCCTTCTTTACCCTGAAAAAGTCTTAAAGATGCCCCCCGAGTCCCTGCCCAAGGCAGCTGCTACCCAGGCTCCCTGCAGCTGGGCTCTGCTCCTCTTCCTCTGCAGGTTTGTGAACGCATCCGCGGACGCCGGAGCCGGTGCCACCTACATGGACCAGGCCCCCTCCCCAGCCGTGTGCGCCCAGACTCACTATAACATGTACCCACAGAAGTAGGTTGCATTCTCCGGGGTCTGCAGGGGAGGACCTCGGGACTTGGCCTCCGGGTAGAGCCCCGAGAGCTGGTGGGCAGAGCAGCCCAAGGCTCCTCCAGGTCTGAGGGCACCGGCTCAGGCCTGGCTCTGGCCTATGGAGGAAGAGATTCATGAAGAAGATAGTGGTAGTTTAGAGGGGGCTTGGGCAAACGTCATCTGCCCCTCTCAAAGTGGAGTTAGTCTTGCTCTAAGAGCCGAGTAGACTGATGTGTCCGGACAGCCAGTACAGGACGACTGGGGAGTGACGAGTCAGTCTCTCCATGCAGCTAGCTAGCAAAAGCCCGCTCCCCAGTGTCCCCATCACTAGTTCTTTTCAGGCCTGAGGCTGAGGGGACGGGCAATATTAGGCTACTCACCTGGTAGGCTGCAGGGTTTGCGGTGGTCTCCGACCAGCTTCATCTCTTTTTTTTTCTTTTCCTCCCAAGTCCCGACTCTGTTCTTGACACAGATGGGGATTTCGATCTGGAAGACACAATGGACGTGGCGCGGCGGGTGGAAGAGCTCTTGGGCCGACCGATGGACAGTCAGTGGGTCCCTCACGCACAGTCGTGACCCGACCTCGCGTCTTCAGCTTCTCCGTCCTCGCCAGGGGAATTACTCTGTGGATGTTTTAATTCCATGAATCGCTTCTCTTTGGAAACAATACTCATAATGTGAAGTGTTAATACTAGTTGTGACTTTAGTGTCTCTGTGCATGGTGGCACCAGTGAAGGGCGTGTGTTTGCGTGTGTGCGTGTGTGCGTGTGTGTGTATGTGTGTAAGTTTGCACGTCGTGGTGTTTCTCCCCCAGCTGTCCAGAGGTTAGCTGCAGCATTGAAGCCACAGACAGAGGCCATGCTTGTTCTTGCCTTGTGTGAGAAGGCAGTTCGTTCTGTGAGCCCGGAACTTAGCTGTGTGTCCGAGGGGTGGCTGCACACTGACCCACGGCTGTGCGAGTAGGGCAGAGGCAGGAGGCCGCACCTCCTCTCTGCTAAGTCTGCCGCTCTGTCCGCCAAGCAGACAGAAACCGTGACTGCTTTTTTCCTGAATAGGTAACTGCCTGTTGGCAAAGAAAGCTGGTTCTCCTCCTTCCCTGTCCCCATCCCTGTGTTCTTGGGTTGGAATGGGGAAAGGGGCAGCAGACCAAGGTTGCTGGGCACCGGAAGTCGCAGATGTTGGGTGGGTTTTCAGATGGGTTAGCACATAATTTGTCTAAACGTTCTCTTTGTCCTTCCCTCCCTCCTCGCCCCCTCCCCTTCCTCTCTGTCTGGAATTGCCGCTCAGTTCTGTGTGTACTCATGTGGAGGCACATCTGAGGAAGTCAGAGGAAAGGAAGGGCCATGTAAGAGCCCGCCGTGCACTGGCCGTTGCGGAGGGAATGCCTTCCCTGGCTCCCAGGCGCTGAGAGTGTTGCTTGTGACCCAGGGACACTGCCATTCTGGTCTGTTCATCCTTCCTCCGTGCTGCTGGAGACACCATCTGGTCTGGGGTTTTCTTAATGCTTATTGACAATGGCTTTTTGCAGATGTCGAATGGTGTTTTTGTTTCTAAATCGGGTGTTTCTTGTTTTCCCTTCCCACCCTGACTTGACATCAGAATTCCCTGTTCCTGAGGCAGGACCTGGGTCATTGGTACCCAGTCACCTCATTTCTTTTCACTGTTGACACATGACGTCTTGAGGAAGAGGTGACAGGGGTGTGGTCTGCACCTGGGGCCAGCTTGTCCAGCAGTGGTCACCCCGCTTTGGGGTGCACTGTCATGCATAGCTGATTTGGGGAAATGCAGCCAATGGGTTTGCTGGGAAGCTCGGTAAAGTATAAAAACAAAACATAGGCCTCAGCACAATCCATCATTCCTTCTGTAGTTTTACCAGAAGGAAGGAATGGGCCGTGGCAGGCGGGGGGAGGGGTGTGCAGGTGTAGCTGACAGGTAAGGCCTCAAAGTCCCCCCGGGCCCCCTCTCCAGAGGAAGGGCATGACCACACCCAGGAGAGGATGGCCCTAAAAACCTTATTTTTATACATTCAAGTAAATAAACATATTTTTTTTACAAAAATAACTTCTAAACTTATCAGTGTTTTGCTGTTAAAGGAAAAGATTCCTCTATAGTAAATTATTTATTGGAAGATGACTTTTTTCAAAGCTGCTGTTTGCCTGGGCTTGGTTTCATACACTGATTTATTTTTCTAGAATCGCTGCCTCTGAGGAGCAGACTGGCCCTCCACGACTCTTGCTTACCCCTCCAGAGTCGATTAGAACTCCCACCACAAGGAGGCGTGTGGGGGAAGGTAGCAAGGAAAGCCTCAACACTCAGGGCCCCCGGCTTTCTGAGCCCTGCCCGGCCCTCGGACATCACCAGCATTGGGCCTCCTTGTTCCAGTGACAGTGGCAGGGGTGGGGCCCGACCTGCTTTCGAATGGCTGGTGGACCCAGTGCCAGGGCCCACTGAGAGCAGAGCAGCTGGGCAGTCCCAGGCAGCCCCGGCTCGTGTTAGAGCTGGCACTGGGACTGGGGGGAAGAGGGCCAACCAGTGCGGCTTCCCTGGTGTGGGGCTCCCAGTCCGGGTCAGTTGCTGAGCTGCCCTCGAGTTTACTGAGGCTGGGCCTAGGGATGGGAGAGATTCCAAATGAAAGGTGCACGCGCTATCTGCATTGTATTTTCTCTCTTCTCCCTGTCCTGCAAACCACAAGAGGAGGCCACAGCGAGTCTTGACCCCCTCGACCTCTCACCTACTCCCAGACCCACCCACACAGGTCCTCAAATGTCGCCGCTCAATGTGTGGGATGTGCAGGGTTTTGTAGGGGGTGGGGGGAGACTAAAAACGAATATAACTTAAAAGTATACTTTTTATAATTTTTCTTTTTAAAACTTTGTGAAATTCAAATACATATTTTAGTGTCAAGGCAGATTAGTATACAGCCACCAAAAAAGTATTGTGTACAATTTGGGGCAGTCACAAATTGTGTATTTTATGTTACAATAAAGACTTCCTCTGAAGGGACAGTATTGAGTCTTGGTTTTATTTCCATCCCATGGTGTGGGCTTTAATTGGCTTTCATGTAAATCGTAAGTGTGACTCTGAAAAACAGAATGAGCTGGGAATTGGCTGCCTCAGTGGGTGTGGCACTAGCTCTGATGGCAGGGCGTTTCTTCATGCTCCTGTAATGTTCTGAAAGTTAGAATGACAGCCTTCATCTCCTGGCCTCCTCACACTCTTCCTGCTAGGAAGCTCGTCCTTAACACTTGGCACATTTAGAGCGCCTGCCCAGAGCCAGGCACTGCCATCTGGATGCTTGAGGAAAGGCAGCTAACAACCATTGTGATGGGACGTAGGTTCAAGCTTCCATAAAGATATTCCCCAGGTCATACAGAAGAGTGAGGGGACCAACAATGAAGAGCTTGAACTGACTCTTTTTTTTAAGGATTATTTAATTTTATTTATCATCAGTATTATTTTTAAATGCTGCAGGACACGTATGCTCACTAGAAAGGCAGGGGGAAGCGAGGGGCGAGAAAGCAAACTGCCAGGTCTGGGACTCAAACTGCAGTCGGCCATGTGGGAGTCCAACACCTTAACCACCACAGCACCTGCTGGCCCCTAGGCTTTTTAGTTTTGGAAATATTTATTTCATTTTATTATTATTGTTTTCCTGTTTGCTATAGGGTACATACACTCACAAGAGAGAGAGAGAGAGAGAGAGAGAGAAGAAAGTGAGAAAGCAAGCCATCAGGTCCAGGACTCGAACCACAGTCAGCCATGTAGGAGTCCAGTACCTCAACCGCCACACCAACTGCTGGCCCCAAGCTGACTCTCAAAGAGCAAATAGGAGTTATGAAAGGAAAAAGTACTCAGCCAGAGGGGCGAGCACAGTAGGCCCAGAGACGTGGGACAGCATGTCTGGCTGGAGTATAGGGTATTTCGTGCTCCTCAGAATTGTGAGTATCAGAATCTCCTGGAGAACTTGTCAACAGGTTTCTGGACCCTACCCCAGAGCTTCTGAGTCAGTAAGTCGGGTGGGGCCTGAGCATTTGCATGTCTAACAGGTTCCAGGTGATGCTGGTCCAGACACCACACTTTAAGGACTGGTAAGTAATGAGGCTGCAAAGCAGACCAGGAGAGAGTACAGGGACCTAGCGTGCCAGGATCGGTATTAATTTCAACTGCGCATATGAGGGTGAGTGATGGACTCTTTTCACCTGAGCATGCGGGTAAGCGATGGAATCTTTTTTTTTTTTTTTTTTTTTGGAGAGATTTTTGCTATAGGGCGTGTGTGCTCGCCAGACAAACAGAGACAGAGAGACAGAAAGAGAGAAATCACCCCCTCCCCAGGGGGGATGACCACGCCACAATCCCTTCTCCATTCTCCTCTCGGGATCTTGGGCACGCACGCACATGTGTCCAGAGTGAGTTTAAGCCAACCGGGTCAGGGACTCGAACCACAGTCAACAACATGGGAGTCCCGCAACATAGCTATTACACCAACTGCTGGTCCTTTTTAAGCAAGGGAATGACCAGACTTTCTTTTCAAGAAACACTTCTCCAATGACACAATGTATGGATTTAAAGAGAGGTCAAACAGGAAATCAGGAAGTGGCTGAAAGACTATTTCAATAGTCCAATCAAAAGGAGATGAGGCTCCACACTGTGATCCCACGTGCAACAGAATTGCAAGACCAAGTGACCCATCCCCCCTGACGACCAATGTTGGGAGCAGTGATTGAACAGAATCTGACCGACTGATTGAAGTCGAGATTTTTCTGGTTTGGAAAGGATTGAGACACCCTCACTAAGATGAAGAGAGAGATACAGGCAGAAAAGGTTGGAGAGAGATTGTGAGTGCAAGAGCTGGACTTAACAAGGTAGGGTGTCCAACTAGATGTATGGTTGCAGAGCCTAAGAGAGTTATCGGGGCTGAGAGAGAGATTGCGATGGGGGAGAAGAGCATGTTATTGTCTAGGCAGCGTGGAAGCAGTGTGAGTGAGCATGTGAAGAAAGAGAAGAAGGGGAATTGAGAAGCACAAAATACCCTTTACTCCAGCCAGTCATGCTGTCCCATGTCTCTGGGTCTCTTTCTCTCTCTTTCCCTCTCTGTCTCTGGTAAGTGCACATGCCCTCTGGCAATTAAAAAAAATTATTAGAACTAATTAAAAGTTTTTTTATAAGTTTGAAGAATACAGTATACAAATCAATTGTATTTCTATACATTTGAAATAAACAACCCCAAAATAAAATCAATAAAAATATTCAGTGGCATCCAATTGTCATCCTAGCTACTTGGGACTCTGAGGTAGGATTGCAAGTTTGAGGTCAGCCAGGCCACCATGGCAAGACTCTGCTGTTAAAAAAAATAATAATTAATAATAGCCTTACAATAATAAATTATTAAAAAAAAGTAATAAATTATTAAGGGATTTAACAAAAGTACAAAATTTACACTCTGAAAACTATAAAGCAACTGTTGACAGACCAGTAGATGATGGTGTAATGATTACGTTGCTGGACTCCCACATAGTTCAAGTCCCAGACCTGGCAGCTTAAAACTCATGCTGGGTACATGTATATGTGTGCCCAGGATCCCAAGAGGAGAATGGAGGAGAAGGGATTGTGGCATGGCCATCCCCTGTGGGAGGGGGGTGATTTCCCACTTTCTGTCTCTCTGTCTCTCTGGCGAGTGCATGCTCCTTATAGCAAAAATCTCTCAAAAAAGGAAAGAATAAGAACATTATTTAAAGGAATTAAAGATCTCATTAAATGAGGGGAAAAATTCCAAATTTTTGTATTGGAAGATTTAACATGAATATATAGATTAAATGCAATCCTTACCAGATTACCAGATGGCTTCTTTGTAGAAATTGACAAGCTGATTGAAAAATTTGCATGGAATTGCAAGAGAGCCAAGACAATTTTGAAATACAAAGAATAAGGCCAGTTGGTGGTATGATGGTTAAAGCAACTGGATTTCACATGGCCAACTGTGTGGTTTGAGTCCTGGACTCGGCAACTTGGGAAACACTCTGGACACATGCATGCGTGTGCCCAGAATCCCAAGAAGAAAATGGAGGAGAAGGGATTGCCATGTGGCCAGTCCCTATGGAGGAGATGCCTTCTCTCACTCCATAGAGCACAAGTACTCTATGGCAAATTCTTTTTTAATAATTATTTTATTTAACTTTATTTATTTTAATTTGACTAGAAAGAGACAGAGTGAGAGAGAGATGGAAAGTGAGAAAGCCAGCTGCCAGATCCAGGGCTTGAATTGCAGTCGGCCATGTGGGAGTCCAGTACACTTAACCACCATACCACCTGCCGGCCCCTCTATGGCAAATTAAAAAAATATAAGGGGCCAGCAGGTGGCATGGTGGTTAAGGCAGTGGATTCCCACATGGCTGACTATGGTTCAAATACTGGACCCAGCAGACTGAAAATCATGCTGGGTGCATATGCATGCGTGCCCAAAATCCCAGCAGGAGAATGGAGGAAAAGGGATTGCAGCATGGCCATCCCTTCCTGGGAGGGGGTTGATTTCTCACTTTCTCACTGTCTGCCTCTGGTAAGCACATTTTGCCCTGTGGCAAAAAAAAAAAAAAAAAAAAGAAAGAAAGAAAGAAAGAAAAAGAAAAAAAAGAAAAAAAGAGAAAGAAAAAATAAAGTAGAAGTATTCATACTTTCCAATTTCAAAACTTACTGCAAATCGGGAACCAGCAGTTAGCGTAATGGCTATGTCGCTGGACTCCCACGTGGTCGACCGCGGTTCGCGTCTCGGACCCGGTGGCTTACAACTCACGCCGGGCGCGTGTGCGTGCGTGCCCAAGATCCCGAGAGGAGAATGGAGGAGAAGGGATTGCGGCGTGACCATCCCCCCTGGGGGGTGATTTCTCGCTTTCTGTCTCTATGTCTCTCTCTATCTGTCTGGCGAGCGCACGCGCCCTATAGCGAAAAACCTCTCCAAAAAAAAAAAAAAAAAAAAAACTTACTGCAAATCAATGGTAATCAACATGGTATGATAATGGCAAAAGGATAAACATATAGATTAGTGGAATAGAATTCGGAGTCCAGAAATAAACCAGTATCTATGGTCAACTGGTGTGTGTGTATGTGTGTGTGTGTGCATGTAATGTTTTAAACAGCGTCTCGCTGTTGCAATCCCCTGCTTAAAATTACAAATGGGGATTACATTGCAGGATCTGATGTGGTGACAGGACAAAAAACAAATGGGGATTATAAACAAGTGCCACAACACCTAGCATTTCAACTGATCTTTGACAAAGCTGCTGTTTAATGGGGAAAGAATAGAATTTTCAGTAAATGGCACTGGGACAACTGGATTGCCACATACAAAATAATGAAGTTGGACACCTACCTTATACCCTATACAAAAATTATTTCAAAATGGATCAAAGACCTAAATTTAAGAGCTACATGACATTGAATCTGGCAATGATTTCTTGGCCATGACACCAAAAGCATAGCATCAGATGATACTATCAACAGAGTGAAAATGCCACCCACAGGATGGGAGAAAATGTTTCCAAATCATATATCTGATAAAGGATCAGCATCCTGAATATAAGTAACTCCTACAACTGAACAAGACCAAAACCCAGTTTTTAAATGGGCAGAGGCAGGACCACCAGATGATGGGATGGTTACGTCACTGAATTCCCAAGTAGTCGACTACAGTTCGAATCCCAGACCCAGCAGCTTGAAATTCGTGCCAGGTATGTGCGCGTCTGTGCGCAAGATCCCAAAAGGAGAATGGAGGAAAAGGGATCACAGAGCGGCCTTCTCCCCTGGAGATGATTTCTCACATTCTGTCTCTCTGGCAAGTGCACAGGCCCTGTAGCAAAAAATAACAATAATAAATGGGCGAGGGAACCAGCAGTTAGCGTAATGGCTATGTCACTGGAATCCCATGTAGTCGACCGCGTGGCTCGCGTCCCAGACCCAGTGGCTTAAAACTCACGCCAGGCGTTTGTGCGTGCATGCCCAAGATCCCAAGAGGAGAGTGGAGGAGAAGGGATTGCGGCATGGCCATCCCCCCTGGGAGGGGATTTCTCGCTTTCTGTCTCTCTCTTTCTGGCAAGTGCACGCACCCTATAACAAAAAATAATATGATAATAATAATAATAATAAATGAGCAAAGACTGGCCCTGTAGCCTGGCTGTTAAGGGAAGCTGGATCCGGGGACCAGCAGTTAGCGTAATGGCTATGTCACTGGACTCCCACGTAGCCGACCGCGGTTCGCATCCCAGACCCGGTGGTTTAAACTCACGCCAGGTGCATGTGCGTGCGTGCCCAAGATCCCGAGAGGAGAATGGAGGAGAAGGGATTGCGGCGTGGCCATTCCCTCCGGGGGGTGATTTCTCGCTTTCTATCTCTCTGTCTCTCTCTGTCTTTCTGGCGAGCGCACGCGCCCTATAGCAAAAACCTCTCAAAAAGAAAAAAATGGGAAGCTGGATCCACTTGATATTGACCAGGCAGTTCAAATCCTGGCCCCTAGTGTTAGAAAACACAATGGATGGGGACCAGCAGATGGTTAAGGCGCTGGACTCCCCCATAGTCGACTGCAGTTCGAGGTCTCGACCTGGTGTCTTGCAACAAACCAGGTGTGTGTGAATGTGTGCCCTAAATCTTGAGAGGAGAATAAAGAGGGGATTGTGGGTGATTTCTTGTTTTCTGTCTCTCTGTGAGTATACATGGCCTACAGCAAAAATCCCCAAAAAAGATCCACAATGGGTGTATGCATGTGCAAAAATCCCT
This sequence comes from Tupaia tana, assembly GCA_026018925.1. NCBI lineage: Eukaryota > Metazoa > Chordata > Mammalia > Scandentia > Tupaiidae > Tupaia > Tupaia tana. Next base: position 48,859,350 of record JAKSZU010000011.1, on the reverse strand, counting down.
AAATCTCCACAAGATGGAGAAATGGAGGATAAAGAAATTACAGCCTGACCACACCCCATGAGAGATTGCTTTCTTCCTTCTCTTCTCTCTCTCTCTCTCACTGGAGTGAAGGTGCCCTCTGGCAAGTAATTAAAAAGAAAAGGGCAGGCCAGCCTGTGTTAAGGTGGCTGAATCCCACATGGCCCACTATGCAGTGTAAATCCCAACCTCGTGACTTGAAAAACATGCCAGCCTGTGTGTGTGTGTGTGTGTGTGTGTGTGTGTGTGTGTGTGTGTATGCCCAAAATTCCAAAAAGGAGAACAGGATGGGGGAAGAAAGGATTTGTCATGACCATGCCCCATGAAGGGCACTTTCTTGCTTTCACTCTCTCTTTCTCACTCTGGCAAAAGCACATGCCCTCTGGCAAAAAATTTTTAAAAAATTAAAAAGTAAACGCAAGGTCTCAGTAAGATAAAAAGAGTGAAAGTGAGGTAGGAAAACAGAGATTGAAGGCAGATCATCTAAAGAAGCTCAGGTGTCAAAAGAAGAGAGTTATTCAGCACTACCTAGAGCAGGAGAGAGTTCCAAAGGAGGGTAGGTCTTCAGTGTTTGGAGAGCCTAAGCCAAGGGCACATTTGAAGGAAGAATTTGACCTTGGACATCAGGAGAAGCCCTCAGCCTAGCATCCAGGTTCAGCTTTACTGCCAGAGGGGGGCGCTTCACCGCGGTGGGTGCCTTCAAGAAACGAAACTACTTCCAAGCATAAAGAAATGTTCCTCGGGATAAAGCCAAAAAGCTGACACAAATGGTAACAAATGGTAAGGTGATAAATGGTGCCGTGAAGTTGTCTTGCTTGAGGGCTGATATGTATGTGCTAGATTGGATGAGGAGACTTAAAAAGTTCATGGAAGAGACCAGCATATGGCGTAATTAGTTATGTCCCTGGACTCCCACTAGTGAACTGCGGTTTGAGTCCCAGACCTGGTATCTTAAAACTCACGTGTGGTGCATGTCTGTGCATGCCCAAATTCCCGAGAGGAGAATGGAGGAGCAGGCACTACAGCATGGCTATCCCCCCTGAGAGTGATTTCTCACTTTCTTTTTTTTTTTGGAGAGGTTTTTGCTATTGGGCACTTGCGCTAGCCAGCCAGACAGAGAGAGACAGAGAGATACAAAGCGAGAAATCACCCCCCAGAGGGGATGGCCACGCTGTAATCCCTTCTCCTCCATTCTCCTCTCGGGATCTTGGGCACGCACGCACGCACACGCACCCGGCGTGAGTTTAAGCCACCGGGTCCGGGATGCGAACTGCGGTCGACTATATGGGACTCTAGCGACATAGCCATTATGCTAACTGCTGGTCCCTGATTTCTCACTTTCTGTCTCTGTGTCTCTGGCAAGCACACATACCCTATAGTAAAAAATCTCTCTCTAAAAAAATAAAACCAAGAAGTTCATGGAAGATGCATATTATAAAAAAAACTATGCATGCTTTCAAAATATTTTGGCCCAAAATAAATTAATTCCATTTCCCCTCAAAATTTTTGAAGTGCCCTTGTAGCTTGTCAATATGAAAGGGTGAGAGTTCTTTGTCTCAGCGATTTCTTTGCAGATAGCTTGTGGTGCACATCACATTTTGGTTTAATGCTTATTCAGCAGTAAAATTATTTTTTTTCTCTATCAGCTTTGTGGAGGAAACTTCTGGGGTGGGAGAAGATTGCATTTTTTTTTAATAGTTCTTAAGCTTGAACCTGCTCCAGGATGGAGCATGCCCCATTCCCAGTTCAGGCTGCTTAATGGCGCCTTTTTCACACTCAGCTTTCTCTTCCTTCACCTGCATGGGTTTAAGAATCACCCCACTCTGGCCCTGACTACCCACTGACCAGCCTGGGCCGGCAGCACGGAGCACACTGCCCTTAAAAGGAGAAGGGCCCCTTTAAGAACACCCCAGCTCCGCCCTCAGGGCCGTGGCCGGATTTCCCTGTCTGGGCACCACCCTTTAAAGCCATCGCTCCACTATTCTGGCCGGATGTGTACTGGGACCAGAGGCACTGAAGGGCCCTAGGTGCTGGCAGAAGGCAGTAGTGGGCTGGGGCAGATGCATGTGGGCATGGACCCACCACTGCAGGCTGAGGAAGGACACAGAACTGGGACAGAGTGGATCCTGAGACAAAGTTAAGCCACTCGAGAGTGGACAGAGATGTCATCTGTTAAGCTGCTGCTATGTGCCAGGCTCTGTGCCAAGCCCTGTTGGTGCCTTCTGAGAGAGGTATTTTAATTCCCAGTTCCCAGATAGGGAAACGGAGCTCAGAGCAGCTAGCTGAATTGCCCAGCGCCACACAGCTGACCAGTGGCAGAGGGAGGATCTGAACTCAGGTCAGTGAGACTCCAAAGGCTTGGTGGTTTCTCCTTTGCATTGCCCATCCAGTGGCTTCTTCCCAAACTGTTTTTCGGGTTCTTCTGTGTGCAATAGAGTGAGGGGGGGGAAACATGGGCTAGCCCCTCACCGCCTCGCACTTGGGATCCTTTCTCTACCAGGAGCTGCTCTGAGATGCTGTGGCCCCTGCTGTTCCTGCTGCTGTTCTCGCTGTTCTTCCTCCTGCTACTGTTGCTGCTGCCACCATTGGCTGTGCTTGGGCAGCAGCGGTCCCAAGATGCCAGGCTGCCCTGGCTTGCTGGCCTCCAGCACCGTGTGGCATGGGGAGTCCTGAGCTGGGCAGCGGCCTGGCAGCAGTGGAGACTGGAACAGAGCACGCTGCATGTGGGCCAGAGCCAGCAGCAAGCCCTGAGGTGGTGTCTACAGGAAGCCCGGAGTCCCCACTGTCCCCTCAGGGAGAGCACGAGTGAGTTTCCGAGGGCCTGGGAGGTGACCCAAAGAGAAGGAAACATCACAGTACAATTAGATCCCAGAACCTGGAAGCCCCACTCTACCCCCTGGCTGCCAACACAGAGTAGCCTGACCAGAGACCCATGCTGGGCCTTTCCAGCCTAGTCTGGGTTCCTTCTTCAAGGCTCTCACCAGTATTGCTTGAAACTTGGGAAACTGACTTCATGTAGAGTTTCTGGTGTCTTGGGGTTACAGACATGAGCACTTTCCGGAATCATCTCCCCCTGACCAAGGCGGACCAGGCCCAGGAGGAAGAGTGTCGTGGGCAGCTGCTGTCCCCCACCTCAAACCAGTACCATGGGGAGGCCTCTCTGCAGGTAAACCAGGTTGACCAGAGCCCAGCCCCACCAGACACCCCTACTTGCCAAATCCTCTTATCAAGGTGGGCAAAGAACCCCCAGACTGGGGACTCAGGGTCTGGCTTGGAGACCAGATCAACATCCTCTCTTGTCTCCCTCCAGGCTACCTTGTTGGGTCTGGTAGCCCTAAACAAGGCCTACCCAGGAGTGCTGGCTCCAGGAGGTACTGCCCGGGTGACCTCTACATCCCCTTGGCCCAGTCCCCTCCCCTGGCCTGGCCATGCCCTGGGCCATGTTAGCCCCCCTGGAGCGAAGGACCCTGGGGCCCTGCTGCTGGAGGCGCTGAGGTCCCCAGGGCTGAGGGCACTGGAAGCCGGGACTGCAGTTGAACTCCTGGACGTCTTCTTCGGCCTGGAGGTGGATGGCGAAGAGCTGGCAGAGGCAATAGCTGCTGGGAACCCGGGAGCGCCTCTCCCTGGAAGGGCAGCGGAGCTGCGGGAGGCCCTAGAGCAGGGCCCCCGGGGACTGGCCCTTCGGCTCTGGCCAAAGCTGCAGGTGGTGGTGACACTGGACGCGGGAGGCCAGGCCGAGGCTGTGGCTGCGCTCGGGGCCTTGTGGTGCCAAGGCCTAGCCTTCTTCTCTCCCGCCTACGTTGCCTCTGGAGGTCAGCAGGACTCAGGGCAGTAAGGTGGGGCGGAGGCCGGAGGTCACATAGCCAGCTGCCTTGCATTGAGCCCTACATAATCTTTTTATTTAATCCACCCCAGCATCCTGAATAGAAGGAATTAGCAGCTCCATTTAACAGATGGGGAGACTGAGGCTCATAGAGGTAGAGAGTCTGGCACAACTTCAGGCAGCACCAGGAATGACTCCCAGGTCTGCTACCTCCAGACCCACTGCACTCTGCATCTTCCCAAGTAGGCCCTCAGAGGCAGTGCCATGAGCCTGGGGAGCTGGGAAGAAGGGGTGGAAGGGCAGCAGTAAGGTCAGGTACTCAGAGGATTGGGGCTTGGAGTCCAGGGTGTGAGCTATGGCCTAGCAGAAAGCAGTGGTGTCACCAGATGATGAGGGGCTGCTTTGCTCCCCACAGCGGTGGTGGGCCTAAACCTATGGCCAGAGCAGCCCCGTGGGCTCTACCTGCTGTCCCCTGGAGCCCCCTTTATTGAGCTGCTCCCAGTCCAGAATGGAGCCCCGGAGGAGGCTGCCTCTACCCTCCTTCTGGCCGAGGCCCAGAAGGGCAAGGAGTACGAGCTGGTGCTGACTGACCACAGCGGCCTGACCAGGTGATCACCCGCCCAGCCCCTGCTGCCTCAGGCCCTCTGGACCCTGCCAGGGGCCATGGCATAAGTTAATGGGCCCATGGCCCATCTCACTCCCACTTCCCCCAACCAGATGCCGCCTGGGTGATGTGGTACAGGTCGCTGGCACCCATAATCAGTGTCCAGTTGTCAGGTTCATCTGCAGGTAAGTGACTCCCTGGGAAGCTGGGGGCTGTCCTTGTGTCCTAGACCCTCCTTCCTCTTCTACCTCCTGTCCAGGCTGGGCCAGGCCCTGAGTGTGCGAGGAGAAGACATTGGTGAGGACATGTTCTCTGAGGCCCTGGGTCGGGCCGTGGGGCAGTGGCCAGGGGCCAAGCTATTGGACCACGTCTGTGTGGAGAGCTGCATTCTGGGTAAGCTTCTGCACTGGCTCCTGCCTCCTGCACATGAGTCGTTTACCCTCCAACCCGTACCCACCCTGCCAGGAGACCTCTAGGAAGCAGGCGAGACTCAGCCTCCTGCTGATCCTAACAGACCTTCCCCGGCCAGCTCCCATACTTCCTGCTGCGGTATCGGGCTGTTTTCTTTCCTGGCTGTCTCATATTCAGGAGCAGGCTCTAGGTTCCTCTCTATTTACCCCACTCTCTACCCAGAAATTCTCTCTTCCCACAAACCCCAGAGCGGGAGGAATAGATGGGGGCAGAGGGTGTTGGCTTTGGAAGGTCTTGGGAAGTATGTAAGCATGTAGGGGGTGTCCACAGATTCCTCCGAGGGCTCCGCTCCCCACTATGAGGTGTTTGTGGAGCTGAGAGGGCTGAGGAATCTGTCGGAGGAAAATCGAGACAAGGTAAAAGGGCTGGAGATGTTCCCTTCCGTCTGCATGCCCCCAGGGTGCCTGGAGACAGGGGAGTGATGGGGAAGGGGGGCGGGTGTGAAGGAAGAGCTCCCTGAAGCTCTGGGAAGGGGGAATGAGGCCTGCAGACACACACTTGCATACACGAAACTCCTAAGCACACTCGGGGTGTGCACCAGCCTTACTCCAGCCTCCTGTTCCCAGCTTGACCACTGCCTTCAGGAAGCCTCTCCCCACTACAAGTCCCTGCGGTTCCAGGGCAGCGTGGGGCCTGCCAGAGTCCACCTGGTGGGCCGGGGAGCCTTCAAAGCACTGCGGGCAGCCCTGGCTGCCTATCCCTCATCCCCCTTTCCTCCTGAGATGCCACGAGTCCTTCGGCACAGGCACCTGGCCCAGTTCCTGCAGAGGAGGGTGGTGTCCTGAGCCAAGGCCTGCCCACTGTTCCGGCTCCCCTCACTTATTCCTCTGGGCCTCTCCAGATGGCGAGTCCTTGGCCAGGGTCTCTGACTCTGTGTCCCCTGACATTTGCCCATCAGACACTGAATCTTAGGGAGGCCTTAGCCTCATCGACCAGTTCTGACACTTGAGGGATGTAGCTGAGGCCAGCAGTGCGTGCCCATACATGCCGCTTGGCCAGCCTGGGGAACGCTGCCGGAGCACGCCCCCACCCCTGACAGCTATCTGTGTCGCAGCTGATGGTGCTCTCTGCCTCAGTGGGATGCTTGGTCAAGGCACTGGGATGGCTCGAGGTGTGTGTTGGAGGTTAATGTCCCCAGGAGCCACCCTTAGTCAAAAATGAACAGGAGTTAAAAAAAAAAAAGGAGTTGATGAATAAAGACCTCAGCTTCATTGTCCTAGAGTGGGACAGTTCCAGAGTGTGTTCCCCCAGGGCTCTGAGTCTCCAGCAGGATGAAGCCCAGTTGCACCGCAGTAACCCACCCTCACTGTGCTTCTCACCAGTTCTCTCCACTGCTTCACTACCTCTGATGCTTCCTGGGATCAGCTCTCAAATAAACCTCTTGCACTCAGAGTCTTGACTCAGGTTCTTCTTTGGGGAAACTGTGTCGTGGTCACATTTACTCCATGATTGCCCTAGCCTGGCTCTCCCTCTCTGACCCAGCCATCCCCCTTTCAGCCCTGAGCTCCAGGCTGGGGTAGGCCCCAAGCATGAGTACACAGTAGCCTTAAGGATTCCTAGAACAACCCAGGGCAACACAGCAGACACAGTCTCCTCCTCCTGCCTCCTCTGCCCCAGTGTAACCTACTGAGGGACAGGCTTGTCCCCAACTCCCTTACCCTGCCTTGGCACTGATCCTTTTCCTGACCCAGCACCCACAAAGTGCTCCGTGGTTGGGGAGGAGAGCTGTGGTTCACATCATGCACCACAGCAGGAAGCCAGCCCAGAGACCATCATAGTCAACTGTCCATACCAGGGAAACTGAGGTGGTGAGACTCACCCTGGGCCCTGCAGCTCCTAACCAAGGGCAGCACGCATTCTAGACCAGTGATGAGGTTTCTGGTTCTGCCTCTGAAGTGCTGCTCAATTCCACGTCCCCACATCCAGCCCCTAAGCTACATCCACCCAGCCCCCTGCATTAGCCCAACTACTTCCTGTTAAACCTTCCCATGGGGAACCAGCGGGTGGTGTGATGGTTAAGGTGCTGGACTCCCATGTGACTGACTGCAGTTCAAGTCCCAGACCCAGTGGCTTGAAACTCACATCAGGCTCATGTGTATGCATGTCCAAAATCCTGAGAGAATGAAGGAGAAGGGATTGCAGCATGACCATCCCCCCTGGAGAGTGATTTCTCACTTTCCCTCAGTCTCTGTCTGTCTTCCTCTGGCAAGCACATGTACCCTATGGCAAATACCTAAAAAAAAAAAAAAGAAAGAAAGAAAGAGAAAAAAATCCTTCCACAGTGGATCCCTATTGCCCACAGGATAAAGACCAATTGACCTAGTTTTATAAAGACCCTTTGGGGGCCAGCTGGGTCCACATGGCTGACTGTGAGGTTCAAGTCCCTGACCTGGTGGCTTGTAAAACACCCTGAGCGCATGTGCACACGTGCCCAAAATTTAGAGAGGAGAATGGAGGAGAAGGCATTGCGGCATGGCCATGTCACCTGAGGGTGATTCCTCACTTTTTCTCTTCTCTATCTCTCCAGCAAGCAAGCACATGTGCTCTGTAGCAAACAAAATCAAACAAAACCGGTCCTGGCCCTCACTCCTTTTCTTGCTTGAGAGAAAGTGTTCAAAGACCATACCTTCCTGCCTCTCCATCCCACATGAGCTAAGCACTGTTACCTCCAGGCCTTTGCTCAGGTTGTCCCTTCCAGAGACTACCTTTCTCCCCAACTTTACCTGATGGGAATCTACTTTTCACATGTCTTTGAGGACTTCCTGCCCCACCCCAGGCAGAAGTCATTGGCTCAACTTTGCTGACATCTGCCAAAGTTCCTTCTTCCACTGAATTATCATTGTGCCCAAACTGCCTCTCCACCTGGGCTCAGGTATCCTTGAAAACTGGGCCAGAGTTTGTGCACACTGTTGCTCCCCAACCCAGTTCAAGGCCTGGCACAGAGCAGGAGCTCAATAAACACTGCCCCGAGGGCTGGTCCTATGGCCTAGTGGTTAAGGTTAAAGGGGCTGGATCCCACATGGCCAACGACGGTTGGAATTCTGGCCCAGTGGCTTGAAAAACACGTCAGGCGTATGTGCATGCATGTCCCAAATCTCAACCGGGTGGAGAGGTGAAGCAGGGATTGTGGTGTGATCATGCCCCATGAAGGGCTTGTGCTTTCTCCCTCTCTGAGTCAACTAAAAATACCCCCAAAGACACTACCTTGAATATGACAGACTCGAGAGCCAGTACATGCCCTTCACCCCATGGTGGCTCAAGTGACAGTGGAATGGGATGTAGTCCCTCTCTCCTCTGGGCAGCCCACTCTCAGGAGAAAGCTGGGGAGGGAGAAGGTTTCTACCAGCTTCTGGAAGCACCAGGGCTGGCTGCTGCCTTTCCTCCCACTACCAGGCTGGGTTCCAAGGTTTCTTGTCTCAGAGTTGGCAGGACAGGCAGAAGGAAAGGAGAGAGCTGGAGGGAAGGACGGGAGAGCTAAGAAACCTTTTTCCTGAAGGAAAACAAAAAATCCCTGGAGTCTGACAAGGAGCAACAGGGAGAGGGTCTGAAGTGTGGCTGTCTCCCCACCCCCCACAGCCACGGTGTTTGCTGGGTCTCACGACTGCCTGTTCTCCTGCCTCTAATTAGCAGCCCCCCACACACATATCATTGCTGGTCAGCACCCCAGCCAAGGCCTCTTTTGTGCTCTCAGATTCCTGGGTGCAGGGTGGCCTCATTAGTGCCCGGAGACCACCTCATCTCCAGGGAGCAGGCAGACAGACAAGGATAGGGGCGCCAGGGACACAATGATTCGGCCCCTATCTTCCAATGCTTCGGCGGCCATTCCTTGGACCCAGCCTGGAGACAGACCCCCAGCAGGAGGCTAATTTTAGACCTGCCTTTGTCTGGCCCCAGAGAAGACGCAAATGTCCCTCTTCCCGACCACCTCAGAGCACTATAAACCCCAGGTCCCTGGCAGCAGGCCGCAGTGGACAGCTGCCAGGTTCCAGGCTACTCGGACCACTGCAGACATCTTTCCAGGCTGCCCCACCCTGAGCTCCAGACACAATGAACCTTCCCTCCACAAAGGTAAAGGCCCAAAGACTGAGGGGTGTCTCACCATACCATTAAGAGTGCTTGCTCAGGGGCAGGAAGAAAGGTTGAAGGGTGTCTGCCATGGGCTTGTCCTACGTGGGCTCTAGAGGCGGGAGACTGGGTGGGCCCTGGGCAGAGAGTCCTCGGTGGCTAATCTGGGTAGTCTGCTCTCCTAAGGCTTCGTGTTTATTGAGCACTTACTACAGGGCAGATGCTGTTTGCACCTGCCATCTCATGTCCTGCTCCCGGTAGCTATGCATAGCAGGAATTATCACCCAGGTTACAGGCGGGGAGGTCGTGCCCTCTGAGAGGGTAGGAAATGGGTCTAAAGCTGTTTCCCCTGCCAGGGAGCCAGCAGATGAGATGGCGTCCTGCCAGTCTCCAGTTTCCATACGTGAGCTGCTAAGGGCAGGGGAGGACTAAATAGGGTCTATTTCCCAAAGCTCACAGCTTCAGGTGCCGACAGACTCAGACTAGCCTGTCTGCAGGTGGAGTGGTAAGCGCTCTATTTGAGGTACAATGGATATTCATTCTGCCCGGGGGGTCTCAAAGATCAGAGGAGATGGTGGAGATGCTCTGCTGGGTCCTGAAGGATGAGAGGGTAAAGGAGATACATGGGAGCTTTCTGACAGCAACAGAGCAGGGGCAGGAAAACTAATTGACAGTGTGGGAGGAGCGTAGGACAGGAGCTGGCTCGGAACCAGCTGGGCAGGGCTTGGGCCTGGGGGCTGGTTGCCCACGCGGCGTGAAGACCCTCCAGCGTCCTGTCTCCGCCTCCCCAGATCTCCTGGGCCGCCGTGACGCTACTGCTGCTGCTGCTGCTGCTGCCGCCCGCGCTACTGTCTCCCGGGGCGGCCGCGCAGCCCCTGCCCGACTGCTGTCGACAGAAGACCTGCTCCTGCCGCCTCTACGAGCTGCTGCACGGCGCGGGCAATCACGCAGCCGGCATCCTCACGCTGGGCAAGAGGCGGCCGGGCCCCCCCGGCCTCCAGGGCCGGCTGCAGCGCCTCCTGCAGGCGAGCGGCAATCATGCGGCCGGCATCCTGACCATGGGCCGCCGCGCAGGCGCAGAGTCAGCACCGCGCCCCTGCTCCGGGCGCCGTTGTCCTGTGGTGGCCGCTACTTCCATCGCTCCAGGAGGACGGTCAGGGGTCTGAACCCCACCCTTTCCCTGCTCTCTTCCCTTTGCCCACCTAGTGTCAGCTCCCAGATAAATGGCAATAAAGAGGAGTTTCGATTCATGCAGCTCGTCTCTGTGCCTGCGTGGTCGCATGCAGCCCTCTAGGGGGCATGAGAACGTCCTACATGTAAACTATAAAGACCTGAAGGCCCCGGAAGCTCAGCTCTGGACACCAGTTTCTCAGCGTGTGTATCGTTGAGACCAAAACACTCTTAGTTGGAGAACTCTCAGTGCAAGGAACCGGGCACAGGCATTTGTGCGGAGAGAACCGCCCATGTGCGTGCTTGGAGGGGGGTTGCGGGACAGATGCGTCACATGAGGCTCTACTAGTCATTTTGTATGGAGGCCTTTTTGGAGAGACACACATGCCAGCAGAAAGAACAAGGAAGGCTGCAGAGAGGAGTGGAATCTGCCTGGAACGGGTGGGAGTTGAGCCTGACATTAGGATAGGGAATATGAGTTTCACCTATGAATTGTCCAGAATGGCTGCAGAAGAGGTATATAAAGTGTACTTTGCACCTTTTTTTTGGTAGATAACTAGTAGCCACAGGAAGTTCTTAAGCAGGGGTGAGGCAAAATATTTCTGCAACTCTAGTTGAAGACACCTGTTATCGGTTGAATTGTGTTCCTCCCAAAATCCATACATTTAACCCCCAACCCTTCAGAATGTGACTTTATTTGGAAATAAGAATCCTTGCAGATGTAATTAGTTAAGATGAGGTCATCCAAAGGCAGCAGGGAAGACCTCAGATTCCTGACTGGCAGCCTTATAAAAAGGGAATTGGGGCACAGAAATGCACACAGGAAGAAACCCTTCTGCATGAAAGTAGAGATCAGAGCAATGCATGTACAAGCCACGGAACGCCAAGATTGCCAGCAATCCATTAGAAGCTGTGGGAGAGGCATGCAACATGTCTGAAGGAACCAAGCCTGCCTTCACTTTAATCTTGGACAGACTTCTAGCTTCTAGAACTGTAAGACAATAGATTTCTGTTGCTTAAGCTAGCCACTCTGTGGTACTTCATTATAGTAGCCCTAGAAAACTAGCATAGCGGGCCAACCCATGGTGTGGTGGTTAAGGTAGCTGGATCCCATGTGGCTGACTGCAGGGTTTGGGTCCCAGATCTGCTGGCTTAAAAAACATTCCAGGTGATGTACACGTGCACACCCGAAATCCCAAGAGGAGAATGAAAGATGGCATGGTCATCCCTCCTATGAATGCGGAGAGGTGTCTGTCTTTCTAACTTTTTGTCTCTCTCTAGGAAATGCACACATCCTAAAGGGAAACAAATACAAAAACATAACAAAAGTAGACACAGGAAGATGTGGCACTTTTTAGTCATCTAACATTCCAGAAAAGCCTGCCCTCCCACCTGTCCAGGTTTTCCACTCCCTCTGATTTTAGCTGTTTGGTCCTGGAAGGCAGCCATACTCAGCCAGGGCACTTGGCTGCCTCAATAATTTTTTGCTTAGGTGGTGAGAAAGTCCTGTGTCTGGTGTCCCCTGGGTCCCTACTGCTGCTGCGTTGGTTCCATCTTGGAGAAGAAAAAGATCAAAGTCCACCTGTGCATCCTTGGAGGCTTACAAACCATGACTCTGCCCACCTCAAAACTAACTTTCTCAGTCCCAAACTGGCCTCCCCAAACTCCCTTCCACTTGACAGGCAGGAAAGGGAAAGGAGGTTAAATCAAGACGGTAAGAAGAGGGAGAACAGAGAGGCAATTGCCCTCCAAGACATTTATTTTGTGCCAAAGACATACATTATGCCATCATACTCTTACAATAATTGCATGAGGTAAGACTCATTAGCTTCATCTTGCAGATGAGTAAAGTGAGGCTTCCAGAGGCTGTCAGGCACGCTGTCCAGCTAACCAGGCTGTCCAGAGCTGAGGTTCCACCTGCTGCACCAAGGTCTTTTCATCCCACCGCCTGCTTTGCTCAGAGGTGCAGGGTACCCTAGGCAACTGAGGCAGAAGGAGAGAGTTAGGGTGCTTTCTAGGAGGTGGGGTTCCAAACCTTTGAGTTGTTGATCCCCCATTGGGGCAAAACCAATCTTTTAACCCTTGCTATCTCACTGGAGCAAGAGGCCTGGAGGTGCTGCGGAATACGCTAACTCCAGCAGGCGGCACTGTGAATCAGACACAGTCCCAGCGTGGGCAGCGCGCGGGGAAACCCGCGGGGTGGAGCCACGGGGAGCAGCCTGGTAGCCACGCGAGGGGGCGTGGCCACCGAAAGGGGCGTGTCTGTCACTCAAGTCCCGCCCCACCACTTCAGGCCTTCCCTCCCGGTGGGCGAGTCCGGAATTCTCTCCTCGAGAGACGCGCGTGGGCCTCTCCCCTCTGGGAGGAGGGCTGCTGAGAGGGGTGCGAGTGTCGTTGACGGCCCCTCCCCGTGCGGGGCCACGTGGCGGGCGCGGGCCGAGCTCGGGGGGGGGGGGGGGGGGGGGGGCGGGGAAGAACCTGGCCCTTGGGGAGGTAGGGGGGGACCGAGGCGGCGCCGAGTGAAGCCGAGAACTACGGGGTTCGGAGCAGAGAGGTAGCGGCTAGAGGGACGGGAGGAGGCAGGCGGGCGCATGGGGCGCCCCGGCCTCGCCGGCAGCGCGCCTCCTCCGGCCCGGCCGAGCTGAACGCTCCCCAGCGCAGCAACTCGAACCCGCGCCCCGGGGCCATGCCGGTCATGAAGGGGTTGCTAGCCCCGCAAAATACCTTCTTGGACACCATAGCCACCCGCTTTGACGGCACGCGTGAGTGGGGTGGAGGCTGGAGCTGGGATTTCGAGCTGGGGGCCAAGTCTGGGCGATTCGGCTCAGGTCCCCTGGATGTGGTGAGATACGGAGGCGAGGAGAGAGAATGGAGTTGAGGGTCTAGAAACTCCCGAAGCCGCGATAAAAGAACCAGGCAGGGAGTGCCCTGTGAGGGGAGGAGGGGAAAGGGCCAACAGAGTGGGGGGCTAAGGTTAGGGGGTGTGACTCAGGCAGAAGAGGCTCTTTGTGCGGCAAAACGCAGAAGGGGCCTTGGGAGCCGCCCACTCCCGGGCGGAACTGTGCTGGGGGCGTGAATAGGGGTATCAGAGACACGGAGGTGGGACGAAGTAGCCGGCCGTTTTGAGCTCTTTTCTCAGACAACTCCAGCTCCTTCATGCTCCAGGGGGAGGAAAACAAAAAAGAGAAAAGATCAAAGATCAGGCTCTGGAAAGACCTAGCTTGGATTAAGGTCATGCGCCCTCAAATTATGGGACGTCTGTGTCTGAAGTGGGTGAGGCGGGAGGAAGTGGGCGATCGGTGCGAAGGAAGGAACTCCCTGCTCGCCCACCCCAGCTGGGGTTACAGGTTCAGCACCTTGGACAGCCGCACCACTTCTTCCCTGTCTCTTCTCCCGCCATGACTTCTTCCTTCTCTGCAGCCAAGACATCTCCCCCTTCCCCCTTGGGAATCCTGGCTGGGATCTGGAGGGTGGGGGAGCTGTACCCGAGGGCGGAAACTGAGCCACTGGGGCTCTACCCGCCTCCCCACCCTCCCTGCCCCACTCACCTCCCTTGTTTCCATAGCGCCCATCACCCAGGCAACAGGCCCCAGGATGGAAGAAGGAGGCTGCGCCCAGGGCCCAGTGCCTCCCAGGCCCCTCAGAGTCTCCATTAGCTGCCCTGACCCCAGACACTCATCCCTCCTGGTGCCTCTGGACCAGTTGTCTCGGGCCCATCTCTAAGTTGAGACTCTGGGGTGGCTGGGGCTCCTACTGGAGCAGGAAGGAACCGGCTTAGGTTTTGCTGCTGGGGGTTACTGGAGTTACACCTTCAAAACCTTCTCCTGTCAGACTTTGAGCACTGGGGACAGACCACCTGCAACTAACTAAAGGAATGTAAAAGGTGGACTTTTCCCTAAAGACAGACTCATCCCTGTCTTGCCCCCATCCACACTAAGGAGAGTCGGGAGTTCGGATAATCTTTGTCTTTTGGTTTTCGATCAATAAAATGGGTATGATATCACCAAGATCTTATGGATGTGTTCTGAAAGCTGAGCGAACGTGGGGAAATCATTTTGACTTATTATGTACCAGAACTTATTCTCCCCAAGTTAACTTGTGTAACTGTCACAACAACCATATGAGGAAGACATATTACACCCCACTTTGCAGATAAGGAAGCTGAGACACAGAAGAGGTAATGAACTTGCCCAAGGTCATGCAATCAGTTCAGCAGCAAGCGGAGGGAGCTGGAGCCCTTGCCCTTGCCATGCTGCCTGCCTTCTGCAGTAAGAGCTCACCAGCTTGAAGGCAGGGAGATGTACCGCATGACCTGTTAGGTTCCTTCTGCAGCCCCCAAGCAGTCCTTGCCTGCGTTACCTGTCACCCTTGAGTCCTTGTCTCTTTGCTTTATCTCTTCTTATTCTCATTTTGAATATCCCAAAGAGGGATTAGGAACCACTTGGAAACCTGGTCAACTTCTGGCTCTGAGATCTCTTTCCACAACTTGAAGGTGCTGCCCACCCAGAAGCTAGCTTCTCTCCTGGCCTTGTCTTAACCTTGACCTCTTCTTTCTACAGACAGTAACTTCTTGCTGGCCAATGCACAGGGCCCACGTGGCTTCCCCATTGTCTACTGCTCTGACGGCTTCTGTGAGCTCACAGGCTACGGCCGCACTGAAGTCATGCAGAAAACCTGCAGCTGCCGTTTCCTCTACGGCCCAGAAACTAGTGAGCCGGCCTTGCAGCGGCTGCACAAAGCCCTGGAGGGCCACCAGGAGCACCGGGCTGAAATCTGCTTCTATCGCAAGGATGGTGAGGGGCCCGTCCTGCAGCTCTGCCCACACTTGGGGCCTTACCCAGAGTCCACTGGGCACAGTAGAAGCCTGGGTGCTCATCCCCAAACTGCCACAAGCTGACTGTGTGACTGAGTGCATCCCTGGCCCTCTCTGGGCCTCAGTTTCCCCACTTGGAAGATGGAGGAGTTGGCTCTGGGGTTCCTTCCAGCTCTTTTACCATGTCCAGCAACCAAAAGGGTAGGGAGACCAGTGTGCCATGAGCTGCTCACCTCCTCTTCCCCTCTCTTCTACGCCTACAGGCTCAGCCTTTTGGTGCCTCCTGGACATGATGCCTATCAAGAATGAGATGGGGGAAGTCGTGCTGTTCCTATTTTCCTTCAAGGACATCACTCAGAGTGGAGGCCCAGGACTTGGCCCTGCAGGAGGCCATGGAGACAGTAATCATGGTAACCGCAAGTCTGGGCAGGAGACCTGAATGGTCAGAAATCTGTGCTTGAGGTTATGTAAGACCTTTCCCTACCCAGCCTCATGGGGTGTACTGCAACTTCTCTCTGCACCTTCTTCCCAACAGAAAACTCCGTTGGCAGGAGGGGTGCCAGCTCAAAACTTCGATCTGCCAGGAGACAGAGCCGTACTGTCCTACACCGACTGACTGGCCACTTTGGCCGCCGGGGCCAGGGAGACATGAAGACCAATAATGTGAGTCCTTTCTGCATCCCAACATCTTTCAAGTCCTCCAGCCTTGACTGGGAGGCACCTCTGCTCCTGCCTCCCGTTTCTCTGTCTGTCTGATCTCTCTCCACTGGCTTGCTCTTCTGCTACCCGATTCCCACATACTCGCCTCTGCTCCACCCCATACCCCCCCACACCTCTATCAATCCCCATATCCCTTGCTTCCTTAGGTGACTGGCATTACTCTGCTTTGATGGCATCACGGGGGGGGGGCTCTGGCAGCTGTCACATGCCCTACCCCCGGGTGATAGGGTTATATCATGAGGGTAAAAGCACAAGCTGCTGTGCTCCTATGGAGAGAGCCCCACTGAGGGCCTGGCATCTGTCCCATGTACCACCTCCCAGGGTCCTGAAAGGGCCAGGGGATTAATTCTCCACCCCTCTGTGTAGTCTGCTAGGACTACACAGCCCAGGGGTAGGTGTTGCCAGCATTTGACCCCCAGGACATACTCAATCCCCTTCCTCTGGATCCCCAGAGCCCAGGAGAAACTTAAGAAGAAAGCTAGTTACCCCTCAAGCTAAGGCATGTGCCTGATTTGTCATAATCCCCTTGTCAAGTAGGGCTGAGTGTCAAGCCTTATAAATACCCCCACAAAATGTGATTGGTTCAGAAAGGAGCCTGGGCAGTAGCTTGGGAGAAGTTTGGCAGTATCTGGTGCCAGCCTCTGAACCCCTCTCCTGTGCCTTCTATCTCTACTCAGTCACCCTGCTAGTGCCTGCCTCCCCCTTTCCCCATCCCCTGCTTCTCCTCCCCCGCTGCCTTGGCTCCTCTTTCCCCCCAAGTGTTCCCAACCGCCACCCCTTTCCCCTTAGAACGTGTTTGAGCCAAAGCCATCAGTGCCCGAGTACAAGGTGGCCTCCGTGGGGGGGTCCCGCTGCCTCCTCCTCCACTACAGCGTCCCCAAGGCTGTCTGGGATGGCCTCATCCTCCTCGCCACCTTCTACGTCGCGGTCACCGTCCCCTACAACGTCTGCTTCGCGGGTGATGACGACACCCCCATCACTTCCCGACACACTCTCGTCAGCGACATTGCCGTGGAGATGCTCTTCATTCTGGGTCAGACACTGCTCCAACTACTGTGGTGGGTGGCCTGGGGGGCCCACTCGGCCAAGCATCCCTCCGTTCTGTGCCTGCAGGACTGAGATCCTTTCTGGGTCTTTAATCTCCACTGACCCATGGACCCTGACCCCTGCAGCCTTCAGCCTTGTGACCTATCCTCCCTAAAGACCAGCCAGAAGCCCAGTCTATCCCTGCCATTCCTGCCTCTCCTTCATTCTGGTTTCCAAGGCTTGTTCCCAGCTTGCCTAGTTCCTTGACCCCTTGCCCTGAGTCTCCAGGCCCAGGCCCCCTAGTAACAGCCTCTTACACCCCCAGATATCATCTTGAACTTCCGCACCACCTATGTCTCCCAGTCCGGTCAAGTGATCTCTGCTCCTCGTTCCATTGGCCTCCACTACCTGGCCACCTGGTTCTTCGTCGACCTTATTGCCGCTCTGCCCTTTGACCTCCTTTACGTCTTCAACATCACTGTGGTGAGCGACCCCCGTCCTACCATGCAGCCCAGCCTCCAGCTTCAGTGCAGCATCTCCCTTTAGGAGACCAACCCCAAACCCAGATACAGATCTTCCCATCAGTCCATCTGCAAATGTTTATCAGGCACCTCTGTGGGCACAGCCGTGTGCTAGATACTGGCAAGGAGCTGAGAGGGTCTGTGCTCTTGGAGAGCTCTGCTCACAATCTTTGAGGAAAGCTGAGACAAATGAAAAGCTAACTATGGCTATACAGGCGGCATTGGTCTGATGCCAAATGAGGGGTACTTTTCACATTTTTATTTAACAAACAACCGATGAGCATTTAGCTGTCTGCAAAGCACTGTGCGGGGCATGGTCACTGTGGGGAGAAGGGACAAGAATTCAGCCTGCAGCCAGCTGAGCTGGTGAGGGAGCAGGAATACTGGAGGGGACATCAGGGACAGAAGAGGCATTCAGGAGTGGAAGATGGGGTCCAGTGCGGCCGCACTGGGGCTGGGTTGACCTTGGAGTTCCAGCCTGGAACATGAGCATAAAATCTTGTAAAATCCATCTCAAATCTGTCCAGCACCTGGGAGGCAGAAGCACCACAGGTGGGCAGAGGCTGGAGTGGGCTGGAATGGTTCCTGGGGTAGTAGAGCTGACCTTCAATGGGGAGTAGGATTTGGCTGGCAGGAGAGAGTGCATTTGGGGGAGCATAAGTCAAGACCATGAGCTTGAGGCTGTTGGTGGATTTGGGGATAGAGGATGCCAGAACCAGTGTCATCCCAGCTCTCTGGGTGCCCTGAACGGTCAGCTTAGACCAGCCAGCAGAGAGCATGTCTTCTCAAGCCCAGGGTGAGGCAGCCCCCCCATGTCCCCAGACCCCCTCGGCTGTTGGGTGGGGAGATGGAAAGCAGTTTCCTTGTATGCTCTCCCGCTGCACTCAGCTATAGCAGGAAACCACCTACACGCAGCCGGATTTAACTAGCCGCCAACGGGCTGTGGGCCTCGTCTCCTGGCTGTGCACATGTGTGTGCACGCTCCCACACACGTGCATGTGTGTATGTTTGTCCCAAGGCTCTGGCCATTCTGAGCAGAGCCCCCCACCCTTTTTAGGAGTGGCCCCCTCCTGCTCTGTGCCCACCAGGCTGTATCAGCCTGGAAGATGGCTGTCCCTGGGGAAGAAGGAGCGCTGCAGAGTCCCCTGCTCCTCCTCTCAGGAAGTCCCCTCCTCCGGTACCTTTGGGAGCACTTTATAGTTCACTACATCCTTTCACACACATCTCATAGTTAACCCTTCAGGGCAGACTCTCTTATCCTTCTTTCTCAGAGATAGATGCCAAGGCTCAGAGAGGTTAAACGACTCGCTGAAGGTCAAATAGCTAGCAGTGACAGGCAGGAGTTTAGAATCAGAGCTTCAGACTCCTAGTCTTGTATTCTTCCCAACATCGCACCCTGCTTCCCAGGGAACCAGGTACCTGACTGATGATCTGGTTTAAGGGAGGTGAGGAGCAACAATGGGGCCCGAGAGAGGCGGAGCAGAGACAGAGGTTAGGTAGGCACTGGCAGAGCTGTGGCCTTGGAAGAGCCTCACAGGTGCCCTTCCAGTGCCTGACTACCCCCTTTCCCCAACCCCTGCTTCTCCCTGGCCTGGGACATTCTGGTCCAAGGAGAATGAAAAAGGGCCCTAAGGGAAAGGGGACCAGGAGCAGGTGACTGAGGGAAGCCCTAAAGGACTCAAGTCTGGAGCCAGGAGCTCTGGGAGCTGGGAGCTGGGGCATTAAACCCTGAGGAAGGAGGATCAGGGCCGGCTCCTATCCAGCTCCTTTGCCTAGAATGAGAGAAAACAGCATGAAGTGGTTCAGGAGCTGTGCAGGGCCAGAGCCACGTGGGAAGTTCCTGGAGGCCCCTCCAAGGGGCAGTAAGGGCCTTCACACCAAGTTCCCGGGCACTGTTGCCCAGCCTCCAGCCCTACCCACTAAGCTACCTCCTCCCCAAAGACAATTCCCTGTTCCTCATCTCCAAGACTGGGAGGCTAACTGAAGTAGGAATGTCACAATGAGAAGAGAAGCTGCAGTCATGTTAGTGAGTGTTTCAGGACCCTCGCGGTGCCATTGGCTCTGTCAACCCCTGGAGCAGCCCAGGCTCCCTCAGGGCCTGCTTCTGCTCCCCTTCAGTTCCTCATCCCATCTGCGGCTGATCCATAAGGGAAGGGTTTCGAAACTCCCTCCAGTCCTCACACCTCTTGCCTGTTCACACTCCACCGTGTTTCTCCATGTCGGGGCCTGGGGTGACCTCCTTCACAATTGCTGTCATCACTGACAACCAGCTTTTGCCCACAGCGAGGACAGATTGTGCCTAGGATGCTGGGGCTTTGAGCTGAGCCCTGCAGAAATCATCCTGACTCTCCCCTGCCTCTGGCCAGGACTGGCTTCTCCACCATGCCGCCATACTAAGAGACAGTGTAGCTCAAAATGGACATCCGAGTCAGTCAGCCCAGACTCGAGCCCCAGCTCCATCATCTTCCTGGTCTAGGACCTTGAGCAAGTCACTAACCTCTCTGAGCCTGAGTTTATTTCTCTGCAAACTGAGAATGACGATAATTGGATTAAATCATTGGGTCTATTCATTGGATTTCTTTTGGTTTTAGTTTATTCACTTATTTCTCCTATGAGAGAGAGAGAGAGCCATCCCAACAAGGTCCGTAAGCTGCGATCCTCTCCCAGTCTTAGTTAACCTGATCACATCGCCTGCACACACGTGTGCACCGGTGTGCTCAGAGGTGCCTTGAGACGTGAACCTAAGACCTTTCCCATATTGGTCCAGTTGTTACCGCTACATCACCATCTGAATCCTGTTTGTCGTTGTTGTTGTTTTGTTTAATCCTCATTAAAATGAGGACTGCAGATGCTTAGTGCTGCACCTGGCACATACAGGACGACCTTCCCAAGCGTTAACCGCTATCAGTTTTCTTAGCAGTCTTTCCCCACTCTATTTCCTGGCCAGATTTTCAGGACAGCAGGAAGGTTTCCTGTTGCAGCTTCCCCTGGCTCCAGGGTGTAAATGAGAAGGCCCTGGGAGAAGCCCCAGAGGTGTGGGGGTTCCAAGGAGGTAAGCCTGCTGACAGTGTTCCCTCCATGCCCCCGCAGACCTCGCTGGTGCACCTGCTGAAGACAGTGCGGCTACTGCGGCTGCTGCGGCTCCTGCAGAAGCTGGAGCGGTACTCGCAGTGCAGCGCGGTGGTGCTCACGCTGCTCATGTCCGTCTTTGCGCTCCTCGCCCACTGGATGGCCTGCGTCTGGTATGTCATCGGGCGCCGGGAGATGGAGGCTAATGACCCACTGCTCTGGGACATTGGTAAGCCACCGACCCCAGACTTTCACTGATTGCCCGTTGAACTGCCCTGTCCTGAGCTGATACCTTGGCCAGTACCCACACCCACCACCCCACATTCCTCCACTCCCTCAGCAGACGTGCACTGAACTTCTGGGTCAGGCGTGGGAATCTTGATTTGAAGACAAGGGCTCTACTTTTGCCGGGGGCACCTTACAGCTTAGCAGGGGAGCAAGACCAGTTAGAGGTGACCATGGTGGGAAACACTCAGACGGTGCAGAGGTGTGCTTCTGGCAGAGGGAACGACACATACAAAGCTCCAGAAGGAGCTTGGCCTATTCCCTCTCTACCCCATCAGTCTCTCCTTCTCCAGACCTTGTCACCATTAGCCAAGAGACAGCCCCAGGCCCTCAGTGTTTCCCTAGAAGGCAAGTCAGATCCTGGACCTTGTCTCTGACATTAATGCACCCCACACCTAGATCACCGGCTCAATACCATGTCTCAAGTATCCCTGGAACCTGGTCTTTTTGCTCTCTCACCTCTGCCCCTCCCCTGTCCACTTAACTTCCCCTTCACCTAGCCTTCTACTGACCTCTCTGCCCCCCTCTCATCTCTGCCCAATGACCTCTTCACCATGGTCAAAATAATCTCCCAAGAATCAGCACTGACCTGCCACACCCCCTGCTGGACTCTATCAATGGCTTCTCCTTCAGCGTAACCTTGGGCAGCCCTGCACCCTCTCTGTCTCTACCCCCTTCCCTTCTTTCCATGCTCCCTGCATTGTAGCCACACTGGCCTCCCTCCTGGACCCAGAACCTACTGTTTTCTCATTTGGGGCCTTGCACGTGTTATTCTCCTTTCTAGATCCTTCCTCTTTTGTTCCCTCTCCTCCACCTAGGTGACTGTTGTGTTCCTTGCAGCCTTAACCAAACTGCCCTGCCCTAAGGGAGCCTTCTAGGAACTACTTAGGAACTACCTCCCGACCCCAACTTCCAACTGGGTTGGCTTTCCCTAACCTGTTATGATTTTTTTTTTAAATCAGAGAGAGAAAGAAAGGGAAAGTGAGAAAGCAG
Organism: Tupaia tana; assembly: GCA_026018925.1. NCBI lineage: Eukaryota > Metazoa > Chordata > Mammalia > Scandentia > Tupaiidae > Tupaia > Tupaia tana. The sequence continues at coordinate 48,837,772 of JAKSZU010000011.1, read as the reverse complement.
TCATGAGGTCCAGGACTCGAACAGTAGTAGTCTGGAGAGAAAGAAAGGGAAAGTGAGAAAGCAGTCATGAGGTCCAGGACTCGAACAGTAGTAGTCTGGATGTGGGAATCCAGCACCCTTAGCCACCATGCCACCTGCCGGCCCCACCTGCTATGATTTCTGACCTACCCTATAGATTCCTTTCGGTAACTCATCTCCCACCTGTCATGATTTATGCCATGTCTCTTTCTCCCCCAGAATAAGTTCCTCCAGAGCAAAGAGACTGGCTGTGTCAAATCTCAGCACCCTGTCCACAGGGGGCACACAACAAAGTGTTAGACAGATGAAAGGGCCCCTGAGCTGTTAGTAGTGGAGGGTGTTGGTAGGCTTGGACTGCAACAGTAACCAATTCACGTAGGAAGGCATGGCACAGGCTGCTCCCGGGAGTTTCCTGTGCCAACCAGTGCAAACTGCCCCTCCTCTCTGTAAATACTTGCCCAAGGTCAGGTGCAGACAGCTCAGGGGAACCTGGTGCTCCTTTGCTTGTGCAGCCAGTGCTCCCTCCACCCCTCCACCCCTCCACCCCCAGGCTGGTTGCACGAGCTGGGCAAGCGGCTGGAGACGCCCTACGTCAATGGCTCTGCGGGCGGCCCCTCGAGGCGCAGCGCCTACATCGCAGCATTGTACTTCACACTCAGCAGCCTCACCAGCGTGGGCTTCGGTAACGTGTGCGCCAACACTGACGCCGAGAAGATCTTCTCCATCTGCACCATGCTCATAGGCGGTGAGGCCGGGCCCACCACGCCCCTGGAGGGGGGCTGCAAAGGCCAATGTGTGCACGGGGAAACAGACCTGGAGAGGGCCAGGTGTTCACCCAGGAGATCCACCCATGTCCACACATTGTGTGTTTGTTCGTGGGCGCTTCTTTTTTCTTTTGGAGAGGTTTTTGCTATAGGGCGCGTGCGCTCGCCAGACAGAGAGAGACAGAGGGACAGAAAGCGAGAAAAGGGATGGTCACGCTGCAATCCCTTCTCCTCCATTCTCCTCTCGGGATCTTGGGCACGCATGCACACGTGCTCTGCGTGAGTTTAAGCCACCGGGTCTGGGACTCAAACCGCGGTCGACTACGTGGGAGTCTAATGACATAGCCATTACGTTAACTGCTGGTCCCAGTTCACGGGTGTTTCTTCAGTCCTATTACATGCTGGCCCTGGAGAATGTCACAAAGGGGCAAATGGGATGGGGGTCCCAGAACCAAATGGGGGAGTTGGAGTCGTTTATGAAGCAGGAGAGGAGCATGAGGTCTAACTCCTCCGTGGACGACCTGCTGGCTCTCCTGCCCCTCCCCAGGAACCTAGAGACCAGTCCAGGACGGGATGGGTTTGGGAGCCGGGGAGGCGGTGGAGAGGTGGCCATGCCTGACCGGCTGCCCGCTGCCAACGCTGCAGCGCTGATGCACGCCGTAGTGTTCGGGAACGTGACGGCCATCATCCAGCGCATGTACTCGCGCCGCTCGCTCTACCACAGCCGCATGAAGGACCTCAAGGACTTCATCCGTGTGCACCGCCTGCCGGGGCCACTCAAGCAGCGCATGCTTGAGTACTTCCAGACCACGTGGGCCGTCAACAGCGGCATTGACGCTAATGAGGTAGTGAGCCCAAACTCCTGGTCCTGCCTGCTGCCCTGGCGACCTGGCCCACACATGGCAGTGCAGTGGGAAGGGGTCACCTCCTCTCCCAGCTTGGAATGGAGGCAAACAGGGCCCAGAGAGGGGAGATACCTTTCACAAGGGGCCCGCATGCAGCCAATCCAAATTCCCATTCCTTTGTGTTTGAACATGGGAGCTGATAGGGAACTCAGGCCTCCACTAATACCATTCTTCCTTCAGCCAATGTTTCTGGAGAATTTACTTTGGGCCGGCCTTGGTGCTGGACACAGGGTGCTTAGAGATGATTACACTCTGCCCTTGTCCTCAAGGAGACTCCAGAGTGGTTAGAGAGACAGACTGAGAAAAGAATTAGTCAGTGACTAGGTCTATACAGGAGGTCCTATATAGGTCTGTTATAGGAAGGCCATTCCAGGCCAAATGAGCCAAAGGAAGCTGACAGGCCTGGAAGTGCTGACACATACGAGCGGGGGAGGTAACTGAAGGTATAATAGTTAAGTGAGCCTTCAAGAATAGGGTGCTTGGATGCTGTTGAGGGAGGAGGGAGACAGGGAGCACAAGAGGTGAGGCTGGGGAGGTGGGCAGGCCTCACTCATGGGTGGCCTGGAATTTAGTTTGTTTGTTTTTTTTAAGAATTATTTTATTTAAGTTTATTCATATGTTTATTTTAATTTGACCAGAGAGGAACAGAATGAGAGAGAGAGAAAGTGAGAAAGCACGCCACCAAGTCCTGTACTTGAACTGTGGTCGGCCATGTGGGAGTCCAGTGCCCTTAACCACCACGCCACCTGCCAGCCCCTGAAGTTTAGATTTTTATCCTGCAAAAATTTTAGAATAGGGGTGGCATGGAGATCTAGAATGGAATGGATTGGCCAGGTAGTCTGGTGGGACTCGGTAACCTTCCAGCAGTTGCAAGAGAGGGGCTCAGTGACTCCCTTTGCCTCCATTCCAGATTTTTGGCTTGGGTAAAGGTGTGGGATAGAGCCTTATGGGAGGGAGAATGGGCCTAGGGATGAAGGTGAGAGTCTAGAAAGTGTGGCACCTATGGGAAACTCAGGTGGGATCTCCAGTTGGAAATAGAGGTCCGGAAGCAGAGTTAGGGCTTGGGGCTCACAGGTACAGGGTAAGTCATGGGGCTGGTTGCCATGATGTGGGGAATGTGCACAAAGTGAGAAGAGAGTCATGACAGTAGGCTGAGAAAGAGGAGTTGGGAGAAAATGAGGAAGCAATAGCTGGAAAGGTAGGAGACACACTGGGAGAGAGTCCCTCACAGGAGCCCAGAGGGGATAAGGGGGAGAGGCCAACAAACCAGATTGGCCATGGGCTCATAACATAAGAACGGAATATGCACAGGGCCAGCAGAAGGTGTAGCAGTTACGTTGCTGGACTCCTACATGGCTGACCATGGTTCGAGTCCCGGACCCGGTGGCTTGAAAATCACACCAGACACATGTGTGTGCATGCCCAAGATCCTGGGAAGAGAGTGGAGGAGAAAGGATCACAGTGTAGCCATCTCCCTGGGGGTGTTTTCTCACTTTCGGTCTCTGTCCCTCTGGTAATCACTCATGCTCTATAGTAAAAAAAAAAGAAAAAAGAAAAAAAATCTCTCTCTCTGAAAAAAAAATGGAATGTGCACATTATGTTTGGCCTTAGAAGGTCATTGTTAACATTCAATATCTAGAATAATCTTACATTTTACAGATGAGATCCTGAGGCCCAGAGAGGAAATGGCTTTTTCAGGCCCACAAAGATTTAGGAAGAGAGCCAACTGTTAGTCTTCTGACTTTAGTTGGGAGCTGGTTCACCAGGGATGGCTCTTAAATATGTGGGGTTGAGTAACAAGGACATGTGTGAGTGACCAGTGTATGTAGCAATAAGCTATAGCTCAGAGAAGACCTGGTCTCTGTCCTAATCGAGGGGTCAACACAGCAAGGACAATGGGGTTAGATACACAGAAGTCTTGGATGACTTCAGAACAAAGAGCAAGTTGGAACAAGTTGGAGCCCTCTCCTTGGAGACAGCCTAGCACATTTGTAGACTCACCTAGTGGCGGCAGGGGGATGGCCAGAATGACCTATGCCCCTTATGCAGTTACTGCGTGACTTCCCAGACGAGCTGAGAGCTGACATTGCTATGCACCTGAATCGGGAGATCCTGCAGCTTCCACTGTTTGGAGCAGCGAGCAGGGGCTGCCTGCGGGCCTTGTCCTTGCACATCAAGACCTCGTTCTGTGCTCCGGGCGAGTACCTGTTGCGGCGTGGGGACGCCCTGCAGGCACACTACTATGTCTGCTCTGGCTCTCTCGAGGTGCTCCGAGACAACATGGTGCTGGCCATCCTGGGTGAGGCACCCCAACACCACCCACTCCCTACCCAGAACCTTCCCCAGGGGCTTTGGGAATGGTCAGGAGTCTAGGGAATGGGATACGCCTAGTGGCTACCTGGATTCCTGCTGAGGAGTATGTTCTTAATCCCTCCATCCTACTGCCATCCCCCTCTTTTTTTTTAAAATTTTTTTTATTTTAAAAATTTTCCAGAGGGGAGGCCAGCAGATGGTGTAATGGCTATGTCACTGGACTCCCATGTAGTCGACTGCAGTTCAAGTCCCGGACCCAGTGGCTTAAACTCACGCCGGGGGCGTGAGCACGTGTGCCCAAGATCCCAAGAGGAGATTGGAGGAGAAGGGATTGAGGCGTGGCCATCCCCCCTGGGGGGCGATTTCTCACTTTCTGTCTCTCTGTCTCTCTCTGTCTTTCTGGCGAGCGCACATGCCCTATGGCAAAAACCTCTCAAAAAAATTTTTTTTTTCCCCAGAGGGTGCATGCATTCACTGGGGAGAGACAAAGAGGGAGGGAAAGTGAGAAAACACCCCTCATGGGAAAATGGTCATGCTGCTGTCCCTTCTCCCTCTCTCTCTCCCTTTGGGATTTTGGGCACACATGCACATGCGCCCAGCATGTTTCTCAAGTCACTGGGTCCAGGATTCTAACCATGCTGTTGGCCATGTGGGAATCCAGCCACTTTAACCACCACACCATGGGCTAGTCCTGACCATTCCTTTTGCCCACTCTTCTCTGACTCACCCTTAATCTCCTTGGCCATCCCTCAGCCCATCAACCCTTGCCCCCCAACTTAGTTGATCCTTTCACATTGCACTGTATCCCAACTCCATTGGCCCTACCCCAGTGACCCTGAACTGTGTTGACTCATTAATGACTCTCTGGCCATTCTTTATTGATCATCTAATTCCATTGATCATTCCTCTAGCCCTCCTTTGACAGTCTCCCAACCTCACCAGTCATTCTCCACTGGCCTTTCCTAACTCTTGATTATTTCCACCAATGCCATTGATTGACCCATCTCCACCTCCTTCAAACACATTGACCACCCCTCAAATCCACAGACTACCTCCTACTGATGTCCTGTTGGTTCATCTGCCCCTGCTGACTGTCCTCTTCTTTTACCCACAGGGAAGGGGGACCTGATTGGGGCAGATATCCCTGAGCCAGGGCAGGAGCCTGGGTCAGGGGCAGACCCAAGCTGCGTGCTGAAGACCAGCGCTGACGTGAAAGCACTGACCTACTGTGGCCTGCAGCAGCTGAGCAGCCGAGGGCTGGCTGAGGTCCTGAGGCTCTATCCTGAGTATGGGGCTACCTTCCGGGCTGGCCTGCCCCGGGACCTCACCTTCAACCTGCGCCAGGGCTCTGACACCAATGTATGTAGACCCCCTATGGCCTCTGCCCCCTCTAGGGTCCCTTCCTACAAAGCAGACCTCCCCCAGCCCCAGAGAACCTCGTGCATCTCCCTCTGCCCTGGAAACTTCATCTCTCAACCCCAGGCACCATCTTCTGTGGCCCCTTGCATGCTTCTTGTCTTCTAAGTCCACTGACACCTCTGCATTGGCCATCACTCTACCCCAAGTGCCATCTCTTAACCACCTTCTGCTTCCAATTCCACTGTCCCCTCCCCTGCTGACCCACCCCTCAGCCTCACTCCAGACTCCTTCAAGAACCCTCACTTTGGAAACAAACCCCCCATGTGTTCCTCCGTTGAGTCCCTTTCTGGACCCGGCTTCCTCTTTTCCACTCACCAAATGTTTCCTGAGCCCACTTTGTCACAGGCTCTGGGCCAGGCCTGTCCTTTACACCCCAGGCCTTCGTCTCCTTCATCGCTGCTTTTCTGTCTCTGTGCTACTCAGTATTCCTGAGTCGGGGTTGGTGGTGTCTGACTTGGTTCCACAGAATGGCTTGTCTTCTCAGCCCCATAACACAGCTGGGTGGGATTAGGAGGGACTGTGCCAGATAAGTGGGGAGATGGGAGTCAGCTTGAGCACCCCCATGTTTCCGCAGGGCTTCAGCCGCTTTTCCAGATCCCCTCGCCTCTCCCAGGTAATGCCCATTCTTGGGTGGGGTTAAGGCTGGGAGAGGAGGGCTCCTTTCCCTGCTCCTTTGCTGCAAGGAGGAGGGAGAGGGGATGGGAGCAGCACCGCTGGTGAAGGCTGGTGCTTAATGCAGGGGCCGCTCACTGTCCTGTGACTCCAGCTGCCCCCTCTGCCCACAGCCCCGCTCGGAAAGCCTTGGCTCCTCCTCAGACAAGACTCTGCCGTCCATCGCAGAGGCCGAGGGTGGTGTGGAGCCTGGGGGTGGTCCCAGACCCCGCCGGCCCCTCCTGCTGCCCAACCTCAGCCCCGCACGTCCTCGGGGCTCCCTGGTCAGCCTTTTGGGCGAGGAACTGCCCCCATTCTCAGCCCTGGTCTCCTCACCTTCCCTATCTCCATCCCCTTCCCCTGCCCTGGCTGGCCGGGGCCGCAGCCCCTCCCCTCATGGCCCCCCCAGGAGCTCTGCTGCCTGGAAGCCCCCCCAGCTTCTCATTCCCCCACTGGGAACCTTTGGACCTCCGGACCTCAGTCCCCGGTGAGATGCCAGCCTCTCTTGCCTTCTCCATTCCCCCACTGGCTTCCAGAACCTTCTCTGGGCTCTATCCCTTGCCTTCCAAACAGCGCTCCTTCCTGTCTGGGCCCCATTTGCCCACCCCACCCTTCCAACCACAGCTTGCAACCCTGCTCTGCTTTGAAAACTACCCCTCCCCTGCCCCCGCCTTCTCTGCCCTGCCTCTGCGTCCTCCCCATGGTGCTGATGAGAGCTGCCCCATCCCCAGGATAGTGGATGGCATCGAGGACTCTGGCAGCACAGCCGAGGCGCCTACTTTCCGGTTCAGCAGAAGGCCTGAACCCCCGAGGCCCCGCTCACAGGACCCTCCTACAGGTAAGGGCCAGCAGTGGACTTCAACTCAGCACCAGCCTGCTATCCAGCCAGCCAGCATCCCACAGGCAGTAGGGGCCTGCCCTGTGCCAGGTGCCATGCTGGGGATGCACAGATAAACCACCGATTAAAATCTGGGTGAGCACCCAGTCTAGCAGACGAGACGTCTGTGTGCACAGACCAGTGATTCCATGCTGTGTGCAAACCCTGAGACAAAGCAGGACTCTGTGGTGAGGCGGGTGCCCCTTGCTCTCACTCCTAGAGGGGACACTTAAGGTGCTTTTTGAAGGGCAGAAATTTGAAGGGCAGAGCAGGACAGTGGTTGAGTGAATGGTATGGGAGCAAGAAAAGCAAAAGAATGTGTTTTTATCAGACACCAAAGAGGAGCTCCATGTCCGGGGCTGGGGGTGAGGCCGGGGAAGTCCTCAAAACCGGCCCAAGGAGTTTGGGTTTCCCGTCTCCTGACCACAGAGCTTTCTCTCTGCTCCCAGAGACAGAAAGGGTGCAGTGCAAACTGCAGGTTCAGCTATTCGTGCTTCCTGAACTCACCTGCATCCTCTCACCTCATTCTGCCTGTAGGGACCAGGCCCAGCCAGGAACTGGCCACAGAGGCTGAGGAGGTGAAGGAGAAGGTCTGCAGGCTGAACCAGGAGGTAGGTTGGGGCCACTTCCTCCCCTATGACTTCAGAGGGTACCATCTTAGGGTCAGAGTGCCCAATACAAGAGCATTTTAGGTTCTGGAGCCAGAGTCCTGAATTCAAATATTCACACTAGCTGGACAACCCTGGCAAGTCCACTCCTGCTCTGAACTTTAATTTCCTCACCTAAAAATGGGGAAAGTAGGGGCCAGCAGGCGACATAGTGATTATGGGACTGGACTCCCAAATGATCGACTGCAGTTCAAGTCTAGGACCTGGTGGCTTGAAAATCAGGCCAGGCACATGTGCGTGTATGCCCAAAATCCCAAGAGGAGAATGGAAGAGAAGGGATTACTGCATGGCCACCCCCCCTGGGGGAGTGATTTCTCACTTTCCCTCTTTCTGTCTCTCTCTGTTTCCCTCCAGCAAGAGTATGTGCCCTATGCCAAAAACCTTAAACAAGGGGGAGGGGGATAATCATACGTGATTCCCAGAGTCGAGAAGATGAAATGAGTGTGCATGTGCCTAGTCCAGGCCCTGGCCCCCCACAGGCTCAGATTTTCCAACCCGAAAAGATGACCCCTTCTTCTTCCACACCATGGGATTCTCTCCTGCCCAAGTCCTTTTCCCTTACCCGAGGCCTGGGAAGTGAGTGCTAAGCAGACATGGGGGGTTGGGCAGAGGACAAGGAGGCTGAGTTCTTCAAGTCCTTCGAGGCTGGACCCACATGTCTGAATCCTGGCCAGGAAGAGCCCAGATCCTGTATGCCGAAGCACTCACTGCCTCTACCTTGTCCCCAAGGATCTCAGGTTGTCGCCACCAAGCGACCAGGCCCAGCCCCTGGGAGTTGGCCTTCCGTCTGTTCTGATAAACATCAGGCATCCCAGAGGGGCGGCACCTGGGCAGGGGTGGGCCCTGGGGCTGGGGCGGGGCCAGCCCTTGCTCAGCAAGATTGAGGGCAAGTCCTGTCTGCTCTGCCTCGGGAACCCCTCAGTTCTAAGCCAGTAGCTCCCAAACTTGAGTACCTATCAGAACCACCTGAGAAACTATTAAAATGCAGATTCCTGGACATCACCCAGTATGTCATGTTTGGGGTGGGGCTCAGAAATCTGCATTTTGACAAGTATCTCAGTTGATCCTGTACTCATTAAAGTTTGAAAACCACCGATAGAGACCCTTGAGCTTGTGCGATGCAGTCACCTGAGACTTAAGGCCAGATCTGTCACTTCACAGCTGTGAGGCCTCCCTGAGCATATTTTTCTACATCTTGTAAAAGCAGAGGGAGACTAGCAATATTTGCTATGCCACATCCATTTTGGAAAGAAACTGAAGTATTTACACGTAGGCAAAAATATCCCCTACCCTACCTTCTCCCCAGTGTGGCCTTTTGATACTTTGTAGAGGGGCGTGTATCTGCTTATAGTTGTGGCACCTGAGACAACCTGTGTTTTCCACAGATATCCCGTCTCAACCAGGAAGTATCGCAGCTTAGCCGGGAGCTTCGGCACATGATGGTCCTGCTGCAGGCCAGGCTGGGTCCCCCGGGCCACCCGACAGTCTCAGCTTGGCTCCCAGGCCCTCCTTGCCCCCAGTCGAAGCTGCCGCACCTCTCTCCCTGTGTGTCTGGACCACCACCTAGCCTCCAGGATACTACACTTGCTGAGGTCCACTGCCCGGCCAGTGTGGGGACTGCAGAGATGGAGGCCTCCCCACAAGACCTGAGAACTTCCATGCTGCCCCCTTACCCTTCAGAACCTGACCCTCTGGGACACTCTCCAGTACCAGAGGCTTCACCCTCGACCCCAAGCCTCATGAGGCACACCTTCCGGTCCCGATCAGAGACATTTCACTGACCCTGGCCCTGGGCCCAGGCTTGTCTGGGGCGGGCATTGCTGCCTGCTTTCCAGGGAGGACCTGGGCCCCTCGGCCTCCTGTGTTGGGGTCAGCAGCCACCAGCTGGTCTGGTTGGCTCTAGATTCACTGGACTTTTTAACAAAGCATGGTCGCCTCTGACCATCATCCCTTCCTCAAACCTTCTTTTGTCCTTCTCCTCTGTGAGGGGAGCCACCTACAGCTGTGGAACCCAGCAGGCATGCGATGGACCACAGTGCACGTTGGGCTGGGCAGATGAGATGTCCTCATTTCTCCCCAGGACCTGGAGGCAGGTAGATATGCTGGGGCAAAGGGGGTAGGCAGGGGCCCCAGACCCAGCCTGGGAAAATGAAGGCGGACCAGGCAGGATCTTGGTGTCTATGGCAAGGGAGAGAGCTCACAGGATTCCCTGCTGGAGAGACATTAGTGATATCGTGATTCTTCTGTCCTAGCCCCCAGGTCTCTGCTAGAGATCTTGAGAGCTATATCATCTTGAGAAGGTTAGGTCTGAGATCCTGGAGAGGGTCCTGACTCAGGGCCACCTCCTACCCCAGGCTGGAGGAGCTTCCTTCATCCCACAGTCCACACAGGAAACAGAGGGCCCTGGACATTTATTGTTCAGCTCTCACAGCATTTTTCCCCCCAAATATTGATTAGTTGCCAACATCAAAAATAAAATGAGATCACTTTAAAAATCCATATATTCCAACTTCTCAAAAAAACTGTAGGGTGGGACCAGCAGATAGCACAACGGCTACGTCGCTGGACTCCCATGTAGTCGACCACAGTTTGAGTCTCGGACCCGGTGGCTTAAACTCACGCCGGGCGTGTGTGCTCAAGATCCAGAGAGGAGAATGGAGGAGAAGGGATTGTGGCGTGGCCATCCCCCTGGGGGAGGGGGTGATTTCTCGCTTTCTGTCTCTCTCCATCTTTCTGGTGAGCACACGTGCCCTGTAGCAATATTCTCTCCAAAAAGAACAACAACAAAAAGAAACTGTAGGACACCAGGCCAAGCTGAGCCAATATTACAGCTGCCAACAGTCAGCAGTCAGCGGTGGGGGTAGCCACTGTCCTCCTCAGATGGGGTCTGCACTCTCCAGCTCTTTGCAGTCTCTGTTTTTCTTGACCATCTCAGACACCCAGCTAGCTTCTCTCATTGGACTGTCTAGTCTCTGTGGGTAATTGAGTTTGCAATCTCTGCCCTAGAGTGTGTGCCCAGGTCCCTGTGCCCAACAGATATATTTTGGGCCCAAGAATGTCTATTTCTACCTCTGAGTCAGCATCTGTCAACATCTCTGTTTCTGTGTCTCTGCAGGCTATCATTCAAGGTGGTCTCTTCTGCTGCTAGCAGTTCAAAACAACCCCAGCAGTTCTCCCTATCCCTCCCCTGCACCCAGACCTCAGCCAAAACTGTTCTCCCCACTTCCCACATGGTCTCACTCAGGGTCTGGACATCTCAAAAACTCCCCCTGGTCTTCCTCTGTCCTTTACCACCCAACACCCTGGGCTCACTTTTGGATAGGAAATAAACTTTATTTTTGTAGTTGTTGGCTCTGGCTGATTCTAGGGGTTGGTCTGAGAGTCCCAGGGCTTTAGAAGAGCCAACACAGCAGACACTCCCCCGTCACACCCCAGGGCCCTGTTGCTGTCTCTGGGAAGGGCAAAGGCGCCAGCCAATCCACTTGGCACCACATTCACGCCACCAGGGGCCCCAGGGATGAGGGAGAAACCTTAATGAGTCACTTTGGGCCTGTTATACATCTCCCTGCCTCCCCCTCCTCCTTGCCCCCAGTCACAAATACATACACAGTTTGTGGGAGGGACAGACTCTGGCTCAGACCCACTCCAACTTTGGAAAGGTGGGCCCAGGAGACACCCCACCCCTCCTGTATATGGAACTATTCAGGGCTAGGTACAGTAGAAGTGGAGGGAAGCGCCTGTCCCCAGACAAGAGCCTCTGCCCCCTCCCCTCTGCCCTCCCAAGCCTTCTCTTTCTCAGCTTTCATTTACTAATGATCACTGCTAGTGGAGGGGAGGTTATGGATACGAGAATTACAAGTGGGCACAATTTAGTGGCAGGTTGTCCCAGACAGGTTGATTATCCAGCTCAGACCCCAGAGTATAACTGATGTTGTCATAGGTGCAGTGGCCACAGCTGTCTCTGGGGTGAGCTTTGATTCTATAGAGGTTTTCAGTATGGGGGAAAGGGTGAGATACAAAAGCAGAGGTGGTACTGGCCTGTGTTGGGAGGTAGGGGGCGGGCAGAGGCAGAAGTGGTCCTAATACTGAGGAGGGCGGAAGAAACAGAAATAGTTTGATCCATGGCGGGGCGAGGGTCTAGACTATATTTAAGGATGAGGAGGGCTGAGGCAGTGGTTGTCCGGCTCTGTATCTGGCATCAGAGAGAAGCGCTGGCTCTGGTTGGGAGTCTAGGAGGCAGAGGAGGAGGTGGTCCTGGTGTGTTGTGGGCGGAGCCAAAGTAGAAGGCAATGGCAGAAGCACTCCCTTTGATCTCACCCAGTATCTCCCAGGTAATCCTTCCTACAGCGCTTCCAACACATTGCCCATCATAGACTGTCACCAACATCCAGTTCCCAGAGTTGGAAAATGGGGACAGGGGCTTCTCCCGGTTGGCGAATGCACAGGACTGGTCCACGAGGCCTCATGTGCATATTCGTTCACGCCCTGTATTCACTCCCTTTCCTAATTCTGCACACATATCCCTTTGCCCTCTTCCAACTCCAGCACCAGCCTGCCCTCGGGGTGCCAGGAACCCGCGCTGACGCGGTGGGCAGGCCTGGCTGTAGAAGTTCCCGGCCGGGCTCCGCCTCGCAGGCAGCGGCTCCACCCTAAGCACAAGTCCCAGGCAGCCACCAGCTCCTCCCAACGCCGCGAACTACGAGTCCCGCCGTCCCTCGCGCGCGCCCTCTGGCCTCTCCAGGGCCTCCCACAGGCGTCGCTTGTGAGGCAGCCAAAAGGGCCTCCCATTGGCCTCTTCGCCCTGTCAGTCACTTGGGAGTCTAGAGGGGCGGGGCAGAGATGGAGATCCGGATCCGGAGCGGCTGAAAGGCGGAAGTGGAGGCCGGAGCCTGGGACACCGCCGGGGGGGAGAGGAGCGGAGCCTGTCCGAGCCCCGGCCCCAAGTAACGTCGCCGCCCAAGAGCCGCCGTGAGTGTGCCTGTCCCGGGACCTAGCGTCTCGCCCACGTTAAAGCCTCTCCGGGGCAGTCCTTCCTCCCACCCAAACCCAGCTTAGGGGGATACTGACCCCTCCTCCGACCCGTAGCCCCCTCTTAAGGAGCTCTCCAGGCGTCGGGCCAAAGGTGTCGGAGGTTCTTTCCATCGTTCACCTGCCCTCCGTGAGCCTTAGGGAAATCTCTGTAGCTCTCCTCTGGCCTGTCCAGTCCAGTTGTGAGAGAGAGGGACTCCAAGTTCCGCTCCCCCTGCTCCCAGAATTGGGGGATCTTTGCCAGGTGGGAAGGAACCTGTCCCCTTCCCTTTTAGAGGTGTCGGAGAGCGCTGTCTGCCGTCGTTTTCCAACCCTCCGTCCCACAAAAACAGTTGTCTCTTCCAGCCCTAGAGGAATTTTTATCTCGATTTTCTTTGGGAGGAGGTGGTCTGGGTGAGCCGGGTTCACACTCACTGAAGTGCGTTTGCGCTCCCACAACTCCTTACTTCCTCTCTTTCCCCAAACAGAGCCAGCCAGGACCTCAACAGAGTTGGAAGTCTGGGTCACTTAATAGGAATGAGCTGTCTGCTCTTCGTCTTGCCCCCCTCTGGCCCCGGCCCTAGCCTCTCTTCTAGTTACGCTCTCTGAGTGTATCTCTTCCTTCCTCTGAAGAATTTAGCTGAGGTGTGCTCAATCTAAACTACAGATCACAGATCGGGGGTGGATCTGCCCATTCATTATCTTCTCTCTCCCCTCCTCCTCCTTTCTTGCTCCAGGCTCAGCCTTGTCCTCCCAGGGCACATAAGTGGTTTCCAGGCTGCCTCAGAGGGACTGCTTCTCCTGGGACTGCTGTCTGCTGGTCTGTAGGGAGGAGAATAAGACCAAAAATGAGGAGTCTGGAATTGAAGGGTCATCTCTTCTTCATCCCCAAACCCACACATACACCATCCTGAGCAACAGGTCCAGCCACACCAGGGTGTCTCTCCAGTTCCTTTTGGGCTTGTACTTATTATGGAGGAATAAGTCAAGATCACAGTGACAGCTCTGGATTTTTAATGTGCTAATTTTTGTAGCTCAAGGAATTCCTGTACATGGCAAAAAGTGCTGGTCCCAGTCATGTTGACATACGTTCTCTGTCTGTTGCTGGAGATTAAGTGTGTGAAATGGCTGCTGTTTCAGATCAAGCGGGAAGATTCTTTGTTATGTGAGCAAAGTACAGGCCAGAGACTGTACTGTAACAAGGAGCAGCCTGACTCTGAGGCCATGACTGACCCTTGCTATCTCCAGTGGAGGAAGGGAGGGAAAGCTTTGCAGTCCTTGGGAATTTCTGTAGTTCTTCAGGGTTCCGGGCCACTTTTTCCACCCTTGGATGCTACTGATGAATGCTGATGTTTTTTACCTTGAGATGTTTTTGACTACTTCTAGTGATACTTGCCATCTTTTGAGCTGGGTCTGGGATGCACTTATCTGGAGGCTTCTTCAGCCAAGCTGGTTTTTCCAATTTGCTCTGCCTGTGCCTCCAAGATACAGGGCCAGAGAGGCCTCATTACTCATTGGTCTCTGACCAGACTTACCTCTACAGCAGTTGACTGATGTTTGTGGAGTTCTAGAGGTCCTGGAGAGAAGCTAACCTGCCTTTTGAGGGGGCCTTCTTTCCTGGGTTTGGGTGTGCTCTCCTAGCTCTGACTCCGAAACAGGCTTATGAAGGAGAAGCTCTCCCTTCTGAAAATTCAGAGAGATAAGGAAAACACCAGTGTTCCGATGGTTATGCAGCCACTTCTGGCATCCAGAAATTATGGAGTCCAAGCAGAGGTCTGATGCTGCTTTGCAGAAAGTGGGAGAGACAGTACCCCCTCTCTCCCTTTGGATGCCATTCCTCTCCTCTCCTCTCTCACAACTAGTTGTCCTTTCTCTGCCTTTATACTATAGAAGGTGGTGGCAATTCATTTTTACAAATCATTTGAAAGTTTGCAAAGTTCTTTTAATACACGTTCCTCGCAAATGTCTTGGGCGATAACAGGATTTGAAAGCCCACTTTAGAGATGATGCCAAAGGAACCCAAGTTGTTTGCCTAAGACCAGGTAGTTAGAAAGTGGTAGCGAGTCGGGGCCGGCAGGTGGCATGGTGGTTAAGGGCACTGGACTCCCACATGACTGACCTTGGTTTGAGTCCCAGAACTGGTGGCTTGCTTCCCCCACCCCACCCCCCTGTCCTCTCTGGTTGAATTAAAATAAATAAATAAAGTTAAATAATTCTTTTTAAAAAAGGAAAGAAAGAAAGTGGTAGAGCCACGCTTGGGATGTGAGGTCTGACATGAACTCCTCTTTCCTAATGGGCCCTCCTTTGGTCTGCTCTGATGTTGAGTGAATGAGTTAGTGAGCAGTGCTGCTCAGCCCTGGACCTTCCTCATTACTGGCATGCCTCCTCCGCTCTCAGTTTCTTCTCCGCCTCTATTCCGACCTCGTATGCTCTTTCTTGACCCCCCTTTTCCTCTGCCCTGGAGGATCATGACAGTTAGGAGTCCCAAGTCGGTACTTTTTAGGGCCCTACAGTTTGCTCATTTCTGCTTGCCATTGAATTTTTGGGAGCCTGAAATTCTTGATGTCTAGGAAATGAAAGTAAAAGCAAGTGGATTTGGGAGGGGGCCCTTCTGGGCAGGGATGGGGGTTGGGAACCAGCAGAGCTGGTCTCTGATTAGCCCTCTGATTCCCCTTTGGTGCTGCCTGCTGCCTGCAAGTGAGAAGCATGTGGCTTTCCACCAGGAACTCCTCTCACTAGAATTTACTTGGAAACAAAGCAAGGTCATACATTTAAATTTAGCCCCACCAAGCAAGTTCTTAGAAAGAACATTTTTCCTCTAACTTTTGCTCAGTGAACAGTGTTTTTCTGACTGGGCAGAGGTGGAAGGCTCTAGAGCTTTGGAGCTTTGGAGTCAGCAGGACGTGAGTTCTCATGCAGACTCCCCTCTTTACCAACTGTGTGACCTTGGGCTTGTTACTTATCCTCACTATTTCTTCTGTAAAATGAGGATACTTAGTATCTTGCAGAATTAGAAACAAGGGTAAAGGAGTTAGTCCAGTGCCTGGCACAGAACAGATCCTCACAAAATAGCAGTTGCCTCTGGTGGGTAAATGGGGTTTTGAAGATGCTTTATAATTCATCCCTAGGATTCTGATTCAACATTTGTATCAAACATGTGCTATGATGTGTGGTACTTTGCTCATGGTTTCATATATTCTCTTTCTCTTTTTAAATTTGTTAGAAGAGGGTGTGTGCGCTTGCTGGAGAGAGAGAAAGTGAGAAAGCATTCTTCCCAGGGATGAGCACACAATAATCCCTTCTCCATTTCTCCTTTTGGGATTGTGGGCCTGCATGCATGCACGCCTGGCGTGTTTTTCAAGCCACTGGGTCTGGGACTTGAACTGTGCATTTGGCTGTGGGATCCAGCTGCCTTAACCACCATGCCACCAGCTGGCCCATGCATATTGTCTTATTTTGTAGATACTGAACGGAATTGATGTGGGTGGTATGTCTATTTTATAGAAGAGAATGCTGAGCCTGTGACTGCTCTCCCACTGGGATTCTCAGACCCTACCACATTCATGTGCTGTGGATATTCAGAGCCACAGACTAAATGAAGTCTTTGCAACTTCTAGGCACTTTAGTCTTACTCAGCTGTAAGCATTTTCCTATTAAAATAGTCTTGTTTAGGGCCAGCAGGTGGCGTGGTGGTTAAGGTACTAGACTCCTGCATGACCCACCATAGTTCAAGTCCCAGACCTGGTGGCTTGAAAATCATGCTGGGTACGTGTGCATGCCATGTCTAAGATCCCAGGAGGAGAATGGAAGAGAAAGGATTGCAGTGTGGCCATCCTACTTGGGGGGGATTTCTCACTTTTCTTCTCACGCACTATTTCCCTCTGGCAACCACATGCATCCTATGGCAAAATCGAAAGGAAGGAAGGAAGGAAGGAAGGAAGGAAGGAAGGAAGGAAGGAAGGAAAAGTCCTATAAGTTTAATCCTATAAATTGGTATGCAAAGTTTTCATGAATTTAAACCGGGAAACCTGAAGATAACATTTTGCTTATAGCAGACTGCTTTAGATTAGATTCCTGGGGTTTTCCATTTCCTCCCTTCAGATTCAGGAATACTTTTGTTGGGACCATTTAAGAAGCACTGGTTCAGGTAGGATTTATAAACGAGGATGCCCCCAAATCCCGATACTAGAACCTTCAAGAATCTTGGCAGAGGGAAATTGGAATATTAAAAACTTTTTTCTGTAATCATGAGAGAGTACATGTACAAGAGAACAAGAATGAGGTGGGGAGAGCACCCTCGGCAGAGCCTAGTCAAGCCACGGTCCCCTTCCTCCAGCCCTCCAGCCTGTTGAATCTTGGGCATTCACGTGTGTGCCCAGCGTGTTTCAGGTGGACCAGGCTAGGGGTTCAGACTATGGTTCTGTGTGAAATCTGGCTTCTGTTACGCAGTGTGTTACCACTGTGCCACAAAGCTGGGCCAATAACGAATGTTTCTGAAGGAGTCTTCTGAATTGATAGCCTGATAGAAGAGATTAGTATTCAGAATAAATAGCCCCATTTCTGTGTATAGGAATAATAATACAAACAAAAGCTAAACATTTTGAGCTTTGCTTACCATGTGCCAGGCCCCTTTCTAATCCTGTAGCCTATATTGACTTATTTAATCCTGGATACAACCCTCAGAGGTGGGTACTGTGTTTAATTTTCATGTTAGAGTGGAAAACTAGTAAGTGGCAGAGCAGGAGTTAGAACTGAAGATCTGTGCTTAGGTCACTGTGCAGTACAGCTTCTCCTTGCTGGATCTTTGGGCTGACTTTATGAGGGGAGTTCAGAAAGTATGTGGAGAGGGGCCCGACAGGTGGTGTGGTGGATAGGAGTGCTGGATTCCCACGTGGCTGACCATGGTTCGTGTCCCAGACCTGGTGGCTTACTTTCTCACTTTTCCTTTCTCTCTCTCTCTCTCTGGTCAAATTAAAAAATGACAATAATAAATGGAATTAAATAAATAAATAATACTTTAAAAAAAAAAAGAAAGTATGTGGAGAAATGGAATTAAAGTACAAATTTATTCTGGTGCAAAATATTTAAGATCCATGCATAATATTTTCATAATATGCATTTTCCATGGACCTTTTGAAGACCCCTGTATACTGTTCACCCTGTTCAAAAGTTCTTCACCTCAACTGCCTGGAAGTTCGTCTCCCAATTTTTTCCTCAGATGGGCTCAGTCGGAATGTCACCTCCCCTGTGAAGCTCTTCCCTGTTCCAGGTAGGCTGTGGGCTTGTCTCTTCCAAGGCTTTCCTCTCACTGCTCCATCCTTGCTCCTTGCCTACCTCCTTCTCTGTGTATGAACCCCGTAGGGGCATACCTCAGGTCCTGTTTTCTCTCTGTGTTTCCAGTCCCTGGCATGGTACTCAGCACAGCAGGTCCTCCACTTAAAATTGTGAAGGGATAGGGCAGACATTCACACCTGCCCTTGAAGCAAATGCCTTCCCACTTCATATAACACACACTTAAGCTTATATAGCTTCAGAATGATGAGCCTGGGGTTCAGACTTACATCCAGTTGATTCTAGAGCTTAAGCTGTTGGGACGGGCAGGTGGTGTGGTGGTTAAGGGTGCCAGACTCCCACATGGCTGACTGCAGTTCAAGGTCCGGGCCTGGTGGCTTGCTTTCTCACTTTCTCTATCTCACTCTGTTCCTCTTTGGTTTAAAATAAATTAAAATAAATAAATAAATTTAAATAATTCCTTTTTTTTTTTTTTTGTAGAAAGATTTTTGCTATAGGGTGCGTGCGCTCACCGGAGAAACAGAGAGACAGAAAGTGAGAAATTACCCCCCCAGAGGGAATGGTCATGCTGCAATCTCTTCTCCTCTGATCTCCTCTTGGGATTTTTGGGCATGCACACACACGCGTCTGGCATGAGTTTTAAGGCACCAGGTACGGGACTCAAACTGCATTAGACTACATGAGAATAAAGCCAATTAACCATTACGCCGTCTGCTAATCCAAAGTTAAATAATTTTTTAAAAAGAATTTTTAATTGTTTATTTAATTTTATTTAATCATTCATTTATTTTAATTTGACCAGATTGAGAAACAGAGAGAGAGAGAGAGAGAGAGAGAAAGTGAGCAAGCAAGTCACCAGGTCTGAGACTCAAATCATGATCAGCCATGTGGGAGTGTCCAGTGCCTTAACCACCATGCCACCTACTGGTCCCTTCCAAGTTAAATAATTCTCTCTTTTTTTTTTTTTTTTTGGAGAGGTTTCTGCTATAGGACATGTGTGCTCGCCAGAAAGTGAGAAATCACCCCCGCAGGGGAAATGGCCATGCCGCAATTCCTTCTCCTCCATTCTCTTCTCGGGATCTTGGGCACACACACACATGCGCCCAGAGTGAGTTTAAGCCACTGGGTCCAGGACTCGAACTGTGGTCGACTACATGGGAGTTCAGCAACATAGCCATTACACTAACTGCTGGTCCCTGAATACTTCTTTAAAAAAAAAAAATCTGCTGATCCCAAGTTAAATAATTATTATTATTTTTTTTTTTAAAAAGCTTGGGACCAGCACTTAGCATAATGGCTATGTTGCTGGACTCCCATGTAGTCGACCATGGTTCGAGTACCAGAACCAGTGGCTTAAACTCACTCCGGACACATGTGCGTGTGTGCCCAAGATCCCAAGAGGAGAATGGAGGAGAAGGGATTGAGGCGTGGCCATCCCCCCTGGAGGGTGATTTCTTGCTTTCTGTTTCTCTCTGTCTTCCTGGCGAGTGCACGCTCCCTATAGCAAAAACCTCTCCAAAAAAAAAAAGCTTGAGCTGTATGTTTGGCCTATCCTCTAGAAAGTTGCTCACAGCAGAAGAGAAGCACAGCCAGGTAAATGGGATGAATGTATGGTACAGATGATTTGGAGTAGGGGAGTTGGGCACAAACTAAATTTCTAGACGGTAAAGATCTCCAAATCTTCATTTCCACTGATTTAATAGGACAAGGTGGACATGGCTATAGTTCTTCACGGTTCTGTTGACCAACTTGTGTAGTGTGTGTATCTGGTAGCAGGACAGAGCATGTGGTGCTCAGGTGTATGTGGTACAACAGATCCGACCCCAGGCCAGTACTGAGCAGTAATCAGTGCAGGTGAATTAAATGTTGGTCCATGAGCTCTATTCTCTTTGTCCACACAAGGCTCTTTCTTTCTTTTTCTTCTTCTTCTTCAATTGTCAGAGGACATGTATGCTTACCAGAGAGAAACAGAGAAAGCACCCCCACCATGGGATGTGGTCACTTTACAATTCTTTCTTCGTTTCTCCATCTTTTGGGGATTTGGGGCATGTATGCACACACACTGAGTGTTTTTCAAGCTGCCAGGGCTATGATTCAAACTAGCAGTCAGCCATGTGGGATCTGGTACCTTTAACCACTAGCTACATATAGCCTCAGCCCAACAAGGCTCATTCTTTTTTTTTTTTTTTCTTTCAAGTTTTCTTTGTTGTATTTTGTTTTTGTCATAGGGCACGTGTGCTCACTGGAGAGAAAGAAAGGCAGTGAGAAGGAAAGTGAGAAATCACCTTTCAGGGGGAATGGCCATGCAGCAGTCCCTTCTCCATTCTCCTCTCAGGATTTTGGGCATGCATACACATTTGCCTGGCTTGATTTTCAAGCTGCCAGGTCCAGGACTCGAACCATGGTCGACCATATGGGAGTTCGGCGCCTTAACCACTGTGCACCTGCTGGCCCCCAGGGTCATTCTTTAGTTAGGATGGCCTTTAAGAAAATGAGACAGCAGCTGTTTGAATGAGTACAGAGACTGACCCTCCTGTGTGTATGTCACAGATGTGGCCTTTAAACTCCTGCTTTCCCAGGCTGTTACCCCCTATTCACCCAGTGACAATTGAGCTGGCTCTCATCAACCCTACTTTCTTCACAGCCCTCTGCTAACTCCACTAAAGTGAACTCATCTTTGTGTTTATGGTAAATGGAGTCCTTGGATCTCATGGACTTGATGCAGCATGAGCAACTGCCTTTTTGTTTTTGTTTTTGTTTTTCAGAATAGTTTTAGAAAAATTACTAAGGCAGTACAGAGTTTTCTCACAAACCCCCACACCCAGTTCACCCAGTATAACACATTAGTATTTTCCATTCAAGTCCATATTTTACTCAGATTTCCTTCAGCTTTATCTACTGTCCTTTTTCTGTTCCAGGATCCCATAGTACATATAGTTCTTGTGTCTGCCTAGGCTCCTCTTAGCTATCACAGTTTCTTAGACTTCCCTTGTTTTTGTTCACTTTGACAGTTTGGAGCATATGGATCAAGTGTTTTCTAGAGCATCCCCTTAACTGGGATTTGTCCAGTGCTTTTTCCCATGATTGGATTTGGGTTATGAATTTTTGAGAGTAGGACCACAGAGGTGAAGTGCCGTTTTTGTAACGTTATATCAAGGGTGTGTACAACCAACCTGACTTACCATGGTCAGTGTCAACCTTGATCACCTGGCTGATGTGATGCTTGTCAGGCTTCTTAATTGTAAAGTTATTCTAGCTCCTTTCCCCTTCATATTGTACTCTCAGGAAGGAAGCCACTCCTTAAGTCAACATGTAAGGAATGGGGAATTATGCCTTCCCCCCTTTTTTAGAATTATTTATTTAATTTTATTTATTATTATTATTTTTTAATTTGATGGGGGGGTATGAGAAAGCAAGCCACCAGGTCTGGGACTTGAACCATGGTCAGCCATGTGGGAGTCCTGCTAGCCCTGTACCTCTCCTTCTTAAGACTGGATTAGCTACATAAATTATTAAATTTTTTTTTAAATCCCTTTTTTTCCATCAGAGAGGGGAAGAGAGACACAAAGACAGGCATCCCCAACAGGATTATCATGCCATAACCTACCCTCAGTTTCAAGTATCCCAGACCATGGGCACAAGTGTGCTCAGGGATCTCCCAGCAGTTGAAGCCAAGATCTTCCCATGTGGGTCCAGTTGCAATATTACTGTGTCTGCCTGTCTCCTGAATTTTTAAATTTTTCTATACAGGGAACCAGCAGTTAGCGTAATGGCTATGTTGCTGGACTCCCACGTAGTCGACCGTGGTCCGCGTCCTGGACCTAGTGGCTTAAAACTCACGCCAGGCACGTGTGCGTGCGTGCGTGCCCAAGATCCCGAGGGGAGAATGGAGGAGAAGGGATTGCGGCGTGACCATCCCCCCTAGGGGGTGATTTCTCACTTTCTGTCTCTATGTCTCTCTCTGTCTGTCTGGTGAGCGCACACGCCCTATAGCGAAAAACCTCTCCCAAAAAGAAATTTTTTTTTTCTATACAGAAGACATGTCTTTTATCCCTCACGCATTTATTTATCCAGTACTTTGTATCAGTGAGGACTTGTGGGTACTTATTGTACACTTTGGTTTCTAATCCATTCAACTTATTGCTCAGATTGTTATAGCTCTGGTCACTGGTTTCTCTTTCAGCTCTCTTTTACCTACTCCTGTCCTTGTGAGTTTGTTTGTTTGTTTGTTTTTTAGCACTTTCTCACTTCCTGGTACCACAAGATGCTCCAGGCTCTCTTTTTGTATTTCATACCCCTATCCTTGAATTAACTGTCTCTCCAAGACCACATTGTCTCTCAAATACTATGATACGGAATAATGCAGATAGGTTCACATTGTTTCTTCTTTTACTGGTCTTTTTCTTCAT
Source organism: Tupaia tana (assembly GCA_026018925.1). Taxonomy (NCBI): domain Eukaryota; kingdom Metazoa; phylum Chordata; class Mammalia; order Scandentia; family Tupaiidae; genus Tupaia; species Tupaia tana. The sequence continues at coordinate 48,815,449 of JAKSZU010000011.1, read as the reverse complement.
AGTCACTGAAGGCCATGGACTAGGATAAAGTTGGGTGTACCTGGGAAATCCTGTCTGTGAATCACCCTGCGAGTTGATCCCTACTGCAGGCCGCATTCACTCACAGTTGTTCCTCCACACACTCATTCATACTCTACACCTGCCTGATGCTGTGACTGATCCAAAAATTGGTCAGTTTTTGTTTTGTCAGAGGGCATGAGTGTTCACCACAGAGAGACAGAGAAAGAGAGAGAGACAGAGGGATAAAGCACTCCACAATGGGGCACGGCCATGCTGCGATCCCTTCTCTACTTCTCCATCCTGTCAGGATTTTGGACATGTATGCACACATGTTTGGCGTGTTTTTCAAGTTGTGGGGTCCAGGAGTTAACAGTATGGTTGGCCATATGGGATCTAGTTCCCTTAAGCACCAGGCCAACCCCAGATTCGGGCTTCACTGTAGAGTTTACTCTCTAGTTGAGAAGATGTATGTACACAATCATTCTCTATTTTGGATGCTACATTTTCCAGCCAGACCTTCTGGACACTGAATCGCATGAGAGATTTCCCATGTTCTGGGCCAGCATCTTTTGCTGCCATTCAAAAACAGGCTGGCCCTGTGGGAGGGATTGTGCAGGATTTGTGGCTCTAGGCAGGCTCAAGGCAGGCTGTCACTTTGAGTTGTGATCCTGAATCATTGAATAGTTTAAATCCTTCAGTTGTACTGTCATCTCTCTGAAGATGTGTAACTTGAGCCCTGCTGGAAACACTAACTCGGGATCCTAACAGGAGTTGGCTTACAAGCCTCTTGCCTTCTATTCATAGCTGTGTGTGTCCCCTTCAGGTGACTCTGTCAGAGGCGTCCCAGGCGTAGAGGAGGGTGTGGGTGGCCTGCCTAGTCCTGGCTGCTTCCTAGTCATCAGATTGCTTCTGAGCCTCTCAGGCTGCTGTGGTGATTAATGACGCCAATTTCCAAACCTCTAGCATTTGCAGCCTGGTTTTTAAAAGGAACTCTGGTTTCTTTGTCAGCTACCCTATTCCTGTCCCCTCCCCCTCTCTGCAACTGAACTACTACTTCTCTTTCCTGAAAGAGGCTTTGAGATGGAAGGAAGGGCCTTGGACTTTAAGATGCTTGGTGTTGTGGGGCTTATGGTAGTGGTTCCTCCCCACTCCATACTTGTGGCTTTGGGATCCAGTCTCCAGAGAATACAAGATTATACTTGTTGACAGGACATTTCTGAATGAGGGGTGCTAAAGAATGGGGTCCAGGGAACCTGGAGGTGCTAGGAATGTGCGTGGTGTCCTGTATATCAGGAACGATGAATTCACTTCCTTCCCAGGGACTTCAGAGGAAGGACTTCCCTGCCCCATGGACACTGCTGAATGCTCCTGAGAGCCAGGCCCTTTACTGAGAGTCTCACGTGCATCATCTTCCCCAAAGTCCTGGGAGATGGGTGGGAAGTTGTCTCAGTGACACCATACAAGACCACCCTAGGAGGCGGTAGCTCCAGGACTTGAACCAAAGTGTGTCTCCTCTGGTGCTTGTGCTCCTTACTCCTGTGCAGCAGGAAAGAGAAGTCCCGTCAGGGAAGGGAGGTGTCTCCTTGACCAGGCTATGGCTCTTAGAGGACCTGGGCCACGTGGCAGATAAACGTGTTTTTAAGCCTCCACTGCTCCTGTTTACGTGCCAAACCATACCTTTGTCACATGCTCAGCTCACCATATTTGTGAGCACCTACTATGTGTTAGGTTTGATGTTAAGTGTGGTTAAAGGAACATTCAGCCTTCGAGAGTTTTGTATTGTGGTCCTTTATCTGCAAAAAGTACCCGTAGTTCTTTTGCACTCTCACTCCCAACCCTCTCCAGTCTCTTGCCATTTACATTAACCTCATGAAAATTTGGGACCATGGCAATAGGAGTGTGATTCATTCGTTGAAACTTGTTTGGACCTATTCACTGCCTGATTTCTTCACCCAGCATCCTTCTACAGTTTGGTCAGCAGACATTAAGAAAAAAATATGTCTAAAATATTGTTCTTTGGCACCTAGGCTTCTGGGAGCAGCCATTGCCTTTCAGATTTCACAGTGAGAACTTGGACCTCAGATCTTGGTTTGGGTAGCGTCTGACCACAGTGTGTGTGTGTGGTGTCTGAGCAAGAGGAATTTGGTTTGCTGGGATCTATTACTTGATACTCTTCCCCCCTGCTCTCCTTACAGACATGACCTCTGCTCTCTTTAGGAGCTAAGGACAATGATTTAAATTGGATTTCTTTCTTTCTTTCTTTCTTTCCTTCCTTCCTTCTTTCCTTCCTTCCTTCCTTCCTTCCTTCCTTCCTTCCTTCCTTCCTTCCTTTCTCCCTCCCCTAAAGACAGAGGTCTGCCTAGGGTTGTCAGGGGTTGGTGTGAGTAGCTGAGTCAACAGGTGCCACTGATGACCCTGACTTTCAACAGAGGTTTTTGGAGTCTTTTCTGGGCCTGGTGCCTTAGCGGAAGTGGCAGCTGTCCTGGAGGGTGCTCCTGGCCCCTGCAGAAGGCCTCCCAAGACAGACACAGGAAGACGCACCCTGCGTTGGTGCTAATCCAGTTAGAAACGCCCTACATGGGTGCTAAGTGCATGAGTTCAATAAATACGGGGTAACTATGAGGATCGTGGCGCGGCGGCAATCTTGTATCACGGCTGACTTCCACCTGAGGCGTGCGCCATCCCAGCACAGCAGCCTGGAGGCCTTTGTTCTGACTGGCACCTTTGTAGCATCCTACCTGGCATTGGCAGCTGAAGAGCTGGCTGGTGGGGCTTGAGCCACCACACAGCTGTGGCATCCCACCACACCGTGTGGCCAGACTTGGCTGCATCTGTGCTGCACAAAGTGTCGCGTGTTGGGTTGAGCCTTTGCTGGAGGCTTCTTACAGAGCAGCCCTAGATGAGAGCAGAGAACCGGCCACAGCCCTGCTGGTGCAGGCCAGACCCGCTAGGGAGAAGAGGCTCTCAGGGGTGGCAGTGCTGGGCCTAGGCCCTCCTGAGGCCTCTTAGAGCCAGTAGGCGTGGGATAGTTGTAGGCAGTCCCCCGACTGTCTGGCCTCCCTCATACGCTTCCTTGCCACCTACACCCCTGGCTCCTCTCTTGGCAGGCAGGGACAATGACTGAGCATCTGAGAGCTGCCCACAAATCCTGAGGCCTGCCCGGGGATGGTGTGGGCAGACCACACTGACCACACTGTGTCAGCAGATATATGGAGCTCCCCCTACACTCCACCCCTGCAGTCTTCCTCCCTGTGAGTGCAGGAAGAGTGGGAGTGGGGACTAGAGATTTCTATGCTCCGTGCCTGAAAGTTCACGCTGACTCTGCTTCTCTCTGGGCCCATCTGTCGTTGAGAGCTGAGAAAGCAGCTTGGAGCCCAAGGAAGGATTTCATGGTGTTTTTACAGAGGCAGGGCCCTGGGATGCCGGGGGTCTGACCCTCGAGAATGACTTCCACTTAATTCAGTTTTGCTACTTGTCCCCAGTGATACCCAGGCCTTCCAACATGAGGGAAAGGGCTGCAGGAGCCAGTAGGCCCTGTCCCCCAGATTCCTGGCAGAGCCTCAGGCCCAGCCCAGCAGTGTGTGGCGAAGGACCACTTGGTGATGTATGTCCAGGATTTAAACTCTTGGTGTCCCTTTTGCAGGCGTTGGTGAAGTTGGGGGGCTCAGTGGGGCTCTTGAGGACTCCACTGGAGCCTCACTGTCTGCGGAAGTCTAGGCACTGGAAAGGGGAATGAAATGTAACTAAGCCCAGCTAAGGAGATGGATGGACTGGGATGGGACATATTCAAGGGCCTGTCCCAGTGGTGGGGACCCAGCTGACCCCGAGTCCCCCCACAGGGATGATTTAATTCCCTTTCCCTTAGAAAGAGAGTCATCTTCCCGTGGCTGTACAAAGGCAGCACCCCTTCTACTGCTGCCTCCCTCCAGCCCTGGCCCAGCACACCCTGTTGGTCCTCCCCAGATCTCAACCTGGGCTGTTAAGCTTCTGGCTTCCAGGCCAAGCTTCCTCTGTTGCACTCCCCGGTGAAACGCAGACCCTGTGCATAGCAGTTCTATGGTTCTGGTCACATAGGGGGATGCTCCTCTCTTTGATTCCATCCCCTAGCCCCTAAACCCTTTTTCCTTTGCAGATATTCTCTGGGCTGGTTGGGATTACAGAACATCCTTTTTTTTTTTTTTTTTTTTTTTTTTTTTTTTTAATTTGCTAGAGGGTGCATTTCCAGGAGACAGAGAGAGAAAGTGAAAAAACACCCCTCCTCCATGGGAAATGTTCATGCCATAGTCCCTTCTCCTCCATTCTCTTCTCAGAATTTTGGGCACACATGCACATGCAACTGGTATATTTTTCAAGGTGCTGGGTCCAGGACTCAAATAAACTGTGTAGTCAGCCTTGTGGAGTCTAGCCGATTTAAACACCATACTTCATTGTAACCTCTTTAGACATAAGTATCAGCTTCTCTTTATTATGAAGCTTAAAAAAACCTTAAAATTATTTAACCCACAGTTAAGTTCAAACAAAAATATTGTGTTTTTTTCCAATTTTTATTTATTATTATTATATTTTAAATTCAATGAGAGAGAGATAGAGGGGGAGAAGAAAATGAGAAAGCAAACCGTCGGGTCCAGGACTTGAACTATGGTCAGCCGTGTGGGAGTCCGGTGCCTTAACCACCATGCCACCTGCCAACTCCCAAACAAAAATATTCTTAGTACAAGGGACTTCACAGACTTGTGGGAAAATAGAATTTTTCTTTTGCTAGAAAAATTTTGAAATCTGTTTATAGTTTTCTCAAAATATCCATTTCCATGAGCTTTTTGAAGATCCTTCATGTATGTGTATCAATCAAATGTTTTTACGTGGAATCCCATTTTCTTGCCCCTTGTGTGTAACATTAGGGTATCTTTGTTCTCTTTTGGGCTTCTGTCTATAGCTTTGGCGTTGTCTTTTTTTATTATCTTTAACATAATTCTGAATTCTTTTGTACTAAAAAGAGAGCAGGAAATATTTTACATACAGAAGAGCTAGATTGGTTTCAAATCATTTCTGAACTTTAATTTTTCATTGTTATATATAAAATTCTATGTCAGCAACATCTTTTACCTTTTTACTAACTTGTAACTTATGTATAATACGGTTACAAATTTTAAAAGTATAGCTTGGGGACCAGCAGTTAGTGTAATGGCTATGTCACTGAATTCCCATGTAGTCACCAGGATTCAAGTCCTGGATCCGGGGGCTTAAACTCACACTGGACCCGTGTGCATGCTTGCCCAAGATCCCAAGAGGAGAAAGGAGGAGAAGGGATTGCGGTGTGGCCATCCCTCCTGGGGAGTGATTTCTCGCTTTCTATCTCTCTGTCTCTTTCTGTCTTTCTGGTGAGTGCATGCGCCCTATAGCAAAAACCTCTCAAAAAAAAAAAAAAAGTATAGCTTGATGGGTTTTTACATTTGTAAACACCCATCTGCTTACTGCCTAAATCAAGATATACAACTTTTCCATCCAGCAGTGTTTTTAGTTTGATCAGAACATTTTCTCCTAGCCGAAAGCCATATTTTATTAAACCCTGTGTAGAAGGTTGCCATCCTTGTTATTCTCAGTAAATATAATGACACTGTTACTATTCTTGGTTTTTTTCTTTCTTTCTCTGATAGAGGAGCCTTGCTTGAGTTGAGTCTTAGGCTTAGGCTCTGTCACCAGCTGGCTGTGTGACCCTGGGTAGGTCACCTCACCTCGCCTCACCTTCCCTTCCTGCTCTGTACTTAGTGAAAATAGGATTAGTCTTTTGCGGTCTCTCTAAGCTCCAACAACCAATGAGGAGTCAGAGCTAGTTAGACAGCCTCTAGTGTAACAACCCGCTGCTGTCGGGCCCTAACCTCCAGCCTGATGCTGTGCTGTACACTCGGTGTTAGTTCAGTTCACCTCCGCATCCCTAGGGCAATTCGTATTAAATAATACCATTTTATAGAAATGTGTGGCTCGGTCAAGGTCACATGGCTAATCTAGTAAACTGTGGAGCCGGACTTTAACCATACCCAGTCCTGACTCCCAAGTCCTAACCTGCTAGTCATGCTGGGGAAGGCATGTGGATACCTTACATGGCTTGTGTGACTTCAGATCTTCCCCCTGGGTCTACAATCAGCTGTAAGTCTGGGGTGGCCCTGCTGGGAATCTGGCCTCTGTCCTATGTGTCACTGGTGGTGGTTTCCCCCTGCAGTATAGGTAAATCATCTCCCAGCTCATCTGAGCCTCTGAAGCATTTGGAAAACCGTGGCTCCTTTTGCCTCTCTTTTCATGTGTTCGCCTTTAGCCTTTGAGCCTAATTACTGCTCTGTGTCCCATGCTTCTGTTCTCTTTAAGCTAACAAGTTGCTTCTGCCTTCTTTTTTTTACTTGTCTGGTGTTAAATATCCAGGAATGTTGTCACCCCTACCCCCAGTAAAATAGAGCTGGAGCCCAATTCCAGGGGGCCACTTGGTAGGGTGGGGTGGGGTCACTTGGTTCTCGGGGCATCCCTGCCAGCCATGAGTGAGCAAGTCTCCACCCACCCTGTAGTCAACAGTCTGATTGGTTTCCCTAATCAGCTCACGATCCAGGCCATCCGGGACTCTCAGCTAGAGGAAGTCTGTAAAGCAAACAGGAAACACAAGAGACACCCGTCAGCTGGAATTGCTCACCCTTTTTATCAGGAAGAACAAAAAGTATGAAGCGGGTGACTTCATGCGTTAGAGAAGGGAAAGGTAAAAATTTCTGATGGAGACCAGGGAGAGGGGTGACAGTCCAGCAACATCTGGTGTCTTGGGGAATGCTTCAGTTGTTGAGTAAGGAAAACCACGACACTCCTGCCAATCCTATTCAACCATATTGTTCCCGGTGCTGTTGGGGTGGGGGGCACCTCTCTGTCTCTGAGGTGTCTCACTCCTTCCTGTATCAGTTGTAGCTGTCGTGCTTCACTTGTTTGCTTACAGTTACTTGGGGAACTTCTTTTGAAAACATTGACTTCTGTACTCTTCCTCTAGAGATCCAAACTCGTTTAGTTGGTCAGTGTTATTTTCTAAACACCCTGGGTGATTGTGGGAGAAAAACTTGAGACCCACTGACCTGTAGTGTCCAGAGCAGAGGCAACCACGGGGCAAGGAAGAGCAGTGTCTGCTTTTCCTTTCTCTTTCTCTCCCCGCTTGGCCTCAGTACAGCGTATGTATGGGGCCAAGCATTGACAAGCTTGGATCCCTCCCACTCTTGACCATGCACTGTGAGAAAAGGTGCATGTCTTTGCATTCTCTACTCCTTCCTGTGGAAGGCGTGAGTTGGGACCGGTGTTCATTCTTGGTGGCCCTGTGCATATCAGGGTTCTGGTGGGGAAATGGGTCGTGGCCAGGAGAGCCTTGCCATGGGTTCTGAACCTATACCATTACACTCATGAAAATAGTCCTTGACCTGCTGTGTATATTATCAGAAACTTGAACTATAACTTTAGCTGTTAGGGATAATTTGATTTTTGTGTCACAAAAGGCTCCTAATATGTCACCTGTTTGTACTGGTGGATTATTTTTGCCACTGGCTCAAGAGGAAAGATTTCCAGTGAGATTGCCACCTACAAGAGTCAGGACAGCTCAGTGCATGAACTCACCTTTACTCCCTGCCAGGGATATGGCTTTGGTTTCCCAATCTTGGGAGAAGAGGGCAGAAAGCTTCCTGGGGCCCTGGGTCTGGGCTTAACCTGCCTTAGACACCCCTCTATCTCTACGTGTCTTTATGGCAAAATTGGCTTCCTGGGTGCTTTATTATCTAGGAAGGTTGAGTACCTTTGCTCACATGATTGTTGAGTGGGGCCAAGGAAACACGAGGCAACAGACCATAAACAGGCTGTGCGTGCCTGTGCAGGTGGCTCTGAGAGGCAAGACTAGTGACTGGACAGCACATTTCACCAGCTGACTTATGCCAGGTAGAGTCTATCTGCTCACCAGTAGTCTTTTTAAAATTTTTCTTTATTGAGAGATTTTTGCTGTAGCATTCGTTCACTCACCAGAGAGGCAGAGAGAGAGAGAGAGAGAGACAGAATGTGAGAAATCATCCCCCAGGGGTATGGCCACACTGCAATCCCTTCTCTTCCGTTCTGCTCATGGGAGTTTGGGCACACACATACATGTGCCCATTGTGTTTTAAGGTGCCGTGTCTGGGACTCGAGCTGTGGTCAGCTACATGGGAGTCCAGTGACTATCCATTATGCCATCTGCTGATCCCACACTAGTAGTCTTAGAGAAGGTATAATAAATAATTATGTCAGGGCTGGCCCCACAGCCTCGTGGTTTAGAGAGCTGGATTCCCACATGGCTGAATGCTGTTCAGATCTTGGCCTGGCAGCTTGAAAAACCTACTGGGTGCATGTGCATGCCCACCCAAATCCTGATGGATGGAGAAAAGGAAGATAAGGGATTGCGGTGTGACCACACCCCATTGGGAGTGCTCTCTCCCTTTCTTTCTCTCTCTGGTGAGTGCAGATGCCCTCTGGCAATTAAAAAAAAAATCATAGCAATACTATTACCTGCTGTTTACTCACCGTTGTGTGTGCAAGATACTTGGCAAGACGTTGTCATGAGCCCTGATGTGCCCTGATGTGTCATTAGTGATGAGAACACTGAGGCTCAGCTCAGGTGGCTTCTGCAGGGTGACCCAGAAGTGGCAGGAGACAGTCACACTATTGCCAGGTAGTCTGCTACCTGAAGCCGCTTCCTGTGCTCATTCTCGCCATGCCAGCTGCTGGTCCTGGCTGGGCTTCAGTGGCGCCTGACCTTCAATTTCTCAGGAGGCTGGCTCCATAGATGGCTTTGATGTGCAGATGGGATGAAGACCACTGGGTGGGAGTTGTGTCCCCTGCTGCAATAGCTTGTTAAAAAAAAAAAAAAAATCACATTCTGGCCCAGCCTCTGTTGCACAATTGATGATGTATCAGACTGCAGAGCTGGAGGCCGCGTGCTGACTGCAGTTCAAGTCCCCTTCCCGGTCAGCCTGAAAACATGCCAGGCATGCTCGTGTATGCCCAGGATCCTGGTGGACTGGAGGAATGGGATCACAGCGTGACCAGACCCAGTGGAGGTTGTCCTTTCTCTTTCTCCCCCACCCCTTGTGTTCATGTGTGCTCTGTCACGAATAAGAAAGTAATCATAAAAATTTTAAATCACATTCTGTCTGGGCAGATTTGGAAACCTGTTTGGTAGAGATAAGACATTTCTCAATATTTAACACTAAAGAGTTAGACCAGAGAAGGCAGGAGGGACTTGTTAGCTTAAAGAGAGCGAACCATGGGACACAGGAAGAGAGCTTCATTAGGGTCAGTCAGAGGCGAAGGTGTAGTCACTAAGAGCCAGCCAGCGGAGCCACGGTTTTCCTGCCTCAGAGGCTCAGGTTAGCTGGTGGCATGATTTACCCGCACTCAGTTTGTGGGTGCTGGTTAAACCCTCGCCTAGCGCATTGGCTGTTTGGAATCAGGGATTTCATTTTCTGTTCTCCTCTCCCCACTCATTCACACTTCTTCCTCTAGTGCTCCAGCCGTACTCTGGTGCCCAGCCAAGATTATGTGTCATGCGGATTCATGGTAATAACCAGCTCATAATTCTGTTGTGGCTTTCCCTGTGTCGTCGTTACCCTGCCTGGCCCTGGGCAGCTCCTCCACTGTTGGGAGTACTCAGGGACTGCAAGATCCCAGCGACTGTCCCTGGTGCCAGACCTTGCCAAGCCAGAAAGCTACTGTCCCAGAAAGAGAGTCTCATTCACCCAGCAACCAAACCAAACCCAACCAAACCCAACCCAAACACAGAGGGTGGGCGTCGCCTCTGTTGTTCCTCCGCAGCAAGGAAAATGACACATGGTTACAGAGTTTGCATCCAGGCTGTCACCTATACATTAGGTGGTCCTGAGTTGGGCATTGAGTACCCAAGTGTCCAGTTATTATTTGAAAAATGGGAGACTGTTTTAACGCTAGACGGTGATAATCATTTTGTAATTACTTAGTAAATGTTAACTGTCTTTAAAAATCATTTCATTCGGTAAGCTAGTATGTATGCGGGTGTTGCGGGGTCAGGCGTGTCGAAGCAGCAGAAAGCATGGCCTTGCCTTAAGGCAAGGGTGTCTAGGGTGAGATGAGTAGGTGTCTTAAACTATGAGGTATTTAAATGGCATTTCTGGTTACTTACTGAGACCCCCCTATGCTTCCTTCCTTGTATTTCTGGGGAAGAGGTGGACTCTTTCAAATCTCTTTTCCTTTGGTGCTGTCCAGAAAGGAAACTGTTGTTTCTGATTAGTGAATCATTTTTCCTGAAGCTCACTTTTTAAGTGAGTTACTGGGAGAACCTGAATGTGGAAAATGATATGAAGTTGAATGAATCAAGTCCTGTGCTTGATTCATTTTGCCTGGCATAAATATCCCCTCTGTCCCTTAACTATAAGAGGCTGCAATTTCCTTGCTCAGGGCTCTCTTGGGGTCATTCTGGAAGACCCTCCCGTAGAGGTTCCATGATGCAAAGGGCAGTCTAAAACCTTTTCTTTCTAACCTCTGTTCAGACGCGGAGCAGGGCCTTAAGTACTTAATACCTGCTCACAGTTCTTTTACTTGTCAAACGTTCTGTATATATGCTGGTTTCTTTTAGTGTAAGTCTAGAGACTTCTGGAGATAGGCTTCTCATCCTTCTTTGCAGTTCTGGAACTTATTAAAAAAAGAGAGAGAGAGAGAGATTTAACCCTTCAAAGCTATCTTGAACAAAGTGAGGGAGATGTCAGGTTGGGACACCAGCTGCTCAGTGCAGGTCTCGGTGTCCCAGGTTTGCTTCTGCCCTTCCCCACCTCCCCCTTGCTCTTTCCGCAGTTACCTCCTGTCTCTGCCCATAGAGAATGACACTGAGGTCTCTATTTAAACGGGAAAATTGACAGCCGTTCTACTTGCCAGCAGAGCTCTGGCTTTGGTGTGTGTTTTGTTTTTTACTGTGACATTTCTGGCTCATCCAAAATGAGAGGACTGGGGGAGAGGCGCAGGACGAGAGTGGAACATTGCTTTGATTCTGGTGAGCAGAGCGCTAAATCCAGCCTGAGACTGCGAAAGCCGTCAGTCCTTTCGAATGTGGCAGGAGAGACGACTACCTGATAACACCAGCTGGGGCTGGTCCCTGAGAGCCCACAGGGTGGCCAGGCATCTTATCTGAGGAGCTTTCTGCTGGGACTCCCTGTACCCTCGTCTGCCTCACTACCCTCCCTGGCTCTGCACAGAGGCAGCCTGTGGCCCTAGCTACAGACTGCAAGGTCATTGTTTGTTGACCCAATTCCTAGTGTCTTGGGCTTTTCTATTTATTGATTGGTTTATTTATTATAGCCCAAGGAGCTATAATAAATACCACCAGGCTAGTATACATCTACTCATCTCCTGCATGTGTCTGTAGGGGAATGTACATATTGGGGACAGAGAAGCCAGTGTGTTTGCTCAGAACCATGAGCCTGAAGGTGGGGGACCACTTTCCTCCTTACTCCCCAGATGGTTGTAGAACAAATCAGTGTCTCCTCCAGCCTCACAAAGGGCCTGTACTTCCAAAAGACAGGGGTAGGGGCAGGGAGTTGAGATGAGGGAAGCGGTCAACCAACTCCTCAGGGAGGGCAGAGGGAAAGACCCGTGGTTTCAGAGGGGCTCATGGCGGGGCAGTGTCTGAGCTGACCCAGTCCTTCTCATTTCCCCCTTGCAGTTGGAGGCCCACCTCCCCACTAAGTGCCTCTGCATAGCACCGGCCCCTGCCCCACACTCACTGGTGCCACTGCAGCGGGACAGGCCATGGCGGGTCGGGGAGGTGCAGCACGACCCAACGGACCTGCTGCTGGGAACAAGATCTGTCAGTTTAAGCTGGTCCTGCTGGGGGAGTCCGCCGTGGGCAAGTCCAGCCTCGTCCTCCGCTTTGTCAAGGGGCAATTCCACGAGTACCAGGAGAGCACAATTGGAGGTGAGTGGGCACCCAGGAGTGGGTCTCAGGCCTTGTGTGGGTGGACACCGCCTGCCATAGAGACAGATCCATCTAGGGTGCAGAACCTCTTCCTCGTCTGGGTGCTAGAATCAAATCCAGCAGCTGGGCTCCGTGCCGGAGTCCCAAAGAGCAATGCTAGTGAGAGTTAACTGGGAACTGCAAACTGCCTTCCTGTCCTGCTTCCGCCTCTTACCCGTTTGGACTGGGCTGAGACCTTGACCCGCCCTGGGGGAGAGAGAGGCGGCTCTGGATCTCTGACAGGCCTCCTTACAGTAAGGGGTGGAATACGTGCCCTGTCCTCTCCTGCTTTCCAGAATGGGGAAGGGCCCGGTGAGTCGGAGCCGGGTGACAGGCTGGTGTTGCTGACCTTTACCCTTTCTGAAGCTCAGAGCCTGGCATTGATTCCTCAGTGGTCAGCAGTTAGGATGTGAGTAAGGGTCTGGACTCCGCCTCCTGCCTCAGAGGCCAGTAAAGACCTCCAGAGGCAACGGCCAACCTTGGCCTTGAGTCATCCCTTCTCTACCCTCTTGGTTGGTAGGAGGTTTCTAGGCAGCTGGGAACAGAACAGGCCGTGTCAGCAGTCTTCCTGCTGCCTCCTCAGCACTGGGTCAGGAGCTGCAGAGGGGAAGTGAGGCGTGGCCCGGGCCCCTCAGGGAGGTGGGGGAGGGCACACCGGGGGAGCGGCCTTCTGTATGGAGCTGGTGGGGGCCTCTGCTGGCTCCAGGGGCATGGCAAAGGGGACTCCCACCTTCTGTTCTGGCACTGGCCTCCTTTGAAGCATATGCACAGCACCTGTGTCCCCTGTCTAAGGTTAGGTCACTGTTCCTTGAAGGCCAAGCCATAGGGTGGCCTAAGGGAGGGGTGCGTGTCAAAGCAGGGGTGGCGGCTAGCTAAGTGCCTGAAGGTGGCAGGGGGCCTGGGAAGCTGGTCACCCAGGAAGCCAGTCGCCCAGCCTCAGGCAGGCAGTGGAACAGTGCGTACTCCCCAGCTAGCCAAGTGGGTGAGAGTGTCCTCAGGAAAATGAAGGTCAGCAACACATTGGCGGGAGCAAACCGAGGGACAAGAGATGTCTCCAGCCGGGCTGTTCGCTCTCAGGTGTGAGAGAAGGAGCAAGAGGAGTGAGGGATTCACCCTTCGTGCCTGGAGTCAGGCTTCCCTGGACCTCACCTCTCCTGGCCTATGCTGCAGTCCTCTTCAGAGAGTGGGCCCTACACCTGCCCTCACTGGGTGGGTCTGTAAAGCCTATGCAGGCCCAGCCCCCAGACACGTTCACCAAAGTACCAGCCCCACCTGCCCCGCTTGGGCCCACTTTGGCTGCTGGGCTGGGGCTTCTCTGTGCATACCTCAGCGGCAGGCTTCTAAGTGCCAGAGCCTGGAAGCATCTGTATGTGTGGAGGGGTGGTTACTCACTCGTTCTTGTTTGTGACGTCTCTCTCTCTTGCAGCGGCCTTCCTCACACAGACTGTCTGCTTGGACGACACAACAGTCAAGTTTGAGATCTGGGACACAGCTGGACAGGAGCGGTATCACAGCCTGGCCCCCATGTACTACCGGGGGGCTCAGGCTGCCATCGTGGTCTATGACATCACCAACACAGTAAAGACTTTCTCTTTCTCCTCTCCCTGCCTTTTGTCTTTAGAAGTCCCAGGAATTGGGTTATTAATGCCCCAATTTCAGGCCTGGACCCTCTGTTCTTGTCAGGGGGAGGGGCGTGGATAGACTTCCCCTGTTGTCTGGGGACATCGCACCAGAATCTGTATGTGATGACATCTTAGTTACCTTGGCTGTGCCAGCCCAAGCCTCTCTAGTGAGTAGCCGTGGGCAGAGGGCCTTCCCTTTTTGACATTCTGGCCCTGTCTCCTCAGGATACATTTGCACGAGCCAAGAACTGGGTGAAGGAGTTACAGAGGCAGGCCAGCCCCAACATCGTCATCGCCCTTGCGGGTAACAAGGCAGATCTGGCCAGCAAGAGAGCTGTGGAGTTCCAGGTGGGGAGATGGGCAGAACTGGGAGGTGGGGGAAAGCCGGCTCCAGTTAGCCTCCCTGGGTTGCTCAGGGCCTCTGCAAAGGGCCACTCTAGGAGCCAGGAGGGGAGCTCTCACCTGCCGCCCTCCCAGGACCCATGCGCCAGCCTGGGAGCAACTGTTGCCTGCCTCTCTCTTGTTCTTTCTCTTTGGCAGTGGGGGCTCTGTGTGAAACTCATAAACTGACTTTTTAATTCAACTTAATCCAGAAAGAAATATTTATATATTATGTGTATATATACATATAGACACACATACATACACAAATATATTGTATGCTATATATATATATATGTACACATATATATTTATATGTAATAAATATATATATAAATATATATGTACACACACACATATATGTTGCCAGAGGGCTCATGTACTCCTGCAGAGAGAGAAAGTACCCCCAGTGGGGCATGGTCATGCCACACAGTCCTTTTTTGTTCATTTCTCCATCCTGTCAGGATTTTGGGCATGCACACATATGTGCCTGGCATGTTTTTTAGGTCACCAAGGCTAGAATCCAAACCATGTGTGAACAGCCATATGAGACCCAGGTCCATAGTGCATACACTTAACCATTGCATGACAGGGTTGACCCAATAAATACCTTTTAAATACACGCACACAGTAAAATTGAAACAATGTGAGAAAGTGTATAGAATGAAGTTTAAGCATCTTTTCTTCTTTTTTAAAGAATTATTTTATTGGGGGCCAGCAGATGGCATGGTGGTCAAGGTGCTAGACACTCTCACATGGCCAACCACGGTTCAAGTCCTGGACCTGGTGGCTTCCTTTCTCACTTTCCTCTTTTCTCTTTCTCTATGTCTCTCTGGTCAACTTAAAATGAATGAATAAATAAAATTAAAATTAAAAGAATTATTTTATTCAACTTTATTTATCTATTTATTTTTAATTTGACCAGAGAGGGACAGAGCAACAGAGAGAAAGAGAGAGAGAAAGTGAGAAAGTAAGCCGCCAGCTCCTGGACTCAAACCATGGTTGGCCATATGGGAGTCCAGAGCCCTTAACCACCACGCCACCTACCAGTCCCAGAAATTTAATTGTCTTCTTACCCAGAAAAACTCAGTCTCTCTCTCCCTAAGTTCCTGGGTTTCTTACCTTTTCAGAACAATGCACATGTGTATGAATCCCTTTCTATACTGTATAATTTATTTGTTACCAGTCCCTAACTGATGGACTTTAGGTTGTTTGTAATTACAAATGACTGGAGACAGTGCTGCAGTCAACATCCACAAACTTCCATTTTTGTTGAAATGTGCAGATGTATCTGCAGAAAAACTTCCTAGAAGTATTTCCTAGCCTAGTGATTTTGAAGCAGAAGGAGGCAGAGAGACCTAGGGAAACCTGAGTTAAGTCATCTGTGGTTTGTGCTGTTTGTGAGCTGAGAGAGGCTGTATCCGAGCGGGCTGACTGAGAGTGTGGCGCAGATGTCTTAAGGGAACCCAGAGCAGGGAGGCCTTAGGCCTGAGAACCCACTGCATTGTCCAGCGGTCTCTGTTGTATATAAAACACTGTGAACATCAAAGATTTTTATCCTGGGCCCTGGCCCCTGCAAACATTTCTGTCCCTTCCTCTTTCTCACCTCCATCGGAATCAGGAAGCACAGGCCTATGCAGACGATAACAGTTTGCTGTTCATGGAGACATCAGCAAAGACTGCAATGAATGTGAACGAAATTTTCATGGCAATAGGTAAGTTGCCTCTGCTCCCTTCCCTCCACCACCAAGGGCCTGTTGCTTGACTGCTGTTCTAAGGTGGGTCTGTGTGGTCTCTTCACCAACAGATCTTATATCTTTAAAAATTATTTATTTCTTTCATGAGCAACAAAGAGAGAGAGATAGCTCCCCCAAAAGGTTTACTTTTTTTTTTAATTTTAATTTTTTTAAAAATTTATGATAGAGTATGTGTGTGTGCACAAGAGAGAAAGAGAAGGACACCTTCCACAGGGCTTAGTCATACTGTGGTCCTTTTTCTTTTTTTGGAGAGGTTTTTTGCTATAGGGCACATGCGCTTGCCAGAAAGACAGAGAGAGACAGAGGGATAGAAAGTAAGAAATCACCCCCCAGGGGGGATGGCCATACCGCAATCCCTTCTCCTCCTCCTCTTGGGATCTTGGGCACACACACTCACCTGGCGTGAGTTTAAGTCCACCGGGTCCGGGACTCGAACCGCAGTCAGCTATGTGGGAGTTCAGCGACATAGCCATTACTCTAACTGCTGGTCCCATGCTATAGTCCTCTTCCTCCAACCGTCCACCTCCCTAGGATCCTGAGAACACATGCACATGCCCAGCATGTTTTCAAGCCAGCTGGACAAGGTATTCAAACCATAGCCATGTGGCTTCCAGCTCTACAGTCCAGTACACTACCGACCATGACTATGTCACAGAGGCTGGGCAGGGATTTGACACTGGATCCACCTTCAGTCAGCCCTAGCTCATGGGCCAAGTGTGTGCTGTGTGTATTCTCTAAGCTTGAACCAAGAATCCTCTTGTGTGGGATTGCCTTGCAGAACATTGTGTTTACCTCTTTGCCGTTGTTGGCCCCTCCTTCAGATTTTTTTAAGAATGATTTTATTGAACTTTAATTAATTAATTAACTAATTAATTTTAATTTGAGCAGAGAGGGACAGAGTGAGAGAGAAAGTGAGAAAGCAAGCCACCAGGTCCAGGACTCGAACCTGGGTTGCCATGTGGGAGTCCAGCACCCTTAACTACCATGCCACCTGCCAGACCCCTCCTTCAGGTTTTTAACATTCCAGTAAAATCATTTTCTTCTTCATTGAATTCCCAGAGATAGAAAGTTCACCACAGGAGTTTCTTTCTTTTTTTCCCCTAAAGAATTGTTTATTTTAATTTGACCAGAGAGGGACAGAGTGTGAGAGAAAGAAAGAGAAGAAAAGTGAGAAAGGAAACCACCAGGTCTGGGACTCAAACTGTGGTGGGCCATGTGGAAGTCCAGCACCTTTAAGCACCACACCACCTGCCGGCCTTATCACCACAGGAGTTTCTAAAGCCTGTGTCAGTCTCATCATTTCACTCTCTTACCCTTTAACTTGCTACCCATTTCACAGCCTGCCATTACCACACTCTCCCCACTGCTTTTTAATTTATTACTATCATTACCCTTAAATTTGCTATAGGGCATGCGTGCTTACCAGAGAGAATAGGCAGGGAGTGAGAAAGCATTCCCCAGAGAGGATAGCCACGCCACTATCCCTTCCCCTCCGTTCTTCTCTTGGGTTTGGGGCATGCATAAACATGTGACTGGCATGTTTTTAAGCCACTAGGTCCAGGACTCAAACTGTGCTGGCTGTTGGCCATGTGAGATCCAGCTACCTTAACCACCACATTACCTGCTGGCCTGCCACTTCTTTTTTTTTTTTTTTTTTTTTTTTGGAGAGGTTTTTGCTATAGGGCGCGTGCGCTCGCCAGACAGACAGAGAGAGACAGAGAGATAGAAAGCAGGAAATCACCCCCCAGGGGGGATGGCCACACCGCAATTCCTTCTCCTCCATTCTCCTCCCGGGATCTTGGGCACGCACGCACATGCGCCCGGCGTGAGTTTAAGCCGCCGGGTCCGGGACTCGAACCGCGGTCGACTACGTGGGAGTCCAGCGACATAGCCATTACGCTAACTGCTGGTCCCCACTTCTTAAGATTTTTTTTTTTTTAAGAGAGATTTTTGCTATAGGGTGCATGTGCTCACTGTAGAGACAGAGAGAGATGGAAAGATAGAAAGCACAAAATCATCACCTCCCAGCGGGATGGCCACGCCACACAATCCCGTCTCTTCATTCTCCTCCTGGGATTTTGGACATGCACGCACACATGCTCGCTGTGAGCTTCAAGCCTGGGACTTGAACCTCAGTCAACCATGTGGGAGACCAGTGACATAACCACCACGCCATCTCCATAAGATTTCTTTTTTAGCTTATTTGGCTCTAGAGTCATCCTGCCTGGGTTTAGATCCTTACTTTACTGCATGTGCTCTTGGCAAGTTACTTAACTTTCTGGAACACTCAGAGTACGCCTGACAGAGAGTACCCAGTGTGTTATTGATAAATCTCACTGATGGACTAGTAAAGCCCAGATTCTGATCTAGCGGAGTTGGGAGAGAATATTGGAGTAACCCCACAAGTGTATTTCTCCCCTCTGTCCCAATCAGCTAAGAAGCTTCCCAAGAACGAGCCCCAGAATGCACCTGGTGCTCCAGGCCGGAACCGAGGTGTGGACCTCCAGGAGAACAACCCAGCCAGCCGGAGCCAGTGCTGCAGCAACTGAGCCCCCCTGTGCCTGCCGCTGCCCCCAGCTCCTCCGCCTGAACGACCCGACTGGAATCCACTCTAACCAATCGCACTTAACGACTCGGGCCACCACTGGGGGGCAGGGGGAGGGGTCCACCATGATTTCTCCATATAATTTTGATCCTAGGCCGGAGTGAGTTATTCCACCTGCACCTTTCTGTACAAATACTAATTCAATTTTAAGTCTTAAGTCACTTTTTTAATATATATGATCTGTTCTTCCCACTTCCTCCCCTTTCTGCTGCTCCTCGATTCTCCTCTGCTGGTAGGACGTGTTCCTTTCCCCCAGCCTTGTGTACCGGCAGGGGGCTGGAGCAGTTACCCTTCCTTCCCTCTTGCTGAAGGGCACACTCAGCGAGAGCACCCACATCCGTACCTTGTTTGGAGTGGTCTTGGTTTGGGGCTGCGGGGCAGGCCTTGGAGTCAGGGAGGAGAGAGGCAGCTCTTCCCTCAGCTGACTGTCACTGGACTGCAGCACCCCCGCCACCCCTGGCTCCCAGCTGGGAGACAAACCACAGCATTACCACAGCATTATGGTGACAGCCACGAACCCGTTGCCCACACCCCTCCACCCTCGGTCACCCTGACCTCTGGCTCTGAGCCCTGTTCTGACCAAATCACGATGATGAGTATTTGGGGGTGGGTGGGTAAGGGGGGGACTGGGAGGGGATGGAACCAACTTTTTCTGTATTTTGTATTGTATGTTTTCTTCAACATGTAACCAATCAGTATCTTGTCAATATAGTCAGCCGATCGATCGACCTCACACTTGTCTTCCTTGTCTTTCTCTGGCAGGGTTTATCAGACCATGTGCTCTCTAGTTTACTGGAAGTTAATTTACAATGAACCACTGCCTCTTGTTAAATAGAAGCTTCCCCGCTAATGTGAGGGGATGCTGGTGGTCATGGTAACCAAGAGAAAGAGGCCCTTACTGTTCGCAGCTCTACCCTGGTGGAGGGGGGGTAAGACTGAGTTTAAGTCTGAGGGCCCTGCCTTGCTTCTCCTGCCCCCTCCACCCAGCCCCCTCCTGGAGTACACCAGGATGATGTGCAAGTCTGTATTTGAAGATATTTTTGGTCTCTGGGGTTTTTGGTCGGTCTGTACCAGGCCTGCGAAGCATTAGACCCTTGCCCTCTCCCCTGAAGTGGGAGAAACCTGATCACCTCTGACGTGGTGGTGAAGGCGAGGCTGCTGCAGCTGGCTTCCCTCGTGGTCCCCGACCTCAACATCCCCACACCAGGCCACGCTCTCCCACCCTGGGCTCTTGGGGCCCTCTACTGGTCTGGAGTCCTGCCCAGAGCTCTGGGCACTCCTGGCCCTCTGCTGCTCCCTGCTGGAGTTGTTGCTCTCCAGAGACCCTCTGTCCCCTCCATTTTCCCACAGGCCTGATTTTCGAGGCCCACACCTTGAGGTGCCTTTCGTGCCTGCCTCATCCGTGACTCTAGTGCCCCTGCTATACCTCTGCCTCTCACCCCACCCCAGAAAAGACGACAGGACACTGTGCTGCTGCACACCACGGGGTTGTTTACTGGGTCAGGCTAGGTTGGAAGCCTTGGAGCTATGGCTCCTGAGTCTCGGGGACAGGCATGTTTGGGCTTCAGGGGGAGGCAGTGCCACCGCACACTGGCTTCGGACCCACAGCTGGCCAGAGGGGGTCAGGCAGCAGGTCATGGCGGTGGGATCCAGGTCGGGTGGCAGTTGCATTTGCCGGTGCACCTTCTGTGACATGTGGTATCTGCCCCTCTCCGGGTCGCAGCCCTCCAGTCGCCGCTGGCCGGTCACCATCAGGCGTTGGCCGTCCACCCGTACCACCAGCTCCTCCGGGGCGAAGCCATGGGCATTCATCTTCATTTGGAAGCCGTTTTCCACATGGCTGTCATCCAGCACAGCTGCCGGCTGGTCCCTGAGCAGTCGCACTGGCAATGTGGCCACCTGGTTCTGTTCAGCGAGGGCCACGCTGGGACGCCGGGACGACACCCCGCTCTCGGAGAAACTGCTGCCGACCCGCTGCATCCGAGTGAGCAACTGCTGTTCAAGGGCGCGAGGCCCGGAGCGCAAACCTCGGTGCACCGGCCGGGCGCGTGGCCGTCCTGGAGAGAGGACTCGCACGCCGATGCGCCTGCGCCGCAAGGTTCCTTTCACTTCTGCAAAGGGCGGCATAGTTCAGGGTCGCTGGCTCCAGCATTTTTCCGGACCCTGAGTCTTTCCTGGCCCTTCCCCACCGCGGTCAGAGAGCCCAAGCCAGTTGAGGCTGACAGAACTCGATCGACTGAACGAGGCCAGACATGCGGAAGCCCCACCCCACAGCGTTACCCACGCAGAGCCGAGATCAGATTGAGCCGCTGAGCTGGAAGGACACGATCTTGCGCTCTAAGAATCAGGCCCCAGACCAAAAATCTCGTTCCCAGGTCATCCATTTCCAGGGCACCCTGCCTTACCTTGGTCTTGCACAATCCCACCGGTACTGGGAGGTGGACCCATCCTGCTGGCTTCTTCACAGGGGCCTGCTTTGCGGCAGGCTCCGGGCTAGATTCTGGGACAGACACAATGGGTTGTGCCATTTCCCAAACACAGGGAAAGGTCTCGGCCCTCCCCTTCCTCATCCCCCATCTCAGTAACCCCTTTCGTGATGTCGTGACCATGGATATGCCTCTAATGCTCAGTGTACTCATAATAAACTACTTTTGTTGAACTATAACATACAGGAGAGCATACAGCCGAGTGTCACACCATCCAACTGCCATAGTTTGAGAAGTAGAACTGTTGCTACACTTAATCTCTAATATAGCTGCAGTCAGGGAGCCTGGAGGGTCAGGTCCTTTGCAGGGATAGGCTGGGGTACGGGGAGCCAGTGTGCCAGGTAGCGGACCCCAAATCCAGGCCTGCGTATCCATCTGTGGGCATGCAAAAGGAAGAGCCCACGATTCCCCAAGCAGGTATCCGTTTACTAGTATTCTTCTTGAACCCAAAAGTATAGCAATTACGACTCTCCAGGACGCTTTCAAGAGAGATTGGAAGTGAGGAGTAGTCAATTTTGGGTGCTCATTCCGGCCTCTGTTGGCTGTCTATGACCAAGAGACAGGACAGAAAAGTCTGGAAGCTGGAAGCAGAGGAGTGCGGCGGTAGAAAACTACGATTCCCATCATGCACCAGCGCCGTGACACCTGCGCACTGAGCGCCGGTTGCCCATGCGGCCCTAGGGCTGGGAGCGCGGCGCCGCGCTCCGCTGCGGGGGAGGCCATGGCGGAACCTTCCCAGGCCCCGACCCCGGCCCCAGCCGCGCAGCCCCGGCCACTTCAGTCTCCAATCCCTGCCCCAACTCCGACTCCTGCGCCCAGCCCGGCTTCAGCCCCGACTCCGGCTCCCACTCCAGCACCAGCTCCTGCCCCAGCTGCAGCCCCAGCAGGGGGGACTGGGGGGCCCGGGGTAGGAAGTGGGGGGCCCGGGAGTGGGGGGGATCCGGCTCGACCTGGTCTGAGCCAGCAGCAGCGCGCCAGCCAGAGGAAGGCGCAAGTCCGAGGACTGCCGCGTGCCAAGAAGCTTGAGAAGCTAGGGGTCTTCTCGGCTTGCAAGGTGGGGGCGGGGCCTGGAGTGAAAGGGGCGGGGCTTGGGCATCCCTGGGCTCGGGTGGGAATGGGGGTAGGGGTAAAGCTCTAGTTGCGGAGTGACTCCTGCTACAGGGGTACAGGCCACTGAACCTTCTGCCTCCAGGCCAATGAAACCTGCAAATGTAATGGCTGGAAAAACCCCAAGCCCCCCACTGCACCCCGCATGGACCTGCAGCAGCCAGCTGCCAACCTGAGTGAGCTGTGCCGTAGCTGTGAGCACCCCTTGGGTAAGGCAGGCCTCGCCCATGGAGCGGGGCGGGGCAGGGGCGGCAGGTGCTGGGTCCTGCTGGGGCAGGGAGACTTAAGTTCTCTGAGAAATCAAAGATCCCTCCTAAGAAAGGGTTGGATTGGGTTGGAGATATGTATGCCCCAAGGAAGAGAAAGGAAATCTGCCGGCCTAGAAGAGGCAGAGCCACCCAGGGGCTGATGTCTGAGCGGTCTCACTGCTGTCACGCTGGTCAGAGGGACTGAGGGTGTATCTTGACTGGCTGTGAAGAGAAGCAGGAAGCCTTGTTGATCTCGGCTATTCGTTCTCCCCAACTCTACTACCTGCCTGTCTCCCAGCTGACCATGTGTCCCACCTGGAAAATGTATCAGAGGATGAGATTAACCGGCTGCTGGGGATGGTGGTGGACGTGGAGAATCTGTTCATGTCTGTTCACAAGGAGGAAGACACGGACACCAAGCAGGTCTATTTCTACCTCTTCAAGGTGAGCTACCACCCAGTGAGTGTGGGAGTGGAGGTGAGATAGTGGGGGTGGGGGCTCCGCAGCTCTGGATTCTGCCTGCTACTCCTGCCCGCCCTGTTCTCTCCAGCTCCTGCGGAAATGCATCCTGCAGATGACCCGGCCTGTGGTGGAGGGGTCCCTGGGCAGCCCCCCATTTGAGAAGCCAAATATTGAGCAGGTGGGATGGACAGGTGGTCAAAAGGGAACTGGGGGGCGTTTGGAGGAGTCAGGAACCTGTATTCACTATCCCCCCAAGCTGAGAACAGGGAAGAGGTTCAGAGAAGGGAAAGCATTTTGTACAAACCTCAGGGTGGGCGTGGGGGCAGGAAGGGGGCACAGTTTCTCTTCTCAGAGCCCCAGAGTGAGAGGAGAGCCTCGTCACTGCCCTTAGGGAGCATCATCCTTTGGATAAGAAGCCCCTCTTGGCTGCTCACACCTTGTTCCTGGTTTTGTTCCCTGCCGGTCACTTCTCAGGGTGTGCTGAACTTCGTGCAGTACAAGTTTAGTCACTTGGCTCCCCGAGAGCGGCAGACGATGTTCGAGCTCTCAAAGATGTTTCTGCTCTGCCTTAACTACTGGAAGCTTGAGACGCCTGCCCAATTTCGGCAGAGATCCCAGGCCGAGGACGTGGCCACCTATAAGGTCAATTACACCAGGTAGGCCCAGCCGGGAGCAGTATGGGGAAGGCTTGGGGGTCCAGCCTAGCTTCAGGGGTTTCTATCCTCAGCTGTCACCATTCCTACCTTCCACCCCAGGTGGCTCTGTTACTGCCACGTGCCCCAGAGCTGCGACAGCCTCCCCCGCTACGAGACCACTCACGTCTTTGGGCGAAGCCTTCTCCGATCCATCTTCACTGTTACCCGCCGGCAGCTGCTGGAGAAGTTCCGAGTGGAGAAGGACAAGCTGGTGCCTGAGAAGAGGACTCTCATTCTCACCCACTTCCCCAAGTAAGGCTCATTCTGGCCTCTTGGGATTTTGCCCCAAGTTCACATCCTTGCTGTTGTCCCCTTTTTTCCAGGAAGACTTCCTGGATTGGTCCCTCCTCTCCCTCCATGGGCCTTCTGGGATCTGGGCATCTACCTGGCAGACTTGCCCATGGCCCAGAAGCAACTTGCTAGTATTTGCCTTTGCACGTACTAGTCTGGGGATGGCAGGTACATGGCCCGAGCTAACGCTACCCCCCCACACCCCTGACGTTAGACGTTACTAATTGTTTCCCATGGGGCCTGGACACAGCCTCAGAATCCTTCCTACCACAACACTCCAAGAAGCCAGAGCTTACGCTTGAGGTGAAACCAACTCCCACCCCTGTTCTAGTTGATTTTGTACCATTTTTCTCTGTTCTGCTGCATTTTCCTCCCATTTTAAACCTGGCACCTAACTTTCCTGTTCAGAAAGCTTTCATTGACCAATCCAGGCCCTCTAGTGCCCCTCCTGCCACCAGGTAGGAGCGAGAGTTGGCAAGTTGGGTGGGATTCTGGGCCCATTTTGATACTGGCAGAGGGGACTCGGGGACTTGCCACCCTGGCTGATCACCTAGCACAGGATGATATCAGCTTAGACCCTCTCCCTGTGCCGCACATCATGGAAAAGTTGGGCCTCTTGCTGTCTGTCCTGGATGTGTGCCCAAACCTCTTACCTTCAGTCGGGGGCTCCCACAAGGCAGAGGACTCTGCCTTCCCCTTTAGGCAAGAGCTTCCCAGTGGGCAAAGGCTGTCTCCCTTACCAAGCTCCCAGTTCCCCAAAAGTAGAGTCTGTCTCTCTGCCCGGTCTCCACTCCCAATGGTGCCTAGCCCAGGCTGCACCTCATTCGGAGGACAGAGTGGGGAGACAGGCTGTACCTTCCCCACAGGTTCCTGTCCATGCTGGAGGAGGAGATCTACGGGGCAAACTCTCCCATCTGGGAGTCAGGCTTCACCATGCCACCCTCAGAGGGGACACAGCTGGTGCCCCGGCCAGGTATATGCCACAACTGGCCCTGCACAGTCTCTGCTTGGCCTTCTTGGCTGCATTGGCAAATAGAGGACCTGCACGCCTTCCAGGGCTTTGACCTCCTCTCCCTGATTTCTTGCTCACTCTCTCAGCTACAGTCAGCGCAGCAGTTGTTCCCAGCACCCCCATCTTCAGCCCCACCATGGGTGGGGGCAGCAACAGCTCCCTGAGTCTAGATTCTGCGGGAGCTGAGCCCATGCCAGGTGGGTACTTGATCCCTGACCTCTGATGGTCATTCATCCCCTGCCAACCCTTTATGTCCATGAGTGACCTTGCCAAACCTCCCCAGCAGGTGAGAAGAGGAAGCTCCCAGAGAACCTGACCCTGGAGGATGCTAAGCGGCTTCGTGTGATGGGTGACATCCCTATGGAGCTGGTCAACGAAGTCATGCTGACCATCACTGATCCCGCCGCCATGCTAGGGCCCGAGGTAGGCAGCCCGGCCTGCTGGCCAGTGTGGGGAGAGGACCCTCCCCATCTGGAGGCCCTAGCTCACCGCCCCTCCTCTGCACCTAGACGAGCCTGCTGTCGGCCAACGCAGCCCGGGACGAGACAGCCCGCCTGGAGGAGCGCCGTGGCATCATCGAGTTCCATGTCATCGGCAACTCACTCACGCCCAAGGCCAACCGCCGGGTGCTGCTCTGGCTCGTGGGGCTGCAGAATGTCTTTTCCCACCAGCTGCCACGCATGCCCAAGGAGTACATCGCCCGCCTCGTCTTTGACCCGTGCGTCCCCAGGAGAGCTCTGACCCCAGGGCGCCACACCAGGTGGCCTCTCCCCCTTGGCTTCCCTCCTCAAAACTGGGGAGACGTCTCCCCTCTTCTGAGGCCACCTTTGAGAATTCTTGCTCCTCCGTCCCCAGCCCTGACTGTAGCTCAGGCATGCAGGTTGTGGGGACCTGGAGAGCATGGGGCAAGCGGCAGGTCAGGCTGTGATGGGCCCCCTTTCTCTTAGGAAGCATAAGACTCTGGCCTTGATCAAGGACGGGCGGGTCATCGGTGGGATCTGCTTCCGCATGTTTCCCACCCAAGGCTTCACGGAGATCGTCTTCTGTGCTGTAACGTCAAATGAGCAGGTCAAGGTGAGCGCGGTGCCCTTGACCCCTGGCCCTCCCCACCTGTTTCTGCGTTTTGGATGTTTTGGATGTTTTGGATGGGTGGAAGTCAGGGCAGCCACCAGCCCTTCTTTTAGAGGCCAGTTCCTCACATGCCCACAAGGTGGCAGCTGCACTTTGACAATGGTAGATTCAGAAAATAGCTGTTGACAGATGGCGGCACCCAGAAATCCGCCACACTTTGAGCTAGCCCCCATGGACTTGTGTTTTCCTCATCACAAGAATATTTACATACGTCGGGGAGTTCATCATTATCACGGTAGCCCTGCACTGACAGTCCTGGCTTTTATTCTTTTTTAAATTACCCATGTCCTCACGCCATATATTTTTTTCTCTAAGTATACCCTTTTATTTCTTCCATGAGTGAGAGGGGCAGAGACCTGATGCCGTGATCCACACCCAGCCTCAAACAGCACCCTTGACAGTCTCGTCACACCACAATCCCCGTTCCCCAGCCTCCTGGCTCTTTAGGGTCCTGGTGCTCACACGTTCCCAGCATGTTTTCAGGCCGTCCCAGGGATCTGAACCCACATTTAGCCATGTGGCCTGTAGCCTTGCTGGACACCATTGTGCTGTGCCACAGTGCTGGGGCCACGTCTCATAACCGAGTGTGTGGGGCCTCCTTGGTCCTAGCGTGGGCGGCGGTTTCTCTTCAGTGCTCAGATGCTGGGATGAGCAGGCTCCTCCCTCTTCCCCCAACCCTGAGCCTGGGAGCTGGGCACCAATGGCTGTGCTGGGTCTGTATCCTGGCCGTGCCGTGCTGTGCCAGCCACCTGACCTTGGACACAGTTCCTAAGATAGCTGAATTTCGGTTTTCTCTTCTGTAAAATAGAAGTCATAATCCCCGCCTCATGAGTCAATTCGAGAATCAATCTGTAAAGTAGCGAGCCCCTAGAAATCCAGTGTGCTTTATTTTTCTGCCTATAAAGTCCCTTCCTGCACCAGTTGCCTTTCCTCCACCCTGCCCTGGATCCTCTGGCTCTCCTTACCTCCGTCCTCTCTGGGCCCTGGGGACCAGGCCGGCCCTTCCTTCCCCCGTAAGCCCTGCTGTCCCCTGCAGGGCTATGGGACTCACCTGATGAACCACCTGAAGGAGTACCACATCAAACACAACATCCTCTACTTCCTCACCTACGCCGACGAGTATGCCATCGGCTACTTCAAAAAGCAGGTGACCCGCGGCCTCACCCCACGCCTGCCTGCTGTCTGGGGCCCGGGCTTGTTCTCTCCAGCCCCTTGCTGGAGGTAGAGTGGGGCTCCCTTTGTGTCCTTCCACCTGAAGCCTGTGAGGAAGTCTCAGGCCTCTCTTCCTCTCGCCTGCTGCTGCCCCAGTGAAGAATAGGGCCCTAGGGAACCAGCAGTTAGCGTAATGGCTATGTCGCTGGACTCCCACGTAGTCGACCAAGGTTCGAGTCCCGGACCCGGTGGCTTAAACTCACGCCAGGCACGTGTGCGTGCGTGCCCAAGATCCCAAGAGGAGAAAGGAGGAGAAGGAATTGTGGCGTGGCCATCCCCTCTGGGGGGTGATTTCTTACTTTCTGTCTCTCTGTCTCTCTCTGTCTTTCTGGCGAGCGCACACGCCCTATAGCAAAAACCTCTCAAAAAAAAAAAAAAAAAAAAAGAATTGAGAGGATATTAATGGCGAGGGGAAGCAGACCTGGAGCCTCCCCAGGGACAGATGGAGCCCTTTCAGTGTTCATGGGAGAGGGCTCAGGAGTGGGACGGGACATGGCACATACCTCGGGGGTGCTCGGGGGTGGGGGGCTCTGAAAGTTGGGAAGCATTTGTTGATGGATTTGGCCCTCCCCCAGGGCTTCTCCAAGGACATCAAGGTGCCCAAGAGCCGCTACCTGGGCTACATCAAGGACTACGAGGGCGCGACACTGATGGAGTGTGAGCTGAACCCCCGGATCCCCTATACGGAGCTGTCCCACATCATCAAGAAGCAGAAAGAGGTTGTGTGTGCGTGCGCACGTCTGTGGGGTCTCCCGTGAGTGTATGTATGGGGAGCGACACGTGTGTGTAGTCCTGGACCGTGTGTATGAGGTGGGGCAGTCAGGAGGGGAGGGGCTGGGTCCGGTGGCAGTGAGCCGGGTTCTCCCACCGTGGGCTCTGACTGTGGTCCTTCCCTCAGATCATCAAGAAGTTGATTGAGCGCAAGCAGGCCCAGATCCGCAAGGTCTACCCTGGGCTCAGCTGCTTCAAAGAGGGCGTGAGGCAGATCCCTGTGGAGAGCGTCCCCGGCATTCGTGAGCAGGGTCTTGGCAGGGGCGGGAGCTGACTGAGGGACGGGAGGACACACTGGGTTGTGAACAGGCAAGGGACATTCTTAGAGATGTTTTCCCACTCCCCACTTTGCAGGAGAGACAGGCTGGAAGCCGTTGGGGAAGGAGAAGGGGTGAGTATTTTGTCAAAGGAGTTGGGAGGGGCAGAGGGACCTGGACCTCCAGTCTTGGTCTCTTTCGCCTCAGGAAGGAGCTCAAGGACCCCGACCAGCTCTACACAACCCTCAAAAACCTGCTGGCCCAGATCAAGGTGGGAGACCACGTTCCCTTCTGGGGGTCCCTGCACCAATGACTATGGCTATAGGACCCTGTCTGGGTGGGTGGAGGTTCCAGGCAGTTGTGGGCCTGTCCCCAGCTTGGCCTTTCTCTCTAGTCGCACCCCAGTGCTTGGCCCTTCATGGAGCCTGTGAAGAAGTCAGAAGCCCCCGACTACTATGAGGTCATCCGCTTCCCCATTGGTGAGGACCCTCCCCTCCATCCTCCCTCTTCTTTCCACTTCTGCCCCTAAATCTCCCCTGCGCCTGTCTCCACTGGGCCATCCTGCCCCCCAGGACCCACTCGGAGGCCCCTCTGCTCAGACTCTTAAAGGTGGCACCTTCTTCCCTGCCACCCCAGACCTGAAGACAATGACAGAGCGGCTGCGTAGCCGCTACTACGTGACCCGGAAGCTCTTCGTGGCTGACCTGCAGCGGGTCATCGCCAACTGCCGCGAGTACAACCCTCCGGACAGCGAGTACTGCCGCTGCGCCAGTGCCCTGGAGAAGTTCTTCTACTTCAAGCTCAAGGAAGGAGGGCTCATTGACAAGTAGCCCTACTTCAGACCACAGCCCTAGCATGGGCTGTCCCCACTCGGATTCCGATCTGATCTCTAGGGGTGCAGTTGGGCCCCAACTGACTCTCAGCATTCCATGACCCGGAAGTTGTGTGTGGCTGACCTGCAGCAGGTCACTGCCAATTGCCATGAGTCCACCCCCCGACAGTACTGCTGCTGCACCAGCGCCCTGGAGTTCTATTTTGAGTTCAAGGAAGGGAGGGCTTGGACTGCAGTCCTGGCCTGGACTGTCCCCACTCAAATTCTGATCTGGTCTTTAGGGGTACATTTGGTCCCCAGCCCTAATGCTGTGCTTGAGACACAGCTCAATGCTGTGCTCTAATCCTGCAGCCCTTTCTGGCCCCTCAGGCACTTCCATACCTGCAGCTGTGTCCCAACCTTCATAGAGTCTGGCCTTGGGGAGATGTTGCCTGGGTCTGGGGCCAGCCCTGGTGGCCCCCAGACCTGGTCTGCCAGAGCTCTGGGGGATTGGAGTCATGCCCTTGCCTAGGGGGCTCTTTCCTAGAGAGCCAGGAAGGCTGGTTTTAGCTTGAGTGAATGGACCTCAGGGCTTGGAAGTCCAGCTGAATTAGGGGGCCCACGCCTTGCCCTGCACTGTCTGTCAGTTGTCAGTCATCCCTAGCGTGGGGGACCTGGGGACCCTTCATTCCTGGCATTAATCCCTTGGAGGGAATAATAAAGCTCTTTTTTTTTTTTTTTCTCCCTCTGTGTGATTCTTTCTTCGGGACAGTCCGAGCCTGAGCAGGCTCTGCCAGGACCCTCTAGCAAGCTGGAGCCTATTAGGCCTCAGACTGATGGGACCCTTCTCCCAGCAAGCCTCGTGCTGAGTCCTGTGTTCCTGTGCAGGACCTGCCCAGCTGCAGCCCTTCCGTTCTCCCTCTCCAGGCTGCTCCTGGGTCAGGTGCCAGAACAGCAGGGTCAGATCTCACCCTAACCTTAGTCTGGGTGGAAAAGGTTACAGTTGACTGCAGTGGGGCAGAAGCAGTCAGGGGCAGGGGAGATTCCAAGACCGTCCTCCAGCTCAGCTGGCTCCTCCCCTTAGTTTCAGTTTCCATTTTCATTTCCTATCCCTGAACTAAGCACCACGGCACCGGCACCAGCACCAGGGCTAACAAAGCAGGGGCTAAGCCAAGCGGGGTGCAGGTGAGATCCTGGCGGGGCAGGGGTCCAGGTGCTTCTCTGATTGGCTAGAACAGGTTCCAGGTGGGACCTGAGGGTGCCCTCCCCACCTCCCCAAGGTGGAGTGCAGTCCCGGGCAAAGGAAAACCAGGAGAGGGAGCAGTGAGTCCCTTGCCATTCCAGCATGGAGCTGCGGCCCTACCAGTGGGAGGTGATCATGCCTGCCCTGGAGGGCAAGAATATCATCATATGGCTGCCCACGGGCGCTGGGAAGACCCGGGCGGCTGCTTATGTGGCCAAGAGGCATCTGGAGACTGTGGACAGAGCCAAGGTGGTTGTACTGGTCAACAGGGTAAGTGGTCTGCCCTCCCTTCAGCAAGGTCTCAGCTCCTCAGGTGCCTCTCCGTCCCCCTAGAACTCCAGAATGGCTCTGGCTGTCGCTAGGCTCACCTCTGCAGCCCAGGTCAGCACCCAGCCATGTCTGAGAGTCATCCTCCCTTCTCCCACTCTCTGACGCTTGGTCAGCTTCCTCTGCCCATCTCATCCTTCACCCCCAGGTGCACCTGGTGACCCAGCATGCTGAGGAGTTTGGCCGCATGCTGGATGGACGCTGGACCATGGCAACCCTGAGCGGGGACATGGGGCCACGTGCAGGCTTTGGTTACCTGGCTCGCCAAAACGACTTGCTCATCTGCACAGCTAAGCTTCTGCAGCTGGCGCTGACCAGCCCTGAGGAGGATGAGCACGTGGAGCTCACAGGTGAGGGCTGGGGGCGGGGGAAAGGGTATACACCTGGGGTACCTCTTTCAGTAATGGTGCTCCTAGCTTTCGTGGGACTAAGGGGCTTCTCATTTACCCCACCCCAGCATGCGCTCTGGTAGAAACAGACCTGGCTGCAATGCAGGGTCTTGGGTAAGTCCCTTTCCCCAGTTGAGCCTCAGTTTACCAATCTGCAAATGGAAGCAGCTCATGCCTGCCTGGCTTGTCCTCTGGGACCTGGCTTCAGGGTAAAGGGCCAAAGGAATTCTCACATGAGTTGTGGGACTGCCTGAAACAGGCCCGTGGGAGGAAGGGCTTAGCAAGCATAGGTCACAGCCAGCCCCCATGTGTCCCCAGCCTTCTCCCTGATCGTGGTGGACGAGTGTCACCACACGCACAAGGACACCACCTACAACATCATCCTGAGCCAGTACCTAGAGCATAAACTGCGGAGGACACGGCCCTTGCCCCAGGTGCTGGGTCTCACAGCATCCCCAGGCACCGGCAGGGCCACCAAGCTCGACGGGGCCGTTGACCACATCCTACAGGTCAGTTTGGCCCCTGTGGTTCTCCCACCTCCAGTGACCTCCAGTGACCAGGGACCTCCCTGGCCGGCCCCACCTCAACCCACCCCCACCACCCTACCCAGCCTCTCCCTGGCAGGGCCTAGGCCCCTACCTCACCTAAGGTCCAGCCTCCAGTAGCTTCTTATGGCCCTTAGAATAAACTCCCAACTCTCTATTCTGGTTTACAGAGCTCTGTGTGATCTAGCCCCTGGCTGTCTCTCCAGCCTCATTTCCTACCTCTCTCCCTCACTCATCATAGCTGCACTGAACTTCTTTCTGTATCTTTTTTTTTTTTTTTAAGAATTATTTAATTTTATCTATTTAAATTTGACGAGAGAGGGAGAAAGTGAGAAGGAAAGCCACCAGGTCTAAGGCTCGAACTGTGGTCAGCCATATAAGAGTGTCCAGTACCTTAACCACCACACCACCTGCTGGTCCCTCTTTCTGTATCTTGAACACACTGACCTTTGCTTACCATCCCTTGGCCTGGAACACCCTTTCCCTGAACTTTACCTGTGTGACTCCTCCTTGTCACTCACTGAATAGCTTTAATGTTCCCTCTTTCAGGTCTACTCTGGTCACCTCCACTGCACTCTGTCATATCCAGTTTTCTCTCCAGAGCTTGTCAGTGCTATCTGAAATCCCTCATTCTGTTAATCCTTACTGGTTTATTATCTCTCTCCAACGCCAATGTAAGTGCCTCTGTATCTTCATTGCCTACAACTACCAGCACAGAGAGGATGAGCAATGAATATTTATTGAATAAATGGATCCCCACTCCCAATGGCCTCACTTCAAGCTCTCCTGCCCCCACTTGGGACCCCATCTTGCCCCCAAAGTCTGCTCATTGTCCCTACAGATCCCCCTTTCCAGTGAAGTCCTCTTTGTGCCCCCAGCTCTGTGCCAACTTGGACACATGGCGCATCATGTCACCACAGAACTGCCGGCTTCAGCTGTGGGAGCACAGCCAACAGCCCTGCAAACAGTACGACCTCTGCCACAGGCGCAGCCAGGTGTGTGGGAGCAGTTAGGGCGCCTGGGTTTGGGCCCTGCCTCCACCCTCGCTAGCTCTGTGACTCACATCTCTGAGCCTCCATACCCTGAAATGGGTCCCTACACCCCATGCCCACTATTGGGACTCAGACAAAGCTCTGGGCATTCTGGAGAGTGCTCTGCAAACACCAGAGCTGTGACACTGTGCTGACACAGTGCCGAGCCCTCTTGGTTGGTGTGGACATTGCCACACATGATCTGCTATCACCACGCACAGGCCAGAGAGCAAGGGGCACTTAGCGAGGACAGAGAGGAGCCGTGCCTCCAGCCTCCCCCTGAGCTCTCACCTCTGGATAAGACAGCCCAGCCCCTGTCGGCCGCTTCTCCCATGGGGGCCTCTCCCTCCATTATGTGCGCGGATCCCCTCACACCCTCACTGCTCTTGCCCAGGACCCGTTTGGGGATTTGCTGAAGGAGCTCATGGACCAAGTCCACGACCACATGGAGATGCCGGAGTTGAGCCGGGACTTTGGGACACAGATGTATGAGCAGCGGGTGGTGGAGCTGAGCCAAGCTGGTGAGACCCACGGCAAAGGCTGCAGAGGCGGTCGGGGGCGGGACCTGCCTGGGCGGAGCCTTTGGGGACCTGGGCTTAGCTGCTTGGGGGCGGGGCGGGGATGGCAGGCGGAGGGGTGGGGGCCCGGTGTGGATCTCTCAGACCCTCCGCCCCCTGCCGACAGCGGCTGAGGCCGGGCTCCAGGAGCGGCGGGTGTACGCAATTCACCTGCGGCGCTACAACGACGCGCTGCTCATCCACGACACAGTCCGCGCGGTGGACGCCCTGACTATGCTCCAGGATTTCTACGACAAGGAGCGCGCCACCAAAGTCCAGATCCTGCGTGCCGAGCGCTGGCTGCTGGAACTGTTCGAGGGTGAGGCACGGGGTGGGGAGGTGGACACCTGACAAGTGGTCGAAAGCCACCCCGGGCACCGGGGTGCCTACGCAAGATGGGAAGGTGCCGGCGGCGTAAGTGCCGGGACTCTGTCTTTCTCACTTTTTTCTTTTTAGGAGAGTTGTGTTTTGTTTGTTTGTTTTTGCTTTAGGGCGTGTGCGCTCACCAGAAAGATAGAGACAGACAGAAAGTGAGACAGAAAGCGAGAAATTACCCCCCAGGGGTATGGCCACGCTGCAATCCCTTCTCCTCCATTCTCCTCTCGGGATCTTGGGCACGCACGCACACGCGCCCGGCGTGAGTTTAAGCCACCAGGTCCGGGACTCAAACCACAGTCGACTATGTGGGAGTTCAGCGACATAGCCATTACGCCAACTGCAGGTCCCTCTTTTTTCTTCTTAGTTTGCTATGGGTCACATAGGGTTGCTAGAGAGAGAGAGTGAAAGAGGAGAAAAATGAGAAATCAACCCCAGGGGGTTGGTCATGCCACAGTCCCTTCTCCATTCTCTTGGGATTTTGGACCTGCGTGCATGTGTTCGCACATACACACCAGGTGTGACTCTCAAGGTGGCGCGTCCAGGACTCAGCTGCACAGTTGTCTATGTGGGATCCGGCTACCCCAGCCTCCACATCAGCTGCTGGCCTGGGGTATGATTTTTCTAATCAAAATCCAAAGCCTTGGGTATGATAGATTTATTTCTTTCTCTGTGCAAGTTTGCATAGTTATAAAAACTAATCCAAGCTGGGACCAGTGGGTGGTGTGGTGACTAAGATATTGGATTCCCACATGGCTGACTATGGTTGGAGTCCTGGAAATCTGTCTCTCTCTGGAGAGCCCATGTGCCTTATGGCAAACAAACCCAAAAAGCCTACAAAACAACAGCTAGTCCATGTTATTGAAAATCTAAGGGTGGGGGACCAGCAGGTGGCATGGTGGCTGGGGCACAGGACACTCCCACATGGCTGATCGCAGTTCGTGTCCCAGACCGGGTGGCTTGCTTTCTCACTTTCCCTCTCAGTGTGTCTCTCTCTGGTCAAATGAAAATAAATGAATTAATAAATAAAATAAATAATTTAAATAAAATCTAGGGTGGTAGTACCTTCAGACTGGGAAAGCAAGACTGAACATCAAGGACGAACTGTAAGGTTGGAAGCCTCAGCACAGGCCAGAGGTCAAGGGACCTGCCGTCCAGGCCACCCCCAGTAGCAGAGGTCGGCATGAACAGCTCAGCGGGGGCAGTGGATTGCTCAGACCCTGCGCCTCCTGAGAACGGGTGCTGGTCTGAGGCATGTGAACTAAGGTTTCTACATTGTATGCCCTGATATATTGGGGTGTCAATACGGGGTGCAACAGACAGCAGTAGGGGTGGGACCTGTTTGGGTGGAACATTTGGAGATGGTGCTTAGCCACTGAGGCCCTACAGGGAAGGGTGACCAGGAAGACGAGAGGTGGAGCAGGGGCTGGGGGGCCACTCAGCCCCTGTATACCCTGCCGGGAGCAGGTGCTTAAGAGTGTCTTTGGTGCCAGTTGAGGGACAATTGAGCAGAAGAGGTAGGTCTCCTCCTCTCCAGTCCCTCTGCAGTCCTGCAGCAATAGCCCTGTGGGCACCTCGCCCTCAGTTCCCCACCCACCCCCAGACCTGAGTCTTGTGCCTGTGTTTTGGGTTTCGGCAGGCCACAGGAATGCACTGACCCGCTTGGCAATTACTGGCCCAGAGAACCCCAAACTGGAGATGCTGGAACAAATCCTGAGGAATCAGTTCGGGAGCCCCAACAGCCCAAGCAGCCCTCGGGGCATCATCTTCACCCGCACTCGCCTGAGCACTCACTCGCTCCTGCTCTGGCTCCAAGAGCAGCCCAGCCTGCAGGCGGCCATCAGGGCTCAAGTGCTGACTGGTGCTGGGAGCAGCAGCCAGAACACCCACATGACCCAGGTGTGGGTTTCGGGGAAGCTGCTGGGGCTGGGGAGAAAGGGCAGGGGACAGGGCCTTTAGCCCAGAGAAGGAGGTTGACTATCCCCAGGCCAGGGGGCAGAGAGCTGGGGGCTACTGAGATCCTTGCTGCTGAAGGTTCTGCAGTCTGGAGCTCCATCGGGTCAGAGGAACAGGAGCTTGCCAGTCTGTAGGCGCAAAGGTGATGATATAGTTAGTTCCTAGGGCAGCGGACTGGGACTCTGGGGACCCATGCAGAGAGAGAGTTTGGCCTGGGAGTCGTTCCTAGGTAGAGGGGCAGAGACCCTTAGGTATCCCAGAAGAGATAGGGGTTGGACGGGCACCTGAGAAGATGGGCAAGCCCCTGGGGCACTTGGAAGTAGAGGTGTAATTCAGGGTCCCTAGGGAAGTGGGTGAGATTGGGAGAGAAGGGCTGAAGCAGAGGCTGCTCTGGCAGGGGGTAACCTGAAGCCACCTCACATACTGTATCCTCTTTGTCTGATTGGTCCACCCCAGAGAGACCAGCAAGAAGTGATCCGGAAGTTCCGGGTTGGTACCCTAAACCTCTTGGTGGCCACAAGTGTGGCGGAAGAGGGCCTGGACATCCCCAAGTGCAACATGGTGGTGCGCTATGGGCTCCTGACCAACGAAATCGCCATGGTGCAGGTGCTCCAGCACGCCCCTCCCCAACAACCCTCCAAGTAGCCTATGTGGGCTGCCAGTCCCACTCAGGCCCCTCTGGGTCTCTCTGCCCAGGCAAGGGGCCGTGCCCGGGCCAGTCAGAGCGTGTACTCGTTTGTGGCCACTGAGGGCAGCCGGGAGCTGCGGCGGGAGCTGACCAATGAGGCACTGGAGAGACTGATGGAGCAGGCAATAGCCATGGTGCAGAAGATGGACCAGGCTGAGTACCAGGCCAAGGTCTGTGGGCAGCCTGCATGCCCTACAGGGAGGGGTGGGCGAGGACGCGCTGCCTGGCAGGGCTCTGAGCGTATACACAAATCGTGTCTCCTGCTACCTTCCTTTCCTCCTCCCTCCCTTTCCTCCTGGGGAGAACTTGGCCTACCTGGGGAAGGTTTGAATTGAGAGAGGGATGGTGGTGGCTGGTCTCCAGGAGGTCTTGAGAACAGGCCTTGCCTAGAGCTTTTAAATTCATCCTCATCACCAGATACTGCGTGTGTTTGCAGGAGCCGCCTTATGGTCTTTCTGAAACCAGGCAGAAGGGAAACACACACGTACGAGATAGGTCCGGAACCAGGACTTGCCTCAGCTCCCTTGAGGCACAGTTGCCATTGTCCAGCCTTGTCCAGGGCGATCCCTGTTTACTCCTGTTGTCTCTGCATAATTTTTTTTTTTTTGAGAGGTTTTTGCCGTAGGGCGCGTGCGCTCACCAGAAAGATAGAGACAGAGAGACAGAAAGAGAGAAATCACCCCCCAGGGGGGATGGCCACGCTGCAATCCCTTCTCCTCCATTCTCCTCTCGGGATCTTAGGCACGCACGCACATGCGCCTGGCGTGAGTTTAAGCCACCGTGTCCGGGACTTGAACTCCAGTTGACTACATGGGAGTCCAGCAACATAGCTGTTAGACCAACTGCTGGGCCCTCGGCTTAATTATTAATGTTCCCTTGTGACAGAGACAAAGAAGTAACTTTGAATGACATCCTCCAAAGAGGGGGAAAAGATTCAGCTAGAAAGCTGGACCCTTTTCATTGTTCTCCACCCCCCCACACACACACCATAATATTCTCTCCACATGAATGTGTAAAATAAATTTTGAAAAAAGGAAAAACAAAAACAAAAACCCTGAATGGATTTAAAAAGGTTTTTGCACTAAAATAAACTTGTAGTTAAATTTAAAAATATTAATAATTCCACAGAGCTTCTAAGAGTTCCAGGGAGGGCTAAGGAAAGTCCCTCTGGGTACAAAGGATCTGAGGGAACAAAGGATCTGTGGGATCCTTTTATCCCCCTGGGAGCATTCCTGGGTCAGGTCTCTTGGACCCCAGACATTGCCAGTGTCCCCTCCCACTCAGATCCGGGACCTGCAGCAGGCAGCCCTGGTCAAGCGGGCACTTCAGTCGGCCCAGCAGGAGAGTCAGCGGCAGCAGTTCCCCGCGGACCGTGTGCGGCTCCTCTGCATCAACTGCACGGTGGCCGTGGGCTACGGCAGCGACCTGCGGAAGGTGGAGGACGCCCACCACGTCAACGTGAACCCCAACTTCTCGTAAGACCTATGGAAGGGGGTGTCGAAGGGAGGTATGGGGTGGCGGACTGAGAATCCCTCCCATCCACAGTGTCTTCAGGGTCCAGGAGATCAGAAAACAGTTGAACAAACCCTGAGTTTGAGTTTTCACAGCAGTCTGGTCAGACAGGTTTTATCGCCACCCCGTTTTCCAGGCAAGGAAACAGAAGCTCAGAGAGGCTCAGGGACTTGTCCAAGTCCCCACAGCCACTGTGTAATTAAACAAGGACTGGAATTCAGGGTACCCAGTGCTGAGAGGCCACCAGCTGGCCCCTAGTCTTACCGGGGACACTGGGCGAGGCTGGCCCTGAGCCGTTCTCCCGTCCTTTGTTTCCTAGAGGGTAAGCACCCTCCACGTGCCGCCTGTTCTCTAAGTAACGACACATTATTCATTCGCTGCAGGCCAGCCCACTGTGCCAAGGACACACGGGTCTCTCATTCGAGGAGGCAGCATTTCCACCAGGTCTCTAGAGTGGGCTGTGTTTGAATGAAAAAAATGAGGCCAACAGGTAGCATGGAGGTTAAGGCTGACTGTGAGGTTCGAGTCTCAGACCTGGTAGCTTGAGAAACACAGGCCACGTATGCGTGTGTGCCCAAAATCCCTACAGAAATGGAGAAGGGATTGCGACATGGCCATCCCTCTGAAGGGTGATTTCTCACCCACTGCCCTCTCTGGTGAGTGTACACACCCTATAGCAAAAAAATTTTTTAAATAAGAGGGACCCCAAAAAAAAATAATAAGAGGGACCCACAGATGGCATAATGGTCGCATCACTGGACTCCTACATAGTTGAATGAGGTTTGAGTTCCAGACCCGGCAGCTTA
This sequence comes from Tupaia tana, assembly GCA_026018925.1. NCBI lineage: Eukaryota > Metazoa > Chordata > Mammalia > Scandentia > Tupaiidae > Tupaia > Tupaia tana. Next base: position 48,777,156 of record JAKSZU010000011.1, on the reverse strand, counting down.
AAACTCACTCCAGGCACATGTGCATGTGTGCAGGGGTGATTTCTCATTTTCTGACTCTCTGATGAGCGCAGAAGCCCTACAGCAAAAATCTCTCATAAATAAAATAAGAAAGAAAAGACGAGTAGGAGGTGAGTCTAGGCAGGGGTAGAGGAAAGCACCAGGGCAGGGGTGGTTCCAGCTGACCTGAGTGGAAGGGACTGTGAACAAGATTCAGAAGGAGGGACTGGCAGGTGGTGTGGTGGTTAAAGGCACTGGACTCCCACATGGCCGACCACCATGTGGACCTGTTTGAGTCCTGGACCTGATGGTGGCTCGCTCGCTCGCTCTCTCTTTCCTTCCCTCTGCCCCTCAAATTTAAATAAATAAATAAAGTTAAATAACAATAATTCTTAAAAAAAAAAAAAAAGACTCAGAAGAAAGAGACTAGCCTTGAAGGCCAGCCCTGAAAGTTGAGCTTTTATCCAAGAGGCAACAAAGAGTGTTGGGTAGACTTTGAACAAGAGGATGCCAGGGCAGATTTACAGTTTTAGATCACTCTGGCTCTTGGTGGGAGGGTGGAGGCAGGGAGAGCTTCTCGGAGACATAAAAGCATCCAGGTAGGTGAAGCTAAGGCCTGAAGTTGGGCAGAAGGGACTGGAATGGAGGCAGCATAGGCAGAGCTTACCGGGTGCTGGATTTCCTGGCCCTGGGGAGTCTATGTGTGTTGACAAGCAAGAAGGCCTAGGTCCCAGTGAAGGCCCAGCCAGTGGGAGGGCACGAGATCCAGGGTGAGGGCTATCCCATGAGGTCTGTTCCTCTCCAGGGTCTACTACACTGTCTCCCAAGAACCTCTGGTCATCAACAGAACCTTCAAGGACTGGAGGCCTGGGGGGGCCATTAGCTGCAGCAACTGTGGGGAGGTAAGTACTTGGGCCATTTCCCAGGCCTCAGTCTTCAGAAGGCTTCATTCAGATGGGGAGATAGCCCCCACTACAATGGGTAAGATGACCCCAGTCTGAGGAGGGTGGTCTAGCCCCTGTCTGAGGGAGCCCATGTGTGAGGGAGGTGGGAGACACAGACCCTGTATTCATGGAATTCCACCTGGAGAACAGAAGCCCAGTGTGAAGGCAGAGACCAGACCCTGCCTGTCTCTCCTGCAGGCCTGGGGTATGCAGATGATCTACAAGTCAGTGAAACTGCCAGCGCTCAAAGTCCGCAGCCTGCTGATGGAGACTCCGAATGGGCGGATTCAAGCCAAAAAGTGGTCCCGCGTACCCTTCCCTGTGCCTGACTTCAACTTTGTGCAGCACTGTGCCCAGAACCCCACCAACCTCTCCGTGGACTGACCACCTTGTCACTGCAGTGCCCAGCTCAGACTGCAGGGGGCAGGAGAGTCTGCAGCAGCCATCTTCTTCCCCTGGGCAAAGCCTGGGTCCAGGCCACTCGGTCCTCGTTCTCAGCGGTCAGCTCTGGGCACACTGCTGACCGGCCACAGAGGAACTCCAGGTGCCTGGGTCGGCGGGGCAGGGCAGGGCTCCCGCCATCAGAAAGCAACTAGAGTCACAGCTCAGCCCCAGACCCACCTCACGTGCACAGACACTTTCATAGACACCGGGTGGAGTGGGGGTGGGGGGGAGAAACGAAGGCAGATTTGCCATATCATACTAGGAATCACGACATCCCAGCTCTGTCAAGGCCACTTCTGGTTTTTGAGACACTTAATTGAAGCAGGCTCGACTCCATCTTGGAGGAATGCTTCCGTTATAAACCGTTAGATTCCTATGACTAGGAACTTGCCATCTCTTCTTTTGTCTAAGAGTAAACAGAGTGATTAACGCTCCTATGGTCCTTAAACCCCACTAATCCTAGTTGCCTTAAGATAAGGTCCAGTTACCAGAGCTTGCCCTGAGCCCTGAAGACCATTAAAATTCCATGGTATACCCATCAAAATGATTAACCTGCTTAGTTTTGCTTCTGTAAGGGCTTCTGCTTTTACATTGTTAAACCCTACCCCCTACCCTTCTTCTTCTTCTCCTTTTTTTTTTTTTTTTTTTTTTTTCTGGAAGCCCACTGCACCTTACCCCCTTGTCATGTCATCCCAGACATGACAATGACTGTGCATTTTTGGCCTATGTAGGCTCCTTTCTCCTTTCACTTGGGGTTGCGGGGTTTTGACAGACATGAGCTCCCATGCTGCCAGCTTAATCAATAAACTTTCATTTGACAATGTCTGGATGTCCTCTTATTCTTGCTGATTAGACTATAACATAATGAATTAAAAATAAAACGTGTGATACTTAAAAACAACCTTATTCAGATATAATTGTTGTAAACACATACACGTATTTAGAGTGTGTGACTTGATAAGTTTTAACATGTTTGCTGAGCCACAATTGAAGTAAGGAATGTAGCCATCATCCCGAAAAGTTTCATGATTCCATGATAATCTCTACCTTCTACCTCGTAATCTCTCCATTCACCGCACTTACCTGCTTTGTGATCTTATTTTTATTAAGAGAGATTTTTTTTTTTGAGAGGTTTTTGCTATAGGGCACGTGCGCTTGCCAGACAGACAGAGACAGAGAGACAGAAAGCGAGAATCACCCCCCAGGGGGGATGGCCATGCTGTAATCCCTTCTCCTCCATTCTCCTCTCGGGATCTGGGGCACGCACACACATGCGCCTGGCGTGAGTTTAAGTCACCGGGTCCAGGACTCTAACTGCGGACGACTACATGGGAGTCCAGCAACATAGCCATTACGCTAACTGCCAGTCCCTAAGAGAGATTTTTGATATAGGGTGCATGTGCTCGCTGAGGAGGCAGAGAAAGAGAAATCACCTCCTGGGTGGATGGCCATGCCTCAAACCCTTCTTTCAGGATTTTGGGAACACATGCCTGGTGTGAGTTTTAAGCTGCCGGGTCTAGGACCTGAATTACAGTCAACTACTTGGGAGTCCAGCGACTTAACCATTGTAACCATTACACCATCTGCTGCCTCTGGTTTTATGGTCATCTTAACGTTAGAAGGGTTTTTTTGGCTGGTCCGAGTGCAGTGGTGTTTACAACTAATTGATCACAGCCAGTTACAGATTCCTTTGTTCCTTCTCTACTCCCACTGCTTCACTTGACTAGAAAAAAAAAAAAAAAAAAAAGAAAAAAAAAAAGAAAAAAAAAAAAAAAGAAGAAGGGTTTTTTTTTTTTTTTTTAAAGAATTATTTAACTTTTAATTAATTTGTTTATTTATTTTTGACCAGAGAGGGACAGACAGAGAGAGAGAGGAGGAAAATGAGAAAGCAAGCTGCCAGGTTAGGGACTTGAACTGTGGTTCGCCATGTGGGAGTCCAGTGCCTTAAGTACTACACCACCTGCTAGCCCCTTTAATATTAGAAGTTTTAAACACCCTTCTATTGAGTTGTTGGGAAAGTCATGACACATTTTTGCACAGAAAAACAGAAAAGTATGTCACGACAACCTAATAGGACCATCAAGAATGTGAGGCCTTGGCCCAGCGGTGGCAGTGCAGGCAGTAGGTTGTTGGTATGTGATGCTGAAGACGATATGGGAAGGCTCCTGGTTCAAATCCCAGCTCTACCCAAGCATGCTGGGCACACCTGTAATCCTAGCTGACTGCAGGGCCAGGGCAGGATCACATGGTGAAGACCCTGCTGGGGGGCTCTGCCCTCTCTACCCCAAATAGGTTCCAGCCCTAATACCTCCCAGCCCATCTTCCCTTAATGCTCAGGTCCTCTCCCCAACTCAGCTGAGATCCAGGATTGGAGGGGTGGGCTCAGGTACACACACACACACACACACACACACACACACATACACACACACGGTGGGGGGGGAGGGGGGAGGGAGAATGACAAAGGCCTCAATTTGCTGTTCTCATTCTAACAAAGAAAAAAAAAGGCAAGATCTAGGTTGATTCTTCAGGGAAAGGGCTATTTCTGTAGTAAGAGGCCCAGCAGGCAGGAGTCACCTTCAAGAGGAAGGAGGGGCTAGGGCAGAGATTTGACAGCAGGACGGCAGTTCTTCAGCCAGCTAACCTCCTTCCCGCCTGCTCCACCCTGGTCCTGCCTCAGGGGAGACAGAATGCATTTTCTTTGCTCAGCTTGGCCTCTTGTCTGATCAGGGGCTGGGATCCCAGTTGGTCCTTCTGGCTTCAACCACCCAGAGAGTGTACCTCTCTTCCCCAGGACCCCTCTTCCTCTTCCAGTCCAGCGTCCCTTGGCTCTGGCTCCAGCAGGCTCCCTCTCCTGCCTCCTTGTCCATCTCTGCCTTCTGCCTAGCTGCCCTACTGTGCCTCCAATCATTATTCCCCTGCCAGGAACGTGCCTTTTACAGGTCAATAAAATTAGCGACTAGGGGCAGAGAGAGGGGGGCAGAGGCCTAGGGGTGCTAAGCTCAATGGCCTTGAATGTGGCTGGACTCACGGAGTCTGGACGCCTGACATTCCAGGGCTAAACAGTGACAGCTGAGAGACCTGAGCTGGCGGTGGGGACAGAGGCAGGGCTGTGTCGCAGGGAGAGAGATGGGCTGAGGATAAAGATGACCTGGAGGCCCAGTGTTACCCTCAGCGGCCTAAGCCCCTGCGCACCTGACCCCGGCCCATCCAGGAGACCGTACCTTTCGAGGAGCCCGGTCCCATCTCCCATCCGCCCTGCCAGGCTGGGGGAACTTGGGCTCAGACAGAGGGGGAACCTCAGGCAAGGAGAGGTTTTTGGACTTTCTTCTTCGTGTGAGGGGTTTTCACACGGAGTCCCTGGCTCCGGGACATCAGAGCAAAGGTGGCCTGAAGGAAGGGATTTCACCAGGTCCCCAGAACCCAGGTGTCCTCACTTCCCAGCCCTCGGAGGAAACGGCCCTCCATAGTGGCCCGGATACTCCCCTTCTGCTCCCCACCTGGAAAAGCCGGCCCACCCCACCGGGTCGAGACACGGGGTGGGGCGGGGCCGCGGCTCCCCCTCCCAGCCCCGCCCCCGAGCCGGGCCCCGCCCCCTCCCCAGCCCGAAGCCGCCGCGCTTGAAGCGAGGCGAGAGCAGGTGGCCGCGGCGGCTCGGTCTCTGCCCCGCAGGTAAGACAGCGGCGCGGGCTGGTCCCCGCTGAGGGCCTCGAGGGCAGCGCGGGAGAATAAGACAGCTCCTGGTACCTCTCCGTTCCCCTCCTCTCAAAACTGGGGGAGCCCGAAGGTCAGTGAGGGAGGGCATCCCTAACTTGGCTCTGCGCACCGACGTTGGGTATCCACTGCGTGCGACTAACTGGGGAAGTTTGAGGGTCCTGACTGGGAGCCCGAATGCCAGCGCGGGGGGTAGGATAGGGCAGAGCTGGGCTTAAGGCAGGCAGTCTTGGGAAGGGGAGCACGTTGAGGGTGGTGTCTGTGGGACTCCACAGTCGGGAACCTCAGTGACTCCCGGTGCCCCTACCTCATCCGAGCGCAGCATCTTCCCCCTGGTCCGAAGTGATGGGATGACCCAAAGGCTTCTGTTCTGAGACAGCCACATGAGGTAAGAGCCGCTGCCATAGCGGAGTTTTCTGGTGAGCCCTAAGGCACCTGCATCAGTCATTTTCACTTGGGTACAGGCGTGCCCTCGTGGGTGAGGGTCGTGAGCAAGGACCACTCAGAAGTCTTGGGGGGCCCAGCTTGGGGTTTGAGTAGATCGGTTCTCTGTGGGTGTCCCAGAGCCGGGTGGAGGAGATGGTAGGTCTTATTGTAGACATGGGGAGCATTTGCACTCTCCACGTTGGGACTTGGACTGTAGGAAAAGGGATCTCAAGGAAGGCCTCCTGGAAGAGGAGGCCCTGGACTGGCAGCTTGTGATGCTGAGAGCTCTGAGCCACAAAGAGTGGCAATCTCTGGGCCTTGGTGCTGGGTGGGGTCGAGTAGAGGATCCTGGGCTGCAGAATGGAGAGAAGTCTGGATGCTTCCAGGATCCAGCCAGGATCCCAGGGGCCCTCCAGAGGGCATCACATGCCTTTGGACACACAGAGGGGACAGCTGAGGAGAAGAGCTCCCTCGTCCATCAAGATTCCCCATTTCACTGTCTCCTCCCGCCACACAAACCATCACTGTCGGGAAATTCTCTCTCACGTCTGACCTTGTTCCCTTCTGCTTGTGTGCCAGCTGCTTGCTGGCAGTGTGTTCTAGTGGGCAGAGTGGGGGCTTTGGGGACAGCTAGTCTTGAGTTCTGTCACCTCTACCTACTGTGTGGGCTTGGGCAAATTGCTTACCTACTGAGTTTGCTTCCTCACCTGTAAAATGGGGTAATAATAGAATCCAGCTCACGAGGTGGCTGCAGGGATGAAACGAGAACGCACGTGTGGAGCCCTTAGTGCAGTGGCTGGCGCCTGCAAGGGCTCAACAAGTGTAAGTGTCCCCTAACGTGGAGGACAGCAAAGCCGATCTGCGGGGGGTGGGGGCGGGTACAGGTTTTTTTTAAATCTTGGCCAGAGAGAGTGATGCCCTTCACCACCTCCCCCGGCCCCTGCCCCCTGCTGGTCCCTAGATTTCTGGACCCGTCTGGGCTCCCCATGGCCCCTCACCTCTCACTTAGTCACCCTATTTGTGTTGCCTTTTTGTCTCCGGGTGGGGAGGGGGGCAGTGGGAGTCCACTTGGGGCTCTGCCTCAGTTGAACAGGCTCTGACTTGGAGACCCAACCTGAAAATAATGCCCTGCTGTCATCACCTCCCCACCCTCCCCACCTCCAGAAATCCACAGGTTGGGATCAAGCCCTGCTAAATTTTTCCAGGAAGATAAATAATACAAGTGACTGAAAGTCCTGTTTGGGGGTTGTCCAAGCTGCCCTCCAATGGAAAGATAGCTTTAGGCCCTGGCCCAAGCTCTGGAGGCTGCCAGGGAAGGCTGGGTTCAGTAGCACCCTTAAGTCTGGACGGGGGGGGGGGGGGGGGGGGCGTTCCCTAAGCTGGGCACTTCCAAAGGCTCCATCTGGCCCTGCTTGGGCCAGCCCTCTCCTGTGGGTTGAGGGGTCAACAGGGCCCCCTTCATGACCCCACACCCCGTATCTGTGACTCTGGCATCCCTGCCCAGATAGTCACCAGTTGATTGTCAGCCACACCAGCCTTTTCTCTGCGTCTCTTCTCAAGACGGGTTATGCCTCTGGTGCATCCCTTGGCCCAAGGGACAGCTAAGGGGTGGCTGTTTCCAAGGGGTATAGATGGAATTAGGACATGAGACTGGGTGGCCTCACACATGTATGGATGTCCCTTGTGCACAAAGGACCTGGCAGTAGGAAGGAGGATGGCTGGGGCCAAGGTGGAAGTGAACTTTCTCTAGACAGTGTCTCCCAAGACGCAGAGAAATCTAAATTTGTACCTTCTAGGTCATTCCAAAGGTGTAATTGTCAAGGCAGGAGGTTAGAACATATTTTATTTAACAGTTTGTTAGCCTGATGTATAACTTAAACATGTAGGTGTATGTCTGCGGGCCACCGTGTGTCCTCTGGCTCCAGGTCTTGCAAATGTTACAGGGGGCATGGCTGGGCCTCTGATGGTGACTGCCATTTGGTTCATTCTCCCCCTGCCCCCAATATAGTAGCGTCCCTTTGAAACTGGGCTTAGGGCATGCTCACCTGGATCAGGAAGGAGTTGCAAGGTGAAATGAAGATTGTCAGTTGTCATCATTAGGCTGTTCCCCCCTTGGGCCTCCTGACCTCATTCTCCACCCAAAATTGGGGCAAGGTTTTGAAAAGGTCCCGTGATGCTTGAGAGGGAAAGGATGGGGAAGGGAGGCTGCTAATTCTGCGAGTGCGGTGAGGGTGCAGGGTACTCACTGGGTGTGGAGAGCAAGGAGTGAGTTAAGTGGGGCTTCAGTAGCAAGAGAGAGGGACGCTAGACTGGGAGAGGGACTGGGCTCCGCCGTCACTCCAGCTGCCCTTCTCAGAGGGGCTGTCCCCATGGCCAGCAGAGGCTGTGTCTGTAATGTGGGTTCTCCTGAGTCTGGGTCTTGGGTTTTGGCTGGGGAGAGAGTGGGGACCAGCTGGCCAGACAGCAGGGGTCGTCCCTGGTGGGAAGGAATGGCATGTTGGTCGTGACAGTAGTTGAGTGCCCCGGGGCACCTGGCCATACCGTCTGTTTAGGAGAGGTGCTCGACCTTTTCTGTGGCCATCCCTGCTCACTCATTGATTCTGATTGGGCTGCTCCAGGACCAACCTGCCACCTTGGTGCTGTGAGGTGCTGATGGAACTGGAGACAGCCACACATGCGCACTCACACACAGGCCACAGTCTCACCCAGGCACGCCCACCGACCTCCACTAACTCACATGCTTCCGGGCGTGGCCTCAGGTGTGGAGATCCTGGCACAGGCAGTGTGTAGACTCAGCCTCACCACCGTCAGCCTCAATCCCCTGACTCAGTGACTTTTCATTCACCTTGGGTGACCCTCCAGCTTCGGTGGCTGAGGGGTGGCTTACTTGAGTATGGCTAGGGGCCAGACCCCTGCAGCGGTTCTGTGTTGGAGACAGGAGGCAGCAGCACTGCCCCCCTGGGACCACCTCCAAGTCTCCCAGGAGAGCATCCCCAGGCCCGGGTCCCACTGTCCTTGCGTAGCTCTGTGGCCTCTTTCTGCCTCTCGCCTGTGTGCCTGGCCCTCTGCCTGCTGCTGCGCCCTGACTGTCCCCGCTCTCATGTCTTTCTTTCCTCTCCTGTCTTTCCTGTTTCGCTGTGTCTCTGTGTCTTTGTCTTTCTCTTTTCCTGTTCCTTTATCTCTATCTCTGTATGTGTCTGTCTCTCAGTCTCACTCCCGCTGCCTATCCCTTCTGTGTCTCTCTGTCTGTCTCTCACTATCTCAGTCTCTCTCTTGGCCTGCCTATCTCTCTCTCACACACACACACGTTCACTCTCAGTCTCTCTCTGGCTGTGTAGCTGTCTCTGTGGTTCAGTTTTTCTGTGTCTGTCTCCATCTCTTCTCTCTGTCGGCCTTGGAGTCTGGGTGTGTCTCTGACTCTTACTCCCTTCAGGAGTCCCAGGGGAACAAGACAGCCCATTGAGTCCAAGTCACAGAAGAAGGTGGCAAAGCATCCCCTGGGGGGCTGCCAGCACTTTTAGGCAACCCCCAGCAAGTAAGCAGGAGGGGAAATCTCAGAGGAAGGGTCTCAATTCATCTTCCCCAACTCTGTTGAGAACTTGGAGGTTCCATCCAGATTCTGAAGTGCTGTTTTTCAGCCACAAGGCCCAGGGTCATAGGCCTGGGAGCAGGGCTTGGGGACAGAGCCCTTGTCTGTCCAGTTGGCCTGCTTGCCCTTGGGTAGAGAGAAGGGTGTTGGAACTGGGAGCTCCCTCAGAAGAGGCATTGACCAGAGCGGGGCTGAATTGACACTTTTCTTTTTCCTCGAAGCAGCCAAACTCAGCCCACCCACCCCAGGCCCCAGCTTCCTGCTCCAAACCACCGCTGTGCTCCCCACCCTGTTCCAAACATTTCCGCCAACTGCTTGAGCCGCGGGGCCTGTTTAAACAGCACCCCTGCCCCTCCCCGGCCTTCCCACCCCAAAGGCCTTCCCACCCCAAAGGCCTCCCTAGGTTGCCGTGGCTTCTGCATAGACGCTGCTGTGTTGGCTGTTTATTTGACTAAGGTTTCCTTGGGTGTGGCGAGAACTGACTCCACAGATCCCTCTCCCCACTTCAGATGCCCAGGCAAGGGGCCAGGCCCGGGGCAGCCTTGCCTCCACTGCCCTCCGCGCCCTCCCTGGACTCCTGATGCCTCTCCTACATCCCCAGGCCCCAGACCTCTCCCCTGATCTCAGCTCTGTTGTTTCCTACATCTGATGCCAGCTGACTCCCTCCCCTGCCCCGAAGTTGACAGCTCCGGCCCTGGAGAGGCAAGATGGGAGTTATGGAACATTCCCCTGTCCCCCGATGAGAGCTGGAACCCTTGAGTTTTCTGGGGGTTCCCGAAGACACATACATGGGCCGTGGTCTTCAAATGTGGGAGAAGTCTGCTCACCTCCCTACCCTCCCTGCTGGTTGAGACTTGAGCCCTGATACAGTGAGCCTCTGTCATGGGAAGAATTCTCTCAGGAGGTTGGGGCTCTTCCCACGCTCTATCTCCAGAACACCCTCCCCAGGCCCCTGACACTCCAAGGGGTCTTTCTGTCCCTGATTTTGTGCAGAACTTTACTGTCTACAGAGCGGCCTCATCCCACCCTGTGGGGACCTGCAGGGGTAAAAGTTCTCTTTGCAGATGGTGAAACAGAGGGCAAAGCAACTTGCCCAGAGTCACTCTTCCAGCAGAGTCTAGACTCAAACCCATGTCTTCTCACTTTGCATAGCCAAGGCTCCCCTCCAGATTATGCCAGAATCTTCTGCCTTAGACAGAAGAAACCTCAGGCTGCAGCCCCCTTTCGGCTCTCCCTGAACCTTACCCTCCCCCGTGTCTCCTCCATCTCCACAGACCCATGATGGAAATGCCTGGTTTCCATGCCTCATCTGGGGAGGGGGTGTCGGGGCAGGTAGCATTCCTGCGACCTCGTTCTGAGTTCTGCTGTCCTAGTTAGCAGCATCCTGAGGGGAGAGGGACAAGAGCAGCTATTAGAGATGGTTCCAACCATCTGGGTGCTAATTGGGAATGTGACTGTCCCTAGGTTGAGACTGGGGACAGCTATTCCGGGTCTGCAGGATGAGGTGTGGGGGTGGAGAGGCCAGAGGGGGGGGATCAGGAAGTTTCCCCAAATAGCCTGGCCAGCAGCCAAATGTGGGAGCCAGGCCCCAGGGGGGTGTCCCAGCTGGAGAGCAGCTGGCCTATTGGCACATGAACCTGCTCCTTGGAAAGATGGGCAAGGGGCAAAAATGGAACAGGACTAGGTTTATCTCCTCTTTTCTTCCTTGGAACTTACTGTCCTGAGTGAGGGGGTGTGTCTCCACCCTGTTCCTCTTCTCTCTCAAAGGTCCCATCTACCCCGGTCCATTGCCCTGCCCCTTATCCCAGTGATACCGACTCCTTCACTCTTTCAACAAGTATGTATATTGAGCACCTACTCTGTGCGCTTGCTAGGCCCTGGGCATGCAAAGAACAGGACAGGGGAATAAGAGACTAAGAGAAGGCAGGAAGGAAATCCACCTCAGGGAGGGCAGTGAAGGAAGGCCTGGCATGGAGGTGACACGTAAGCATCAGTTGTGAGAAGAGGGAGGAAGCAGCCAGAAGGGAAAGAGCTCACGCCAAAAGGACAGGCTTCGAGAAAGCTCCTGGGTGCCGGAGAGTTTGCTGAGCTCCAGGGACAGAAGAGCCAGTGTAGCCCAGAACATCAGAAGCAAGGTGGGGAGTCCTATCCAAACAGATCGAAGGGGCACAGGATATTTTGACCTGGACATTTTGACCCCAGGGATGTTTTGAATGTAAACACTTTAAGCCAAAGCATACCAGTACTGAAGAAGTTTTATGGAAGGTGTTTTCCAGCTTGAACTCTAGTTAGCCAACTTAATTCCTTGATTGGATTTTTCAGGTTTTTTATTTTTTTCTCTATGTGCAGTTAAACAAATTCCTATTTTTAAAAAAGAAGTACTTATTTAACTTGATTCATTATTATTATTTTTTAAATTTGCTATAGGGCATATGCACTCACCAGAGAGAGAAAAAGTGAGAGAAAGCAAGCTACCAAGTCGAAGACTTGAACTGCAGTTGGCCATGTGGGATTCCGGTGCCTTAACTGCCATGCCACTTGCTGTACTTTTTCTCATGTACTTTTTATCCCATCTTAATTTTCCCCAAACTATTTTGATCAGTATTCTTTTTTGAGAGGTTTTTGCTCTGGGGCATATGAGCTCGCCAGAAAAGCAGAGAGAGAGACAGAAAGCAAGAAATCACCCCCCAGGGGGGATGGCCACGCCGCAATCCCTTCTCTTCCATTCTCCTCTCGGGATCTTGGGCACGCACGCACGCACACCCGGCATGATTTTAAGCCACCAGGTCTAGGACTCAAACTGCAGTCAACTACATGGGAGTCCAGTGACATAGCCATTACACCAACTGCTGGTCCCAATCAGTATCTATTCTGTGTGCGTTAAACTGCCAAGACTTGATTCATCCATCACTTTGGAAGCTGTAGGCTTTTTTAAAAAATTATTTATTTATTTATTTCCATTCATTATTATTATTTTTTAAATTTTACCAGAGAGAGACAGAGAGAGGAAGGGAAAGCGAGAAAGCAAGCCACCAGGTCTGAGACTCGAACCATTGTCGGCCATGTGGGAATCCAGCACCTTTAACCATCACACCACCTGTCAGCCGCCGGGAACTTTAAGCTTTTAATACTAATCCCTATTATAGTGCAATTGAATGCATAACCCCCTCCGATTTTGGAAGATTTTTAAAAATAAATAAATAAAAAGGTCTGTGGTCAAGATGTGATTCTTTTGGGGCCAGCCCTATGGCCTGGCGGCTAAGGGAACTGGATATCCCAGGGCCACCACGCACTTGGAATCCCAACCATGGCAGCTGAGAAAACGTGTTGGGCACTTGTATGTGTGTGCCCAGAATCCTGGTGGGGTGGAGAAATGGAGAAGGGATGGTGGCATGACCACACTCCATTGTGAGGCTTTTCTCCTCTCCCTCTCTCTCTGTCTCTCTGTCTCTTTCTGGTGAGAGAGCACCCTCTGACAAATTAGAAAAAAAAGCGATTCTTTTGTCCATGATAGTCAGTAACAAGGTTTCTTAGGTGCAGTTCTAGCGGCATCTGTGTTCCCCCCACCAGCGGTATTTTAGGGGGAGAGTTGTGTTTATCTCAGTCTGTGGGAGGGGCAGGCTGACAGAGGACTGGGAGAGGCCAGATCTTCCAAGCTGTGGTAAGGATTCTCCTAAAGTGAAAGAACCTCGTTCCAGTGTTGGCTCCGTGGTCTGATAGTTAAGGCAGCCATACCCCACCCACATAGCCAACTATGTGGTTTGAGTCCTGGCCCCAGTGACATGAAAACACAGCAAAGGGGCATGGTAGTTAAGGTGCTGGACTCTCCTGTGGCTGACCGTGGTTTGAGTCCTGGACCTGGTAAAAAATCATGCCAGGCACATGTGCATGTGTGCCCAAAATCCCAGGAGGAGAATGGAGAAGAAGAGATCGCAGCGTGGCCATACCCCCTGGAGGGTAACTTCTCATTTTTTTTTTCTCATTGTCTCTCTGTCTCTGTCTGTGCCCTATGGAAAAAATAAAAGAAAAACATACCGAAATGGAAAAGAAGAGATTGCAGCATGATTATACTCCATTGGAGGTTCTCTCTCTTATCTCTCTCTCGCAGGCACTCTCTAACAAATTTAAAAAAAAAAAAAGACAAACTGAATTCAGGTTGCACAGAGAATGGAACCAGGAGGGGAGCAGGTTGGGAAGTGGGGGCAGGTGGACCAGCGAGGAGGCTGTTCTGCCCATCCAGGTGGTAAAGAGAAGGCAAGGGACCAAAGAACAGAACGATTAGGAAGATAGAAAGGGCAGGGCATTTTCTGTCATCCTCACTGGAATCCCAGCTCAGCCCTCCCCACACACCCAGGTGACGTCCCCCAACCCTCAGCTTTCACCCCTTCTTCATGCTCTCATCTTCACAGCATTCAAGGCCCTTGGAACCCACCCCTGCAACCTATGCCTGAGTCTGGCTGCTAGGAGTTTGTGCAGGGTGGAGACCAAGAGCAAGGGTGTTTTCCTTGGGGCTCCCTCCTAGTCTGTCTCCTGAATGCAGCCAGGGGTGGTGGGGGATGCCCTGCTGAGGTTGGGGTGGGGTTGGAGGAGGGGTGGGGAATGGCCCTGAGTGGCCAGAGCAGCCGCAGACCTGGCCATGAAACAGACCCAGACACAGGGCGCTTGTCCTGCCTGTGGCTCCAAGCTCAGGGTGTGACCCTGGGCAGGGGCATAAAGGGGCCTCTGTCAGTGCAGGGCACTGTGCCCACCTGGGCCAGGCCAGGAGACTAGCGGGTGAAGAGGGGGCCCAGGGTGCTGGAAGGCTTAAGTGACCCAGACCCGTGATCTGAGCATCATCTGGCCAGATCACTGCCTCTCCTTGGTCCCCAGTCTCCTCACCTGGAAGATGGAGATCTTAATCCCAGCCTCCCTGTCCTGGATCATCCTCAGGACCCACTTTGTTAACTGACCGACTAAATGTTAAGCATGATTTAGTAAACACAGAGTGATTACCATATGCCTGTTTGCTAAACACTTTACGGATATTGACTCATCAATCCCCTTAATGACCTCCAAAGAGAGATACAACATCCTTATTTCACAGGTAGGGAACTAAGGCGTAGAAGGGGCCGAGCTTGCACAGCTAGGAAGTGGCAGAGGTAGGATTTAAACCCAGGCCATACGCTACTCTATGCTGCTCCAGGAAAGGAATGGGGTTTTATGGGACCAGCAGCTGGCGTAATGGCTATGTTGCTGGAATTCCATGTAGTCAAACACGGCTCGAGTCCCAGACCCGGTGGTTTAAACTCACACCAGATGCATGTGCGTGCGTGCCCAAGATCCTGAGAAGAGCATGGGATTGTGGCGTGGCCATCCCCCCTAGGGGATGATTTCTCACATTCAATCTCTCTCTGTCTTTCTCTCTCTTTCTGGCGAGCACACGTGCCCTATAGCAGAAACCTCTCCAAAATAAAGAAAAAAGAAAGTAATGGGGTTTTAGGCTAGGCCCCTGTAGGGGGCCTGATTCTTCATCAGGGATCGAGTGAGTATGGCGGTAGCATCTTTGCTTCAAGGAGTGTGACTGTACTCATCTCTCATCCCAGGGCTTGGTCCTTAGGGCAAGGCCAACAATGCAGTGGGAGGGGAAGAGAAGTCAGACTCCCTGGGAGGAATCTGGGGACTACAGACCCAGAGCAGGTGAAGGAAGCAGGTCATACCTTGCCACCTTCAGCCCAGCTGAGAGAGCAGCTGTCCCAAGTGGAGGCTGGGATGGGTTTGGTATTCCTTCAACAAGGACAAGTCACACCCTGCAGGGGGCCGGGCCTGGTGCCATGTGCTGTGCTCAAGCCAGTCCTACCGCGGCTGCCTGGGGTCCAGCTGGACCAGAATGGCATGGCGACCTCAGCCGAGGGCCCGAGGGTGATGGGAAGCCTCAAACTTCAAGCTAAGCCTAGGAGCAGGACCTGCCTGGGAAGGAAGGCAGGGCTTCCCGGGCTGAGGGCAAAGAGGTGAGACAGCGCTCACGGAACCAGCAGGTGGCCCCTGCGGAGTGGGTGGGCTCCGGACGTGGTGGGTTCTGAGGACCACGCTCTGGAGTTCGCACTCTTCTAGACCCATTTCTAGTTCTGGCTGTCTTCAGAATCCTCTGGGTGCTTATCAAAAAGGCAGGCACTGGACCTGGCCCTACACCCCTGAATCCAAGCCTCTGGGGTGGGGCCCAGCCCAGGATGCCTGACAAGTGGTTCCCACTCGTGGCTGTACATCGGGATCACCCAGGCCGTACCCCAGGCCAGTCCCCTCAGTCCCTGGGGAGAGCCTGGGCATTAGAATCTTTCGGAAGTGCCTAAGTGATTCTAGAGAGGGGCCATGGTCAGGGACCTTTAGGCAGACGTGTCCCTCATGTCAATCAGACATGAGTGAACTGTCCCTCCACAGAGAAGCCTTCCCTGGCCACCTGTCATCTTTAAGCCCTGTCCTCCCTGGCCACACATGAGGCCCACAGATTGTCCCAGCCCCACCTCCAGATTATAAGCTTTGCAAAGCCCCTCTGGATTCTTACTCCCAGCATGCAGAGTGGAGGCCTTGGCACACAGTAGGTGTTCAGCAAATTGTCTGTCGAGTAAGTTTATCAAGCCCCTACCTTATGCCAGACGCTACCCCTATATTACCTTCTGTTTCTCCCAGCAGCTCCCTGA
This sequence comes from Tupaia tana, assembly GCA_026018925.1. NCBI lineage: Eukaryota > Metazoa > Chordata > Mammalia > Scandentia > Tupaiidae > Tupaia > Tupaia tana. The sequence continues at coordinate 48,761,368 of JAKSZU010000011.1, read as the reverse complement.
AGTATGTACTATTGGGCCCATTTTACAGATCAGAGAGGTGACACAACTTCCTCAGTTCTGATGGCTCCAGAGTCCAGCCTCTGTCCTCTGCCTGCACTGCTTCCCAGTCAAGCCACCTGGAAGCTGGACCCAGGGCCTTGAGGGGGCATAGGACATACTGAGGACCTCCTTAGGGCATTTCTCAGAATCTCTGCTGCTTTGAAAGGCTTCCTTCTTCGTGGCCTGCAGTGGCTGTGGGCTGATGGGACAGGAGGATGCCTTGATGTGGTCACCAGTGGCTCCCTGGCCAACCATGTGGCCATGGCCCCACCATCTCCCTCAGGCAGTGGGTGTGGAGGGTCTCTCTCTGGTCCCAGGTGACCCCACTTTCTCAGGGACATCCCTCCCCTCCGCCTGCCTCCATCATTCTGAGGTTAGGGTGGGCTGGGTTCAGTTTCTCATACCGAAGAAGGGGAGAGGCCCTGAGGACCTGGTGGGGCCGGCTGAGGCGGGGAGGGCCCCGCTGGACAGGCTAATTAAACGAAAGTATCAGGAAATGAAGGGTTGGGTCAGGGAGACTCAGGGACCTTCATTTCCGCAGGGTTGATCCTGGCTGATTGTCAGGGCCTCTCCCGGCCTTCTGAATGGAGCTTTCAGGATGAGGGAGGGTAGCCAAGATCACAGTGGGCACCCCTGGATCCTCAGCCTCTCTCCTCCCTCCCATGGGGCGAGGTGAGGAAGTCCTCCGAGGAAGTTGACTGCCTTCCTCGCTGCTGCTATTGGGACTAGTATTCTGGGGAGGGGACCACCCTGTGTTGGACACCCCGGTTCCCAGCCTCCTGTACCTCCAGCCTCTCCTACATCCTCGGCAGCTCTGCCAAGATGGGTGAGGAGGTTGAAATAATTTCCGTTGTGTTGGTCAAAAGCACAAGTCAGCTATAGCTCTGGACTGGGAACGACTGGGGGCTGGCTGGCAGCCTTGGGAGACAAGGTGATGGGCTGGGTGGGGGTGCTCAGCCTGGGTGCCCTGGGCTAGGAGGGAGGACCATTGCTGAGATCGTTGTGTTCTGCCCAGGCCTCTTTAGCCTCTCTTTTTACCCCATTAATGTCTGATACCCAGCTGTGGGGAAGTGCTTCCTATAGGCTCATCACTGTCCTTTCTGCTGTAACAGATGATGTCATCCCTCACGTCACTGCGGGCCTGTACAGGGCGACGGTATCTTCCCTCTGTTCCCTCATGTTGCTTTTCAGACATTGGCCTAGGGCCAGTGCAGTTATTATGAGGTATTGTCGTTATCTTCATGCCCATTTTCCAGATGAAGAAACTAAGGTGTGCGCAGAACAAGCACGTCCACAGTCACTGGTTAGAAAGTGACAGTGCTGTGGTATAGATACATGTGTGCCTGACACCAAGCTGCTCCGTTCCCGTGAGCCTCTCCAAATGGTACCTGCAGACCACTCAGGCCTCCCCTCCCCTCTCAGCACCATGCAGAAGCAGCCCAGGCCCGGAGAGGCCATACTGTCCATCCCCCTGCCTCTGGCCTGGTACAGTGGAGCCATCACGTGGCCTGTGCTCAGAGCCCATCTGGCCACGGTCCAGGGGAGGGTGATGGTGGGAAAGTCGGGGGAGGCAAGGGTGTCAGCTGCTGCTGCTTCATTTTGAGCAATACTTTGAAAGTTTAATGTGATAATCTCATCCTGATTACTGCAAACTGAGGACTTTGGGCTCGTCCAAGAATCCATTACCGACCTCACATGAAGAGCAGCGAGGCTGCGCACTGCATTCTCCCGGCTCCCGCCCCCACGCGCATGCTTGCTGGGAAGGATCAGAGCCTTGGGGTGTGTGTGTGTGTGTGTGTTTGTGTGTGTGTGTTTGTGTGTGTGTCTTTAGAGGAAAGAAAACATTCCATCGTCATAGGGATGGCTTGGGCCTCCCTACATCAAGACCTGGACCAGGAGACCCCAATCTTTTACCTTCTAGTCTAGTCATGAGGCTGGCTGGGGGGCATGGGAAATCGGCCTGGCCAGGGACTCAGGAAGTCATCGGGTCCCCCATCCTGATTTCCTGGCCAGGAAACTGAGGCCCGTTGCTGTTTTCTCTGCATCATTTCTGCCCACCAGCAAACCGATTAGCGCTGTGTCTGATTCTGTGTTCTCAGCGCCTGTCTCATTATTTGGGGATTTATGTCCCGGTCACTGTGAAGGACAACTGTCCGGGTTTGCATTGCGGGGAGCCTGGCCAGCGCTAGAGCCCAGTGGCAGGAGGTGGTGCCGTCCTGCTTGGGGCAGGATGGGGATTTGATTTCAGGGGGATTTGCAACCGGTGGGGAGCCGCCCTGGGCACATGGTGGTTCTGGGCTATTTTAGGAGGCAAAGGCTGGGGGAGGGGCCACACAAACTTGCCTAAGCCATTAGTGAGTCTGCCCTTTCAGCGGGAGCGGAAAGGACCCGAGGTGGGTGGGGCGAGGTGGGGCAAGCTGACCCGAGGTTGGGTCTTCTCCCACCCACCTGGAACCCGGGTGTCCAGGGTTACACTCCACACCCTGGGCTGTGAGCAGAATGGAGACACTGCCGCGGGGCGGGAATCTGTGGCTCCTTGACTGAGCCTTTTTGCCACAGGGTTTGCTTCAGCTGAGGCTGTTGGCATTATTATTATGAAGAATAATTATAACCTGCTCAGCTCTGGGTAGTAGAACCTATATGCACTGGGCAGTCGGGAAGGCCCCCAGGGCAGGGGCCTAAAGTCAGGCGCACTAGTTCCTCTTCCGGATGGGCCACTTCCAAGCTGGGTAATGCTGGTTGTGTAAGTCCTTTCACCTCTCTGAGCCTCAGTGTCCTTGTCTCGGAAACAAGGATGGCTACACCTAATTAATGAGGCACATCAATGATGTCGAGTAGTCTGCAGGGATGATCTCACATCACCGTCTATGATGCTATGTATTCATTGCCCTGTTTTAGATAAGGAAACCGAAAAGCTCAGAGAGGGGCAGTAACTTGCCTAAGCTCACACAACCAGATCCAGGCGCAGCCTCAAATCCACCACGATGTATTGGTTGCCTTCTGTGTGCCAGACACTGTTCAAGGACTGGGGGATTCATCCACAGATGAGATACAGGAGGAGATGAGGAAGCGATCTAGAGAACAAGATCAGGGAGAACTAGAAGGGCCAAACTAGAGACTCAGCAGCTTTTTTTAGACTAAGGGTTATTTTCTGGTGAGGGGAGGGCAAATAAACAGGCCTGAAGCCCTCACTGGGCCAGTAGTAGGTGGGCATCCCATTACAAGGAAGAGATTTTCTATCTTTTTCTTCTCCTTACCCCACTTTTATGGGGGGGGGGGGAAGCCTTTAGGCATATCGCAATAAGGCCTTTAGAATTTGCAGTCCACGAGACAGGGTTCAAATCTCAGTTCATCTCTGCGTAGCTGTGTGACTCTGAGCAGGTACATTAACCTCTCAGAGCCTCCCTTTCTAAATCTTCAAAATGAGGAGAGTAATGCTGACCTTTTAGTGTTACTGGGAAGATCGAATGAGTGCAGAAATAAGGGCTTGGCATAGAGAAAGCCTGCCACCAACGGCAGAGTTGTAGTTTAGGGGTGTGTTTTTCCTAGGTATCTAGGTGAAGCCACGTCTTTGTGGGTGGCACTAAGCTGGCACCTGTGATCTTGCTGAATGATTTCAGCAGGCTAGGCAGAACAGGAGTGCCAGCAAGCCTAAACATTAGGTCTAGTGCTCACAGTTCAAGAAATCACTTACTCGGAGACTGGGGAAGGGAGACCGAATTCACTATGTGAATTCATTATGTGGGGATCGTGGACACAGCTTTCTATAGAGTGAATTCAAGAATGGAGAATGGTTATGAGGTGGGCAGTATTCGTAGAGGACAGGGCCAGTCAGTGGTGTGGTGGTTAAGACAACTGGATCCCACATAGCCAACAGTGAGGTTCGAGTCCTGGACCCGGCAGCTTGAAAAACTTGCCAGGTATGTGTGTGTGCATGCCCAAAATCCCAAAAGGAGGCGGAAATTGAGAAGAAGGGATTGAGGCACAGCCATCCGCCATGAGGGGTGCTTTCTCACTTTCTCTCTCTCTCTCTGTGTCTCCAGCGAGCACACACACCCTCTGGGAAATTGCAAAAAATAAATAAATAAAAGTTTAAATAAGTTGAAATAGATCTAGTAGGAGGTTGTAAAACACCTGAAAACATTTATTGAATAAATCTTATTTTTATAAGTTTGCTGCAGGGCACATGCTTTTGCCAGGGGGAGAAAGAAAGTGCGAAAACATCCCCCAGGAGAGACAACTATGCCACATCCCTTCTCCACTTTCTCTCAGGATTTTGGGCATGTTTCAAACTGCCAAGTCCAGGACATGAACCACACAGTCGGCTCATGTGGGATCTAGCCTCCTTCACCATCATACCACCTGACTAGCCCTAGTCAATAAATCTTGATCAAGTTGAGGTCAGTTGGTCACCATGCAAGACATTGAACAGAGAAAATGAACAAAGGCCCAGAGTGATCTTGGTGAGGAAGGGAGCTTATTGGGGGGGAGTTGCTAGGGCAAGGTCTGGGGAGACCATTAAAAAGACACATGGGGGGACCAGCACTTGGCGTAATGGCTATGAGTGGGTTGAGTCCCAGACCTGGTGGCTTAAACTTACGCCGGGCATGTGTGCGTGCGTGCCCAAGATCCCGAGAGGAGAATGGAGGAGAAGGAATTGAAGTGTGGCCGGGGGGTGATTTCTCACTTTTCGTCTCTGTCTCTGTCTTTCTGGCAAGCGCAGGTGCTCTATAGCAAAAACCTCTCAAAAAAGCAAACATAAAAACCTCATGCTATGCACATGTACATGTGTGCCCAAAATCCTGAGAGGAGCAGGGATTAGGGATTACGGTGTGACCATCCCCCCAGGGGATGATTTCTCATGTTCTGTCTTTCTGTCTTTCTCTGTCTCTCCAGAAAGCGCACGCACCTTATACCAAAAATCTCTAAAAAAATAATAATAATAATTCATAAATAAATAATAACATGTGATAAGGGCAGTGTTAGGGACCAAGGTGCCCTGGGAGTGCATAGGAGGGCTGGCCGTATCTCCGAAGGCCTCCTGTGGGGGGGTGACCCTGTGAGGGGAAGAGCAGTTAAAGGAAATAGGGGGCTTTAGCAAGGAGAAGAGACAGCCAAGGAGAAAGCTCCCAGCTGTGTTTAGCTGGTGGTGGAGTGGGCTTTTTCTGTGTTACCAAGGAGCAGATCTAGGGACAGCATGACCATCACAGAAAACGGATTCCAGCCCACCATGTTAATGCACTAACCCATCATTGGCATGTCCAAGTAGAGGCCAGAGGGTAACTTGTCAGGGCTGCTACAAAAGGGACAGGATGGGACCAGCAGTTGGCGTAATGGCTATGTCACTGAACTGCCATGTGGTCGACCGCGGTTTGAGTCCCGGATCCGGTGGCTTAAACTCATGCCGGGTGCATGTGCATGCGTGCCCAAGATCCCGAGAGAACGGAAGAGAAGGGATTGCGGCGTGGCCATCCCCCCGGGGGGGTGATTTCTCACCTTATGTCTCTCTGGTGAGCACACATGCCCTGTAGCAAAAACCTCTTCAAAAAAAAAAAAAAAGGAGGGGGGGCAGGATGACCTCTAAGATCCCTTCCAACTGCAGTTCTCCATGGACAGACACAGGATGTGGGCTGTGATAGAGGGTGGTGTGATCGGATCAAGTTGGAGGGTGAGTGTGCTGTATGATGGCAGGGCCCTCACAGTGTGGCCTGCCTGTCATCGCCATCCTGGGTTTATTTATTGATTTAATTTTCATTTGCTAGAGGGCCCATGTACTGGGATAGGGATGGCGGGCAAGAGGGAACTCGAGAAAGCGCAGTATGGGGCACGGCCACACTGCAATCCCGTCTCCATTTCTCCCTCCTGTCAGGATTTTAGGCACACACACACACACACACACACACATCACCCAGAGTGTTTTTCAAACCAGCAGGTTGGGGACTCAAACTGCCCCGTTGGCCATGTAGGATGCAACTCACATAACTACCAATCGTGGACTGGCCCAGGATTTGCTTTAAAAAAAAAAAATTTTGGTAACTGCTGTATTGAGCTACAATCCACATGTCATACCCCTCACTCATCTAGAGTGTATATTGTAATGTGGATTTACTTTTAAGGTGGAAATAAATTCATTCACTTGACAACTATTTATCGAACATCAAGCTTTGTGCTGGTGTATTGACTATCTGAAAAGTACAGGCCCTGACCTCATATGGGAGGCAGGTAATGTCCTAATAAAAGAATTTCAAATTGGGGGCCAACAGGTGGGGTGGTGGCTAAGGTGCTGGACTCCCATGTGACTGACTGCAGTTTGGGTTCTGAACACAGTGGCTTGAAACTCATGCTGGGCGAGTGTGTGACAGGCCCAAAATCCTGAGAGGAGAATAGAGGAGAATGTATTGTGGTGTGGCCATCCCTGCTGGGGGACAATTTCTTACTTTCTGTCTTTGTCTGACTCTCTCTGTCTCTCTGGTGAGCACGTGCGCCCTATAGCAAAAGTCTTTAAAAAAAAAAAAAAAAAAAAAAACAAGAATTACAACTTGGAAGATGTACAAAGAAAGAAGTAAACTTAATAATGGAGTAATGGAGCTGGTGACAGAGAGCCTGGGAGACGACATTTGAGCTGCTAAGGCCTAAGTGACAAGGAGACAGCTCTGTGAAGGTCAAGGGAGTGTTCTAGGCTGAGGGGACAGCGAGGGCAAAGGCCCCAAGGCAGGAGTGAGTTGGTGGGTGTGAGGACCCGGCAGAAGTGCTGGGAGACTGAGGGCCCACCCTGGTGGGTGAGGCATGGCGGGCTTCGGGGTGGCCTGCCTGGCGCTGGGTGGGATGAGCAGCTCTGCCCCCTCTTCTTCGCAGGTGAGAGCCATTTCTGAGCCCTCCCTTTGGCTCTCGCTCTCTTCTGCTGTAGCTTCCCCATCACAGGAAGACCACAGGGCTCTGAGGAGGTCCTGCCCCTGGCTCCTGCTCCCTGGCCCCTGTGGCCATCATGCCCCTGTATGGGTGTCCCCTGGGTGCTGGGCCCTGTGCACTGACTCTCTGGAAGGAATCAGAAATGCCTCCCAGCCCCAGCAGACTCTCTGGCTCTCTTCCCTGACCCCTGTGCAGGCCGTACACCCCAAAGACATTTCCTAGGGACAGTCTGGAGCCTCCCTTTGGTGCTCACTTCCTGTGTGACTTTGGAACAGTTACTTAAGGTCCCCCCAATCGTCCATTTCCTGGTGGGTAAAGTGGGGATCAATCCAGTCTGGCAGAGTGGTTATGGGGATTGAGGGCTATCGATAGGCTGGGGAGACCCGCGGCTGCCAGGGATGCCCAGGGACGGACTGGCCTAGTAGGGGCCCCATGGATGTCAGCTGCTTCTGTCTCCTCCAGCTTCCCCCCAAAAGAGGGGCCAGTGTGAGGGGAAGTCGGCGCAGCCAGCCAATGGGATGGGGCCAGTTTGGGGTCCCATCCCTCCCCAGATCTGTGACCCCCTTGGGAGCCCGTGGGTGCTCAGCGGCTGGTCAGCCAGGATAGGAAGGGTACTCACCAATGGGCCCAGCTCTTCAGCCAGGAGAGCCCCCTGAGTCTCCCCTACCTCTTCCCGCCCTGGGGACCCCACTGCGGAGCCCCTCTCCCTGCCTGGCTCCCCTGGGCTCCCAGCTGCGCGGCTCCGGGCGGCGCGGCTTCTGGCACCTGCTCCGCGCCGGGCCGCCCAGGGGCGGGCTCGGGAGATGCGGCAGCCGCCCGGGACGCACAGGGCCTTGGACTCGCGGGCCGCACACCTCTGGGCGCCGCGATTCCGGATCGCCGCAGGTGGCCGCGGTCTGCCACTCGGGTCGCGAGCGCTCTTCAGGTAGGCGCGGGCGCGGGCGCGGGACTTGGGACAGCGTTCCTGGCTCCCCTTCCCGCGCTGGGGTGAGTCGGCGGGAGGGGTCCGCAGCGTGGCTAGGGTGTAGGTGGCTCTGTAGGACTGGGGGCAGCAGAGGGAGCCTGGCCTGCCTCGGGTCTGGGGAGGTGGGACAAGAACCGCGACTTAGCCGGAAACAGAGGTCGGGAGGAGCACAGCAACAGTGATGGAAGGAAGGACTTCGAGCTCCCCTCAGGGGAGAAGGGGCCCTCCCCCCCTAAGGAAGGGGTCATTATCTAGAGACAGGGGGCTCCCCACATAACCCACCTTCTCCCAAGGAGTTTAGAGAACCCAAAAGTCAATCTACCCCGTCAGCCCTTGGAATGGAATAGAATGGGTGGGTGGAAGAGAGGGGAGCTCCCCTTGTCCGCTGGGGATGCCACCAGCAGCCAGCTGTCCTGTCCCTCCACCTCCTCACTCACGGTCATTGGAGGCCTACCGCCCCCCCCCCCCCCCCCCCCCCATCACACACAGCAGAATGCCTCACCTTCAGCAGGGCATAGGTGTGCCCCTCCTGGCCTGAGGAGGTAGCATTCTGGCCACCCCTGCCCCCCCAACTCTGAAAGAGTGTCAGGACCTCCCAACCTCCTCCCTCTGACGCCAGGACTTCCAGTGGGCTGACTGGTGGGGCCAATAGCAGGGTGGGTATCGGGGTGCAGCCCTTCTTGGTCCTGGGGGCAGTGGACTGGGAGAGCAGGCAGCAGGAGGCTGAACTATGCCAGGTCCCCCGCCCTGGGCTCCAGGAGGGACAGTGCACGGGGTCTCCTCTGTATGCCAAGAGCTATGGGCACCAAGGCAGTCTTCCTAGGCTCTGCCTGGCGGCAGAGGCAAGAAAGGGGGTATGGAGGCTGGCACTCCCACCTTCCCCATGCTCCTCTTCATCGGGGCAGCTCTGTCACCCTGCCAGCAGAGATGCCGGTATCAAAAAGGACTTCCTTCCCCAGGGAGGGTTGGGAGGGGAGTCTCACTAGACAGGAGAGAGTCCCTGTCATGGGAGTGTCTTGAGGGAACGGGCCTTCTGGGGCACCCAGGCAACAGGAGGTGAGGATAGATCGGGGGAATGGGGGTGGTGACCTCATCTCTGGACCACTGAGCTTCCTCACCTCCTGCGCCTTCCTGTCCCTCCCATGGAGCCGGAGTGCTATCTTTCAGCAGCCCTTAGCCGGCTCACTCCCCAAATCCCCAGCACCCAGGAGTCCCCAGGGAAGGTGACAGGATTCCTCTGTCACCACTTGAGATGAGAAGACAGACATGGCCGCTTGGGTTTGCCTGGTGGAATTCCCCACCTGGCCTCCAGGGCCTGCTGCTCTGGCAAAGCAGGGTGGTGAGATTTGGATTGGCAGAGCTGGTCCCACTAGGGCCATCCCACTTGTCTAGATGAGGTCTCCCTGGGTGACCCTGGGTGAGCCCAGCTCCCTGGGCCCTTGGGACAGCTGGCATGGGCGCCACACTGTGCTGGACATACGATGGAGTGGGTGTTTCCCCTCCCTGCCCTGGGAAGGTGTCGGTGCTGGGAGAGGGCAGTTGGGAGGTGGCAGCCAGGCCACGGTGCTCAGCTGTGGCTCCCTGGGGGACTGAGAGGGCATCTGGCCAGGAGGGCTCAGCTCAGCTGGGACAGCAGCAGGCAGGCTTCGCATTGTCTGGGGAGAGGGGCGGCATCCTATCCTCCTGCTTGTGACCCCATGAGTCACTGGGCAGGGCTGCCAGGGCCTGCAACCCCTGGCCCTGTATCAGAATGGGGGTGACCTGGCCCTACTCACTGGCTCTCTTTTTGACTCTGTGCCTCAGTTGCCTCCGGCGGAAAGCCTCACTGGGTTGTTCTGAGGATCCATGGAGGCAACGTTTCTCCAGTGCCCAGAAGGTAATGGGCACCTAACGACTGGCGGTTGTTTTCCGTACCCACCCTGTCTTTCTGGGGCGGCCGCGGCGGTCATGCAACTTGGCCTCCTCCCCTTCCACCTCAGAAGCAGCTGCTCCATGTGGCCACTCAAACTCTGCCTGCAAAGGAGCTAAGAGTTGCCCAGCCCAACCCCCTCTCTTTAAAGAAGGCAAATAGAAGCCCAGAGGGGCAGGGACTGGCCCAAGGTTGGCTGGCCGGCCAGCTGGGCTCTCTCAAAGACAGGGCCTGGGCTCTGGAACGAGGACACGAGAGGGTGGTGGTTGATAGAAGCAGGGGAGGATGCTAGAGAGTAATTGGGCTCATTAAGGGTGTGCTGAGCATGCTGTCTTCATGCCCTGCCAAAGATTGAGGACAGGCCTAGAACCTTCCTCTCCTGTTCCCGCTTTGGGAGAAGCAGCCTCTTCCCGAGGACTTTTCCCCACTGAAACAACCCTCCACTCTGCACTTCCGGCCTCCAGAGTCCCTTCCCACCCAGCCTTCTTTGGATGGGCAGGCAGGAAATCTCACCACCCTGCATGACCAAGGAAACCCAGGACCCTGATGTGCGTTTGTCACCCAGCCAGGAGTGGCAGAGATGGGACTCCAGTGCCCTGTTAAGTGTCCCCCTGCTCCGGCCTGAGCTCCACATGATGGACACACAGGCGGACAAGCAGACAGAAGCCCTGGCCTCCAGCAGCCGTCTGACTGTGTGAGCCTGCCTGCAAGGGGGGCTCATTCTCATGGTTCAACCCCCACCCTCCCAGCTGAGCCTCAGCCCATCTCTCAGGGAAAGAGAAAAACAGAGGAAGATTTATTCCCCCTTTCCGTGTAATTCCCAGACAGACGGACGGACAGATGGGTATGTGCGTACTCTTTTTTTGCTTTTACCTTGCCCTGCCTCTCTGCCTCTTCCTGCCAAGGGTGTGGCGTGTTCCTGCCCGGCACCAGAGCCTGATAGGGTCTGCACAGCCCAGACCCTCCAGGAGCCCTTCTTTGAGTCTGTGAGCCCCTTCTCCACCCAGAAGTTCTCAGCAGGGCTTGGCAGACTTTAAGGAGAGGTAGATGTGTGGCAGTTAGGGACGTGGGCTCTGAGTCAGACAAGTGTAGGTTCAGGTCTGACCACGAGAACTTTCAAAGCCTGTTCTCTAATCCGGACTGGGATAACAGGTTAATAATAGTGCCCACCTCATGAGGTGCTGCAAAGTAAAAGATCCTATGTGTCAAGCACCTGGCACACAGTAAGCCCTCAATAAACAGGGTTGTTGTTACACAGAAGAGGTGGCCTAAGCAACTGGGTGGCAGAGGGGGAGGCAGAAGCTTCTAGAATCATCCCTTGCACTCTCTTCCATTTACTTTGAAGCGAGTCCCCTGCTCTGCTCCAGGACTCAGTTTCCTCCCCTGTTAAAGGGAGCATGGGGACTAGATCCTGTCCAAGGGGAGGTCCAGCTAGGGTGAGTCATGCCACTTCTGAATAGAGGCAAGGGGATAGGCACTGACTTGCTGACATCGGCTCATGGCAGGGTTAGGCAGGCCTGTGTGTGTCCTCATAACTGCCCACCCCTCCACGTTTTCTGACTGAGGGCCCTAGCTTAGCTGGAGCAGTGTAGCTCCTGAGGGGACAGCTGGGAAGGCTGGGTCAGGCAGGACAGGCCGTAGCAGGCCCAGTAGCCTGGCTGGGGGCATACAATTAGGCCCGGAATCCAGGCGCCCCTGTGAGCCCAGAGGCTGTATATCACCGAGCTTTAATCAGCCGCATGGCAGATACTTGTCTGCTCTCTTGGGCCATGTCCCCGGCCCGCCTGTCATAAATTGCTCTGAGATTTCAAAATACCCCTGTCCCCTTGCTGGCAGGGTAGACAGTGCTCCTTGGCATGGCCAGGAAAATCTCATTCCTCTGCAGCCTCCTCCCTGGGGAGTTGGACCCATTCCTCCAGCACTTGCACCTGCAACCTCCTTCCTGCCTTTTCTTCCTGGGAGGAGGATGGGGGAAGACTAGAAAAGGCCAGAGAATGACTACAATGAGCCATCTGGGGGTGAGAGGGTGCAGGACATTGGTGGGGGCTCTGTGTATCTAGGGGCCATCTCACAAAGTAATAGGAGTGAACTCCGGTGTGCCCTCTGTAAGAAGAGCTGTGCCTGGCACCCCTGGCATGGCCCTGTGCAGGGACAGGCAACGGGGCTGCCCGTTGAGTGGGATCCATCCTTCCCAAGTGGGTACTGGGTCTCCGCTGCTTATCCTCTCTCTGGATTCTCCTTGCGCCACCTGGAGGCTATCAGTGGTACTGCACCAACACCACTCCACACAGCAGGGACAGGACCCTCAAATCAGAAAGTGTGACCACAAAAACGTCAAACCCACCATGCAGTAGTTTGCTAGGGCTGGGGTAACAAAGTACCACAGCCTAGGGTGTAATTAACAGGAGTGCATTGTCTCCGTTTTGGATGCTCGAAGTCTAAGATCAAGGTGCATTGGCAAGGTTGGTTCCTACTAAAGACTGAGGGAGATTCTGTCCTGTTCCTCTCCCTGGTTTCTGGAGGGCTGCTGGCAATCTTGGGTGTCCCAGAACTTGTTGTTGCATCACATGATCTCTGTCTGCACCTTCACGTGGTGTTCCCCCTGTGTGCATATGTCCAAATTTCTCCCTTTAGACAGGATACCACTAATATGAGGAGTCTAAACCGTTCATAAAACATGGGCCAGCTTTGGTGGTGGGTGTGGTCAGTAATGCACTAAACTGCAGTGCTGAAAGCTACGTGGCCGCCCACAGGCTCAGACCCTCCATTGGCTGGAAAATGCACAAGTGGAGCTGGAGGTCTGGGAGAAGAGAATATGGTGTGGTGAGACCCTGTCCAGAGTGCTTTTATTTCTCATCCGCTAGCCCTCTCTACGTGAATAAATAAACTTTTTTTTTAGAGAGAGATATTTTTGCTATCAGGTGTGTGTGCTCACCGGAGAGACAGAGAAAGCAAGAAATCACCCCCCTGGGGGGAAGGCCACGCTGCAATCCCTTCTCCTCCATTCTCCTCTCAGGATTTTTGGCATGCACACACATGCGCCCAGAACGAATTTCAAGCCACCGGGTCTGGGACTTGAACTGCGGTTGACTACATGGGGTCTGGGAGTCCAGCAACGTAACCATTATGCCATCTGGTGATCCCTACATAAGCTTGTTTTAAAAAAAGTTCATGGAGGGACCAGCAGTTAGCGTAATGGCTATGTTGCTGGACTCCCAAGTAGTCGACCGTGGTTTGAGTCCCGGACCTGGTGGCTTAAACTCATGTCGGGCACGTGTGCGTGCATGCCTAAGATCCCGAGAGGAGAATGGAGGAGAAGGAATTGTGACATGGCCATCCCCCCTGGGGGGTGATTTCTCACTTTCTGTCTCTCTGTCTCTCTGTCTGGCGAGCGCATGCTCCCTATAGCAAAAACCTCTCAAAAAAAAAAAAAAAAGTTCATGGATAGGGCCAATCAGTGGCGTGGTGGTTAAGACAGCTGGATCTTACACGATTGACTCTATGGTTCAATTCCGGACGTGGTGGCTTGAAAAACATGCCAGGTGAGTGGGTACATGCCCAAAATTCTGAGAGAAAAATGGTTAAGGGATTATGGTGTGGCTATCTCCCCTAGAGGCTGCTTTCTCACTCTCTCTCTCTCTCTCTCTCTCTCTCTCTCTCTCTCTCTCTCTCTGACAAGTGCATACTCCCTGTAGTAGAATTTCTTTTAAGAATTTTTTTCCATTGTTATTATTTTATAAGTTGACCAGAGAGAGAGAGAGAGAGAGAGAGAGAGAAAGAGAAAGTGAGAATGCAAGCCATCAGGTCCAGAACTCAAATCATGGTCAGCTATGTGGGAGACCAGCACCTAACCACCACATCACCTGCTGGTGTTCTCTGTAGCAAATTAAAAACAAACAAACAAACAAACAAACAGTTTTTTAAGTTTGTGGATAATGCATACTATGAAAAAAAAAAGCACAGATTTCAAAATGTTTTTGAACCAAAATAAACTTGTACTTTTAGTTCCATTTTCCCGTGGGCTTTTTGAAGTCCCCTTGCCTACTGGATTAAAGGCTCATCCACACCAGTAAGGCCTCATCTTTTTTATTTATTTATTTATTTTTCAATTTGTCAGAGGGCTCATGCACTCACTGGAGAGAAATGGGGGGGCACGCCACGAATAATGTGTGGTCACACTGACTGTGGTCCTTCTCTGTTTCTCCATCCTGCCAGGATTTAGGGCACTCATGAACATGTGCCCAGAATGTCTCTCAAGCCGCCCAGTCCCAAGTCTTGAACCACACAAACGGCCATGTGGGATCAGGCTCCCTTAACCACCATGCCACCTGCCTGTCCCCAGGCCTCATCTTAACATCTACAACAACCCCGTTTCCAAGAAAGGTCACATTCTGAAGTACTGGGGGTTAGAACTTCAACTATTGAATTTGGGGGGGATAAGATCAGCCTAAGACACACAGCCAGTTAGACACCCCAAGTCTTATTCCATGATATAGGCATGATCCCCACACTGTGACACAGCCATACAGTAACATGCACTCAGAAGGAGTGACACATATTCACCTCAGCGGACAACGAGGTACCAGACATTCATGGTGACCCACGCATACCACAGCAGACGTGCGGGGCGATAGACAAGGTGACTGCTCATAAGCTACAACACAGATACACTGAGGAATGATAATGGCTTTTTGTTTTTCTAGTTTTTTGCTATTGGGTATGTGCACTTGCCAGAGAGACAGAGAGAGAAAAAGTGAGAAATCACCCTCCAGTGGGGTTGGCCACATCGCAATTCCTTCTCCTCCAGCCTCTTTGGAGTTTTGGGAATGCACACACAGATGCCTGGTATGTTTTTCAAGCAGCTGGGTCCAGGACTCGAACCGCAGAGTCAGCTAGGTGGGACCCAACACCTTAACCACCTTACCATGGTTGACCTGGTAGTCCTGGCTGACCTTTTTTTTTTTTTTTAATGTGTTTTTTCCATGATCGAGAGAGACAGAGAGATCAGCAGACTAGGCAGCAGGGCCCAGGTCTCCACCCAAAACGCCAACTGTTGCCTCAGCCTGGGTGGCCAAGATGGCAGGGGCATCTAGAGGCACATGCGGCAGGGGTTGGGATGGCTTCACACACTGTCACCATTTGTGAATGTCACCCTGCTGGGCACGGGGCACAGGAAGGCTGGATTTCTGGCCAGGGCTGCTGTAGGCGCCACATGCCTGCCTGTCACAGGATTGTCAGTGACGGCCGTGGCGCTGAGAATAGGACCCTGGCTTCTCAAAATGGGACTCCCTGGCCTTGCGGCTGCCTCGCCATGGTGCCACGTCACCTCTGAAACTTCGTCTTCCTCTCTGACTTTGTTCTGTGGCCTCTGAGTTCCCAGGTGTCTTGGCCTCCCAGTTTCTAGACACTCCTGACACCCTTCCAGATTGTCTTTTACTGCTGCCTCGCTTGAACTAGGTCCCACTACGCTCCCTTTCGTCATCCTTGGGTCGAGGGTCCCAGAAAGCTGGGGAGCTGCAGCTGCTTACAGCACTCGGGTGTTTCCGGGGCTTGAAGCCTCTTTTATGGGTCCACAGCCATCCAGCCTTGCTTTACCAATCTCCCTCTTTCTGCTCAGGTATGAAGCGGCCACTGAGCCCCTCCCTACTGAGTGAGAAGGAGCCCCCCACATCTGGAGCTGCAGAGTGTCCCCCTCGCTCCCCAGAGGCGCCGAAGCCCAAGCGGGAACGGAAGCGGCCGTCGTACACCCTCTGTGACGTCTGCAACATCCAGCTGAACTCGGCAGCCCAGGCCCAGGTGCACTGTGGGGGGCGGGCCCACCAGAGGCGGCTTCGGCAGCTCAGCCTGGGCAAGACCCCGCCGGGGCCAGGTCAGTGTTCCCACAGACTCGGTCTGAGCCCTCAGGGGAAGAGTTCTCTGCTTGGGCCCTTCTGAGGGGCTGTGGGGCTGTGGCCTCTCTCTGTGGGGTCCCCGGGGCTGAGCCACCCCCCTCCTCTAGGCCATCAAGATTCATTTTCCATCCGGGCAACCTTTCTACGGGATCTCTCAGTATCTGAGGGTCTTTAGATCTGAGGCTTCCTCCTGAGGTCTTTTGGGTCTGGGGGCCCTCCATATAGGGTCATTGGGACCAGGATACCTAGGCAGCATTTTTTCAGTTTCGGGGCCCCCCCAGCAGGAATAGTCTTTCAGATGAGGGCCTGACCTGCCCGGGGTCCCAGGCTCCTGCTCTGATCTCTGGTCTTGGAAGGACAGACCAGCCAGGTACACAGCACCTGGGGGGCAAGGGGAGACCCCTCTTCCTTTGGCTGCTGGACTCCTGGCCAGGATTTCTGCCTCTCCCTGGCTGGGGTGACTTTGCAGAGGTTTGGCGGCCAGCACTGAAGGGGCAGCTGGCTGCAAGGCAGATTTCTGGGGGAAATGGGTGAACGCATCCGTGAGGGTGATTCTGGCTGACAGGCACATGGGGGCCATGGGGAAGATCGGAACAGCCTGGGCTGCTGGCCGGCTGGGGAAGCAGACGCTCCACCAGGCTCAGAGCAGTGAGGTGGGAAGGGCTGGAACCTATCCCCGATTCCTGGGGTAGGGGGCACTGGAAACCTACCCTGCAGCCCAGGTTGGTAACTTTGCCAGAGGCTACACTCAACTCAGAGGCTTTATTTCCCTTCTTTTTTACATTATGTATTTATTGCTTTCATGAGAGAGAGAGAGCATATGGGACCCTCAAGAGGGTCCCATACTGCAATCCCCCCACACCGCCCTTCCCAGCCAGCCAGGACCGCTGGTGTGCGCGTATATACCATTTATATAGGTCAGCCTGGGAACCAAACCCTGGTCTTCCATATGGCTTCCAGAATTGCCCTACCTCTGTCCAACACGACTGTGCCTCGGACACCCTCTGTTCTGGCGATATTCCTGGGGCATCTACTGTGTCTCCCCACAAGCACACGGCATGTTGAGAGCTGGAGACAAATAAGGCCCAGTCTCCCCTCACGCCCCATCGCCCTGCCCCAAGAGTCTATCTTTTGGCTGAGACAGACGTAAGAAGAGCAGATAAGTGCTGTGGATGCCACAGGGCTGCGAGGCCACAAAGGGAAAGGCTCTCCCTGGGGGGCTTCAGGAAAGGCCTCCTGAAGGAGGAAAGGCTGGGCCTTGGAACACAGGTAGGGAGAGGAGAGGCATTCCAGGCAGAGGTCACAGCATGAGCAGAGGCTGGGAACGCCCTCCGCAGTGGCTGGCACCAACTGCTCCCCCGAGCATTAAAGCTGGACACCAAGGGTGTGAGTGAGTGAAGTCTCTGATCAATGGGTGTTTGTTTCTGCAATCTGTGTGTGTCTAGGTTGAAAAGTCACTCGTTAATTTATCCAGCATTGACTGACAATCCACTAGGTGCAAGCTGCTGTTTGAGGGACTGCCGTTATGTTATGTTTTGAAAGGCATCATATCTGCCTCTCAGGAAAGAGCTGTCTAGGGACCAGCAGGTGGTGTGGTGGTTAAGGTGCTGGACACTCCCATATGGCCAACCATGGTTCAAGTTCCAGACCCGGTGGCTCTCTCTCTCTCTCTCTCTCTCTCTCTCTGCCTCTCTCTGGTCAAATTAAAATAAATGAGTGAATAGATAAAATTAAATAAAACAATTATTTTAAAAAGAAGTATAAAGGAAGGAAAGAGCTGTCTAAATAAGTATACATACACCAAGTCGAGTTTGTTCTGAGAAAATAACAGGCTTCCTAGCGTGAGAACAGGGTGCTTCAAGAAGTCAGAGGGAGGGACCAGCAGTTAGCATAATGGCTATGTTGCTGGACTCTCATGTAGTCGACTGCGGTTCGCATCCCAGACTCGGTGGCTTAAAACTCACGCCGGGTGCGTGTGCGTGCATGCCCAAGATCCCGAGAGGAGAATGGAGGAGAAGGGATTGCGATGTGGCCAACCCCCCTGGGGGGTGATTTCTCTCTTTCTGTCTCTCTGTCTGTCTCTGTCTGTCTGGTAAGCGCACCTGCCCTATAGCAAAAATCTCTCAAAAAAAAAAAAAAAAAAAAAGAAGAAGAAGTCAGAGGGAGAGTTGAATTCACGCAAAGTCATAGAAAGCTTGCAGATGGACATTGGAGAGGGAAAAGGGAATCCCAGACCGAGAGACAGCTAGCACAAAACACCGAGGTCTGGGGGGCATCATAGGAGGTGAACAAGAGCCCGGTGTAAGGGCTTTGGCACTGTCCCAAAGGTGACAGGCATCATGGAATAATGGGTGTTTTTATGTGTCTGGCAAGGGCAGAGCGTGAGACCTGGGGGTACATGAGAAGGAAAGGGAGGCGGGATGAAGAAGCAGTTTCTGGAGCCTTTTTCGTGGCAGAATGGCCGAGGCTTGCTGATCAGTGGGGTGTGGCTTTGCTTCCCAGGTCCTGTGATAGAAGCCCCTTCCTTCCCCACCGCCTCCAGAACAGCCCTGCCAGAGACAGGTGCCCAGAGGAATGGGGACCCCCTTCACCTGGCTTCCTCTCCACACAGCCACCACCAGTTTCTATAGGTTGGTGTGGGGGGTGACCAAGAGACGTGGGGCCTAGCACTCCGGTCCAGATTGTTAAAGTGGACCTAAGTCATTGTCCATCCATCACCTGTCCCTCCAGTCCATGCGGGATGCTGGGACACCCCGCTGAGCAGTGATTGGTGCCTGCCCCTGGACATTTGAAATCTGGAGGGGTCACCGACAGGACCAGACCTTTCCAAGCACTCGTGCTAAGAAAGGCCAGCAGCCTTGTGGGAGCCCAGAGCGGTGGCGGTGCGCCCAGGCACCCTGGAATTCTGGGGCCCTTTCCAGGAACTGCTCTCTCTGTTGGTTGAGTAACTCTGGGCCTACTTTGGGCCAGACCCCCCACCCCAGCCCCACCCCTCCTCTGGGTTTCTCCTGACTCCTGGGCTGTTTGAGAGCTGAGATTGGGAGAGCCCCAGAGAGAAGATGCTAGCAATGGCCCTTGACGTAGGGGTGGGGGTGAGGGGAAGCAGGACCATTAACCTTCCTGAAAGCTCCTTGTAGCTTTGCCTATGGGGAGCTTGGTCCAGGGAGCCCCTCCTTTCAAGGAGCAGAGAGTGCCGGGTCACTGACGAGCTGCCCTGGGAAAATGGAGAGAGCCACGCTAACTTCAGGGAGGCTTAGGCTGAGTGTGAGAACCCCTTACCATGAGCCTGAGTCCTAGACACGCTGACTGCAGTTCCGCATTGCACTGCGGCTGAGCAGTGGCAGCCAGGAGGGACGCTTGCTCCCTGGGAGCCGTCACTTCGATTAGGGGCCTGTGGGGCTGGAGGCTTCCACAGTGACAGGCCGTCACAGGCAGTGAGGGGGGCCTCTTTTGCTCAGTCCCTGAGGCCATCTGTGGAGGGAGATATGGAGGTGGGGGTGTCTCTTCCCTCTTGACTCTTCTTCATCAATTCCTGGGATAGAGGCCCCCTTACTCAGCCATACTTAGCCCTGAGTGAGTTGGGTTACCTTGGTACTCCACCTTCCCCATCTCCTCTCCTCCAGGTACTCCCCTGGTTGTCCCTGCTCACCCCACCCCATCTGTCTCCCACACAGGAGGTCCTTTCATTCCTCAGGAATGTGTCCTGAGCCATCTCTCACCCCCCTGCCCCTCCTTCCAAGGGGGATGTGGCACCAGACATCTACCCTCCCCCTGGAAGGCTGAACTCAGTGACCTTAGAGTCCATCGGACGCTCACTCATGTGTACACACACGTGTGCACACGCATGCATACACACACACACACACACACACACACACCCCTCTAAGTGGTTCTCCAACGTCTTCAAAGACAGAAAAGTTTGCTGGCCCAGCCCTCCCAGTGCTAACCTCTGATGTGGATCCTGGGTCAGCACAGGGCTCAGGGGACAGCTGGGCAAAGAGCTGGGACCTGCCCCGGCCCCAGCCCCGCACTGAGTGTCTGCTGAGGAGCTGAACCGTGGACAATGTGCCTCCACGTGCAGCCTGGTATGCCCTCCTCGCCCTGCCAGCCTAGGGAGGGGAGCATGGCTTTCAGTTCTCACATTAAAAACTGGGATACTTTCGTAAAGAAAAAAAGAAGGAAGGAAGGAAGGAAGGAAGGAAGGAAGGAAGGAAGGAAGGAAGGAAGGAAGGAAGGAAGGAAAAAAGAAAAACTGGGATACTGGGGCTCAGAGAGACCAAGAAACACATCCCAGGCCACACAGTAGGGCTCGGATCCCAGTTTCTGACTTCCCCTACTGAGAACAGCATATTTATTTATGTTTATATTTATATTTAAATATTTTTTTAAAAAAATAAGAGGGGCCAGCAGGTGGTATGGTGGTTAGGGGCACTGGACTCCCACATGGGCAACTGTGGTTTGAGTCCCAGACCTAGTGGCTTGCTTTCTCACTTTCTCTCTCTCTTGCTCTGTCCCTCTCTGGGCAAATTTAATAAATAAATAAATAAATAAATAAATAAAGTTAAATAAAATAATTCTTAAAAAAAAATTGCCCTAGGGTGTGAGAGAGCGACAGAAAGAGAGAGAGAGAGAGAGAGAGAGAGAGAGCGAGAAAATGAGAAAGTACCCTCTGGGAAGATGTCCACGCTACAATTCCTTCTCCTCTGTTCTCCTCTTGGGATTTTGGGCATACACACACACATACACACACACACACACACACACACACACACACACACACACATAACTCGCCCAGTGTATTTTTCAAACTGCCAGGTCTGGGGCTCAAACTGCACAGTCGGCCATATGGGATCCAGCTGCCTTAACCACCACACCACTGGCTGACCTGAGAACAGCATATACTAAAAGAGATGAGGGGCCCGCAAGTGGCATGGTGGTCGAAGTGCTGTGGCAGTTCGAGTCTTGGACCTGGTGCCTCACTTTCTCACTTTTCCCCTCTCTCTCTCTCTCTCTCTCTCTGGTCAAATTAAAAAGTAAAAATAATAAATAACATAAAATAATTTTTTTAAAAAAGAAAAAAGAGAGAGGCTGAACCACAGTGTTTTGGGAAGATGGAGGATGGAGGTGCCACAGAGGGCAGGCCGGCGTCCAGCAGATGCTCCCACAAGTGCTCAGGGCCATGGCCACCCCCCTGCCTGGGGCCTTGTGTCCTCTGCTGAGAAGTGGGAGATGCCAGCCATCTCCTGCCCATCCAGCCTGGCTAAGGATGGGAAAGGGAGCTTCATAAAGCCAACCAGTCCCTCCTGGTCTCTTACAGGACAGACCCGGGCATCCAACTCAGGGTGGGCACACCTCCTGTCCCCATCGCAGCATGACACCAGTGGGGACAAGAGGGGATTTCAGAAGTGACTGAAGCTCTGGCTTACTGAAATGGCCTGGGAACCTTAGCTGGGGGTGTGGGGTGGACATGAGGGGGGACGGGGAAGCAGAGACGGAGTCAGACTGTAATGGATGTCAGGGCAGGCATGGCTGCACCAGCCGTCCCTGTGCCTCTCAGTATTGCAGGGGAGCAGTCAGAGTGGCAGGTCTAGGCCCCCCCCCCCCATGCCCTCACCCCCACCTCCCTAGCTCCCGTTCCAACCAGTCCCTCTATCTCCTCTCCAAGTCTTTGACCGTGGAAGCCTCTGGCTACGTTCTGAGCCCTGAGATCAAAGACCTTGAGCTCAGGTCACGCCTGAGTCCCTGGCTTGATGAGCCCTCGCCCCCTACTCGCTGCAGATGGATTAATTTCAGTCCCATCAGGAGGTCCCGGAAGCCCTCCAGCCTGTCCCTGATCCTTCAGTATCTTCCTGGGTGGCAGGTTCCTCCTCTGAGACCCTCCCCATCACATACCCATCCTGAGGCCTTTGGGTGCATGCTTAAAGAAACTGCTTCCGCAGGTCCAGCCAGAGCCTCATCTGGTATCCTTTGGTGGCAAAGGACAGAAGTGCTCCATTTCCCTGGACATCCACCACACACCCCTTCTCCAGGTGTGACCCTGACCATCAGCAGTGCCGCGTGCGCGTGTACAGACGCGAGCACGTGCACATACCGCACACACACACACACTCGGGGGACCACCTGGAAAGGCTGTCTGGGTAGAGAATTAGGGGGCTTAGCTGAGATCCCTGCCCTGGCAGAAGACAAAGATTCTGTCTGTGTCTCTGGGTGGGTTAATTAGCTCTGGGCTTGAGTTTCCTTCCTCTCCCCGCACAAACAGCTCCTTCCCCCAGAGCCCCTTCCTAACAAACCTGTTTTCAGGAGCTGCTGCTGCCAACCCCTCCCCAGCCGTCTTTGTGGGTCTGATATTGGCTGCACCAGAGATTACAGGTTATTGTCTGGTGGAGACAGGATGCTGAGGGGGGCGGGGCTCGGAATGTGAGGCTGGATCCAGCTGTAGGTCGGCCGTCTCCTCTCCACCTTCCCACCCGCTCCCAGCCACCAGGTGCTCAGGTGAGCAGAGAGCCAGCTTGCAGGAAGAGGAGAGGATGAAGGACCGAACGAGGGCAAGAAAGGCCTGGAGGATGGGGTGCGTGCAGAGGAGGGGTGTCAGAAGCTCTAGCTGATCAGAGAAATATCCCCCCCACTTCTTAGCATTGCCCAGGCGGCAGTGCAAGAGTCCAGCTGAACTAAGAGCGATCCCTGGGCTCCCTTTCCCCAGCCCCGTGGCCAGCGCTCCATAAGGCAGTGGTAACACCTCTTTGACCTCAGTTTCCCTTTCAGCAAAATCAGGTGAACAGAAGGGGATGGCAAGGAGGAATGAGCAAGCTGAGCAGGAGAATGGGGCTTCCACAGTGGCCAGTCCTGAGGCAGGAGAGCGCAAGAACCTCCTGGCAGGCAGAGCAGGGGCCAGAGACCCTTCTGGAAGTCTCTGTGGGAAAAGTCAACCTTCACTCAGTCTAAGAGGCACTAGGCACGGACCATCCAGGAGTAGGGGGGTGAGTAGGATGCTCCCTGACACCTGCCCCCGTCCCTAGTCTCCATATTCACCCCACGCTTCCACTCTTGAGGAAGGACGTGCCCTGTTCACCCACCTGGGGTTAGGAAGGGGAAACCAGGGAACGGGCAGCTCCCTCCTGGCAAGGGGAGGCAGGGCCCAGTCACAACGCTGCTTTCCAGGCAGGACCAGGAGTCCCTCCCTCGCGCCCTCCCCTCCTGTCCCTCACACCCCCCCTTCCCTCTGTCACTCTGGCTGGGTTTCATTTGCTCCTAGATCTGCGGCTCAGCGGAGCCTCCAAAGGCAGAGAATGCTCTTGGGTGAGTGCCGAGGACGCCGAGCTGGGGGTGGGGGGAGGCTTAGACCTGAGATGGTCCTCTCCTCTGTCCCCAGCCCTGTCCTTCTGCTATTGTTGGCCCGCAGCAGTTCTTGGCCAGAGATGCCAGTAACCAGTTGACTCTTGTACCTTTTCCCAAGTCCCAGTCTGGCTGAGAACAAAGGTGGGGGAGTAGGAATGGTTGGGAGCCGGAGGTTCACCTGTAGGGTGAGGTGTGCCGCACAGCGGGGCACACGCATGTCCTGGGAGCCTGTGTCAAAGGTTCCTTGTATCAGAGCACACCTTGGATGGCCTCTAAGGGGCCAGAGGATAGGGGAGGTCCTAGAGGGCTGAAGAGGGAGCTTCAGGCTACAGCAGCAGAGAGGGAGAGAGAGAGAGAGACCTTCCTCTTCGCCCATGGTCTACCCGTTTGTCTCCCCACACAGCAGGTTGCCTGACCTGAGGGAGACAGCCATCACTCTTCAAGGGGTATTTTTGACAACCTCTTTCATAGGGACAAGTGACTGGGCTTTGGGTGGTCTCCTTCCAGCTTCGGGGAGGGGTCTGGAGCATCGACACATCCTGCGTGCTGGACGACCCAGCAGTGGGTTGGGGGATCTGGAAGATGCGACCATGTTGGGAAACCTACGGGGTAGTGGGCAAGTTCGACTTCCCACTCCTCACCGTGGGCTCTCTCTCCTCTGGCCCTTCATTTTCTTCACAGAGTATTGGTTTTATCTGTGACAGAAATGGCGTTGTTATCTGAGATGTGTGTACGCGCCCGTGTGCACTTCTGGGTGGACCCCACTGTCTGCCCCAGGACTTGGGGATGGGGCAAGGGAGTGGGAGAGCCTCTGGCTACATGAGCTTGTAAGTCAGATGACTTAATTTTGTAAACGGAGTGCGGGCACACACCGCTCTCCGGGTAAACAGGCCCGTACGTGGAGCTCTGTGCACACACACCTATCTTTGTGAAGGTGTATGTTGCTGCCCGCTGATTGCGTTTTGCTCTTTGTGTGTGCATCTGGAGGGGTCTGCATGTCCACGTGTGTCTGTCTCTCTGGGTGTGCACATAGCCTAAGAGGTCTTTGTCGACTGGCCTGTCTATGTATACGTGCACGCTCACGCGTGGCTGCCTTTGCCTTTGGCCAGCATGGAATCTGTCTCTCTCGGCGTGGGTACCACTCCATCCGTGCACACATTGTGTGTGGATAGGAGAGATGACATCATTACAGGAGACGTATGTATGTGTGTGCCTTCGTGTCTGTGCCTGTCGCTCTCTGTGGGTTCCTATGGACCTCAGGGTGTGGATCCCAGTGCCTGCGTACATGCACACATGTGTGAGTGTCTTTTCCATTTATGCCAAAACAGCAGGATGTGGTTTCCCCAGATCCTCTCCTTTGGATGGCAGCCAGAGTGATGTGATTTCATAAGACACCTGTTCTGTGCCTCTGCGCCAGCCCCAATGGACCCCCGGAGGCAGCTTCTTCTCCTCTCAGCCTGGTTTGTTCACGTATGACCAGTCGACAACCCACCCTCTTGAGGCAGCCGTCCCATGAGCTGTGGATCCCAGCTGGGTCCCCATGACCAGGGTCGGAAAGGGACTGCTGAGACAGTTAGCAGGGGTAGTTGTTCTGTTGAAAAATGCCATCAAAGAAGAGCCACCCCCCCCACACACATACACACACATCTGATCTTTTTAGGTGTGCTGAATTCTGGGCCACGTGCTGCACAGGGCCATCTTGGGGCAGGGGTGGTAGATGTGGCGCTTGCCCACCTTGGAGTAGAGTCAGGAGCCAGGTGGCCACACGTGTGTGCACGTGCCATGACTTGTGCACCATCCAGCAGCCCTGGGGGCCAAGGTTCGCGGTGAATGTCAGAGGCAGTCAGTGGGTGGCACAGAGCAGAGCTGTGTGAAGGGTGCTGGGACACAATTCCGGGCTGCCACTGGACGGGTCCAGGCCTCCGATCAACACGCACCCCAGGCCTGCACAAGAGAGCAGTACTCAGCGGTGAGGGGGCCGGAAGGCATTTCCAGTGACCGTGCTGATGGGGAGACTGGGTCACCGAGTATCAGGCACCTCCTTGATCCATAGCAGCAGGCCCACCCCTCCACCCCAGCACCCGATTTGGTCCTCGGACCCATTCCTGTCCGGCCCTTTCCTCTTCCCTTGGTGGTCACCCTCATTTCACAGATGAGGAAACTGAGGCTTACAGCTAAGTGCTCAGAGTCAAATGTAACTGGCGCTGCATCCCAGGCCTCTGGACTCCAGGCCTCCATATTCCTCCCTCAGGGCACCCACTCCCTCTCTTCACCTCTCCAGGGAACCCAGACACACGTGAGGGTTGTTTGTGCATCTGAGTTCTAGGAAGAGGTCACATCAACCTGCCTTCCTTTTCTTTCCCACTTTGTCACACACACACACACACACACACCACCCCCCAGATAACTCAGTAGACTAAAACGCTGAGCTCCCCAGCTCAGACACCACCCAAGGCTCCCTGCAGGCAGTAAGGTCAGATTCTCAGCACTCAGCACTCACCACAGAGCCCCCAGCATTAGCACTGCCCCCTTCTTCTGCCTGGGCTCCACCTGGACTCTTTCTGAATCTGCACTTCACCCCCCCCCCCCCCACCCCTGGCCTGGAATTTCCTTCCTCTTGTAAAATTTCACAGATGGGGCTGTGAAACCTAACTGACTCCCTGCAGAGCATTAGCTGACCGCCTGCTCCTCTGCCACTCCAGAACACCTGGTTTATAATGCTTAGAGCCCTTAGCTGCTCTAGGAACCCAAGGGTGACCATGATGACTGAACTGCACCGCCCGCATCCTGCGGTCTAACCTCAGTCGCTCCTGCTGCAGCGCTTGCAGCGGGAAGACGCTAAAGTCTAGGCCAGCTGAGTGCGCGGGACCGGAGCCGAGGCAGGTGGGCGCGGCCAGGTGAGCCCCGGGGCCCCGCCCACGCACCCCGCGACCCCGGCCGCCACGGGCTGCTGGTGCCTCTTCGCGCCGGTTACCGCTAGTGGCTGCTGTCGCCCAGTGGAGCCAAGGAGACCGCAGCCAGAGCGTCCACCGCCCAAGATGGTGGCTTCCGTGTCTCCGTGAGTGTGTGCAGGCGGTGCGGGGTGCCCGGGGCTGGGCGGGGCGCCTCCTCCCGGAGTTTGAGGGAAAGGGGGGGACCACCTGGGGCTGGGGGCAGGAGGGCGGGCGCAGGCCCTGCACCTCGGCAGTACCAACCCGAGGGCTCCTTCACAACACGCCCCCCAGAGGAAGTTCCCCAACCTTCCCAGTCCCAACCCCAAGAGAAGGGGCCAGGGCGTCCTGGAGAGTCCCAGTTCACCCAGGCTGCCAGAGGAGCGGCGTCTGCTCTTCCTGTGCTGAAAGCGCCAACTCCTTTTAGTGGGGTCCCGAAGGAAGGGAGCCTGGGAGGAAACGGATGTCCCCCATCCTGGGGTCGCATCAATGCTGTTTGAGGCTGACATGTCGGAGACTGACCAACAGGGGCCCCCAAGTCGTGCTGGCTCCCATCTAGCCCTCCGGGTGTGACAGTGCACCCTCCTGCTCAGCCTGCCACAGCTGGCCCCCACAGCCGTGTGTATTTCCACGCACCCCCTCAGCAGCTTGGTTTCCTTAGACTGACGTGGAGGAATGTGATGGATTTTGACCTGGTTTTTCAGAGCACTCCTGTCGGGCAGAACTTTCTAGATGATGTCAGTGTCCTCTGTCTGCACAGTAATATAGCCACTGGCCACAGGTGGCTGTTGAGCACCTGACATGTGGCCAGCCTGAGCTGAACGTAAATGATTTAACTCTGATTAATTTAAATGACCACGTGGGGCTAATGGTCGCTGCCGAGGAATCTCCTCTGGGGGGCGTGTTGTGGAGTCCTTGGGTGGCTCACACGGAGGCAAACGGTCCCATGCTCTACTTATGTACTCTGATTCTCTCATCAGAAACATTCTGGGTCATACTCATTTTACCCTGCAAAGTGGGGCAGGATAGCTAACTTCTGCATACAGGGAGAGGATCTGACAAAATCCCAGAAGGGCCTCGCTTTGGTCTTGCACCCCCCCCCCCCCCGATTCTGAGGTCCTTTGGGTGACAGGCTGGACAAAGTCATAGATTTCATATGATCTTGAGAGGAAAGGATGTTGAAGACAGCTTTTTTTTTTTTTTTTTTTTTTTTGCCATAGGGTGTATGTGTTTGACAGAGAGAGAGAGAGAGAGAGAGAGAGAAAGCACCCCCAGGGGAATGGCCCCGCTACAATCCTTTCTCCTCCATTGTCCTCTTAAGATGTTGGATACACTCACAGACGCACCTGGAGGGGGTTTCAAGTTGCCAGGTCAGATTCAGCTGTGGAGTCAGCCATGTGAGATCCAGCACCTTAACCACCTTAACCATGCCACCTGCTGGCCCCAAAACGCAGCTGGCCCCAACAGGGGGGCAAGGACTGGCTCCAGTGATCTCTCTGCTTGAGAACTTATTCTTCCTTATTCAATGCACACCTCACCCCAGTATGTTTTTAGAGAAATTTTTGCTCTAGGGCACATATGCTTACCAGAGAGAGAGAGAAAAAAGGCGAGAAATCACCCCCCAGAGAGGATGACCACACCACATTCCCTTCTCCTCCATTCTTGGGATTTTGGGCATGCACGCACACGGGCCCAGCATGAGTTTCAAGCCACTGGGTCCAGAACTCGAACCGTGGTTGGCCACGTGGGAGTCCAGTAACATGACCACTACACCATCTACTGGTCCTGCAACTTTTTTTTTTTTTTTTTTTTTTTTTTTTAATGAGAGAGGGAAAGAGCATGAGGAGGAAGAAGAGAGATAGTCGTGTGTTTTTGGTTGATGTCGTTAAATTTATTTCTTCTATGAGTAAAAGACAAAGAGAGAAGGAGCACCCCAGCAGGGCCTCGATGTCACGATCCGTCCCTAGCCTCAGCCACTCCGAATCATGGGCATGTGTGTGCCCACTGTCCTCAGGGAGGTCTCTGCACACAGCCCAAAGCCCTCTCATGTGGGATAGCCTTGCAGAGCTTTGCGCTTTCCTGCCAGGCTACCATCAAATCCCTGAAATAGGTATTCTGTTTTAAAGATTTAATTGCATTTATTTATTCATTTACTTTTAATTTGACCAGAGAGATAGAGGGAAAGAGAAAGAGAGAGAGAGGGAGAAAGTGAGCGAGCAAGTTGTCAGGTCCGGGACTCAAACCGTGATCTGCCATGTGGCGATCCAGTGTCTTAACCACCACAACAAATAGGTGTGGTGTTAGCCCCCAAATAGGTATTTTTTATGAGATCTGATTGCAGTTCCAGGCAGCTAGGACCACAGGTGCAAGCTACCATGCCTGGCCTGTTTAGGTTGGGCTGGGAATGGAATCTGAGTCTCCTGTGTGGACGCAGCCATTACATAGATGCGCACTCTCTCTTGCACCACCATGGCTGGACCCAGCCTCCACGTTTTATGGAGCACCTGCTAGGTCCAGGCACTGTTCCTGTCTCTGGGGTCCAGACATGAAGAAGTTAATTACCTTCCCTGGCCTCAGGGCACTTGAATGAGAGAGACTGGGGGGTGGGGCGGCTGGTGTGAAGAACAGAGCTAAGCAGAAATAAGCAGATTTTAAACAATGGGAAGTGCAATGGGCAGTGACAGAAAAGAAGGGCACTTCCTGAGAAAGCATATTAGAGAAGCCGCCTCTGAAGAGGGGATGTTTAAGCTAAGCTCAGAGGGGAATCCGAGTGTTGGGAGGGTGAATGGGACCATTCTAGAAGAAGGGGCAACATGTGCGAAGGTCCTGGGGATGGGAACCTGGCACCCTGGAGAAGCAGAAAGACCGGTGCTGCTAGAAGGGAGCAGGTGTGAGTGGCCACTGGAGAGCTCAGTAATGCCAGGCACTTGGCAGACCTCAAGAGGGATTTTGGCGCTGCCTTAGAGAAATGGGTGGTCACAGAAGAGTTTTACACAATTATTTTTTGGAGAGGTTTTTGCTATAGGGCACCTGTGCTTGCCAGACAGAGAGAGACAGAGAGACAGAAAGCAAGAAATCACCCCCCCCGGCGGGGGGATGGCCACTCCACAATCCTTTCTCCTCCATTCTCCTCTCAGGATCTTGGGCACGCACGCACACGCACCCGGCGTGAGTTTAAGCCACCGGGTTGGGACTCGAACCGCGGTCGACTACATGGGAGTGCAGCGACACAGCCATCACGCCAACTGCTGGTCCCCACAACTTTTTTTTTTAAATGTTTGGTATAAGTTGCACGTACTTGCTGGGGAGAGACAGAAAGAGGGAGAGAGAGAGAGTGGGAAAATGAAAAAGCCCTCCTGGGTTGGGAGGAGTTGGCCACGCTGCAATCCCTTCTCTACTCTAATTTCAGGATTTGGGTATGCATACACATGTGCCTGGTGTACCTTTTAGGCTGCCAGGGTCAGAACTTGCTTCAGGACTCACACAGTTGGCCATGTGGGATCCGGTTGCCTTAACCGCCATGCTACCACCTGGCCCAGATATTTTCAAAAGCTTCCTTTGGCTCAGAGAGGGGTAAGAGTAACCCAGAGTGCCATCAGAAAACAACTGCGCCAGTGCAGACACTGCACAAGCCACCAGGCAGCAGTGTGGAGAGACAGAACAAGTTAGAAATAGGTTTTGGAGGGGGCTGACAGGTGGCTTGGTGGTTAAGGGTGCTGGATTCCCACATGGCTGACTGTGGTTCGAGTCCTGGACCTGGCAGCTTGCTTTCTCATTTTCCTTCTCTCTCACACTCACTCTCTCTCTCTCTCTCTCTCTCTGCCCCTCTCTGGTCAAATTTTAAAAGAGAGAGGGAGAAAATTAAATAATTCTTTAAAAAAAAAAGAAAAGAAAGAGGTTTTGGAGGTAGAATTAACAGAACTGTGAATAGAAAGGGTCCTAGATGGGAAAGAGAGTGGGGGTTTGAAAAGCGAGAGTACTTAGGTGAGAAGACGGGCCAGTTTCTGAACTGGCCATATTTGTAAGGACATATTTGTAAGGGCCAATCAAGAGTTCCGTGTAGACGATCCAGGAGGGCAGCTGGAGGGGATGGCGTGGTGCCCCAGTTGGAGCTGTGTATTTTGGAGTGGTCTGCAAGACATTTCTGAACTCTCGGTCAGTTTGAGATTGGAAAAAGGAGGAAATACCTTCCAAAGGCTGAAGAGTGGCTGATGGGGAGGGAATTCAGGGGGAACAAAGGGAAAAGAGGGTCCTGAGGAGAGGATGGTGAGCAGTACCCCTGCCTCTCAGAGTCCAGAATGAAAGGGCCAAGGAGTTTGGCCCGGATCTGACAACAATGAATGGGCTGTTCCGGAAATTCTACTCATCTGCCCTTGTGTTATGCCCCCTGCCCCCACCCCAGTCTGTGCCAGTTTCACGCTGGGCACTAGGCCGGCCTATCAAGTGTCAATTTAGAGCCACTGCCGTCTCAGAGCATAGACAGTCAGAAGTTCTTTCATGCAGTCAAGATAAATCCTCATTCTTTGAAACCAGCAGTACAGGGACTTAGAGATACAGAAATGAACACACACGAACTTGGCCTTCCAGGAACCAAGTGCAGAGATACATAGCGAACCCTGCACTTACCACATTAGTTGCAAACACTCACACCTTGGGGACTGTGGAAGACAAGCGCACAGGCACCGGCCCAGCTTGGGGGTTCAGCATGGCAGAGGGGATGCCTGAGCAGCTCTCAAGGAAGGAGTGGAATTAGCCAGGGAAAGAGAAGGGGTAGGACTTCCAGGCTCAGCAGATGAAGGCAATTACAAGAGTAAACAGCTTGGTGCATGCGGGGAATGTCCAGCCTTTGGAGCTGACCAAGCAGAGGGGAATGGTCTAGGCGTACAGGGCTAGAGGGTCCTGCTAACTCTTGGTGAGGTGTGTAGACGCAGGCTAGGAGATACCACTGAAGAGGTGGAAGCGAGGGAGCACATGGTTGGATTTGCTCTCTGGCTGCTAAGAGAGGGCCGAGTTTAGGGGAAATGGCAGTACAGGGACAGAGGTAGCTGCAGCGATCCAGGCAAGACAGGGAGGGCTGACCGGGGCAGCTGGGGGCAGAGAGGTACTATGGTCCAGCACCTCAGCATGGCCTTCTGGGGCAGGAGGACAGGGGTTCTAATTCTGCCGTGGCCGGTTCCAGCTTGTGAGACCTGAGGCAAATCACGGAGCCTAGTTTTCTTCCTCCACAAAAGAGGATAATACTGCCCACAGAGCAGTCTTGGTCTCCCAGTGGGATCGTTGCAAAGTACCTAGCACAGGGCCTGCTCAGCTCACACTCTGTAAGTGGTTGTTACTGCCATGGTTCTACTGGGCATGGCAAGGAGGGGGCTGGTTTGACAGGTAAGTAGGAGGTAGAGTTGGCAGGTGCAGGGCAAAGACTAGATGTGGCCTTCTTGTCCTGAGTCACTCATCCCAGCCTTGGGTCTGGGTTGATAGGAGAGTGAGGGAGACAGAGGCAACCAGTTTGCTGCCTTCAGTCTGGGGTCCAGCCTCCAGAGGAGCTCCCAGATTTACACTACCCTTCCCAGAACCACACTACGCATGCACGCACGTGTGCGTGTGTGTGTGTGTGTGTGTGTGTGTCTGTGTATGTGTATGTGTAGGGAAAGGAGCTTCAGAGAAAACAAATCCAGGCCCCCAGTCCTGTGGCTGGGAAGTACAGCTTCACGCTGACTTCCTTCTGATGAAACAGGTGTCAATGGCCTGAAGGGACTAATCAGTCATCCTTTGGGCTGGAGCCAGGAGGTCTGAGCTTTAGTACTGGCTCAGCCACAAATTATTCATGGGCCCCGAGAACCACTGTCTGTCTCTGGGACTCAGTTTCCCCACCTATAGAGAGTGATGCATAGATGGTGCCAGTCTTTCCAGCTCTGAGTTCTGGGATGCTTCCACAGAGGAAGCCAATCAATGGTTGAAGGAGACCCTGGGAGGGGTGGGGGACCCCATTCTTCCCCTGCTTTGGAAAACATCCCATAGTCCTTTGCATGGCTCCACCCACTCCCAATAGCCCCTGCCCCATGGGGACTAGTCCACTTCTCAGCAGGAGAGGACTCTGTGGACAACACGAGCTCTACCACCCACCCTAAACCACCCCACCACAGTGGACCCCCTAACACCTCTCCCTTTCTTTCATCCCCAGTCTCCCACCGGCAGAGCAGGACTAAACTTCCCAGGCTAAGTTAAATGGATGGTCCCTGTTAGCCTGGTGGCTGCCTCCTGCTTCCCCACCAACACCCCCTGTCAAAGGAGGCACGTCTGTGTGTGGGGGAGGCAGGTGGGCAAGAGCATTTGGGTGGGGGTTGGAGGTCCCCTGCCCTAAGAGCAGGAATGGTGCCACCGGGGAAGAAACCAGCTGGAGAGGCCTCCAACTCCAACAAGAAGTGCAAGCGGTACTTCAACGAGCACTGGAAACAGGAGTTTCCCTGGCTGGACTTTGACTACGAGCGGAAGCTGATGTTTTGCCTCGAGTGCCGCCAGGCCCTGGTGCGGAACAAGCACGGCAAGGCCGAGAATGCCTTCACCGTGGGCACCGACAACTTCCAGCGCCATGCCCTGCTGCGCCATGTCACCTCGGGAGCGCACCGCCAGGCTCTGGCCGCCAACCAGGGCCAGCCCCAGGGAGGAGGGGTCTGCCCAGGCTTCGATGCCATCCCCCACTCCAGGGGTGTCAAAGTGGAGGTGGACCCAGCTAAAGTGGCCGTGCTGACCACTGTGTACTGCATGGCCAAGGAGGACCTGCCTGATGACCGTTGCTCTGCCCTGCTTGAGCTGCAGAGGTTCAACCTGTGCCAGGCGCTGCTGGGCACAGAGCATGGTGATTACTACAGCCCCCAGAGAGTGAGGGACATGCAGGTGGGTGGCAGCCCGAGGTGTGGGGAGGCCAGTGGAGGGAGGACACCAAGCCACATGGAAAGAACCCAGCCTGCCAGGGCACTTTGTTCAGACCCTCACCCTTCAGAACACTGAGGACTTTGTGCCCGGCACTGGGCCAGGTGCAGGGGTTCCACAGTGAAGAGGGAAGACCAGGTTCTGTCCCCTTCTCACCACCTAGACCACAGGTTACAAATGGGTGGCCTGGGGGCTTGACTGGCCCACAGATGTGTTTTATGGGTTTTCACCAAAACTCAAATTTGTTTCTGACTTTTTAAAAATCAAGGATGACATACAAACATCTGACTTTGTGACTTCTACTGAAAAAGCAAGGTCCCCTGCTGTCAGGGCAGGATGTGGTGGGGTCAGAGATCGGGGCAAGAGCTTGCCCCGTCTCCCCATTCCCTTGGTTGCCCCCTGGCCCCTGCAAGCATGTCAGTTGCAGCTGTCCTAGGTACTAGCTGTGTGCGTCCTGGGGTGCGGGAGAGGATGTGGGCAGTCAGATCTCACCCTAAGGCTCAGTGACAACTAGTCAGAGCACATAGCTGGGTCCTTATGTAACTATGGTCAGGAGTTGGAAGTGGAGGTTATCAGTTAACCCCTGAGCTGGAGAGTGGAGGGAAGCCCAACCAGGGCGATGCTATAGAAGAAACATGAAAAAACTAGCCTTTCTAGAGCCTGTTATGGTTCTCAAAGCACTTTTACATTTGTAAGCACAACAAAAATGTGCATGTAATTCATAACAACCCTATGAGGAGACTGGGCGCAGGCAGTAGCCTGATTTCAGAGCTGAGAAACCGAGGCTCAGAAAGGTGAAATGACTCGCTCCAGGTAGCATAGCCAGTAAGAGACAAAGCCAGGGTTAATCCCTCAGTCTGTCCCGGGCTCTGTCCACTACCCTACAAGCCCTGCCTTCCTCCCATAGGATAAGCCTAACCCTGTCCTCCCCCCCTTTCTCTCCCTGCCTGTCCCAGGTGGCAATTGCCAGTGTCTTACAGACAGAGGCTTGCCAGCGCCTGAAGGCATCCCCGTATGTGGGGCTGGTGTTAGACGAGACCAAGGACTGGCCTGAGTCCCACAGTCTGACCCTGTTTGCCACTTCGGTGTCCCCCTGCGATGGCCAGCCTACCACCACCTTCCTGGGTAGTGTGGAGCTACAGGAGGGTGAGGCCATGGCTGGCCAGCTCCTGGACATCCTGCAGGCCTTCGGTGTATCTGCACCTAAGCTGGCCTGGCTCAGCTCCAGCCTCCCCAGTGATCGCCTGGGGCGTGTGGGCCCACAGCTCCGTGCCGCCTGCCCGCTGCTCACAGAGCTGCACTGCCTCCCTGGCCGGACAGATCCTGAGCCCCCTGCCTACCTGGGTGAATATGAGAGCATACTGGATGCCCTGTTCCGCCTCCACGGTGGCCCTAGTTTCCACATGGTCCCTGAGCTCCGGGCAGCACTGGAACTAGCAGCTGTTGACTTGGCCGTGCCTCGGCCAGTACCCTGGGCCTCTCTGCTCCCTGTGGTGGAAGCAGTGGCTGAGGCCTGGCCTTGCCTGGTGCTCGTCCTGGAGGCTGCTGCCTCAGCCTCGCCCATGGCTGGGGCCCTGGGGCCCTGGCCCTGGCTCTGCGCCAGTTCACCTTTGTGGCCTTCACTCACCTGCTGCTGGATGCTCTGCCCTTGGTGCAGAAGCTGGCCCTTGTCGTGCAGCCAGAAGAGCCAGACTTGGCTTTGCTGCAACCCCTGGTGATGGCGGCTTTGGCCTCCCTGCAAGCTCAGCGCCACTCAGGTGGGGCCCGACTCCAGGGCTTCCTGCAGGAACTGGAATCTTCTAATCCCAACTGCTGCACCTACCGCGGCGTGGAGCTGATTGGCTACTCTGAGGCTGCAGTCCGGGCCTTGGAGCGGCTCCGGGGGGCTTTCCTGGACTCCATGAGAAGGGGGCTGCGGGACTCCTATCCCGGGCCCTCGCTGGACGCGGTGGCCGCCTTCGGCGCGATCTTCGACTCCCGCAGCTACCCGCAGGCGCCAGAGGAACTCGGCTTACATGGCGAGGGGCCGCTACGGGTGCTGCTGCGCGGGTTCGCGCCAGCTGTGGTGCGCCAGCGCGCGCTGGGCGACTTCGAGCTCTTCAAGCGCGTGGTGTGCAGCCTAGGTCGGCTGGGCCCGAGGGCCCTGTGTGCCAAGCTGGCGTGCGAGCACTCCGAGCTGCATGAACTCTTCCCCGATTTTGCCGCCCTCGCTGCCTTGGCCTTGGCGCTGCCGGCAGGCGCGGGCCTCCTGAACAAGGTCGGACGCAGTCGGGAGTTGCGGTGGTGGGGACAGGGCAGGGCAGGGGAAGGCAGGGGCGGCCACGTGGTGAAGATTGCTGTGGATGGGCCCCCGCTGCACGAGTTCGACTTCGCGCTGGCGGTGGAGTTCTTAGAGAGTGGGTGGGGAGAGCGGCTCCTGGGATCACAGCTCACCTGAGAGTGGCCTCCTTTTGGCAAAGCCAACCTGGGCCCTGGCCTCCCTAAGGGCCAAGCCGAACTCTACCGTGCTGCTCCCACGCTGGCCTAACTGTGGCCTCTCTGGGGCCTGAGGCTTCCCATTGGCTTTCCTCTGCTTCCTCTGCTCTTCCCTGAGCTCTAAGCAGCCCCGTTAGCTGGGGAGGAAAGGCCTGAGTGAGTGGACAGGGATGCTGGTGTTCCACCCCTAAATCGCTTCTGCCTTCTCTAAGTTTGGTGAGGAGTTGTTAGTGCCTTTCCCTTCTGGATTTGGGCCTAGTTTGGGCCCTAGCAAAGTTGGGGAGACTTGTTTGGAGTGATGGAAGATCGGGTCTTGAGAAGGATTGGTCTCATCTGGAGAGCAGATGACCACACTTTTTGTTTTAGACTCACAGTGTAGCACTCTCTCTGTGCACAAGCTCCCTGTACGTGGGGCTGGTGTTGGACGAGTGTTCAAGGGCACAGTGGCTCAAGGGAGGTGGTGGTGCCCTCTTTCCCATCCCCACCAATAGGCTGCCTGTGGCTTTCCTGTGTATGACCATGTACATGGATAGATATGCTGATGAGTGTGAAATAAATCTATCCTTTCTCTCCTGGTGTTAACACACAGAACCCTAAAAGGACTTCTATTGGCTTTACAATCACTGGGTCCAAGAAAGTCCTAATCAGACTAGATTTGCTTTTATTTATTTATTTATTTATTTATTTTTTTGAGAGTTTTTGCTATAGGGTGTGTGTGCTCCCCAGAAAGACAGAAAGCAAGAAATCACTCTCCAGGGGGCATGGCCATGCTGCAATCCCTTCTCTTCCATTCTCCTCTCGAGAACTTGGGCAGGCACACACACACACCCGGCGTGAATTTAAGCCACTGGTTCCAGGACTCGAACCCTGGTTGACTACATGGGAGTCTAGCGACATAGCCATTACGCCAACTGCTGATCCCCAGACTGAATTTGTTTCTAATTGTTTTCTTCCTCAAAGTCTGGTTGCTGTCCAAATTCCAAGCCCTCCCCCACCCCTTGCCTCAGACCTTTAAGACTAAAGACTGCAAAACCATGGTGCTCTACCTGCTGCCTCTGAGGACCAGCCACGGGGCCTGCCCAGGGGTGCTTCAGGGGTTTGTGCTTCCTGGAGGATATGGTGGGGCCTCACCAGAGTAGGGGATGCATTTCTTCATTTTCGCATGAGTTCCCATTCCTCCATTAGCCCTTGCTGTGAGTGGTGTGGTCTGGAGGGTGGGAGGGGAGAGCAGAGAGTAAAGAGGGGGGGCTGGCCTTTTCGCAAGGCCCCTGGGTTTGGGTTTAATTCACAATAAAGTGGAAACCCACACATCAATGTGTCCATGGTGGTGTGCATGACGGGGACCCGCCCTGACTCCTCCATCCTCTGCCTTGGTTAGACTCCCCTTGGGGGTTCATTGGAGCCATTATGCTGCCCCTGTAGGGGGCGGTAGAGTCATCCTGGGCTGGGAGCTTTGAGCTGTGGCTCCCTGCCTCTGCTTCTCCAGGTTCGGAGAGGAGGGCACAGAATGGGTTTATAACCACCCGAGGCTTGGCTGGTGCTACTTCATGAAGAGAGACACATGAGTTTCTGCCCTGGAACTGAACCCAGGAAGCCCACCAGCCTTTTGCTTTGGTTCTGGAGGTAGGCGAGGACCCTGTGGCTCTCCATTTCAGACCCTACCCTTCTTCCTCCTGCAGCAGGCCCGACCTCCAGCGCCCCCAGCCCCCTGCTGGCCTCCCTGCCCCTGCCCAGCCGGCCTCTGCAGCCCTCGCTGGACTTCAAGCACTTGCTCGCCTTCCACTTCAATGGTGCGGCCCCGCTCAGTCTCTTCCCCAACTTCAGCACGGTACGGGCTGGGCTGGTGGGTGGGGGCATGCAGCCAAGCTTGGGGTGGGCCGAGAAGGTTGGCTCGGAGGGGCAGTATCCCCTAGAGTCACTAGGTGTTCCCCGAATAGGAACCTTGAGCTCAGCTGGCTACTGATCTAGGA
The DNA here is from genome assembly GCA_026018925.1 of Tupaia tana. Taxonomy (NCBI): domain Eukaryota; kingdom Metazoa; phylum Chordata; class Mammalia; order Scandentia; family Tupaiidae; genus Tupaia; species Tupaia tana. Next base: position 48,724,019 of record JAKSZU010000011.1, on the reverse strand, counting down.
AACCAGATGGTGTCGCCCCACCCCACCCCATTGTATCTTCTGGGCCTGTAGGACCTGTGGACTACAGGTTTCTCTTGAATTTTTGTACAAGGACTCTGTCTGTGATCTGGGTAGTCTGTGTGCTATGGGGTGTGCCTTTCTGTTGTTTGTGTCTCTGTGAATCTTTGTGTTACATGTGGATGTGTGTGCTTGAGTAATTGTGTGTAATTAACGCATGTGCCTGTGTATCTGAGGGATTTTTGTGTCCTGTGTCTTCTGTGTGTGTGACCTCTGAGAGTGTGTGTGTGTGTGTGTGTGTGGTTTGGGTGACTGCGAGTTTGTGGTTGTGTGCCATTTGTGTGCTGGTGAGTATGTATCTGCTTATCTGTACCTTTGTAAGTACCTGTGAGCTCGTGTGCCATGTGTCTAGGGACTGTGTTCCCACGTGTGTATGTGTATGTGACAAGTGCAGTGAGTGTGAATTGTACTTCACTACCTGAGATATAAGGAATCCCATTATTTTTTAAAGAATTATTTATTTAAGGGACCAGCAGATGGTGTAATGGTTATGTTGCTGGACTCCCACATAGTCGACTGCCGTTCAAGCCGCAGACCCAGTGGCTTAAAACTCACGCAGGACCATATGCGTGCATACCCAAGATCCCAAGGGGAGAATGGAGGAGAAGGGATTGCAGCATGGCCATCCTCCTTTTGTCTCTCTTTCTGTCTTTCTGGCAAGTGCACGTGTCCTATAGCAAAAATCTCTCAAAAATTATTATTTAGGGAACCAGCAGTTAGCGTAATGGCTATGTCGCTGGACTCCCACGTAGTCGACCGCGGTTCGTGTCTCGGACCCGGTGGCTTACAACTCACGCCGGGCGCGTGTGCGTGCGTGCCCAAGATCCCGAGAGGAGAATGGAGGAGAAGGGATTGCGGCGTGACCATCCCCCCTGGGGGGTGATTTCTCGCTTTCTGTCTCTATGTCTTTCTCTGTCTGTCTGGCGAGCGCACGCGCCCTATAGCGAAAAACCTCTCAAAAAAAAAAAAATATTATTTAATTTTATTTACTATTATTATTTTAATTTGATCATGGGGTGGGGGTTGAGGAAGCAAGCCACCAGGTCTGGGACTCAAACCACAGTTGGCCATGTGAAGTTCAGCGCTTTAACCACCACATCACCTACTGCCCCTATCAACTCTTTTTTGGTTCTGACAAAAAAGTCGCAATCATGGATGAGGCCCACCCTATCCCAACATGATGGAGACAAATTCTGTCTCAATCACCCTTAGGAATCTCTTCCCTCCAGGTTCCCTGAAGTCTGAAATATTTGGGAGGGTCCTCTGGTTTTGAGTCCCCTCAGTGCCTTGCTGTTGTGCTCACTGTTCAAGGGCATGGCCCCTCAAGGGCAGGTTGTCCTCATTGCTGGGGGCCTGCAAGCCGCTCTCCTCTGCTGTCCTGCCCCTGAACGCCCCCAGCCTTGGGCGCTGTGGGGTTAGAGCTGCTTTGTTCTCGGGGAATTTCTGCCACCACACCCTTCTCCCAGAGCCTCTGCTGTCTCCCCTTGGGAACTCTGGGAGTTTCAGACAATTTCTGCTTTGGGCAAAATAACAGATAAATCCAGACAATATTTGCTTTGGGCCCAATAACATAGGCCCCTGAGAAAAGGCAGCATTAGGGCTTAGTCGGATAGGAGAAAAAAGTGACTTAAAATGAGGACAAGAAACTAATTACTAACATTCAAGATTAATATTCCAAAGAAATGACCTTACTACTCAGGGACTCCTCAGGCCTCCCCCACCACCTGCCCCCTCCTGGCCCCTGTCCTCTGGCCTTGGCTCTCATTCTCTCCACAGAAGTCAGCGGGAGCCTCAGGCCCGATCAAATAGGACATGTCTTCCCCGGCCCACAGGGTGAGGCACAGAGGCTGGGTTATGGGAGAGGAACTCCCAAGCAAGGGATTCTTTGTCCCCTCCCTGTCTCTCCCTGGGCCCAATCCTAGGTCTCAATAGTTGTGGTTCGTTTTTTTTTTTTTTTTTTGTAAATGAGGGGGAGGGGGAAAAAACAAACAACAAAAGCCAAAAACCAGAGGGGCAGCAAGAGGCCAGGGTGATCACCAGAACATGGTCTTCCTTCTCAAGGTCACGCAGGTCTCCCTGGTCATCCCCTGGCCTCCAAGCAGAAGCTGGGCTGGCAGGTGAAGCCCACTCGGGAAGGGCTTTTCCTGTCTAGCATCCACAGGCTGGGAAAGTTCTCCAAAGCCTGACCACTGCCCTCTGCCATAGTAGTTTTGGCATTTTATTCTGCCTCCCTCTTCCCAAGCCAACCCCAGAGTTATTATGCCCCTTCACAGATGGACCCCGTCCAGAAAGCGGTCATCAGCCACACGTTTGGGGTCCCCTCCCCTCTGAAGAAGAAGCTCTTCATTTCCTGTAACATCTGTCACCTGAGGTTCAACTCAGCGGTGAGAGGGCATCTGGGGTGAGGCTGGGTGGGAGGAGGTTGGGTTCAGGGGTCTTTCTGGGGGGATACAGGAGGCACAGAGCTGTGGTCCATATTTTGCTTCCCTGGCTACTGAAAAGGCCCTCCTGGTCCTTTAACCATTCAGTCTTCTCTCCTTTAGCCTCCTCTGCCCCTTCCCTTAACTGCCCCAAACTGCTGCTGCCCACCTCTATGCCCCAGGGTTCTATTTTGCTCCCCTAGGCTCTCACCTGTGTTCTGGATCCTTCTGAGTCCCAGGGGCCATCCCATCAGTGCTTGGTCTAGAGCTGAGTTATTTGTTTGTTTGTTTTTGTTTTGCTATAGAGTGCACTTGCCAGAGAAAGGGAAAGTGAGAAATTACTCTCCAGGGGATGACCACACCACGATCCCTTCTCCTCCAGTCTCTGCTTGGGTTTAATTCTTTTTAAAGAATTATTTAAGTTTGTTTGTTTATTTAATTTGACCAGTGTGGGGGTAGAGAAGAGAGAGAGAGAGAGAAAGCCGCCAGGTCCGGAGCTTGAACCACAGTCAGCCATGTGGGAGTCCAACACCTTTAACCACCACGCCACCTGCCAGCCCCCTCTGCTGGATTTGGATTCATACACATGCCTGCTATGATTTTCAAGGCGCTGTGTCCGGCGCTTGAACTTCGAAGTCAGCCATGTGGGATCCATCACTTTCACCTCCATGCCACCTGCTGGCCCCGGAGTTCTTAAAGCCCCTGCCAGTTAACAGGATGTGCTCATTCTCCTCATCTTAACTAGTTCTCGTGCTACATCCCCGAGGTGGGTAGAGACAGACACTGCCTTCCACTTTTCAGATGAGGAAACTGAGCCTCAGACAGAGTGAGGTCTTGCCTAAGGCCACCCGGCCGGTAAGTAGCAAGGCTGACACTTGAACCCAGGGCTGACTGACCCCACGCCCTCATGCTTTCTGGTGCATGCTACTGGAGGCGGAGGAGGAGCCTCATTCTGGTCTCTCAGGGAAGGTTCACCTTCCATTCAGGCACCTCCGGGGTCCAGGCTACATGTCAGCAGAGTCACTGTGCTGAAAGGGCCCAGGGAGGGGCCATAGGGACTGTTTCCCCCACATCTGGAGGAGGTCAGCTAGGGGAGCAACAAGACTCTTGGTTTCAGGAGGGGAGGACACTGGCAGGCCAGGCTTGGGGGGTTCCCTCCAGCCTCTCAGGTAACGGCTCATGTGTGAGCTGGACAGCGAGGATTTGCTATCAGAGAGGGACCATGTCCTTCTCATGCCAGATCCCTGGCACAGCACCTGGCAGAGCAAATGCTCAATAACTGCTGAAAAAATGGACAAAGGGGAAGCAAGAAAGCGGCGTGGTGGTGAAGGCCCTGGACTCCCACATAGTAGTCTGCAGTTCAAGTCCCGAACCTGATGGCTTGAAAAATCACACCAGGCATGTGTGTGTGCCCAAGGTCCCAGGAGGAGAATGAAAGAGAAGGACTGTAATGTGGCCATCCCTCTGAAGCATCATTTCTCATTTTATCTTTCACTGTCTCTCTAGTGAGCACACAAGCTCTGTGGTTAAAAAAAAAAAAAAAAAAAAAAAAAAAAAAAAAATTTTTAAAACTTTAAGGGACCAGCAGATGGCATAATGGCTATGTCGCTGAACTCCCATGTAATCGACTGCAGTCTGAGTCCCAGACCCAGTGGCTTAAACTCATGCCAGGCGCATGTACGTGCATGCCAAAGATCCCAAGAGGAGAATGGAGGAAAAGGGATTGCAGTGTGGCCATCCCCTATGGGGGGTAATTTCTCGCTTCCTGTCTGTCTGTCTCTCCCTGTCTTTCTGGTGAGCGCACATGCCCTATAGCAAAAACCTCTAAAAAAAAATAAAATACTTAAAAAGCAAGCAAACAAACAAACAAGAGGTTAATGTTTGGGAGTGCATATACCCAAAGTGGGAGGATGGCTTTGTTTTCAATTTGTGCATTTATTTAGTTTATATTTAAAATGATTTATATAGTGAGCTGTGACTTTCAAAGCACTGAAAACAAAAAAGAGAGAGAAGGAAAGTGAGAAAGCACCCTTCTTGGGAGATGGTCTCACCACAATCCCTTTTCAATTCCCCCTCGGGATTTGGGTCTCGCACACATGTGCAGGCACCTGGCATATTTTTTCAAGCTACTGGATCCAGGTCTTGAACTGCGCAGTTAGCCATGTGGCATCCAGCCACCTTAACCACCCCACCACAGGATGGCCCCATTTGTGTATTCATAAACAATCACTCACTGAACACCTATCTGGTGACTCGTGTTCCCATTTCATTCTGATCCCTAGAGGATGCCACAGAAGTTTATGAGAGAGGAAACTCATGCTCAGAGAGGTGATGTGACTCACCTAAAGATGTACAGCTGGGGCCAGTCACTGGTGTGGTGGTTAAGGCAGCTGGATCCCACATGGCTGACTGCGCAGTTTGAGTCCCAGACACACCTGGTGCACGTGCGTGCATGCCCAAATTCCTGAGAAGAGAATGGAGGAGAAGGGATTTCAGCATGGCCGTCCCCCCTATGGGGGGGCTTTCTCACTTTCTCTCTGCCATACGCATATGCCCTATAACAAACAGTAACTAAAAAGATGCATAGCTAATAAGTGGCTAAGTCAGAATTAAAAGCCAGAGGCTGCTTGCTTTGGAGCTCACGTATGAGAACACACTCTCTGTATACTTCAAGGCCATGTATGTGCTGTGATAATGACAACGACGAGAATTTGCCCCATGTGTGGCCCAAACCCTGCCTCCTTTAGACATGTCCCCGCCATGCTCACTCCAGCTCCTGTCTGGGTGGGGCAGGTGAACTTAGCAAATGAATGGCGACCCCATGCCCTCCCATCCCCAGAACCAGGCAGAAGCACATTATAAAGGCCACAAACATGCCAGAAAACTCAAGGCTGTTGAGGCTGCCAAGACCAAGCAGAGGCTGCAAACCCTGGCCCGGGATGAGGCAGTGACATCTCCAACCTCGACTTCAGCTAGTGAAGACCCCGGAGAGTCACAGAGCAAAGGTCAGTCCTAACTCTCCTCCCGCACTCCCACTCCGAGTCTGGTTTCAGAAGAGGGGTTGAGAGAGTTCTGCTTGTTATTACTTTTCCTTGTGCTGGCACATTCCCTACCTACAGGCAAAGACACGCAAGTGTGCAGCTCAATGAACGTCCCCAGTCTGAACACGCCCACTCCGGAAACAAGTAAACAGCATCCCAGAAGCCTTCCTTAGGCCCCTCCCAGCCCCTACCTGACTATATTCGTTTCCTAGGACTGCCATAACAAATGAGTACAAACCAAGTGGCTGAAAACAACCGAAATTAATTTTGCCACAGTTCTGGAGGTCAGAAGTCCAAAATCAAGATGTCAACAGAGTTGGTTCGTTTTTGGAGGCTCAGAGGGGAGCCTGTTCCATGCCTCTCTCCTGGCAACCTCAGCATTCCAGGCTTGTAGATACATCATTCCAGCCTCTGCATCTGTCTTCACATGATCTTTTTCTTTTTTTTTTTTCTTGGAGTGGTTTTTGCTATGGAGTGTGTACACTCACCGGAGAGAGAGAGAAAGACAGACTGAAATCAAGAAATCACCCCCAAGGAGGATGGCCACACTGCAATCTCTTCTCCTCCATTCTCCTTATGGAATTTTGGGCATGTACACACACATACACACACACACACACACACACACACACACACACACTCCGGGTATAAGTTTCAAGCCACCAGGTCCAGGGCTTGAACCATGATTGACAATGTGGGAGTCCAGTGCCTTAACCACTTTGCCACCTTCTGGCCCCACATGATCTTCTCATGACACCAGCCCTTGGATTAGTCTTGCCCTAATGCAGCATGACTTCATCTTAATGAATTACATCTGCAAAGATCCCATTTCCCAGAATAAGGTCACATTCTGAGGCTCCACATGGAGCCTCAGACAGGGTCTTGGGCCAAGACAGCCCCATAGCCTGGTGATTAAGGAATTTGAGTCCCTCATGGCCAACCCCACAGTTTGAATCGCAGCCCCGGTGGCTTGAAAAACACAGAGTGCATAAGTATGCATGCCCCAAATCCCAATAGGATAGAGAAATGGAAAAGGGATGGCAGCATTGACTATATCCCACGGGAGGGGTGCTTTCTCCCTTTCCCTCTGTCTGTCTCTGCTGAACACACACAACCTCTGGCAAATTTAAAAAAAAAAAAAAAAAAAGAAAAGAAAAGAAAAAAGAAAAAAGACAGGCTCTCCATCTGTCATGATCATCTTGTCTTGCCTCAGCCTCCTACGTCACAGGGATTCCTTGCATACACCTTTAGGTTGGACCAAAAATCTAACCCAGGCCTTCCAAGTAGTCCCAGCCTATGGAACACAGTATCTTAGCAGCGCATAACATCACAGCCAGGCCAAACACAAATTGTGGGGGATACTATTTGGCCCTCTGGCAGGGTAACTACAACCCTGGCTTTTCTCAACATGTCGGTTTCACCTGGTTTTGGTGAATCACAGAGTACATAGGTTTCTGTGTTTCATTTTCATTAATCTCTCATCAACATTTACTATCTTCTATTTCATCATGTTGCATTTAGCTGTAGTTTTTATTTTTAAAGAATTATTTTATTTTAACTTTATTATTATTTTCCAATTTGACCGGAGAGAGACAGAGAGAGAGGGAAAGTGAGAAAGAAAGCCACCAGGTTCAGGACTCTAACCATGGCTGGCCAGCATCCTTAACCACCACGCCACCTGTCAGCGCTAGCTATAGTTCTTTCCCATTGTTGCGTAGTACTCCATTGTGTGGACATACCACCCTTTTAAAAAATCTATTGTTGATGGACATTTGGACAGTTTCCAGTTTTATGCTATTATGAACATATGCTGTTATGCTCTAGGAACATCCTAGTACATTCTTCTTGGTGACTTTGCTTATTTAATGGTTAGCAAACAACTATATCAGAGCTGTGATAGCTATCCAACTTTACAATTTCAGAAGGAGAGGGACCTAGAATTCAGTGCTTGGTCATTTCCGCATCAGGGACCCTTCCACTCTGCCATGCCACCTCCAATACCAGTGCTTAAAATCATGGTCTTGAGAATCCCCTTGGGCTGCACACTCTCATCCAATGCCTTTCACCTCCCTCACAGTTCCTGTGGCCCCTCCACTCCAGCTACCACTGACCCCAGGCCTCATATCCAGGGAGCCAGCCCACTCGGACCTGGTGGATGCTGCCTCCTCTTCTTCTTCTTCCTGCCCACCCTGCTCCCCAGAGCCTGGGAGAGAGGCACCAGGGCCTGAGCCAGCAGCAGCCACTGTGGGAAGCGATGTGAGTGGGGAATGCAGGAGTGAGAAGGGACGCCTCTACTGCCCCACGTGTAAGGTGACAGTGAATTCGGCCTCCCAGCTTCTGGCCCACAACACAGGTCAGTGCCCCCCAGGAGCTGGAGTCTGGGGGGAGGCAGGGGCAGGGAGGCTGAGCCTCACCTGATGTAGGTAGCCTTGAGTTCCTGGACACTTTGCTCCTGGTGGGTGACAGAGGCCAGGTGCCCAGCTGGCACAGCTGGCACATTGGGCAGGCGTTTCGGGGCCCTCCCGCTGATCCCTGGGTAGGGAGAGTTGGGAAGAGAAGTTAGAGGCATCAGAGCTGAAGGTCACTAATCCCAGGTCATTCCAGAGAAGACAGGAGACATCTCCTCCAGCTCCCCTTAGGTCAGACCACGGATTAGAGCAAGAGGGAAAGTGGGCATGAACGGAGGACACGAGGAGCTGGGACAACTCGGGGCGGTGGGAGAGAACCCTCCTGTGACCAGAGGGCAGTGTGTGTGCAGAGGACAGCGAGCTGACCTAGCTTGGCCCTTGCAGCCCTCCTCTGTGCTGACAGAGGCCGTCTTCCCTCCGTGCAGGTGCCAAGCACCGGTGGATGGTGGAAGGTCAGCAAGGGGCTCCCCGCAAGGGCCGAGGCCGCCCAGCGCCCCGAGGAGGGGCTGGGCCCAAGGCCAAGAGAGGGACAGGAGGTCGAGGGGCCCGACAGGGGCCCAGCCCCCCTTTCCACTGTGCTCTCTGCCAGCTCCAGGTCAACTCAGAGACCCAGCTCAAGCAGGTGGGAGATGACAGCCTGAGATGGGGGTGTGGGAGTAGACTGTGCAGGGGAGGAGAGGGCGTGGAAGACAGGAGGGAGAGCAGAGTGGGGAGGGGGTGGGGAGCTGGAGGAAGGGGATGGGGCTGGCAGCTGGGAGGCGGGCTCCTGTGGGCAAAGGCTGAGTCTCCCCTCCCCTCCCCTCCCTACCCCTTGTGAGTGCCTACTGAGTGTGCACCAAATGCTTCAGCTGTGGCAGAGGAAGAGACAGTCAAGGATGACAGAGTAGTCTGGGGGTCCTTGTGCTTCCTCGTCTTGTTCCCAGTCTGTCTGTCTGTCCATCAGCACATGAGCAGCAGGAGGCACAAAGATCGCCTGGCCGGGAAGCCCTCCAAGCCCGCCAGCCAGCACAGCAAGCTGCAGAAGCACGCAGCTCTGGCTGTGAGCATCCTCAAGGTATCTGTTTCCAGGCAACAGAGCTGGGAGCTGGGTCAAGAGGGGAGAGGGCAGGCCGGAAAGGAAGGCCTACTGGGGGCTGGGGTAGGGCAGGAAGGTGGCTACTGCTCTGAAGCCTGGAAAGAACTGGGATTGGGGTTTTGGCTGTCTTGGGCTCTGCCCAGAGGAATTTCCGGGGAGGAAGGATGGGGTAGTAACCTTAGGGGCAGGAGTGAGGGGTGGGCGTTCATCTCCTAGAGACCATCTCTCTCTCCCACCCCCATATCCTCCTCCTCTCTCCCTTCCCAAGATTCTCCCCCCTCTGGGCAGGAAGACAGGTGGTTCCAAAAGCCCTTTGGAATGAATGTTTGGGGGTGGGAAGGGAGGAGGACTGAGGTTTGGAATTCCAAAAGGCACGTTTTTCCTGCAGCAAGAAGCCTGGAGCAGGAGTTTCTGGCTCAGGGCCTGTGTTCACTGTCTTTTCCTCGTAGTCTAAGCTGGCCTTGCAGAAGCAACTCACCAAGACGCTGACAGCCCGCTTCCTGCCCAGCCCACTCCCCACTGCAGCTGCTGCCATCTGTGCCCTGCCAGGGCCCCTGGCCCTCCGACCTGCCCCCACGGCAGCCACTACCCTCTTCCCAGCTCCCATCCTGGGCCCAGCTCTGTTTCGTGCCTCTGCAGGGGCTGTCCGTCCTGCCACAGGACCCATAGTCTTTGCTCCCTATTAGCCCTCACGGGGAGGCCAGGGCTGATCTTCCAGCAGCCACTATCCCCTCTCATCCTCAAGATGTCCCCCTCCCCATTTCCTACATCCCACAGGGACTGCCTTTTTTACAGTCTAGGGGTTCCTGCTCACTCTGGAAGAGCTGAGCTATTTTTAAGGGCAACTGCCCTTCATTCCCTGTGGCACTGGATTCACCCAGTACCTACCCCGACCCCAGGACCATCTCCCCTGCCTTTCCTGGGCTCCCAGGGTTAGTCCTAGGCTCCCCGGCATTTCCCAGCCTGATTAATCCTAAAGATCTATGCAAAATCCCAATCCCAGTGGTGCTCTGTTTCCCCAAGACCCACACCTACCTGGCTATCCCTAGGCGTCAGCTTCCAAAAGCAGCCTGTCCTAGCCTGGGGCAGGCTATGGCCTCTGCTCCCATGCTCACCGGATTCTCTGCCGTCACTGTAGATCAGCACTCAGAGGACATAGAGAAACGGGACCCAAGAATCCCTTGATCAACAGTGCAAAGGTGGGGTAGGGCCAGGGGGTAGGAGGCTGGGGCTGAAAGCCCTTGGAGGCCTCATGTGCCTCCACGAGACGGGCTGAGGATAGGGGTGGCGAGGGTGAGGTTCTGGCTGGGCCCAGTTTTAAGAAAGGAAGTGACCCATCCCACAAATGCACTTCCTTCTTAGCCTTTCACTAATTCCTCCTGAGCTCCAGCTCTCAACCTTCCCTCCTCCCAGCCAGCCCCGTGCTGTGACACTGAGTGCTGGGCAACAGTCTGACACTCTCAAGACCCATTTCCACGCTGTCCAAGTCAGTGTCACCAACTCCACCCCACCCAGCACCGCCCCTCACTCCACAACCCGGGACTTTGCCAGTATGCACCTTATCTTTTTTCTTAAAGATACTTCCAATGGGAGAACAAGACAAAGGGGGCGGGGGGACACATTTTGATAACAGCAGATGTGGTTTTATTGTGTCCAGTCAATCAATAAATGAACTTTGAGCCCCAGCCTGTTCATGCCCTAATTCTCCTCGCCTGCCCTGGGCACTTGTCCCTGCTCACCTCTCGTGGGGAGAAGGGCGTGTGCGGAGGCTGCCTGGCTGTAGTGTCTTATCTACACTAGGTGTGCACGTCAGAAGCACAAGAGGGCACAGGAAGTTGTGGGTTATAAGCTCACTTTAGAGAACGTCTGAGTGTGTAACCACTCTTCTGAGCCCCGACAGGAGACCTGTCAGCTCCTGAGAAGCTGCTACTGGTTTGCCTTGTTCTGTTCAGGCATCTGAGGTAAGAAGGAAGGGCTAAAGGAGCACCTTGTCCAGCCCTGACCATGGCAGCAGGCATATAAATACAGGTAACTTATAAATATTAGTCCGGCTATTTGCTGAAAACTACCACAGGAAGGGATGAAGACCAATCCCCACTAGCAGAAGTCCACCTTTGGGCACTGAGCAGCCATTATGACAACTGAGGGTGGACAGTGCACTCCTGCTCCCTGGTGTTTGCAGGAAGAGACGGGTCCCAGCCTCCAGGGCTGGAAGGCATAGCACCTTGAAGAGGGGGAAGCAAGGGGTACAGTCACAGACTGCCCAAAGCCATGGGCTTTAGAAACTGATAGAGCTGGAAAGGATCTAGATCTTCTAAGCAACTCCCATCAACTTACAGATGAGAAAACTGATGCCCAGAAAGAGGGGAAAGGCCTTGCTAGGTCACGAAGTCAGGTGACTCCCAGCCCAGCTGTCATTCCATTCTACCTGAGCCAATGAGGCCCAGCTGCTCCCTGAGCAGGAAGAGGGAGTGAAACAACTGGGGAGGAAGGGTTAAAACAGAAAATTCCACTCCCAGGAGGCTAGCTTCTTCCAGCCAAGGAAAGGACAGGAGAAAGGTCAGAGAGAGGGATGAGGAGACACCTCTCATGGCAGCAGACACGCACGTTTGCAGGTGTGCACATCTCCATGCGCCCATGCACGATGCCTGGACACCCTTAATCTAGAGTCCAGGCTCATGCCGTAAGAGAAAGTGTGTGTGTGAGACTGGCAGGAAGCCCAGTGGGGAGGGATCCTTATAATCAAAATCAGATCCCCGTCTGGGCACTTCTGCATGGTAGCTCTGCTTCCTGTGTGGGTCAGATGGGAGGGATACCGACCCACAATGTCCCCAGGTGACAACAAAGCAGATATGATGAAAGCTGGGAGGAAGGGGGGTGGGCAGTGGAAGGGGGGCAGTAAGAAGAGGGGGCACTCTAAGTTGAAAAGGAGCAGCGTGGCTAGGGCCTGGTCAGCCTGGCAGGTTGGCCTAGTGCAGAGCGCCCCCTGCTGACTGGGTAGGACAGCTTGTCTACCACCACCCTTGCCTTCAAAAATTCCAGAGCCCAGAGCTGGAATGGCTTGGGAGGGGCAGATTTAAGAAGGAATGGCACCTCTTCAGCCATCCAAGGAGCCGCTTCCTTTGTTCTTGCGGCTGAGGGGGAAGGCAGACTTGCTCTGGGGCTGGGTCATCTTGCTGGCCAGGTAGACAAAGGGCTCCAGGAGGGAGCGGCGGTCAGCTACTGAGACCTCCCACAGCTTCACCTTCTCTGACTTGGCCCAATGCTGGGCCACGTCTGGGTCCACACGCCGCTGCTCCTGTAGGTCACACTTGTTGCCAAGGACTACAATGGTGACCTGCGAAGAGGGACAGAGTAGAGGCCTATGGGTGGATATATCATGGACCCTGGGAATAGGTAGGGGGCTGGCAACCACTGGAGTTCTATAAGAGGATAGTCTCAATGGTCCATGTCCCCCTTTTTCCTACACTAGAAATCACTGACTGGGGAAGATGGTTACTTTTTCTTCTTCTATTCAAATTCTGGCCTCCACCTGGCCCGCCCTCCAGGAGTTCCATCACAAGCTCTGAATCACCATGTGTGCTTGTTATTAGCAGTTATTAGTTGTTTCTGAACAAACAACCGGTGAGGAAGCCCTCCCCAGAACGCCTGTTGCTTAGAGGATTCTGGAGAACAGAAGGACCTCATACTAAGAGCACAGAACCATCATGGGGTAAAAAGCTAGCAAGGGTTTCATACATTAGATCAGGGACCCCTTAAATCAAAGAGCAACCAATGGTTGAGCTGCCTCAACATGTGGCCATCTCTGAGGGTGACCCTGCACTGGCCTTTACCTGCCTCTTGCTCCTCTTCCAGCTCCAGGCAAATGAGTGGAACACAGGGCTATGCCAGGTCCCCCAAAGCCTACCCAGGACCTGTGCGCTCTCACTGTTGAGAGTCCAGTCACGCACCTCCTTCTTGTCCTTGGATTTGTCAATCTCTTTCTTGAGCAGCTCCACACGCTGAAAAGACTCTCGGCTGTCCGTGCTGTAGACCAGGACATAGCCATCGGTGCAGGAGAAGCAGTGCCGGGGCAGTTCGGCCCCATCTCGGAGTCCCCTGGTATCGTAGAAACGCACCTGTTCCCGTACACCCCGGTCTGTCTCAATGGAGCCCACATAGATGTCCTCCTGCGTCTCAATCATCTCAGAACCTGAGATAAAATAAGAAAACTTGTTTAAAGTAGGGATGAGATGGGAAATATGAGGACAACCTAACAGGCTTACCAGATAAGAGAAAAAAACATGGGGGCTGAGGACAGGACGCCAGAGGCTTGAGTCTGGCAGGATGGAATGGTTTGGAAGAGCAGACAACGCTCTCATGCTAACATCATGCTAAGTAAAAGTGGGGTTTGGGGGCTTCTCTTCCCTATCTCAAATATTGCTTTCCTCCCTCCAGATCCCTAACTGGTCAGAGACTTGGGGGTTACAATGTAAGTTTAACTATTTGTGATGCAAACCACCAGAAGCAGCTTTTAGTCTTCGCATATGATCAAATCCTGGCCCTTGTTCTCCACGTTTCCCCACCATTCCCCCACCTCAAACAGTACTTACCCACCACATGGTTCCCATACAGAAGCTGTTCCAGGATTGAAGTTTTGCCCACCGAGGCCTGGCCGCACACGACCACTTTGCAGCTTTTCCCCATGCTTAGCCTTTAACCTTGGGCAAGGGTGAGGTAAGGGAAGACAGGATCAAAACAGGGGGCAGACCTCTCATAACTGAGGGCCCAACTTCTGAGCTGCACGTGGAACCTCAGGGACTCAGCGCCATCCCTCCTCCAAGCAGGGTACATTAAAATGATGTCTGTCCACTACTGGACAGTGAGCTGTATTTCATTCATTTTTGTTATCCCCAGTGCTTAGCCAGTACCTGGCACAGAGTGGGTGCTCAGTAAATGTTGCCATAAAGGGAGAGGACAGTCACTGGTTAAAAGAACCATTGGCCAGGTTCCTTTCTGTGCACAAGATGTGGAGAGGATCAATTACTGAAAGGAGCTTGGGCCAGTTTCCTCTTTTTAACCATGACTCCATGGAGAAATAACTAGGTATAAGGCGGCTGGATCCCACATTAACACTGAACATTTGAGTCTTGGACCCCACTGCTTGAAAGACAAAGACACGCAGGGCTTGAGTGCTTGTGTATGTGTGCCCAAAATCCGAAGAGAAAAGGGATTGGGATGTGATCACTCCCCCCTGCGGGATGCTTTCTCACTCTCTCTCTTCCCTTCTCTCTGGCGAGTGCACATGCCTTATTGCAATAATAATAATAATAATAATAATAAAAAAGACAGAAAAGCAGGAATATTATTTTGTGTGGACATGCCTAAATCCATCTGCTCCTTGGGGAGACAAAACAAATAAGAGGATACTTTGCTTTCCGCTATGACTTATCTGGACAACGATCAATTTCCTTTGATCTCCACTCAAATCTATGGCTACGATGAAGATCAGACAAAAAAGAAATGAAAGAATTTAAAGAAAAAAGACTTCGGAAATAAAAATGTTTGCTGCTTTTGCACTGAAAGACCCAGAAAAGAAGGCCCAGACACAGAAACCCTTTCTCTACACAGACTCCCCAAGCGCTCCAAAGATTCCCCAGGAGAACAGAAATTCAGAGGCCACGCCCAAAGAGGGACTCAAAACAAAAACTCCTCCAGGGGACAGGTCCAGACACAGTCCCCCTCCCCACACAGTGAGCCCTGCAATTAAAAGAGAGCCCCAGACAGACTGTCAGAGGGGCCTCCGCCATAGATTTCCCCAGGAGGGAACACCCAGAAGGAATCGGAGGCAGACACCTGTCACCTAAAGCGCCCCGCACGCGCAAGCCGATCCCGGCGCCCAACAGGTCCGTACCTCCCCGTGCCCCAGCCGCACCCCAGGCAGGCTCCTCGGAGCACGCGGGGAACAACGAGGGGAAGCACGGCTAAAGGTACACCCCTGCACCTCTCCGGTCGTTCTAGGCTCCGTCGAGCCCCGCCCCCACCGGACGCCCGCCCTCTACCTTCCGTCGGGCAAGACGAGTTCCGGTGGCGGAGAGCGGGCGCCGGTCACACAGCGCCCCCAGAGGCCGGCGGGAGAGTGAAGGCCTGCGCCAGGCCTGGTTGTGTTCAGGAGCATAAGGTTCTAGTATCCCTGCAAGCCCGCTAAGAATGTTCGTGTCTCCCTTCCTAAATGTTCTCCCGCTAAAGGCTATCATAGTACAGCAAAGCTTCGTTTGCGCAATCATTTGCTCATCAAATGTTGGCAGAGCACCTATTCTGTGTCAGGTGCTGGGCCATGGGCAGAGGAAAAAGCTAAGTTAGACTTGGTGGCTGCCCATCAGAACCTCACCTAGAGCAGCTAGACATCTAAACCAACAATTATAGTACAGCATGGTGAGTACTATCATAGAGGAGCCGTGGGAGCACAGTAAAGAGATATTTAACGTGGGAACAGCAGGCATCAAGGCGAACTTCCTAGAGGTCACATCTATGTGGGTAGAACTTTGAAGGATTTGGGACCAGGAGATGTTCTAGGGTGGAGGAAACATGGCAAGAGTCATGGCATTTTATAAATACTTAGGTTTAATATCGATGGTAGAAATGAGCCAAATAGGGCAGCCTAGTAGCCTAGTGGTCAAGTGAGCTGGATCCTACATGACCAATGGCAGTTGGTGTGGCAGACCAATTCCCAGTCTTAGGTGTGCATGTGTGTTTGCAAGGATGGAGAAACGGAAGACAAGGAATTGCAGCATGACCATACCCTATTGGTGGATGCTTTCTCCCTTTCTCTGGCAAGCACATGCGATTAAAAAAAAGACACGGAGGGAACCAGCAGTTAGCGTAATGGCTATGTCGCTGGACTCCCACGTAGTCGACCGCGGTTCGCGTCTCGGACCCGGTGGCTTACAACTCACGCCGGGCGCGTGTGCGTGCGTGCCCAGGATCCCAAGAGGAGAATGGAGGAGAAGGGATTGCGGCGTGACCATCCCCCCTGGGGGGTGATTTCTCGCTTTCTGTCTCTATGTCTCTCTCTGTCTGTCTGGTGAGCGCACGCGCCCTATAGCGAAAAACCTCTCAAAAAAAAAAAAAAAAAAAAAAAAAAAAGACACGGAGAAAGAAGGTAGCCAAATAATCAAAGACCTGTGGGGTAGACCAAAGAGATTGAAATGATGGTAATGGAAAGCTGTTGATACTGTTTTATGGCAGTGAAGTGACATGATCAGTTTTTACTTTTATTTATTTTTTTTAAATAATTTTTAAGCTTTATTTATTTATTTAATTTGACCAGAGAAGGACTGGCGGGGGCGAGTTTGAAAGCAAGCCTCCAGGTCTGGGACATGAACCACAGTCGACCGTATGGGAGTCCAGTGCCTTTAACCACTATGCCACTTGCCAGCCCCCAGTTTTTGCTCTTAAGGTTACTTTGGTAGAAGAGCAAAGATTGGAGAGAGATGAGTCTGGGGTCAATTAGAAGATTTTAAGTATTCCAAGATTTTTTTTGTTTGTTTAGAATTATTTTATTTATTATTATTATTTTTTTTTATTTGACCAGAGAGAGACTGGAGTGGGGGGGAATGAGAAAGCAAGCCACCAGGTCTGGGACTTGAACCAGTTGGCCACATGGAAGCCCAGCCTTTAACTACCATGCCACCTGCCAGCCAGCACCAGTATTCCAAATTAAAAAAAAAAAAATGCTGAGGAGAGAGACAGTGGTGCAGCAATGAGCACACTGCTCAGACAGCCCGCATGGAAAGGGCCCCAGTTAAGTCCGCAGAGCTCCCTGACTTGCCAGGTACAGGCCTGCCCATGATCTGGCTGGCTGAAGACTGGGGTAAAATTGAGATGGCAAGACTCTGGGTGTTCTTGCTCTCTCTCACTTCCTCTACTCATGGACGATGCAAATGAAAAAATGATGAGAGCCTGAATTAGAATGGAAAGAAGACATTGAGAAACTTGGTAGGAGAATCAACAGGACTTGGTGATAAATTGGAAGTCAGGAGTAAGAAAGAGAAAGGAGTAATACCTCCCATCTTAATTTTTATTTTTTAGGTTTTGTGCTTGCTGGAGAGACAGAGAGATGGTGAGAGGGAAAATGGTGTGCGTGTGTGCGCAAATACACACACACACACACACACACACACACAGTGTCAGTTTCAAGCCACCAGGTATGGGATTCAAACCACACTTGGCCATGTGGGAGTCCAGTGCCTTAACCACCACACCACATGCTGGCCTCTTCTCTTTCTTTTTAGTGACCAGGTGAATGGTTAAGTCCCTTCGACAAGATAAGGAATTCAAGAGATACTCAAGTGTAGCATTCGTTTTTTCTGTTGAGGCGTGGGAGAGAATAGAAAGTTCAATTTAAATGTGGTAAGCCGTGGGATTTGTGAAACATCCAAGAAATATCCAGTAAATGGTTAATTAACAGGTGTGGAATTTAGAAGAAAAGTCTGGGCTGGAGATAGCAAGAATTCAGTTGTCAACAAATGAAATGAAAGCTGTGGGAATAAATGAACTGGCTTAAATACAGTGTACAAGAGGTGGGAAGATGGTCAAAGTTCCTCTGAGCTTTAATCTATAACCTCGAATCTCCCCAGTTTAACTTCAGAAGGCCCCCACTCAGTTCAGTTCAGCCCCTCAAACATTATTGGTTGGGGTGAGTGAAGTATGACAGATGATTAAACTGTGCTGTGTCCTTGTCCTCTGCGTTCCTGTTGCAGGTGCGTTCAGCAAGACAAGCGTGCTGAGCAGGGAGTTTATGTGAGAGCTGGGAGTGCTGGGGACACAGGAGCGGGGACCTCACCCGGTGAGCTGCCTTATAAACTCCAGGGCAGGGTCTGGAGCGTCATGTCCTGTCAGTCTCTCCAGGCTTAATGCTGAGATGGCACTCCCAGGCAGTTCACATGAAAGCAGCCTCGTAAAAGGGCGAGCGTCATTGGGGTGATGAACCAGTTGGTGCTTGGAGGTCGGGGGCGATGAAAGGCGAGGGGTGAAGACGCCCTGCGTTCCCCTAGCTTGGTTGGGCAGGGCTTCCAAGGACCGATGAAAGCTCGAGAAACTGGGCCCAAAGTGTCTTCTAGCCTTTCCCAGGAGGAAGCAGAGACACACTCCAAGGTTGGGAAGGAAGTGGTGGGGGATCTTCCCCTCCAGAGTTTTGGATCATCAGGACCCCACCCAACTCAGACTCCTCGGAGCCTTACAGGAGACGCTCTAGGATTGGGAGTTGCTATGGCAACGAGGCTGCTCTCTGCATACTGAGAAAAACCAAGGCCTAAAGAGGCGACACCCTCCTGTACCCCTTTTCTACACACGGGTAAAGTGGCGCCCCCTACCCACAGGAACCGTCTCTGGGCCCCCGCCCAGGCGCGGAGACCACCGTGGACCTCCGGAGGCGGAAGGCCGCTCTGGCCCCATGCGGAGCCTCTCGCTGGTAGACGGGCCCGAGGGAGCCCCTCTGGGCGCGGCGCCGCTGAGCTGCTCTATGCTCCGACCGGAAGTGCTCTTCACCGCCTGCCTCCCACCCGGCTCTTTGGTCCCGGCGGTAAGATGGCGGCTGCCGCGGAGTGCGATGTGGTAATGGCGGCGACCGAGCCTGAGCTGCTAGACGACGAAGAGGCGAAGAGGTAACTGGTAACAGAGTAGTGGAGGCGCCGAGCTCCAGCTCCGTGGCTCAGGGAAGCCCGTCCCTGCCATGATGCAGGCCCCACTGTTGAGGCGATGCCCCGCCCTCCGCGAGCCCCCCCCAAGTCTGAGACCTAGTCCGGATGGACCCCCTGAAGGGGCGCTCTCGGGGGTCGGCCTTCCCCTCCCGCTTCCGCCTGGCGAGGGAGCTGAGGCACGGCCCGGTTCTGCAGCGTAGAGGAAGGTCGTCCTCATTGTGGAGGCCGGGGCGGAGAGGGCTCTCAGAGGGCTGTTGCGGGTGGGGGAGGTGGCGCGGCGTGGATGACGACTTTCTAACATCGCCCCCGACCCCCGCCTCTTCCTGTGAACTTCTGCATTGTTGTGTGTCAGCAGTGTAGGCTCAGAAGTGTTTGCTCGCCTCACCCCCTTCTCCCCAGTAATGATACCCCGGCGATCGCCAGTCTGGGTCCGAGGCGATTGTGAGTCTCCGTTATTGACTTGGTCGCCCCCCGGTTATCCCAGAAGTCGGAAATGATAAAGCAGGAGCTGTGAGGGGCTTGTCTCATGCTCTACACGTCAGACTCCTCTTCCCCCAATCTTTCTTCCAGAAATGTTTCTTAAGTTAAAGAAAGAGAGCGACTGTTCGGGGTCTCTTGGCGCTGCCGGGCAGCCGCAGCGGCTCGAGATCGCCAGGCTGGACTAGCCAAGGGAGCTGCTGAGTGAGTGGTTTTCGAGAACGCTCTGGATTCTGGCAGCAGTGAAGGCAGGTTGCTGGAAGAGGGGTTGGAACACAGCTGTGGGTAGTTCATGGTCGTCCTAGTCCTAAAGCAGAATTGACGAAAGGTTCTGGAAATTGGGAGCCCTTTCCTTACCGCCTGCCGGTTAATCTGGTCCTTTAGTTCAGGATTGACTATAGTGCACTTAGCCTCTCTCACACATATTTCGTGTCGTTGTACCAAGCTCGCTGCATCTCAGTTTGGGTAAATTGAGATGATGATGGAGGATTACTTCATGAAATCAGGACTCAGATTATTTTTTAAATGTCCAACATAGAATCATAAGAGGTACTCAGTGAAGTGCAATGAATAGTTACCAAGCTTGAGCGTACTTAGCACAGTCAGACTGAAGTTCCAGACCTGTTGTGAGCCAATGGCATGACAAGGTGTCATAGGTCCCGGGAATATCAGGAGACGCAGGAAACCTGCCTGTACATTGAAGAACAGAGTCCAGTCTCTTTCTGTTCTTAGTTTTGAATTTTCATGATGTTCCTCTTTCTTTCCAGGTATTTAGAATTAAGCATCATCAGTTTATATAAATACATCATTAAGGAATTGCAAAGTGGGAAACAAAATTCCTCCCAGCAGAGCTTTAAATTAATTGTAGGGATTTACCTTTCCTATATTTGGAAAGACTTTATTTAGTGCTTCTTGTTACAAATAGGGACTTTGGCCATATGTAATTTCATTATTTTATTTCTTGAGAGATGGGGGGGAACCCCCAACAATGTTCTAATGATCAGAATACACCTGCAGTCTCAGCTGGCCTGGATCTGGTGTGCTTAGGGCAGTCCAAGACCTCTCCCATGTGGGCCCAGTGGTGTGCTTAGGGCAGTCCAAGACCTCTCCCATGTGGGCCCAGTGGTGTTACTGCTGGACATGGCCCCAACCATATGTAATTTTAGAAACTCTTTGTTTTCAGTGCAAACATCTGATGTACAGAGTATCCCTAATTTGTGTTTCACTTCCAAGTTGCCTATCTAAAGCAAATACTTTTCTTTTCTTTTTTTTTTTTTGAGAGGTTTTTGCTATAGGGCGCGTGCGCTCGCCAGACAGACAGAGAGAGACAGAGAGACAGAAAGCAGGAAATCACCCCCCAGGGGGGATGGCCACGCCGCAATCCCTTCTCCTCCATTCTCCTCTCGGGATCTTGGGCACGCACGCACCCGCGCCCGGCGTGAGTTTAAGCCGCCGGGTCCGGGACTCGAACCGCGGTCGACTACGTGGGAGTCCAGCGACATAGCCATTACGCTAACTGCTGGTCCCAGCAAATACTTTTCTTTAAAAAAACACCCAGAACCTTAAAAGATATTCTATTATAAAATTGTAGTTGGTGGACACAAAAGTGTTTTAAGAAACATAAAAGAGGCAGTGCTGGCATGTGACCACATCACCCAAACATAGTATTTGGTAGTAATACACCAGAATAAGGGAAGATGTTGACTTCATTAACTGCCTTATGTCCAGGAACTTAAGACATCACCGGGGCTGGCAAGTGGCATGGTGGTTAAAGGCGCTAGACTCCCACATAGCTGACCACGGTTCAAGTCTCAGACCTGGTGGCTTGCTTTCTCACTTCCTCTCTCTCTCTGTCTCTCTCTGATCAAACTGGAAAATAATAATGATAATAATAATAAATAAAGTTAAATAAAATAATTCTTAAAAAAAAAGACATCACCGACAGTAAAATACACAGTTGTTTTATCTGTTACTGAGAAAATACATCTGCAAATTAGAATGCATTATTAGTGATGCATGATATGTGTCTTTATATAGAGCTCTTTTAGATGTAATAAAATGGAGGTGTCTATTATATATACCACTTCTGTGCACAAGTCAAAGGAAAAAAGGAACTCACTTGACTTTCTGCCCTATAAAGCATCCTTAGAAGGTTAGTATGAGGAAGCCTCATTTGTGTATGGTTTTCCGATGTTGAAAAGGGAGTGGAGATTTAGAAGCTTTGGAGGGAGGTGTTTTGTTTTGTTTTTTGGAATTTTTTTGAGAATTACTTTATTTATTGTCATTATTTTATTTTATTTTTTTCAGAGTTGACCAGAGATAGATAGAGAAAGCAAGCTGCCAGGTCCAGGACTCAAACCATGGCCAGCCATATGGGAGTCCAGTCACCTTAACTACTACACCACCTGCCGGCTCCCCTTTTTTTTTAAAAAAGAGAGATATTTTGCTATAGGGTGTGTGTGCTCACTGGAAAGACAGAGACAGACAGAAAATGAGAAATCACCCCCCCGGGAGGATGGCCACGTTGCAATCCCTTCTTCATTCTCCTCTCAGGATCTTGGGCATGCACACTCATGCGCCCAACATGAGTATAAGCCACCAGGTCCAGGACTTGAACCACAGTCAACTGCATGGGAGTCCAGCGACATAACGGTTATGCCATCTGCTGGTCTCAGATGGAGGTAGTTTTACATTTTCTGTTTCTTGGATTCTTTTCGTGTAGCCATGGCAGAGGGTAGGGACAGGGACATCCCTTATAAATGCCCTTTTACTGTCTGGCTTAGTTAGAGTCACTTGACCAAGTTCCTGTCTCTCTTGTTACAGTCCTGCTATCAGTTCACTTAGGGACATGAGAGTTGATAGGTCTTCTGGGTTTTTTTTTGATGTCTAGCAAGGAGTCCTTCCTTACCTCTTGGCTCAAGTGTGTCCTGCTCCTGCTGCTGCTGCTAAATTGGCACAGTCCCACCCAGGGCAAAATGAATGTTTTCAAGACACTGTACCTCTCATGATTGCAGCATTTAAAATAGCTGCATGTTTTATTTCCTTAGTTTTAGTGTCTCTAGAGAGGAAGGAAATGGATCTAATTTTTTTTGCCTGTCATTCTGACAGAGTAGCTAAGAGGCTAGAAGATATATTGGTTGCTACTAAAATATTAGATCATCAGCAAAGTCATGATGTATTTTTCTGTTTTTCTGTGCAAAAATGTGTCATGACTTTTCTGACGACCCAGTAGATCAGAGTGCATGAAGATGACTTATTTCTCTTTGCCTACAAGAACAGATGAAGCTACTTAGGAGCCAGAGGGTTAAATATTAGAGGTTTTGCATTTCAGCAAACTGGAGGCCTTACATTTTCTTGGGAAGTTTACTGATTGCTTTATCTAGGAGTCTTGAGTTAAAGTTCTCTGGTCATGTCTCCTGAACTGGGGAGCAGCCTGGTCTCTATAGGTAGTCTTTATTATGGTGAAATTGAGGGATTTCAAGTTCATCAGAGGAACAGACACGTCTGCATGTATCTGGTATGACTGATGAAGAGTTCTAAAAGAATCGAGGGAGCCATAGACTTAGCCAAGACCTCCTTACCTGATTCCTTGAGCTGATAATCTTTTGGATTTTTTGCTATAGGGTATGTGTGCTCGCCAGAGAGAGACAGAAAGGAAAAATGAGAAATCACTCCTCAAGGGGGATGGATCGCCATGCCACAGTCCCTTCTCCGTTCCCCTGAGATTTCAGCATGATTTTCAAGCTACCAGGTCTGGGACTTAAACCATGATCGGCCATGTGGGGGTCCAGTGCCTTCACTGTGCCACCTTCTGGCCCCTGAGCTGATAATCTTAACTTCTCTGTGTTTTCCTGATGAACACAAATAAATACACTTTTTGGGGAGAGGGAGGTTATAGGGTGCATGCACTCACCAGAGAGAGAGAAAGAGAAAGTGAGAAAGCATCCCTCTGGCAGGATGGCCATACCACAATCCCTTCTTCTCTACGCTTCTCTCAGGATTTTGGGAATGCATGCATATGTACCCACATACACACCCGATGTGATTTCCAAGCCTCTGGGTCTGAGACTTGAACCAAGCATTCGGCCACGCCACCCCAACCTCCACGCATGCCATCTCTTGGCCTTCAAATGCAGTTATTATTAGGGCTTTTCTTAGTACCTAGGAATTGTAAGCCCTTTGTGGATTGAAATTTACCTTTTATTTCTTTATCTGTATTGTTATCTGAATCCTGAGTCCATATCACAGGGGTCTGATGTAGTTACTGTTTACTGAAGTTTCTTAGGGTATGTGTTTTTTTTTTTTTTTTTTTTTTTTTTTTTTTTTTTTTTTTTTGAGAGGTTTTTTGCTATAGGGCGCGTGCGCTCACTAGACAGACAGAGAGAGACAGAGAGACAGAAAGCAAGAAATCACCCCCCAGGAGGGATGGCCATGCCGCAATCCCTTCTCCTCCATTCTCCTCTCGGGATCTTGGGCACACATGCACACGCGCCCGGCGTGAGTTTAAGCCACCGGTCCGGGACCCGAACCATGGTCAACTATGTGGGAGTCCAGCGACATAGCCATTACGCCAACTGCTGGTCCCTCTTTTCTTTTTTTTTGAGAGATTTTTGCTATAGGGTATGTCACCAGAGAGCCAGAGAGACAGAAAGTGAGAAATCACCCCCTGGGGGGAACGGCCAAGCCACAGTCCCTTCTCTTCCATTCTCTTCTTGGGATTTTGGGCACACATACAGTGTGAGTTTTAAGCTGCTGGGCCCAGGACTCGAACTGTAGTCCACTACTGGAGTCCAGCGACATAATCATTACGCCATCTGCTGGTCCCCGGTGTGTTTTTCTTTTTAAGTTACATTTATTTATTGCATGAGTGAGTGAGAGAGCACCTTCAACAGGGTCTCTATACCACGATCCACTCCCCCTCCCCATTTTTAGCCAGCAGCAGTTCATTGGCACATCATGTGTACAGACTATTCCAAGAGGTCTCCAGATTTGAACCAGAACCCTCCCATATGGGTCAGCCTCAATGTGTTGCATTTACTACTGTGCCACCATGCTGTCCATTGTAGTATACTTTAAACATGGGGTCAGAGGTGAAGAAATGGGAAAAATGAGTCATGGTTAAGTAAGGGATAAATTTAGGAGTACAGAATTCTGAACATCAGCAACTTAATTGAATCCTGCTTATTAACAAGTGTTTAAAAAGCATGACTAGAAAAAGTTAAGAGTACAAAGGAGGGGTTTCTCTTTTTAGTTCAATACTCATATTAACGAGTGTCAAGTAAGCTGAGCAATCTTGGGGAAAATGTTAGGCTAAGTGAGCGACAGTTGCTGTAGTGTCTAGTTCATTCCCAACGGCCAGAATTGTGATTGGCTTAAAGCCCAGCCTTGGTGTACATTCCAGCCAATCAGGGGTGAGTGTAGTCACTGAAGCTAGAATTTTACAAGTTTTTAAAAGCTGAGTACTGGGCACTTGCCTTTGCTTTCTTTCTCTAGGACTTTAGAAGATTGGAGAACAATGATCAGCGGCTGCCTAGGTGCCTTGTGGCCTGATGCAGAGTCCCTCTGAGAGCCCATTTCTCTCTTACTCCACTAATGTTTGGTCCCCTTTCTCCAGTGCTGAGTGATGTGGAAGTTACTTAGAGGTCGTTCCAGGTATTCTTTTAAATTGTGTGAATCTCAGCAGTAAGAGCACATTCAGAGTGCTGTTATTCCAGTAGGCTGTTCATTTCATTGCAGTGACTTTTTTTCTTCCCCCATCCAGATCGAAAGGCCAGTTCCTATGTTTTATCTTACCATTGATACGAGTATGAATGGTTGAGACTTTTGAGAATAGTAATAAGAGGAATATATGAATCTCTCTCTTTTTTTTTTTTTTTTTTTGGAGAGGTTTTTGCTGTAGGGCTCGTGCACTCACTAGAAAGAGAGAGACGGAGAAACAGAAAGCGAGAAATCACCCCCCCCCCCCCAGGGGGGATGGCCACGCCGCAATCCCTTCTCCTCCATGCTCCCCTCGGGATCTTGGACACACACGCACATGTGCCCAGCGTGAGTTTAAGCCATTGGGTCCAGCACTCGAACCGTGGTCCACTACATGGGAGTCCAATGACATAGCCATTATGCTAACTGCTGGTCCCGAGACCTAATGTTTTCTTAGTAAATATTTTGTTAGCATGTGACTTTCTGTATGAGAAGGTGAGATATGCAGTGATAACCATCTCTTCTGATTCTCATGTGGATACGGGGGGTTGTAAGGGACAAGCAGGGTATTCTCAAGAGTTTCTGTCCTGGGCAGTTTGCCCTGGGACAATTAGCCACCTGTTACCTGAGAAACCAGAGAACTTAAGGAAGCAAAATACCAATTGACCATCCAGTCTTCTTACGCTGATTCCCATCTTCACCCCCACCCCACCACCAAAAAAAAAAAAAAAAAAAAGAATTCAGGGCAGCCTTTTTCTTAACTGTAGTTGTTCAGTTCTAGATTTTTAATTGGGTGCTGGTATTACCATGTGCGTAGTGGGAGCTGTCACAGCATGGAGAACTCCTGGATGGAAATTGGTGGGTCTTAGGATGTGTTAGAAAAACAAGCCTCTAACTAATGCTGAAAAGCCAGTGTCCTTATAGTGACTTCTGAGAAATTTGTCTCCCAGAAGTAACTTTATGGTTGGGTCTCCTCTCCCCAGTGCCACAGGTTGTGACAACTTAAATTTAAGAAACTAGCATGAGTTTAAAACTGACCACTGAGGCAACTGTTTCCACATGACTCTCCTGCCTGTAGTGATGGGAATTCTAGCAGGACTTCATTGGCTGGTTCTTTTGTTCCTCACTGAGACAGACAGTGCCAGCATGCTTCCTGGTGTCCTTCCCTGCACCGGCAGTAGAGAGTGCTGCTGCCTCATCTGTGTCACCTCTTGGTGCATCTTGGGTCCCTTCTGGCTCTGCCTCTGTTGAGGCGTTCCCGAGTGTCTAGAGAACAGTTTGAACAAGTGTGTAAGGAATTTTTCTTCATCTTTGTCTTCCACCTTCCCTTTTTGCAGGGGAGGTACAGGGTTTAACTGTACTTTAAAGTGGATGCAGATGCTGTCTATTCTGTAGGAAACTGGGTAAAGAAAGCCTGATAGTAGGGAACGGAGCTCACTGGGAGCCGTTGGATAGAGCCCACTGCCCTCTGTTTTCTCAGGATGGTTATGAGGCACCTTGAAAGCACTCAGGATATTTGTGGAATTGCTCCAAGTCATATATGACTTCCACTTTCAATATGAAACTTAAATTGGCCTTTCACTCCTGAATTAAAGAAGAAAAAAAGAAAAAGGTAGCTTGCTTTGATGAGATAGAAGTTAGGCTCCTGGACTCCTTTTGCCTTATTCTTTCACGAAGGTCAGAGCGAGTACAACATGAAATGGGCCCTGTGACATGCCAGCGGGGACAAGAGGTCTCGACTGTGGGAAGGAGGAAGGAATTTCTACTCTGAGACTGGCCAACATCCCGTAAATTCTGAAGGGCAGAGGACATTTCTAGATCAAGCAGCTAGTAAATATGACTGAGAAACAGAAATGGCACAAGGGTCATAGAGTAAACTGATATTTTGGAAGTAGTAGATATAACAGAAATGCACAGAGGATACTTGATTTACTGGTGGTATAAAGTATTACTGTTTAAAAAAAGTATTATTGTTAATAATCTGAAAGGAAAGAAAGATATCTTTTTCTAAGTTTATTCACTGCCCCTAAACACTCCTCTGCTCTGTCAAATCATTTTGGCTTCAAGTATAATTTTAGCAGAACAGAACTTTTCTTCCACTTAATAGCAGAATATATTAAGAAAATGCCAACAAAATTTATTGAAGCTGCTGCATCTGTTTTGACTTAAACTTTTTTTTTTTCATTTTAAACAAGAAGTTTATTTAAACAACAAGACGCTTGACTTGAAGGGAAAACTATCTAGGATTCCTTTTTTTTCTTTAAGTAATTTACCCCGACTTAAAGACAAATTGCCCTACGTGTAACAGCTACGTACAAAAAAGTTATAAAATTGTCCTTGGTTTTACAATGATAAATGAAAAACATTAAAATTCTCCAATCAAACAAGGTATGCAAGGATATTTATGTTGTCGGTTTTTTTTTTTTTTTTTCTTTTTCTTTTTGTTAAAACAGTGACAGCAAAGTAACTTACTGGAATATAACGATAAGAGCTGAATGAGCATGCCACTAATGGAGAAAGGGGGTATTTTCACAGAACCAGTGTTTTTCCCCATCCCATCTCCATTTGATGTCAATTAAGACATACCATTGGCCATCTAGTTAAAAAAAAATCCAATATGCTTGTGCACATACACCAGTTACTTTATGTACAGTAAAGGAATGGGAAAGGAAAAATGAAAGAAAAGAGAAAACTATACTGTAGTAGGATGTAGTGAAACCAAATTGTGGTTTTCTAATTGAGACTGTATTCTTGATCTGTAAGAACAGAGTTCTGGAGTAAAGTAGCAGGTTCCCTTTTTAGTAGTCACCTCCTGTCTGCTGTTGGAACACATCCATTGTATCTTCATCCTCCATTTCCAGCTGTGCAGGTGTGTCTGTTTCGTTGATCAGCTGCCCATCAAATCGGAATCTGATCTGCCTCATTGACAAACCCTGTCGTTCACAATAGGCTTTCATTAGTTTACTAAGAGGTATATGCCTCTTAATCTGTACCACAGAACCATCCTGCCCCGCCACCTTCAAATTAATATGATCGTTGTTCTCAGTCTTGACTCCTTTCTTGGGCTTTTCGTCAGCTGTGGCAAGCGCCAAGGTCTCCTCAGCTGCCGCTTCACAAAAGAGGTACCAGGTCCTCACTGAACAAGCACACAGGCAGCACCAGGAGCCTTGACTTAAACTATTAATCCTATCAGAAGAGCTTAATTTTCTTTTTGTTTTTTGTTTTTTGTTTTTGTTTTTTTTTCAGAGGTTTTTGCTATTGGGTGCGTGCGCTCACCAGAAAGACAGAGACAGAGAGACAGAAAGTGAGAAATCTCCCTCCCCCCCCCCCCCCCCCCCCCCAGGGAGCATGGCCATGCCACAGTCCCTTCTCCATTCTTCTCAGGATCTTGGGCACACACACACACGCCCCTGGCCTGAGTTTAAGCCACTGGGTCCGGGATTTGAACCATGGTCTACTACATGGGAGTCCAGAGACATAGCCATTACACTAACTGCTGGTCCCGAGCTCAATTTTCTTAAAAATATTATTCTAGCCAAGTACTTGAAATAAAAGCATTGTGAGGGGCCAACAAATGGTGTAGCAGTTAAGGTACTGGACTCTCACATGGACTTGACCTGGCAGCTTGAAACTGACGTCAACCGCATGCCCATGTATGCCCAAAATTTCAAGAATGGAGAAGGGATTGCTGCCTGGCCATCTCTCCTAGGGGATGATTTCTTGCTTTCTGTTTCTCCAGCAAGCATATGTGCCGTATAGCAAAAATCTCTCTCTCTCTTTTTTTCTAAAGGCAACGTGGTATGGCTTTTGTTGTATCAAATTTAATGAACATTTCCTAGGTTACAAATGTTGTGGAATAGTGGAACCATGCTAGTCTTTTTTTTTTTTTTGAGAGAGAGAGATTTTTGCTATAGGGCACATGTGCTCACTGGAGAGACAGACAGAAAGTGAGAAATCATCTCCCCAGATGGGATGGCCATGCTGCAATCCCTTCTCCAGTCTCCTCTCAGGACTTTGGGCATGCACACATACATGCACGGCGTGAGTTTCAAACCTCCTAGTCCAGGACTCAAACTGTGTCAACTACATGGGAATCCAGCACCTTGAGCACTACGCCACCTGCTGGCCCCACATGCTAGTCTTTATTTGTCATGCAGTGGAATGGAGTCGATATTGCACAAAAATGAAGAGCCCCACCCCAATTTTAATAATGTATCTGTGTGTGTATATCAAACAATTCCAGAGAGAACCCAGCCACATGAAGCTAATTGACCTAAGGCAGAGTTCCTGCTTAAGTGTTCAACTTGGAAGTATTTGGAGAGAAAATGGAAATTTTTATAGGATATGTCATTTGGAACATGTTGCAATATCAACTACATCTAACTTGGGGCATATTGCAATATCACCTGTGGTGTTTTAATATGCTTTTAATTTAACTGAGCTGTAAATGTATAAAGTTGGCTGACGATCATAAGCCCAAGTTGCTTGATTTGATCACATGACACTGAGCCCTGTTAAGACTTGTATGGTACCAAATGATTCCCTTGGCAGTGCTTGTGGGAGTAATTAATGTCAGCAGTGAGTAGATGCTAAGCAGGTGATGTGGTGGTTAAGGTGATGGACTACCAAGTGACTGACTGTGGTTCAAGTCCAAGACCTGGCAGCTGGAAACTCATGCCTGGCACGTTTGTCTCTGTGCCTAGTCCCAAGAGAGTAGTGGAGGAGAAGGAATTGTGGCGTGGCCATCCCCCCAGGAGAGGATGATTTCTCACTTTCTCTCTCCCTGTCTCTGTCTCTCCTGCAAGCATACACACCCTATAGGAAAAAAAAAAAAAAAAAAAAACTTAAAAAAATAAATATATATATATATAAATTGGAAGAGAGAGAATATTACTACCTGGACAGAGAATGTACACATTTTTACACATTTATAGTGTGGCAGAGAAGTTTTTCAGAGCTGTATTTTCTGACCAGCGAGATTATTTCTTTTTTTTTTTTGAGAGAGTTTTTTTTTTTTTTTTTTGCTATAGGGCGCGTGCGCTTGCCAGACAGACAGACAGAGACAGAGAGACAGAAAGCGAGAAATCACCCCCCGGGGGGATGGCCACGCCACAATCCCTTCTCCTCCGTTCTCCTCTCGGGATCTTGGGCATGCACGCATGCACACGCACCTGGCGTGAGTTTTAAGCCACCAGGTCCGGGACGTGAACCACGTTCGACTACGTGGGAGTCCAGCGACATAGCCATTACGCTAACTGCTGGTCCCGACCAGCGAGATTATTTCTGAAAAAAAAAAACAAAGACATTTTAAAACAGCAAAGTACACCAAGAATGGGATGTTGTCTTAAGTAGGTCTGTCAGGTGGAAGGCCGGGCCCTCCTGTACTGATGTTGCTGTGGGAGAGCCTCCCATCGTACATCCCAAGAGGACAGATTTGTTTGCTTGTTTTTTAAAGAATTATTTAATTTTATTCATTGTCTTTTTTTTTTTTTTTTAAGTTGACCAGAGAGAAAGAAAGTAAAGTGAGAAAGCAAGTTGACAGGTCCAGGACTCGAACTGCAGTTAGCCATGTGGGAGTCCAGCCACCCCAACCACCATGCCACCTACCAACCCTGAGGATAGATTGTTTTTTAAAAATCTTTCTTTCTGTCTCCCTCTCTCTCTTTTTTTCTGTATAATTTCCAGAGGGACCTGTGTTCTCCAAGAATGAGAGAGGGAGAAGGTACCCCATTGGGGCATGGTCACACTACAGTTGCTTTTCCTCCATTTCTCCATCTTGGGATTTGGGCTGCACACACCTGGCATGTTTTTCAGGCTGCTGGGCCGAGATTTGAACTATAGTCAGCCATGTGAGATCTCTTAGCCACTAGAACACAGAGGACTGGCCCTGTAAACCTTGCAGTAGCTGTTTTCACAAGAATTTGTTGCTGGTAAGTAAAGTGAAAGGACTGGATTGGTGGAAGTGGAGTCATTTCCAGCATCTCTTGGTGAATCGGAGCTGTGGAGCTTATTCTGCTTAGAGTTGACCCAAGGGTTGGATGAGAAACTGGGTAAATTAGTTTTAATCTAAAAACCTTGACACTAATAGGTTTTAGTGGAGAAAAAACATAGATCTTTGGAGGTAGGAAACCCATACAGCCACCTTGGGTACTTCACTAGTTCGTTCTCTGTTGGAGGACAGGTGAAAGAAATTATTGCCATAGCCCCTTGGGTGGCCATTTGAAATTCTTACTGGAAACACTTTGAACACCTGAACAAAGCACTAGAGATATATTATAGTGTTAGTAGTGCCATCAGGCCAGTTATGCTCAAGTCTATGTTTTGCTATAGTCTTGTATGTCATCGTTTAGTCTGAATTTACTGGGTCGTCAGAAAAGTCATGACGTATTTTTGCATAGAAAAATATGTCATGAATTTCTGATGATCCAGTATTTTGTAGCCACAGAAAATAATCTTTAATTTAATCTTTTTTTTTTTTTTTTTTTTTTTTTTTTTTTTTTTTTTTTTTTGAGAGGTTTTTCGCTATAGGGCGCGTGCGCTCGCCAGACAGACAGAGAGAGACATAGAGACAGAAAGCGAGAAATCACCCCCCAGGGGGGATGGTCACGCCGCAATCCCTTCTCCTCCATTCTCCTCTCGGGATCTTGGGCACGCACGCACACGCGCCCGGCGTGAGTTGTAAGCCACCGGGTCTGAGACGCGAACCGCGGTCGACTACGTGGGAGTCCAGCGACATAGCCATTACGCTAACTGCTGGTTCCCTAATTTAATCTTTGAGAATACCACCCCCACCCCATCCTTTTTTTTTTTTTTTTTTTAATAGAGATTTTTGCTATAGGGCATATGCACTTGCTGGAGAGATAGAGACAGACAGAAAGCAAGAAATCACCTCCTGGGGGGATGGCCACGCTGCAGTCCCTTCTCCTCCATTCTCCTCTCAGGATTTTGCGCTTGCACGCACACGTACCCAGCATGAATTTTAAGCCGTTGCTCCAGAACTCAAACCACAGTTGACTATGTGGGAGTCCAGCGACCTAACCATTATACTATCTGGTGGTCTTCCCTGCCGCCCTGTCTTTTAAAGTGAGTCCAAGTGAACAACATTAATCTTCTCAGCCATGATATGTTTAATAGGTATATATTGGTTACTAAATGAATCAACCCTGACAGTGAGTAAGTAGAGTGACAGATGCCTAATTTGTGGTTTTTTTTTGTTTTGTTTTGTTTTTTTTACCTTTTCTTTTCTTTTCTCTTTTTTTGGGAAAGATTTTTGCTATAGGGCATGAGCACTTGCCAGGAAGACTGAGAGAGACAGAAAGCAAGAAATTATTCCCCGGGCAGGCGGGGGCAGGGGGGGGGGATGGCCACACTGCAATCCCTTCTCCTCCATTCTCCTCTCAGGATCTTGGGCATGCATGCACACGCACCCAGTGTTAGTTTAAACCACTGGGTCTGCGACTCGAACCCCAGTCGACTACATGGGAGTCCAGCGGCCTAGCCATTATGCCAACTGTTGGTCTCTATTTTTTCATTTTTAAAATATCTTTTTATTTTATTTTATTTATTCATTCATTTTATTTTAATTTGATCAGAGAGAGAGGAAGTGAGAAAGTGAGCTACCGGTTCTGAGACTTGAATCATGGTTGGCCATGTGGGAGTGTCTAGCGCCTTAACCACCACACCACCTGCTGCACCCCACAGATGCCTAATTTGTTTAGTGAAGATAATGTGTGGGAAATACCTGGTCTCAATAATAATTTTTAAAGGAGGTTTTTGCCTTAGGACATGTATGCTAGAGGAAAGAGAAGGAGAGAAGGAGACAGTGAGATGAAAAATGAGAAAGCAAAGCATCCCCCATAGGGGATGGCCATGCCACAATCCCTTCTTCATTCTCCCGGGATCTTGGGCATGCATTGCATGCACACAGGCCTAGCATGATTTTAAAGCCACCAGATCTGAAACTCGAACCATGGTTGGCCATATGGGAGTAACCACTACGTAACTGCTACACCATCTGCTGGTCCCTCAATAATAATAATTGTTCAGTCAACTCTTCTCTTTTTCCAGTCCTACACTTGCGACATCTAATCTTTCAGTCCTGTAAGGCAACTTGAGCAAATTCAGCCTTTTCTAAGACTCCTGGGGTAGGATTTAAAAGCATTCAGCCCTGGAGTCGTTCCTGATGCAGCCCTGTCCAGTCCTTGCTGCTACCATGCTGGATTCCAAAGAGCCACTCTTTTCTCAGTTGTCTTGCAAGGTCAGGCCCATTGGCTTGAGGATTTGGTGGGGAGGTCGAAGGAGGGACTCTGCTTTGGTCATTGGACCTGGAGGCAAAAAATAAGCGTTCAGTCTAAAAGCACTAAGTCCCCATTGTTTAGGCAGCTGTTAATCAGCCACGTTTCTATGAAAATAAGTCCTTTTCATGAGGCAATTGTGTGGGAATAGCTAATTCTGGCCTGATGCTGTGCAGTGTGAGGTTAAAAACATGGTAACTTGTCACAACACAATTCTTGTTCTCTCTGCTGTGGGCTGACTCGACATTACTTGCTTTGTTTGCTCTAGAATGGAATCTACTCACCATTTACTAAAATGAAATGCATTTCTTGGGGGAGGCAAAGTCCAGTTCACTAGGTCTTGCATCTTAAAGAGAAAGGAGCCCAGCTCCCACTATGACTAATTGTTAAGAATGTCAGTTAGCTTGTTTAAATCCAGATTTTAGTTCTGGGGTTGGATTTTAAATGTTGGGACTTAGTTTAGAGAAATTCATATTTATTGTTCATGTCTTATTCTTTTTTTTTTTTTTTTAAGAGGTTTTTGCTATAGGGTGCGTGTGCTCGCCAGAAAGACAGAGAGAGAGACGGAGAGATAGAAAGCGAGAAATCACCCCCTGGGGGGATGGCCACGCCGCAATCCCTTCTCCTCCATTCTCCTCTCGGGATCTTGGGCACGCATGCACACGCACCTGGCATGAGTTTAAGCCACGAGGTCTGGGATTTGAACTGTGGTCAACTACATGGGAGTCCAGTGACATAGCCATTGCGCTAACTGCTGGTCCCTGTTCATGACAGCCATTACACTAACTGCTGGTCTCTATTCATGTCTTATTCTGAGCAGCGCAGATTTTTAGTGTTTAGCCATTGGTGGAAGTGAACATTATAAAGCTTAGTGTAGTAGAAAATATACAAGCTTTGGAATCTGACAAGTGCGGGCCACATCCTGACTTCAGGCAGTTATTTAACCTCCAAGCCTTAAACTTCCTTCTTCGAAAAATGGGATAATGAAATTCACCTACTTGTTTAGCGAGGCTAGTAATGCCTGGAAAGTACCTGGCCTCAGTGATTTTTTTTTTTAAAATAAGCTTTTATTATTTAAATTTGTATTTATCCCATGAATGAGAGAGCACCCCCAGTAGGGTCCCACACTGATTCACCCCTGGCTTTAGCCAGCTTTGGACCATGGAAGATCTTCAGATGTGAACCCAGAACCCTTCCATGTGGGTCAGCCTCACAGGGCATTTTATTACTGTGCCACCGTCTGACCCAATAATTATTAATAATCTTCCACAGGAATCATTGTAGCCTTATTCCTAGAAGTCAAAGCTGTCAGCCCTTTATTGGGAAAGAAGGGTCACCTTTCAGTAGTGACAGGTTGTTTCACATTTGACTAAGACTGATGGAGGACACATTGTCTTCCCAAGTGCCTAGATACCTTTGGTCTTCCTCGGGGATTTTTCTCAGCCACTAGCTGAAGAGGAGACTAGATCTTGTCCAGTACAGTTTGAGGTCAGTGTCTACTTGGAATTTCCTCCATTTCTTCACAGCGGTTTGACTCAGTCACAGCAGTTTGACTCAACTTCTAAAATCCAGCTTTGGGCATGTCACAACTTCAAATCTCTTAGCACGTCTGCTCTTAAAGAATACGTTCCAAATAGTTCTTGCAGTACCTTGCTTAATTTAAGGGTAGGGTTCACCATATAGAAAGATTGCAGATGGTTCTTTAAGTCTTATGGACTTTCAATGACAGATGGCCTCTTTACATCCTTGTGACAGGTTATATAATAAAATTTCTCAATCCAATTTATATTCATTATGGTTCAAGTCTGTCATTCTTTACAGGCCTTCCTGTTTCCCTCTCCTTTTTTCTAGCAGTCCTTTCAATGTGAGTAGGGCTTGCTAGGACAGTGTTGGAGAAGACTGGAAAGGAAGGATCATTAAAAAGAGGATGGCTTTGCCAGTGTGTAGTTTAAAATAAGCAAGTACGTAAATCACAAATCTCCCTACTGTTGATGTTTATAAAATCAAGCTATAAACTCCAGTACCATCCACTAGGTTAAGAACCGACTTTTGTCTGCACTTCAGGCAACCCTGAACTGGGTTCAGAGTGTGTGTGTGTGTGTGTGTGTGTGTGTAACAATAAAAAGAAACAGACTATTTCTAACACCAAAAATACTCAGGTATTTAATTATGTTGCAGTAATAATTTTGGTAAGGAATTTTTATCATTCAAGGTAGGATTATTTTAGATGTCTTTGATAGAGGTGGTTTGCTGTTTTTTGTTTTGTTTTTCTGAGTTTTTCTCTCTGGGGAGAGAGACAGGTATCCTGTTCACACTGTGATCCTCCTCTGCCCCAGCCTCCCAGCCAGCCAGGATGGTAAGCATGTGCAGGTGCCCCTAGTCTGTTGGGGTTGTCTTGGGATCCAAATGCCAGTAGCTCCAGTACTGTGCCGCAGAGCTCTGCCACTGTTGCTGGGTCTCTGATCTTTGAAAACATTGTTGCTTATGTCTAAACTGACTAGTTACTTGGTGAGTAGTGTAATTCACAATTTTGTAACATTGTTCCTTTAGGAAAGTACATTTTGTTATTTGAAACAAAGTAGACAAATCTAGAAGATACACTGCTAAGTGAAATAAACCAAACTGTGAAAGACAAATAACATAATTTGTCCCTGCCTAACAGATACTGAATGTCTGCACTCCAGCGGAAACCGAAGGACCCAAAAGCATAGAAATAGACAGGAAAGGTAGATAATAAAAGGTGCTTGGGTGGGACCAGCAGTTGGTATAATGGCTGTGTCACTGGACTCCCATGTAGTAGACCACGGTTCAAGTCCCAGACCCAGTGGCTTAAATGGCATGCCGGACACGTGTGCATGTTTGCCCAAGATCCTGAGAGAATGGAGAAGAAGGGCTTGCAGCGTGGCTATCCCCCCTGGTGGGTGATTTCTCGCTTTCTGTCTCTGTCTTTCTGGTGAGCGCATGTGCCCTATAGCAAAACCTCTTTTAAAAAAAAGCTGCTCGGGGAAGCATGAGTTCACGAGAGTATTTATAACGGCAGATAAATAAAGAGAACAGCAGAGTAAAAAGTACAGACAGTATAATAGTTATTTAAAAAACAAACAAACAAAACTAGGGCCAGCAGGTGGTGTGGTTAGGCACTGGACTCCCACATGTTTGACCACAGTTCAAGTCCTGGACCTGGTTTCTTGCTTTTGCATCTCTCTCTCTCTCTCTCTCTCTCTCTCTCTCTCTTTTTTTTTTTTTTTTTGGAGAGGTTTTTGCTATAGGGCACGTGCGCTCGCCAGACAGACAGAGAGAGACAGAGAGATAGAAAGCGAGAAATCACCCCCCAGGGGGGATGGCCCCGCCGCAATCCCTTCTCCTCCATTCTCCTCTCGGGATCTTGGGCACGCACATACACGTGCCCGGCATGAGTTTAAGCCACTGGGTCCGGGACCCAAACCGTGGTCAACTACGTGGGAGTCCAGTGACATAGCCATTACGCTAACTGCTGGTCCCGTTTTTGCATCTCTCTTGCTCTCTCTCATTCTGTCCCTCTGGTCAATTAAAGTTAATCAATTAATTCTTTTTTTTTTTTTTTTGGAGAGGTTTTTGCTATAGGGCACGTGCGCTCGCCAGACAGACAGAGACAGAGAGACAGAAAGCGAGAAATCACCCCCCAGGGGGATGGCCATGCCGCAATCCCTTCTCCTCCATTCTCCTCTCGGGATCTTGGGCACACATGCACACGCACCCGGTGTGAGTTTAAGCCACCGGGTCCGGGACTCAAACCGCGGTCGACTACATGTGAGTTCAGTGATATAGCCATTATGCTAACTGCTTGTCCCCAGAAATCATAAGTTTAAAAAAAATTTTTAAGGGAACCAGCAGTTAGCATAACGGCTATGTTGCTGGACTCCCACGTAGTTGACTGTGGTTCGCGTCCCGGACCCAGTGGCTTAAAACTCACGCCGGGCGCATGTGCGTGCGTGCCCAAGATCCCGAGAAGAGAATGGAGGAGAAGGGATTGCAGCGTGACTATCCCCCTTGGGGGGTGATTTCTCGCTTTCTGTCTCTCTGTCTCTCTCTGTCTGTCTGGCGAGCGCACGCGCCTTATAGTGAAAACCTCTCCAAAAAAAAAATTTTTAAATTAAAGGAATAATGAACAAGTAAATAACCCATTTTTAAAGTTATTTATTTATTTATTTATTTATTTATTTATTTATTTTTCAACATGCATTTACCAGAAAAAAGGGAGATTAAGGAAAAGTGAGAAAGCAAGCTTCCAGGTCTGGGACTCAAACTGTGGTTAACCATATGGGAAGTCCCATGCTTCAAACACCACACCACCTGCTGGCCCCCAAATAACCCACTTAACATTAAAAAAAATTGGGACCAGCAGATGGTGTGTGTAATGGTTACATCACTGCACTCTCACTTAGTCAATCAACGGTTCAGGTCCCTGACCCGATGGCTTAAAACTCATGCTGAGGGGGCCAGCAGGTGGCATGGTGGTTGGGGGTGCTGGACTCCCACATGGTTGACTGCGATTTGAGTCCCGGACTTGCGGCTTGCTTTCTCTCTCTCTGTTTCTCTCCCTCTCACTCAGTCCCTCTGTGGTCAGATTAAAAATAAATAAGTAGGTACATAAATGGGTAAATGAAAAGTTATATAATTCTTTAAAAAAAAATACGAACTCATGCTGGGCATGTGTCTGTGTGTGTGTGCCCAAGATCCTGAGAAGGGAGAGGATTGCAGCATGACCATATCCCCTTAGTGGGTGATTTCTTGCTTTCTTCTCACTTTCTACCTCTCTGTTTCTCCAGTGAGTGCATGTGCCCTATAGCAAAATCTCCCTCTAAAATAAAAAAATCCATAAAAATGTGTGGCATAGTTTTTTTAAGAAATTAATCTTTGAGGTAAGGAAAACTTTTTATTTTTTAAGAATTATTTTGCTGGAGGGCCAGCAGGTGACATGGTGGTTAAGGATGCTGGACTCCCACATGGCCAATGTGATTTGAGTCCCAGACCTGGAGGCTTGCTTTCTTACTTTTTTCTCTCTCTCATTCTGTCCCTCTCTGGTCAAATTAAAATAAACAAACAAGGTTAAAATAATTCTTTTATTTAACTTTATTTATTTTTAATTTTGACCAGAGAAGGACAGAGTGAGTGAGAGAGAGACAGAGAGAGAAAGCGAGAAAGCAGGCCACCAGATCCAGGACTCGAACCAAGATTGGCCATGTGGGAGTCCAGCGTCCTTAACCACCATGCCACCTGCTGGCTCCTCTTTTTTTTTTTTTTTTTTTTTGAGAGAGAGAAAGAGATTTTTGCTATAAGGCGTGTGTACTCACCAGAGAGACAGAAGGCAAGAAAATCATCCCCTGGGGATGGCCACACCACAGTCCTTCTCCATTCTCCTCTCAGGATCCTGGGCATGCACGCACCCATGCCAACGTGAGTTTTAAGTTGCCAGGTCTGGCACTCGAACCATGACCAACTACGTGGGAGTCTAGGGACATAACCATTATAACATCTGCTAGTCCCAGGAAAAAATGATTACATTGTCCACTTGCCTGGTATACACAGTACAAGAGGGATGGTAAAGGGTACCACTAGGTTCCCACATAGAGTGATGGGCAGAGAGAACATTTGTAAATAGGTACTCTTTAAAGCATGGCACTGGCAGCCTGTACCTCATATGTACTTGTCACCTAATTCTTAATCTCTGCTCACTCAGTTCTGTCCCCATCTTAAAACACCAGCGTAAGGAGTTCTCCATTGGAGCTGAGAAGTAGTGCTTTCAGGGAGTAAGAGAGATGAAGATTTTCTGCTAAGAATTCACCATGGTAGAGCCCCTGAATCCTCCTCTCTATCTCGATCGCTGTCTCTTTCTGTCTTTGTCTTTTCGTTTTTTTAATTTTCCTTTTTTCTTTTTAACTTTTTAAGGTGAAGTATTTTCTTGGCTCTCCAATCCTTTTTTATCTTGTTAATAATCCCCTTTACCTCCTCCCATTTAGGAGAGGCAAGAAAGGGCAGACCTTCAGAAGAAGAATGAGTCCTCCATGGGAACTGAGAAGTAGTGCACTGTTTTCATTTTTTTGTTTTCTAAAATAAATAAATTTTTTTTTCTTTCTTTTTTTTTCTCTCTTTCCCTGTTTCTTATTCTTTTTCTTTTACATCATCACTGTGCTGCTCAGCCTTCATGCACTGAGTGTCTAGACAGGCCTAAGTGGAATGAAACCAAACATCTGAATACTATTGGGGTCAATATAGTCCTCAATTCCCACTGAATCTGCTGTACAAAGGGAGAAAAATGGAACAGCAGTGAGTTTGCAGACCACCTCCTCCTGCACTCCTCTGATCACTCAGATTGAACTTTTAGAAATTAGGATGAAACAAATATCCCAGCAGATGACTAGAAATCACTGCAGAGGCAAAAGAAATTTAAGAAACCAAGAAAATACCTCTTCCCCCAAAGGATAAGACTAACTCCTCTTTATACACAGACAGTATAATGGAACTCATGAAAATGTCTGATAAAGAATTTAGAGGGACCAGCAGTTAGTGTAATGGCTATGTCGCTAGACTCTCATGTGGTCGACTGCAGTTCGTGTCTCAGACCTGATGGCTTATTCTCACGCTGGGTGAGTGTGCATGCATGCCCAAGATCCCGAGAGGAGAATGGAGGAGAAAGGATCGTGGCGTGGCCATTCCCCCTGAGGGGTGATTTCTTGCTTTCTGTCTCTCTGTCTCTGTGTTTCTGGCGAGCACACGCACCCTATAGCAAAAACCTCTCAAAAAAAAATAAAAAAAGAATTTAGAATATTCATAGTGACAAAGCTAACAGAGATGGAAGAGAAGAGAGACAATGAACTCCAGAAGAGGCAGGAGAAAGGAGCCAACGAGTTCGAGGAGGTGAGGAAGTTCTTGCAAGATCTGAAAGAGAAAATACACACCATAAAAAGAATCAAATGGAACTGTTGGCGATGAAGGCTATAACATGGGAAGTCAAAACTTCTCTTTAAAGCATTAAAAGCAGACTAGATCATACAAATATTGGGTGTAGAAGACAGAATTGCTGGACTAGTAAAATCCACTACGAAGACTGAGAAAATAGCCCCCCCCCAAAATGAGAATAATATACAAGAAATACTAGATACCATTAACATTCAAATATCCAGATCATTGGTATCTCAGAAGGTGAAGAGACTAATAAGGGCATTGATAATCTATTCCATGAAATCCTGGAAGAAAACTTTTTTTTAAAAAAAATTTTATTTATTTTATTTTACTTTTATTTTATTTTGAATTTGACCAGAGAGAGACAAAAGAGAGAGAAGGAAAGTGAGAAAGCAAGCTGCCAGGTCCAGGACTCGAACCATGGTCAGCCATGTGGGATTCCAGCTGCCTTAACCATCATGCCACCTGCTGGCCCCTTGGAAGAAAACTTTTTAAACCTAGAAGGGCATTCAAAGATCCAAACCCAGGAAATACAGAGGACCCCAAATAGGATCAACCCAAGAAGATCTTCTCCAGGACACATTATAGCCAAATTGACCAAAACCACAGACAAAGAGAGGATACTAAAACTGGCAAGAGAGAAACATCAAGTTACCTACAAAGGATATTCTATCAGGCTAACAGCAGATTTCTCATCAGAAACCATACAAACGGGAACCAGCAGTTAGCGTAATGGCTATGTCGCTGGACTCCCACGTAGTCGACCGCGGTTCGCGTCTCGGACCCGGTGGCTTACAACTCACGCCGGGCGCGTGTGTGTGCGTGCCCAAGATCCCGAGAGGAGAATGGAGGAGAAGGGATTGCGGCGTGACCATCCCCCCTGGGGGGTGATTTCTCGCTTTCTGTCTCTCTGTCTCTGTCTGTCTGGCGAGCGCACGCGCCCTATAGCGAAAAACCTCTCAAAAAAAAAAAAAGAAAGAAACCATACAAACAAGGAAAGAATGGGAGAATATACTCAAAGTGTTGATTGAAAACAATTTCAACCAAAAATAATATATCCGGTGATATTATCCTTCATATGGGATGAGAAGACAAGAACATTCTCAGATGAACAAAACCTGAAAGAATTTACCGACACCAGACCAGTTCTCCTAAGAATTTCTGAAGGGAATGCTATATCAGGAAAACTAAAGTCAGACACACAGAAATAAGAGTTCAAAAACAACTGGGACCAGCAGTTAGTGTTAATGGTTTTGTCGCTGGACTCCCATGTAGTCAACTGAGATTCGC
This sequence comes from Tupaia tana, assembly GCA_026018925.1. Taxonomy (NCBI): domain Eukaryota; kingdom Metazoa; phylum Chordata; class Mammalia; order Scandentia; family Tupaiidae; genus Tupaia; species Tupaia tana. The sequence goes on along the minus strand of JAKSZU010000011.1, from coordinate 48,682,638 downwards.
ATCCCGGACCCAGTGGTTTAAAACTCAAGCCGGGCGTGTGTGCGTGCATGCCCAAGATCCTGAGAGGGGAATGGAGAAGGGATTGCGGCGTGGCTATCCCCCCGGGGGGTGATTTCTCGCTTTCTGTCTCTCTCTCTCTGTCTGTCTGGCAAGCGCACGCATCCTATAGCAAAAACCTTTAAAAAAAAATTAAAATTAAAAAAAAAAATGGTCAGCCTAATGGTAAGGACAAGTCCAGAGTTGAACATTACCTTCTAAAATTTAAACGGAAAGATTGAACCACAACAGAAGATAAAGTACATGAGTCCGAACTGGTGAAATAGAATTTTATGACTTTTGACTAAAACATTACTGATATTCTTCTATGCTTTGTTATCCAGAGTTAAGGATTTTGTCTTCTTTTGAATTGCGGACAGGTCCATGTACCTACTATCTGAACAGAATCCTAACCTGTTTCCTGGCTTTAAGTCTTAAGCAAAGTTCTTTTTTTTATTTTGATTTGTTAAAGCTAAAACTGCCTTTCTTGAAATTAAAAAATATATTTAAAAATTCCTACTTAATGACCACAGTAATCTATATAGCCTCAGCTAGTTGCTACTTTATAGTATATTCATTATACTCACAGAGTTTCATGCCTAAAGTCAACATGTGTTTACTGATATGTATATATCAGCTGAACTTGCTATTGCAAGTATTTAGATTAATTAAGATATTTTGTGAATCAGTAAAACATGGTGGAAAAAATGAATGGAAAGCAACTGCAGATACCAGAGATAGTGTAGAAGGATGGTGGAAAATGGCAGAGGGTGAGAAATAAGGGGGAAAATATATATGTACACAATCAAGAAATGGAAAATTATTTGTCAGCGATAACATGTATGATTAGCCACTATGGAGTGTATTCTGGGTGGGAAATAACATTTTGTAAGCTGTGATGCTGTTCAGTGAAATAATGTAAAATTAGTAGATTAAAAAAAGAAAGAAAGAAAGAAAACCACCAGTATACTGTGCTCTGAATTCTTTTACCACCTGCTTTTGCTCTTCTTTCTTTCCAGTGACAAACACACGAGCTACTTTTCAGGAGACACTAAATCACTAAAATGCTTGAGGATATGACCCGTTTCACATTGAGAAATCAGTTAACCCTGAACGGAATTACCTGTAAGCTTGCAGAAGAGGCAACAGTTGTGACAGAGGGGATAGGAAATATTAGGTCGTCGGGAAAGTTATGATGCATTTTTGCACAGAAAAACATAGAAAAATACGTCAAAACTTTTCCAACAATCTAATAAATATAAAACATTCAGTTGCTATGAGGGAATCTCTAAATTTGCCTGTTGTGAAGAGAACGATTAAGACAAATAGCGAGGTGAGACTGGCAACCTGAGGGGTTTTCTTTATTTAGTTTGAATGTGTCTAAGTGACAAAAAAACAGCACCTGAAGAACTTACATTCTTTTCATTAGCATCTCCTTTTGGTCCATCAGCCTACTTAACAAATTTATGAACTCCTTCAAGTATCACACTAACTTTCAGCTCAAGGTACTGGGAATTGCTCCTGTGAGATTCCAGAAGTTATTTCCTAGGTATAGTAACATGATTTTCTTTTTCTTTCATTTTCAGGGAAGCAGAATCTTTCAAGGAACAAGGAAATGCATATTATGCCAAGAAAGATTACAATGAAGCTTATAACTATTACACAAAAGCCATAGGTGAGAAGGACTTGATACTTAGGCAAAAATACTCGTTTGCCAAATATTATTATAAGTAACTCTTCTCTAAGAACTAGCTTTTTGCTTAGCTTAATGATCTTATGAGGGATAACTTTTTCTAACTGGAGTGGGTAATTCTTTGGGCAAATTGAAGGCAATTTCAGAAATACTGGCTGGGGACCAGCAGTTAGTGTAATGGCTATGTCGCTGGACTCCCACGTAGTCGACCTCGGTTCGCGTCCCGACCCGGTGACTTAAAACTCACGCCGGGCGCGTGTGCGTGCGTGCCCAAGATCCCGAGCGGAGAATGGAGGAGAAGGGATTGCGGCGTGACCATCCCCCCTGGGGGGTGATTTCTCGCTTTCTGTCTCTATGTCTCTCTCTGTCTGTCTGGCAAGCGCACGCGCCCTATAGCAAAAAAAAAAAACTCTCCCAAAAAAAAAAAGAAAAAAAGAGAAAAAAAGAAATACTGGCTGTTACAGCAAAAAGATACATACCTTGGGACTAGCAGTTGGCGGAATGGCTATGTCGCTGGACTCCCATGTAGTCGATGGCGGTTCCAGTCCCGGACCCGGTGGCTTAAACTCACACAGGGTGCATGTGCATGTGTGCCCAAGGTCCCGAGAGGAGAATGTAGGAGAAGGGATTGCATCATGGACATCCCCCCTGGGGGTGGAGGGGGTGGGGGGGTGGTTTCTCACTTTCTGTCTGTCTTTCTGGCTAGTGCATGCGCCCTATAGCAAAAACCTCTCAAAAGAAAAAAAAAAAAAAAAAAGAAATGATGGCTGGATCCCACGTGGCCAATCCCACATTTGAGTCCCACACCCAGTGTCCTAAAACACATGCCAGGCACAAGGGTATGTGTAGGGAGCAGCTAGACCTGGACTAGACCATCTCTACTAGCAACCTTTAGAGTAGAGATGGTCTTTGTGCTCAGGCTGCAGGGCAGGGCAAGCGAAAACTCTAAAAAAGACATTCTGCTGTTATGCCGCAGGGCAGTGTAAATTAAGGGGAGCTAAGTGTTAGCCAGAGAAGGCCAGGGGAAATTTATTTAGAACTTTGAGATGCAGGAACCGCTAGATGCAAGAGGCTTGTTGCAGTTGATAATAGAAGACACCTGGCTTTACCTTAGGCTTCTCCTTTCCCCCATTTGACGTGGTGGTAAAGGTGTTGGACTCCCATATAGCTGATCGTGGTTCTAGTCCCAGACCTGGTGGCTTAAACTCACACTGGGCGCATGTGTGTGCGTGTGTGCCCAAGATCCTGAGAGGAGAGTGGAGGAGAAGGGATTGCAGTGTGGCCATCCCCCCTGGGGGGTGATTTCTTGCTTTCTGTCTCTCTGTCTCTCTCTGGTGAGCGCACACACCCTATAGCAAAAACCTCTCCAGAAAAAAAAAGTTAAATAAAAATAATTCTTTAATAATAAGTAAAATTAAATAATTTTTTTTAAAAAGGAATAAACCTGGGAACCAGCAGTTAGCGTAATGGCTATGTCGCTGGACTCCCACGTAGTCGACCACGGTTCGTGTCTCGGACCCGGTGGCTTACAACTCACGCCGGGCGTGTGTGCGTGCGTGCCCAAGATCCCGGGAGGAGAATGGAGGAGAGGGGATTGCGGCGTGACCATCCCCCCTGGGGGGGTGATTTCTCGCTTTCTGTCTCTATGTCTCTCTCTGTCTGTCTGGTGAGCGCATGCACCCTATAGTGAAAAAACCTCTCCAAAAAAAAAAAAAAAAAAAAAAGGAATAAACCTGAGAATGACTCAGGGCTTATAATCTCTATCGGAGATGCCTAGTCCGTCCGATCCCTGGTTTTCTCTACTTGTTTGTGTATTCTTTCTAAATCCACAGCCATTCCCACTTGGGGTTCACCACCACTGTCACCCCCAACCCCTGCTTGGTTGGGCCAGGTGTGCCTGCCCAAAATCCTTAGAGGAGAAGCAGTTGTATCACCATCCCCTTGGGGAAGGTATGGTGCTTTTGTAGATAAAATCAAGTCTTAGTTATCTTTGTGCTTAATATACCAACATATTTTAATCCCACGTCAACAGATTTCTCATTCAACTTAACTCACTGGCTCCCCACTCCAACTCAACAAATAAAAATTGTTTTCTTTTAAAAAAAAAAAAAAAAAAAAAAAAACATTTCTTGGAGAGATTTTTGCTTTAGGGTGCATGTGTCCTCCTTGGAGAAAGAAAGTAAGAATTCACTCCCTGGGGGGTTGACCACACTGCAGTCCCTTCTTGGGATTTTGGGCACCCACCCACATGTGCCCACTGTGCATTTTAAGGCTCTGTGTCGAGGCTCAAACCGTAATCAGCCATGTGGGAGTCCACCATTTTAACTACTAGGCCACCTGTTTGCCCTACAAATTCATTTTAATATCTCCTTACACAGGGCACAGGTTTTCTTTCTTTTTAAAGAATTATTTTATTCAACTTTATTTATTTTACTTATTATATTTATTTTTTAAAGATTTTTTTAAAGAATTATTTCATTTAACTTTATTTTAATTTGAGCAGAGAGGGACAGAGTGAGAGAGAGAGAAGGAAAGTGAGAAAGCGAGCCACCAGGTCCGAGACTCAAACCGTGGTTGGCCATGTGGGATTCCAGCGTCCCCAATCACCACACCACCTGCCGGCCCCTATATTTATTTATTTTAACTTGACTAGAGTGGGAGGGAGGGAGAGAGAGAGATAGAAAGTGAGAAAGCAAGCTGCCAGATCTGGGACTTGAACCACAGTTAGCCATGTGGGAGTCCAGCACCCTTAACCACCATGCCACCTGCTGGCCCCACAAAGCACAGTTTATTAAGAAGATAAATGGGCTATTCCCTCCCCATCAAAAGATCATCAGTGCACGTTTAAGCTATAATTTGTTTCTGTTTTTTTCAGTTATTTTAACTTTATTATTATTATTATTTTCCAAGTTGACCAGAGAGAGAGAGAGAGGAAAGTGAAAAAGGAAGCCACTAGGTCCAGGACTTGAACCACAGTTGGACATGTGGGAGTCCAGCACCCTCAACCACCATGCCATGCTACCTGCTGACCCCTGAGTGTTATTTTTTTTTATGTTTATAATAGACATTTATTTAAAGTAATACACCTGCAGACCAAGTTATTTTTAAATTACACTTTTCAGGTTCGACCCCAACTTCATAAAAATACTTGAAGAACAACCAAGTCCACGATTGCAATCTAGTTCTTTGCCCATTCTTCTCTCTCTTTTCTTTCCTGAATAACCTCTTTTAGATATGGTTCAAGGTAGAAATTATCCTCCTCGTATTTTGTCCACTGCTCTTCAGGCAAGATCTGCTGCCTCATGGTCAGGTCCAGGGCTCTCTTAATACGAAACATCCTGTCATTGTAAAGGTGCTCAGGAAGTCTTCTTATGGCTTCCTTCACATCTTCATTCTCACATATCGTATCATCTTGCATTAACCCCAGTTTATTGAATCCCGCAGCATTGTAATACCATTTTCGAATACCATCCAGCCACCAACTTGATGCTAAAACGGCTGGCCTGCTCACCATTTTGACCCCTGACCCTTGTTTTTTGTTTTGTTATCTTTTAAAGAATTATTTATTTGAGGCCTACAGGTGGACTCCCACGTTGCCAATCATGGTTTGTTTGACTCGCAGACCTGGTGGCTTGCTTTCTAATTTTCTCTCTGTCTCTCTCTGGTGAGTGTGAGTCCTCTGTAGCAAATTTTAAAATAATAGTGATGATAAATAAAATTAAATAATTCTTTTAGGGACCAGCAGTTAGCATAATGGCTATGTCGCTGGACTCCCACGTAGTCGACCGCGGTTCGCATCCCAGACCCGGTGGCTTAAAACTCACGCCGGGCACGTGTGTGTGCGTGTCCAAGATCCCGAGAGGACAATGGAGGAGAAGGGATTGCAGCGTGGCCATCCCCCCGGGGGGTGATTTTTCGCTTTCTTTCTCTCTCTCTCTGTCTGTCTGGCGAGCGCACGCACCCTATAGTGAAAAACCTCTCCAAAAATAATAATAATAATAATAATAATAATTCTTTTAAAAATATTTATTTAATTTTATTTATTATTTTTTTAATTTGACCAGAGAGACAGGGAAAGTGAAAAGGCAAGCCTCCAGGTTCAGAACTCAAACCATCATGCCACCTCCTGGCTTCCCTTTTTTTGTTGTTGTTTCAGAATTATTTATTTAATTTATTGTTGTTTTAATTTGTTACATTAAACAAAGAGACAGAGAGAGAGGGAAAGTGAAAAAGCAAGCCACCAGGTCCAGGACTCGAACCATAGTTGACCATGTGCGAGTCCAGTGCTTCAACCACTATGCCACCTGCTGGCCCCAACCTGTTTTCTTTTAAAGTTAGTTGTACCGTATTAATTGTACCATGCCATCTCTACGGCCTGATGCTTACAGCCGCTGGATCCCCTCATGGCTGACTTCATGGTTTGAGTCCTAGAAGGGAAGAAGAAATGGAGGAGGGACTGTGGTGTGACTGTTCCCTACAGGGATGTGCTTTCTTCTCTCCCTCTGTGTGTCTGTCTCTTTGTCCACCTCTGGTCAGTGTGTGCACCCTGTAGCAAAAATGATAAAATTAGTTGTATAGTTGCTGCTCTCCATTTGCACAGGTAGTCAAAAACTTGTCTGTGTCCTTTTATTCATTCATTCATTTATTTATTTATTTAATTATTTAATTTTTTTTGGAGAGGTTTTTGCTATAGGGCATGTGCGCTCGCCAGAAAGAGAGAGAGACAGAAAGCGAGAAATCACCCCCCGGGGGGATGGCCACACCGCAATCCCTTCTCCTCCATTCTCCTCTTGGGATCTTGGGCACGCACACACACGTGCCCGGTGTGAGTTCAAGCCACTGGGTCCTGGACTTGAACTGTGGTTGACTACATCGGAGTCCAGTGACATAGCCATTACGCTAACTGCTGGTCCCTGTCTGTGTCCTTTTACAGTGTGTCCACATTCTTACAGTTTGGTTCCTTTGAAATAGTTCTGAGAATTGGCCCTTAAGTTTTCAAAGCAGTGACGTATGCTAAACTTGGTTTTGCATTCTTCTGCCTTCCTTGTAGATAAGTGTCCTAAAAATGCTAGTTATTATGGTAATCGAGCAGCCACGTTGATGATGCTTGGAAGGTTCCGGGAAGCTCTTGGAGATGCACAGCAGTCAGTGAGGTTGGATGACAGCTTCGTCCGGGTATGTTATGGGGCTGTTTAGGGGTGGTTGAGTTGCCGCAGTTGAGTTTGTCTAGGCCGGGGTTTCTTGATGGCAGCACTACTACATTTTGGGCCAGGTGATTCTTGGCTGTGGGGGGCTACAGTGTGCTTATAGAGTATTTAGCAACATCTCTAACTAACCACTAAGTGTCAGCACACCCTCCCAGTAGTGACAGCCAAAACTGTCTTTCAACATGGCTGAATGTCCTCCAGAGGACACGTTGACCCAGTTTAGAACCACTGCTCTAGCCTTTTTTTCCTGTGTTGGTTTCGTGTGGGTGTTTTTTGCTGATGTTGATTTCTTGCTGTGTAACCAGTCATGCTCCTTTTCTCCGTTCTTTGTGTTTCTTCTAGGGACATCTACGAGAGGGCAAGTGCCACCTCTCTCTAGGGAATGCCATGGCAGCGTGTCGAAGTTTCCAGAGAGCCCTAGAACTGGATCACAAAAATGCCCAGGCGCAACAGGAGGTATGGCTCAGTCCTAGTTTGTAATCAGAAGAGGCTTTGTCAGGTATTGGATGAATAACGACAACTGTATGCAGTTGTCCCCAGATGCACATCAATGAGAAGCTCAGAACTTCGGTGCAATACCTGGCAGTGCATTGCCTTTATTTATATATCTGTCCAGGCATGACTCTACTGTCTCTGACTTGAAGTTCAAACTGAGGGTGAGGTTCTGTCATAGCCTTTCTGTTAACATCTATATCAACTTGATTTATGAAAAGTCTGCAGTTCTGATTCTCTTGAAAAGAACAGATTCATCAAGGCCTTGTGAGTTTTGTTTTTGTTGAATCTACAACTGCATTAAAACTTTCCCGTATCTGATTTTCTGGTTTAGTTCAAGAATGCTAATGCAGTCATGGAATATGAGAAAATAGCAGAAACGGATTTTGAGAAGCGGGATTTTCGGAAGGTAAAGCACAACCATGAGAAAATAAAACCTACCCCTTCTAATGAAGTTGTTATTCATGTGCATTTGCATGATAATTAACAGGAGTGGTATAATACAAAAGATCTATAATAGCAAATCATCATGTAAATTTGGGTTTTGACTTTTTCTTTTCTTTCCCTCTTTTTTGTTTTTTTTTTGCTAGAGGGCTTGTACCCTGGCTGAAGAGAGAGACAGAGACAGAGAGAGGGAAAGTAAGAAATCACCCCACCCTCATTCCCTGACCACCCCCCTCCGCATACACACACACATTCCGGAGGTGGGGATGGCTGTATAGCAGTCCCTTCTCTTCTGTTCTCCTTTCAGGAGTTAGTGCCCACACGCACACGTGCCTGACATGATTTTCAAGCCACTGGGTCTGGGGCTCGGACCATGGTCTTTCCTATTTTTTTTATCTTTCCCTCTTAAATGTTTTTTTCTTAATTTGCCAGAGGGAAAGGGAGAAAGCACCTGCCCTTATTGGGGTGTGGTCATTCTGCAGTACCTTCTTTACTTCTTCGCACTCCAGTCTGTCAGGATTTTGGGTATACTTGCTGGCATGTTCTTCAAGCTGCTGAGTGCCAGATTTGAGCTGCAGTCAGCCTTGTCAGATCCAGCTCCCTTAACCACTAGGCTTTGAGGTCAGCCCCTTTCCTTCTTAATTTTTTTCTTCTTGCTAAGGTTTTTAATTATATTTGGCTTTATGACAAAAAGCAAAATGAGTTTGTTACTTGAGTTGTTTTTTATTATTGATATAGTGGCCTAACAATATGCTACCTAATAAAGGAAAAGTCATTTAGATTTAAATATTGGATATGGATTGGGGCCAGCAGGTAGCGTGGTGGTTAAGGGTGCTGGACTCCCACATGGTGGACCGAGGTTTGAGTCCCAGACCTGGCAGATTGCTTTCTTGCTTTCTCTCTCTCTCTCTCTCACTCTCACTCTGTCCCTCTCCAGTCAAATTTAAATAAATAAATAAATAAAGTTCAATAATTCTTTAAAAAAAAAATACTGGGTTTGGATAATCCTTTTTTTTTTTTTAAGATAAATTTTTGATATAGGGCATGTGCATTTGCTGGAGACACAGAGACAGAGAGACAGAAAGTGAGAAATCACCCTCTGGAGGGTGGTCACGCTACAATCCCTTCTCCTCCATTCTTTTGAGATTTTGGTGATTTGAGGCATGCACACACATGTGCCGGAATGAGGTTAAGCCACCAGCTCTAGGTCTTGAAATGAGGTCAACTACGTGGGAGTCCAGCAATGTAACTATTACACCATCTGCTGGTCTTGGGTAGTTCATTTTTATTTGAATAATGAGATCCACTTTATATGAGCTGGGAGCTATTAAATCAAAAGTAAGAAGAGGCCTCTTTTATACTTTTGAATGGTGTTATGTAACCATCATCACTGCCTTTTTTATGTCCTTAGGCTATATGATAATTCTTGAAAATTTATGTATTAAAGAATGTGAAAAGGACCAGACAGAGGTGCAGTGGTAAAAGGTAAAACATGAGCTTTGCAAGGCCTTCCCACATGGGGAGGTTCCTAGTTCAAGTCTGGAGACCACCCTGAGAATGGCAGGTGTGCATGTGCCCATGATCTGGGACTGGCTGAGGCTGGAGGTGAATGGTGGTGTCAGAACCCTGTTGTGGGTGCTGTCTCTGTCTGTCTGTCTCTCTGTCTTACTCAGGGAAGAAATAAATGAATAAACTTAAAGGGGGAAGAGAGTTGACATATCTGAAACAAGGAAAAGGTGTAAGAGACTCTAGATCTCTCTCTAGATCTTGTAGTCATTATGACTGATGTAATTCCCAACTCTCATCTTTTGTTGGTACTTAGAGATAGTTTTAACACTCATGATTAAAAGGGATAGTAGATGGCCCTAAAAAGATAAAAAAACAAACAAACACAACACTGATCAGGGGACATTTTCAGGATCACTTAAAAGAGGTTTGTGAATACTGTTCCGTGAAGGGAGCAGTTACTTTATATGTGGTAATTTGCTCAGTAATTTCTGTCACAGGTACTCAATAACTGTTTGATAAGAAGGTATAGTTAAGAATCGTTGGGACCAGCAGTTAGCGTAATGGCTATGTCGCTGGACTCCCATGTAGTTGACCATGGTTTGAGTTAGCGTAATGGCTATGTCGCTGGACTCCCATGTAGTTGACCATGGTTTGAGTCCTGGACTCGGTGGCTTAAACTCAATGCTGGGCGCGTGTGTGTGTGTGTGCCCAAGATCCCGAGAGGAGAATGGAGGAGCAGGGATTGCAGCATGGCCATCCCCCCGGGGGGGGGTGATTTCTCGCTTTCTGTCTCTCTCTCTCTCTGTCTTTTTGGTGAGCGCACGTGCCCTATAACAAAAAGAACCTCTCCAAAAAAAGAAGAAAAAAAAAAAAGAATCGTTTATAATTCAGATACTAGAAAGGTCTTTTATTTCATAATAAATGTATCTGTTTAGCTTATGTAGAGTCCTAGCATTGACTTTGCATCCCTCTTCTGTCTATTGGTGTTAATAACCAAAGTGTCCTTGGAGTATGTCTTTAAGTTCGTTTTGTTTGTGTGTGTGTGTGTGTTTAGAAAGCGATTCTGCCTACTGTCACGTTTTCTGAGGTTTACATAGCCAAAAGCTTTGTCTTGAAAGGCGGTCTTTTGGGTATCTTTTCTCTCTTGCCTACTGTGGAGCCAGAATCCAAACTTTGTGAGAGTCCTCTGTTTGTGACATCCCAGCCCCCTCACTATAGCTCATGGTGATGTCACAAATGAAGAATTATGATCCTGGTAGGGGAAACAAATGAACTTGGAAGAAACAAAGATCTTCTTTGCCTGCAGCTGTCCCTAGTCATGGGGAGGTGGGGGTGGGAGGTGGGGCCCTGAGCTTCCAACTGACGTTCCCCATGAGGAGCAGGATCAGCTCTGCACGGAACCTTGTCCTTGGGAAGGCAACAGGGTGTGGTCACTAAAATTTCTAATGACCTCTTTCTTTCTCCTCTCTTATTCTTTTTCCATTTGAGGGGAAGAAATTAGTACCACGACTTGACTCACATAATACCTGAATTCTAAATTCTCATTTTGTCCTTAGAACTTCCAGGATGGTAATCTGCTGCTAAAGGAGAGGCATCCCCGTCATGGCTGTGTTGACATTGCAGAAATTCAGTGGAACAGTTTAGGGTTTTTATGTACTTGCTCATATTATTATTATTATTATTATTATTTTTTGGAGAGGTTTTTGCTATAGGGCACGTGCACTCGCCGTAAAGACAGACAGAGACAGAGAGACAGGAAGCGAGAAATCACCTCCCAGGGGGAATGGCCACACCGCAATCCGTTCTCCTCCATTCTCCTCTCGGGATCTTGGGCACACACGCACACGCGCCCGGCGTGAGTTTAAGCCACTGGGTCCAGGATTGTACTGTGGTCAGCTACATGGGAGTCCTGGAACATAGCCATTACGCCAAATGCTGGTCCCGTATTATTTTATTTCAATTTTAAGTAGTTTCTATTCATGGTTCAAAGACTAGAAAGTGTGAAAAAAAATATTCAGTGATGAATGTTCCTTCAAACTTGTCCTCCATCTGCCCTGCTAAGGTAACCACTATTCTTATGTCTTCTATTTAGGTCTACAATTTTGTGTATATATAAAATTCAGATTCTTAATTTTCTTCTTTTGGCATGAAAAATAGTGTGCTATACACAGTTTTGTACCTCTTTCCCCCCTAAATAAATCTTGAAAGTCTTTCAGTCTTTAGTACATGGAGATCTTCTCTGTTTTAGAGCCACATAGTTTTCCATTATATGAATGTGTCTGTTATCTGACCGGCCTTCTGGTGGTGGAATTTGAGATATTTCTGCTTGTAAATTTGCAGAGCCCATCTCTTCCTGATCTCCATAGCTTGATTCTTAGAAGGAGTTAAGGGTAACTCCAAATTTCTCTTTTGGGTCAGTTATTCTTGGGAAGCATATGATTTAGCAAGGAATAGCAGCTAAGTCAAAAAAGAAAGCTCAAGGGCCAGCAAGTGGCATGGTGGTTGAGGCACTGGACTCCCACATGGCCAACTGTGATTCAAGTTCCATACCTGGAAGTTTGTTTTCTCATTTTTCTTCTCTCGATCTATCTCTCTGGTGAGCATACAAGGCCTGTAACCAATTTTTAAACATAAGTTAAATAATTATTTTTTTAAAAAATGAAAGTTCAGAGAACAAACTTGTAAAAAGAGAAGAGGGGAATATAAGGAGATAGTTTGTGAAGCTCAAAGAGTGAACTGATCTCAAGGTTGCTATGTGTATGAGAGATATTTTGCTTATGATTTATATAGCAAATTGCTGAAAATAGTAATCTGATACAGTTTCTTCAGAATGCTTTAAAAAGGTAAAGTGAGACATGGTAAATTTTTTTAAATTTATTTAAGGTTTTGAAAATTGAGCAAACAATTTATGAATTGGGCAGTTCTGTTGGAAAGTGGTAAGGACACTCCACCAAGGGAATGCAGGCATGAGACTTGTGACAGACATGGAAGTAAAGTCAAGGAAATATTTAATAGGTTACAATGATATGGTTGCCTTATTTGGTCTATCCCATTGGAAAGTCCCTGCTTATAAGTTTGTTGACTGCTTCTGATTGGTTGAGCGTAAGTTTTGTTTTTCTTTAATGTAGGCATTTATAAGAAATAGATCAAAATAATTTTCACTTATTTTTTTATGAGAGATTTTTGCTATAGAGCACGTGTGCTCACTGGAGAGATAAAGAGACAGAAGGTGAGAAATCACCACCCAGAGGGGATGGCCACACCGCAATCCCCTCTCCTCCATTCTCTTTTCAGGATTTTGGGCACGTACACACACATGCCCCAGGTGAGTTTTAAGCTACCAGGTCCAAGACTTTAACTGCTGTTGACTATGTGAAAGTCCAGCAACCTAACCCTTAACACTATATGCTTATAGTTTTCACTTAATGTTTATGAATCAAATGTTGAAGTCACAGGGACCAGCAGGTGGTGTGGTGGTTAAGGGCTCTGGACACTCCCACATGGCCAACCACGGTTCAAGTCCTGGACTTGGTGGTTTGCTTTCTCACTTTCTCTCTCTCTCTCTCTCTCTCTCTCTTTCTCTGGTCAAATTAAAATAAATGAATGAATATATAAAACAATAAAATAATTATTTTTAAAAATATATATTTAAGTACCAGCAGTTGGCGTAATGGCTATGTTGCTGGACTCCCAGGTAATAGACCGTGTTTCAAGTTCTGGACCCAGTAGCTTAAACTCATGCCAGGCGCGTGCGCGTGTGTGTGTGCCCAAGATCCCAAGAGGAGAATGGAGGAGAAGGGATTGCGGCATGGCCACCCCCCCCCCCGAGGGGGTGATTTCTCGCTTTCTGTATCTGTCTCTCTCTGTCTTTCTGGTGAGCGGATGCGCCCTATAGCAAAAAACTCTGTTAAAAAAAAAAAAGTATAAATATATATATATTTATATTTATATATATGAAATATATAAAATATATGTGTGTATATGTATGTGTGTGTGTGTGTGTGTATATATATATATATATATATATATATATATATATTATTTTTAATGTTGAAGTCACTCATGAAACCTTAACTGATTTTATCTGCTCAGAGATTCTTTAGGCCTGGTCTCCATTTTAATTTACTTTAACAAAAACTACCTAAAACGGACTATTTTATTGGTATATTTTGGTACTAAAAAATAGGGGCCAGCCAGGTGACATGGTGGTTAAGCCAGTGACACTGGATCCCACATGGTCTATTGCATAGTTCGAGTCCTGAAAAACACATTGGGTGCATATGTGTTCATGCCCAAAGTCCTGAGAGGAGAATGGAGGATAAGGGATTGCCACCAGGTCATTTCTCCTGGGGGATATTTTCTCACCTTCTCTCTCCCCATCAATGTCTCTCTTTGATGAGTGCATGTACCCTATGGCAAATTGAAAAATAAAAAAAAAATAGATGGGAGGGAAGCCATCATAATACTCAACAAGATAGGAGGCTCTTGGCCCTGAGATTGAGGAAACTGAACTAATAGGTCATCTGGAAAAGTCAGGATATGTATATATATTTTTTTTAGGATATATTTTTCTATGCAAACTGTGTCATGACTTTCTTGACTACCCAATATTTCAGTGGCATAGAGAACAATAATTCTGTGCGAGTTTGTTTTTGCCACTCTTTGTCTTGCTAATAGACTAAGCATGATGAATTATGCAAAGTAGCAAATAGCAGTATCTGTGAGAAGAAGGTGTGTTGGGTGTGATTCGCTACGGAAGCAACTTAGCATGGTGGTTAAGATGATAGGATCTGGCACCAGCACATGGTATGATGGTTATGTTGCTGGACTCCCAAGTGGTTCAAGTCCTGAACCCAGTGACTTAAAATTCATGCTAGGCGGGACCGGCAGATCTGTGGTGGTTAAAGGCGCTGGATTGCCACATGACTGACCCCGTTTTGTGTCCCAGATGTGGCAGCTTGCTTTCTCACACTCTCTCTCCCTCTCCCTCTGTCCCTCTTTAGTCAAATTGAAATAAACACATTAATAAATAAATAGAGTTAAATAATTCTTTTTTTAAAAATTCATGCTGGGCACATGTGCGTGTGTGCCCAAGATCCCGAGAGTAGAATGGAGGAGAAGGGATTGCAGCATGGCATGGCCATCCCCTCGTGGGTGATTTCTTGGTTTCTCTCTCTCAGTCTCTCCAGCAAATGCACATGCCTTATAGCAAAAATCTCAGCAAAAAAAAATAATAATAATAGGATCAAGAATCTTAGTGTCTAGGATCGAATCCTGCTTTTCATCACTTACTGACTTTGGCTACCTTGAGCTTCAGTTCTCTGTGTCCTGTTTTCTCATGAGTAAAATATAATTATACTACCTATTTTATAAAGTTCTTTGATAATGAAATGAGTTAATATGTACTCAGTAAATTGTTTAATAAATATTAATGTCATCATTGTCATCTAGATCAATTGCTGTCCTCATTTCAGTACTTTAATAAGTTAGGCGTGTTTTCGCCGGGCGCGTGTGCGTACGTGCCCAAGATCCCGAGAGGAGAATGGAGGAGAAGGGATTGCGGCATGGCCATCCCCCCTCGGGGGTGATTTCCTGCTTTCTGTCTCTCTGTCTCTCTCTGTCTGTCTGGCGAGCGCACGTGCCCTATAGCAAAAATCTCTCCAAAAAAAATAAATAAGTTAGGCGTGTTTTAAAATTTTGAAATTACTTTTCTGTTCAACAGTGGACACAGGGAACATCTTTGAATTTTGAGTCTGTCTGTTGCCAGTGACCAAACTAAACTGAAAACATTTCTGGAGTCCAGGATGAAGGACCTTATTTGCTCCTTTCTTCACCTATAGGTTGTTTTCTGTATGGACCGTGCTCTGGAATTTGCTCCTGCCTGCCATCGCTTCAAAATCCTCAAAGCAGAATGTTTAGCAATGCTAGGTCGCTATCCGGAAGCACAGTCTGTGGCCAGGTATGCATCAGGCCTGTTCAGCATGAAATGCCAGATCCTGTGGGCAGATGCTCTTCTACAACTCTCGACAGGAGAAACCACCTTCTAGGCCTGGGGGTGGGCCAGTGGGGTTGATAAGACCTTCCTGAAACTTAACACCAAAAGTTAGACCAGATTTGCAAACCCACAGGTATGCAGTAAGTAGTACATAGGATATACGTACTGGGCGTATAGCAGGGGCTTGTAAGAACAGATTGTGTTATGTGAGTTTGGGGAATTTTTTTCCTGTTTTTTTTTTTTTTTAATGAATTCTATACTCTAGAGTTTTGTGAACTCCAAAGGGCCAGATTGTACATAAATACAAGGAGTCTTCCAAAAAGCTATGGGAAATATGAATTACAAAAAAACTGGGCATGGGTTTTAACATTTTTTGCACACTAATAAACTCATACTTCACTTCCATTTTCCACAAATGTTTTGAAGTCCCCTTATATTTTAGCCTCTGTAGGCGTAAAATCTCTGTGCACAGCTACTCAACTCGGCTGTTGGAGTGCAGAAGCAGCCATAGGTAACACATGAACAAATGGGTATAGCTACATTTCCATAACATTTTATTTACAAAGACAAGTGGCAGAAAGGATTTGGCCTTGTGGGCTGTAGTTTGCCAAACCCTTTCCTACTCTCATAAGAATTGCGAGAACAAGTTTATTAAAGATATATGTAGGTGGTTTATTTGGAGAAAGTTTGGGGGGAGTTCTTGAAACTCTGTCTACCTTTGGATGCTTTGAATAGTAGACACTTGGTCAAGGAAGAAACTGGCCACAAATGGTAGTAATGGTGTGACATTCCAGACCATAGCTCAGTGTGCCCGTGTCTATTGCAGTGACATTCTACGAATGGATTCCACCAATGCGGATGCTCTGTATGTACGAGGTCTTTGCCTTTATTATGAAGATTGTATTGAGAAGGCAGTTCAGTTTTTTGTACAGGCTCTCAGGATGGCACCTGATCACGAGAAGGCCTGCGTTGCTTGCAGAGTAAGTTCTAGGCACCAGATTGGGGTGAGAAAGAAAGCTTCCTTTTGGGGCCTTTAAGGTAGTTAAAATGAATGCTTTTTTAATCACAAGAAATGTAATGGCTTCACTTCCTGCTTTGCAAGGATGCTTGGTCCTTTCATTAGAAATTATTTCAGGGGTGGGACCATCAGTTAGCATAATGGCTATGTCGCTGAACTCCATTTAGTCGACCACGATTCGAGTCCCGGAACTGGTGGCTTAAACTCACGCCGGGCGTGTGTGCTTGCATGCCCTAGATCCCAAGAGGAGAGTGGAGGAAAGGGATTGCAGCGTGGCCATCCCTTGATTTCTCGTTTTCTATCTCTTTGTCTCTGTCTTTCTGGCGAGCATATGCACCCTATAGCAAAAACCTCTCTGGAAAAAAAAAAAAAAGGAAAAATGATTTCAGGAGGACCAGCAGATGGCATGGTGCTTAAGGTTCTGGACTCCCACGTGGCCGACCATGGTTTGAGTCCCATACCTGACAGCTTGCTTTCTCTCTCTCTCTCTGTCCCTCTCTAGTCAAATTAAAATAAATAAATAAATAGATGAATGAATAAATAAATAAAGTTAAATAAAATAATTCTTTAAAAAAAAGAAATTATTTCAGGGTGTTGGCCGGTGGCGTGGCGTGGTGGTTAAGGGTACTGGATTCCTGCATGGATGACCCCAGTTCAAGTCCCAGACCTGGAGGCTTGCTCTCTTGAGCTTTCTCTTTCTCTCTCCCTGTCTGGCCAAATTAAGAAATAATAATAACAAATGGCCCCCCTCAAGGGGGCATGGTCATGCCATGATCCTATTTCCTCTGTTTCTCCTTCCCATCAGGATTTTGGATGTGCACAAGATGTGCCTGGCATGTTTTTCAAGGCACTGGGGTGGGGATTCAAACCACAGTTGGCCATGTGGGATCTGTCTCTCAATGCGCAGTACTTAACTGTTGCACTGTAGGGCCAGCTCATTGTGTGTGTGTGTGTGTGTGTGTGTGTGTGTGTGTGTTTTGTTTCATGATGTCCTTTTATAAATTCTGGTGTCCTTTTGTAAATCCTGGTTTTCCCTGTCTATTCTGTAAGAAGCACTAATAAACTACAAATACCCAGGAAGTGAAGTTAGCGCTAGTTCAGGAGGTAGACTGTGTGATGCTAAATGACTAGAATCAGAGAAATTGAAAATAATCTCTGGCTTCTGTGCAGTTCTCTGAGGCTTTCTGGATATGAACTGATCTCTCCTTGCTTCTTCTCTGTAGAATGCCAAAGCACTCAAAGCAAAGAAAGAAGATGGAAATAAAGCATTCAAAGAAGGAAATTACAAACTAGCATATGAACTGTACACAGAAGCCCTGGGGATAGACCCCAACAATATAAAAACAAATGCTAAACTCTACTGTAATCGGGGTACGGTTAATTCCAAGGTAAGCACTAATCTGGGTCTTGGGGCCTATGGAGATACTTTCAAGAGACATTGAAGAGGTCTTAGGAAGTCTGCCCAATGAGGGTAAGCCAGATGAAAGAGGAGAAATTGTTTTGGTTAATATTTCAGCTTGTTAGAAACTATCTCCTGAGAGACAGGTGGGTTTTTTTGTTTTGTTTTTCTATGGGATTTAGGAGCACTCAGAGCAATTTAGGGATGTATCGAGGAGCAATTTGGAGGTGTAGTCCTGGTTCTTCTTCACAGTCCTTTTTCTCTAGTTCGGAAGTGGCTAGGTCCTTTAGGATAATTTAAAACAACTATGTTGCTTCTGTTTGTCTAAGCACATTATGATTTATCTTTTAGGAGTAGTTTGGAGGAAATTGGCTCATGTTTTAGGTTTAGTTTTTTGTTTTTTTGTATTTTTTTAAAGAGATTTTTGCTATAGGGTGCATGCTCTTGGTGGAGAGACAGAGAGGAAGCAAGAAATCACCCCTTGGGTGCAATCTTTTCTCCTCCATTGTCCTCTTGGGATCTTAGGCATGCATGCACACACGCCCAGTGTGAATTTTAAGCCACTAGATCCAGGTCTCAAACTGCAGTTGACTATGTGGGAGTCCAGCAGC
Source organism: Tupaia tana (assembly GCA_026018925.1). NCBI lineage: Eukaryota > Metazoa > Chordata > Mammalia > Scandentia > Tupaiidae > Tupaia > Tupaia tana. The sequence goes on along the minus strand of JAKSZU010000011.1, from coordinate 48,664,234 downwards.
ACAATCATTGTGCCATCTGCTGGTCCCTAGGTCTAGGTTTTTATCTCCAGCATAACTAATGGTCCCCATGAATGGTTGGGAATGGCCTGAGTGCTCCTGTAGCCCTACACAGTATAAGAAACGAGGAGTAGGTTCCTTGCTCCCACAGAGTTCTAGTAGGTAAAAACCATGGTAATTTGACCCCTGTAGTTGGCTTCTGGAAGAATGGAGGGCAGAAATATTTCTGTAGTATTTCTGTGTTTTGATAGGGCACTAACATGGAATGATAGAGGTGGTTACCTTCAAGGTTAGTGTGACTGGCTTACATCACATAGAAAAGAAACCAGTTTTGAGTTTAGTGTCCTTAGTCCTCTGAGACACTGGCTTTCCCAAAAACAAGAGCCTAGTATGACAGGGCAGCACGATAGAGCCTCTCAGAATTTTGAGGCCATGTTCACAGCTTCTGGGCCCCCTCAGTCACCAAAGATAGGAAGTGTGACTGCTCTCTCTCTCCTGAAGCTTAGGAAACTAGATGATGCAATAGAAGACTGCACAAATGCAGTGAAGCTCGACGACACTTACATAAAAGCCTACTTGAGAAGAGCTCAATGGTAAGTGCCTCCGAGGGGTGGGGGGACGAGGGAGCTGCCACTGGCCCCCCAGGGGAATTGCGTTGTGGCTGATGAAGCAGACCAGGGATGTCGTGAGGTCATTTGGTCCTTCCCCCTGCCTCTAGGTGGGATTGTTCCAGCCCTAGACTATCTTTATAGACCTCCAGCGGAGGAGATTGCACAAGCTCCCTCAGTCTCCCATGCCTGTGTGTAACGCCCCTCACGGTCAGTAAGTTTCTCTGATGCCTGACCCAATTCCTTTTGTTAAAGTTTAAATCCATTTCCTTTGGAGATTTTATTTTGTGTTGTACACTTTTGCTCTAACTTGGCACAGTGCTTGGCACATACGTGCTCACTCGATAAATGTTTTGTTGAATAAATGTATGATTCTTGGAAGAGGAAGAGATAAAGTATCTCTTGGAGATAGTTGAACTTATCCTCTCATTCTGGGCGAGAAGACTATCTGAACATTGAAAGGCATTTAGTCTGGCTCAGCCTCCCAGCAGTATAAGGAATCTCCTTTGAAATATCCTGAATGGATAGTCTGCATGTGAGTGTTTTGAGCATTGGGCACTGCCTTATAACTCGGGTATGCCTACTTCCAGCGCCCAGGTCTTTCCAAGTCGAGGTGCTCCCCACATACTTGTTCATCTTACTCTTGGACCCACCAGACGACTTTCTCCAGACAGGAACATTTAACAAAGACTAGGAAAGGGGCCAGCAGGTGGCTCGGTGGTTAAGGTGCTGGGTTCCCACATGATTGATCCTGTGGTTCGAGTCTTAGACCTAGTGCCTTGAAAATCACTTCAGGAGAATGTGTGCCCAGAATCCCGATAGGAGAATGAAGGAGAAGGAATTGCAATATGGCCATCTTCTCTGTGAAGTGAAGGGCATGCTATCTCTCCCGATAGCATGCCCTGTGCCCCCCCCCCCCCCCAGTAAAAACACATACAAAACTAAAAAAAAAAAAAAAGGTAGGAGACACCTCTCTTTGAGAAATCCACCTCTTCTTGTTTTATTTATGTTGTTATTGCTAGAGAATGTATGCTCACCAGAAAGAGAGAACACCCCTCAGTGGGATGTGTTGTGCTGCAGTCCCCCTTCCTTTACTTTTTTATTCTGTCAGAATTTTGGGAATGGACGGGAACCAGCAGTTAGCGTAATGGCTATGTCACTGGACTCCCACGTAGTCGACCGCGGTTCGCGTCCCGGACCCGGTGGCTTAAAACTCACGCCAGGCACGTGTGCGTGCGTGCCCAAGATCCCAAGAGGAGAATGGAGGAGAAGGGATTGCGGCGTGACCATCCCCCCTGGGGGTTGATTTCTCACTTTCTGTCTCTATGTCTCTCTCTGTCTGTCTGGCGAGTGCACGCGCCCTATAGTGAAAAAACCTCTCCAAAAAAAAAAAAAAAAAAAAAAAAAGAATTTTGGGGAATGGATACCCACAAATCCGGCAGGTTTTCAAGCTGCTGGGGTTGGAATTCAAACTGCTATAAGCCACATGACTGCACCCTCACAGTGCTGCAGGGCTGGTCCTCCATCTCTTTCTTTCTTTCTTTTTTTTTTTAAGAGAGATTTTTGCTATAGGGCACATGCACTCACCAGAGAGAACACGAGAAATTACCCCCATGGGGATGGGCAATGCCACAGTCCTTTCTTCTCCATTCTCGTCTCTGGATTTTGGGATATGCATGCACATAGGCCTGCCGTGAGTTTTAAGCTGTCAGGTCTGGGACTTGAACTGCGGTTGACTACGTGGAAGTTCCAAACGATGTAACCATTACACCATCCACTGGTCCCCCTCCGTCTCTTCTTATTATAGATTATTCCCCAAGCAGACACTAAGATTTCTAAAGAAAGGCATTTATTGTATACCAAACACCTGTTCATTCCAACACCTGTTCATTCCAACACCTGTTCCATTCCTTATAAAATGTCTTAGCTGAAGAAAAGACACTGTTCCTGATACTTACTGATAACTGATGAGCCAGTAGTTTAAGCTTCCCTGCCTCATCAGTGGGGCAGAATCTCTCAGGGACCATTTAGTGTTCCTAAAATTACTGCATTTAAAATGGGAAAACAGCTGCTGTGTGTGGTGCTTTTTTAAAAGTGGATTTCTAAATAGATGACTTAAGTTTACCCAGCAGAAACACAGATGAAATTGTGTTATAGATTTTGTGAGACACTCCATCACTCTTTATCTTTGCGAGCCCTGGCAGACAAGCAGAAGCTTTGGAAGACAAAAGAGGACCCTTGGCCCAGCTAAAGACTTATTTGAACAGATTCAGAATGCTGTTCAAATGTGCATGAAGGTGTTTGCTGCAGTTTTATCTATGGTAGCAAAAAAGGAGAATCACCTCATGCCTAGTAAGAAGGGAGTGGCTAGGAACATGAAACCAAATCTCCTCAGTGGGATGCTCTACAATATTAGAACAGAGAGTGGGAAGATTGGTTAGGAAAATAGGATGGAGGGTGATTTTTTTTTTTCTATGTGTACAATAACCAAAAGCCTAGAATTGCTTTGATTGGACAACTCTTTATCTTTGTGATAGAAACAGAATTGTCCTTGTCACTTCTGTCTCAGATCCCACCACAGGGGGACAGCATGCACTGTTTTTAGCACAGTTGACTGAGAATTTGACAGTACCCTCATGCAGCTGAATTGACTGGCAGTACTGGACATTAACTCAAGCCTAAACCTTACCAGAGGCCCTACCCTAGTCTGCCTCAGCTTATCCCTAAGGTTGGGGAGATACCAGATCTTTTTTGTATCTCCTGTAATGAACTTGAGGTTTCCCTTTTCCCCTAAAGCTCTACTTTTTTACTTTTTCTTCCATTTTTTTTCTTTTTTTGTTCACCAGAGAAAAAGGAGAAAGCACCCACTCCCCCATTGAGTGTGGTGGTCTTGCCACAGTCCCTTCTTCATCTTTCCATCCCTTCAGGATTTTAGGCACACATGACAGCCACCAGGACTGAGACTTGAACTGCTGTGGGTCACATGGGATTCAGTTCCCCGTGCACAGGATTTACCTACTCCAGTTTGGGGTTAGCTTCTTTTCTTCAATTTTCTAGAAGATTTAAAGTGTAAGGATAGCTTTGAATTTTAAGAAATGCGAAGTAAAAGGCAAATTACCACAGTATGGTTTGTTTTGTACACTACATATAGGCACAGGAAAATCCATCAGGATTTCTCTAGAAAGGTCTGATAGACTCAGACCTTTCTAGACCCTGGGCTATCAGTTACTGATTTTGCTATTACTGAAAATTATATTGCATTTCATTCAGAAATTGATTCTCTGACTTCCTAGTAGCATTTTTGCCCTGTGTGTGTAGGGTGGTGTTTTTTAGGGTTTTGTTTGTTTGTTTGTTTAAGAATTGCTTATTTAATTTTTATTTATTCTTTTTTTTTTTTTTTTTTTTTTTTTTTTTTTTTTTTTTACCAGAGCAGAGGCACAGGGAAAGTGAAAAAGCAAGCCACCAGGTTCAAGACTTGAACCGTAGTCGGCTGTGTGAGTGTCCAGTGCCTTAACCATCACGCCACTTGCTGGCCTGAGATTTTTGTTTTTTAAAACCAGAGAGTATGTGCACACATCAGAGAGGGAGAAAGCACCCCCTAGCAAGGCCTAGTCACACCATAAATTTTCCATCCCATCAGGATCTTGGGCATGTGCACATGGGTGGAGTGTTTTTCAAGCCACTGGGGCCAGGATTCAAACCTCAGTCAGTCATGTGGAATCCTACTCCTCTCACACTGAGCTTGACCAGGCCAGCCAGGGCATTGTTTTTTGGTTTTTGGTTTAAGTCATAACTCAAGGTGTTACCAGAAAATCAAAGGTGTCCAAGATGTTGGGCTTCTCTTTCGCCAGCCACAGAAGTAGCGCTCTCCCTGGCCTCTAAGACCAGTGGAAGTCAGTGGCGTGTACAGAGATGGGCTCATGTGATAGCAGTGTAGTAAGTCAAATTTCAGGAAGCCACAAGGTGCATTACATAGCCGTTTCCCATTCCTCAGTTAATGGTGTCTTTTTCTGGAACTCCTGCTGTGTTTAATTGGTAGGCTAGTCTCGGTGCCTTACCAGGTCTTATCAGGTCATGGAAAATGTCAGTTACTTCTGTGGAAGAGACATTTAAAAGGTCTGGCAATCAGCCCGTCAAACTGGAGGGGCCTTTTTTTATACTACCGAAATAGGAGTAAACCTGTGATTAGAGTCTCCTTTTCTCCTTTTCTATCTCATTTACCTACATCTCTCAGATCAATTGGTCTTCATGGGAGCATTTGCCAGCAGCCACCACCTTGAACTTGATCCTAACGGTCACTCACTAATCACACTTTCACTCTGAGTTGGAGCTAGCCCTGCATGTTTATGCCACTCTAGGCTTCAAAGCTCTTTCCTGTTTATCTCACTTGATATTTTCTCTTGTGTAATTTGATTTCTCAAGTAATCAAATAGGTGCCTTTACGTTGTCTTTCCAAAGGCAGTACTTCTTGGGTGACTATGTGACAAAGGAGCTTTTTCTCCTTTAATTACTTTCCACCCAAAGCAGAGCATCACTTTGCTAGTTGGGTACAAGTGCCGTGAGCCCTGTCTTTCTCCTGGAGTTGCTGAGAGTTTATTTTCTCACTGCTAGATTAAGGACTCCTATTCACGAAGCATCTTAACAAAATGTGAGTCTCTTGTTTGAGCCGTGCCACTTCCCCTGGAATGACACTGAAGACCATTGCTGTTTGTGTCTGAGCACTGTGTTGCCCTGTATTTCCTTCTCAGTTACATGGACACAGAACAGTATGAAGAAGCAGTGCGGGACTATGAAAAAGTGTATCAGACGGAGAAAACAAAAGGTAAAGGAGTTTGGGAGCATCTGCTTCTCAGGGAACTGTGTGGTCTGATTTAGACGTTCTGAACTGAACATACAGGGCACTTTGGATTGGTCACCAGCCAGGAAGAAGTGAAACAGATCGTGGGTAGGGGCATGAGGCATCTATTTTCTGGTCACAAGCCCTCCCTATCATTTTCACTTCCTTTTCTGTGTGACAGGGTGAGGCTGATATGAGGACACCTAAGGACCTGAGTGATTTTTTTGTTTGTTTTTATTGTTAGTAGGTGTTCACCAGAGAGGGGAAGAGGGAGAAACCTTACCCCCTAATGGGGCAGGATCATACTGCAATCCCTTCTCTTCCTTCTCGCCATCCTGTTAGGATTTTAGTCAAACACACATACAGTGTTTTTCAAGCCATCAGGGCCAGGATTTGACCTGCAGTTGGCCATGCGGGATCCAATTCCTTCAGCCACTAAGCCACAGGACTGGCCCAATTTCTTTCCCTCCCTTTCTCTTTCTCTCTCTCTCTCTTTCCTGTCTTTTCTTTCATAGTTTGCTATAGGGCACGAGTATTCGCTGAAGAGTCAGTGACGGAAAGAGAAAGATATCACCCCCCGAGGGGGATAGCCACACCACAGTCCTTTCTTCATTCTCCTTTTAGGATTTTGGGCACAGACGCACATGTGCCCTGCGTGTTTTTCAAGCCACCAGATCCAGGACTTGAAATGCATAGTTGGCCATATGGGATCCAGGTGCCTTAACCACCATACCACCTGTTGGCCTTAGTTTTATTTTTAATCTTCAAGAGCACTGTAAAATCTCCTGGTATAGGTAACAAGACTTCTAGCTCCTAGGCAGCTAGACTGGGACCTGGCAAGGGAAACCTGACTCAGATTTGTCCATTGATGCCAGATGTTTCCCTCTAGAACACAAACAGCTCCTTAAAAATGCACAACTGGAACTGAAGAAGAGTAAGAGGAAAGATTACTACAAGATTCTGGGAGTGGACAAGAATGCCTCTGAGGATGAAATAAAAAAAGCTTATCGGAAACGGGCCTTGATGCACCATCCAGGTAGAGCTGGTGGAGGGAAGGATGTGGGGAGAGTCCATGGGGCAGGCCCCTGCCAAAACATGGTCCAGAGCAGAAGCCTGGGAGAAGCTCTTCACTTACGAACAAGATATTGCCAAGTTCCCCTATTTGGTACTTTCGGGGAAGTACCAAATTCCAAAATCAGACATCAAGTGATCTTTCTCTTAAACTTTGTTTTTCTTGAGGCTGATTTCATTTGCGTTCTCTTTAATACTCTTGTAGATCGGCACAGTGGAGCCAGTGCCGAGGTTCAGAAGGAGGAGGAGAAAAAGTTCAAGGAAGTTGGAGAGGCCTTTACCATCCTCTCTGATCCCAAGAAAAAGACTCGCTATGACAGTGGACAGGACCTGGATGAGGAGGGCATGAATATGGGTGGTGAGTTGGTTGAGGCCACCTGGGATGAATCTGACAATTGTGGAATAATAGAATTTTGTCTAAAGACACTCCAGAGGGAAAGTCTGTACATAATCAGCCCATGATGCACAGTGGCTTGTAGTGTTCCCTCGATGAGTAGCTAAAAGTGTATGTGGCACCATGTTGAGTGCTAGAGCAAATAGATGATTCAGATAGGTTCCCTGACCTCTAGGAACCCATAGTCTAGGGGTTTGCAGCCCCTGTTCTCATCCTGTATGGTTCACCATCAGATTAGATTAGGTCCGAACCTAATTGTCTGAACCTAAATGCAGTCAAGTGTAGCAGGTTCACAGGGTGCAAAGTGGGCTCTAAAGAAATGAGCACTGGGAACCAGCAGTTAGCGTAATGGCTGTGTCGCTGGACTCCCACATAGTCGACTGTGGTTCGCGTCCCAGACCCAGTGGCTTAAAACTCATGCCGGGCACACGTGTGTGCGTGCCCAAGATCCCGAGAGGAGAATGAAGGAGAAGGGATTGCGGCGTGACCATCCCCTCTGGGGGGTGATTTCTCGCTTTCTGTCTCTATGTCTCTCTCTGGCGAGCGCACGCGCCCTATAGCAAAAACCTCTCCAAAAAAAAAAAAATGAAATGAGCACTAACAAGGGAAGGCTTAGACCTACAGAACAGCATGGCCCTTCAAGGACCTGCAGGGAACTCACTTGGTCTAGGATACAAGGGTAGGGTGCTAGAGGCTGGTGGTGATGAGAGATGAGGCCGGCAGGTAGCTTGATCAGACCCCAGAAGATTGTAAGGGCCATGTGTAGGAGGGAATATGGGTTTTATCCTGTTGGCAGGAAGGTCTTTTTACCGAGCTCAGAGCATATGCTGATATTTATGTATCAGGAATTCCTGTCAACCCTCAGAGATTTTAATTTCCCCGCAAGACAGCATGAAGCCTGGGAGAGGCTCACTGTGGGCTTCATCAGAGCTAGCAGGCCCTGAGCTGAGCAGATCATCATCTCTAATGCCAGCCCTTGCTCTTCTACTAAGGAAATCTCTTGGAGTTTAAAATAAGAATGATGATAGTATATAGATAGTCCAGCACCCTCCAGTTCAGTGTGTTTAATAAACGTAATTTAGCAGTAAGAAACACATCGCCCTGCCCAGTAGTTAGAAGAGCTATAAGGAGTCAACAGTCGTTGAAGAGATTTTTTTGTTTTTTTAGTTTCTTCTCTGGGCGAGAGAGACAGCTTCCCCAATAGGGGCTTGAACCACACTCCATCCAGAGCCTTCATCAGCCCTAGATCAAGGGTGCACATATGCCAAGCATACATACTCAGGGAGGTCTCTGGGCATGAGTCTGATACCCTGCCCTGTTGGTCAGCTTCGCAGCGCATTGTGTTCTATCGCTGCACCACCATCTGGCCCCTCAAAGTTGTTTTTTGTTTGTGTTTTTGTGTGTGTGTTTTTCCTAGTTTTTGCTATAGGGCACATGCACTCACCAGAGACAGAGACAGAAAGAAGGAAAATGAGCCATCACTCTAGTGGGGATGACCACACTGCAGTCCCTTCTCTATTCTCCTCAGGATTTTGGGCATCCACGCGCACACACCCAGTGCTTTAACCTTCACACCGCCTGCTGGTCCCCCTCAAAGAGTTGAAAATGGGGGTGGACCAGGTTTAGGCTCTATAAATAAATTTGTGATGACAGTGCAGAGGGGGTTTGGAGGGAGGAGAGAAAATACAGAAGGAAGACACAGAAGGTAAGAAATAGGAAAGGGTTAACAGGCACCTTTGGGAGATCACGGTAGACTCTACGGGAGTTGGTTGTCGATCCATGTGTTGGGGAGAGGGAAGGACTAAGTTGAGAATGACTGGCACAGCTCACTGGGAGCCATGCACTGAGCTCAGCAGGGAAAACAAGCAGGCAGGCAGATAGGCAGAGAGGAATTCACTTTTGGATACAGTGTGGCTGTGGGATCAGCTGGTAGTGATCAGTCCTGTGCAGCCTAGGAAGTTAGTCAGGGCTAGACCAGCAGACCTTGGCCAGGTGGGAAGAGCATAGCTCTAGAATCAGACAGGAATTGGCATTTCTAGTTCTGCTGCTTTGACCGAACATGGGGCCTTGGGCAAGTTCCTTAACTCCCTACATAGTTTTTGGTGCTGGTTTTGTTTTTGTTTTCTTCAAGTTTGTTTCTCAGGAGAGATGGGAGGGCACCCTCCATAGGATTTTGCCATGTCATGATCCCTTTCCTGGGCCTTCCAGCTTAGCCAGGATTGCAGGTACACCCAGTATGCGCAGGTCAACCTGAAATCTAAACCTAAGCCTCCCTAGGCTCTAGTGTCAGCTCCAGTTGCTGAACCCCTAAGTAGGTTTTGTTGAGTATAAACTAGAAATAATACCTACCCTGGTAAGTTGCTCCGGTGAACTGATAAAATGTATGCAGAGTACCCAGTGCTGTGATTAGTGCCTAGGAGGTGCTAATATGCCAAAGCTTTTGTTCTAGCAGACATGCTGGACAGAGTAATAGACATAGAATCAAATGGATATAGTAAGTCAGAGACTTGTTTTTATTTTTGGTAGCATTTAAATGATATATTCTATATTCTAGTTTTTTCAGTAGCATCCTCAGCCTGATAGGGACCAAGTATGGGGGAAGTCTGTCAGTAAATGCATGCAGCATTCCCTGTTGTTGAGAAGAGGCCCGGTAAAACAAGCTTGGGCAGAGAGCTTTCCTTTTGGACTGTGCATGGAAGGATCAGGGACTGTACCCTAGGAATGGGTTTGAGTAGTATGTTTGCATTTAGGAGAGGAGGGAAGTGATACTGCCTGAGCTTTGGGAGACCCATTTGCAGCATTACAAGTTCCTCTTCAGACACTTCTAATTTTCCCCCTTTTTGTCCCTTCCATGTTACTTGCCCTGCACCACAGATTTTGATGCAAACAATATCTTCAAGGCATTCTTCGGTGGTCCTGGGGGCTTCAGCTTTGAAGGTGCGTATGCCTGCTCTTCTTGGGAGGTTCCCAGATCAAAAGCTGACACTGAGTCCCCACTGTGTAGGTAGGATGAAGGGCCCCAGACACACTGCCTTGGGACCATGAGCATGCATCTCTGCAGAGTCAGGGAGGTGGGTCTCTAAACTGCCCAACACCGAGGCTTCTCTGCCTGTGCTACACACACATAACGTGCTCCCTTGTGCTCCCTAAAGCCCAGGCTGTTTGATAGCTTTAGTTTCTTTCTTTGTGCTTGAGGTTGAAGCAGCCCGTGAAGACTTATCTGTTATCAGAGTAAAGTGATCTTCCCTAGAAAACTCCGAGCCAGCTAACAAGCCCTCCTTTTCCCTTTCAGCATCTGGTCCAGGGAATTTCTTTTTTCAGTTTGGCTAATGAAGGGCAACCACCCAGAACCCAGAAAATGCAGACTCTCTCAGTTTAACCTTGAATGCGGACACAGTTCTCCTCCCTTCATCATGTCTCCACGTACTTAGAACAGTTCCGTTTTCTCAGTTGGATACCCCGTGTCTGTGTGAGTGGGTGAAGGAAAGGGAGCCAGCACCGAAGACGGCGGGTAGGGGAGGGAGGCGGGTGGTGGACAGGGAGGCAGCTTGTGAAGTTTTGTTTTACTGTTTAACTTTATTAAAAAAGAACAAAAGAATAAAATGTTTGACCCTTTCTGGCCCTTTGCTCTGGTGGCTGCTTTGTGTCACTCAAGTCAGTGGGCCAGAGCCAAGCTCCCAGCCTGGACCTGATCCTGACATGGACTTGAGGTTCAGTAAGCTGCCACACAGGGGTGTGGGCAGCTGGGCCTGGCAGCAGGTGGGTGCTAAGCCTACCCTGTGTTCAGAAAGCATGTTTGGGGCTGGCTCCCACATGGCTGACCACACAATTCAAATCCTAGACCCAGCAGCTTGAAAAACATGGTGGGCATGTGAATGAGGGTTCCCAGTATTGTGAAAAGATGGAGAAATGGTGGGGGGGAGGTTTGCAGTGTGACCACACCCTATTTGAGGTGTGCTTTCTCCTCCTTGTCTTGCTTCTTTCTGGCTAGCACATACCCCCTCTGACAAATGTTTAAAAAGCAAGCAAGCAGGCTCTGGAGCCAGCTGGTAGCATGGTGGTTGAGGCAACTGGATCCCACGTGACTGGCTATGTGGTTCAAGCCACCCCCAGACCGGATGGCTTGAAAAACAGGCTGAGCGTATGTGCGTACCTGTCTGCCCAACCCAGAATCTCAAAAGGAAGAGAAATGGAGAAGGGATTATAGGATGAGCATCTTTCACTGGGGGTACTTTTTCATTTTCCCTCTCCCCACCAAGTACACAAATTGTCTGGCAAATTAAACAAACAAAACAACATTTTCCAGTGGGGTCCACCATAAACTACTAGATGCCCACACAAGCATAGGCATGTGATCATTTAGATGGATTTTTTTAAATTATTAATTATTTATTGTTGGTTTTGTTTTTTTTTTAATTCACCAGAGAGAGAGAGAAAGTGAGAAAGCAAGCTGCCAGGTTTAGGACTCAAACCATGGTTGGCCATGTGGGAATCCAATGTCTTAACGACCATGCCACCTACTGGCCCCAAGATGGGTGGTTTATCCAGGTTCTCACAGTTTATTTATTTATTTTTTTGGCCGGCGCAAGCTCAAGAGATGTGAAGATGAGGAAAAAATCCTGTCTTCTGGCCCCAGACCCTTTCAAAATGGGACGGGTATTTGCAGAGCCTGGGTGTGGTCTCTGCTGTGAGGCTTACACAGTCGGAAACTCCATTCTCAGCACAGGCTCGTGGCTGTCTCCACTGCCTTCCCTTCCTGTGAAAGGAAGCAGCGATGCAGGTCATACTGAGGAGGATAGAATTTTAGTGCTGAGCCAGCAGGTGGCATGGAGATTAAGGGACTGGATCTCACATGGCCAGCTGCTTGGGTTCTGGACCTGGTGGCTTGAAAATCACCCTGGGCATGTGTGCATGCATGCCCCAAATCCCTAGATACTGGAGATGATATTGCAGCAAGGCCATCCCTACTGAGGGGTGATTTTTCACTATCCCTCTCTCTGGCAAGCATATGCACTCTATAGCAAAAAAAAAAAAAAAAAAACCAAGAAAGAAATGTTGGTGTGCTTTGGTTGTAAAGGTGGCCTGGGAAAGGCCTTGAACCAGAAGAATACTTAGGACTCCTTTCTGAGTTCCACCCTTTTGCTTCCTGCCTTCCCTGTGCTATTAGGCCATGGTGTGATACCGATGGAGTTGGCCTGGCAAGGACTCACTCCTGCATGTTGGGTTTTTGCTGTGTGAAAGGCACAGACTTGAAGGTGGACCTTCCCTGAGGCTGAGGAATACTTTTACCAAAATCTCTGGGTCTTGCTAAGAAACCTTTCTGCTTGGATTGAGCCGGGACACCTGTGGGCTTGCTGCCCTAGTTGATGGGGGCTGAGAGGCTTCGTGCTGTGTGTCCCTCACACCCACCAGCCCCCACCTTGTGTATGAGTCCTAGGCCAGCCTCGCTCCTCTCTGCCTCATGAAAGCCAACACTGTTCAGCTGCCTGGCCTCACCACAGCTGTGCCCAGCCAGCAGAGGGGAGACAGGACCGACAGCCCCGAGTGTGGGTCAGAGCCAACCCCAATATGCCCAGCCCTCACCCAGGGAGGACTGAGCTGAGCATAGGAGGGTGAGAGACTGCACACGCCAGGATTAACATGATTTATTTATTTATCAGTCTTACAAGTTGCCAAGATTGGGCAAAGCCAGGACAGTAACTTAAATCCCAAACACTTCTGTTGAGTGTCAACTGATTAGCAAGGCCCTGTTACTAGTAGCAGAGGGTGTGGAGAGGGTACCTCTGGAAGCACAGCACATGGGGCAGTGTTGCAGATCCCCCCTCCCAGAGGCAACAGATGGGAGTGGCCCTTACCAGTCAGGGGCCCACTCTATTGGCTCTTGGTACCCACCAAACCTCTTTAGTGGAGGCCCAGAGACCTCCAGAGGCACCACTGAGGCAAGGTGGGCAGGCTGACAGCAACCTGGAGTCCCATGTGCTGCCATGGCCACTGCCTCCTGCACAGGGAGCCATGCCACTGGCCAGGACAGCCGGCCCACCTCCTGATGTGAGACCAGCAGCCAGCCTGTTTGTTCTGCTTTCCTCCCTAGTTATCAAGCTGTTACCTGGTTATTGTGTGGAGGAGGGGCAGGGACTCGGGACCAGAGGTGGGAACCCCTTCTCTACCCTGGTAAAGAGCTCCAGCCTTCCTGGGGCTATGCTGATTAAGAAATGGGATCAAAGCCACCACTAGTTTTCCATGGCGATGGTCACCATGCCAGCCCCATGGCCTTTTCCTTCCATCAGCAGGGTTTGCACAGCTTGGAGGTGTTCCTCATCGCTAGCCCAGCTCTGGACGGAGCGGGGCTGGGCTAACTGGTGCCAGAAGCGGGGCAGGGCGGGGGTTCTGGCCTCAGATCTGGTCCAGGTTCCTGAATAGGGCCTACCCATCCCCCTTGTATTGAAAGCTTCAGCATTAGAGGGGAAAAGGGCAGGCAGGGAGTGGCAGTTATCTTACAAGTTTTAAAAAAGTTACAGGTAGGTTAACTTTGAGTAAAAAAATCTTAAAGATCAAGTGGAGGGCATGTTTCCCTCTCTGCCCCTTCCCTTCTGAAGAGCAAGGGGCAGAGCGGTAAGAGCACTCATATGATGGTGCAAGACTGCAAGGCACCCCCCTTCCGGCTGCCGTGCGTGGGCACAGGTTTGCCCTTCCCATAGTATCCCGTGAAGATGGCCTTGACCTCCATCTTCTTGGCCAAGCTCAACATCCAGCGCCCATTGCCCAAGGAGTAGAGCTTGCCCCGGCTCAGCTCGCCCACCTCCTCGCCTCGGCTGCCCCCCTTCTCCTGCCTCACAATATCTAAGAGGTCGATGCCTGTCTGCACAGGCTCCACGTCAGCCGCACAGCCAAGAGTGATGTGTGCACGGCTCCCCCGGGGCAGGCTGTCAGAGGGGGACACCTTGTCCACGTCACTCGGCCACAATGGCAGCTCCTGCTCACTCAACTCCACCCGGGCCCCAGCCGTCTTGGGCGTCACAAAGAGAGCAGAGATGGTCAGCGTGAAGGCCTTGCAGTAAGATTTCTTTACCACCTAGGGAAAGCAAGAGAGAGAGAGGGACAGCTGGCCTAGGGTGGGCCACGTCTGCAGGAGAGGGGATGTCTCAAAGGAGTGAGCACACCTGAGCAGAGGTCTATGCGAGGCACATCACCCACACCTGCAGTACCCTGCCTGTCCATGGACGCCACTCAGGTGCATGCGAGGAAAATGACAGTGCCCAGAGGCAGGACAGCAGGTTAAACCTGACTTCTGGCTTCAGAACCAGACTCCCGCACTTACTAGCTTCAGGGCTTAGAGCAGGTTGTTAACTCTGTGCCTTGGTTTATTCATCTATAAATTGGGTACTATTGGGGCGTATCCCCAGAGAATTAGAGGAGGATCCAGTGAAGAGCTTAAACAGTGTCCAGCACGTGGCAGGTGCTACCATTGTAACTACTCGGCTCACCTGGTGTTGGACAGATCTGGGGGGCAGAGGCAGAGCAGACATTTCCTGACCAAAACCTACTCTGCACCCTTCAGTCCCGCCTGCTGGTATCTGATTCTCTGAGAAAGCTCTCCCCCATCTGACCTTAAAAGCATCTATTTTTGTTCACAGTCCCCTGCCCCAACAGTGTGTGGCATGGAGTTAGGTGTTTAATAACTACTGCTAAGCAGATGAATAGGCTAGAAGCGGCAGTTGCAAGCGTTAACGTATTCATTCACTGAACTCCGCTAGAGCCCTGGGAACATAGGAGTGAGCAAAACTGAAAACTCACTCTCTAGATGCTTCTGTGTGTGGGGTGGGGTGGGGTGGGGGTGGGGGTCAGACTAGTGAACAAACAGGTAAGACGGCTGCCTTAGCCTAGGAGAGGGAAGTGGGAGGCGGGCAGGGGGCTGCAGCTGTGGTAGGGAAGGGTCGGGTCTTCCTAAGCCAGTATGTTTCACCATTGCGTGACACTGCCTCACTCTGAAGCAAGGCCAGGCACCAGGCCCCTGGGGTACCAGACTCCAAGCCTTTAGAGCATAACGCAGGCTCAGAGAGGCCAGAACAGACACCTGCTGCCAACCAGTGGTCTCCGTGAATCTGCAGGAGAGCCACTCCGTCCAGGCCTGGGCAATGAGTACACAGGCCACACTGCCCGGCAGGCCGCTTGGCACGGATAGCAGAGACCAGCCTGACAAAGGGACAGCTGGAAGGAGGCCGTGTCTTCTGAGCACCTGTCCAGTGTTTGGCCCCTGCCTGGCACTTGGTACCATCTCTAGGAGATGCTGTCGCCCCCTTGCCCTCCCACCTCTGCCAGGTGTCCAGGGAAGGACTCACCTCCTGCTGGGCGTACTCATCAGCCCCAGCGGCCTTCCCATAGTCACAGAACTTGGTCGTGCAGTGCAGCATGCCTGGAGGTCTCTTCCCAAAGTAGGTGACCAGTTCGAGCTTCTCCCTGGGCTCATCCCCAGGGACAACTGTATGGGGGGAAGGGGACAGTCAGAGCACACCAAGACCACAGAGGCCCAGAGGAAAAACCTTGGACGTTAAGTTACACATCAACTCTTGAGCAATCCAGTACAATTCACTCACTTCTTGGTTGGTCTGTTTACATCTCTTTCCCAAACTCTAAGGCATTTGTATTTGTAACCCAGGGGCAGGCAGCATGGGACTCGGGAATCTGAGATGTACCCGTGTCAACATCTAAAAGGGGAAAAGCAAGTCATGAAAAGGGTGGAAAGAAAACAGTGGGCTGGAAACAATGTGGTAAGGTGGAAAGAGCCAGAAAAGACAGTTAAGATCTCAGCCCTGCCACTTGCTAGCTGTTTGGGCTGGGGCAGGTGATTGACCCTTATCTGTCAGTTCAGTACGACGGCTGGGGTGTTCAGTCACCCATTTCCCCAGGCCCACTCTATTCATAGCTCCCCATTTCACGCTGTACCACAATAACACGCACCTTGCAGGTCTGAATGGTGAATGAGAGCCTAGGAGGGCTGGGTGCCAGGAAGGGTCGTGAGGCACACGGGCTAACATTACTGCTGTGGCTGGTAGACCCGAGGAGGGTGGAGTATCTGTTACTTCATTTTCCAGACTCCAAGCCTTATGGCTGTCTTCGGGAGTCACTAGCTTTTTCCTGTATATTCCCAGAGCCGAGTCCCTGTGAGGGGACTTCCCTTACCCTGCACGGGGGAAGAAGGCCTCTACTCCAAGCAGGCCTTGTTCCTGGCCCATGGTATCTTTCCTGCTATATCCCAGTCAGACAAGGATTCTAGTTTTTTGATGGCAAAAGCAGCTCTGAGCATCAGCCCGTCACTGGGGCAGTGCCACCAGCAGCCCTGCCCTTAAGGGCTTTTCTGTCTAGCTGTGTACAAGTGCAAGGATGGTTTCTGACCAGTGTCTGCAGAGGCCACAGTTCCCTGCAGTTGTTTTTGTTTTTATAACTTTATTATTCATTTATTTTATTTTAATTTGACCAGAGATGGACACAGAGAGAAAGAAAGAAAAGCCGCCAGGGCCTGGACTTGAGGTCAGCCATGTGGGAGTCCAGTGCCCTTAACCACCACTCCACCTGCCAGCCCTCCTGCAGTTTGAGCTCTAGGAGTTGAAAACTCTCAGAGTTCAGGCCACCAAATTCTCATCCCAAAATTCTTTGAGAACTCATACAGGCAAATACCTACCTCTGAGCAATATGAACAAATACAAAGCTATTTCAAATAAAAGTTGGGGGGAAACAAATGGTTAAAGACATGGATGATGAGCAGATGACAACTCCCTAGCAGGCCATCACTGTAGGAGAAGGAGGGCCACTGAGACGCTTCTGTGTCCCAAACCTACACTATCTCTGGAGCAGAAGCCCTTGCCAGGATAGAACATGCTGGAGTGGACAGAGGCCAGGGCCCAGCTGGCAAACCCCACATCCCTTCTGGACCTGTTTTCCCATCTGGAAAGTAAGGGGATTTTAGACCAGATCGGATAATTGTGTTCTCTGGAGTACACTGCGTAGCCCAAGGTTTGGGAACCACCCCAGGGAAGTCTCAATAGTTCCAGTTTTTCGGGTTTTTTTTTTTTTTTTGCAGCATAGGATGCCATGTGCTATCTTATTTTGGAACATGGTTCTGCTGCTAAAATGAGTGAAAACTCTGGGCCAGATTCTTCCTCTAAAATGGTACTAAGTGGTGACCTATTCCCTGGTTACCACAGTAACTCGTTTTTCCCACTTCCAAAACAGGGATGGCAGTCTGGGAGAGGGGAAATGGGGAAAAGAGGGCTTAAAGGAGAGGTGCAGTGGGGAGACAGGTCTCTAAGCACCTCTCCATACTCCCACCACACTCACTACGGGCTACCGCTGCTGAGCACCCGCCTCACAGCTGCCTCTTCCAAGGGAGCCCCCTCTGCCTTCCCCACTTCACGCGCCATCTTTTGAGCACAAGGACGGTCCACGAATGAGGCCAGCAGAGCAGAGGCTGCGCTTCCCTGCCCCACCCCTCCCACCAGTTCACCTACAGTGTCGCAGCTCCTTCTTGAAGGCCTTGTGGTTCCCCAGCTCACACAGGAAGACCTGGCCGAGTTTGCGAAGGGTCTCAGAACTCTTCTTAGTCAGGAACCAGCCGAAGTAGAGTGGCAGGAAGTCCTTCTCCAGCCCAGGCTTCAGCTTCTTCAGCTCGTCGGCCGACAGCTGCCACTGGTTCTTCTCCTTGAGTTGGGCACAGTCTAGCCGCCACGCCGTCTTGGGCTCCACCAGCACCACCTGGTACTGGTATTGGTCGGCCAATTCAAAGAGCTGCTCCAGCCGCTCGCGCTCGTGGTTGGTGTCATCTAGCACGAGAACTCTGACGTCCCGGCGGCAGTAGGCAGCCAGGTCCTCATCCAGCCGCTTGTACTCCTCAGAGAAGGCCCCTCGGGTGCCGGGGTTGATCTTGTACGTGTCAGCAGACACCATCTTGGTGCCATCACGGTACTTGTCCACGATGACCCGTGCCAGCGTGGACTTGCCGCTTCCCGGCAGGCCGCGCAGGATGAAGAGTGTCTTGCACTCTTGCAGCGTGGCCACCGTGTCCTCATCCTGAAGGAAGGGATACTGCAGTTCAGGCTTGTCCTTGGCCCCTGAGGATGACATTTTGCGGAAGAAGATCTTTGGCAGGAACGTGTGGCTCTTTCGGGAGAAGCCTCTGTTCTGTGTGAGGGGTGGAGATTTCAGTCCAGGTCACTGGCAGCCACCCCACCAACCTTGTCTCTGGCCTAGTTCTAACAGGGAGGTCCACTTGGGCTCCCCCACCCTGACTCACAGCTCCCTCGGGCTGCAAGGGTCTTCCCACGCTGTACAGTGGTGGACTGTCTCCTCAGGTCATGGAGGATGAAGGAAGTTTCAGATGAAACTCCTACACTTCCTTTCCTGGCCTCATTGATCACCCATTGCTGCCTCCCAGAAGGCCCATGTGTTGGAGGTGCACGCAGAGGCGGGCTTGGAGCCTGTGCCTCTGGCCCTGGCTTTTATATGCCAGGCACCTATGAAGTGTCCTCTTCGGAGGTGGGGTCTCTATGACTGGGCAAAGCTGCAGCTGCCCTGGCTCTCAGTATGCAGAGGAGGGTGAGGGGGTGGAGGAGGGTTACCCAGAGACCTCCCCTCTTCCCCCAACAATGGCAGCAAGGGATAATACTCTCTTGTCTGGGATGGGGGGACAATGGCCCCACAGAAGAGCTAGTGGGGGGAAGGGAAGAGAGCACCGGACAAAAGGCCCCATTCATGGGCCTGCCACCACCTCCGCCTCTCGCGGCCCCCCACCAAGTCGTGGTTTTTGTGCCTGCACGGCTGAGCGGCAGTGGGCACCTCCGTTCGAGCTCTAGATCTGCTCACCATTTTGCTGTGTGTCGGCAGCGCCTCTCTGAGCCACTTGTTTCCCAGTTTGCTAAAAGCCACAAGTGACAAGGTTTCTTTCCGTTATAAAGGCTTCTCTAAACTGCCTCCGCCTCCCACCAGCACCCTGAGTGCTTAGCGGGCTTACTGTTTGATCAGGGCCTGGGCCAGGGGAGTGTAGGGGAGAGCCGGGGCTTGTCCGCGCGTTTCCCCCGGCCCCGGGACCACCCGCAAGCTGGGCCTCTCCAGGGGAGCGGGAGCTTCTGCCAGTGAATCCCTTCCCCATAAATGCCACCCATGTACGTCCTCCGGCGGCCGCGCCCGCTCCCCAAACCTCCCTACCTTAGGGCTGCACCGGAGTACCAGAACAGCCTGCCCTCAGCTCCGACACTCGGCTCGTTTGCATGCCATTTCCTCCCCAGAATCCCCCAGTACTCTCGTTCTCTCTGAGTGCACCCCCGCGCCCGGCCCAGGCCTCCGCGCGCCCGCTCACCATGATGAGGAGGGGGCGCCGCCGTCGCCACCTTTGCGGCACTAGCTCTCCTGGACCTCCCGCCTGCGCGGAGGGACACGGGAGTCCAGCGATGGCGCGACCCCAACGCCAGCCGCCTTTCATAGCCCGGGGGCGGGGCTGGCGCTCGAAGGGGGCGGGGCCGGCCCTAGCGCGCAGGCGCGGAGAACCGAAACTCAAGCCCCGCCAGGCTGGCAAGTCGCTGCACCGCCCCGCCGCATCCCTGCCCTCACACCTGTGCACACGAAGCCCGCGGCGGCCCCGGAAGCTGCCGGCCTCTTTCTCACACCTGGTGATGTTTAACTCTTGAAATAGGGACACGTCACCGTTCCCTGATTAGGGGGAACCGAGTGAGGCACCGTCGTGCCAAGGTCAAGATTGGATCCTTACTTTTTTTTTTTTTAATTTTGATGTTTTATTCATTTGAACTTTTGCATCCATTTTTGTTTATTTTTACAATATTATTGCATTAAAATGTTTGTATCCTAGGACCAGCAGATGGCATAATGGTTATGTCGCTGAACTCGCATGTAGTCGACTGCAGTTCAAGTCCTGGACCCAGGGCTTAAAACTCACAACTAGCACATGTCCCACATCCTGAGACGGGATGTGGCATGGCCGTCCTCCCCGGGGGTAATTTCTTGCTTTCTCTCTTTCGCTGTCTCTTCCACAAGACAAGCCCATGCACCCTATAGCAAAAATCTGAGGGGAAAAGTGTATCTTTTTGAGTTCTTCTGATGGTAAGTTTTGTATCTGAAATTCCTCACTTGCTTCACCCTCATCCCAAGCCTATCTAACCTAAGGCAGCCAGATCCCCGACTCTTCCGTCCAGGAATTGGAGCGATGGACCCGGTTGGCAATGGCCAATGGGGCAGATGAATAAAGTATGAAATCCTCACTCATCCTAAACCCAGCAGTTCAGACTCTGGATGTTCACGTTTTCTCTGTACCAAGTGCTGGGCTAAACACTCATAACCCTCACAGCATCCCAAGTTAGGTATTGTGTGTACAGAGGAGGGACCCAAACTTGGAGAGCCCTGCTTCACTGGCCCCGGAGGTGGCAGAAGTGGATTCTGCTGCCTGACTCCCAAGCCCCTCCCCTGTTCTCTGGCAGGAGCCATCTTTCTTCCCCTGGGCTCCCAGAGCACAATGACCCCTTATCAGTGCCAGCTTTGACTTCATTCTGCTTTCAAGGTTTTGGGGTTTACAAGTCAGCCTTCCCCACTGTTCCTCCACTGTTCCTTCCACGAAGCCTCCTGGTGCCCTGCGCTGGCAGGTACTCGGGGAATGAGCCTCTGGGCAGCAGCTCTGCAGATGCCCTGCTCCCAGGCCTGGCTTTCCTCCCCCCTTTCAATTGTCCAGTTTCCCTGAAGTTTGCATTTCTTCACCCTCTTTGAACCCTTAGCACCTTTCTCTCTCTCTTTTTCTTTTTCTTTCTTTCTTTTTTTTTTTCTTTGCTATAAGACATGTGATCTCCGGAAAGAAACAGAGAAAATGAGAAATCATTCCCTAGGTTCCCTAGGAGGGATGGCCAAGCCACAGCCCCTTCTCCTCTATTCTCCTCTTGGGGTTTTGGGCACACACACACACACACACACACACACCCCTGGCATGATTTTTCAAGCCGCCGGGTTGGGACTTGAACTATACCATCAGCCCTGTGGGATCCAAAGCCTCCACCATCCACACGACCTGCTGGCCCCGGCACGTTTCTCGTTTCTTCCACACTCTTCTGCGATTGGGTGGGGGTGAGGAGGCAAGATGACCAACTCAGGGTTTGTAAGAGTGAAAGACATATTTAATAGGAAACCAGTGACACAAGAGGCAGAGGTGACCTGTGGGACCAATGCCCCATTTTTCTCCTATTAAAGGCACATCTGTTTGAAAACCCAGTGTCGCTGAGGTATCACAGTCCCTGTGACACCAGCCTCTGAATCCTAATGCCCAGCGATGAATAGCGACTTCATTCATACTGGTTTTCCACCTCGGAAGCATCTTCTGGCTTTTTCACTCCTACTTCTCCCAAGTCTAGGTCTCCTTGCTCTGCCTCTTCTCTTTCTGCCTCTGACCGTTCCCTCTCTAATCCTGACTCCTTTCTGCTCAGTTCTGCCGAGAGTCCCTGGTCTAATTGTTCTGAAGGCCTCCTGTAAATCTCCCTCGATTCTCGTCTGCCCACGTCTGGAAAAGCCCTGCCTGTCCCTCCTGATCTTGCGCCCAGTTCTGAGGACCGGCTCTCAGCAGCTCCTCCCAAGTCCCTCCTGGTTCTCACTGCTTCCGCTCTCTGCCGTTTCTTCGCCATGTCCCCCAGAGCATCCCTGGATGCCCTCTGGGTGCCCTGGTCGTCCTCGTCCTCTGTCTCTTTCTCACTCTCCGTGTGCTCTCTCTCCCACTGTTTCATCACCTTCTCAGGCTCGTCTCTCTCCCTTCTTGTTTCCTTCTCCTTTACCATCGTCTTCTCTTCATTCAGTGCAGCATCCCCTTTGAACAAACGAGATAAACGAGAGAAGATGCGTTTGTTCATTGCTGGGCCTGTGAGGGGCTGTGTTTCTGAGACACATGGGAGAAGGGTCCTGGGGAGGACTTTTCACAACGGCTGGTATTAACAGCACACACCTTTCCAAAAGGAAAGAAAAGGAGTCATTTACTGACAGCCGCTCTGGGCGTTGCGTGAGGTGCTGCGTAGGTCATGCCACTCGGCCACCACGGACGGATAGGAGAGAACTCTCACGGCAGTGGCACTGCAAGTAAATCAAATTTGAACAGGACAGTCTGGCCCCAGAACATTCTTTATCGTATAAGAAATGGCAGTGGGGGGACCAGCAGTTAGCGTAATGGCTATGTCACTGGACTCCCTTATAGTCAACCACGGTTCAAGTCCCGGACCTGGCGGCTTAAACTCACGCCGGGCACCTGTGTGTGCGTGCCCAAGATCCCGAGAGGAGAATAGAGAAGAGATTGCAGCATGGCCATCCCCCAGGGGGTGATTTCTGTCTCTCTGTCTTTCTCTGTCTGTCTGGTGAGCGCACACGCCCTGTAGCAAAGACCTCTCCAAAAAAAGAAAAAAAAAAAAAAAAAAGAAATGGCAGTGGGGCCCGGCAGGTGGCATGGTGGTTAAGGCACTGGACTCCCACGTAGACAATTGCAAGTAAATAAACGAATGAATAAATAAGTAAAATTAACTAATTCTTAAAAAGGAAGAAAAAGAAAGAAAGGAAGGAAGGAAGGAAGGAAGGAAGGAAGGAAGGAAGGAAGGAAGAAAAAAAGAAAGAAAAAATGGTGGCACAGGTGCTGGGGAATGACAGCACCCTCATTCTGCCCCTTTCTCTGTCCCTGGGGAGCACATTCACTATTTGTTGGGAGGTTCCCTGTAAAAATACTAGCAGGAAGTTCAGCTGAGGGCTATTTTACAACCAAAGGACACGTGCCCGTGGTATTTTAAGATATGGAGAAGAGCCACCAGTTCCCTCCTGAGTCCTCACTTTCTTTTCCTAGAAGCTGCTGGTCATTAGCCGCCTCCCAGCCGGAGGTGAAGACAAACGCAATGCTGCCCCCTGCTGTTCTAAACGTAGCGTGGCCGGCAGCAGCCAGCGGCCGCAGGGCCTTCGAGGTTTGGGGAGGACGCTTTTCCCTGCACATGGCCTGCAGAGTGGAAGGAGGCTGCTCTTCTGTTCCTGTAGCTTCTTAGAGGAAATCCAAGAAATGTGGGAGCAGAGATAGAGCCCATCTTTGAGGAGATCCAGCCAGCACAGGGCAGACAACAGGCTGCTCAGGTGCCCAAAATCTTGCCATGCCTGGCCGGAGCTTCAGCCTTTGAGCCTGGGGGGCCACAGCCCGGAACCTGCGCAGGGGCGCTGTCCTGGATCCCCACCCCCCTAGCTCCCCTTCACTGCGATGTGGCCGAAGTGAAGACCACAGAGAAAACTGCAGAGGTCACCAGCAGAAGTATGGAACCATGGTGAGCATGGTTCTGGACCCAGACAGCCAAGACCTCAACCTCAACTCCTCCACCTGGTGCTCTCATTTGCAAAATCAAAGGAGTGTTTCTTTTTTAAAGTTGTTGCTATAGGGCACATGTACTTGCCAGAGATAATGGAAGGAAAAGTGAGAAATCACCCCCCAGGGGGAATGGCCATGCCACAATCCCTTCTCCTCCATTCCCCTCCTGGGATTTTGGCCACGCTTGCACACACACACTCTCAGTGTGATTTTCAAGCCTCCAGGTCTGGGACTCAAACTATGGTCAACCATGTGGGAGTCCAGTGCCTTAACCACCATGCCACCTGTTGGTTCCACTGTTTCTTTCATAGCATTTTTGAAAGTTTCAAAGGAGTTGGTGCACACAAAGCCTTAGAAAATGCTTGAATGGGGGAACCAGCAGTTAGCGTAATGGCTATGTCGCTGGACTCCCATGTAGTCGACCGCGGTTCACGTCCTAGACCCGGTGGCTTAGAACTCACGCCGGGCGCGTGTGCGTGCGTGCCCAAGATCCCGAGAGGAGAATGGAGGAGAAGGGATTGCGGCGTGACCATCCCCCCTGGGGGGTGATTTCTCTCTTTCTATCTCTCTGTCTCTCTCTGTCTGTCTGGCGAGCGCACGCGCCCTATAGCGAAAACCTCTCAAAAAAAAGAAAATGCTTGAATGGGAAGCGCTGAATGGAACCCAGCTACCATGCTCATCACTCTAGCTTCCTAGGCCCTTCCCTGCTGACTCTGTGGGGCTTGGGTTCTCAGCCACCTTCTGCTTCCCCTTCCTTCTTCCTGCCGTGAGAGCCTGGAGGCAAGGGATCAAAGGCCTCTTTACTCCCTGGAGGCCTTGGGAGAAAGAATGTGTTAAGGCTAGACCAGCCAGTCGGAGGGAGTAGAGTATGGAGCTGCCTCTGCAGCCCAGCTCGCCCTCTGCCCCAGCACCTGGTCTACCCATGGCTGGCCCTGGGGCAGACCTTCTGGCCTCCAGCCCTCCCAAGCCTGTGACCCCTGCAGACCACTCACCTTCCTTGGCCTCCCTTTCCCCCCAAACAGCACCTACCTCCTGGGGGGGGGGGGGTGGACAGAAGGAGACATTTTCCCATTTGGTGCTTACCCCAGTGCCTGGCATGCTGTAAGGGCCACACAGCGTAGTGACTGTCATTCTGCCTCTGTGACTTTGCAGGAAATGTGTGCCGTTTTGCACCTCTCACCTGGAAACTCCTGAGTGACTTTTGGAGCAGAGGCAGATGATGCCTCTTCTGTGAAGCCTTCCCTACCTCCCCAGAGAAGGCCTGTGTCCTTGTGTTCTCATGGCAATGCGCCTCCGCCCCTGTGGCGCCTCACTGGGCTGTGGGCTCCTCCTGCTTCTGGGTCTGCCATGCCACCTGGGCTGCTGTCTCCTAGCACCTAACACCTTTTTGATACATGACAGATACGTGATGAATTAATTGAAGCAATAAAGAGCAGATTGTCAGGGCAGACAGCCGGGGTTCCAGGGTCAGAGGTGAGGTGGAGGCTACTGGTGGCATGGCTGTCAGGAAGCCCAATGGGAGGCGCCAGCCCAGACTGGGGAGCTGCAGGAAGGTGCAGGCAGGGCTGCCCGGAGAGAGAGCAGAGAATGCTGGAGGTGCCTCCTTCGGGGTTCTGGGAACTCACCTTCCTCTTTCTTTTCTTTGAGGACCTCCATGTAGTTCGTTTTCTTCAGTTCCTCAATGATGCCCTTGTTGGCATCGTCCAGGGCCTGTGGATGGTGGGGAGAGCTGTGAGCCCTCTTCACGTGAGCCCTGTTTGGTGCCTACGCCTCTTCCCCTCCCCGTGCCGGCTCCACCCCTCAGCACCTGAATGTGGAGTGGGGGTTTACAGGTGACAGGGAGGGGGCCAGAACTTTCTGGACAGAGAGAACAGTGTAAGCTAGAGGCTTAAGAAAGCCGGTTCCGGGACCAGCAGTTAGCGTAATGGCTAGGTTGCTGGACTCCCATGTAGTCGACCACGGTTCGAGTCCTGGACCCGGCAGCTTAAACTCACGCCGGGCACGTGTGCGTGAGTGCCCAAGATTCCAAAAGGAAAAGGGAGGAGAAGGGATTACTGTGTGGACATCCCCCCCGGGGGGTGATCTCTCACTTTCTATCTCTGGCGAGTGCACACGCCCTATAGCAAAAACCTCTCCAAAAAAAAGAGAAAGCTGGTTCCAGGGAAGCTTCTGGCTGGAGCTGGAATACAAGGTGAAGTGGGGCGACTGACCAGCAGGAAGGCAGGAGGCCCACAGTGAAGAGGCTGACAAAGGCCTTCCCAAGTTCTGCAGGAAAAAGCCAAGAATGTTCTACCACAGACACCCAGGGACCAGCGAAGGTTTCAAGCAAAAGAATGAGGAAATCACACTATGTCGGAGACTTCAACAAGTTGGTGGGAAATAGAATTAAGGTACAAGTTTATTTTGGTGCACAAAAATTTTGAAGTCCACAAATTTTTAACAAGACATATTTCCCATGAACTTTATGAAGACCCATCACATTTCTTATATCCTGGAAGAAGTAATTTCTTTCTTTCTTTAAAATATTTATTTATTTATTTATTATATTTAATTTGATGAGAGAAAGTGAGAGAGCAAGCCACCAGGTCCAAGACTGGAGCTGTGGTCGGGCATGTGGGAGTCCAGCACCTTAACCACCACACCACCTGCCAGCCCCTGTTTCTTTTTTTTTAAATACGGTGATTTTTAGAAAATTGTTTTATTAGAACCAGCAGTTGGTGTAATGGCTATGTCGCTGGACTCCCATGTAGTCGACCGCGGTTCGAGTCCTGGACCTGGTAGCTTAAACTGACGCCAGGCGCATGTGCGTACGTGCCCAAGATCCCAAGAGGAGAATGGAGGAGAAAGGACTGTGGTGTGGCCATCCCCTCAGGGGGTGATTTCTCACTTTCTGTCTCTGTCTTTCTTTTTTTTTTTTTTTTTTTTTTTTTTTTTTTTTTTTTTTTTCTTTTTTTGGAGAGGTTTTTGCTATAGGGCGCGTGCGCTCGCCAGACAGACAGAGAGAGACAGAGAGATAGAAAGCAGGAAATCACCCCCCAGGGGGGATGGCCACGCCGCAATCCCTTCTCCTCCATTCTCCTCTCGGGATCTTGGGCACGCACGCACACGCGCCCGGCGTGAGTTTAAGTCGCCGGGTCCGGGACTCGAACCGCGGTCGACTACGTGGGAGTCCAGCGACATAGCCATTACGCTAACTGCTGGTCCCTCTGTCTCTGTCTTTCTGATGAGCGCATGCACCCTATAGCAAAAATATCTCCAAAAAGAAAAAAATTATTTTATTTATATTTATTTATTTAAATTTGACCAGAGAGGGACAGAGTGAGAGAGAAAGAAAGGGCAAGAGTGAGAGTGAGAAAGCAAGCCGCCAGGTCTGGGACTGAGAGAGCAAGCCGCCATGGCTGGCCGTGTGGGAGTCCAGTGCCCTTAACCACCAAGCCACCTGCTGGCCTAGTGATTTTCTTTTTTAAGATTTATTCATTTATTTATTTTTATTTGCCCTATAGCAAATAAAAATAAATAAATGAATAAATAGATCACCAGAGAGAGACAGAGAGAGGGAAAGCGAGAAAGCAAACCACCAGGTCCAGGATTCAAACCACGGTGGGCCACGTGAGAGTTCAGTGCCCCAGACACTACACCACCTGCTGGTCCTGGAGGTAATATTTTTCAAACTCCAAGTCCTAGAATCAGTTTAGGTCCCAATCAGCTTTAAATTTAAAAGAAAAAAAAATAATAAAAAGGAGAATACGTTAGGAAATGATGATCATGCGCACAGTACAGAGCAGAGGTGAACATGTTTTGAAAACTTGTGTTCATTTTTCTCTTGCTTCAAATAAAGCTATGTGTTGGGCCAGTCACTGGCATGCTGGTTAAGTGGCTGGATCCCATATGACTGACTGTGAGGTTCGAGTCCCAGACCTGGTGTCTGGAAAGAAAATACACCAGGCACAGGTGTTTGCGTGCCCAAAATCCTGAGAGGAGAACAGAGAAGAAATTGTGGGCCTGGCCATCTCCCTGGCGGATGCTTTCTCACTTCCCTTGTCTGTCTGTTTCTCTGGTGAGCCCACACACCCTGTAGCAAATTAAAAAAAAAAAAAAAAAAAAAAAAAAAAAAAAAAAAAAAAAAAAAAAAACTAAGTGTTTTGGGTGGCTATACAAACCACAAACCGATGGCAACAGCAGACATCTGAGCCCCCACCCCCGGAAGGCGTGGGGACAGCTGTGACTGGTGGCAGAAAGGCCAGCTCGGCCCGCTGGCCCAGGGCCCTGGGGGGCACTCACGCTAATGATGGCCTGCTGCGCCTCGTTGTTGTGCACGATCTTCGCTCTCTCCAGGGCCTTCTCGAAGTTGTTCACAGCTGACTCGAAGTCTCTCAGCTTCACTAGGAGGTGAGGGGAGACGGCTCAGCGCAGCCGACCGCCAAGCTGTGTGGCACGACGGAGCCCCTGGTCCACCCAGTTAGGTCCCTGTGAGCTGGAGCAGCCCCAGGCCCACGCACCAACTGTGTGCCCAGAACCTGAACCCAAGCCCAGGGGTCAGTGAAGGAAGGACCTGGGGTAGGAGCCCAGGCCGGGATTGTGTGACCACGCAGTTGGCCGTGTAGGCTGGCCACACGTATCACACCACCAGCTGGCCCAAGAACTGTTCCTTCTTCCTTTTTTTTTTGTCACAGGGTGCATGCACTTGCCAGAGAGTAGAGAGAGAGATACAGAGAGAGGGAAAGTGAGAAATCACCCCCCAGGAAGATGGCCACTCACAATTCCCTCTCCTTTCAGGATTTTGGGCACATATGCACAGGCTTCTGGCGTGATTTTCAATCTGCCAGGTCCAGGACTCAAACCATGGTAAGCCGATGTGGGAGTCCAACACCTTAATCACCATGCCACTTGCTGCCCTGGACTATTCATTTATAATTGAATATAAAATCTAAAGTTAAAGACATTTATGGTAAGTTGATAGAGGAGGGGTGGGGGGAGAAATTACTAGTGGCTGTGTGCTCACCGCATGCCAGATCCCACTCGGATGCTTACGCAGACCTGTACTCGGCTCTCAGCACAAGCTTCGGGAAGCTCCTGTGATCACTGTGACTTACAAAGGATGAAACGGAAACAGCGCAGGACGTGCCAGGTCCCTGAGCCAGAAGGTGTTGTGCTGCCTCTAGTGCCCACCAGTGTCTCCCAGCGGCTGCAGTTGAGTTTTGCAACCCCATAGCAGGAAAACTGAGACTGACGAGGAGTGGCCTGGTTCTCCAAGGGCCCTCGGGGCCTATGAGGTCCTCAAGGGTGGACTCCAGACAATTCGACCCTGAGAACTCAACCCCTTCAGCTTGTTGGAATGCTCTCCTAAGAGTTCCAGGAAAATCCATAGTGGGGGCTGGCAGATGGTATGGTGGTTAGGGCCCTCGGCTCCCACATGGCTGTCTGTGATTCAAGTCCTGGACCTGAAGGCTTGCTTTCTCCCTTTCCCTCTCTCTCTCACTCTGGTCAAAATTTAAAAGTAAATAAATAAAATTAAATAAAATAATTCTTTAAAAATAATAGTAATAAAAAATAATAGTAATAAGTTTTTTTTTAATTTAAAATAATAATAAGTAAAATTAAATAAATAATTCTTTTTTTTTTTTTTTTTTTTTTTTTTTTGGGAGAGGTTTTTGCTATAGGGCGCGTGCGCTCGCCAGACAGACAGAGAGAGACAGAGAGATAGAAAGCAGGAAATCACCCCCCAGGGGGGATGGCCACGCCGCAATCCCTTCTCCTCCATTCTCCTCTCGGGATCTTGGGCACGCACGCACACGCGCCCGGCGTGAGTTTAAGCCACCGGGTCCGGGACGCGAACCGCGGTCGACTACGTGGGAGTCCAGCGACATAGCCATTACGCTAACTGCTGGTCCCAATAATTCTTATTTTAAAGAAATTTTTGCTATAGAGCACATGCACTTCCGAGAGAGAGAGAAAGAGAGAGAGAGAGAGAGAAAGCAAGAAATCACCCCCAAGAGGGATGACCATGCCCCCATCCTTTCTCCATTCTCCCCTTGGAATCTTGGGCATGCATGCATATGCACCCAGCGTGAGTTTTAAACCTCCGGGTCCAGAACTCAAACTGTGGTACACTATGTGAGAGTCCAGTGACATAAGCATTATGCCATCTGCTGGTCCCCAAATAAATAATTCTTTTTTTTAAGAATGATTTTTTTAACTTTATTTATTTCTTTTAATTTGACCAAAGAGGGACAGAGTGAGAGAGAGGGAATATGAGAAAGGAAGCCTCCAGGTCCAGGACTTGAACCACAGTAGGCCATGCAGGAGTCTGGCATCCTGAACCACCTGCCAGCCCCCTCAAATAAGTCTTAAAAAAAAAAAAAAAAAAAAAAAAGCCTCATGTCTTCCCCAGCTTAAAGCTCAGTGGTTTTCTCAATGCTTTTCGGAAAGAATCTAAGACTCATAACTAGGCCCACAGGGCCCTGAAGATCTGGCCTCTGATCCCCCTCCTTCCTACATCTGTTCTGGCTCCTGCTAATCTTCTTAGAGAAGCTTCTTAGAGAAGCCAAACTCCTTCTTACCTCCCTGAATGCTGTTCTTTTGGCTGGAAAGCTCTGCCCTCAGCTCTTAGAATAAATGTTGCCTTCTCAGAACCAGCAGTTAGCATAATGGCTATGTCACTGAACTCCCATGTAGTCAACCGCGGTTTGAGTCCCGGACCCAGTGGCTTAAACTCACGCCACTCACGCCGGGTGCACATGCGTGAGTACTCAAGATCCCAAGAGGAGAATGGATGAGAAGGGATTGCAGCGTGGCCATCCCCCCTGGGGGGTTGATTTCACGCTTTCTGTCTCTCTGTCTCTCTGTCTCTCTCTTTCTGGTGAGCGCACGCGCCCTATAGCAAAAACCTCTCAAAAAAAAAAAAAAAAAAAAAAAAAAAAAAAAGGTTGCCTTCTCATCCTGAAAGTTTCTGCTTAAAAGTTCCATTCCTGGGTCAGCCTGTGGCCTGTTAGTTAAGGAAGCTTGTTCCCACATGACTGATCACTGTTTGAATCCTGGACCTAGGAGCTTAAAAAAAATACGTTGGTTGTGAGTGTGTGTGTGTGTGCGTGTGTGCCCAAAAATCCCTAAAGGAAAGAGAAATGGAGAAGGGACTGAGGCATGACCATTCCCCATGTGGAACCGCTTTCTCCCTCTTCTTCTTCTTTTTTTTTTAAAGAATCATTTTATTGAATTTTACTTATTTTAAATTTGACCAGAGAGGGACAGAAAGAGAGAGAGAAGTGAGAAAGCAAGCCACCAGGTCCGGGACAGGAACTGTGGTGAGCCATGTGGGAGTCCAGAGCCCTTAATCACCACGCCACCTGCAAGCCCCCATGTTTTCTCCCTCTTCTTTTTTCTCGGTTTCTGCCTGGCAAGTACACATACCCTCTAGTAAATTAAAAAGAAAAAAATAGTTACATTCCTTGGGCCAGTAGTACGGCCTATCAGTTAAGGGAGCCCCTCCCACACGGCTGACCATGGTCTAAATTCCAGCCCTAGAAGTTCAAAGAACACACTGGGTGTGTGTGTGTGCCCAAAATTCTGAGGGGATGGAGAAGGGATCGCGGTGTGACCACGTCCCATTGTGGGGTGCTTTCTCTTTCACCCTCTCTCTGGTAAGCACACATGCATTCTGGCAATTAAGAAACAAACAAACAAAAATTACATTTCCCAGTTTTGCCCAACTTGGTGCTCAGAAGATGCTAAGTGAGCATCTGTGGTTTGAATAAATGAATGAATGGTTGGGCCCCTGATGACAGCACCTGACATCCTTCTTCCCCCACTGGGTGTTAGCTGCATACCTGTGGCAAGGCATTAGCATAGGGATTATGAGCCTGTGCTCTGGAGACAGACAGAACCCGGTTCTAGTCTCAGCTCCTTCGCTTACTAGTCATGGGACATGGGGTCATTTCTTTTTTAACTCTGTATTTTATTTTAAAGAATTATTTTATTTAACTTTATTTATTTATGTTATGAAATAGTTCCAAGTCAGCACAGGAGAAGGAAGAGTATATTGAACCCCTTTTACATAAAACCCAGATTCAGTAATCATCAATATATTGGCAATCTTGTTTCATCTATTCCTCCCCCATTCCATTATTTGTCCCCCTTAGGGATCTTTTTTTGGTACAAGTTTATTTAGATATAACTTGTTTGTTATAAAATGCACCTGTGTGACAATAAGTTAATTGGACCAGCAGATGTAGCTGGACTCCCACATAGTCAATTGCCATTCAAGTCCCAGACCAGGTGACTTAAAACTCACACTGGGGGACCAGTAGTTAGCGTAATCGCTATGTCGCTGGACTCCCATGTAGTCGATCGCAGTTCGAGTCCCGGACCTGGTGGCTTAAACTCATGCTGGGCGCATGTGCATGCATGCCCAAGATCCTGAGAGGAGAGTGGAGGAGAAGGGATTGCAGCATGGCCATCCCCCCTGGGGGGGGTGACTTCTCGCTTTCTATCTCTCTGTCTGGCGAGCGCACGTGCCCTATAGCAAAAACCTCTAAAAAAAAAAAAAAAAAAACCTCACACTGGGCATGTGTGTGAGTGCCCAAATGGAGAAGGCATTGTGGCATGGCCATCCCCCACCTGTGGTGATTTCTCACTTTCTGTCTGTCTTTCTTTCTCTCCGGTGAGTACATGTGGCTTATGGCAAAAATCTCTCAAAAATAAAATAAAATAGGGGACCAGTAGATGGCGTAACGGTTATATACTTCCACATAGTCAACTCCAGTTCAAGTCCCAGATCCAGTGGCTTAAGATTCATGCCAGGTGCGTGCGTGTGCATACATACGCAGAATCCAAAGAGGAGAATGGAGGAGAAGGGACTGTGGCGTGGCCATCTCCCTGGGGGTGATTTCTTGGGGGTTTTTTGATCTGTCTCTCTGTCTCTCCAGTGAACACACGTGCCCTATGGCAAAAATATCTCAAAATTAAATAAAATAGGGCCAGCAGTTGGCATGATGGTTAAGGCATTTGACACTCCCACATGGGTGACAATGATTTGAGTCCTGGACCTGGTGGCTTGCTTTCTTACATTCTTTCCCCCGCCCTCCATTTCTCTCTTTAAATTAAATAAATAATTTAAATAAATCAAATTAAAATAAATAAAGTTAAACAAAATAATTCTTTAAAAATAAATAAACAAATAAAATAAAATACAGGACCAGCAGATGGCATAATGGTACATTGTTGGACTCCCATGCAGTTGACTACAGTTCAAGTCCTAGAACCGGTGGCTTAAGAGTCAGGTGTATGTACCTGCGTGCCCAGAATCCCAAGAGAAGAATAGAGAAGAAGGGACTGTGGCATGGTTATCCCCTGGGGGTGTGATCCTTCACTTTGTGTCTCTCTGTGTCTCTGGCAGGCACATGCACCCTACAGCAAAAATATCTCTCTAAAAAAATAATAATTTAAATACATAAATTAAAAGTAAGCACTGACCATGTGCTGATTAAAATGGAGTGACTTATCCCCATTCTTAGGATGACTGTGGACAGGGATGCCCTGGAAGGGGCTCAGCCCATGGGAGTCCTACCCTGGGGTGACAGATGGACCTGAAGACTGGGAAAGGTGGGGTGTTCACCTGTGTGCCTGTACCTTGTGCCTGTGCCACCAGAACGCTGGCATTCAGCTGCCACTCAAGGTCCCCTTCCTCCTCGGCACACTGCTGGGACTTCTCGCCGTAATTCTGGGCCTCCCAGGCCTGGTCCAGCTCCAAGTAGCAGCGGCCAATCTCATGGAACAGCCAGGTCTTCTCCAGGGTGGTTTTTGCCAGAGGGATCTTCTCCTCCCACCTGTGGACATGAAGAACCAGGGTCAGCTTCTCCTGAAATCCTGCACTCGGCTTCAAGAGGCTGAACCTTGCTCTCCAACTACCAGTCCAGGGGTGGAGCTAGGAAGCATTAGCGTATATATTCATTTTTGTTGCTGTTGTTAGTTTGCTTTGCTATGGAGTGCATGTGCTTGCTGGAGAGAGAGAAAGACAGAAAGAGAGAGAGAGGGGAAGTGAAAAATCTGAGAAATCACCCCCACCCCCTACCCCCGCCCCAGAGCAGATGGCCACCACACAATTCTTTCTCCTCCATTCTCCTCTTTAGATTTTGAACATGCACACACACGTGCCTGGCATGCTTTTCAAGCCGATGGGGTCAGGACTTAAACCACACAGTCATCCCTGTAGGATCCAACACCTTAACCATCACCTGCTGGCCCTATATTAATGTATTTTAAAATCATCAAACCTATTTTGGTAGTATCTTTTTTTTTTGGAGAGGTTTTTGCTACAGAGCACATGTGCTCGCCAGAAAGAGAGAGATAGAGAGACAGAAAGCGAGAAATCACCCACCGGGGGGATGGCCATGCCACGATCCCTTCTCCTCCATTCTCCTCTCGGGATTTTGGGCACACACGCACACGCACCCAGAGTGAGTTCAAGCCACTGGGTCTGGGACTCAAACCGTGGTTGACTACATGGGAGTCAATGACATAACCATTATGCTAACTGCTGGTCCCTTTGGGACTGAATTTGATAGAACAGTTAAAATGATGTTCATAGGGGCTGGCAGGTAGCATGGTGGTGAAGGGCGCTGGACTCCTACATAGCCAACCACAGTTTGAGTCCCGGACCTGGTGGCTTACTTTCTCACTTTCCCTCTTCTCTCTCTCTCTCTCCCCTTCTCAGGTCAAATTAAATAAATAAATAAATAAATAAATAAATAAATAAATAAATAAATAAAGTTAAATAAAAATAATTTTTGGGGGGGAGAGATTTTTGCTATAGGGTGCGTGCGCTCGCCAGACAGACAGAGAGAGACATTAGAGACAGAAAGCGAGAAATCACCCCCCAGGGGGGATGGTCACGCCGCAATCCCTTCTCCATTCTCCTCTTGGGATCTTGGGCACGCATGCACACATGCCCGGCGTGAGTTTTAAACCACCGGGTCCGGGACGCGGACCGCGGTCGACTACGTGGGAGTCCAGTGACATAGCCATTACGCTAACTGCTGGTTCCCTAAAAATAATTTTTTTTTAAATGAAATTTATATAGCAAGCAGCACCAGGGCTACCTCAGTGACGCAGTGGTATTGTTCTGTTCAAAAGAAGCTGGATCTGAGCTGTCAGGTGGTGTGGTGGTTAAGGACTGGACTCCCACAGTTCGAGTCCTGGACCTGGTGGCTTGATTTCTCACTTTCCCCCTCCCTCACTCTGCCCTCTCTGGTAAAATTAAAAATAAATAATTGTTTTTTGTTTCTTTAATAAAAGAAGGGGCTAGCAGGTGGTGATTAAGGGCGCTAGACTCCCCCATGGCTGACTGAGACAAGGACCTGAAATCTTGCTTTCTCACTTTCCTTCTCTCTCTCCCTCTCTCTCTCTCTGTGTCCCTCTCTGGTCAAATTAAAATAAGTAAATAAATAAATATAGTTAAATAAAATAATTTTTAAAAAACTGTAAAACACTTAAAATAAAAAAAAAGGAAGAAGCTGGATCCAGGCTGGCCCAAGCACAGTAGTTAAGCATGGTGCACAGGGAGCCAGATCCCACGTGGCCGACCACGGTTTGGATCCCAGCCCTAGCAGCTTGGAAACCACCCTAGGTATGTATGTGCATGTCCAGGATCCTGATGAGATGGAAAAATGGAGGAAAAAAGGATTGGAGGCCCAGGTACGGAGACAGGTGTGTTGGGGGGGGTGAGCTCACTTTCTCTTTCTTTCTCTCTTACTATGTCTTGTGTGTGCTCACACTCTCAGGGGGAGGGGGGAGTATTATGAGAGAAAATCAACAGTGAAAAAAGATTGGAATGAAAAATAAGGGACCAGCAGGTGGCATGGTGATTAAGGTGCTGGACACTCCCCCATGGCTGACCACGGTTCAAGTCCTGGACCTGGTGGCTTGCTTTCTCACTTCCCCTCTTTCTCTCTCTGCCTCTGTGTCTCCCTCTGTCAAATAAAAAAAAAAAAAAAAAAAGAATGAATGAATAAATAAAATTTAATAAGTAATTTTAAAAAAAAAGAAAAAAGAAAAATAAAGTATCAGGCAGGCTCTGTGGCCTGGTAAGGCAGCTGGATCCCATATGGCTGACTCCACGGTTCAAGTCCTAGACCTGACAGCTTAAGAAACATACTGGGAGCATGTGTGTGCACACTTGAAATCTCCCCTTCTCTGGAGGAGAAAGGATTGTGGCTTGACCATCCCCATGAGGTACTTGCTCTTCCCTCTCTCTCTTTCTGATACCAAAAAAAAAAAAAGAGAGAAAGAGAGAGAGAGAGAAAGAGAGAGGGAGAGAGGGAGAGAAAGAGAAAAACAAAACATCAATAAAAAGCAGTATGAGTTAGTACTTGTCTTTGGATGGTAGGACTGAATAATTTGTTCTACTTTCTGTATTTTCCAAATTAACATTGCAGTAATAACATATTTGTTATAAAAGTTTATTACAAAAAGTGCTAGTGGGTAGATGAACTGTGATACTCCTCTGTCTTTCAGCACATAGACTCCAGGGCAATTCAGGAAACCAGATTATATGGAGCTAC
Organism: Tupaia tana; assembly: GCA_026018925.1. Classification (NCBI taxonomy): domain Eukaryota; kingdom Metazoa; phylum Chordata; class Mammalia; order Scandentia; family Tupaiidae; genus Tupaia; species Tupaia tana. Next base: position 48,628,410 of record JAKSZU010000011.1, on the reverse strand, counting down.
TGGTGAGCAAGTCTGTTTTGGTCAAGTGACGGGGCCTGAAAGATCCTCATTCCTGTCCATGTCAGGCGAGTGAGCCTAAGGAGCCAGCTCTCCCAGCGCAGGCTGGTCTGCTGGGCCAGGCCTCTCCCAAGGTTCCTAAAGTTGAGCACTTCCACCGGGCCGATAACCTGCTCCAGGGTTGCACCTTAACTGTCTAGCAGTGGGGCCGTCTGAAAGCTCAGTTTTCACTGATCCCACATGACCACACAGAGAGGTCTCAAAGGTCACTTGGTTCCCCGGTCCTCGAACTTGACTAAAGGCAGGAATCACCTGGGCTGTTATTAGAAACAGATTCTTGGGACCAGCAGATGGTGTAATGGTTATGTAGCTGGACTCCCACATGGTCAACCACAGTTCAAGTCCTGGATCTGTAGGCTTGAAATTCACGCCAGGCATGTGTGTGTGCGTACCCAAAATTCCAAGAGGAGGGACCAGTAGTTAGCATAATGGCTATGTCGCTGGACTCCGTAGTTCGTGTCTACCGTAGTTCGTGTCCCGGACCCAGTGGCTTAAAACTCACGCCAGGCGCATGTGCGTGCATGCCCAGGATCCCGAGAGGAGAATGGAGGAGAAGGGATTGCGGCGTGGCCAACCCCCCGGGGGGTGATTTCTCACTTTTTGTCTCTCTGTCTCTCTCTGTCTGTCTGGCGAGCGCACGTGCCCTATAGCAAAAACCTCTCAAAGAAAAAAAAAATTCCAAGAGGAGAATGGAGGAGAAGGGACTGTGGTATGGCCATCCTCCCTGGAGGGTGATTTCTCACTTTCTGTCTCTCTGTCTCTTTGGTGAGAGCATACTCTCTATAACAAAAATCTCTCAAAAGAAAAAGGAGGAAAAGAAAAAGAAAGAAAGAAAAGAAACAGATTCCTAAGCTCTAACTCAGACCTGTAGGACAGAATTTCCAAGGGAGAGGGCCAGTAACTCATACACCTAACATATTCCATGTGATTCTTACCACTTGGAAGTGTTGAGAAACTGCTGATTCTAGAGACCAGCAGTTAGCGTAATGGCTATGTCTCTGGACTCAAATGTAGTTGACCGTGGTTCAATTCCCAGACCTGGTGGCTTAAACTCACACTGGGTGCGTGTGCGTGCGTGTCCAAGATCCCGAGAGGAGAATGGAGGAGAAGGGATTGCGGTGTGGCCAGCCCCCCGGGGGGTGATTTCTCGCTTTCTGTCTCTCTGTCTCTCTGTCTTTCTGGAGAGTGCGCATGCCCTATAGCAAAAACCTCTCTTAAAAAAAAAAGAAAGAAAGATGGGACCAGCAGTTAGCGTAATGGCTATGTCGCTGGACTCCCACGTAGTCGACCGCGGTTCGAGTCCCGGACCCGGCGGCTTAAACTCACGCCGGGCGCGTGTGCGTGCGTGCCCAAGATCCCGAGAGGAGAATGGAGGAGAAGGGATTGCGGTGTGGCCATCCCCCCTGGGGGGTGATTTCCTGCTTTCTATCTCTCTGTCTCTCTCTGTCTGTCTGGCGAGCGCACGCGCCCTATAGCAAAAACCTCTCCGAAAAAAAAAAAAAAAGAAAAAAAAAAAAGAAAGAAAGAAAGAAAATGCTAATTCTCTTTCCCTAATTTTTTTTTTTTTTTTAGACTTGCCATATGGTATGTGCACATGTCAGAGAGAGAAGGAAAGTGAGAAATCATCTTCCGGAGGGGATGGCCATGCTGCAATCCCTTTTCCTCCAGCCTTCTCTCAAGATTTTGGGTATGCACACACACATGCCTGGAATGTTATTCAGGCTGCTGGATCTGGGGTCCCATATGGGATTCAGCACCTTAACCATCACATCACCTGCTGGCCCCACAACTGTAAACAATTTTTAATTGACACGTAGATTATCCACATTTATGGAGTACAGTGTGGTTTTCAGTATATGAATACAACATGTAATGATAAAATCAGAGCAATTAGCACATCTAGTCTCTAACATTTATCATTGCTTTTTGTTTGCTTGTTTTTAGTTGCCAGAGGGCAAGTATACTCACCAGAGAGAGAGAAAGAGAAAGCACTCCCCAATGGAGCTCAGTCTTGCTGTAAACCTCTTCCCTCCCTTCCTCCATTGTATCAGGATTTGGGCACGCACAGGTGCCTGGCACATTTCTCAAGCTGCTGGGGCCAGGATTAGAACTGTGATTGCCAATGTGGGATCTAGCTCCCTTAACCACTGTGCTAAGGAGTGGGCCCTATCATTACTTATTGTTGGGATAGTCTGTTCCTGATTAGCCGAGGAAGCCCAGACCTCACAGGCTTGCCAACCACCTCCTAGCAGACCTGGCAGAGACAGGAGCCAAGGGCTTTTGGTACCTTGCTGCCTGGCTTTCTGGGCCCACGCTGGGATTCCAGTGTGAGGTCCAGGGTGGGGAAGGAGCGGTCCTTGGTCACTCACGTGTCAATGGCTTGCTGGAATTTCCCAACTCTGGCAAAAACCCTGCCAATGTTATCAAGGGCTCTCGATTTTGCATCAGGAAGGTCACTGCGGAGAGGAAGCAAAACAGGCCATTCAGTAGAAATCAGCTGCTCTAGGCATTGTGGAGACAGGAAGCCAGCAAAGCAGGGACCCTGGCCTCAGAGATTCAGGACTGCAGTCAGAGGGATGATGCCTGGACTGGCAAAGCTGTGGCACATGGACCTCCCCTGCCCTGGGGCCGAGAATATACTCTATCGGAAACTTTCTGGCTGATATCAGTCAATAGATTACAAAAACATCTCTTTGATTCAGCAATTCCCCTTCTAGGAACTTATCTCAAAAGGATAATTTGACAAGGACACTCATTAAAATGCTGTTTAGGCACCAGCAGTTAGCATAATGGCTATGTCACTGGACTCCCATGTAGTCGACTGTTGTTCAAGTCCTGGACCCGGTGGCTTAAACTCATGCCGGGCATGTGTGCGTGCATGCCCAAGATCTGGAGAGGAGATTGGAGGAAAAGGGATTGCAGCATGGCCATCCCCCCTGGGGGGGTGATTTCTCGCTTTCTATCTCTCTGTCTCTCTCTGTCTTCCTGGTGAGTGCACACGCCTTAGAGCAAAAACCTCTCCAAAAAGAAAAGATGCTGTTTATAATAATAAATATGGGGGAGAGGCAGCAGGTAGCATAGTGTTTAAGGTGCTGGACTCCCACATGGTTGACTGTGGTTCAAGTCCCAAACCTGGTAGCTTGAAACTCATGCTGGGCATATATGCATGTGTGCCCAAGATCCCAAGAGGAGGATGGAGAAAAAGGGACTGCTGCATGGCTATACCCCCTGCAGGGTGGTTTCTTACTTTTTCTCTCTCTGTCTCTGTGTCTCTGTTGAGCACATGCACCCTATAGCAAAAATCTCTCTAAAATAGTAATAATAATAAACATCAGAAACAATCTGAATGTTACTAATGCCCTCACAATGGCATTTTTTATGTACGAAAGAAAAAATCCAGGTATATTAAGTTAAAAAGTCAGATTTTGGGGGCTGCAGGTGGCATGGTGGCTAAGGCTTTGAGCTCCTACAATGGCCAACTGCAGTTTGAGTCCCAGACCTGGTAGTTCGCTTTCTCACTTTCTCTCTTTCTAGCTCCCCCACCAAGTGAGTGCACGTGTCCTATAGCAAATTAAAAATAATAAGAAAAAAGAAAGAAAGTCAGATTTCAGGAGAGTATGCTATGTATATTGCCCCAGCGGTGTTAAGACGGTATGTGGGCTTGAAGCAAGACACTTGCTCCTGGCTGTTTTTTTATTTTATTTTTATTTTTTTAATTTTTAATTTTTAATTTTTTTATTTTTTTTTTTTTGAGAGGTTTTTGCTATAGGGCGCGTGCGCTCGCCAGACAGACAGAAAGAGACAGAGAGATAGAAAGCAGGAAATCACCCCCCAGGGGGGATGGCCACGCCGCAATCCCTTCTCCTCCATTCTCCTCTCGGGATCTTGGGCACGCACGCACACGCGCCCGGCGTGAGTTTAAGCCGCCGGGTCCGGGACTCGAACCGCGGTCGACTACGTGGGAGTCCAGCGACATAGCCATTACGCTAACTGCTGGTCCCTGTTTTTTTATTTTAGAGAAATTTTTGCTATAGGGCATGTACGTTCGCCAGAAAGACAGAGACAGACAGAGACAGAACATGAGAAATCATCCCCAGGGGGGTGACAATGCAGCAATCCCTTCTCCTCCTTGGGATTTTAGGTACACACACACACACACACACACACACCTAGTGTGAGTTTTAAGTCGCCAAGTCGGGATGCAAATCATAGTTGACTAGTGTGAGTCCAGCAACATAACCATTATGCCATCTGCTGGTCCCCCTCCTGCTCTCAAGGTGGACAATGGGACCACTAGCCAAGGAGGGTGATTTCTCGCTTTCTGTCTCTCTGTCTCTCTGGCGAGCACATGCACTTTATAGCAAAAACCTCTCAAAAATAAATAATACGGGACCAGCAGGTGGCGTGGTGGTTAAAGCGCTGGACACTCCCACATGGCAGACCATGGTTCAAGTCCTGGGCCTGGTGTCTTGCTTTCTCACTTTCCCTCTCTCTCTCTTTCTCTCTCTCTCTGTGGCTCTCTCTGGTCAAATTAAAAATAAATGAATGAATCAATAAAATGAAATACAGTAATTTTAAAAAAACTCAAATAAATAGATAAAGTTAAATAAAATAATTTTTAAAAAATAAAAAATAATAATAAATAAAATTGAGTAAATAATTTTTCTTTTGGAGAGATTTTTGGTTTAGGGTGCATACACTTGCTAGAAAGACAGAGACAGTGAGACAGAAAGCGAGAAATCACTCCCCAGGGGGGATGGCCACGCACTGGTCCCGAGTGAATAATTCTTTTTTTTCCCTAAAGAATTGTTTTTAATTTTATTTATTCATTCATTTTATTTTCATTTGACCAGAGAGAGACACAGAGAGGAAAAGTGAGAAAGCAAGCCGCCAGGTCTGGGACCCAAACTGTGGTTGGCCATGTGGGAGTGTCCAGCACCTTAACCACCACACCACCTGCTGGTCTTCCCCGCTCCCCAGTGAATAATTCCTAAAAAAAAAATAAAATAAAATAAAAAAAAAGGATACTTGGGGGCACAGTGGCAGGTGCTTTCTCACTTTCTCTCTTTCTCTCTCACTCTGTCCCTTTCTGATTGACTTAAAATAAGTAAATAAATAAAGTTAAATAAAACAATTATTAAAAAAAAAAAAATTGACTCCAAAAGCTAGAACCAGGATGCCCGGAAAGCAATGGGACCTCTGCAAGAAGCCTCTGAGGCTTGAGAGGGGTTCGCTGCTGGAAGAAGTGATTGCTGTGGCCGTGTACGCCAGGCACTGTTCCGAGTTCTGCACACGTGCTTTGCATTTCACTCTCCCTTATTTCACCCTCCCTTCCACCCTCGAGGGTAGATGCTCCTCTCACGCCCACTGTCTCTGAGACGACAGAGCTGAAGTGACTTGCCTAAGCTGGGAGGTGTGAGTCCTGAAGCCCAGGGGCCCTGCTCACTTCGCCAAGCCTCCTCTCGGCCACTCTGCCCCCGGCAACACCCTGTGTCCTCCAGCCTTAAGCTTCCTCCTGCCTCAGGGCCTTCCCACAGGCCAGGTGTGTTCCCTAACACTCAGTCAAGTCCTCCTGGAATGTTTCTCATAGCACCCGATCCTGTGCTTTTCCTTCATGACACTGATCACCACGGCAATTAATTAGCCATGTTACTTTGTGTGGCATCTGCAGGGAAATGACCCTTGTGTCTAGTCACTGCAGTGTTCCCAATGCAAGCAGCATCTGGCGTGTCTGGGCTTGATGTATACGTATGGAGATGACACAAGAATGAAACTATCCCTTAGAGCCAAACGCTCCATTGGGAGCTTTTCAGAGTTCTGAGCCACCATCTTCTTGGTGGCAGAAAGGTTTGCCCCCTACTCTCGGTTCTGAGCAAGTGGTTCCTAAGTCCAGGGGAATCCATCTGAGGCATGCTGGGCAGAAAACAGGAGCTAAGCCACCAGCAGCCCTTTCAAGGGTTGAGATACAGCCCAAGCCCCACTCCACTGCAGGTCTGGGCCTTGGCTTGACCCAGAGCACTCACTATTCCTTGGCAATCTCCAGGTCCTTTCTGTGGCTCTGCAGGGCGGCTACCATCTGTCCCAGCTCAATCTGGGCATTCCCGATGCAGCTGTACAAGTTGCCAACCAGTTCATCCTTATTGGGTACCTCTTCTTTGTTCCATTCCAGCACCTTCTTCAGCACTTTCTCAGCTTTCTGAAGACTGCCCTCGGCACTGCCGCTGGTCAGCACTGCGAAGTGGAGACAATGTGAGGGTGAGGGGGGCCTCCTTTTGGCTGATGGGGTAACTCCTCTCCCCCAGACACCACCCACCAGCCAGCGAGGCCGGGGCTCAGGCTACAGTGTTGCTCCCTCCCCACTGTGGTGAGGGACCAGAGGCATCTCCGAGACCACCACCACACCGACGTGAGACACCACCCACACATGTCAATGTCCTCAAGACTCTTGAGGATGTAACGGGCTGTCTGCGAGGGACGGCGTTTGCGGTCCCGCAGCCACTTCTCTTGCATCAGCTTCCGGTCCCGCTCCCTGGCATAGATGGGTTTCTGCTGCCTCCAGAAGTCACTGCGAGTATCCAAGTAGTTGATGCCTGTCATGATGAGGTCCTCCACAGTCAGGCCGCCCTTGATGGTGCCTCTGATCAGGTCTGCAGGGAAGGCATGTGAGGAAGCGCCATGAGAACAGGAGTCTAAGGGAGTTGTCTCCTCTAGGCTCTGGGTCCCTGCTGCGGGGCCCCCTTAGAGCTCTGCATGGAGTTGCAGAAACTGAGGAAGTGAGGACACAGGGGTGGTGGCACATTGGTCTTTCTGAGCCAAGATGAGGCCTTCAGTGACTCCTGGGGTACAGGCCCTTTAGGACAAGATATGAGGAGCTAGCAGAAGGGACAGCGAAGGGACAGCTCTCTGAGAAGCCCCCAGGGCTCTCCTGCTTCAAGTAATGTCCTCAGAGAAGGCTGAATCCACATGCAGGAGCTGACCCAGGTTGTTTGTGCCAAGAGATTTCCCAGGTGCCAAGTGGACTTGTGCATGCTGGGAGCTGGAGGGGTGTGCTCAAGTCCTGCCTACTGCCTACTGGGAGGTTAGCACTGGTAACAAAACTGCAAGGCCACTTGGGGTTATATACGGGCCACCTCTGCCCTCCATGCAGGCCCTCTGGAGAGCAGGAGGTTCAGGCCTGTCACCAAGGAGATGTGCCAGCAATGAGGCTGTCCCTGCATCACTGCTCTGTAGGGAACCCTGTGCATGACCTTGGAAAGCCAGTTCTGGGAGAAAGGCATCTGATTCAAGAGTAGCTAACCCCTGCTCAGGCTTATCAGCCAACAGCATCACTCCTGCCCCCATGTGCCCTATGTCCTGGAAATGGCTCTAGAAATAGGGCTGGACTGGAGATTGGGAAGCCTAGGTTCTGGGGTTGACTCCACCCTTAATTTACTTTTGACCTTGGACAAGTTACTTCTCATTCACAGTCTCCATGTCCTTTCTCATAAAAGGAGGAATTGGATCAGTTTCAGAATATTCTAGTACTGGGACCAGCAGTTAGCATAATGGCTATGTCGTTGAACTCCCATGTAGCTGAACGTGGTTTGAGTCCCAGACCCAGTGGCTTAAACTCATGCCGGGTGCATGTGCGTGTGTGCCGAAGATCCCGAGAGGAGAATGGAGGAGAAGGGATTGCGGTGTGGCCATCTTCCCTGGGGGCTGATTTCTTGCTTTCTATCTCTCTGTCTCTCTCTGTCTTTCTGGTGAGTGCACGCGCCCTATAGCAAAAACCTCTCCAAAAAAGGGAACCAGCTGTTAGCGTAATGGCTATGTCACTAGACTCCCATGTAGTCGACCGCAGTTCGTGTCCTGGACCTAGTGGCTTAAAACTCATGCCGGGCGAGTGTGCGTGCGTGCCCAAGATCCCAAGAGGAGAATGGAGGAGAAGGGATTGCAGCGTGACCATCCCCCCTGGGGGGTGATTTCTCGCTTTCTGTCTCTATGTCTCTCTCTGTCTGTCTGGCGAGCGCACACGCCCCATAGCGAAAACCTCTCCAAAAAAAAGAAAAAGAATAAAAAAAAAAAACCTCTCCAAAAAAAAAAAAAAAGAATATTCTAGTACTAATACCCTCTGGCTAGAGCACCTGTTGCTGGGCTCCTAAGTCCACTACACAGATAAGGCGCAGAGATATCCCTTCCAGGACTATGGTGGTAAAGGTGCTCAGGTGTCTGTCATTCCCACGTAGGTACTGCTGTGTTTAAATACATTGGCTCGGGCCAGCAGTTGGCGTGGTGGTTAAGGGCACTGGACTTCCACATGGCTGACCACAGTTCTAGTCCTGGACTTCGCGACTTTTTTTCCACTTTCTCTCTCTCTCTCTCTGGTCAAATAAAAAATAATGACAAATAAAGTAAAGGAAATAATTAAAAATAAATAAATAAATGAAATGGCTCTGAGGTTAGACTTTCTGGATTCAAATATGAGCCATGTTGGAAACCAGCAGGTGGTGTGGCGGTTAAGGCACTGGACATTCCCACATGGCTGACCATGGTTTGAGTCCTGGACCTGGTGGCTTGCTTTCTAACTTTCTCTCTCTCTCTGTGCATCTCTCTCTCTGGTCAAGTTAAAATAAATCAATGAACAAATAAAATAAAATAATTATTTTTAAAAAATGTGAGCCAGAGGACTAGCAGATGGCATGGTGGTTAAGGTGCTGAACACTCCCACATGGCTGACCATGGTTCAAGTCTCAGACCTGGCGGCTTGCTTCCTCACTTTCCCTTTCTTTCTGTGTCTCTCTGGTAAAAATAAATAAATAAATAAAATTAATTAATTAATTAAATTAAATAAATAATTTAAAAATATACGAGCCATGTCTAACCTCAGTTTCTTCATGCATAAAATGAAAATGCTAGGAAAATCTTAGATTTTGTCCATACGCACACGTCAGCTATCGTCACATGATAGGCTCTGCCTCTGGCCCCTGCATTATGCACCCACCCCAGATTTCCTTTGCCTAAGTCCCTGCTGTCAACAAAGCGTCTGAGACCTTCATCCAAAAGGAGCTTCTCCAGGTATTCCTTGTCCACGTAGAGCTCCCCCAGGAGCTGACGGAAAGTCTTTTCGCTCTTGAACGAGCCCTTCCGCTTAGACTCTCTCTTGGTGTGATGTAAGAGCTGTTTCATGGGATGAGGCTTCTGCTGGGCTTTCATATTCTGGAAAACAGAGCAATACCCAGCACAGCCTCAGCGAGGAGCAGAGAACCCAGCCTCCGCCTCACAGTCTGTGATCCCGGATTCCTCCTCTCCAGCACCTCACCCGGGACTGAGGACCGCGATGCGTGTTGGTTGGGCGACAGCTGGACTCCCAGGACCCCTCTGGTGCTGGAGGCACATCCCACAGCTGCCCATGATGTCAGGCAAGAGGGCCACTAAGCTTCTTGGGCACACATGGCCTCAGAATCAGGGACACGGCCACAGAATCAGAGCCCTTACCTCAGCCTGCTTGCTTAAGAAGGCGAGGTCTCCTTTGTTCTCCAACTTAATCGAGGAGGGACCTGCAGATAGAAGATAGGAGTTGCAGCTCAGGCGGGCCAGGCTCTCGGGCACGACCCATCACATATTTTTCTGTGGAAATGATGACCTTTGGCAGGGAGGTGTTGGAGGCTGTGGTAAGGCTCGTACCGAGTCGGCCTAGCAGAAAATTGGCATAGGCCTTGGGTACATACTACTCTTCTAGGAGCTAGACAGCCCCCACCAGCCCAAGGCCATGGCAGCTAGATTTCCAAACAAAAGAAGGCCCTGGGCACAGAGGGAACTCTGTCCTGTGTCATTTCTACATGCTGCCACCCACAGTGGTGAGCCCTCACTCTCCTCTCTCCTCCTGCTGAGCTGATGGGGAAGACTAACCCTTGGTACAGTCATGGTAAGGAAGGATGCCGGGGACTAGGGAAGGTGAGTTCAGGCCCCTGTGCTATCTGATGACTCCAGGCTAATGATAAGCCTTCTTCAGAATAGCCCTTCCTGGGGCCAGCAGGTGGCCTAGTGGTTGAAGTGCTGGACTCCCACATGGTCAACCATGGTTTGAATCCTGGACATGGTGCTTGCTTTCTCACTTTCCCACTTTTTCTCTCTCTCCATGTCTCTCTCTGGTCAGATTAAAAAAATAATAATAATAAGTAAAATTAAACAAAAACAACCCTTCCAATCTGGCTTTAAGGAAAAGCAGAGGCTGCATGCTCGGTACAGTGGGTCAGGACCGTCCTCCCAGTGGTACTCTCTAATCTTCAACATCAACAGCAGCCGAATCTAAGTTTGGGGCTCCCTATAGGCCTGGTGGTGGTTGCCCTCCACAGGCCATCAGGACTCCCTCTAAACCTATAGATTCCAAGAAGCTTTTCTGGGTAAGGTAGAGGCCCCAAGATCACTCACTTCCCACTGAATTGTTGATGGCTTCCTGGGCTTTCTGAATCCCAACTTTGAATTCCCGATCAGGCCGCAGCTTGTAGCCCCGATGATAGAACACCAAGGCAAACTCAAAATCTCCCATGGTGTACAGGGTCTCAGCCTTTTGTAAAATTCCCTGAAAGGAAAGGAGGTGAAATCAAGGTGGAGCAAGAAGGCCTCATAGGACTCAACTGTGGTGGAACAGAAGGGTCCTCAACTTCCTCATCAGAAAATGAGAATGCTAGCAAAATCTGCAGAGCCTGTCTGTAGGCACATGTCAGCTAATATCGTATGACAGGCTCTGCCTCTCACCCTGGCATGAAGTATCCACCCAGGTTGCCAATATCCTGTCCAAAACACTTTGTTCCAAGGACTAACCTCCCCATCAGGGTCAAAGTTGGGATGCAGGGGGCAAGTTAAGGAATAGGGAGCTAAGCCAGTGACCTATGAAAAGAACATGACATCAAATACGAGGCGGTCTGCTGGTTCTTCAACTACGTATAACCAGAGGCTGCCGCAGGGAAGGGCAGAGGTGAAAGCAAGACTGACTCCTCTACCCAGGCAGACACCTTGCAGAACGTCGGATCACTCTGCAGTGATGCTTCAGCATCCTTCAGGGACTTTTCCAACTCTCCCATCTTCAGGAAGCACTTGGAACGGGCAACCAGGCAGTTCTTGTCTCCATTCTGCAGATGGAGAGCCTGAGAAAAGAACCATTCATGCTGACAAGAAGCAGAGCCAGGGAGAAGTTTGCCTGGAAAGGACAGTCTAGATCCTCCCGCAGAATTCCAGGAGACTTTTGGGGCCAACAAACAGGCCTATGGATTTTGTTGTTGTTGTTGTTGTTGTTGCTATAGAGCACACATGCCTACTAGAGAAAGAGAGAGAAATCACCCTCCAGGGTGATGGTCACACTGCCTTATCTCCATTCTCTTGTCAGGATTTTGAGCATGCACACACACATGCTTGTTACGATTTTCAAGCTGCTGGATCCAGGACCTGAACCATGTGGTAAGCCACGTAGGTTCCAGCCTCTTAACCCCCACGCCACCTGCCGGCCCAGGCTTCTGCATCTTTTCAGAGGATTGCACAATAGCATGACAACACAGATCTTTGCTCAGTCAGCTTGATTATCTGCATGTTTGACTCACCTTGAACAAGGTCGAATCACAGCCATGGTGGCAGCTACTGGTCGAGACATAGGAATATGCTACTCTGGATATGCTGCCAAGGCCTGAGTTTCCCCCTCATTCACTCAGGTAACAGAACTTTAGGATGTTTTTGCACACCAAATTCAACTGCAAGCCAGAAATGGCCACACAACACACTCAAAATACATTTCGAAAGCTAAGCATTCTGGGGACCAGCAGATGGCATAATAGTTACGTCACTGGACTCCCATGTAGTTTACTACAGTTCAAGTCCTGGACCTGGAGGCTTAAAACTCACGCCAGGTGTGTATGCATGTGCACCCAAAATCCCAAGAGGAAAATGGAAAAAAAGGGATTGTGGCGTGGCCATCTCTCTTGGGGGGTGATTTCTCACTTTCTGTCTCTCTGTCTCTCCAGTGAGTGCACACATGCCCTATAGCAAAAATTTCTCTTACATATATACATTTTTTTTAAGTTAAGCATTCTAAAGGTAAACAAAATGGATTTGAGGACAACTGGCACCTGGATTACCCATTCCACTAAACTTCTCTTTTTATGTAGCTAATTGAGAACTCACCACTACTTCAGAATTAAGATGAAAATGCCAGAAAATGGAAACTGGCATTTGGGTCCTAAAATGGGGGTGGCCAATCACCCACTCCTTGTGTCCTTTCTTTTTCAATTATTTTATTGAACTTTATTGATTTTTATTTATTTTAATTTAACCAGAGAGGGACAGAGTGAGAGAGAGAGGGAATGTGAGAAAGCAAGACACCATGTCTGAGACTCAATCTGCAGTCGGCCATATGCGAGACCAGCGCCCTTAACCACCACGCCACCTGCTGGCCCCTCGTGTCCTTTCTTCTTCTGTTTGAGGTCATTACCTTAGTGTGCAGTGTATTGTCCTGCCTGAAGCATCAGGCTGTACCCAGCCCTTTCTAAGACTTCATGATTTTCTAGGAAGAGGAAGTAGCTACTGTGTTTCCTGGAAAGAGGCCACTTCTCATCCAAGGCTACCTTCCCTCAGGGTATTCTTTCTCTCTGCTTGGGCTTCTCCAGGATGGGGCCTGGTCTAGCAAGAGGAGAATGGGTGGAGAAAGGGTCCTGAACTCAATTGTTCTCCCGCCTGGTTATCGTTTCTGGTTTTAGCGTGTGGCTGGTGACTGAAATGGAGAAAAGACTCTGGGTCAGCAGTTGTGGAGCTTGACTTAAGGCGAAGTCTTGGGGCTGGTTCGAGAGCTGTTACACCACTCTACTTAGAATAAGAAGTGGGGCATTTATAGCAAAAATCAATTGTTATAGGAATATCTTATAAGGGTCCAGATGTGGTGGCACAGGCTATGAAGTGCTGCTGTGTGATGCCAGGGCCATATGGGAAGGCCTGGGGTTTGGGTCCTGGGTCACCTGAATGCACCCCAGGTGCACCTATAATCCTTCTGGAAGGTTGAGGGGAGGATCACAGCATGGAGGAACCTCACTTGGGGTCCCTGTCTCTTTCAAATGAAGTTAATAAACTTCAAACTAAGAGAGCATCTTACAGTTTACTTTTGCAAGAGTATAGGCAGTTAGCACCTCAGCCCTGGAGTCTGAGGGCTTGGTTTTGAATCTTTCCTCTGCCACTTGCTAGTTCAGTAGCCCGGGCATATTGCTCAACTTCTGTATGAGTTTCCTCAGCGATCCAATGGAGTAATAACAGTACTTCCCTCACAGGCTTGTGCTGCGCTCAGCGGTGTGCCCATGTCCTACACAGCACCCACCCGCCTTGAGGTCACACTGTTACCAAAACGGTGTTACTTACTGACCCCTTCTATAAGCGACTAGTGCCAGAGGCTTGGCAGCTTCTACGCCCAGCCTCCCAGACAGTCTCCAGGTCATGAAGGGAAACTGAGGCTGATCGGTGGAAGGAGGCCGATTAATCACAAACTTTCAAGTAAAAGTAGAGGAAGAAGGGCCAGCAGGTGACGTGGTAATTCAGGCCCTGGACTCCCACATGGCTGACAGTGGTTTGAGTCCTGGACCTGGTGGCTTGACAATCATACTGGGCACGTGTACATGCATGCCCAAAATTCCCAAAGGAGAATGGAGGAGAAGGGACTGCAGCTTGGCTATCCCCCTCGGGGAGTGATTTCTCACTTTCCCTCTCACTGTGGTGAGTACACATGCCTTATGACAAAAACATTACCTACACACACACAAAGTAGAGGAAGAAATTACTGATAATGTAGAGAATGAGAACCCAAGTAGGAATTGGTAGAAAGTGACCAAGCGCGAGGCTTATTGGTGACAACGTGCTATCAATCAGGAGTCAGTGAGTAAGGCAAACCATAGGGTTCTCCAGGCATCATCAGAGCTCAGTGTCACCAGTCATGGAAAGTGGTGACCGGTGATGAATGGGTGCGACTCACGTTGCTGAAGCTCTGGGCTGCTTTAGAGAACTCCCCGCACAGATAGAGCCGCTCGCCCTCTGCCATGTAAGAGGGAAAGGTGCTTCGCAAGGTATCGACTTCGGGGTCCGACATGGTGACCAGATCTGGAGACGCTCAGGCGGAGAAAGGGAGGAAAAAAAGCCGGACCGCCTCCGTCTGGCTTGTGGATGCCTGTCTCCTAGCAACCGCGAGACGTAGAGTAACTTCCGGTCCCGCTGCGGTCTCGAGGGATGTCGGGTCCCGGGAGCTTGCGCATGCGCGGGGGTAGCGGCGCACTGGGTTGGGGCGTGATGAACGCGTGGCTGGCGGCTGTCAGGCGGTCGCGTTTCCTCCCAGTGTTTGCTGTTACATGCACCATCTGTTTTTCCTGGAGTTGCCACTGGAAGGGCGCCTGTGCAATGCCGCCAAGAAAACAGAAAGAGGTGCAGGCAAAATTCCAAATAGGGAAGGCGGAAGTGGCAAGGTTATGTACCCCGCGTAGCGCCGTTAGGGAGAGAGAGCACTGGGCTTAGATTCAGAGTACTTGGGCCGTCTTCACACTTGTCACTTCCTAACTGCGTGATCCCGAGCGAGGCATATAAGGACGCTGAGCCTTGAGTGTTTCCACCTGCCACATGGACATAAAAATAATAGAACCTGGGACCAGCAGTTAGAGTAATGGCTATGTCGCTAGACTCCCATGTAGTCGACCGCGGTTTGCATCACGGACCTGGTGGCTTAAACCTCACACCAGGCACGTGTGCGTGCATGCCCAAGATCCCGAGAGGAGAATGGAGGAGAAGGGATTGCGGAGTGGCCATCCCCCCTGGGGGGTGATTTCTCACTTTCTGTCTCTCTCTGTCTGTCTGGCGAGCGCACATGCCCTATAGCAAAAACCTCTCCAAAAATAAAATAATAGAACTGGGGCCGGCAAGTGGCATGGTGGTTAAGGGTGCTGGACTCCCACATGGCCGA
This sequence comes from Tupaia tana, assembly GCA_026018925.1. Taxonomy (NCBI): domain Eukaryota; kingdom Metazoa; phylum Chordata; class Mammalia; order Scandentia; family Tupaiidae; genus Tupaia; species Tupaia tana. The sequence goes on along the minus strand of JAKSZU010000011.1, from coordinate 48,613,397 downwards.
CCACGGTTCAAGTCTCGGACCTGATGGCTTGCTTTCTCACTTCCTCTCTCTCTCTCTCTCTCTCTCTCTCTGATCAAAACTGAAAAATAATAATGATAATAATAATAAATAAAGTTAAATAAAATAATTCTTTAAAAAAATAATAGAACTTCAGGGGTGTGAGGATTTGCATGAAACTATACAGAAAAATACTGTTGGGTTTAACGTTTAATTAACACGTTGATGGAGCAGCTGCTAGTAGCACCCTAGACCAAGGCCTATCCTGACGTCCTTCCTCATACCTCTATCACTACCACCACCAAAGAAAAGTGGACGAGGTATTTCTGGGTTTCCACAATGTCTGTGCAGCTCTATTAACTCTCTCTCTCTCTCTCTCTCTCTCTCTCTCTTTCTCTCTTGGGACTAGCAGTTGGCGTACTGGCTATGTCCCTGGACTCCCATGTAGTTGACTGCGGTTCATTGCGTGCCCAAGATCCTAAGAGGAGAATAGAGGAGAAGGGATTGTGGTGTGGCCATCCCCCCCTGGGGGATGATTTCTTGCTTTCTGTCTTTCTGTCTCTTCCTGTCCTGGCGAGCGCAGGCGCCCTATAGCAAAAACTTCTTAAAAAAAGAATTATTTATTTAACTTTATTTATTATTATTACTTTTTAAGAGAGATTTTTGCTATAGGATACGTGCGCTTGACGGAGAGACAGAAAGAAACAGAATCAGAAAGCGAGAAATCACCCCCCTGGGGGACGGTCATAGCCACAATCCCTTCTCCTCCATTTTCCTCTTGGGATTTTGAGTACGCACACACATGCACCCAGCGTGAGTTTTAAACCTCCAGGTCTGGGACTTGAAACACAGTCAACTACATGGGAATCCAGTGATGTAACCATTACACCATCTGCTGGTCCCTATTATTATTATTTTAGTTTGACAGAGAGAGAGAGAGAAAGTGAGAAAGCAAGCTGCCAGGTTGGCCACGTGGGAGTCCCATGCGTTGTAACCACCTGCTGGCCTCTGCAGTATCTTTCTGAGTCCCCTTGGTTCACCTTTTTGCCCTTCTTTCTAACACAGCAGTCAAAAGATTCTTTGAAAATGCACATCAGGAGAGAGAGTTGACAGGCCCTGTGGTGGTTAAGGACACTGGACTCCCACATGGCTGACTGTGGTTTGAGTCCTGGACCTGGTGGCTTGCTTTTTCACTTTCTCTCTCTCTCTCATTCTGCGCCTCTCTGGTCAAATTAAAAATAAGTAAATAGGGGCCTGCAAGTGGCATGGTGTTAAGGGCACTGGACTCCCACATGGCTGACCGCAGTTCAAGTTTCAGGCCTGGTGGCTTGCTGTATTACTTTCTCTCTCTCTCTCTCTCTCTCTCTCTCTCTCTCTCTCTCTCTCGCCATGTACCTCTCTAGTCAAAATTAAATAAGTAAATAAATAAAGTTAAGTAAAATAATTATTTTTAAAAAATGAAAATGAAAATCAGAGGAGGGGGGCAGCAAGTGGTATGGTGGTAAGGGCGCTGGACACCCACATGGCTAACCATGGCTTGAGTCCCAGATCTGGTGACTTTGCTTTCTCACTTTCTCTCTTTCTCTCTCATTCTGCCCCTCTCTGGTCAACTTAAAAAAAATTCTTTTTTTATGAATTATTTTATTTAACTTTATTTATTTTAGTTTGACGAGAAAGGGACAAAGAGAGAGAGAGAAAGAAAGCGAGAAAGCAAGTTGCCAGGTCTGGGACTTGAACCGCAGTTGGCTATGTGGGAGTCCAGTGCCCTTAACCGCCATACTACCAGTTGGCCCCCCAAAAGAATACCTTTTAAAAATATGCAAATCAGATCATGTTAGTGCTCTGTTGTAAACTCTGCAGTGATTCCTCTTCACTTAGAATGAAAGCTCTTCTCCCCATAATCCCTGTGCTCCAGCCTCCTGGTCTCATTACTGCTCCTTGAACAGGAAAACACCAGACTTTTCCTTCCTTAGGGCTTTTGCTCTGCCTGTTCCCTCTGCCTGGAATGCTGCCCTCAGCCACTCAGCTGGCTCTCTCCCCTCCTTCATGTATTTGCTCAAATTTCTCCTTTGCAGGGAGGGCTACCCATGCAAACTACTAGCTCTCCACTTCTGCTTTGGAAATTCCTGCTTCTCTTACTCTGTTCTGTTTTTTTTTTTTTCTTTTTTTAGTTTTTGCAATAGGGTGTATGAATTTGCCAGAGAGGGATGAGAGAGAGAGAGAGAGAGAGAGAGAGAGAGATGAGAAATCACCCCCAAGAGGGGATTGCCCTGTTGCAATTCCTTCTCCGCCAGTCTCTCTTGGGATTTTGGGCACACATATCCAACATGGTTTTCAAGCCACCAGGTCCAGGATTCAAACTGCAGTCAGTCCTGTGGGATCCAGCTGCCTTAACCACACCACCAGCTGACCCCAAAGGTGAGCATGTTTACTTATTACATTCGTTTGTTTCTCCAGTGCTTGGACTAATTCCTGGCACATTGAAGGTACTCAGGAAATATGTATTGAATGGAAGAACCACTCTCTGGTCTTTTGTGGTAGTCACTTCCTTACCTTTCTTTGTACTTTTCCCACCTGTGTGTTCATTCCAAATAATACAATTTAGGATTTTTTAAAAATTATTTTATTTAACTTTATTTATTTAGTTAGTTAGTTTTTAATTTGACCAGAGTGAGAGAGAGAGAGAGGGAGAGAGAGAAGGAAAGTAAGAAAGCAAGAGGCCAGGTCTGGGATTCAAATGGCACTTAGCCATGTGGGAGTCCAGCATCCTTAACCACCATGCCATCTGCCAGTCCCAGTACAATATAGTTTTGCTTAGCTTTTTTTTTTTTTTTCTTTTTTTTTAGAGAGATTTTTCCTTTTGGGCATGTGGGTTCACCAGAGAAATAGAGAGACAGAAAGTAAGAAGTCACACCCAAGGGGGTATGGCCATGCCACAATCCCTTCTTCACTCTCTTCTCAGGATTTTGGGCATGCACACACATGCTCCTGGCATGAGGTCTGGGACTCGAGTCACAGTTGGCCATAGAGGAGTCCAGCGATGTAACCATCGGCTGGCTCCAATAAAATTATTCTTTTTTCAGAGAGAGATTTTGCTGTAAGGCATGTGTGCTCTCTAGAGAGATAGAAAGCGAGAAACCACCCCTTGGGGGGATGGCCATGCCACAATCCCTTCTCCTCCATTCTCCTCCCAGGATCTTGGGCACGCACGCACATGCACCAGGCATGAGTTTAAAGCCTCCAGGTCTGGGACTGGAACCGTGGTCAACCATGTGGAAGTCCGGCGATGTAACCATTATGCCATCTGGTGGTTTCAATAGAATAATTCTTAAAAGAAAAAAGAAAGGGAGAGACAAGAGGCAAAAATCGTTATATAAACAAGTGAAGGGCAAGTGATTTGTGTGCGGGATAGTCTGTGCAGGCGCTTCCTGAAAGAAGAGGAATTTCACAGCCACACTCCTGATGGGGAAGAGTACTGCAGTTTTTTTTTAAAATTATTTATTTAATTTTACTTGTTATTATTATTTTATTTGAACAGAGAGACAGAGGGAGAGAGAAAGGGAAAGTGAGAAAGCAAGCCGCCAGGTCCAGGACTCAAACCATGGTCAGCCATGTGGGAGTCCAGCACCTTAACAGCCACACCACCTGTTGGTCCCAGAGTACTGCAGTTTTTGACAGAGGACAAAAGTGGCACGGGGGTGACTCTGGGAAAGGGACAGCCTGGAGCTATCTGGTCTGCCTGGAGAATCTTTATTTATTTATTTATTTATTTATTTTTATTTTTTTCTTTTTTTAAAAACACAGCGTGTCTTAATAATACCTGTCGCCATGTTTTTATTATTTATTTATTTATTTATTTTTGGAGAGGTTTTTGCTAATAGGGCGCATGCGCTCGCCAGACAGACAGAGAGAGACAGAGAGATAGAAAGTGAGAAATCACCCCCGAGGGGGGATGGCCACGCCGCAATCCCTTCTCCTCCTTTCTCCTCTCGGGATCATGGGCACGCACGCACACGCGCCCGGCATGAGTTTAAGCCACCAGGTCCGGGACTCGAACCGCGGTCGACTACGTGGGAGTCCAGCGACATAGCCATTACGCTAACTGCTGGTCCCGAGAATCTTTTTTTTTTTTGAGAGTTTTTTTTTTTTTTTGCTATAGGGTGCATGTGCTCGCCAGAAAGACAGAAAGAGACAGAGAGACAGAAAGCAAGAAATCATCTCTCGGGGGGATGACCACCTGCAATCCCTTCTCTTCCAGTCTCTTCTCAGGATCTTGGGCACTCATGCACACGTGCCCAGCGTGAATTTAAGCCACCGGGTCCGGGACTCAAATGCGGTGGACTACATGGGAGTCCAGCGACATGGCCATTACGCTAACTGCCAGTCCCTGCCTGGAGAATCTTTGTTCTTGGAGAACAGATACTGCATCTCAGAGGGATAGCTGCTCCCAGGAGCTCAGTCACTCTGGCTTCCCTGGGGGCAGGCAGCCTCTGTCAGACTCACAGGAGGGGCTCCGGCTGCATCTCTCTGGGAGCCTCCCCAGGAAAGATGGACCCTTGGCTCTGATGGAAGGTTGATCAGTACTGGGCACAAGTGAGTGCAGCAGGAGTCAAACTCCCCTGCACCCTATAGGGTGGCTCATGATGACCCCTGTAGGAAGCCCCTGTCTTGGACAGTAGCAAGGAGAATTGTGTTTAAAACTGGACACTCAGGTAGTTGCTTCTCCTGGTTGCATCCCCTGCCTCCTCTCTCTGTCCTTCCTCTACAATGACTTTCTTTCAGTCACACATTCATTCCAGCATTTATTGAGCGATGCATGCAATAAATGAGTGCCTACTATGTGCTTAGCCATGTCAGGCACTGGAGAGGCCAAAATGAACAAGGCATACTGCTGGGCCTTCAGTTGCTCACAGTCAAATGAGGGAGACACACTAGTTCGGATCTTCTTTCCTTCCTGCTCGGCTGCAGCAGGTTGTAATGAGCAGGGCCAGGGACTTGGAGTCAGAGGATCATTACCAGGGCTAGCTGCTTATCTGCAAAAGGATGATAACGCTGAGCTCAAGTGGTTGTTGTGAGTATATGCTAGCATCCCTGCTTTTTTGCATGATCTGTGCTTAATAAATATTAGTCAAAATGGATTAAAATATAGGAGAAATGATTAGTCAGCCTAAGTCTTCTGGAACCAAAGTAGAATTCCTAAAGTCTGAGTGTGGAGGTGTTGCCTATAACCCTCTAGCAACATGGACATGTTCTCTAGGCCAGTTCAGGTAATTCAAATGGGAACAGCAAGAACATTTAGAGCTCTTAGGTCAGAGAACAGAAAGATAAGATGAGGCCCAGCACCAACTGGTAGCATAGTGGTTAGGGCAGCTGGGTCCCACATGGCTGACTGTACAGTTCGAGTCCTGGACCTCACATCTCAAGAAATATGTAGGGTGCGTACATACATGAATGCCTGATGTTCCCAGAGGAAAATGGAGGAAAGGATCATGGCTTGGCCATCTCCTCTGGGAGGTGTTTCCTCTCTCTCTCTCTCTCTCTCTCTCTCTCTCTCTCTCTCTCTCTCTGGCAAAATAAACAATCAAACAAAAGCCTATTAGTGGCTGGCTCATGGACTCCCTAGCCAGCACCTCTCCTGTCTGGACAGTTACTTTCTGTTGCCTCTGCCCAGGACTGGGTGGTGTGGTGGTTAAGGTGCTGGACTCCCACACGTTTGACCATGGTTCGAGTCTCGGACCCAACAACTTGAAAATCATACTGGGCACATGTGTGTGCCCAAAATCCCGAGAGGAGACTGAAGGAATGGATTGTGGTGTGGCCATCCCCCCAGGGGTGATTTTTCACTTTCCTCCTCTCTCTGGTAGTGGTTACATCCTATGGCAAAAACCTTAGAAAACAAAAAAGATTAGAAATGGAATTACTGGAGTAAAGGACAAGCACATTTAAAATTTTTATTGATATTGCCAGACCGACATACAAAGAGTTTATTGCACTTTGTGTTCCACCTGGATGCCTGTTTATCCAGGAGTGTATCTTTCTAACCAGAGGGATAATTGCGGCACAGATGAATCCTCCTAACTACAATATTGCGGCTAGCCCACGAGACTCTGAGTGGCTGTCCCCCAAGGTCAGACATGGAGTATCTTCATAGGAGATATCTTCCTTCCCTAGGAAGAGGAAACCCTTCTCTGAGATTTGTGCTGTTTAAGAAGGTTCTTGGTAGAGGTGGAGCTCAAACCATGCAAGGGTGGAAGATTCTAGGGTCTCTTTCCCTTTTCAGGATCTAAAGGAGAAAGAAAGTGAGGAGCTGCTATTTCAAAAGGATGAACGCGAGGGAAAGGACTGGAAAGTGACACCATCAGGGAACACTGGGTTCAAGCATGGGTAGCAAGTTCAGCCACCCCACTCCTGGCTGCAACTGGATAGGGGGAGGGAGTTTGAAATCTGTGTCCAAGGGAGTGTTGCAACCTTGTTGCAGTGTGAGCAGGACTCCAGGAGCTTGGCCCTGGGCAAAGGCACCATGATTCCATACACACTGCACTGGACTGATCTCTTCACTTGAGCTGGATGGACGATTCTGGCCTTCTTCCTGGAGCTAGACACCTGTTAGGTTCAAGGAGCATCGGGGACAGCTTCAGGACAAGGGTGCAGGTCAGGAAGCTCCAGAATGCTGGAGCAGTAAACATACGTCCTGGTTTCCAGCACTGTCTGATTTCAAATATTCTGTCCCACAAGTTTGCCAGCATCTATCAGACTGGGTTTCCCAGTTTTGGGTTTGGAAAACACGGTCTATCTCACCAGTCATGGAGAAAGGTGAGGCGGCTGTTTGTTCATTCCAGTGTCTAAGCGCGGTGTTGGTTAGAAGCAAGACTGGCAGAGGTGGCCCCAGCCCTTGGCTAGAATCTCCCCTTGAAGTCTCAGCCCCGCCCTGATCCGCCTAGACGCTAGCAGGTGAGTTTGACGGAAGACCTAGTGACTGGCACTTTTCTGGCTCCACTTGCTCATCCCGCCCCTCACCCTATCCCACACTGGGAGTTCTGACCTGTTAGCCTCGACTCTCTGCTCAATGGGGAGGGGTCGGGAGGCGGGGAGGCGCCATGTGCGAAGGGAAAAGAATTCAGCACGGTTGCTTAAAAAGTGGATTTGAGCAGCTGGGCTTGAGGTGGCTGATCACTAGCGGCTGGTAGGCGGACGTCAGTTTCTCCCATGAGAGGGAAGAATGGAATTCCAGGTCCCAAATATTGCGCTGCGGCCAGTCGGGCCTCCCCTCCCCACAGCTCCACCACCCGAGTGGCAGTCGGCCCAGCCCCTAAAGCGATCAGGCCACGGCCCCAAGTTCCCTACGTTCTCCTCCCGGCACCGTCCGGCCCATCTCCCCACCCGAGGCCCCGCCTTCGACACCGCCCCGACCCAGCCGGCTCCCAGGAGACGGCGCCCGCCCGCTGTCTGGGGCGGGCGGGCAAGCGGGACTACAAGTCCCAGCAGCCTTTGGATTCCCGCCCCAGGGGCGGGGTCACATCGGGCAGCGAATTGGGAGGAGCCCTGGCGCTCAGGCTAGGGAACGCGTGTGACCAATCGCTGGGCCGCTCGCGCCGTGAGCCGATGGGGGCGGGGAGAAGCGCGCCTGGGCCGGGACAAAAGCCGGATCCCGGGCGGCTGCCCGCCGCTGGAGCGTTCCGAGTAGTGGGGGTGCGTTGGGGCCTACAGAGGGAGCGCCGCGCTCGGACTTTCGCGGAGAGGTGAGTGCCGGCCTGTTTTCACAGGCGGGACCTCCCCACCCGCACCCGGAGCTTCCTGTCTCTTTCCCCCAACCCGGAACCGCCTCCTCCGATGCCGGTCGGGAGCTCTTGTGCCTTCACTGCACCTGCTTGGAAGTTTCAGGGGTCTTCGGTTTAGGTTAGCCTTCTCCCGGGACCCCGGCCGGTGGCCGCGTGTCGCCCCGCCCCCCCCACTCTGCCACAGTCCAGTACCCCGGAGTTTGCACAGGGCTTGCCGCCGTCTTGCTTTCCTTCCCTCCGCCAAATTGCATTTGCTCCATGTTGGCGCCTTTCACCCCACCTCGGGAGCAGCTGTCTGGCTTCCTCGGATTTTTCGGGCCACCTTTTGCTCGCATCGGATCCCTCTCCCGGATGCCAGGGACAGAAAGTAGAGAAGGCGGTAGCGACTGGCCCCACTCCGATCCGTCACCAGCTGGGCTCAGGCCCTTCCTCTTGGTTCCGAGGAGAATCGATTGAGCTGCACGCCGAAGTGGAGGGAGTCAGCTAGGCGCGCCTCCTTGGCAGGCCATGCGGGGCCAGGTTGCCCCAGGGTGCCTGAGGCCTTGCCATGCCGCGAGGACTTGGTCTGGAACGGCGGCACCGGAAGGACCTTCCTCGCCCTGGGGGTGCCGTCGGGCCCAGCCCTTGAGCGACAGATGGCCTGGGTGCTCATCGCCCTCCCCACCTCTGAGTAGACGCGGGGCCTGACCAAGGCAAGGTCTTCAGGGGGCCGGAGGATGCTGCCGCCACCCTCCTGCCGAGCCTGGCAGAGGGCCAGTCCCAGCGCCTGCTTCCCTCTCCAACCTTGGCACGTACTGGGCAGTACCTGGCAGTTCTGCGGTCAGGGGGTCGCTGGGGGTCTGCCTGGGAAGAGGATTTGGAAGGGGTGGTGGGGAGGAGTCCACAGCAGTTTGGTTTGCCAGCCCACTGGTCTTCTCCACCCTTTAACTTTCCTCTGTGTTTCAACCCGCTTAGCTCCTTGGATTTCCGAAATGTTGGGTGGGGAACAGACTCCAGCTACCCAGCGCTGACAACAGTCACCGCTTCAAAATCTTCTAAACAGCTTGGGAGGGGAGGAGCGGTGATGAGAAGAGCACTCCCTCAGACCCTGGGGCTGCTGATGTCTCCATCCCAGTTCAGACTTATTATATGAGCTGTACCAGGGCCACTCGTGTCATTCTGCCTGCTTCTCTACTCCCGAGATTGTATGTCTTCTTAAAAAAAAAAAACTTAATTGGACATAAACTAACCTTAAAATGAGTGCCTTTGACCTTCCCAGGGAGAGTCCCTAAGTAGCATCCCCATTGATTCCTCCCCACTGGCTTTGTCCCAGGCATACAAGGGGACGTTAAGTCCCATTGTCACTAGAGCAAATGTTCTTACCTGGTGATCAGGCCATCAGATCATAGTTACAGGTGTGCACCTGAGTGATAACGCACAATTGGCTATGTAACGTTTTTCTGGGCTTTGTCTTCAGAATCATAAAAGACTCTGAGACCTCAAAGAGGTTAAGAGTCACTACTCTAGGACTTTCAAAATCCCACTGAACAAATTAAGTCTGCTCCTGGGTTTTTGAGCCAGTTGACTTCTCATCCTGCACTGGTGAATAAGCAAAGGTCAGACTCTTTCCCTGCTATTCTATTGTATAATTTTTTACATATTGGCCGGAGGGCACATGTGCTCACCAGAGGAAGAGAGGGAGAGGAAGAAAGCACCCCTAATGGAATGTGGTCATGCCACAGTCCCTACTCCATTTCTGCATCTGTTGGGATTTCAGGCACTCACACTCATGTACTTGGTAATGTTTTTTGAGCTGCCAGGGCCAGCTCCGTCAGACCACAGTCAGCCATGTGGGATCCAGCTTCTTTAACCACTAGGCCATGGGGCTGTCTCTATCATCTAAACTCTGTTTCTACCTCCCCATCTAAGCCAGAGTGCTCTGATAGCAGCTCTCCCGTTTTGGTAAACTGGCAAATCTTGTTTTCTATCCTGTATCATCCTCCTGTTTTGTGTTCTCCCCTAGCCCCCTTCCAAAGACCTACTGAGGATGGGCTCTTGGATCTGACATTTGACTGGGCTCAATAAAATTGTGTGGTTTTTCAGCTGCAGAAGGTCCCTTTTCTCTTTCTTTTGACCTTTCTGAAGTTGGGTCTTGTGTCTGTTTAGGGAATTGTTGGGGTGTCACATTTCTTCCTTTTGGAGAGGCTTAGCTGAGGGGCTTCTTCCAGGAGTTGGTGATCACTTGAGGGTGTCTGCAGTGCTGAGGTGGTCAGCCACTGCCCCCTCCTCTCTGTGTCATCTGCCCTGGTGCTGTCCTGTTTGGGAGGGAGTGGGGGGGGGGGTGTACCCATTTGATTTCAGGACCAGTTTTTCTGGTCTGAGTCAAGAGGTTGGGAAATGGAGCTAGAGCGGGTGGGGGGTTGGAGGACTGTGGGATGGTGGGACTGGTTGGAACCTTTCCTTTGGAACCTCATGTTTGGAAGGAGTCTCAGATCATCCCAGAGGAAGGCCAGAAAAAGGACTGTTTCTTCTGAGCCCCTTCCCAGCCACCCCAGCCACAGGCTGAATGTGCCCATTGTGCTGAGCTAGAGGCCAGCAGGAGGCTGAGGGAGCCAGCCAAGCCAAGGTTAGAACCTGAAGCCCCACCTGCCTGTCCAGCTGAGAGGAGGCATAAGAGGGCCTGGCTCTGTGGTCTTCTTTGGGCTGGGCATGGAGACCAACTTTCCTGCTTGTGTAAACCAGCCAGTCCCTTCACTCCACCCTCCTTTATTTGTTCTTGTCCCTCTCCCCCAGCAAAGGCCTTTGTCGGAGAGACTGGAATGACTTCCTGATCTGGCCAAGCTCTTGGCATGAACAACTTGGTCTTCTTTCCCATCTCCCCCTCCCCCTGCTCCTCTACCCAGCTTACTCCTTTAGTTACCCTTGGGAGAATGGGTGTGTTAGGACAAGGCGGCAGGGAGGGGAGATGAGGAAATTCTCATCACTGACCCTCTCTGAAATGAAGCTTGTGTGTGGACCTGGATTTTGGAGAAATGATCTTTTCTCTTGGACTAGTGTGGGTTTTTCTGGAGACCCAGATGTAAGAGAATTTGGGTTTAAGTTTTGTCACATTCTTGTTTATTAGTTGGGCTTCTTAGGGAGATAATCTCAACCCCTTATAGCTTTTATTCCTCAGCTAAGAAATGGAGTTATGAATCTCAGTATACCTCACAGGGCTCATAGAAGATGAGTTTCTTTCTCTTTTTCTTTTTTCAGAGAGATTTTTGCTAGAGGACACAAGTGCTTGTTGGAGAGACAGAGAGACAGAAAGAGAGAAATCGTCTCCTCCAGGGGGATAGCCACGCTGCAATCCATTCTCCTTTCACACGTGGACTTGGTGTGAGTTTTAAACTGCCTGGTCTGGGACTTGAACCGTGGTCAACTACGTGGGAGTCCAGCAGCATAACCATTACACCATCTGCTGGTCCTGAAGATAGGTTTTTTATACATGTAACCCAGGCTGGTTTCTGCCTCTTTCCCCTGAGCTCTGTCTGGCTCAGTTAGAATTGACATCATACAGGGTGGTCCCCAGAGAGGCCTGTTTTGCTTAGTGGGTTTTGCTCTTAGTTAACAGCTGAATGACTCAGTGGGGCGGGGGGGGGGGGGGGGCAGGATATACTGAAGGTCACCATTTCCCCGCCCTGTGTCTGCTCAGTACTGGGGGGTGAGAATCTAGCATCCCAGGAGAAGTGAGCTCTGTGATGATTCCCCTGTTTCCTCCTTGCCACATAACCAGGACCTGAGGGGTGAGATCCTGCTTACGGCTAAGAATACTTGCTGACCTGACCTATAGCTTGGCAGGTGTGTGTGCGTGGGTGAGTCTGGGTGTGGGGGAGAGGAAACCTGTAGGGAGGGTAAAGCCAGTCTGAGCCATTTGGGCTGTCTCCTCCGGTGGGTCCGCTGACTAAGCCTGTATTTCAGTGTCTATGTGCCCACTTGGGTGAGGCCAGGACTTCGATTTGGGCTAAACCACTAGTATTCCTGGTCCCCCGGTGGAGCTGCTTTTGCTCCAGGTTTGTGCCGTGGTCATGGCCAAGCTTGTTTGCCTTGAGGGAGTAGAGACAGGATTGAGGCCAGGAGTCCCAGGGAAAATGCCACCTTTGTTTTTCTCCACCTCATCTATCATCTTTTGTGGATTCTCTTCTGCTGGTGAAAGTGCTATTTGAGATCTCCCTCTATCTCTTCTGCTGGGGCAGCCCTTTTTCTCCCTCTTTTTTTTTCTGCAATTTTGCTAAAGAGGGTATACACTTGCCAGAGAAAGGGAGAGAGAGAGAGAGAAATCACCCCCAGAAGGGATGGCCACACCACAGTGCCTTTTCCAGTCTCCTCAGGATTTGGGGTACACCGGCACATGTGTCTGGTATGATTTTCAAGGCAACAGATCTGAGACTCAAACTGCATAGCTAGCCATATGGGATCCAGTGCTCCAACCTCCATACCACCTACTATCCCTTTTTCCCTCTTCAGAAAAGCTGAGATCTAGTTTTATTGTCTGGAGAAACTGGCAGTGGGACTCTGCCGCTGGAGAAGATGGTGCCTCTACTCCTCTGCCCCCTTCTGACAAATTCCTCTTATCCCAACAGGTAGACCAGATCCCTCTGCAGCCATGTCAGCCAAGGCAATTTCGGAGCAGACTGGCAAGGAACTCCTTTACAAATACATCTGTACCACCTCAGCCATCCAGAACCGCTTCAAGTATGCACGGGTCACACCGGACACAGATTGGGCCCACCTGCTGCAGGACCACCCCTGGCTCCTCAGCCAGGTGAGCCTGTCTTCACCCAGGGCTCCTCTTCCAGACTAGCATCTGAGGGAGAAAGTGATCAACTTGTTGGAAAGGTCCACAGGGGTCGAGTGATTGCAGACTGCTTGCATCAGTGGGCAGCAGAGGGCTGAGTAGAGTCTTGTGTTTGTTCTGAGTCCTGTGTGTTTTTTTGTTTTTATCTTACTTATTTTCTTTTAGAAGAAATCTTTTTAAAATAATTATTTATTTAATTTTATTTATTCATTCATTTATTTTAACTTGACCAGAGAGAGATACACAGAGAGAGAGAGAGGGAAAGTGAGAAAGCAAGCCACCAGGTCCGGTACTCGAACCGCGGTCAGCCATGTGGGAGTGTCCAGCATCTTCACCACCATGCCACCTGCTGGTCTCTATCTTACTTATTTTCTTTCATGAGCGCACGAGAGACAGAAAGAGACTCCTGGCAGAGTCTCACCTTGTCGCAGTCCCCTCTCTAGCCTTGCAGTCAGCCAGGATCATGGGTGTGCCTAGCATGTTTGAGTTCACCCAGGATCCCAACCCAGGTCTCCCATGTGGCTTCAGCGTGCACAGTTCACTACCACCTGCACCATGTCAGCTGGGCCTGCACAGTGTGGCACTTGACATGGCGTTCCTTGGCGTGGGCTTGGACCTGGATAAACTAGAGTCCATCCTCAGTGTATTTTTCCTTTTCGAGAGATTTTTGCTATAGGGCACATGCGCTTGTCAGAGAAACAGAAACAAAAAGCGAGAGGTCACCCCCGGGGGTGTGGCCACACCACAGTCCCATCTCCTCAAATTTCCTCTGGGAATTTTGGGCACACACGTACACACGCCTGGCGTGAGTATTTTTTTTCTCCTGATGTGAGTTTTTAAGCCGCCGGGTCCAGGAATCGAACCACAGTCAACTAGGTGGGAGTCCAGTGACATAACCATTACACCCTCTGCTGGTCCCACACTCTTGGTGTATTAACCATGTGGCCTGGGGCAAGGTATTTCACATCTCAGTTTTAGATTTCCCATCTGCCTAATGGGGATAACACCCACTCTGCGAGCTCTAAGGATTAACAGTAAAGTCCAGGAAACATCTGGTATGCTGCTAGTATTCTGTAGACGCTCAATAAAAAGTAAGCGTGTGTCCTCCACTCCCCAAGTAGGGCATGTTAGGAATGTGCAGGGCAGTCAGGAAGTATGACCTTGTACTTCCTGAAGTGTAGCTGGTGGGCCAGACCCTGGGCATCAGACTGGAGTAGAGGCTCTTGTGTTCAGATCTCTACAGGGTCATTGTGGGAAGCTTTGGGAAGCTCTTAAACTAATTTGGCAGGTCCTAGAGAGCTGGTAGGAGCAGGGTTCGGGTCTTCCACTGTGAGGCAGTCCACCCACAAAGGGAGCTTCCTTGGGAGGCAGTGAATTTCCTGGCATTGGAGGTGTGTGAGTAGTGGTGAGAGGATGCTTTCTGGGCCTGTCATAGACAAGGTTCAAGCATGGGAATGGGATTGGGTGCGTGTGCTTGCGAGAGAGAAAGGAAGTGAGAAATCACCCCCTGGGGAAATGGCCACACTACAGTCCCTTCTCCATTCTCTCAGGATTTTGGGTATCCATGCACACGTGCCTGGCGTGAGTTTTAAGCCCCTGGGACCGGGACTCGAACCACAGTCAACTACGTGGAAGTCCAGCGATGTAACCACTATGCCATCTGCTGGTCACCATATCCTAAGGAGTTTACAGTTGAGTGAAGAAGCTGATATTTCACATAGGGAGGGTAGGAAATCATTTGTTTACTCGGGTGGCATTTGTGCAGCACCTACTCTCTGGCATCTACTCTCTAGGTCCCATGGCACAGGTGGTTTTAGGTTCATGGTTGTCAGAATGATAGAGGCTGGATAGGTCACAGAAGCTTCTAGGAGTTGACCCCAAAGGACAAGTGGAGTTGGCTTTGGGAGTGGGGTGAATTGGAAGTCACCCTGGCTGTCCAGTGCTTAGGATTCCCACACTATTACCTTTTTTTTTTTTTTTTTTTTGCTCTAAATACAAACCATTCTCTTTCCAGAGCTTGGTAGTCAAGCCAGACCAGCTGATCAAACGGCGTGGGAAGCTTGGCCTAGTTGGGGTCAACCTCACTCTGGATGGGGTCAAGTCCTGGCTGAAACCACGGCTGGGACAGGAGGCCATGGTGAGTCTGGATATAGGGTCACAGTGGACATGCCATGGTAACAGGCAAACATGGTCACCTCCAGACAGCAGCTCCTGATCACTTTCCTCGCCAGCCCCACTGCCGCCCAGGAATGGGGAGCCCTGTGGAACCAAGGGACCTTAGGCAGCATGGCCAGTCTTGGTGCTCATTCCCAGCTCACCCATCAGGGAATCCAAACTTCTTTTGCTGTTGGTTTGGGCAAGACGTGTGTTGTAAAAGTAAACCCAGTACAATTCAAGAGCCAGGGGAATTGGTCTGTTTATTTAGGATAGGACTCGGAGGACCCTTTGAGACCTCCTTTCTTTCTAGTTCCCAGAAAGGGTTATTATGGTAACCTGTGATGCCATGCAGACCTGAGAGTGAATAAAAATGAAAAAGAGATGCACAGCCATCTAGATGGAGAGATGTATGGGGCCAAGAACCTTGGATGAGGCAGTTAATGCTAAGAGTAAATCCAGTTCTTAAACTTCTCCCGGTTCAGTGATTTCAACTATGTAGATGAGAATGCTAAAGCGAAATAGGATTTTTGAAGGCTAAGTGATGCGCAGAATTAAAATCATGTTTCTTCTCTTCACTCCCCACAGGAGGTGGATTGGGGAGGGGGTGGGGCTGAGGCCCGGCTTAGTCGGAGAAGGATGTGCAGTCCATGCCTGGCTTTGTGCCTTTGGTTCTGAAGGGGAATGAGGCCCAGGGATGAGCTGTTCTTTTCCTGTCGGCCTTAGGAGTAGGAATGAAGGCAATGATAGAGACAACTTCCTCCCTTATTGGGCTTCCTCACAGCAGCTCTTAACATTACTTTCACAATTTGTAGCTCTCATGGGTAAAGAGGAGGCCTTCAAGTAAGCACATGGCCTGGGGGTGGAGAGGCAGGCCCCACTGTTGAGTTCCTAGCCACGTGGGGAGAGGCAGTAGGACTGAGGGCTAGGACTGTCTCCAGGGAGCATGTCATGATTTCTTCTCAGGGCACTGCTGGAGGGGGTGTTGGGGATGTCTGAGCTCACGGCAGTGTTGCGCCTGGCAGGAGCAGCTCATTACCTCTGATGGATCACTGTCTGGTCCCTGACTCAGCAATGACGCACGGGCCAGGCGGGGGGTTCAGGATATAACAGGGATGAGGGCTGTCTCGCCTCGGCTGCCACCAGGGACCCACTCAAACTGATTAGCTCCACAGGCTTGTTATCCTCAGCCAAGAGCCTGTGGAAAAGTTTCCCCATCAAGCTCTGACTCTCCTCTTCTCTCTCCCCAGTCCCTGGGCCTGAACCATATCCTCAGGCTGGGTCACTGTGCCTATCTCAAGTCAGACAAGCAGACTGTCACCTCCCCTCTCCCCAAGTTCAAGTTGTCTGTCTCCCTATCTGCCCGAACTCAAGGACGGCCTTGATTTGTCTGAGGCCTTTCATTTGCAGGTGGCAGGGAGGGACATGCTCCTGGTCTCTGCAGGTGGGGTGGGGAGTGCTGCAGCCCACAGGCCCTCCTCCAGAGGAGGCAGCTTACGGCAGGGTCAGCACATGTCGAGTGTGTCTGGCATAAGGCTGGGGAGGAAGGGGTCTCTATGAGGACTCCTTGAGCTTAGGGATTGGTGACCCCATTTTCTCTGGAAAACCTCTGCTGGGTGTTGTGGTCATAGAGCTCGGGCCCCACCTCTGAGTGAGCCCTCCCACCCTGGGGAAAAGTGTGCCCACCGTGTCGGCTTCAAGGCTCTCAATTTCTCCTTAGGTTGGCAAGGCCAAAGGCTTCCTCAAGAACTTTCTGATCGAACCCTTCGTGCCCCACAGTCAGGTATGTGCGAGGTGGTTCTGAGCTGGGGCTTCTCTCTCCTGGAGCTTTGTGTTTGTCCACCTTAAAGTGGAAGCAGTCAGGCTGATGGAGAAGAGGCAGGGAGGGTCTGAGGGTGCTGTGGAGCAGTCTAGATGAAGAAAAGGGCTTCGTCTGCAGTAGGGAGGATTCGGGACTGCTAACTGAGGGGACTTCCCGGTACCGGGACGAGAAAGCGTTGACTGCAAAACTCCTCCTACAACTGGAGTCGCCCTGGCTCATTCTAGAACTTTTCTCCCCTTGTCTCTGAGGGGATGATAGTGAACAGGTCTCCCCTGGGTGAATGTTTTTTATGGGATTTTAGAAATGAGACCACAGGGGTCAGGTACTCCCCTGGTGTGAGGCAGCCCCGCATCTGCCTTGGTTCTGTGCCCTCACTGGCTTCGTGCCCTCTCACCTGCAAGGCGGAGGAGTTCTATGTCTGCATCTATGCCACCCGAGAAGGGGACTACGTCCTGTTCCACCACGAGGGGGGAGTGGATGTGGGCGACGTGGACACCAAAGCCCAGAAACTGCTTGTTGGCGTGGATGAGAAGCTGAATCCTGAGGACATCAAGAAACACCTGTTGGTCCATGCCCCCGAAGACAAGAAAGAGTTGAGTGAGAGGGACAGTAGGGAGTGATGGTAGGAACGGGAAGACCGACAGGTTCTGGGTCCACACGAGAGAGAGCAGAGTGGTCTTTTCTAGCTGGGTGGGGGTAGGCAGCTGGCGTAGTGCTGTCCTGAGGAAGACCTGAGCATGGGTGGGGGTAGGAGGGCTCAGATCAGACTGAAATGTGCCGCCAGCTTCCCTCACCTCCTGGCCCTGTCTGTCTGGCACCTCCTCCTTCAGCTCTGAGCCTGACAGCTGCTTTCCGCCTCAGTGGCTGGAGAGCAATGTCTGGGAGCAGGGTTGGCAGAGGAGAGTGAGGGGTCAGTAGGGGCGAGTGTTGGAAAGTGAAGCTGTCAGTGGCAGTGAGAGATTGCTTCGTGGGGGAGTTGGGGTGGCAGGGTGCTGACTCACCAATGTTCTCTCCCTCTCCTCTTCAGAATTCTGGCCAGTTTTATCTCTGGCCTCTTCAATTTATATGAGGACCTGTACTTCACCTACCTCGAGATCAACCCCCTTGGTAACTGATTCTACTGCAGTAGGATGGGGAAGGGTAGTGATAGCATGGTCTCAGTGCCCATGGGAACCTTGGCCTTGATGCTCAGAGAGCCAGGGGGCAGTGCAAGACAGGTGTGTGTGTGTGTAGGGGTCTGACGTTCATCTAGTGCAGGCTCCCATTCCTGAGCTCCTGACTGTAACTTTTCCTCTTTTAACCACCTCCAACTTTTTTGCCTTTCTTTTTTATTTGCTTTCTTTTTTATTTGTGTGTGCCTCCTGGAGAGAGGCAGAGAGAAGGATGAGAAAACCTCCCACATGGGAGATGGCTATGCTACAATCCTTTCTCCGTTTCTCCTTGTGGAATTTTGGGCGCGCATATCCGCTTGCTCACCATATTGTGTTTTTGTTTTTGTTTTACTTTTTAATTTTTTTTTAGGTTTTTGCTATAAGGAGCATGAACTTGCTGAAGAGAGACAGAGAGAGGGAACGTGAGCAATCACTCCCTAGGGGGGATGACCATGCCACAATACCTCCTCTAGTCTCCTCGCAGGATTCTGGGTATGCACGCACATGTGTCCAGCATGATTTTTCTAGCCATTGGGCCTGGGACTTGAACTATAATCGGCCTGTAATCTATAATTGGCCATGTGGGAGTCCATTGTCCTAACCAGTGCACTACCTGCTGGCCCCGCTTGACATGCTTTTCAAGCCACTGGGTCTGGGACTTGAACGGTGCAGTTGACCATGGGGGACCCAGCCTCCCTAATCACTGTGCCACCAGCTGGTCCCCAGCTTCTTTTTTTGTCTTAATTTGTTATGTGATGAGGCAGGTGCCCGTTTTGATCTGACTGCATGCTGTTGGCGTTTCTGTTCCTGCTCATGGTTAGATTATCCTACCAGAACTTGGTCCGCCTCTGCCCTGGCTCGATCCTTTGGTCCCGTCTTTCTCAGAGGCCCCTTCCTCCTCTCCCTCTGTGGAAGTTGGTCAGTCACTGACTCCCAGTGCTGGGTGGGCTTGGTCCAAGCCCTGGGCTGTGAAGGAGGCAGGCACTGTGGGAGAGGGTGAGGGGCAGTGACATACAGCATGCTGGCTCTGGCCAGGTCTTCTCAGGGCAAAGTCCAGGAGGCTGAGAAATCAAATCAGATTCCAGCTGAGGATGCAGCCTTTATAATGGGCCAGATGGCTGTGTGCTAACTTAATTAGCTAAATGGCCCTGGGGAAGGAGGAAGATTGATGTGCAGTGAGGCGACAGTAAGCGAATCCCGCTGGCTGGGGCCCAGCATGCCCCGTGCTTTCCAGTCCGTCTGACACCAAGGTTTCCCCTGGCCAGACCCCAGGAAGCCCAGATGCACACACCTAGGGGGGTCTTCTGACTGCAGCTGAACCTCAGACGCTTTTCTTTTTTGGTTTTGCTATAGCGCACACGCAATAGCCAGGGAGCGATGGGAGAGAGAAAGAGAGAGAAAGTGAGGATGCACGCCCTGTGGGGAATGGCACGGTCCAGTCCCCTCTCTGTTCTTGGGATTTTGGGCACACATGGACATGTACCCGACATGTTTTTCAGGCCACCAGGTCTGGGAATCAAACTGCACAGTTGACCATGTAGGACCCAACCACACTAACCACCACACCACTGCCGGCCTAACTATAAACACTTTTAAAATGGCAGGCCATCCATGGGCAGAGGGTTAGGTATTTAAAGCAGGGAGTACAGCGTTTATGAGGATGTTTGAAATTGCCATGGCCATTAATTCAGACTTCCCCATCCCTTCCCTGACAGGGAGTGGAGAATGGTTTTATAGAATTCGTTTTTCTCTAACGGAGAAAGGCAGCATCTGCACAAGGGCCATCCTGGTTTCTCATCTAGCTCAAGGAGCTGTTAAGCCTGCATGGCACCCAGGGGAGTGGTGTTTGGGGATGTCTGGTGGAGGGCTGTGGAAGTCAATGGTTGCTTCTGCTTTCCTTGCAGTAGTCACCAAAGATGGCGTCTATGTCCTTGACCTAGCAGCCAAGGTGGATGCCACAGCCGACTACATCTGCAAAGTGAAGTGGGGTGATATTGAGTTTCCGCCCCCCTTCGGACGGGAGGCATATCCCGAGGTAAGGCTGGTTTGGAGAGGAGATGGAGGGCGGTGGGGGTGGGGTGGGGATGACGAATCCCAGAGGAGCATTTGGCCCCCCTTGTGGACTCTATATCTGGCAGAGAAAGGAAGGCCGAGAACCGTTTAATTTTCTTAAAACCCCAGTGGGGTGGGGGGGGTTAGAGTCAGCCAAGCCTCTGAATGCTGGCCAGAAATCCTTTTAGTCCTCTCTCTCAATCAACCTCCTGGGCTCTTAACTTGATTTGTTTTTCGATAATTCTGGGTGGCTCCCCCTAATCCTGTCGGGAAGGTAGTCAGGGAAGCCACTCGCTGAGAATTTTAATTACTTCTTCCCACCCCGTCTTCTGAGAAGTCCTTACAGCAGGATCAGGCCAAGGGAGAGAGCTGCGGAGGCTTGAGGGCAGGATGAGCTGGGCCTGCGGATGCAGCAGGGGCATGGTGGAGCAAGGACCTAGTGAGGCCTAGGACTCGGGCAGAGGGCCAAAGATGCGTAGGCAGAGGAAGGCGTTGGGAAGTTTGTCCCCAGGCAATGACTGTGGCTGTGGGTGGTTTTGGTACTTGAAGACACCGTTGTGTTCTTTCCGGATGTGGGGCTGCACAGTCCCTTCTCCCACACCCCGTTGAAGGGATTGAGTGCCTTGTCCCTCCAGCGAAAGAGAAGGGGGCCTGGGATCTGCGAAGGGGGTGCCTCAAGGGCCTACCTGTTGCCTTCTGATCCCTAGGAAGCATACATTGCGGATCTGGATGCCAAAAGTGGGGCCAGCCTGAAGCTGACTTTGCTGAACCCCAAGGGGAGGATTTGGACCATGGTGGCTGGGGGTGGCGCCTCTGTCGTGTACAGGTGACTGAAGGGGGCTCTGGAGGGATGTGTGGGCTCCACGCAAAGGTACAAATATAGAAAATGAGCCGAAAGTGAAGGTCGCATGGCCCTTTCCCACCCTCTTCAGGCCAAGTCATCGGGCTGTCCGTCCTTCCGGGTGGTGTAGCATCAGTGTAGATAACTAGACTTTTTTTTTTTACATAAAAATTTTTTAGTTTATTAATCCTCTCATGAAAAATCCGCACTTGGGACCAGCAGTTAGCGTAATGGCTATGTCGCTGGACTCCCACGTAGTCGACCGCAGTTCGAGTCCCGGACCCGGCGGCTTAAACTCACGCCGGGCGCGTGTGCGTGCGTGCCCAAGATCCCAAGAGGAGAATGGAGGAGAAGGGATTGCGGCGTGGCCATCCCCCCTGGGGGGTGATTTCCTGCTTTCTATCTCTCTGTCTCTCTCTGTCTGTCTGGCGAGCGCACGCGCCCTATAGCAAAAACCTCTCAAAAAAAAAAAAAAAAAAAAAATACGCACAATCACCGCAGATAGTCATTGCAGAATCTTTACTCCTTCGACTTTTTGCCAGCACCAACATTAGCCTTTGCAGTCCCCCTGACTTTCTTCATTCTGTTCTTGCGTTCCTTTTGTTGTTTTCTTGACGTCTTTTTCTTCTCATAAAGGCTGTGTCTTGCAAGTCTATGTTTGGGTTCATTTTTCTTCGCATAGTCCAAAGAATCGTAAATCATGCCAAAGCCAGTTGTCTTGCCACCACCAAAATGGGTTCTGAACCCAAACACAAAGATGACATCTGGTGTGGTCTTGTACATCTTTGCTAGTTTTTCCCGAATTTCTGTCTTAGGTACTGT
The DNA here is from genome assembly GCA_026018925.1 of Tupaia tana. NCBI lineage: Eukaryota > Metazoa > Chordata > Mammalia > Scandentia > Tupaiidae > Tupaia > Tupaia tana. The sequence continues at coordinate 48,591,964 of JAKSZU010000011.1, read as the reverse complement.
TGCCTTCCCGGGGTGAAGGACATCAATGACCATTTGTTTCCTCTGAAGTAGTCGGTTGGTCATGAATTTCCTGGTTCGGATAGTTACTGTGTCATTCATGATGGCGGTATATCCTCAAGCAGCCAGGGACGAAAAGAGCGATAACTAGACTTTTTTACTCTGTAGAAATGTTGGGATCATGTACTACACCTGTCACACGAACTAGCAGGTTTTTCACGGCTTGTTTCAGCTGTGTAACCTGCCACGTCCCCTTCCATAGTGGGCTGCCACCCTCCCGTCTGGCTGCAACCCAATTTTCTCTAATGGCAACCTGCTCAGGACTCTTATTTTGTGTGGCTTTCCTTGTCTCTGTGCTGGGAGGTGCTCAGTGTTTATTTTGGCTGCCGTTGTCTGTCTAGGCCTCCCAATGCCCCGGGACAGGCCAAGTGCACTGGCCAGAGTCTGATGCAACACAGTGAATCTTCGAGTGAGGCTTGGAGGGGTTGAGGGCAGCAGGTCCAAAGGACTGCTTCTGTGGGCGGACTTCAGTGTTCGAGGGGACCTGCCTGTCCTTCAGGGCACCAGGCTGCCACCCTCTGCCACGAGAGTTGGAGCCAGCACTGACGTGTGTCTCCCTGGCAGTGATACCATCTGCGATCTCGGCGGTGTCAACGAACTGGCAAATTATGGGGAATACTCGGGTGCCCCCAGTGAACAGCAGACCTATGACTACGCCAAGACGATCCTCTCCCTCATGACCCGAGAGAAACACCCAGATGGTGAGATGTGCACGCACACACACCCTTCCCCCAGGGGGCCCAGAGTGCTGCCGTGGGGACAGCTTTGTACGAGGAGTCCCCAAGGCGTTGGTCCTGGTCCTTTACCACTCGGGGCTAGTCATTTAACTTCCAGATCTTGGTTTCCCTGACTGCACAAGGGGCATCTCTCAGAGGGCAGGGTGTGCAGAGGGCTCTGAGAGGGCAAGGAGGTGTAAGGGAGGAGGAGGGGGTGGCAGTGTGCTTTTGCTCCTACTGCCATAAACTCAGCTCCTAGTGACCCTCCTGTATGTCACCTGGGTTATGTGATTCCTAGCATCCCTTTACCACCTGCCCCGTGTCATGGGGCTACACATACTAGTTTCCCTTCCCATGAGCCAGAGAGATTCCTCCCAGAAGTATCCAGAGCTGGATTTCTGGTTTTTTAAGAGAGATTTTTGCTATCGGGTACATATGCGCGCCAGAGAGACAACCTGAGAGAGCACACGCCCCTCCCCAGGGGGGATAGCCACACCGCAGTCCCTTCTCCATCCTCCTCTCGGGATTTGGGGCACGCACACATGTGCTCGGCGTGAGTTTTGAGCGACTGGGCCTGTGGTTGACTAAGGGGAGTGCAGTGATGTAACCATTATGCCATCTTCTGGCCCCCTGAGCTGGATTCCGAATGCCAACTAAGAATGATGTGGAATCCAGAAGGTTCGATTGACCACTGTCCGGTGGTGTAGCTAATGGACACTTGAGCTGACAAGACTGGGTGGACGGACATCAGGAGACACCATCAGGAGGCTCTGCCCACTCCCTGATAGACCCTAGCAAATGGTAGCCCTTTTTCTGGGGAGAGAGAACTCCCTCAAAAGACTTCCGGGGAGATGCTCAAGTTTACTTCACCTGTTTATTGACTCGTCTCTTACTCCAAACCTAGGCAAGATCCTCATCATCGGGGGCAGCATTGCAAACTTCACCAATGTGGCCGCCACCTTTAAGGTAACCAGCCACAGCAGTGGGGCAGGTTCTGGGGAAACTGGGCTTGGGGAAAGCAGGGAAGAGGTCTTGAAAGCAAGTTTCTGCCAGAATCAGCTTCCCCAGAGGAGTTACCAGTGCAGGTAGGGCTCTTGCCTCAGGGTCTCACTGGAGGAGCAGGAGACGCTGGAGTAGGAGGTGTTGTCTATGGGCTGAGTGCTGTGGGCCTGCAGCTAACCTGCTAGACCAGCATTTTCCCATCTGAAGCATGGGGAGGAGAGTGCTCTCCCCTCACTCCCCAGTTCTTAGAGAATTGGCTCCATTGATCCTCATTTTCAATGCTCTGTTCAAGACCCTGGGTTTTCTGTGATTCCTGGTCTTCTTTTATCTCTCAGTCATCAGTCACTTCTCCATAAAATGGGGATGGAGGAAGTGTTTTGTTCACTCGGGGCTTTCGCGTTTCCAGCCTGAGTTCTGTGCAAGGGTCAGGCCCATTTGCATGTGCTTTAAAAAAAATGCAATAAGAATGCCTGGATAAGACGAGAGAGACCAGTTAAGTCCTACTGGTGTTGGAAGCCTGGTGCAATAGTGCATTGAGGGGAGTCACTCCCCGGTACCCCCACATTTCCACCTCAGCAGCATTATAGGTGATCGTCCTAGGCCGTTGGGTTGCTTCTGCCTAGCCCAGCCAGCACGTGTACAATCCCTGACTGTTGGGACCTGCCGTGCATCGCGGCCCTTGTCTTAACACCTGGAGTGTTTGTTTATCGTGGTTATAAATAATTTGTGACTGCCTTTCAGTCACATCTCTTGTTCCTTTGGCTTCCAGGGCATCGTGAGAGCAATTCGTGATTACCAGGGCCCCCTGAAGGAGCACGAGGTCACAATCTTTGTTCGAAGAGGTGGCCCCAACTATCAGGAGGGCTTGCGGGTGATGGGAGAAGTTGGTAAGATGGGGGACCATTTCTCTCCCTCTGCCCAAGCGTCTGTGGCTTGGCCCTCTGGAGTCCCAAAAGAGAGTTAGTCTGTGGGCTCTTCCGTGTTCTCGGTCCTGTTTTTGGATATGCAGCTTTCTTCTGCTCCCGCCCCAGCCCATCCCTCACCCCTGACTCCCACACACGGTGCCCGTCCTACATGTTAGGTCAGGTGGGAAGGCATTTCCGCCCAGCCGTGCACTTTAATGTTTTCAGAACACCTGCCTTGTGCCAGCACTGTGCTGGGCACTGGCGCCACAGCCAGAAACGGGACAGCAGCTGTAGCAGCTGTCCCACTGTCCCTCATCCCTCACTCTAGCCCACCAGTGCTCCAGATCTCACTTCCTGCCACTCCATTCCCCTCAGCCCCCCAGTGCTGCTGGGGGCCAGGCCCTGAGTACAGCAGTGAATGCCAGATGAATGATGCTGTCACAATTAGAATGTTAAACAAGTGAACAGTGAAATGAGGAAGACGCTGTCAGCTGGGGATCCATGCAGGAAGAGGGGGACGGTGGTGTTGGGGAGAGTCAGGGAAGACCCCTCCCGGGAAACTGCACTTGGGCTGCGCGGAGTGAGAAGAGCGCTCCCTACGTGAAGATTGGGCTGGAGGATTAAGTGCCGATGTGTAGGAACAGACAGGCCTGCAGCCCGGTGTGTAGACATGGCAGTGCGGGCTGCAGGGCATTGGAGAGCCAGCGTCTAGGTTGCCAGACACTAGTAGTGCTTTTGGTCACTGGAAGCCTGCCAGTGAAGCTAATCCTTGTTCTTTTTTAAAAAGAATTATTTATTGCTTGTTATTTTAAACATTTTCTATAGGGTAGACATGCTCACCAGAGACAGAGCGAGCGAGCGAGAGTGAGAAAGCAAACCGCCAGGTCTAGAACTCCAACTGCAGTCAGCCCTGTGAGAGTCCAGTGCCTTAATCACGCCACCTGCTGGCCCCTTCCTTGCTCTTCTTGCCAGTGAGTGGGCTTTAGAAAGGTTTGCTACATGGTGAAATTAGGACCACAGAGTTGTCCTGTATAAATGGAGCTGTACCAGAAGTGCTGGACACTGAATGAGGCGGGAAGGGTGCCTTTGCTGTGTCACACGGACTCAGCACTTCTTTAGAGATTTGAGCAACGGGTTTTTCTCTCCTTCACAGGCAAGACCACTGGGATCCCCATCCACGTCTTTGGCACAGAGACTCACATGACAGCCATTGTGGGCATGGCCCTCGGTCACCGGCCCATCCCCAACCAGCCACCCACTGCAGCTCACACTGCCAACTTCCTTCTCAATGCCAGTGGGAGCACGTCGGTAGGTGCCAGCCTTCCTTAACAGAAGGAGCTATGTCTTTTCTGTCCCCGCCCCGCAATCCAGGACACTGTGCCCTCTCTGCCATTCAGGGGCAGTATGGTGGGGGAGTTTGGTTGCTTTCTAGGTCTCTGCCAGTTGTTTTTCTTTTCCCATCAAGATTGTATAATGGGGACCAGCAGTTAGCGTAATGGCTATGTCGCTGGACTCCCACGTAGTCGACCGCGGCTCGAGTCCCGGACCCGGCGGCTTAAACTCACGCCGGGCACGTGTGCGTGCGTGCCCAAGATCCCAAGAGGAGAATGGAGGAGAAGGGATTGCGGCGTGGCCATCTCCCCTGGGGGGTGATTTCCTGCTCTCTGTCTCTCTCTGTCTGTCTGGTGAGCGCACGCGCCCTATAGCAATAAACCTCTCCAAAAAAAAAGAAAAAAAAAAAAAAAAAAAAAAGATTGTATAATGGACGGGACCAGCAGTTAGCGTAATGGCTATGTTGCTGGACTCCCATGTAGTTGACCATGGTTCATGTCCCGGACCCAGTGGCTTAAACTCACGCCGGGCGCGTGTGCGTGCCCAAGATCCCGAGAGGAGAATGGAGGAGAAGGTATTGTGGCGTGGCCATCCCCCCTGGGGGGTGATTTCTCGCTTTCTGTCTCTGTCTCTGTCTGTCCTGCAAGCGCACATGCCCTATAGCAAAAACCTCCCAACCAAAAAAAAAAAAAGATTGTATCATGGAAAGACTAAGGGTTTTTTTATTTAAAGAGATTTTTGCTATAGGGTGCATGTGCTTGCTGGAGAGATAGAGAGACAGAAAGTGAGAAATCACCCCTCGGGAGGATGGCCACGCTGCACTCCCTTCTCCTCTATTCCTCACTTGGAATTTTGGGCACACACCTGCCCTGTGTGAGTTTTTTTTTTTTTTTTTTTGGAGAGGTTTTTGCTATAGGATGCGTGTGCTTGCCAGAAAGACCAAGAGACAGAAAGCAAGAAATCACCCCTGCAATCCATTCTCCTCTCGGGATCTTGAGCACACATGCACACGTGCCCGGTTTAAGCCACCAAGTCCAGGACTCGAACCACGGTCAACTACATGGGAGTCCAGCGACATAGCCATTAGGCTAACTGCTGTTCCCGCCCTCTGTGAGTTTTAAGCCTCTGGGTCTGAGGCTCGAACCATGGTTGACTGGGAGTCCAGCGATACAACCATTACGTTGTCTGCTGGTCCCAAGACCAAGGGATTTTGAGTCAGACCTACATTCAAGTTCTGACTCTTCTTGTTCAGGGAGGGACCTTGGCAGGTATTGTGCCCCCTCAGAGCTCAGTTCGCTCATCCGTAACATCGATGATGTTAATTTCTAGCTCTAAGGATTGTCACAATAGTACTTTTGGAAGCAGCTTATAAGGAGCAATGCTGTAGGTAATCTGTTGTTACCTGACTTTAAGAAAAAAAAAAAAGTATTTATCTGTTTATTTGTGATTTTCAAGCTGCTGGGTCTGGGACTCAAACTGTGGTCAGCCATGTGGGAATCCAGCACATTAACCCCTATGACACTTGCTGGCCTCATTACCTGACTCTTTAGGACCTTAAGAACCAATGACTTTTCTCCCCAGCTATTATCTCTAATTCTTTTTTTTTTTAACATGTATTTATTTTTAATTTTATTTATTATTATTCTTTGATTTCTCAATAGAGAGAGAGAGACAGAAAGAAAGGGAGAGTGAGAAAGCAAGCTGTCAGGTTTGGGACTTGAACCTTGGTCGGCCATGTGGGAGTCCAGCACCTCAACCATCACGCCACCTGCTGGCCCACTACCTATAACTCTTACCTCTTCTCTCCTTGTCCCACCCCAGACTCCAGCCCCAAGCCGGACAGCATCTTTTTCTGAGTCCAGGGCAGATGAGGTGGCACCCGCAAAGAAGGCCAAGCCTGCCATGCCACAAGGTAACTCCCAGGTTACAGGAACGTCGCAGGGATGGCCCCTCGGTGACCTCTCTGTCCCTCTTCCCTTTCTTAGTTATGCCCACTCTGGTAGAGGCAAATGGAAAAACGGTTGGGCTTTGCTGTGGGAGTGGGCTTGGGGTGGAGGTAGGGATGGGACGTGAGGATGAGATGACGTGAGGCTGAGATGACGTGAGCCTCTCCGTGGACTCTCCTGAGGCCGAGGGCCCACGCTGTGCCCACGTCACCTCCCTCACCTCCCTCCCTCTTCTCTTCTCCCTTCAGTCTTGCCGTGGGGGTGGATGAGCTGGGCAGGGAGACTGCAAAGGACACAGGGCTACAGAAATGCTGGGATGTGGAGTCCTGGCAGAGTGACCCCTGTCCTTGCCTTCTAGCCCACCTGTACTTCAGCTCACTGGTTCCTCCAGCCTCCGATTCATCAGATAGCATTGGCTGCCACTGGTTGATGTGCACCCTCATCCTGCTTACGACATTTTGGGAATTAGGGACTCTGGCTCCAGGGACTCAAGATCAGGCCACTGTCCTGCAGTCCCCAAAACAGCAGCTTTGTCCACAGCATAGAATGACAGGCCAACCCTTTACTGGTCTAGCCATCTCACTGCTTCATGGGGACAAGGAGAGATTGGCCTTCAGAGGGTGGGACCGAGCTAGCTGGAGAGCCCAGGTGGGAGCTAAGGGCCCAGCCTTCCCTCCAGAGTGCCTGAGCGGGACCTTGATGCCTGCACACTGCTGGCCCTTTGTCCTCCTCCTGCTTCTCTGCCCTTTGCCATTTCTTGCTTTTGTTCTGCCAATCCATTGCTGCTTTCCGCTCCTCGATCGGCCTTACTCTTCCTCTGCTCTGTGGAATAGGCAGACGACGCGAGCGTCAGCCCTGAGGCTCTTCCAGGGGCCTCCCCTGTCCCCACCCTCTCCCTGCTAAGCCTCCAGCCAGCAGCAGGTCACTCAGTTGCCTTGGTCATTTTCTTTGACAGATTCAGTCCCAAGTCCAAGATCCCTGCAAGGTAGGATGCCCCAGCTCACCCCAGCCTCGCGTGTGGCTTTGTTAGCCAGTTCCAGTTCTCCCGTGTGCTTTGTTTCCCCTCCCTGGTGGGTTGCTGTGTCGTCTGGTACATTCTCTGTCCCTGCCTTGGTGTGGCCTGCCCCAGCCCTAGTCTCTGCCCTTCCTCCCCTCCTACCCCTGCTCAGTACACACCACCAGTCTCCTCGCTGTGTGGCTGGCTCTGGCTCAGCCTGGGAGCGGGCAGAGACTGCAGAAGGAGCTAAAGCTAGGCCCACAGCCCTGGAGAGGGGAGTGGTGTTGGGGGAGGGCCCCCTGCCCAGGAAGGAGAGGACCATCAAACTGAAAGGGGCGTAGCAGAGAGCAGCAGGCAGCTGCAGGTGTGCTGGAGGAGCTCCTGACCCCCAGGCTCTCACCGACTGCTCATGGTGTCATTGCGTCCTTATTTCCCTGCCTCGGCTTCATCACTGCTAACTCCATCTCAGTGCGCCTACTACCTGGGGCAAATTTAGGTTTCTCTGTTTTTTTTTTTTTTTTTTCTAGAGAGACTTTTGCTATAGGGCACATGTGCTCGGCCAAAGAGACAGAAAGTGAGAAATCATCCGCCCCAGCGGGGACGGCCGTGCTGCAATCTCTTCTTCTCCATTCTCTTCTTGGGATTTTGGGCATTCACATACACAAGCCTGGTGTGAGTTTTAAGCTGCCAGCCCTGGGACTTGAACCTTGGTCAACTATTTGGGAGTCCAGTGATGTCATCATTACACCATCTGCTGGTCCCTTCTCTGGGGTTTTGATGAAAGAACAAGTCAGACAGAAGGAGAGTGCCCAGAACTGTGAAGGAGTGCAATGTTTATAGATTGGAAGGATTCTGGGCTTTGACTGGTATATGAGGTCACGCTTCACAGTGGACATTTTCTGTGCATGCACATACACATGCATGTATGAACACACACAGTGTTCACTCATGACCCACGTGTTAAAAAAAAAGGCATCATTTAATTTTCTGACATTCATCATAACTGGGAGCAGAGGAGCCTTCTGAGTTGCGTGACCCCTTGCTAAGGGGAGTGGATGGAGTCACTGGGCAAGGTCGCGGATGGATATCCTGCTAGAAAGGCAGGAGTGCAGGCTCTGGCCATCTGCCTTTCATTCTGACATTTTCTGCTTCTGCCAAGTCTTTGTTACCCAGAAGTCTGAGCCCCGGGCAGAAAGAACAGGGCAGACTCCAGTTGTCCACCCACAGGGCTGCTCTCGCTCACTGTGCTGTGCTAAGTGGGAGAGGAAAAAGGAGGGTGATTGGGGAGGGGAGCAGATCTTGTCTGAGAAGGAGCCTGGCTCACCCCCAGAGCACAGGCTGTCCCTGCTGCTGGCGGGCTGAGGGTCGCCCCATGGGCCACTGATGGAGGAGGTGGGCGCTCTGCCCTTCCGTGTGGGCGGTGCTGGTGGGTTTGCAGACATGCTGGGCTTCCTCCTGGTTTCTGTCACCTCTTTTGTGTGCACATGATACACTCTGACTTGGTGTGTGCCCCCCCCCAACAGCGAGTGGCAGAGTTGCTACGACTTACTCCTAACTCGGTTACACTGTGAGGCTGCATCTTACGTTATCGCATACTTCTGGCTTTGATGCTAGATGACCTAGAACTTCTGTCGTGGCTTCTGGGGACTAAGTGCGAGAACTGGATTAGGTGGCTTCCCTTTCTGTGATTGGGAAGAGAGAGATGGGTCCAGGCTACAGTCACTCCCAGGTCTCTGCAGCATCAGGAGACTTCTGTCCTGGGACGCTTATGGCCATGATGGAAGGGGCTGGCCTGTGCGAGGATTTAATCAGGCCTTGCCCTTGGTCAGCCAAGCCCATGCTATTACAGTAGGTTCATCAATGCCAGATGGGTGGGGTGCATTCTCCCTGGGGGAGCTCAGAAGCTCCCTGGAGGGTTGTCCTCCACCTGGACTTGCACAGAGCGGGGAGGAGGCAGCTGCCCGCAGGCTGCTCAAGACTCCTTACCCTTTGGGCTGAGGCTGCACTTCTGTCTGCTGGTTTTGTTTCCTTGTTTGGCCCCTCACCCCTTTCCTGCCCCCTGGGAAGTTTGTCCACCAGCAGAGAGAACCTGTGAAGGAAGGGTGGGTGGGACAGCAGGAAGACAGGTGGGGGCCTTTGCTGCCATCTCATTGTTTCCGCCTTGGGCCAGAGCCCTGCCTGCAGCTTCAGTTGGAGATGAGAAAGCCTTGTCACCAGGCCTGGCAGCAGCCGACCTGAAATTCATGCAGATTCAAACCCTGACCAGAGTGGGTTTAGGGTAATAAGTATCACTGGAGACTTATTTAAAGTCCCAAGAACACCAGGGAGGGAGGGGAAAAGGGGAAGGAAAAAATGGGTAATGCTTAATTTACAAAAAATGAGACGCTATTTGCTGATGATAATGAATATAGTAATAGCCTTGTCTTGACCAACATGCATGGGTTTTGTGTTGGAAAAAGAAATGTATACTATAAAGACATGTGATAAAATGTAAATTTAAATAAATAAATAAATATTTCTTAAAAAATAAAGGAAAAAAACGGTACCTCCCGGGACTAGCAGTTGGCATAATGGCTATGTCGCTGGACTTCCATGTAGTTGACCACGGTTCGAATCCCAGACCCAGTGACTTAAACTCATGCCGGGCGCTTGTGCGTGCGTGCTCAAGACCCCGAAAGGAGAATGGAGGAGAAGGGATTGTGGTGTGACCATCTCCCCTGGGGAGTGATTTCTCACTTTCTGTCTCTATCTCTCTCGGTCTTTCTGGCGAGCGCAAGTACCCTATAGCAAAAACCTCTTCAAAAAAATAAATAAATAAAAAACATTTTTAAAAAGGTACCTTCCATGAGGCATACAAAAAAAAAATAAAGTCCTAAGAATGTCAAAATTGGGAAGGCTTAGTATACCTCTTTTTCATTTTAATGACATTCAACATAATGTGTCATGGCTCATTTGCATACACGCTGGTTGTACACCTTTCTTGTGAAATTAAGTAGGTCCTATAAGAAGCCCCCCACCGGTCCCCCGGTGCCCTCAACTGTGAGACTCTTATCTCTGCTCATTGCTGAGCTGTTTACTGCCAGGCTGGTCCTCTGAGTTCTTTTTGCTCTCTCTGCTGCCTCCTTCCAGAAAAATCAAGGCACCTCCTTCCCGAGTTCTCTGTCTTCTTGATGTTCCTTTGTGGTTTTGATGAGCCACCATCCTGGACTTGGGGCATGGAGGGGTCTGGCAGGCAGCCACTGCCCCTGCGGGTCTCCCATGGGGGAGTGTATTCTGGGTGCACTCGCTGTATCTTTGCCCACCAGGGAAGAGCGCCACCCTCTTCAGCCGCCATACCAAGGCCATCGTGTGGGGCATGCAGACCCGGGCCGTGCAGGGCATGCTGGACTTTGACTACGTCTGCTCCCGAGATGAACCCTCGGTGGCCGCCATGGTCTACCCTTTCACGTGAGTCCCCTGGAAACAGCCTACAAGTAGGACTTCCTCATCTAAACTCCTTCCTCTGCTCAGGCAAAGCTGGGGTAGTCTGCTTGCTTGTCCCCTCTGCAGGGAAGGTCTGCCCGTCTCAGAGACTGGGCCAGTTCATATTCCTTGGAGTCCTTTCCTCTTAGATAGACATTCTCTGAGTGCGGAGGCTGGGCCTTTTCCACCTTCTAGGTGTAGTTCCTCCCTTGAGCTTCCCCTTCCCCAGTCCTGACAGGTGGAGGGGGTCCTAACCCTTCCTCTGCCTTTTCACAGTGGGGATCACAAGCAGAAGTTTTACTGGGGACACAAGGAGATCCTTCTGCCCGTTTTCAAGAACATGGCTGATGCCATGAGGAAGCACCCCGAAGTGGATGTGCTCATCAATTTTGCCTCTCTCCGCTCCGCCTACGACAGCACCATGGAGACCATGAATTATGCACAGGTAGCTCCTGGGGACGGAGGGGACGAAAGGCTCCTGAATGGTGTCCACAGTCACTGCCACCTAGGACAAAGGACTTGGGATTCAGGGGAGCCGGTGGTTTGGGTAAAAGTGGTTGGAGATAGGTCCTGGGTCAGGTTAGTGACAGAGGGCAGGTCACTTACCTGGGTTTGTAGAATCCATTCAGGCTCATCTCCACCACATCCTCTGATAAGTAAAAAGAAGAATGAATACTCCAGGTCCCATTTCCCATAAGCAGGACTGCTGAGGTTCCAGTATATCCTTGTCCACTCCCTTGTCTGATTTGAACAAGACAAATAATATTGTGCGTAACAATCTGCTTTCTTCAGTTACTTTTTCCACATCAGTATTTGTTAGTAACATTATTTTCGCTTTTTTAGGTCTTATGAGCATTTTGGGTTAACATTTGCATATATCCCGCATTATCTTCCATAGTGTAAATCTTGAGAAGTCAAACTACTGCATCAGTATGTGCAGATCTGAAAGGCTTTGATCCATCTTGCCCTCCAAAAAGCTGTGCTGATGTCAACTCCCTTTAGTAGTTTGAATTCCTGATTCCTTTTCCCTTTGCCAACACTGAGTGCTAGCCAAATTCATAGGGCATTCGATTTAATTTGCATATCTTTGATTATTAACTAAGATGCTTTTTTAAAAATTCAAATACAATTGTACATATTTATGGAATAAAGGTTTTTTTTAATTTCATGAATATAATGGGTAATGATTGAATCAGGGCAATTTGCATATCCATTATCTCAAACATTTATCATTACTTTATGTGAGGATATTCAAAATCCTCAATTTTAGCTATCCTAAAATGTACAATAATTTTATTAACTACAGTTCCATACTGTGTTATAAAACACTAGAATATATTTGGTCCTCTTATCTATGATTGTGTGTTCTTCTATCAACCGCTGTAAGATGAACTTTTAAAAACTGATTGGCCGGGACCAGCAGTTAGCATAATGGCTATGTCACTGAACTCCCATGTAGTTGACCACAGTTCGAGTCCCGGATCCGGTGGCTTAAACTCATGCCGGGCGCGTGTGTGTGCATGCCCAAGATCTCGAGAGGAGAATGGAGGAGAAGGGATTACAGTGTGGTCATGCCCCCTGGGGGGGGGGTGATATCTCGCTTTTTGTCTCTCTGTCTCTCTCTGTCTATCTGGTGAGCACACGCACCCTGTAGCAAAAAAAAAAAAAAAAAAAAAACAAAAACAAAAAAAAAAACAAAGAAAAAACACCTGGTTGGCCATTGTATTTATGACTTGGCTATTTTTCTATTGAGATGATTCTTATTTTGGTTATTGATTTGTAAAGCACTTTGTAGATTAGAACACTGATTCTTTTGCTTAAAATTATTGCTTGATCCACACTGGCTTATTTTAGTATATGATGAAGAATGTGAAATTATTTTGATATCTAGATGAAATGAAAAAGAAAGTTCATCTACTAAAAATGAGCTTTTTTGCCATTTTTCAAAAAAATTGTTATTTTACTTTTTCATTTCAAAATTATTTATTAAATTTTATTTATTTATTTTTAAATTGAGAGAGACACAGAGAAAAATGAGTGAGAAAGAAGCTGCCAGGTCGGGACTCAAACTGCAGTCAGTCATGTGGGAGTCCAGCACCTTAACCACCTTGCCACCTGCCTATTTTACTTTCTTTTTTTTTTAAGAGAGAGATTTTTGCTATAGGCCACGTGTGCTCACTGGATGCACATGTGCCTGGCATGAGTTTTAAGCCAACAGTTCCGAGACTTGAACCACAGTCAACTACGTGGGAGTTCAACAATATAACCATTATGCCATGTTTTGGTCCCTAGTTTACTTTTTTTAATACAGGGTCTTTTGGCACCGTCCTGTCTCACTTAGCCTTGAAGCTGGGAGTACAGTTGTGTACCACACCTGCGAGTGTGTATACACTCAGCTCTTTGTTATGTTTTATTTATTTTTATTTATTTAGAAATTATTTTATTTAATTTTATTTATTTTTAATTTGACCAGAGAGAGACAGTGAGAGAGAGCAAGAGACATGGAAAGTGAGAAAGCAAACTACCAGGTCCAGGACTCGAACCATGGTTGGCCATGTGAGAGTCCAACTCCCTGCCGGCCCCAGTTATTTAGCATCTCCCAATGGGGCATGGTTACACCACAATCCCCTTTCCATTTCTCTGTCCTGTCAGGATTTTAAACATGTACACGCACACCTTTCTGGTCTGTTTTCCAGGCCATTGGGGCCAGATTCAAACTGGGATCAGCTATGTGGAATTCACCTCCCTTAACCACTAGGCGACTGGCCTCCACACTATTGGGGCTGTTTTTTTTTTTTTTTTTAAGAATTATTTTATTGGGGGCCAGCAGTTAACGTAATGGCTATGTCGCTGGTCTCCCACGTAGTCTACCGCGGTTTGAGTCCTGGGCCCGGTGGCTTAAACTCACGCCAGGCGTGTGTGTGTGCGTGCCCAAGATCCCAAGAGGAGAATGGAGGAGAGGGGATTGTGGTGTGGCCATCCCCCCTGCGGGGTGATTTCTCGCTTTCTGTCTCTCTGTCTCTGTCTGTCTGTCTGGCGAGCACACGCGCCCTATAGCAAAAAAAAAAAAAAAAAAAAAAAAAAAAACTCTCCAAAAAAAGGAAAAAAAAGGATTATTTTATTCAACTTTATTTATTTATTCATTTATTTATTTAAATTTTGACCAGAGAGGGACAGAGCGAGAGCGAGAGAGAGAGAGAGAGAGAGAGAGGAAACAAGCTGCCAGGTTCAGGACTTGAACTGAGGTCGGCCATTTGGGAGTCCAGCACCTTAACCACCTCGCCACCCATGGGACACAGCATCTTAGCATCACTTACCACCATGCCTGAGTAAAGCTGCTTTTTTAGTTTAGACCAGAGGTTGGTAAAATATAGCACAAGGTAGAACCTAACCGACCCTCCATTTCTGTAAATAAAGTTTTATTAAAAGACAGCCATGTGAGGCCAGCATGGTGGTGTGGTGGTTAAGGCACTGGACTCCCACGTGGCTGACCGTGGTTTAAGTCCCAGACCTGGTGGCTTCCTTTCTCACTTTCCCCTTCTCTGTTTCTCTCTGGTGAGCACACATGTCCTGCAGCACATTAAAAAATAGTAGTAATTAATAAAATTAAATAAATAATTCTTTGAGGAAAACAAAAAAGACAACCATGTTCTCAAATGGTGTCCATGGCTGTTACAACACTAAAAAAGCTACCACAGAGACCTCATGACCCAAAAACATTGAAATAGTATCCTGACCCTTTGTAAGAATTTGCTGGGCCCTGGTTTAGGGCCAGAGTGGTGATTCTTGGGTCTTTTCTGCCATCTCTATCCCATTGTGATTGAATGTGGAAGAAGCTGGTTTCTCTCCTACACGCGTCCCAGCCTGTGGGGACCTAGAGTCAAGACTCAGAGAGTACCTTGGAGAAAAGCTGCTTTGTAAGCAGGCACAGGGCAGGTAGGGAACAGGTGGACCTGAGTTTTTGGATGAGAAAAAATTTAGCAGCTTTAACTCTGGCAGGGTTTTGGAAACATCTGTTTCTACTCATTTACTGAGAATCATTGTGGTGTCAGCCAACGGGGATCTGTTTTAAGGGTCTATCTCTTTTCTTTTTGGGAGTGTGTTGGAGTGATCAGGGTAGAAACAGGCCTGTGAGAAGGGCCATTTGTTGTTAACATTGCGTTGTTCTTGATACCTGGAAAGTGGCGCCAAGCCTGGCAGGTGGACCCTTGAGGTGCTGCCTCCTTTCCCCATCTGAGAAGGGACTATTGTCTTCTAGATCCGGACCATTGCCATCATAGCCGAAGGAATCCCTGAGGCCCTCACGAGAAAGCTGATCAAGAAGGCCGACCAGAAGGGGGTGACCATCATCGGACCTGCCACTGTGAGCTTCTCCTGCAAAAAGAAAGCCTAGAAGTTCAGGAGCATAGGAAACTCACTTTCTGATCTTTCCCCCTCCTTGGTTAAAGGATCTTCTCCATGGTCCATGTCACCTTTACAGTTTCAAGGGGCTATAAGAAGTTGTAGGTTGGAACCAGCAGTTGGCGTAGTGGCTATGTCGCTGGGCTCCCATGTAGTCCACTGTGGTTCGAGTCCTGGACCCGGTGGCTTAAACTCATGCTGTGCGCATGTGCATGTATGCCCAAGATCCCAAGAGGAGAATGGAGGAGAAGGGATTGCCGCATGGCCATCCCTCCACAGGGTGATTTCTTGCTTTCTGTCTTTGTCTTTCTGGTGAGTGTATGTGCCCTATAGCAAAAATTTCTCAAAAAAAAAAAAAAAAAAAAGTTGTGGGTTTTGGCTTTAGTTTTTTGTTTTGTCTACCTTCTATAGCTATAGCATAGTTTAACTTGCCTTTAACTATAAACCAAAGAAGCTACCTGTGTAGATCAAAGTCTATGTGACAATGAGATTGTAACTATTTGTTGATTTCTTTTTTCTTAGTTGTTGCACTAAAAAACCAAGGATGTGATTTTTTTTTTTTTTTTTTTTTTTTTGCCAGAGGGTGGTTGTGAGAGAGAGCACGTGCACTCCCAGTGGGCTTGGTCACCCCCAATTCCATCTCCTCCATTCGGGACTTTGGGCACACCCACATATCTACCCATTGTGTTTTTTTTTTTTTTTTTTAGAATTATTTTATTTAACTTTTTAAAAAAAATTTATTATTATCATCATTATTGTTTTCCAGTTTGATCAGAGAGAGACAGAGAGAGGAAGTGAGAAAGCAAGCCACCAGGTCTGAGACTTGAACCGTGGTCGGCCATGTGGGAGTCCAGCGCCTTTAACCACCACGCCACTTGCCAGCCCCCCCATTGTGTTTTTCAGCCATCAGGGCTGGGATTTGAACTGCCATCAGCCATGTGGTATCCGGCTTCCTTAACTATAAGGCCATGGAGCTGGCTTGGCTGATTTTTGAACTGAGCAAAGCCCCTTTTGTGTCGAGGTGTAGTGAGGTGTAGGGAGGTGTAGGGACTTGAGCAGAGAAGAACAGCTGTGTTGTGCACCTCGCTGGGTGCTGAAGCTCCTCTGGAGCAGGGAGGTGACCTAACAGTACACCTACCTGAATCTGTAGCAGTTAGCCATTGCACAGACAGGCCCTTTTTCTTTCTGTGTAATGTCCCGAGAGAGAAGAGACGCTTCCTCAATAGGAGGCCCAGTAGGCATGCGTTAGTTCTCTTGCTTATTTCCCCCCCAGCCTGACCCGTGGCTTTGTGATTCCCCTGGGCCCTGGAGCCAACTAGGAAGGCACCTTCCTCCCTGACTGCTGTTTCTGCTCTTGTAGGTTGGAGGCATCAAGCCTGGGTGCTTTAAGATTGGGAACACGGGCGGGATGCTGGACAACATCCTGGCCTCCAAACTGTACCGCCCAGGCAGCGTGGCCTACGTCTCACGTTCCGGAGGCATGTCCAACGAGCTGAACAATATCATCTCTCGGACCACAGATGGCGTCTATGAGGGTGTGGCCATTGGCGGAGACAGGTGATCAGCTGGGCGGCCAAGGAGGAGCCTTCCACACAGGAGACAGGACACTGGGTCCTCCGGTCACTCTCTGCTGCCACCGTCTTGGCCTGTGGGAATGTTGCTCAAGCCCATAAAGTGGGGCATCTCTACTCTTGTCTCAGGATGGACTGAAGCATGAACTCGAAAAAGACAGGGAGCTGTGTGTTGAGTGTTTCAGGGCTTGAGGGAAGTCTGTTGTCTGAGATGTGACCATTGGGAGCAACAGAGGACAGCAGTTAGGAAGGCCAGTTCTGAAATGGGACCATACGGGGTCAGGTCCCAGTTTCTTTGTTCACAGTGGAGTGAGGAGCATCCTGGGCATCTTACTGTCCTAAGACCTCTGACATCTTTAAATATCAGATGGGCAAAATAAAAGCACCTCCATCTCATGGGGTCATTGGTTTTTGCCATAGGGCAGGCACCACCATGTCCTCATGGGGTCACTGGGAGAACTAAATAAGGTAGTTCAGGGCACCTTGTAAAATTCTTAGAAAACTGAAACTAAAATAACAGGTTTTTTTGGTGCAAAAATGTTGAAGTCCATTTACAGCTTCCTTATAACGTGTATCTCCTATGAACTTTTTAAAGATTCTTTGTATATATAAAGTGTTTAATATGAGGCCTGGCTCTTAGTAGGTGCTCAGAAAATATTAACTATAGTTAATAGTATTCTTGAGACCAGCAGTTGGCATAACAGCTGTGTCGCTGGACTTGCATGAGGTCGACTGCGGTTCAAGTCCCAGACCGAGTGGCTTAAACTCATGCTGGGCATGTGCGCGTGCATGCCCAAGAACCTGAGAGGAGAATGAAGGAGACAGGAGGGCTGAGGAAAGGAGGTCAAGGGTGCCTCTCTCATGCTCACACTCACAATTAAAATCATTTAAAAAAACACACATAAAGATTTGCAGAGAAATCTACTTAGCCTTAAGCAGTCCTTTTGCAAACTCACTTGACCATAGAAAATAGAAAATGTGTGGTGGTTAAGGTGCTAGATCTCATAGGGCCAACTCAGCGGTTTGAGTTCTGGACCCAGCAGCCTGAAAAACACACCATGCATGTGTACATGTGTATCCAAAATCCCGAGAGGAGAATGGAGAAGAAGGGATTGCAGTGTGGCCAATCCCTCTGTGGGGAGATGTCTCACTTTCTCTCTCTGTCTCTGATGAGCACAAAGGCACTATGACAAGAAAAAGAGAAAGAGAGGAAAATAGAAAAAATGTATAGAATTTCTAGCAACAATGCATCATGCTGGCATATAGCTTAGTAATAATATAGCTTAAAAAAAAAAAAAAAAAAGATGATCCCCCAGGGACCAGCAGATGGTGTAACGGTTACGTCAGTGGACTCCTATGTAGTTGACCTTGGTTCAAGTCCCAGACCCAGTGGTTTGGGACTGGGCGTGTGTGCACACATGTCCAAAATCCCAAGAAGAGAATGGAGGAGAAGGGATTGCCGCATGGCCATCCCTCCAGGGGGTGGTTTCTTGCTTTCTATCTCTCTGTCTCTGTCTCTCCAGTGAGTGCACATGCCCTATAGTAAAAAAAATCTCTCTTAAAAAAATAATAATAACCTTGGGACCAGCAGTTAACGTAATGGCTATGTCACTGGACTCCCATGTAGTCAACCGTGGTTCAAGTCCCGGACCCGGTGGCTTAAACTCATGCCAGGAGTGTGTGCGTGCATGCCCAAGATCCTGAGAGGAGATTGGAAGAGAAGGGATTGCTGTGTGGCCATCCCCCCTGAGGGGTGATTTCTCGCTTTTTGTCTCTCTGTCTCTCTCTGTCTTCCTAGCGAGTGTATGTGCCCTATAGCAAAAACCTCTCCAATAATAATAATAATAATAATAATAACAACCTCTCGAAACAAAGTGACTTTAAGCAAACAATAAATGGTTTCTGTGGGTCAGGATTCAGGCGAGGCTCAATTGGGCAGCTGGCTAGTGGGAGGAGGAGACATCCTGAAGGTGCAGTCAGATGTCAGTGGGGCCATGGTCAGCTGAAGGATTGCCTAGGCCAGAAGTCGCTCATTCACACGGCTGGCAGGTGGGTTCTTCACTTTGGCATCTCCGTGGGCTGGTTGAGTGTCCTGAGGATGTAGTGGTGTTTCCTTCAGGGGAAGAGATTTGGGAGAGAGCGCGGCGCATGCTCTTAGAACCTGACCTTAGAAGTGTGTCATGGAATCACTTCTGCCACATTTTGTTCATGGGAAGCTAAATATTCAGTCTGACTCTTGTTCAGGAAGGGAAGCACCAGGTCTCACTGTCTTTGAGGAAGGTGTTGATGTATTTTAGAAACACCATACTTGCAACTTTCCAGGCCATCTTCCAGCTGAGTAAACGTCTCAGGCTTGTTTTGTGCCCAGTCTCTTCCTCAGCAAGTTAAATAACGTCACTCCCTTCCCTTCTGTTCCACTTCCTACTTTCCCCTTCCCATCCCCCTCCATTATTCCTGGGGCACCTCTGGGATCTTTTTTCTTTTTATAATTTATTTATTTATTTTCATTTGACTAGAGAGGGACAGAATGAGAGAAAGTGAGAAAGCAAGCCGCTAGGTCTGGGACTCGAACCACAGTTGCCCATGTGGGAGTCCAGTGCCCCTAACCACCAAACCGCCTGCTGGCCCCTATCTCTGGACTCTTATTGGCCTTCCACACCCATAAAAAAAAAAAAAAAACAGCATGTCCCTGGTTTAAGTGCACTTCCACGCTCCGTCATGTACTTCTTCCCAGGCCGCCTCCCGATCCTGTGTGTCCTCCTTGCTCTCCACAGGTACCCCGGCTCAACGTTCATGGACCACGTGTTACGTTACCAGGACACTCCAGGGGTCAAGATGATTGTGGTTCTTGGAGAGGTGAGTCATTTTAAGGGGAAAGAGCAAATCCCTTTTTTATGATCATTAAAGTAATGTATGATCTCAGTTCTTAAAAGTCGAGCATTTTGGTTCTATGTAACTTGAAATGGTAATTCCTACCCCCAGGCAGCTCCTACCTTGTCTTTGTTAGCATTGCCGTGGGTGTTCCTGCAAAAGGAATTCTCCCCTGACAGTTAGTGCCAGTGGAGGAGAAGCTCTGTACTGGCTGTCTGTCATGGCCTCTACCTGGTGGGCAGGCGATGTAGAAAGAGAGAAGGGAAACGGCGTAAGAAAGTAAAGTGTGCTTTTTTAAGTTGGGAGAATCCTGTAATCACATCCTTCATGTGTGCCTCTGAGCAGGTCTGATCCTGAATCATGTTATAACCTGGGGCTTCCCTGAGAGATCCGCTCTTCCTTTTTCTTCACTCCCAGGCTGAACCTTCTAGGCTCAGATCGGAACTCCCTTCTTTACTCAGCCAAAGTCCACACCCGCTGTTTTCTTGCCGAGTTGCATCTCGGGTCACTTGATGACTTCAGGGTACTTTTCCTGCTGCAGTGCTAGTTCTGGAATGGCTGAGGTTGGGCTCTACTAACGTAGGGGTTTTGGTTTCCTGTTCCTTGGCAGATAGGGGGCACTGAGGAATACAAGATCTGCCGGGGCATCAAGGAGGGCCGCATCACCAAGCCCGTGGTCTGCTGGTGCATTGGGACCTGTGCCACCATGTTCTCCTCCGAGGTATGGCTAGGCCAAGTCCCTTCTGGGTGGAGTGGGAGAGCCAGAGTTGAACCCCATGGTCATCTGGTCACGCAGCTGTTCCTCCCATGAGCATGTATTACTTGCTTGGTTATTGCAGTGTCCAGCCAGGGCCTTGCTCTCTGGGAACTTAGGTCCAGTTGGAGTAGACAAACTCAATAGCTCAGCCAGGCCAGCACAAGGCGCCGAGGCCTGACTCCCAGTAAGGAGCAACTGCTGGCTGGAGCTGAGGTGGCTTCACTGAGAGGCTGATGTTTGTATCCTGGGTCATGGAAGGGAGGCTGGGGTGGGGGACAACATACCATTTAGCTCCCTTGGGGAGGGGCATGGTCATATGTTCTGTGTGGAGGGATGCTGGGGAAGAAGAAGAGGATTGTTCTTTTTTTTGGAGAGATTTTTGCTGTGGAGCGTGTGTGCTCGCCAGAAAGACAGTGAGAGACAGAGAGACAGAAAGTGAGAAATCACCCCCCGGGGGGATGGCCACGCCGCAATCCCTTCTCCTTCATTCTCCTCTCAGGATCTTGGGCACATGCCTGGTGTGAGTTTAAGCCACTGGATCCGGGACGCAAACCACGGTCAAGTACATGGGAGTCCAGTGACATAGCCATTACACCAACTGCTGGTCCCGAGGAGGATTCTTCTTGATGTGTTAAAATGACAGGATGTGTGGACCAGCTTGTGGTTAAGGAAGTCAGATCTCACATGTCTGACCACACAGTTCAAGTCTCAGACCTGGTGATTTGAAAAACACACTGCTGTATGTGTGTGCCCAAAATTTCAATAGCAGGGAGAAGAGGAGGAGGAGAGATTGCTACGTGACCATTTCCTGGGAGAGGGGTTGGGTGTTTCTCTCTCTCTCTCTTCCTGTTTCTCTCTCGTGGTGCATGTCCCCTCTGCTGTGTGTGGAAGTGCCTGGCAGCATGCACTAGGTGTTGAATGTAAACATGAGCTGAGCTTCAGAGCTCTCTTCTGTTGGGTATCATTTCCTACCCTCTATTTCCCACCTCCCTGACCACTGCCCTAAGGCAAGCTAATGTGGCTCAGTGTTAAGGCGATTCTGGAGCTATCAGGTGTTGTGTCCTGGCTCCATTCTGTATTAGCTGCGTGTCCTTGAGTAAGCGCCTGAACTTCTCTGTCCCTCAGTATCTTCATCTAAAATGGGAATTATCCATTTTACCTACTTACTTGAATGAAATGATTTGTGTGCAGTGGTTAGTACAGTGGTGGCTTATGATCAGTGCTGACATTCCCCAGGATCCTTTGTTCTCTTTCTTGAGAGATTAACAAGATAAAATTGCTCTCCTTTGCTCGCAGGTCCAATTCGGCCATGCTGGAGCTTGTGCCAATCAGGCTTCTGAAACCGCAGTAGCCAAGAACCAGGCTTTAAAGGAGGCAGGAGTGTTTGTGCCCCGGAGCTTTGACGAGCTTGGAGAACTCATCCAGTAAGTAGACCTTGAAGAAGATGCTGGCTCTCTGTCCCTTTCCACATCCCTCCTGAGGACAGTAGCCTCACCACCATCGGGGTGTCTGATATTCTTGGTCCCTCTTAGGCTTTTAGTGCAACTGTCTGGATGGTTCTCAGCTGTCTTCTCTGGGCTTTTGCTCTATTTTGTTTGGAGAAGCAGTAGATGCAAACCATTCAGGCTGCTGTTAAAACATGCTCTCTTTCTGAGCCTCCCTCCTTGGCTAGGAGTAGGTGGCCATGAATGCGAGATCGGCGTGGAAGGTTTAGAAAGTGTCACCTTTGACTGATGAGGAAGCTTTACATGTCTTACTGTCTCGTCCTGTTTCGACCTCTTAAACCTGCCTGAGCTGCTCCCTGGGGTCTTTCTTTGGTTTCGAGATCCCGCTTTCCATTTTAGAGACGGGGATAGGAAGTGGTGGGGAGGAGGGATAGTCCAGTGAAGTCTTGGCCAGGATTTGTTTTCCTGTAGTTCTCAGAATCCAGCTGGGAAGAATATCCACAGACAGAAAAGGGTTCAGAGCTGAGTAAACTCACAGTGTTTGGGTTAGCTGGAAGAGCGTTCTAGGATGGCTTATAGAAGCCCGGAGTAATATAGTCCCTGTGTGTCTTTTCTCCTGCCTCTCCCCCACCTCCCAGGTCTGTGTATGAAGATCTCGTGGCCAAAGGAGCCATCGTGCCTGCTCAGGAGGTGCCACCCCCAACAGTGCCCATGGACTATTCCTGGGCCAGGGTAGGTGTCTTGAATGCCCCTGGCAGTGTGGGCAAGGGAGATTTGTATGGGTAAGGTGGTTTGATTTGGCTTCAGTCCCCAGAAACCTAGCCTGCCACCTATTATTGTTAGAGCAGCCAAGTTCTCAGCCCTCCTTGCTCTAAACCATGCCCCTTCTGACTATCAAGCAAAACAGTTGCAGGCCCAAGAGGACCAGGGGCAGTGTGTGTCTCCATCCATGGTCTGACCTGGAAACAGAGGAGGCTGGGGACAGGTAGTGTCCCCTAGAGTTGTTTCGTACTTGCTGAAGGATCTCAGGGATAAAGAATTCACTGCCTAATTGTTCATAGATGAAGAGGTTCCCCTTAGAAAAATTTATGTGTGTGTGTGTAAATAAACACTTTTAGAAATCAATGCTTAAGGCCAGCTGGGTGACATGGTGGTTAGGATGGGTGGATCCCACATAGCTGACTACAGAGTTCAAGGCCTGGACCCAGTGGCTTATAAAACACAGTGGACACATTTGCATGTGTGCCCAAAATCCCAAGGGGAGAATGGAAGAGAAGGGGCGCGATGTGCTTCTCTCCCCGGTGAGCGCTTTCTCACTTTCTCTTTCTCTCGTATCCACTAGGGTGTCTTTTGCTCTTTCTCTGGTGTGTGTGCGTGCCCTCTGGGATTTTAAAAAAAGAGGGTAGGAAGAAGTAACCTTTCGATATGGAAAAATGGTCACCCTCATTTATGACAGAAGGAACCAAAATAAAAGCTTTGATACCAATTTTCCCCTATCAGGTCAGCCAAGATAAAGTATGATATGATAATATGTTGTGTTCGTATAGTGATAAGGAAACTGGTGGTCATTCATTGTTGGTAGGAGTGCAAGCTGGCGCAGCTTTTCTGAAAGGCGCTTGGGTGATATCAGTGAATTATGAGAAATCATCCCTTGGGATGGCCACACCACAACCCCTTTTCCTCCATTCTTCTCTTGGGATTTTGAGCACATGCACACACATGCCCAGTGTGTGTTTCAGGCCTCCAAATCCAGGACTCAAACTCTGGTTGGTCATGTGGGATCCAATACTTTAACCACTACGCCACCTGCAGACCTCAAACAACATTTTTTTTTAGTTAATAATGCTGGAGGTTGTCAGTGTGTAGTGGTTGTCTTGGTCTATTTTCTGTTGCTATAAAAGAATACCTGAGGGGGCTGGCAGGTGGCGTGGTGGCTAGAGGCACTGGACTCCCACATGACTGACCATGGTTCGTGTCCTGGACCTAGCAGCTTGCTTTCTTACTTTCCCTCTCTCTCACTCTTTCTCTCTCTGGACAAATTAAAATAAATAAATAAACACCCTCTGGCAAATAAAACATTGCACATTTTTCATAGCCTATGTATATACATGAAACTAGGGCAAGAAAGATCCATAAAGATGTCCAGTAAACTGACACTAAGGCAAAAGACCAAAATAGGGGTGAAGGTCAAAGAGGATATAACTGTCTGTTCTGCCTTAAATTTTTGAAAAGAAGAGTTTATTGATCTTACTTAAAAAGTAACATAAAAGCATTTTTAAAATTTCATTGGGGATAATTGAAGAAACTGAGTTGATAATATACCCCCATTATGTCCCAGCTTTGGAAATGGGAAATTTGAAAACTCAACCTCCTCCCCTGGGTAAAGGACTCATTGAAGGGATTCCCTATTTCTTTCTTTTTTATTTTTTTAAAACAGGTTTTTGCTATAAGGCATGCGTGCTCACTGGAGAGACACACAGAAAGCAAGAAATCACCCTCAGGGGGATAGCCATGCTGCAGTCCCTTCTCCTCCATTCTCCTCTTGGGATTTGGGGCAAACATGTACCCACACCAAGCTTGGGTTTTAAGCTGCTGGGTCCAGGACTCAAACCGCAGTTGACTACCTGGGAGTCCAGTAACATAACCATTAAGCCATATGTTGGTCTCAGGACCCCCCACTTCTATAGCTATCTAACACTTTGGTGGGAGGTGGCAGTTGTATCAAGGGAGTTCAAAAAGTTTGGAGGAAGGGAATTAAAATACAAATTTTATTTTGGTGCAAAATTTTAAAATCTATGTGTTTTTTTTGTGTGTGTGTGTTATTTATTTTTGCTACAGGGCATATGCACCCACAGAGGGGAGGATGCCCATACTGCAATCCATTCCCCTCTCTGGATTTTGGGCATGCACATACACATGCACCCGGCATGTTTTTCAAGCTGCCAATTCTGAGACTCAAACTGTGCAGTTGGCCATGTGGGATCCAGCCCTCTTAAATTCTCTGACATCTGCTGGCCCTGTATTTTTATAATATGCATTTTCCATGATCTTTTGAAGACCACTCATATAAGTGTAGAAATTTCCCTTTGGTTGCATTAGCTTGGTGACTTGGGCTGGTTACTCAGTCTCTCCAAACCTCCTTTTCTTTGTTATAACACCAGGAATGATTCTCCTTCGAGAGGTTAAAGTGAACCTATGGTTATAAACTGCTTAACGTACCACCCCGGGCAACCATCTCTCAGTAGGGAACAGCAACAGTGCTGATGTCGAGTGGCATGAATGTGAGTGCGCCTGTGTTCTGTGCCCTAAATGATGTAAAGGGGCTTTTCCATTTTTTCCTTGGGTGGAGTGTGAGAGCTGTTGCTTGGCCTCAGAGTTTAAGACATTCCTGGGACACTGGTTCTGAGAACACAATAGGGCAGTCCTAGAAAAACCTGGGAGTCACCACAGCCCTGCTTCCCTCTGCCCTGTCTGCTCAGGAGCTGGGTTTGATCCGCAAGCCTGCATCGTTCATGACCAGCATCTGTGACGAGCGAGGACAGGAGCTCATCTATGCAGGCATGCCCATCACGGAGGTCTTCAAGGAAGAAATGGGCATCGGCGGGGTTCTCGGCCTCCTCTGGTTCCAGAGAAGGTGAGGCACGGAGGGCAGAAGACGGCAGGGCCCAGTGGTCATAGTTCATGATTTTTCTCCTAAAGGAGTGGAGGGGGCAGGCGTGGGGACTGTGTCCCGCGTCAGACTGGATGGTAAGTCTAGAGACCAGAGGAAAAAGACACAGGCTTGCTCTGAGCCTTCCCAGGACAGAAAGGCCTGTCTAAACCAAGAGAAGCAGGAAGCAATGACCTACCTTATTGGTGGTCTTGAAACAGCCCCTTCCCCTTGGGGACTTTCTAAGGAAATGGGACAGTAAATGCAGACCTCTTGATAATGATAGGAATTGATGGCATGATGTGACATCTGGTAGCTTGAAGGCTGTGGTGGAGCTACTGAGTACACATTTGTGTCTCATCAGCCTGAATGTTAGAAAAACTTGATTTTGGGACCAGCAGTTAGCGTATGGCTATGTCACTGGACTCCTATGTAGTCGACCGCGGTTCGAGTCCCGGACCCGGTGGCTTAAACTCACGCCGGGCACGTGTGCGTCGTGCGTGCCCAAGATCCCGAGAGGAGAATGGAGGAGAAGGGATTGCGGTGTGGCCATCCTCCCTGGGGGGTGATTTCTTGCTTTCTATCTCTCTGTCTCTCTCTGTCTGTCTGGCGAGCGCACACGCCCTATAGCGAAAACCTCTCAAAAAAAAAAAAACAAAAAAATTTGATTTCCCCTACAGCTCCCAAGCTTAGCCATCCTCTGAGACTGAGAGCTGGGCAGGGGAGCCGGTCAGTGAGCATGCGATTGCCAGAGCACTGGGCAGAATGCCAGGGCGGAGCCTTCATTCACGTGTCTTCACCTGCAGAGAAACGGGTCTTGGTCCTGCTTTGGGTCTTGCTGGAAAAAGTTGACGGGTCATAACATGTGAGCAGGTTTCTCTGTGTCCACTCTTGTCTTCCCACATCCCCAGACTTTGGTCTTGATTGTTAGTTGGGAGGTGGAATTCAACACAGGAGGCCAGGGGCCTACTACACTGTGGAAGGGTGTGGGTCTCACCTGCTCTGTGGCACATGGAAAGGTAGCCACAAATACAGGTCAGGTGCTGTTGCAGCATCTCATGCTAAAAACTGCTGCCTGAAGAGATTTCAAACCTGTGTTTACTGACCCTATGAGGGTACTTCCAAAACTTGTGAGAAAATGAAATTAAAGTACAAGTCTACTTTGCTTGATACAAAACAATTTTTTGAAAGCCACGCATAGTTTGGGACCAGTAGTTAGTGTAATGGCTATGTCGCTGGACTCTCATGCAGTAAACCGCGGTTCGAGCCCCAGACCCGGTGGCTTAAACTCACGCAGGGTGCATGTGTGTGCATGCCCAAGATTCCGAGAGGAGAATGGAGGAGAAAGGATTGCGGCATGGCCATCCCCCCAGGGGGTGATTTCTCGCTTTCTATCCCTCTGTCTCTCTGTCTTTTTTGTTTGTTTGCTTGCTTGTTTGTTTGTTTTTTAAAAAGGAAAGCCATGCATAGTTTTTTTCATAATACACATTTCCACGAACTTTCTGAAGACCCTCTGTTTTTTTGTTTTTGTTTTTTGGAGAGGTTTTGCTATAGGGCACGTGTGCTCACCAGAAAGACAGAGAGAGACAGAGAGACAGAAAGCAAGAAATCACCCCCGGGGGGGCGGGGATGACCGCACTGCAATCTCTTCTCCTCCGTTCTCCTCTCGAGATCTTGGGCACGCATGCACACGCGCCCAGCGTGAGTTTAAGCCACTGGTTCCGGGAGTCGACCTGCAGTCGACTACATGGGAGTCCAGCGACATAGCCATTATGCCAACTGCTGGTCCCTTTCTTGGAATTTTGTGCACACATGCACGTGGAGTATTTTTCAAGCCACCGAGTCCAGGACTCAAACCATGCAGCTGGCCACGCGGGATCTGGATGCTTTAATCACCACACCACTGGCCAGCCTTCTAATTTATGCTTTTTTTTGGGGGGTCGGGGGAGAGGTTTTCGCTATAGGGCACGTGCTCTTGCCAGACAGACAGAGAGAGACATAGAGACAGAAAGCGAGAAATCACCCCCCCAAGGGGGATGGCCATGCCGCAGTCCCTTCTCCTCCGTTCTCCTCTCGGGATCTTGGGCACGCACGCACATGCGCCCGGCGTGAGTTCTAAGCCACCGGGTCCAGGACGCAAACCGCGTTCGACTACGTGGGAGTCCAGCGACATAGCCATTATGCTAACTGCTGGTTCCCCTAATTTATGCTTTGTATACACTTTTTTTTTTTTTAATTTACTGTGGGGCACATGTGCTTGCCTGAGAGAGAAAGAAAAACAAGACGGAGAAAACAAGAGTGGGAAAGCACGCCTTCACCTAGGAGAACGGCATGCCACAGTCTCATTTCCTCCACTTTCCTCTCGGAGATTGTACCTGGCATATTTTTGTAAGACTCCAGGTCTGGGACTTGAACCATTCAGTTGGCCGTGTGTGATCCGCTGCCTTAACCTCTACACCACCTGGCTGGTCCTGTATGTGTATGGATATATATGTGTGTGTGTGTGTGTATATATATATATATATATATATATATATATATATATATATATATCCATAGCCTAAAGTTACTTTTTTTTTTAAGAATTATTTTATTTAACTATTTATTTACTTACTGTTAGTATTTTTTAATTTGACCAGAGAGGGACAGAGTAAGGGGGGGGGGGAGGGAAGGAAAGTGAGAAAGCAAGCTGCCAAGTATGGGACTTGAACCGCAATCGGCCACGAGGGAGTCCAGTGCCCCTAACCACCATGCCACCTGCCGGCCCCAAGATACCTTTATTTTCATTTAATAGTTTTTTACCATGACTGTCACATGAGGTCAGGTATGGGATTTTTCACTCGTGACATCATGTTAGTGTGCCAAAAGTTTCGGACCTTGGAGTATTTTGCATTAGGGATGCTCAACCTGTATTTGGTAACAGTGCATCCCAGAGCTGCTGAATCATTGGGAGTTTTGTCTTGGGCTTGGGCAATGATTGTGTTACACTTGGATTGGGAGGAAGCTACGTCTTTTGGATTTGAGTGACTTGTTCAGGAAGGTGAGAAGGTGTCCTTGTCGGCGAGTCTCTGGCCTTTGTTCCACTCCTCCTCTTCTTGTCCCTTACTCACCTTCCTCCAGGTTGCCCAAGTACTCCTGCCAGTTCATTGAGATGTGTCTGATGGTGACAGCTGACCACGGGCCAGCCGTCTCTGGGGCTCACAACACCATCATCTGTGCTCGGGCTGGGAAGGACCTGGTCTCCAGCCTCACCTCGGGGCTGCTCACCATCGTAAGTACTGCCCTTCCAGGAGGCGAACAGCAGGAACTCGGCTTTGGCCTCGTGCTGCTTTGCTGTAACAGGCCCTGTGCTTGGGGCTGTCCTGGACAGCCCAGATTGGATTATAAAGCTGCAGAAGGCTGTTACAGCCCCAGGCAGCATGGGCTTCTTTCTCCTTCAGGGGGATCGGTTTGGAGGTGCCTTGGACGCAGCAGCCAAGATGTTCAGTAAAGCCTTTGACAGTGGCATCATCCCAATGGAGTTTGTGAACAAGATGAAGAAGGAAGGGAAACTGATCATGGGCATTGGCCACCGAGTGAAATCTGTAAGTCATTGCTCTCCCCAAGGGATTGGGTCTGCAGGATAGTTGGTGACAGGAGTGCATCAGTTTAGTTGGGAACATCTAAGCTACTGACTTCGCAAATGCAAAGCTTTGGACATGTGACAGCTGCCAGATATAAGGCAGCAGTTATTCTGTGTTACAGGATTATCCTTAAACAGTGTGTTTGTCTCATTCAGTTGTGGAATGGGAATACATGAGATGGACACTTTACTTTAGATTCCCAAATGAACCGTAGAGGGGAAAGGACTAAGGTCAGGGTGGAGGGTGTATTGGTCACTGTATAATGCATATGCCACAGTAACAAGTCCCCAGATCTCTGCAGTCTATTACAGCAGAGGTTATGATATACTCTCCACCATGATTGGTCGCAGCTCTGCTCTGTGCTCAGTTCTGAGGGAGCAGCCCCTGTCCAAGATGTGCTAGTCTCACGTCAGAAAGAGAACAGCAAAGGTGGGAACCAGCAGTTAGCGTAATGGCTATGTCGCTGGACTCCCACGTAGTCGACCGCGGTTCGCGTCTCGGACCCGGTGGCTTACAACTCACGCCGGGCGCGTGTGCGTGCGTGCCCAAGATCCCGAGAGGAGAATGGAGGAGAAGGGATTGCGGCGTGACCATCCCCCCTGGGGGGTGATTTCTCGCTTTCTGTCTCTATGTCTCTCTCTGTCTGTCTGGCGAGTGCACGCGCCCTATAGCGAAAAACCTCTCCAAAAAAAAAAAGAAAGAGAACAGCAAAGGCAGAACCACGCAAAGGCTCCTAAAACCTCTGCTTGGACGTTGCCAACTTCATTTTTACTCACATTGCATTGGCCAAAGAAAGTCACATGGTTAAAGCTGACATCATAGGAGCAGACAGAGAAATAATTTCAAGGCAAGCCTGATTGGAATTGGGCAGTGGGGAAGAATAGGAAATACTGGGTCGTCAGAAAAGTCATGATGTATTTTTTCTATCATGGCTTTTCTGACAACCCAGTATTTTAACCAGTGACTGGTCTCACACAGGGCAGGTGGTCCCTCAGTGTGTCCTCGTAATGTGCTGTGTTGACCAACCATGAGAGAGGCCTTGGCAGCTGCGCAGGGTCTTCCAGGGACCGCACCTTTGTAAGGCCTTTGCCCTGGGCTCCCCGGCTGTGTTGCTCCAGAATCCCTATTCAGCTGGGTACTCCACTGGTCTCTGCAGGGAATGTGGCTACATTAACTCAAGAGGGTCATGCATGTGACCAGGAAACCCCTTGCCAGGCATCCAGGTACTTGGCCATCTCAGATTAGACATCGAGACGTTTCTTGATGAGCAAGGACTGGATTCAAACCACCCATACAAGGTGGTTAGCTCAGAGGGACACTTATCCAGGCCTTGCTGGACGTAGCTCAGCCTCCTCAGCTCCTGAGCAGATAACTCCTTTCTGATCCACAGCTCAGGGCTAGCAGGTGGCATGGTGGCTAAGGGTGCTAGACTCCTACAGGCCAACCGCAGTTCAATCCTGAACCTGGCGACTTGCTTTCTCGCTTTCCCTCCCTCTCTTTCTCTCTCTTACTCTCACTCTGTCCCTCTCTGTCATATTAAAATAAGTAAACATATAAATAAAGTTAGATAATTCTTTAAAAAAAAGATAGTGATAGACCTGCCCCGCCACACTCAGTCTTTGGGCTCCTTCCCTCTTGTAGCTCCTGCTGAGCTTGTGTGTTCTCTTTGCTGAGCAAGAAGGTCACTGTGGGGCCTGAATCGTCCCTCTCCCCCTCAGACAGGTGTGGGTCTCTTTAACAGATGCTTTAAGTCATTCATTTTGAGTTTTTCCTCAAATTTTGGGGAATACTTTGCTGTCTGATTCCTGGCATGTGCTTGCTTAGTGTAAAACTTTGTGACAGCCTGACTAGGTTTAAGACTAAAGGTTGCAGAGTAGGCAAGGTCCAGACCCACTGCTGCTGACACCACAGCACTGTGGCTAACTCCCTGCACACCTTGAAGGTTCAGTCTTTTGGTAACTTAAAAGAGCAAAACCTATGAAACTTGTTTTGGGGCTCAAATGAGATGTGAGGGGACTTTGGGACCAGCAGATGGCATAATGGCTATGTCGCTGGATTCTCATGAAGTTGACTACAGTTCGAGTCCTGAACCCGGTGGCTTAAACTCAAGCTGGGCGCGTGTGCGTGCATGCCCAAGATCCCAAGAGAGGAGAATAGAGAAGAAGGGATTGCGGCGTGACCATCCCTCCCGGGGGAGCGGGGGAGGTGATTTCTCACTTTCTATCTCTCTGTTTCTCTCTGTCTTTCTGGCAGTGCACGCACCCTATAGCAAAAATCTCTCCGAAAAAAAAAGAGAGATGTGAGGGGACTTCAAAAGCCTTGAGCCCCATAGCAATGTTATATTCAGTGCTACATGGATCAGGACCCTGAACCATCTATCCGCAGGACAGATAGAGTTCTGTCCACCTCACATCTCCTAACTTGGAGTGGGCTCCTCTGTAACTTTGGGTCTGTTCCTAGATAAACAATCCAGACATGCGAGTGCAGATCCTCAAAGATTACGTCAAACAGCACTTCCCTGCCACCCCGCTGCTCGATTATGCACTGGAAGTGGAGAAGATTACCACCTCAAAGGTAACCAGAACATTTTCTAGTGCCAGACAATAGTGTGTGATTTAGGCAGCTGGACCCCACACGGCCGACTGCATGGTTTGAGTCTTATACCCAGTGGCTTGAGAAACATGCTGGGCACGTGTATTTGCATGCTCAGAATCCCAAGAGGAGGATGGAGGGAGATGGAGAAGGGATTGCAGCATGACCATCCCCTCTGGGGGGGTGCTTTCTCACTTTCTCGTTTTCTGTCTCTGGCAAGAACACATGCCCTATAACTAATTTAAAATTTTTTGGGGACCAGCAGTTAGCGTAATGGCTATGTTGCTGGACTCCCACGTAGTCAACTGCGGTTCGAGGCCCGGACCTGGTGGCTTAAACTCATGCTGGGCGCGTGTGCGTGCGTGCCCAAGATCCCGAGAGGAGAATGGAGGAGAAGGGATTGCGGCGTGGCCATCCCCCCTGGGGGGTGATTTCTCGCTTTCTATCTCTCTGTCTCTCTCTGTCTGTCTGGCGAGCGCACGCACCCTATAGCAAAAACCTCTCCAAAAAAAAATATATTTTTTTCTAATTCCTTCTCCTATCTTTGGGTGAATTTCTTGGGAAAAACAGGAGCCAGGTTCCATTTTGATTATGTAGCTAAAATCAAACTCAGTTTTCTGGATATTTTTATTCTTGTGACATAACTAAATTCAACAGACATGAACCAAATGTCAGCTAAGTGCCAGGTCTTTGCTGGACACCAGGAACTAAACTGATTGACACAGTCTCAACCAACCAGGATGTTGTAGTATAGGAGATTTTAAAATGATGGTTATAATAATAGTAGTAACTGTGGGAAATGACAATGGAAATTTAAAAAGTCAGAAATAATGTTAAATGCTCTGAATTCTTTGCTTTCCCAGAAGCCAAATCTTATCCTGAATGTAGATGGTTTCATCGGTGTTGCATTTGTAGACATGCTTAGAAACTGCGGATCCTTTACTCGGTGAGCATTGCAGCTGTTTTCTTCTTCATAATGTCTATTGATTGTTGTTTTCTCCAACCATAAAAGTGATCCATGCTCATTATAAAGGAGTTGGAAAATAATGGAGGCATAAAGAAGAAAACAGCCTCCCCCTAGTCCTACCATCCAGATCATCTCTCTTTTTCTGTTTTAAAAACTAAAGAGAGCTTCTCTTTCCTGGGCAGAAGCAGGACTGTCTGGGGAGGAGGGTGGTCATGTGAGCCATTTTAAAACTGCAGTTGATTGTGTGTTGCAGGGAAGAAGCCGATGAATATATTGACATTGGAGCCCTCAATGGCATCTTTGTGCTGGGAAGGAGTATGGGCTTCATTGGTGAGTTCGTTGTTGCTCAAGACAGGGTCTTACTGTGTCACAGCTGGGACTGTAGACATATGCCACCACATCTGGCTCTAGTTCAGACAGGGTCTCACTGAGTAGCCCAGGCCAGCCTCCTGAGTTGCTGGGATTACACGTGCATGCCCCCTGGAGGTTGGATCCGGAATCGGACCTGTCCCACCCTGCATAGCTTAGTGCCCTAGCAGCATGTGCCACTTTGGCTGGGCCCTCTGTTGTCTTAGGGCAGTTTTTTAATTTAATCCCCACAGTTTAGCTATACCACTTACCCTGTGGGGGTTTCTACAAAAAAGACAGCCGCATTTTCTTAATCCTTCCTTACATTCTTTGACTTTCCCCTTATTTATATCACCGTTCCTTTATTCTTGGAGATGACTTCAGCTGCTAGCAAGGAAAATGAAATGACATCCAACAGTTCCCTGTTATTAAATCTGACTGATCCACCTATCTGGATCTAGATTTATTTACCTATTTCTTTGTAATAACCTATCTCATATTAGAAAGATTGTACTTCCTTCCTCATCCTCCTCCCCTCTCCCAGCTTACGGAACTCTCAGAAAGATTCATGTGCTCCATTTTAGGACACTACCTTGATCAGAAGAGGCTGAAGCAGGGGCTGTATCGTCATCCATGGGATGATATTTCCTATGTCCTTCCGGAACACATGAGCATGTAACTGAGCCAGAACCCTACCGCATTAAGGTTGAAGACAAGAATTCTTCCCCCCGGGGAAATAGCGTGCAGACAGCCGGCAGTGGAGCTACTTGAGGGATGGAATGGAACCAGCCGTGGGTGTCCAGGCATCAAAGACCAACACCTACAGGCTAACACCACACAAAGAAGCATATTTTTTTGTTATAAGCCTAGAAATAAAAGCCAAATCAATACTTGTGACATTTTGCTCTGCTACCTGCTGTATTTATTATATGGAAGGATGGAAGCACTGTCAGGATCGTGTTCTTCCTCCATGTAGGACATCATGATGTTCCTTTCTTTTTTCCATTAGTTAAAATGATGGTTTCTCTTTGAGGAAGGGATTAAAACTTTTAAGACCTCAAGATACTATACATTTAAAGCACCCCCAATGTCTTGTTTTTCCACCTCTTCATATACCGTGAAGAACATTGTATTAATCTGATTTTTAAGGAACTTTTTGTATGTTACGTGTTATGGGTTTGTTTGGTATTCTGAAACATTCCGTGTTGCAGGCCGAAGTCTGCTAATGTAAGGAGGATGGGACCATTATCACATTCTTAGCTGTTGGCAGAAAATATGTGGAGTAGTAATTTAAGATGTAAAATTATACATATGTTTAAAATGGAAACGCAAAGCAAAAAGCTGTGAAATGTCTTGTGTCTTATGTTCTCTGTATTTATGCAGCTGACTTGTCTGTCTGTTACTGAGTGTGGGTCCAAGGACCCTTCCTCCGACGACTTTGCATCTGTAATTCACAAAGATTCTGGGGCTGCTGCCACCTCAGTCTCTTCTCTGTATTATCATAGTTTGGTTTAAATAAACTATATAGTAACAATGAAGGCAAACTGCTGTCTTATGTCCCCTGTGCCCTTTCATCTGTATTCCGTTGAACTGTACCTTCTAATAGTGTCAGTACATCTACTTGTAAAAGTCTCTTCAAAAATTAGTGTTAACCAGGGCCAGCAGATGGTGCAGTGGTTAAGGTGCTAGACTCCCATGTGACCAACCTCAGTTTGAGTCCCAGACAGGCACTTGGCGGCTTGAAACTCAGTCCAGATATGTGTGTACATGCCCCAAATCCCAAGAGGATAATGGAGGAAAAGGGATTGTGGCATGACCACCCCCTGAGAAATGATTTCTTGATTTCTGTCACTGTCTCTCCAGCGAGCACATGCGCCCTATAGCAAAAATCTGGTAAAAAAAAAAAAAAAAAATTAGCCAAAATACTAGCCTTACAAAAATACAAAAGCCTCATGTATTGGGCTGGTTCATCACGTGGTGATTAAGGTGGCTGGATCCCACACGACCGCATGGTTCAAGTCCTGAACCTGGGAGTTGAGAAACAATGCTGGGCACATGTGTATGCATGCCCAATATCTTTTTTTTTTTTTTTTAAATTTAGCCTATTTATTTATTTTAATTTGACAGAGAGGGACAGAGGGAGAATGAGAGAGGGAAAGTGAGAAAGCAAGCCGTCAAGTCCGGAACTTGAACCATAGTCAGCCATGTGGGAGTCCAGTGCCCTTAACCACCACGCCACCTGCCGGCCCCTGCATGTCCAATATCTTGAGAGGAAAATAGAAGGGAAGAGATTGCAGCATGGCCATCCCCCCTAGGGGGTGCCTTTTCACTTTCTCTTTTCCTCCCAGTAAGTGTAAGCACGCCATAGTAATTTTTAAAAAATAATTATTTAATTCCAATTTTATTTTTTATTTTTTATTTTACCAGACAGAAAGGGAAAGCGAGAAAGCAAGTCACCAGTTCCGGGATTCAAACTGCAGACTGTTATGTGGGAATCCAGTGCCTTTAACCACTACGTCACCTGTTGGCCCCCCATAGCAAATTAAGAAAAAAAAAAAAAAAAAAAAACACATACACTTATCTTCTCAAAATGTGTATTTACCTTTTCCTCAGTGGACAGTAACCAGAGCTCTACTCAGATCCTCAGGTCAAAAGCTTGAGAGTTGCCGTTGCCCCTTCTGTATCCGGTTACCAGTGGAGAAGGGATTTCTGCCATCCCTGGGGGCAGAGCAGGATGGGATGAGGGGATTTTTCACTTTCCCTCTTTCTGTCTACAGCCAGCACTTGCACCTTATAGCAAAAACTTTAAAGGATTAAGTCACTGCCTTGATTAAAAAACAGTGGCTTTTATTTCTTTTTTTAAAAAAATAATTATTTATTTTATTTATTCATTCATTTATTTTTATTTTTTTAAATTTGACCAGAGAGAGACAGGGTGAGAGTGAGAGAGAGAGAGGAAGTGAGAAAGCAAGTCATCAGATTCGAACTTGTCAGCCATGTGGGAGTGTCCAGCGCCTTAACCACCATGCCACCTGCTGGTCCCTTATTTATCTTTTTAATAAGAATAGAGAGAATAGCGGATATGGACCAAGGACTATGCAAAACACTTGAGCATTTTCTCACTTAACCTCTGCGATCTTCTAAGGTAGATACTATCACGTTTTTGAAGATAAATCAGTTCAGAGATTAGGAACTCACTCGTTCTCCACCTAATGGGTTCACTCTTGTCTTTTTTTCTTTCACATTTTATTCCAAAGCTATTGTAAGTAAGAAGTCTATATTGCCACCAAGGCTTTATAACCATGGGTGATGGTCCAGGGTGGCTGCCAAGGGAAGCAAACCCAACGACATCTGGTGGGGAGGCCTAGAGTGGCATCCTAACCTGGAGAACCTCACCTGTGCTGGGTGGGGCTACGGGGGGGCCAGGCGGCGCATGCGCGGCCGGTGGGCGGCCCGGCTCCGCCCCGCGCGCACTATTTGATCCCAGAATCCCTCTGTGTCGCACCAGAACGGTCGCATCGTTCCGAGGCTGCAACGGGCCCGCACGGCGGCGTCAAGATGGCGGCGGCGGCAGTAGCGGCAGCGGCAGCGGCGGCCGCGGCTGCATCTCTTCAGGTGCTGGAGATGGAGAGCATGGAGACGGCCGCCGCCGGCTCGGCCGGGCTGGCCGCCGAAGTCCGTGGTAGCGGCACGGTGGACTTCGGGCCTGGGCCCGGGATCTCTGCGATGGAGGCGAGCGGGGGCGATCCGGGCCCAGAGGCCGAGGATTTTGAGTGCAGCTCTCATTGCTCGGAGCTGTCCTGGCGGCAGAACGAGCAGCGGCGCCAGGGCCTCTTCTGCGACATCACCTTGTGCTTCGGCGGTGCCGGAGGCCGCGAGTTCCGGGCCCACCGCTCGGTGCTGGCCGCCGCCACCGAATACTTCACGCCCCTGCTGTCGGGCCAGTTTTCTGAGTCCCGCTCGGGCCGGGTGGAGATGCGCAAGTGGAGCTCCGAGCCGGGGCCCGAACCCGACACGGTAGAAGCCGTTATCGAATACATGTACACTGGGCGCATCCGCGTCAGCACGGGCAGCGTGCACGAGGTGCTGGAGTTGGCCGACAGGTAGGCGAGGGAGGGCGCGGCGCGGGGAGAGGGGGTCGTGCTCTCCACCGAGGGACAGGCGGACAGGGGATGCAGAGCCTGCAGACGGCTGCCAGCTAGCCCTGGGGAGATGTCTTCATTTCGCACACACCGAGAGCCCTACAGCCGCCGCGCCGGGCACCGAGGATGCATTCCCAGGTCCGGCCGGGGCGCCCTGCCCCCTGGGAGCTTAGATTCCAGGTGGAAAGACAAAAGCAATGAAAAGAAGTTAGTCGGTGACAAGTACCGTGCTGACATTCAAAATGAGTGGAGGGGGGGACCAGCAGTTAGCATAATGGCTATGTCGCTGGGCTCCCACGTAGTTAGCCGTGGTTCGAGTCCCGGACCCGGTGGCTTAAACTCACGCCGGGCGCGTGTGCGCGTGCGTGCCCAAGATCCCGAGAGGAGAATGGAGGAGAAGGGATTGCGGCGTGGCCATCCCCTCTGGGGGGTGATTTCTCGCTTTCTATCTCTCTGTCTCTCTCTGTCTGGCGAGCGCACGCGCCCTATAGAAAATAAAAATAAAAATAAAAATAAAAAAAAACCTCTCCAAAAAAGAAAAAGGAAAGAAAAATGAGTGGAGGGGCAGTGATTGAGTAGAGCACAGACCTTTGTGAGGTGAGAAAATCTGGTGGTGCAAGGCTGGGGAAATGAACATTTCAGCGCAGAGGCCTTCAGGTGAGATCCAGTTTGCCTTAAAGAAAGCTTAAAAAAAAAAAAAAAAAAAAAACAGGGAGAGGGACCAGCAGTTGGTGTAATGGCTATGTCAGTCGGTCGTGGTTTGAGTCCTGGACCCGGTGGCTTAAACTCACGGATTTGACTGAGTGTGACAAGAAGATGGGTAAAGAAATGATCAGTTTGCAGTTTTTATTTTATTGTTTTAGTTTTTGGCTGTAGGGTGCTTGCTCTCACCAGAGACAGACAGAAAGGGAAAGTGAGAAACCACCCCACCCACTGGGGGGAGGGTGACACCACAATCCCTTTTCTATTCTCTGGGCATGTACACAGACTCACCCAGCATGTTTTTTTAAGCTGCCAGGTCTGGGACTCGAATGTAGCGTTGCATATGTGGGATCCAGCACTTTAACCACCATGCTACCTGCTGGCCCCTGAATTCAATTTTTTTTAAAGATTATTCAGTCTCTCTGAAAAACATTGTAGGGAACAGGAATGGATGCTCCAGAGACTCCCTAGGAGGCAGGTGAATGGCCTTTATAGAGGCGGAGTCTGTTGGGCAGTATTGTGATACTGATGAGTTAGTTATTGTAACAAATACCAATTGAGCATCGGGTATGCATCAGATCAAACACTATTTTTGTTTGTTTGTTTTTTTGTTAGAGGTTTTTGCTATAGGGCGCCAGCACTCCCCAGAAAGACAGAGACAGAGAGACAGAAAGGGAGAAATCACCCCCCAGGGGGTATGACCACACTACAATCGTTTCTCCTCCATTCTTCTCTCAGATCTTGGGCATGCACTCACACGTGCCTGGCGTGAGTTTAAGCCACCAGGTCTAAGACTCGAACTGCGGTTGACTACATGGGAGTTCAGTGATATAGCCATTACACCAACTGCTGGTCCCAGACACTGGGTTTTAAAGTGCTAAGGATTCGGTCTTGAACAAAACAAAAATCTTTCCACCTTG
The DNA here is from genome assembly GCA_026018925.1 of Tupaia tana. NCBI lineage: Eukaryota > Metazoa > Chordata > Mammalia > Scandentia > Tupaiidae > Tupaia > Tupaia tana. The sequence goes on along the minus strand of JAKSZU010000011.1, from coordinate 48,553,559 downwards.
CACTTATTTTGGTAAGTGTACAATAAGTACAATATATAGTTGGCCAGATGATTGTTATAGCTGTGATGAAAAATAAAGCATGTTGGGGCACACAAAGTACTGATGGAGAGAGCTTTTAAATTGAGTGGAGAGGGCAGTGAGGCATTTTGCAAAGAACTGAAGGAGGCAAGGTAAAGAGTGTTTCAGGTAGGGGCACAGGTGCAAGGTTCTGACGCGGAGCTTGTCTGGGTGGTAGAGAACAGCAGGGGCCAGTGTGTTTCCATGAAGGGGAAGCAGGGAGAGAGGACAGGAGAAGCTTCAGGTTGGTAATGGCAATGAGTCCAGATCCCATAGGACCTTGTTGGCTCACAGAAGGACTCGTTTTTTACTCTGAATGAGATCAGAAGATTCTGGGCAGAAGTATGATGCGCTCGGATTTGATGAGTTCTGCGGTGTTGAGAAAAGGATGCAGGGGTTGGAGGCAGTCAGTGGCCTGGTGGTTGGGACTGCTGGGTCCCATATGGCCACTTGTGTGGTTCCAGTCCTGGATCTGGTGACTTGAAAAATTCTGGGAACCAGCAGTTAGCGTAATGGCTATGTCGCTGGACTCCCACGTAGTCGACCGCGGTTCGCGTCCCGGACCCGGGGGCTTAAAACTCACACCGGGCGCGTGTGCGTGCGTGCCCAAGATCCCGAGAGGAGAATGGAGGAGAAGGGATTGCGGCGTGACCATCCCCCCTGGGAGGTGATTTCTCGCTTTCTGTCTCTGTCTCTGTCTGTCTGGCGAGCGCATGCACCCTATAGCGAAAAACTCCAAAAAAAAAAAAAAAAAAAAAAAATTCCGCTGGGGCACAGTGTGCATGCACACCCCAAATCCTGAGAGGATAATAGAGGAGAAGGGATTGTGGCCTGGTCATCCCCCGCTGAGGGGTGATTTCTCTCACCCATCCCCTCTCCACCCCTCATCCCCCACTGCAAGTACACACACCCTAGCAAACTAAAACAGAACAAAAAGTGAAAAGAAGAAAGGATGGGGCAGGGAGACTAGTCCAAGAGGTTGTGAGGGTGGTGAAGGATTGGATTTAAGAGGGAGAAATGGAGGTAATGAGCAGTGCTTTGGTTCTAGATACATTTTGAAAGCAGAGGAGATGGATTTTCTGTTTATGGGAGATAAAAACTGCTATTTAACTTTATTTATTTATTTAAATTTTATCAAAGAGGGACAGAGTGAGAGAGAGAAGGAAAGTGAGAATGCAAGCCGCCAGGTCCGTTACTCGAACTGTGGTCAGCCATGTGGGAGTCCAGTGCCCTTAACCACCATGCGTCCTGCCGGCCCTGAGAGATGTATTTTTGACAGTTATACCTGCTTCAAGTTGCCAGTGAACTGATACATGCCACCATGCCTTGCCTTTTGGATGGAGAACCACACCTGGGCCTCCCAGGTGGCCCCAGTTGAATCCTTCTGCTTATGCCACTAGGCTAGGCCAGGACTGCTAGGTGTAATCAGTTGGGAAGATGGTGTTTGTTTGTTTTTAAGTTTATTTCTTACATGAATATAAGTTAAGAGAGGGACACACAGAGGGACAGATTCCTGACAGGGTCCAGATGCTAAATCTACCCCCAGCTTCAGCTAGCCTGGATACAGTCATATTCTGTTTAGAGTACTAGGAGGTCACCAGACGTGAACCTAGAGTCTTGCCATGTAGGCCAGCCTTACAGAGAATCTGACTTTGCTAGCGTACCACCTTCTGGCCTCTGGAATTATTAGTAAGATACGAAGGCTGCAGGGTCTGGGAGGAAGATGAGAAGTCTGGTTGAGGACATGTCTAGGTAGGCTGTTAGATATAAGTGGGAAATACAGATGTACACTGGAGGGAGAATTAGCATATAAATGGTAATTAGAGCCAGGGGACTGGATAAAATGACAAAGGTACTAGAGACAGAAAAGGGGAGGGAGGAGAGGGTAGGTGAAACTGAGCCTGGGGTTCTCTAGAATGCTAAAGAGGAGTCAACCAAGGAAGCTGATCTCATGGAAGCCTAGAAGAGAAGATGTTGGGCCCATTGCTGGCATGGTAGTTAAGGTGGCTGCATTCCACATGGTCAACAGTGCTGTTTGAATTCTGGACCCAGTAGCTTGAAAAACGTGTGCATAAGTGCTCCACTCCTGAGGAGTGGGGCCAGCAGGTGACGTGCTGGTTAAAGCATTAAACTCCCAAATGACTGGCTGCGGTTTGAGTCCCAGACCTGGTGGCTTGCTTTCTCACTTTCCTCCTTTCTTTCTCTTTCTCTGGTGAGTGTTTGTGCCCTACAGCAAATTAAAATAATAATAATAATAAGTGAAATTAAATAAATAATTCTTTTTAAAAATTTGGAGAGGAGAATGAAGGAGAAGGGATTGGGGTGTAGCTATCCCTTCTAGGGGATATTTTCCTCTCATGCTTACATACTCTATCATGAATTTTTTTTAATAGAGGATCAGGAAAATGGTACACATGTGTAAATGTTTGGGGAGAGGTATCTTTTTCACTGCTCTAAGATAGGAGAGACTAAGCGTGTTGTGTGCTGATGAAAATTAAATCAGTGGAAGAAGAAATTGGTGTTAAAGGAGGGTGGGAATACTTGCAGGAGTATTACTGAATACTGAAATCGTTTTTTGGGGGGATAGGTTTTTGCTATAGGGTGTGTGTGCTCGCTGGAAAGACAGAGAGAGAGAAAGCGAGAAATCCCTCTCCCCCCCCGGGGGGGGGGGATGGTCATGCTGCAGTTCCTCCTTTGGAGATCTTGGGCATGCACGCATACGAACCCGAGCATGAGTTTAAGCCACCAGGTCCGGGACTCGAACCACAGTTGACTACATAGAAGTTCAGCAACATAGCCATTACGCTAACTGCTGGTCCCCTGAATACTGAAATCTTGAAACCAAGAACGGGTGAAGAGTCCATGTTGGAAAGGATTGGAAAGGCAGAATATAGGGCACAGCTGCAGGCAGTTAGAGTCATAGTAAGATGAAGTTTTACCTGATAGCTTTTGTTTTCTTGAAGTAGGAGGCTGGGTCTTCAGTTAAGATTGGCTTGGTCTGCCAAGTAGCATGGTGGTTAAAGGCACTGGACTCCCATTATGGCTAACTGTGGTTCAAGTCCAGGACCTGGTGGCTTGCTTTCTCACTTTCCCTCTCTCTCTCTGATCAAACTGGAAGATATAATAATAATAATAATAATAATAATAATAATAATTAATAAAGTTAAATAAAATAATTGTTTTTTAAAAAAAGGTTGGCTGGGACCAGCAGTTAGTGTAATGGCTATGTCACTGGACTCCCACGTAGTCGACCGCGGTTCGCGTCCCGGACCTGGTGGCTTAAAACTCATGCTGGGCACATGTGCGTGCATGCCCAAGATTCCAAGAGGAGTGCGGAGGAGAAGGGATTGCGGCGTGGCCATCCCCCCTGGGGGTTGATTTCTCGCTTTCTGTCTCTCTGTCTGTCTGGCGAGCGCATGTGCCCTATATCAAAAAAAAAAAAACCTCTCCAAAAAAAAAAAAAGGTTGGCTGATGGGACTGGCCGGTGGCATAGTGGTCAGCTGGACTCCCACATGGCTGACCATGGTTGAGACCCAGACCTGGCAGCTTGCTTTCTCACTTTCCTTCTCTCTCCCTGTCTCTCTCTGGTCAACTTCAATAAAATAATAATGACAATGAAAGTAAAATAATTTCTAAAAAAAAAAATGTTTGGCTGAAGTGTTTAGGTCTGAAGGAGGGAGGTTGGTTTGTTGAATGAAAGTGTATAGAAAAGGGTCATTGCACTCAAGCATGCATTTGCTTGTCATGCGATCTTGTATTTTTCAGATGTGCCCCTGTTTTATTGGGTAGTTAAGGATAAGGAGAGGAGAGAATATTCCATGCAGTTTACTTTAAACTCTTCTGTCTGTCAGCTGCTGAGCCTCTGCCTTGTGCTGACACTGAAGTGCCCTGCAGTCTCACATTTAATCTTCCCACCGGCTCTGCAGCAGGGTCTCTCCCAGTCCACCCAGTGTAGTCTTGTCTGATGATCGTGTCTACCTTACAGGGTACTTACAGGACCGGGCATAATAGGATGTGCCCAACACAATGTTTTCATTGTGTACCATTTTCCTGATCCTCTATTTAAAAAAATGTAAAAAGTCTTGATAGAGTATGTAAGCATGAGAGAGAGGAAAACATCCCCTAGAGGGGATAGCTACACCACAATCCCTTCTCCTTTATTCTCCTCTCCATGTTTTTGTTTGTTTGCTGTAGAGTGCATGTGCTCACCAAAGACAGAGACAAAGAGAGAAGGAGAGACAGAGACAGAGAGAGAAAACAAAAACGAGAAAGCATCTCCTGGTGGGGGGGGGGATGGCCATGCCACAGTCCCTTCACCTCCATTCTCTTGGGATTTGGGGCACACTTGCACAGGTGCCCAGCATGTTTTCAAGCCACTAGGTCAAGGACTCAAATGTGTAGTCATCTGTGTGGAATCCAGCCACCTTAACCTCCACACCATCTACCGCCCTCACTGTTTTATAGAATAGTACTTCCAAATACCTGTCCACTACAGGAATACGTCTCAGAATTATTTGGAGTACCTGCCAAAAAGTATGATCTCAGGGCAACCTGGGAATCAGGTGATCTTGGCACCCAGACATGTCTGTGAACCACTGGAGCCCTACTACTCTGCTTTGCTTTTTTTTTTTTAAAGATTTATTTTTATTTATTTATTCATTCATTCCTTCATTTTTTAATTTGACCAGAGAGAGACACAGAGAGGGAGAGAGGAAAGTGAGAAAGGAAGCCCCCAGGTCCAGGACTTGAACCGTGGTCAGCCATGTGGGAGTGTCCAGCATCTTAACCACCATGCCACCTGCTGGTCCCTGCTTTTGTTTTTTATTTTTAAGTTCATTTATTTCTTCCGTGAGAGAGAGAGAAGCAGGCACTCCTGACAGAGTTCTCAGACCAGCCTGGATAGCCGGTCCAACATATACTAGGTGGGCCTGGGACATGAACCTAGAACCTTCCCATGTGGGTCCAGTTGTATTACTGCTGCACAACCACCTGCTCTCTGTCGTTGTTTTGTCTCTAAGATGTTAAAAGGAAGTCTGTGAAGGGAGCCTGTCTTATTGATCTTTATATTGCAGTTGAGATTATAATGAAGCACGATAGCAATAATAACAGATAGTAACTGAATTGAGAGAGGCGTGGTGTGATGAAGTCATCCTTTTTTTTTTTTTTTTTTTTATGGTTCTTGTCAGTTCTGGGGACTTTTTTTTTTTTTTAAAGAATTTATTTAGGGACCAGCAGATGGTGTAAAGGCTATGTCACTGGACTCCTATGTAGTCGACCGCGGTTTGTGTTCCGGACCTGGTGGCTTAAACTCACGCTGCGTATGTGTGCTGTGCGTGCCCAAGATCCTGAGAGGAGAATGGAGGAGAAGGGATTGCGGCGTGACCATCCCCTGGGGGGGGTAGGGGATGATTTCTCACTTTCTGTCTCTCTATCTCTCTCTGTCTTCTGGTGAGTGCACGCGCTCTATAGAAAAAACCTCTCCAAAAAAATGTATTTAACGTTATTTATTATTATTATTATTATTTTAATTAAATTTGCTACAGGGCATGTGCGCTCACCAGGAAAAGGGAGAGAAGGAAAGTGAGAAAGCAAGCCACCAGGTCTGGGACTCAGAACCGTGGTTGGCCACATGAATGTCCAGTACCTTAACCACCAAGCCACCTTCTGGCACCCAGGACTTACTTTTTTTAAAGGAGTGGTCTCAGAGTGGACGCCCTTGGGGCGAATGCTGCCAGGTTATGAATTTGGCTAAAACTATTTTGGGACTTTTTTTTTTTTAAACGTTAAATGATTTTGAGTGGGCAGACCTGTAAGTCTTTGGCTTATAGTGAGCTGTAAGCCAAACCACATTCTCTTATTTTTTTAACCTAGACTGTCCTACACATGTTTTTTTGTTTTGTTTTCTGGCTTCTTTAGACGCTTGAGTTTGCCTTTCCATTACTGCTTTAATGAAAACCCAGCTCAGGGAAATGTCCCTGAAAACCCCAGCTGCTCTGGCTGCCTGTGGAGAAAGCCCTGGTGAAGAGGTTAAAACCTCTGACACAAATACTATACTGCTTTCCCTTTGATAACTGACCAAACAGAGCCTCCAGGAAGTTGAAGTTCCTGCCTGGCTTTACTGTATACCATATAGTCAGTGCTTAATAAAGTCTCTCCACTGAGACCATCCCTCGTTTTAGAAGAGGCCGAGGATGACTGGCAAGGAATTAGGAAAGGGTGGCAGAGATGAGGGATGGGGATTGGGATGTGCCTTTGCTGAGGACAAATGAAAGTGAAAATAGGGCTGGCTCTGGTGCAGTGGTAATGCACTGCTAAGGATAAGTTGGATCCCACAAGGTGACCATGTTTTGAAATCCTGGTCTGGTCAGCCTGAAACACCTCTGATACTCGCATGAGTGCCAAGATCCAGTAGGCTAGAGGACTGAAGGAAAGGGTCTGTGGCATAATCTTACCCTGTGGAGGGTGCTTCCCCCTTCACTCTGTCATGTGTGCACACATGCACTGTACTATGATTAAAGAACAAAAGAAAAGTCTGGTGGTGCAGTGGTTAAGGTGCTTGACCCGACATGGCTGACTGTGGTTCAAGTCTCAGATCCGATAGCTTGGAAGACAAACCAGGCATTTATGTATGTATGTATGCCCAAAATCCTGAGAAGAGAATGGAGGAAATGGGATTGTGGCATGGCCATTCTTTCTCTTTCTCTCTGTGTCTTGCTCCAGGGAGCACATAAGCCCCTGTAAAAGAAATCTAAAATAAAACAAAACAAAAAATATGTCCATTGAAGTGAAAATAAAAGTATGGCACTATTGAATTTTATTAAAGGATATGTTCCAGTGGGACCAGCAGGTGGCATGATGGTTACGTCACTGGATTCCCCTGTAATTGACTGTGGTTTGAGTCCTGGACCCGGTAGATTAAAACTCATACATGTATGTACATGACTGAAACTCTGAAAGGAGAATGGAGGAGAAGGAATTGTGGTGTGGCCATCTGTCCTAGGGGGTGATTTCTTGCTTTCTGTCTCATTGGTGAGCTCATGTACCTTAGCAAAAATCTCTCTTAAAAAAAAAAAAAGATATGCGGGACCAGCAGTTGGCATAATTGCTATGTCGCTGTACTCCCATGTAGTTGAACATGGTTCAAGTCTCAGACCTGGTGGCTTAAACTTACACCAGGTGCATGTGCGTGTGTGCCCAAAATCCCGAGAGAATGGAGGAGAAGGGATTGTGGTATGGCCATCCCCACTGGGGGCTGATTTCTTGCTTTCTGTCTCTGTCTCTCTCTGTCCTTCTGGCGAGCGCACACGCCCTATAGCAAAAACCTCTCCAAAAAAAAAAAAGTTCCCAAAAACCTTACATAATTGAAAATTTTATTCTGTGCATATATACATAATATATATAATTATAGATGGGTTATATAATATAGATGATATGTAATTGTTTATTTCACTTTATTCTTGTTATTTAATTTTTAATTAATTAATTAATTAATTTTAATTTGAGAGGGATAGAGAGAGAGAGAGCCAGGGAGATCGAAAAGTGAGAAAGCAAGCCACCAGGTCCAGGACTTGAACCATGTGGGAGTTCACCATGCCACCTGCTGGCCCCAATTTACTATTATTTTTTTATTTGACCAAAGAGGCAGAGAAGGGGAAAATGAGAAAGCAAACCTCTAGGTCTGGGACTCAAACCACAGTCAGTCATGTGGGAGTCCAGCACTTTAACCATTGTGTCACCTGCTGGCCCTGACATTTTAATATATTTTTTATAGAAAGATTATTTTTATATATATTTTTTTCTTTAGAGAGATTTTTGCTATAGGACGTGTGTGCTCGCCAGAGAGACAAAGACAGTGAGAAAGTAAGAAATCATTCTCCCCCACCCCCGAGGATGACCATGCCTCAATACCTTCTTCATTTTCAGGATTCTGGGCATGCACACACATCCGGCATGAGTTTCAAGTCACTGGGCCTTGAACCACCATCAGCCACGTGGAAGTCCAGCATCTTAACCATCATGTGCCACCTGTTGCTAGCCCATATATACTTTTAAATGTACTTTATTCAGTATAATACTTTATAACTTGGGAAACTTTTTTTCCAGCTATTGAGATTGGTCTTGCCATTTCCATTTGTATAATTCAAGAATGCTTTCAAGGGGCTAGCAAGTGGTGTGGTGATTAAGTGCAGCGGACTCCCACGTGTCTGACCACAGTTTGAGCCACACACCCAGCAGCTTGCTTTCTCACTTCCTCCCCCCCTCTCTCGGTCTGTCCCTCTCTGGTACAAACTAAATGAATAAATTAATTTGATTTAATTAAACAATTCTTTTTTTTAAAAAAAAAATGCTTTCAAAAAGCAACCACATTGGGAACCAGCAGTTAGCGTAATTGCTATGTTGCTGGACTCCCATGTAGTCGACCGTGGTTCGCGTCCCGGACCCGGTGGCTTAAAACTCACGCCAGGGGGACCAGCAAGTGGCGTGGTGGTTAGGGCGCTGGACACTCCCATGTGGCTGACCACGGTTCAAGTCCCGGACCTGGAGACTTGCTTTCTCACTTTCTCTCTTTCTCTCTCTCTCTGGTCAAATGAAAATAAAGTGAATAATAAATAAAATGAAACAAAAACAATTATTAGAAAAAAAAAAACAAAAAAAAAAACACCTCACACCAGGCGCGTATGCGTGCGTGCGTGTGTGCCCAAGATCCCGAGAGGAGAATGGAGGAGAAGGGATTGCGGCGTGACCATCCTCTCTGGGGGGGTGATTTCTCACTTTCTGTCTCTATGTCTGTCTCTGTCTGTCTGGCAAGCGCACGTGCCCTATAGCGAAAACCTCTCCAAAAAAAAAAAAAAAAAAACCAACCACATTAAATGTGCCCATTTGAAAATTAATCTTTTCTCTTTTTTCTTAATTTTAGGTTCCTATTAATTCGCTTAAAAGAATTTTGTGGAGAATTTCTCAAGAAAAAACTTCATCTCTCAAATTGTGTGGCCATTCACAGCTTAGCCCACATGTATACCCTGAGCCAACTTGCTCTGAAAGCTGCTGATATGATTCGGAGAAATTTCCACAAAGTAATTCAGGATGAAGAATTTTATACTTTACCTTTCCATCTCATTCGAGACTGGCTTTCCGACTTAGAAATTACAGTTGATTCTGAAGAAGTTCTCTTTGAAACAGTTTTGAAGTGGGTTCAGAGAAATGCTGAAGAAAGAGAGAGATACTTTGAGGAACTTTTTAAATTGCTCAGGTTATCTCAGATGAAACCCACCTACCTTACTCGGCATGTCAAGCCAGAGAGGCTGGTGGCTAATAATGAAGTCTGTGTCAAGTTGGTGGCCGATGCAGTGGAGAGACATGCTCTGAGAGCTGAAAATATACAGTCTGGCACATTCCAGCATCCCGCTTCTCACGTCTTGTTATTACCTCGCTACGGGCAAAACATGGACGTGATCATGGTAATTGGAGGTGTGTCAGAAGGAGGGGACTATTTAAGTGAATGTGTGGGATATTTTGTTGATGAGGACAGATGGGTAAACCTGCCTCACATTCACAATCACCTTGATGGACATGCTGTTGCAGTAACAGAGTCCTACGTGTATGTTGCTGGATCAATGGAACCGGGTTTTGCTAAAACTGTGGAAAGGTACAACCCAAATCTGAATACGTGGGAACATGTATGTAGTCTGATGACAAGAAAGCATTCTTTTGGCCTAACAGAAGTCAAAGGGAAGCTCTATAGCATTGGAGGACATGGCAACTTTAGTCCTGGCTTTAAAGACGTGACTGTTTATAATCCTGAGCTTGATAAATGGCACAACTTGGAATCAGCACCGAAGATTCTTCGAGATGTCAAAGCTCTAGCCATCGAAGACCGCTTTGTCTACATCGCTGCCCGCACTCCTGTGGACCGGGATACTGAAGATGGATTAAAGGCTGTCATTACTTGCTATGACACAGAGACTCGACAGTGGCAAGATGTGGAATCCTTGCCACTTATTGACAATTACTGCTTTTTCCAAATGTCTGTGGTCAATTCAAACTTTTATCAGACAGCATCGTGCTGTCCCAAGAGTTATTCTTTAGAAAATGAAGAGGCAGTAAGAAAGATTGCCAGCCAAGTATCCGATGAGATCCTTGAAAGCTTGCCTCCAGAAGTCCTAAGCATTGAAGGAGCAGCCATTTGCTATTATAGAGATGATGTCTTCATTATTGGAGGCTGGAAGAACAGTGATGATATTGACAAACAGTATCGGAAAGAAGCCTACCGATACTGTGCTGAGAGAAAGCGTTGGATGCTTCTTCCCCCTATGCCACAGCCACGTTGTAGAGCCACTGCTTGTCACGTGAGGATCCCATACCGGTACTTGCATGGCTCACAGAGATACCCTATGCCTCAAAACCTAATGTGGCAAAAGGACCGCATTAGACAGATGCAGGAAATACATAGGCATGCGCTAAACATGCGGCGAGTGCCCAGCTCTCAGATTGAATGCTAGGTTCTCTAATATGTGCGACTTGAACTGTTACACCTGTCTCGTGAGACTGAAGATACTCAGACTGTTACTTGAAAGAGTATGTCGATAACTTATTTTCTACACAGACTGATTATTATCCCATATAAAGGAAGTATAGTTAAAGAGTGAAGAATGCCAACCCAATTCAGTACGTGGTAATTTTTGTTCACTTGTGATAGTTATGTTTTTGGTTTATGTACGTGCGAGTTAAAGCAGATCTTAGTAAAGACAAGTGGGAAAATTAGTTGTAGTTAGTCGGCTGTTTTTCTGCCAACGAGTTATATCACTTCTTTGTCTTAAGGACTTGTATTTTGAACATTTAAGCAGCACCAATTTTATTTGCACATTTACTTTGATAGTCCTTTTTATTTTTTCCGGAATGATCAGTTTTGACAAGATCAGAATTTATGCATTGAGCCCTCATCTGCAGGAGGCATGTGCAATAGAGAGACTGAAATTTAAAGGAAAAAAGCACCATGTTTTGGCAAGGAGATTTCGGAATGTTTGCATGATATGTTTGTCATGTGTTTCTAGAAATGCTGTTTTGTTCATTTCTAGAGAAGGTGACTGATGAGACATTTGTGATTGGCTCATGTATTTTTGAATAGCAACTATTTATAGACTTCACCCATTGCCCTGAGAAAATGGTAGCTGGCAGAAGTATTGACCTTTTGCTGATTGAATACCAATTGAATACCGAGGAAGTTCCATAGGTGAAATTTGTTTCTCTAAGAAGAAAAGCATTATTAGTCTAAACTGAAAAATAAAAGGCATTTAAAATTCAAAACTACAGTTTCAGGACTTGCAGGCTTATTTGAGGATATGCTAATGAGTGTAAATAATGCCTCTGACAATCAGCACTCACCCATTTTAACTTTTGCTCTAGTGGCATATTGTACAGAATCTTCATCATTCCTTTCTGCAAGAAACTTTTTCCAAGTGAGAAGGCAATAACAATTTAGAGAAATGTTGCTAAAGATAAGCCATGTTATTTCTGGCCCTGACTGATAAAATATTTTATCCAGCTACCCAAGACTTCTTTTGGAACTAACCTGAGCTTAGAATACCAAATTTGGGTGCATAATTTTGGCTCTTAAAGATTTATCACTGTAGTTATCTTTTATTTATTTTTATGTGTTCTTCTGATTCTCTTAACTCCCATGCTTTATACAAGTTAACACTCAGGTTGATTCTTTTGTGCTCAGTTAACATAAAGGACTCTCCTCCTGATTGTTTGCAGTGTGGTTTCGGTGTATTTTTGTTTCCTGAAGAATGTCTTTATCTCCTTAGACATTTTGGAGTATCATTCCAAAAGTCAAACTGCAAGTGCAGTGATTTTTTTCCCCCTACTCCATTATAGTTAACCTTCTTACTAGTTGTGTGATCAAATGTGAAAAGTAAAAAAGCACAAGAGATTTTGGTTCCCTAGTTGCTGCCATACTATTGCCATTTTAGCCCTTGAACTCTATACTAGGACTTTCCTGAAATTCCTAAATTAGTATCCCTGCCTAGGACAAGAGTTTTTAGAAAATGTGTTGGCAATTTGCTTTAAACCCATTTAATTTAGACTGGAGATGGGAAACTGTAAGTCTGTTTCTATGTAAGGATATATTTCCTTAGCCCACCACTACCCTTTTCTCAATTTCTCCTTTGCAGTTATTTCAGTAAAAGCCATTTGGATTCTGAGAAGCACCAGTTCTTAGTTGTGAGAGGTCTATGCAAGTAAGACAGACTCATTGAACGAAGTTCTCATTTGTCTCCAGTGGACTGCTAGCAACTTTCCTTTTCTTCGTTATGTCGAAATCATTTAGTATCTCACTAAGATGCCAGTTTTTCTCCAAAAGAGTGTAATGTATTTTTTTTGGTTTTGATCTCAGTTGTCTTCTGAGACAATCATTACCCGGTTATTTGTAGGTTTTTTTTTGGTTTTTGGTTTTTTTTTTTCCCCCTATATGATGTGCCAGAAATTATAACTTGACAACATTTAGGTCTATTCTGGTTTTAAAAACCCAGTTGAAACTATTTGTTTTTAACTTAGCAGGCAGCCTAGGCCATGGCTGAAAAGAAGGGGTAAGTCCATCATTGCATGGTGACGTGTGCAGGTTTTCCTGACTACTGAATTTCTCATTTTTATATTTGAATTCACATGTGTGATTCCACATCAATAACTTGTGTTTCCGAAATATTCTAACTTGTTGTAAGGAAAGAAACTAGGTTTACTCTGTTCAAGGCTGACATTCTGAAATTCTAAACTGAAAATATACTTTGCTGGAATATTTGGAAAGGTCCTATTTATGATAACCTAGCCTAAAATGGCTCTTTGGGAAAGAAATTTACTCTTCTGTCAAAACTTAAAGATTGTGTTTGATAATTTAAACAGTTAAAAATGCAGCTTAACATATATTCAGGCAAGCTTCATTTTGTTGCCTTTGGGTTTTGTTTGGTAGAAGGGAAAGAGAATTGATTATACCAAAAAAGTTATAACTATACATGGAGTGAGGTCTTGGAATGGATATCCATGGACAATACCTACCCTAGCCACCATGGTTTAGAAAAATCCATGGTATATATTGGGAATGTCAGTCATGAGCTTAGTGTTAAAGTGATGCATCTCAACTTGTGGTTCTTTGCATGGTTAGTCTCATATTGATATTCCACTTTGTTTGCTGTGCCAGTTCAAAAATAACTTTGTTGTTAAAAATTCTTCAAATTCATTGACATCTGGGCTGGCAGGTGTCATGGTGGTTAAGGAACTGGACTCCCACATGGCCAACTGTGGTCTGAGTCCCTGACATGGAGGTTTGCCTTCTCACTTTCCTTCTCTTTATGGTCAAATTTAAAATAATAATTATTATAAATGAATATATATTTTATTTAAAAAATCATTGATACCAGTTTTGTTTTGACATTTGGTTTTGTATTGTATATCTGGGACCAAAAATTTTTTAAATGCTGACTTTGTTTTTATTTTATTTATTTTATTTTTTTAAAGATTTTTGCTATAGGGTGCATGTGTTTACTGGAGAGACAGAGACAGAAAGTAAGAAATAATCCCCAAGGGAAGTGGCCATGCTGCAGTTCCTTTTCCTCCATTCTCCTGTTGGGATCTTAGGCACACACTCACATGAGCCCAGCATGAGGTTTAAGCCACCAGGTCCTGGACTCGGACCACAGTTGACTACCTGGGAGTCCAGTGACATAATTATCACGCCATCTGCTGGTCCCTAAATGCTGACTTCTTTTTAAGAGGGGTCCTCCACCCTGTTCCCCGCTATAGGGTGCGTGTGCTCACTGGACAGAGATAGAGAAACAGAAAGTTAGAAATCACCCCCTGAGGGGTGGGTGGCCACACCACAATTCCTTCTCCTTCACTCTCCTTGGGATTTTGGGTATGAATGCACACGCACCCAGAGTGATTTTCAAGCCGTTGCGTCCAAGACTTGAACTATGGTTGGCCATGTGGAGCCTGGCACCTTCACCGCTATGCCATCTGCTGGCCCCTAAATACTGACTTTTTAAATACAGAAGTCTGAAGCTGGACAGACAGTATTTACGGGAGATTTGTGTGCTTTAATTTTTTAAATCCTTTGGGCTACTAGTAAGGCACTTCTATAGCATACGTTTTCCCTCTTTAAAACTCTTGACTAGTATAGCATGCAGTGTGTTTAAGCTACTTTGTTTTCTGCTTCATGATTCTATTGATAGTATCAACACTACACTGTAAGTAGACAGGTGAACTGAATTGTGTGTTTTTGTTATGTGGCCTAATCAAACATAACTAAAGGGACTTTCTAAAAAAAAAATACTGTCCTCAAACTAAGCTTAAATAAAAGGGTATATTGGCCTTATTTTGTCTTAGAAAGTATACAGTATTGTGAAACAAGTACTCTGCCTACACTTGAAAAATAGGGTGCTTTAACTGTAGAATATTTGAGAAACCATTTAGTCTCCTTAACCTTCAACCATTTCGGCACATTTTGTTGCTTTCTTGAGAATTGTCCGTTTTTATTTTGTTATGATGCTGACATTATAACACATGTCCTGGTCAGTAGAAACGAAACAGCTCATAGTTGCGTGATGTAATACAGTAAAAGTGACAATATAGTACTCATTTTGCTTCAGAGAATTTAATCAGATCCCAGACTTTTGCTCCGTGTCGATCGCCTTCCTAGGGCTTTCCTCTTACTCTGACCATTACTCCACTGTCTTACACGGAAGCACATACATTGAGCGCTTGTGAACATAATCCTCCTGCCGCAGTCACTTGTGAAAAGTAGCGCTTGCTAGGTATTTGAACACTCTACCATCCATGTGATAGGGTTCATCGAGTTATTTGTAAAATAAATCATTAGTTGGATTGATACAGTGAGGTTTTAGGGCTAACAGTATCCAGATTCCTACTCTACTGAAAGCATACTTTTGACTCTCCCTTAAGTCAGAGGAGAGAGGGAGTATTTAGAACACTTTGAGACATTCCATTGTAAAAGTTTGTTTTATGTTCCTGAAGCTATCTTGTCCTGTGTTAAAGCTACTAATCGTCTCACTGTAAGTTTTGAATAAACATATTTCTGTAGAGCTGGCTTCTGTGTTTTTTTTTTTTTTCCCTTTAATTGTGTACTGTTGAATATAATTGCTTTCTTCCTTCCGCCTACTCACTTATTCATCCAACCCTTGGCTCCCTTAAGTTGAACATTTTCCAGTACTCTTACAAGTTTAAACACTGCATTTATTTAAAAAAAGAATTAATTCTTACTGCTTAGACTTTTTATTAGCTAAATGAAGAGGCTCATACAGGTAGGGTACTTGTCGAGGCAGAATACTTTACTTCGTCCCGCAGCGCTAGTCCTGTGAAGTTGTCCCGCCGAGCTGCGTATTCCCCAACATTGGCCAGCCCTGGTACCACACAGCAGCTCAGGGCACTGCGGTAGATGCTCATGTCATGAGCGTCATACCACTCGTCGGTCTTCTCGTCATAGCACTCAACATTAAAGGTGGTGGTAAAGCCATTAAAGCCACCCACCACAAATAAGAGGTCGTCCACCACCTCAATGCCAAAATTGCTACGAGGATTGAACATTGTGGGGATCGTGCGCCAAGTATTAGCTACTGGGCTGTAGGCTTCTGCACTCCTAAGTCGGTTAGCTCCATCAAAGCCGCCTACCTGTGGGTGGCAAAAGAAACAGGGTTGGCCCAGCCTGGTGGTTCAGTTGGTAGGCAAACTGAACAATACTGGAAGCCACACGGCCAACTGCAGGTTTAGAGTGCCAAGTCAGCCTGAAAACACCAGGTGCATGCATGTGTGCTCGACATCTTAATGAGCTGGAGGGCTGGAGAAGGGATGGTGGCATGACAAGACCCTGTCAGAGGTACTTCTGTCTCATGCACATGCTTTTGTGAATAAAATTTTAAAACTTTGAAAAAAATAAAAGCCAGTAGACAGCTAACCATTGCTTGTGTTCATTAGGAAGCCCTCTTTAGGGGGAACCGGTGTGTTCATACCAATCCCCTCCCATTATATCCAGGAAGAAAAGCTTCCCAAATGCTTCCCAGTGGCAGCATAGACCTGTGTGCCAGGAGGAAGTCCGGGGTATCATTTCTGTTGTACAAGAGACTTACCGCATATACATGTTCTCCATAAGCAATCACACCTATTCCACTTCTCCTGCTTCTCATGGGTGCTATGACTGTCCACTGATTACTCTCAGTGTTGTACACTTCTGCTGTAAACAGGCACTCGTTTCCGTTAAACCCACCACATATGTAGACCTGCATGAAGAGAGCCAAGATACTATTACCTCTCAGGGCTGGCAGGTGGCGTAGAGGCTCGGGTGCTGGTTCCCATATGGCTGATTCCATGGTTTGAGTCTCAGACCCAGCAGCGTGAAAATTATACCAGGTGCATTTGTGTGTGTGCCCAAAATCCCAAGAGGAAATGAAAAGGAATTGCGGTGTGGCCATCCCCCTTGCAGGAGGTGATTTCTCACTTTCCCCCTCTCTGTCTCTGGTGAGCACAGGTGCCCTATAGCAAAAAATAAAAATTGTTGTCTCATGAGTAGAAAGTACAGTGGAGAGACATTTTTTTTCTTAGAAAGTGATTTATTTTTATTTATTCATTTATTTTAATTTGACCAGAGAAGGACAGAGTGAGAGCAAGAATGAGAGAGAAAGCAAGCCTCCAGGTCTGGAACTTGAACCGTGGTCGGCCATGTGGGAGTCTAGCGCCCTTAACCACTATGCCACCTGCTAGCCCCTCATGGGGAGACACTTTAAAGGCCAGCCTGGGGCCAGCAGGTAGCAAGGCACTGGAACCTACATGGCCAACTGCACGGTTTGAGTCCTTGACCTGGTGGATTGAAGAAAACACCAGGTGCGTGTGTGCCCAAAATCCTGAGAGAAGAATGGAAAGAAGGGATTGCGACACAGCCCCACCCCCCCCCCCCCCGGGGTGATTTTTTCACTTTACCCCTCTCTCCCTCTGTCTCTTCTCTGTTGAACACACACACGGTATAGCAAATAAACTAAATAAAGGCCAATCTGTAGGATATGAATTTACTTTCTCCACATGTGCATGTGTTGCTTTATTGAAAAAAAATTAAAAACCTCTTACTAATTGTTTATGCCAGAGGGTATGGGCATGTGCATGATAGAGGGAGAATAACCTCCACCAGGGTCTGGTTGTGCTACAATTCCTTTTCCTCCAGTTCATCCTGTCAGGATCCTGCGTATATGTGAATGCAATTGGCATGTTTTTCAAGCCACCAGATCTGAGATTCAAATCCTGTCTACCATGTGGTATCTGGGCTTTCTCTGTGTGGTATTTACTGTGCTACTGGGCCAGCCCCA
This sequence comes from Tupaia tana, assembly GCA_026018925.1. Taxonomy (NCBI): domain Eukaryota; kingdom Metazoa; phylum Chordata; class Mammalia; order Scandentia; family Tupaiidae; genus Tupaia; species Tupaia tana. Next base: position 48,536,141 of record JAKSZU010000011.1, on the reverse strand, counting down.
TGGTTTTTTTGTTTGTTTGTTTGTTTGTTTGTTTTGCCATAGGTTACCTGAGTTTGCCAGAGAAGAGAGAGCAAGAGAGAGAGGAAAAGTGAGGAATCATTCCCTAGGAGGATGGCCATACCGCAACCCCTTCTCTGTAAGGATTTTGGACACAAACACACACATGCAAGTTGCTGGATCTGGGACTCGAATCACCGGGTAGGCCATGTGGGGTCCAGCTACCACAAACTCCATGCCATCTGCTGTCCCGACAAAGACATGAGTACTGCAAAGTGAGTGCTGCCACTTTATATTTTCCATCCACACCCCAGGAGGAAGAACAGCCTCGTTTCTGAGCTCGTTCTTCGCCCCACCCTCCCCTGCCATTCCCAGCCTTTACCTTTCCGTAGAGTGTCGTGGCGCTTGCATCGCTCCTCTGCTCATGCATGGGGGCAATGAGTGTCCATTGATTGGTCTCTGGCTCATAGCGCTCAGCAGTGTTGAGACGCACATAGCCATCAAACCCTCCCATGGCATAAATGAAATTGCTGAGGACTGTCACACTGACATAACAACGTCTCGAGTGCATTGGGGCCACCTGGTGCCAAGTTTTCTTGACTGGGTCAAAACGCTTAACACTATTGAAATAGTCTACACTATCAAACCCCCCAATGATATAAACGTAGCCTTTCAAATATGCTGCCCCATGGTAGGCACGGGGACTCTCTTCCTCACAAGTAACATTCACCCATCTGTCTGCCCGAGCGTCATATGCCTCGATGGCATTGGTGGGGCTCCCACCACTCCAGCCACCAATTGCAAACAGGATGGCATAGGGCAGCCGAGGCCTGGTGAGTGGGTTGGTGAAGTCGGAATTAGAGGGTCCATTCATGTTTAGGTCATACATGGCCTTTAGGGCGTTAATGATGACTGGCTTGCATTCCTCGCTGTCCTTGACGTAGTCATTCATCTTAACATTGTTCATGAAGTACTCAGCGTGCATTAAGGCCAGGCGAACCTAAGAAGGAAATATAGAAAGTCATTCAGATGAGGTGAGGGTCCCTGGAAATCCCACACCCTAAACCTATTTTATAGTCTGCCTTTGAATTGCTGAAAAAGTGTGGTGTTACATGATAGCACACTAGAGAGAGAGGTCATGCTATGTTCACAGTCATGCTATGTTCATAGTCCTACCACAGTACCACTACGTTACAGATGTTAGGCCTTAGTTGCTTTTGAAACCCAGTTTAAATATTTGTCCTGGGCGGAGAGGGGAGGAAGGGAGAACCAGCAGGTGGCATGGTGGTTAAGATGCTGGACATTCCCACATGGCTGACTGCGGTTCGAGTCCTGTACCTGATGGCTTGCTTTCTCACTTTCTCTCTCTCTCTCCCCCTCTCTGGTCAAATTAAAATAAATAAATAAGTAAAATAAAGTTTTAAAAGTTTTTAAATTAAAAATAAATGAATGAATAAATAAAATTAAATAAATAATTCTTTTCTAAAACTATTTGTTCTTGGGACTGGCAGGTGGCATGGTGATTAAGGGCGCTGGACTCCCACATGGCCTACCCATGGTTCGAGTCCTGGACCCGGCGGCTTGCTTTCTCACTTTCTCTCTGTCCCTCTCTGGTCAAAATTAAAAATATAGGGAACCAGCAGTTAGCGTAATGGCTATGTCGCTGGACTCCCACGTAGTCGACCGCGGTTCGCGTCTCGGACCCGGTGGCTTACAACTCACGCCAGGCGCGTGTGCGTGCATGCCCAAAATCCCGAGAGGAGAATGGAGGAGAAGGGATTGCGGCGTGACCATCCCCCCTGGGGGGTGATTTCTCGCTTTCTGTCTCTATGTCTCTCTCTGTCTGTCTGGCGAGCGCACGCGCCCTATAGCGAAAAACCTCTCCCAAAAAAAAAAAAAATTAAAAATAAATAAAGTTCAGTAAAATAATTCTTAAAAAACAATTGTTCTAGGGGGTCAGCAGGTGGCATGGTGGTTAAAGTGCTGGATTCCTACATGGCCAACTCTGTTTTGAGTCCTGAACCTTGTGGCTTGAAAATCATGCTGGGAGAGGCCAGCAGATGGTGCAGCAGTTACATTGCTGGACTCACACATGGCCGACCAAGGTTTGAGTCCCAGCCCCAGTGGTTTGAAACTCACTCTGGGTGCATGTGCATGTGTGCCCAAGATCCCAGGAAGAGAATGGAGGAAAAGGAATTACAGTGTGACCATCCCCCCTTGGGGAGCTGATTTCTCACTTTCCCTCTGTCTCATTCCCTCTAACAAAAAAAAAAAAAAAAAAAAAAAAAAAAAAAGAAAAAGAAAATCATGTCAGGTCTGTGTGTGTGCATTCCCATATCCCAGGAGGAGAGTGGAGAAGAAGGGATTGTGGCATAGCCATCTCCCTGGGGGAGGGAGAGGATGATTTCTCACTTTCCCTCTTACTCTCTCTATCTGCTCTATGGCAAAAACCTAAAAAAAAAAAAAATAATAATAAAAGTGTTCTAGGAGCTGGTACTTGTGGATGCTGAGGATGAGCTAGAGAGAAGGCACCCCAAGTGGCCACAGAGCTGGCCCATTCCTTAGTCACTGACCAGTACCATTAGACCAGAACAGGCTCCAATGATGATTAACTAACCAAATACCTCTGTCTCTATGTGTAAACACTAGTTAGCACCAGCAGACTATGGTTGCATATGATACTCATAAACTGGTTTCTGTTCCAACTTCTACCTTGAGTGTGGAGAAACAGAATGGGAAAAGGGTGAAGGGAAGAATAGAATTCTTTGAAAGTCCTCTCCTTCCCTGACTTCCTGGGAGACTTGTCGTCAAAGACTAACTAGGATAGAAGAAACTAGCAATGCCAAGGAAAAAGAAAATTGCACAATTCCAGAAACTAGTAGGAGATGCCTTCTACCTAAGTACATGCAAATACAACCCTGAAATCTGCCATACATCTGAATATGGCTCTCAGAGCAACCCCTCTGGAATAAATGAATCAAGAATGAGCAAATATGGGGCCAGCAGGTAACGTGGTTAAGGCACTGGACTCCCACATGGCTGACTGTGGTCCAAGTCCTGGACCTGGCAGCTTTCTTTCTTTATCACTCCCTTTCTCTGGTGAGTGCATGTGTCCTACAGCAAATTAAAAATAATATTAGTATAGGGACCACCAGATGGAGTAATGATTACATTGCTGGACTCCCACATGGCCGACAGTGGTTTAAGTCCCAGAACTGGAGGCTTGAAACTCACACTGGGTGCATGTATGTGTATCCTCAAAATCTCAAGAGGAAAGTGGAGGAGAAGGGATTGTGGCATGGCCATCCCCCCTAGGACGGTGATTTCTCAATTCTGTCTCTCTGGCAAGCACATGTGCTCTATAGCAAAAATCTCTCCAAGGGACCAGAAGATGGTATAATGGTTATTTCACGGGACTCCCATGTAGTCAACCATTGTTCGAGTTCCGGACCCAACAGCTTAAAACTCATGCCAGGTGCATGTGTGTGTATGCCCAAAATCCCGAGATAATGGAGGAGAAGGGATTGTGGCATGGCTATCTCCCCTAGGGGGTGATTTCTTGCTTTCTGTCTCTTTGTTTCTCTCTCCAGCAAGTGCATGCACCCTGTAGCAAAAAATTCTCAAAAAAGATTATCTATGCCCCCCCAAATGTATATATATATATCGATAACAAAATTTTAAAGTAATTATTTGGGGCCAGCAGGTGGTGTGGTGGTTAAGGCATTGGACTTCCACATGGCCCACCACAGTAGAGTTCTGGACCTAGCAGCTTGCTTTCTCACTTTCCCCCCCTCCCTCTGTCTCTCTCTCTCTCTCTCTCTGGTGAGTGCATGTGCCCTATAGCAAATTAAAATAATAATAATAATAAATAAAATAATTCTTTTTAAAAATAATTCTTAAAAAAAAAAGAACAAAGAACAAGCAATTAAACATTCACAAAAAAATCACTAAACTTGACCTTAGGAAGCAAAACGGAAATGTGCTGCTTCCGATTTTGGGGGTCATGAGAAATCCACTTTAAAATGGCCTCAAAGACAGCGTCTTCCTGTTTAACGTTGAGCTCATCTTTCTCGATGATATCCTTAAGTTCAGTGACCGAGAGCTCTAAAAACTCTGCTGAGACTTTCACCATCTCCTCGAAGTTGTGCAGTATGAACATGTAGGCCTTCTGCCTCAGCTCAGGACAATAGTAGTAGTCCGTGAACTTGCAGATGCCAATACAGTTATCCAGACACAGCTCCGACTTGAGGAACTCACAGCAGCCCCTGACAATACCCATGATGTTAAACTGGTCTGCAGCAGCCAGCAGCTTCTCCACGTTGTCCGGTGTGATAGGCACGGTCCGGGTGTACGCATATTCAATAATCAGCTTCATCATGTCGGGGGAAATGCCGGGAATGTTGTATACCTTCTTTTCAGTGTTGTTCCAGCCACTTGTAAACAGGGCTCTGGAAAACAGAACACAAGCAGCCACTGAAACATTTCTTTCCTGTTTTCCATGCTCCCCACTTTTTTTTCTTGAGGAAAGTTTGGAAATTTTCCTCCTTGTGTACAGGGAAAACCCTGGAAATGAAGGAAGGTGCGGATGTGTGTATGTTATGTTTTAGAGACTTTTGCCTTAAGGGCATGTGTGCTGGCTGGGGAAAGAGAGAGAGAGACAGGGAGAGGGAAAGTGAGAAATCAGCCCCCAGGGGGAACGGCCACACCACAATCCCTTCTTCATTCTCCTCCTGGGATCTTGGGCATGCACACACACGCACCAGGTGTGAGTTTCAAGCCACAGTGTGGGACTCGAACTGCAGTTGGCCATGTGGAAGTCCAGCAACGTAACCGCTACACTGGCCCCACAGATGTGTGTTTTATACAGTGATAGAAACTTTCCAGAACTTGGATATTGGTTACTGTTAACTTATCCTCATGAAAACTAGAATAGGTCTGTTTTCCATTTTCTGGGTGGAGAAACGGAAATCTAGAACTGGGGAGTAAGACGTGGATCTCTTCTGACTCAACTCACTGACTTCCAAATTCCTCCTTGCTTAAGGAAGTTACACTAGAGCAATATACTTCTTAAATAAGTATCATTCAATCACATCTAGAAACTGATCACTTCTCATCTCTTATTGTTACTTCCTTAGTTCAAGCCACATGTGCCAGCATGTTTTTCACACCACCGTGTACAGGATTCAAACTATGCAGTGGCCATGTGGGATCTAAGCGTCTTCTCTTTTTTTTGGAGAAGTTTTTGCTATAGGGCACATGTGCTTGCCAAAAAAGACAGAGAGAGACAGAGACAGAAAGCGAGAAATCACCCCCGGGGAGAATAGAGAAGAAGGGATTGCGGCATGGCCTTCCCCCTGGGGGGGGGGGGGGGGTTGGGTTATTTCTCGCTTTCTATTTCTCTGTATCCCTCTATCTCTCTGGCAAGTGCACGTGCCCTATAGCAAAAACCTCTCCAAAAAAAAAAAAAAAAAAAAAAAAGATTTGGGAGAAATAAATCAAAAGAATCTTTGGTGATGTATGAAAATTATAATACATTATAATAAATTCAAATTCTGGTGTCCTTAAATAACTTCATGGGGGGTGGGAGATGGCATAGTGGTTATGTTGCTGGACTTCCACATGACTGACTGTGGTTCAAGTCCTGGACCCAGTGGCTTGAAAATCACGCTGAGTGCATGTGTGTGAGTGTCCAAGATCCCAGGAAGAGAATGGAGGAGAAGGAATTGAAACATGGCCATCCCTCCTGGGGGGTGAATTCTTGCTTTCTCACTCTCTCTTTCTCTGTGTCTCCAGTGAGCACATACACCCTCTAGCAAAAAATCTAAATAAATAAATAACTTTATGGGAACACATTCATTTGGTATTGTCTGTGGCTTCTTTTGCAGAGTCCGAGTGGTTGCAGCAGAGACTGTAGGGCCTGCAAAGGTTAAAATACCATGATCTGGTCCCTTGTGCACCTGTTCCAGAGTCCAGGTGAATGAATTTTTTTTTCAGGTGAATGAATTTTTAGCAACGTATCATATCTATGTTGGAGTCAATCATTCTAACATTTTCAGCTCATGAACAAAATAGCCCCTCTTTCCTGGGTCTTGACCAAAACTTGCTTTTTCTTCTGATAAAGATGAGGAGATTTGAAAATTTTCACAGGGACTAGTAGATGACGTAATGCTTATGTCACTGGAGTCCCATGGTTTGAGTCCCAGTGGCTTAAACCTCATGCTGGGCACGTGTACATTCATGCCCAAAATCCTGAGAGGAAAATGGAGACGGGACTGTGGCATGGCCATCCCCTCAGGGGTGATTCCTCGCTTTGTCTTTCTGTCTCTCTTTGTCTCTCCAGTGAGCGCACATGCCCTATGACAAAAATATCTCTCAAAATAAATAAAATAAAAATTTTCATGGGAAAAATGGAGTTAAAATACCAGTTCAGGGCCCAGCCTATGGCCTGGTGGTTAAGGGAGCTGGATCCCACATGGCCTGCTAGTCCAGGACCCAGTGGTTTGAAAGCCATGCATGTGTGTGTGTGTGTGTGTGTGTGTGTGTGTCCAAAATCCATCCCAAAAGGAAGGAGAAGTGGAGAAGGGATTTTGACATGACCATGTGTCATGGGGTGCTTTCTCCCTCTCTCTTTGTCTCTCTCTGGCAAGTGGATATGGCCTCTGGAAATTTAAAAAGAAAGCAGCAGTTTATTTTGGTACAAAAAGTTTTTGAAATCCATGCATAGTTTTTTCTTATATGCATTTCCACACATTTTTGAAATCCCACATATTTCTTGAATAATTTCCCCTCACCCCCTTTCCATTCCCTCAATCCTTATTAATGTATCACCCTCTTTAAAATGATCTTTTCTGGGGTAGGGACCAAAAGGGTGCCTGAAGTAGCCTTGCTGTCTGGGTTTAAGTAAGATATCCAGTCGGGATGTCCCATCTTCCCAAAGGTTGGTTTGTGTGAGAATCAAGGAAGAAGGCACCCAGCTCACCAAGAGTTGGTTGAAATCCAGTTGAAAAATCAGAGAAAAATGTCTCTGGTCCTAGCTGTGCCTTTTCAGAAGACAAAGGAGTCGGGCTGCAGAAGCCCAGAGCTTCGTCAGTGCTCCTACTCTTACGGTGGGGTGGGAAACAGAGAATGGAGCAAAAGGTTTCAGAATGAGCCCAATTCCCCCTTTGGCCTAGTTCAGCAACCCTTTTATACCTAAAGTAGGAACTGCAGCTACAGAGGATGTTCTTGTGGGCATTGAACTCAAAACCATTGACCTTGATGACCACGTCGCAGAGCTTGCCCTCTAGCCTAAGCTCGTTGAAGATCTCACAGGTCATGGCACTCATCTTCCTCTCCATGTGAGGCTGGTGGAACCGTGTGGAGGCCGCGGTGCTCTCCATCTCCATGGCACCCTGGGACCAGCGGAGAGAGGCTGCTCTCCTAGGGTGTCGGGGAGGGTTGTGGGGGGGCCCTATAGCCAGCTGTCGCTCCTTTTCCCTACTACATCTTTCATATAGGGTCCATCAGGCAGCCCAAGTTCCAGAATGCTGGGCCCGCAGTGAGATCACTCTCAGGATTGTGCTCTCAGGTTCTGGAACTCCCTCCTGTCCCAGCCCTCTTCCTCCTCTCCTCCTCCACCCCCCACACCTCCCTCCTGGCTTTGGAGGGCCAACACCATCTGAGAGTTTGTATGGATTCCAGATCCCGTTGCCCCCTTCTGGTCACCCAGGTCTGTATCCCTAGAGCATCCATCCACCTTCCATAACCACACACTCAGCTCCCAGACATGCAGTTCAAGGAAATCCGAGGCAGATGAGGCAGCAGGGAGAAGGAAGCTGATTAAATGTCACCCCAGCCCAGCTGTTCAGGGTCTTCCAGGCCCTTGGACGTGCTGGTTCCTGTTTCCTGGGTGATGAGGAGTGGGCTCAGTTTGGTTGTTTAACAGAATTCACTTTCTAGCGCCTTCATGTTCCCTTCCATCTGAAAGGTGTTGTCACCCAAACTTCAAGCCACTCTGGCCAGGGCTTTTGCTTTAGGAAGAGTGCCAGGAGCCCACTGAAGGCCCCAGGAAGGATGGAGCCCCAGCAGCTTGGGACCCTCTCCCTCCTCCTCACAATAAAAGCCTGCACGCATTTCTCTACCCAGTGCACAGCGCCAGCCTCCCGAAGCCCCCAGCACCTCTTGTCTACCCGATTCCCAGCTCCGCCCGGAGCCTCGCTCCTGCCCAGCCTTGGTCATCCCCGGCAGGAGGGGACGCCTGCGCAGTGCGGCCGCGGGGCGGTCCCTGTCCCCGGCGCCGCCGACTACGACGTGAGCGCTATGGCGGAGGAGGTAAAGCGGGAGGAAGCGTCCGGCGTGGGGCGGGCCCCGACCCCAGGGGCGCTCCGATGCCCCCAGGCCCCGCCGCGCCACTCCGGCCAGTAGCGGCTCCTTCGCGCGCCCCTGCCCGGCCTCGCAGGGCGTGCAGACGAGCCCCGGCTCAGCAATTCTCTCGGGTCTCGGGGCAGGTGAGCATCCTGATGAAGGCCACTGTCCTGATGCGGCAGCCCGGGCGGGTGCAGGAGATCGTGAGCGCCCTCCGCAGGGGCGGGGGGGACCGGTTACAGGTACGTCCGGGGCGAGGTGGGGCGGACACGGGCCAGGGCCGGGGCCGGGGCCGGGGCCGGGGCCGGGGCCGAGGCCGAGGCCGAGGCCGAGGCAGGGGCGGCCGGGAGGCTTCCCGCCCGGTGTGCCCTCCCGCTTTGCTTTGCCGCAGACACCTGCAAGCCATCGCCCCAAGAAACGGCACGCAGGTTGAGTCACCTGTTTGACCTCGAGGGAGAGCCCACCTGTCCTAAAACCGAGCTTCCCCTAATGAGGCAGAAAGCATCCCCCACCAGGCCTGGGGCCTCGTCCTCCGCACTGCCCCTGGTGCTGATGTGGAGATGGGCCATCGGGCAGAGACACAGGAAAGACTGGTGCAGCGTGCAACGGGTCGGTCTGCTAGGCTGACCCACTGGGAAGGTTCCGGGTCCCTGTTCCGTGTACTGGGAACTTGCATGTCTGCCTGATCTGGGCTGGCTGCTGCTGGTGGATCCCAGGGCTGGGACCCTGTCGGGGAGTGTTGTCTCTCTCATGGAATAAGTAAATGAACTGGGAGGTTAAGGTGCTGGATCCCATATGGCCAACTGAATGGTTGGCCTCCTAGTCCTGGGCTTGGAGGGCCAGCAGATGGCATAGCCCTTATGTTGCTGGGCGCCCACATGGCTGACCAGGTTCAAGTCCCAGACCCATGTCTTGAAAATGACGCTGGGTATGTGTTTGTACATGCCCAAGACCCTGGGAGGAGAATGAAGGAGAGGGGATTACAGATATCCATCTCTCCTGGGGGGGATGATTTCTCACTTCCCCCCTCACTGTCTCTCTCACTCCCTGACAACTGTATACACAAAATCATGCTCGGGTTGTGTGCCTTCAGGCCCCAAATTCCTAGAACAGAAAGGAGGAGAAGGGCCAGTGGAGTAGCCATGCCCCCGGGGAGTGATTTCTCACTTTCCCTCTCTCATTTTCTGTCTCTTTCTCTTTCTGGTAGCACACACGTCCTATAATGACAACAAAAACTAAAAAAAAAAATAAATAAAAAAAATAAAGATGAGACACCTTGGGAAGGACCTCCCTGTCTCTCTCTCTCTCTCTCTCTTTCCCCAGCAGAGATGGATGCTGCTGAGTCAAAGGGATCCTGTGCCTTTAGCCCCTACCCCCACCCCAGCAGACTGGGCTTGTCTCAGAGCCCACCCATGTGCTAACCAGGACCACTAATTCCCTGTCCCTCTCTGTTCCTCCCTAAGTTCCCCAGGCTTTGCCTACAGGCTGCCCCCCCCCCCCCCAATCATCGCCCAGCCTGAGGCTGGGTGGTGCTAAAGGTGCCTATTGAGGCATCCTCTCTCTTTTGCCTTGTAGGTGATTTCTGATTTTGACATGACCTTGAGCAGGTTTGCATATAATGGAAAGCGATGCCCTTCTTCTCACAGTAAGTCACATACTAGCTTGCTTTGTGCGCTTGACGAGATGACAGCTTCTAAGTAAAAGGAGTTTCGTGTTTTTCTAGATATTCTGGATAACAGCAAGATCATCAGTGAGGAGTGTCAGAAGGAGGTGGGTTGCTCCCCTGTTTGGCTCAGATTCTTTTTTTTTTTTTTTAAATAATTATTTTATTTAACTTTGTTTATTATCATCATTATTATTTTTCAGTTTTGATCAAAGAGAGATAGAGATGAGAGAGAGAGAAAGAGAGGGAGAGAGAGAGAGAGAGAGAGAGAGAAAGTGAGAAAGCAAGCCACCAGGTCCAGGACTTGAACTGTGGTTGGCCATGTGGGAGTCCAGCACCTTTAACCACCACGCCACCTGCTGGCCCAGATTCTTTTTTTTTTTTTTTTTTTGCCATACATGTGTATTACAAAATATCCTCTTTAAATTGACTGCTTTTTTTTTTTTGGAGAGGTTTTTGCTATAGGGCATGTGCACTCGCCAGAAAGACAGAGAGAGACAGAGAGGTAGAAAGCGAGAAATCACCCCTCAGGGGGGATGGCCACACCATAATCCCTTCTCTTCCATTCTCCTCTCGGGATCTTGGGCACGCACACACGCCCGGCGTGAGTTTAAGCCACCGGGTCCGGGACTCAAACCGTGGTCGACTACATAGGAATCCAGCGACATAACCATTACGCCAACTGCTGGTCCATAAATTGACTGCTTTTTTTTTAAAAAAAATTTTATTTAACTTTATTTATTTAGTTAGTTATATTTGACTAGAGAGGGACAGAGAGAGGGGGAAAGTGAGAAAGCAAGCCACCAGGTCCAGGATATGAACTGCAGTCAGCCATGTGGGAGTTCAGTGTCCTCAACCACCATGCCACCTGCTGGCCCCTAAATTGACTGCTATAAAAATCTGAATGAATGGGGGCAGGCAGGTGGTGTGGTGGTTGGGGGCGCTAGACTCCAAGTCCTGGACTTGGCAGCTTGCTTTATCGCTTTCCCTTTCTCTCTCTTTCTCACTCTGTCCCTCTCTGGTCAACTTAAAATAAATAAATAAATGTTAAAAAAAATAATTCTTAATAAAATAATCTGAAGGGACCAGCAGTTAGCACAATGGCTATGTCGCTAGAAAGTGTGCCACTACGACTGTCCTAATGACTCTCCTATCTGAGAGTGGAAGCTCCTTGTAGTTCTGAGTCTTAGGCCTCACTCTCTCCGGGCGAGTACAAGGGCAGCTCTGCAGATCCAGGGCTTTTCTTAAGTCGGTAAATATGAACATGTTAACCAACTAGGCTGGAAGGTGATAAGAGGCAAAACTTGAGTCTTGTAAGTGATACATCACCAGATCTAAGCTTGAAGAGCACTTACTCTCTGACGTGACGTTGCATCATCTAGGTGGTTTTTTCTCACGCTGAGCTGTGGGACTTTGTTGCGGAAGACTTAATGTGGACTAATGACTTTTCTCCTCCTCTGGATGTCACAGCTCACGGCACTCCTTCACCACTATTACCCAATTGAGATCGACCCACACCGGACCATCAAAGAGAAGTTGCCTCATATGGTGGAATGGTGAGTGATGGCAGTGAAGAGAGGGTCCTGGGCCTTGAGGATGAAATGACAGGCTCCCCTTCCTGACTGAGGGCTCCTCCGAATACCATTAGCCCAACTACTGGAACAAACTGCCCAGATATTCCCAGGGCTACCTGTGGCTGATGCTAAAGTAGAGGCCTCAGAGAATTCTTGGAAGAAGTTAGAAGCCCTCAGTTTGGGGGTGTAAGTGTTTTGGGGACATGGCCATTGTCTTAGTTCATTACATGTTGCTATAACAAAGATCCCAGACTGGGTGATTTATCATAAACAGAAAGGAACTGGCTCATGATTCTGGAGGCTGGAAGTCCAATATCAGGGGCCAGCATTTGGCAGGCCTTCTTACCTCATCGTTTCATGGCAAAAAGGCAAAAAGAGGGATGGACAGAGAGCAAGAAGGGGCTGAACTTGGCATTTTGTAAGGAACCCGCTCCCACAATATCAACACTAATTCATTCATAGGAGCAGTAGTCACATAAGCCTAACACCTCCCCTTGGGCCCCACGTTCCAGCACCGCTGTCCTGGGGATCCATTTCCAACACTGGAACATTGGAGGACTATTCAGGCCACAGCAACTCTCCTAAGAAAACCAGTGTCTCCAGAGAGAGCCCCAGTTCTCTAGAGAGCAGGGTCACTGAGGACAAGCTCTGACTCCAGTGTTGCCTTACATGACTCTTGCCTCTCTGTCGTGTGCTTTCTTACTCTCTTTCTTTTAAGGACACCAGAATCCTTCAGGACATGGCTCTGTGGAGGAGGATGAGCCCTCCCTTGTGCCATCACAGGGGCCTTGGCTTCATACAGGGAAAGGATCCTTTCCTTAGTTCAAGTGACTTGCATCTGGGTCTGTTTCTAGGTGGACCAAAGCACACAGTCTCCTGTGTCAGCAGAAGATCCAGAAGTTTCAGATTGCCCAGGTGGTTAGAGAGTCCAATGCCATGCTCAGGTGAGCTTCTCGCTCTGGAAAACACTGCTGCAGGACCTTTTGAAACTTGGTTTGCTCCCAAAGAGGAGGCTGGGGAGGAGTGGAGAGGAGTCTGTTGGCAGAAGAATCAGAAGAAACATGGCAACGTGAGCAACTGATGGGAAAGGGTCTTGCTTTTACACGGTGGATACAGCAAGAGACTGCCCGCCCTTCCTAGGAGCTGGGAGTGGATGTGGGAGAAGTGCGCAAGGCTTTGTCTCCTAGGACTAGCAGAGTCCAGCTCACGTTTCATAATGGCAGAACAATTGGGGTTCCTCCGCTGTCTGATGTTCTATCTAGTTATCTAGTTACTTATTTTCTTCCATGAGCAAGAGCGATAGAGAACACCCCCAATAGGGTCCTGACACTGTGATTCATCTTCAGCCTCAGCCAGTCCCAGATCATGGGTCCACACATGCCTGGCATACTAAGGGAGGCCTCTGGGTGTGAACCCAGACTCTTTCTACATGGATCAGCCTTGCAGAGGGCTGCCACATGACTGGTGCTTTTTGTTTGTTTGTTTTTAATTTTTTTATAATTATTTTTAAAATTTTATTTATTATTATTTTTCATTTGACCAGAGAGGAAAAAAGGAAAGTGAGAAAGTGAGCTGCCAGGTCTGGGACTTGAACCATGGTCAACCATGTGGGAGCCCAGCACCTCAATTGCCATGCCACCTGATGGCTCCTTTCTTTTTAATTTTGCCAGAATCAAAATATGCGGATTGGATGGGAACCAGCAGTTAGCGTAATGGCTATGTCGCTGGACTCCTATGTAGTCATCCGTGGTTCGCGTCCCGGACCCGGTGGCTTAAAACTCACGCCGGGCGCATGTGCGTGAGTGCCCAAGATCCCGAGAGGAGAATGGAGGAGAAGAGATTGCAGCGTGACCATCCCTCCTGGGGGGTGATTTCTCGCTTTCTGTCTCTATGTCTCTCTCTGTCTGTCTGGCGAGCACACGCGCCCTATAGCGAAAACCTCTCAAAAAAAAATATGCGGATTGGAGAGAGACTGGAAAAGGGAATATGAGAAAGAAAGCACCTTTCATGGGGAATGGTCACGCCACAACGCCTCTCCCCCATCCTCTCCCATTTCGGGATTTTTGGCACCCACACTTGCCTAGCCGCTTTTTCTTTTCTTCTTCTTCTTCCTTTTTTTTTTTTTTTTAAGAATTATTTATTTAACTTTATTTATTTACTTTGACCAGAGAGGAACTGAGCAAGAGAGAGAGAGAGAGAGCAAGTGGCCAGGTCCAGGACTCAAACTGCAGTCACCCATATGGGAGTCCAGTGCTCTTAACTACCAAGCCACCTGCCAGCCCCAACCTAGCCTGTTTTTAAGCTGAGTTCGGGGTTCAAACTGTGCATTTGGCCATGTGGGAACCAGCCACCTTAACCACCACTTTGGCTAGCTGGATCCAGCCATCTTAAATACCATTCCACCAGCAGGCCCAACTAGTTGCTTTATCCAGACATGGGAGCTAGGTTGGGACCCTTGGAATGGCCTTCACTGAGCAGCTCTCTCTGCTGGAATTTTTTTTCCTAGAGGAAGGAAGGGGCTTCTAGAATAGGAGTCAGCATTGGGCCAACTGGTGGCATGGTGGTTAAGGCAGCTGGATCCCATATGGCCGACTGTGGTTTGAATCCTGAACCCAGTAGCTTGTGAGACATGCCAGCTTGTGTGTGTGCGTGTGTGCCCAAGATCCTGAGTGGAGAATAGAAGAGAAGCGCACCCTCCTGCCCCCGCGGGGTAATTCTCACTTTGTCTGTCTCTAATAAGCACATGCACTTTATAGCAACTTGAAAAATAAAAGAAAGAAAAAAGGAATGAACGATCACAGAGGCAGTGCCATTTCCAAAATCATTGATCTCTTTTCAGGGAGGGCTACAAGATGTTCTTCAACACACTCTACCAGAACAACATTCCTCTTTTCATCTTCTCGGCGGGCATTGGCGATATCCTGGAAGAAATCATCCGACAGATGAAAGTGTTCTATCCCAATATCCACATAGTGTCTAACTACATGGATTTTAATGAAGACGTGAGCCAAACTTGTTTGGGCTGAGCCAGGAAGAGGGTGGGGACCGCCAGGCAGGATGTTCTCATCTGTGCCTCACCCCTACCCCGGGGTAGAAAGGGAGGGCAGGCATGCTGGCTTCTTTACTTTCAAACGATCTCTTTGGTGTTTGGTTGACAGCCAGCTCTGCCATGGGGTACCTTGTGTCCAAGTGAGGCCCGCCTCTTGTCACTGGCATGGGTCGTGTGCCATGCTGGGCACTGAAGGGCTTGGGCTTTGTCTGTGTTTCTAGCCGCAGAGAGGACAGCTGCACCAACTCACTCACATTCTGCCTACTCCTTAATGCTAGTGGCTGGAGTCTCATCGCTGAGCACCAGCACGCATGTCACCTGGATAGCATTTCTGTCATGGGCTTCATTTCTACCAGGACACATGGTCAACAGAATTTGCTGGCCCGTGTTAGTTTAAACTGGAGGTTACAGACTTCTAGTAAATACCTTGGGCTTTGTAGGCCATGTGGTCTCTGCTGCAGCTGCTGCGATACTGCAAAAACGACAGTGAGTTAATCACTGAGTGTGGCTATGTGCTGGTGAACTTTATTTACAGAAACAATCCAGGGCCAGCCTGTGGCCTGGTGGCTAAGGCAGCCAGATCCCCCATGCCCACCTGCACAGTTTGAGACCCCAACCTAGTGGCTTAAAAAATATGCCCAAAATCCTGAAAGGAGGGAGAAACAAAGGGAGATGGGATCGTGGTGTGGTCATTCCCCATAGAGGCTGCTTTCTTATTTTCTCTTCCCTCATCCTACAAGTACACATGCCCTCTGGCAAAATTAACAGAAAATACAGCCCACAAGCCCTTGCTTGCAGACCCCTGGTAGACTGCAGTGAAGTTTTGCCGTTACTGGTAGCTTTCAGGATTCCCTTTCCTGTGGGAAACCAGCAGCACTCAGGTACCTGTAGCCCTCTGTCTCTTATCTCGATTATTTAGGGTTTCCTCCAGGGATTCAAGGGCCAGCTCATACACACCTACAACAAGAACAGCTCTGTGTGTGAGAACTCCAGTTACTTCCAGCAGCTTCAGGGCAAAACCAACATCCTCCTACTTGGAGACTCCATAGGGGACCTCACTATGGCTGATGGTGTTCCCGGTGTGCAGAATATTCTCAAGATTGGCTTCCTAAATGACAAGGTGGGTAGGGGACCCAGGTGTCCTCTCGTCGTGGCTTTCTTCTCCTTGAATTCTTGTCAACAACTGTTCTGCACATCTATGTGCTAGACACTGCGTGAACTGTTAGGGGCGCCGAGGGAAGCCATAAGCCACACTCACTCTGGGTGCACAGTCCCCTAGGAAACAGAGATGCCCAGTGATTACAGCTGTGTGTCCATCACACGTGGGACACAGGAGTTCGAAGAGGGTCATTCTGGGCACTTTATTATCCCCCTGTTTACTGAGTGCTCACCAGGTCAGGCACTGTCCTAGCAGTTCACAGATGGAATCCACTTAATCCTTATAGCAATCTTTGAGATAGTAATTGTTGTCCCGATTTTACAGGTTAAGAAACTGAGGCAAGGAGGCTCAGTAACTTGTCCAGTGATAGAATTTAGGAAACAACGAAGCTGATTACTAGACCTAAATCGTATCTGGAAGGCATGATTGAGATATGAGGTGCTGATATTCAGGACACAGACTTTTAAAAATATATTTTATTTAACTTTATTTACTCCTTTTAATTTGACCAGAGAAGAACAGAGAGAGAGAGAAAGCCATCAGTTCTGGGACTTGAACCGCAGTAGTCGGCCATGTGGGAGTCCAGCACTCTTAACTACCTAGCCACCTGCTGGCCCCAGGACAGATTTTTCACATAGAGAAGAAAAATACCAAGAACAGGTCCAAGACTGACAGATGAAAACAGCAGATCAGGAGCACAAAGTATGGGGTCACTCCAGGTGGCTCCCCTCGGCCAGCAGGTGCAGGAGCCCACCAGACCTCTTGAGCTTTTGAAAACTCCATCCAGCTGGTAGCATGGTGGTTAGGGTGGCTGGGTCCCACATGGCCAACTGTGTGGTTCAAGGCAGGTTGAAAAAACCCCGAGACGTGTGTGCATGCCCAAAATCCTGAAAGGAGAATGGAGGCAAAGGGATTGCAGCGTGGCCATCTTCCCTGGAGGGTGATTTCTTTCGTTCTTTCTTTCTGGATCTCTCTCCAGTGAGTATACACAACCTCTGGCAACTAGAAAAAAAAAGACAAAAAATTCAGTGCAGACAGATTAGGGTAGCATCTGGCCTTGTTTATAACCCTTGTTACTGTCCTTTTGACATTGACCCCGGGGTTAATTGGGGTTAATCCAGTGGTGTCTCTGAAGGGCAGATGCCTCTAACCTTGAACTCCTGGGGCTTGAATGCCCTCCTCCCCAGCCCCAGCCCCATGAGCATAAGAGGGCAGGGCAGTCTGGGGAACCGTCTCCTCACCCTGGACAGGTAGAGGAGCGGCGGGAACGCTACATGGACTCCTATGACATCGTGCTGGAGAAGGACGAGACCCTGGACGTGGTCAACGGGCTGCTGCAGCACATCCTGCAGGGCGACCAACTGGAGGTGCAGGGCTCCTGAGGGCGCAGGTTCAAGGCCTGGCCTGCAGGCCGTGACAGGAAGGGACACCTCTGGGATGCCACTCCGTCCTGAGCACAAAGGTCCAGGGCGGCCATGAGCTGCTGGGCCCTCTGTGCCCCTCCCTCCTCCTTTGCCTCAGCACCTTCCTCGTCCTCACCACAGGCTTCGGGGGCCCTGCCAGGGGAGGGCAGCAAGCACTGTTCCCAGGGGACCGTGGCCTGCAGCAGGTCAGCACTCGGGATTCTTTTTAAAAATTGTTTAAACATGAAAAGCTGTTGTTCAGACAAATATAATGTATGAAATAGACTGAAATAAAAATAAAACATTTTAAAACAGCTGTTCTGATTCAAGGGATGTGGTGGGGAGGGCAGAGTCTGACCCTCTTGAAGGCACAGGAGCCTCTGAGAGGTCTCTTGGGCTCCTGGGGCACACTCTGAAACTATCATAAATTAGCCCAGGGGTCCCAATGTGTCTGCAAGGAACGTGAGTGGGCAGGGTTGGAAGGGTGTGAGTCTGACCTGGAATGGCGTGACTACGCCGAGGGCTGTCATCCTACGAAGTTCAGTTGGGATCATTTGGTTGAGGCCACCCAGTCTGAGAGCCCCCTCTTTAGGGAGGGGCAGATTGGTCCCCCTGATGCCCTTGGCTCTCCCTCCTTATTTTGTGTGCCCAGGGCTACTTTTTTTTTTGGAGAGGTTTTTGCTATAGAGTGCATGTGCTCACCAGAGAGACAGAAAACAAAAAATCACCCCCCAGGGGGATGGCCACACCACAATCCCTTCTCCATTCTCCTCTTGGGATCTGGAGGCTTGCTTTCTCACTTTCTCTCTGTCCCACTCTCTGGTCAAATTAAAATAAATTAAGTAAAATAATTCTTAAGAGAACTTTTATTTCATTAAAAATTATTAGGGCCCAGCAGTTAGCATAATGGCTATATTGCTGAACTTCCATGTAATTGACTATGGTTCGAGTCTCGGATCCAGTGGCTTATACTCACGCCAGGAGTGTGTGCGTGTGTGCCCAAGATCCCAAGAGGAGAATGGAGAAGGGATTGCGGGGTGGCCATCCCCCCTGGGATGTAGTCAACCGCGGTTCGCATCCCAGACCCGGTGGCTTAAAACTCACGCTGGGCGCGTGTGCGTGCATGCCCAAGATCCTGAGAGGAGAATGGAGGAGAAGGGATTGCGGCGTGACCATCCCCCCGGGGGGTGATTTCTCGCTTTCTGTCTCTATGTCTCTCTCTGTCTGTCTGGCAAGTGTACGCGCCCTATAGCGAAAACCTCTCAAAGAATTATTTAATATTATTATTATATATTTTAAAATTTGGCCAGAGAGAGGGAAAGTGAGAAAGCAAGCCACCCAGTCTGAGACATGAACAGCAGTCAGCCATGTGGGAGTTTAGCAACCCAACCACTACGCTACCTGCTGGCCCCAGCAGCGTGAGCTTTCTTATATATCTCCAGCACATCTGGAGTTACGTTTCTCTTTACATACTGAGAGAATTGTTTCTTGTAAGCATCTTCATCATCTTCTATTAGGTAACGCACATCGTCCACAACATTCTGACCCATCATGGACTTCCGGTGCATTGATACTTCTGCATTCAGTGTCTTGCTTTTAAAATCATATCCAGGGGCTCACTTGGTACCGTGAGGATAGATAAACTGCCATCCACTGCTCCCTTCAGGGCCCCCAAAACTTTATTGCCAGTGGTACCTGGATCCAGACAGGTGAAGACACCAGGCTGACCATCAGCGTGTTCTCATTATATGCATTTCCAGTCACTCCCACTTGGCCTTCGTAGGTCTTGTCCTTGCGGTGTCTCCATTAGGTACAGGAACCATCATCCTGTATTTGGGTGTGTCGTACTTATTTTTATCCTGTAGCAACAAGTGTTTGCTAGCATGGTAATCAGTTTTACTCTCTCGTCTTCTAAATTTCACTTGGAATCTCTCACATTAGGCTTTGTTCTGACAGCTTTAACAGTTTCCATCCTGCCGAACAGAGACTCGTGTCCATGACTCGATACTGACTTTTTTTTTTTTTAATTGAGAGAGAGATTTTTGCTATAGGATGCATGCACTCGACAGAGAGAGAGACAGAAAGTGAGAAACCACCCCCCAGGGTGGTTTCTTCATTCTTCTTGGGATTGGGGGCATACACATGTGCCCAGAGTGAACTTTAAGCCACCGGGTCCGGTACTTGAACCACATTTGACTACATAGGAGTCCAACAACGTAACCATTACACCATCTGCTGGCCCTCTCAATACAGACTTCTTTACAATATTTTTGTATTGCAGCATTCTGTGACCCTGATCATCATAGGGTCAGGTGTGGAATTTTCCACTATGGAGTAGTGGCAGTCCTTGAAAACTTGAGGTTTTGTAGCATTTGGATTTTTGGATTAGGGATGCTCAACCTCTATGAGTGTTTGAACGCCTGTTATGTGCCAGGTGTTGTTCTGCACACTTAGATGCCTAATATATATATATACATATATATATATATATGTGTGTGTGTGTGTATATATATATATATATATATATATTTATATTTAAGAATGATTTTATTTAACTTTATTCATTTTTATTTTATTTTAATTTGACGGGGGCGGGGGGAGAGAGAGAGAAAGTGAGAAGGCAAGCTGCCAGGTCCGGGACTTGAACCATGTTCGACCATGTGGGAGTCCAGTGCCCTTAACCACCACGCCACCTGCTAACCCCAGATGCCTGTCATTTTTTAAGTTTTTTATTCCTTCTACAAGAGAGGCAAGCAACCCCAACAGGTTCATACCATGGGGGACGGGCAGCCTGCCATCCTGGATCGCGGACATGCACACGTATGCCTGGCATGTACAGGGGAGCCTTGGGGTACAAACCTAGGACCTTACCATGTGGGTCCACATCTCAGCATTGCAATATGGCTGCACGAGCAGCCGGCCCCAGTTGCTGCCATTTAATCCTCACAGTGACCCCCCATGTAGGTACAGTTCCTCCACTTAGATGGCTGGAGCGGGAGGACTCACTTGCCCAAATTTCATAGCAAAGAACTAGAGCCAAGATTGGAGTTTTTGATCAAAGCCCCTGCCTTCTCTTCACTGGGCTGCATTTCTCTGTTTCAGTTAAGGGCCATCCTCTGAGGTTTTGGGTAATGGGGGTTACCATCTGAAGCTGGGTCTATAACCCTGTCAGACCTCATGCTTTCTGGATGCTTTGGGCCAAGTATCCGTCACTGGTCGTGAGGAACAGTCACATCTCAGGGGGTCCAGGGCAGGAAGTCGGTGCTGGAGGGGGCAATTCGGCACGAGTCCAGTTGTGTCATGTTCTCTGCCCCGCCTGCACCCTGTGCTCAGAAGGGCTCAGGTCATCTCTGGGTACTGGCCAGAGTCCACTCGGTGAGGGAGGGCACAGGGCCTGGCTAGTGGCTGAGCAACCCCTCCTGACACCAGGAAGATTTGAACTCAATTACCTTTCCTTCTGGTGAGAGGGGAGGAGATGGGCAGGCGGTAGTGGCCAGCTGCGAGGAGCAGGGAAAGGTGGAACTATCCCAGTGTTGGCAGCTATCGATGTGAAGTAACCTGATCTGTGTGGTTTAACTTCATCCTTTAGCTTCGTGGATGGTGTCTGAGGTCAGGGACCTCATTCCGCTGGGACAATTGGGAGACAGGGATCAAGCTTCTCTGCACACCTTCCCTGCAGGCCCCTCCTCCGGATCTCCACCCTCCTCTGCCAGACCAGGGCCTCCGTGCCTCCGGGAGGCCCCCAGATTAGGCCATGTGAGAGTCCGGCCTTAGCTACCAGGCCACTCCTGGCCCATCTCTGCATTCTGCCCAACATTCAGGCATAGAGCGTTGTCCCTCACCCCGTCACCCCGCAGCTCCCCCAAAGATCACAACCTGAGGCCTTTGATTTAATCTTTTATTTGGCACAAAGGAGAAGGGAGCTGACACCAGTTTAGCTTTCTGAGTGTGCAGTCTGCCTCCCTCCGCCTCAGCCCGAACCTACAGCTTTGAGTCCTAACTCCCATCTAAGCGGGTTTCCTCACACCTTCTTTCTTCCTCTCTGCTTCCTTAGGGAAAGGAGCCTACCTTAGGGGTGAAAGGCTACACGAGGCCCAGCCCTGACCTCTAGCACCTGGAGCCAGCGCTGCCCCCACCCTGGAGGCCAGTTAGAAGTGAGAACGGTGGACAGGCAGGTGAGGTAGGGCTGCCTTCTGGAGCTGCCCCCTCCCCAGAGGTGGGGAAGGAAGAGCCAGAGTCGAGGAAGGCTGGCTGCCGGGTCTCCCAAGCCTGGCTGCTGCTCCGAGGGAGCTGCCATGGTAGAGTGGGGACTGGTGGGGAGTGGGGATGCCGGAACAATACAAAGGAAGAAGTTTCGGGAAACAAGTGGTGAGCTCAGCCTTGCTGAGTGTCAGTGGAGTCTAATGTCATCCAACCCCGGACTACCATCCCCATATGTGGGTGAAATGGCTGGGTGAAATGGCTTCACAACCCCACACATTGCAAGGAAGAGGTTTGGGGTTGGAAGAGAAAAATGGAACAGAGGTCTATGCTGTGGATTGTAATCTAGAGCCAGTGGAAAGACCAGAGCTGTCTCTGACAACTTTGCAGGTGGCTCCCAGAGGCTATCCCAGCAGAGGGGGTGCCCCTGCCACTGTCCCCCCAGCAGGAGCCTTTGTGTCTGCAGCCAGACCCAGGCTTCCTGCCGGTCAGAGCTCCTCGTGGACCCGCTCCTGGTCTTCGTCTGACTTCAGCTTGAGCTCCTCGACTGTGATCTTCCCGTCCTGGTTGCGGTCCTGGTTCTGGAACATATCCGCTATGGTTTTCTCAGGGTCCTGTCCAGGCATGAGGCGGCCTTTGCCTTCACTCACTTGAGTCTTGATGAAGGTGGAGAACTGAGGGAGGGGAGAACCAGAGGAGGAGGGAAGTGAAGATCATGGCTGAGCAGCTGTGGGTGGCCTCGAGAAGGGCCCCTAGGTGGAGCCAGTGAGTCCCACCCCTTCCCCAAGTCAGTGAGGACCTGGAGAAGAGAGGAGCTGGTGTTGAGGCCAATGTGGAGGGCATGGCAGGGGGACATTTAGTGATGACCAGGCATGGGGACAGGCTGCATTGTGCCACGGGCAAGTGTCCTCAGGCATGTAACTTGGCATGGTGGCAGGCACACAGGAGCAGGGGAAGGCAGGCAGGAAAGTGGCCATGCACCATGTCCTTGCCATTGGACCACGCAGGCTGGCATTCTGGTCAGGTGGGTGTGGGCTTGGTTAGGATTGCACTCTGCACCCACCTCTTCCGGGGGGACCTCACCATCCTTGTTGAGGTCCATGTCTTCAAACAGGTTGGCAGGAGGGTTCTCATGCCACACAAATAGGTAACCTGTGGGTAGCCCATCCTCCCGGGACACCAGCTCCACCTCAAACAGCAGCACTGCACTGCCAGGGACACCCCGGGCTGGAGGGAGGGAGAAGAGAAGAGAGGGTCCTAGTGTCCTCCTCGGCCCCCAGGTCTGTTTCCCCTCTTGGGGGCTAGAGAGTGGGGCTGGGATGTCTGTAGAACCGTCCCTGACTCCTCCCGCCAGACATCAAGGCCCCAGATGGGCCAGGGTGAACAGTGTGGAATGCCAGTCAGACCCGGCTGTCTCTGCCCCTCACCTCCGCTCTCCCCGTGCGCCAGGTGTGGGGGCACGACCAGCTGCCGCCTCTCCCCCACACACATGCCCTGTAGGCCCGTGTCCAGGCCCTGGATCACCTTGTTGGCCCCCAATGTGGCCTCCTGGGGGGCCCCATAGTCATGCCTGGGAGAGAACAGATTTCCAGGTCAGTGCCGGTTCTTGTCCCCTGCCAGTTCACACCCCAATCTCCCCAAGGTGGGCCCAGGACAAGCCCTCCACCCCGGTGCCCACCTGTGCTGTGGAGTGTAGACTTTATCTCGCCACTGCCCCCAAGTGTGGCCCTGAGGTTCATCTCTCCTGCTTCAGATTCCCTCCCTCAAGTGGAAATAGCAGCTCCTCCCCACTCTCCCTACTGCGAGCTCCCCCTTCTCATCCCCCAGAGCAGTGGTCCCAGCCTTTTGGCCACCAGGGACGGAGTTTGTGGAAGACAATCTTCCCATGGATAGGGGGCAGGTGGCAGGGTGGGGGTGGTTTATGAGAGGACACGCCCTAGGTCCCTCTAGGTCCCTTGGGCACACAGTCACAATAGCAGTGGCGCTCCTATGAGAATCTAACGAGGGGACGTGGCGCTCACGGAACACGGGCAACGAGGGGCTGCGCGTACAGGTGCAGCTTCGCTCACTTGCCCTCCGCTCACCTCCTGTCCTGTGGCCCAGCTCCTAACAGGCCACAGACCAGTACCAGTCCGTGGCCCAGGGCTGGGGACCCCTGCCCCACAGAGAAAAGAATGCCATCTCCTTCCATTTTCAGAGGGAACAAGAGTCTGAGTGCTCCACCGGAGACTGGGTGACCCAGAGGAAGCAGACAGGTGTTGGAGGTGCTGGAGGAGTCGCCCATGCCTGTGCCCACCCACCTGCCCAGCCCTGGCCCTGCCCTGGACCCACGAGGAGAACAGCTTGGTGCCGTCCAGCAGAGAGCAGTTGTAGTGGTAACGAACAAAGTCCCCGAGCTTAGCGGTCTCATTGCAGGCCTCATCAGGTCGGGACAGTGTCTTGATTTCCACCGGATCCGCAGGGTTGTGGAAGTCGATGACGTGGACGTTGAAGATTAGCACAGCGGAGCCAGGGATCTTGTCTCCTGAGGCCAGAAGAGGGGAGTGTGTTGGTTTGAGGCTCTAGGAGAGGCCACTGGAGGTCTCTAAGAGGCCCTGGACCCAGTGCCCCTTCCTGCCCTCGGGCCTCCATGATGGAATGGGATGCTCGTCCAGAGTCCTTTTTTTTTTTTTTTTTTTTTTTTTTAAGTTTTTGCCGTAGGGCACAAGCACTCACAGAAAAGAGACAGAGAAAGTGAGAGGAAAAGGGAGAAATCAGCCCCGAGGGCATGCCATGCCACAATCCCTTCTCCTCCATTCTCCTAGGATTATGGGCTCTCGTGCATGTGCTCCTGGCATGATTTTCAAGCTTCCAGGTTCTGGACCCAAACTGCAGCTGGCCAGTGCCTCAACCACCATGCCACCAGCTGGCCCCACTTTTTTTTTTAGTGTTGTAAATGACAGAGAGAAGGGAGTGCGCATGAGAGGAAAAAGAAAGTACTGCCCCCTAGAGGCTGATCACAGCACAGATCTTTTCCCTCCAGCTTGTCATCCTGGGTACATGTATGCCTGGCATGTTTTTTAAGCCACTGGGGCTGAGACTGTGGCTGGCCGTGTGGGATCTGGCTTCCTCTGGGCAGTGCCTACTGCCATCTACAGGGCTGGCCTCACTTCTTACGTCCTTAGAGGACGAGGGGGCAGCACAGGGGAGAAGCATCGTAGAGAGCCCTTCTCCACTCACCATCTTACAGACTCCTAGCGACTTACCCTGCTTTTCCCTAAGATCAGTTCCATTTCCCAGGGAGAGCACAGTGGGTCTCAAATCCGGGTCTCTGCTTCCCAGGGCTATGCGAGTTCTGTTCTTCCATAACCACCCTCCCCCCAAGCTCTGGCATGGGCTGCTCTTCTCACTATGGAGGGAAGGGATGGGGCACTGCCCTGGAGTCATGTGACAGGGATCGGACGCGGGGGGGTGAAGGGAACCAATGGGTGCCCAGTGTAACTGCATGTGCTCTTTGTGATGAAAGGGGTGGAGGCGAGGTGGGGGCCTCAGGAACAACCCTACCAGTTCCGTTCTCCCCATAGGCGAGGTGTGGGGGGATGGTGATTCTCCGGCGCTCCCCTATGCAGGCGCCCTGCAGCCCCTGGTCCATCCCGGGGATGATGTAACCCTGCCCGACATAGGTATTGTAGGTGTGGTTGCGGGAGTAGCTGCAACACAAGGCGGGGAGGGCCAGGAGAGGAGTCAAAGGGGGCCCCTCTCCTTCCAGGCAGCTCAGAGCAACCCCCTATCCCCCTGCTGCCTGGGGTGTCTCCAGCACCTGGGATTCTCCTTCATGCCTCAGCATCTTCCACGCTTCCCCCAGCCCCACCCTCCCCCTCGGAACTCCCCGCACCTGGAATCAAAGAGGGAGCCGTCCATCAATGAGCCGTTGTAGTGGTAGCGCATGAAGTCCCCGGCCACGGCTCTCCGGTCGCAGCCCAAGGGTAGCTCCAGCGTCTCCAGCTGGACAGTGTCCTTCGGGTTGTGGACGTCAATCAACAGGACATGGAAGACCAGGGAGGCTTGTGGGGGGATCACCGTCCCTAGGGAAGGGATAAGGCTCGAGCCATACAAGGGGGAGCAAACCGGTCTCCGTCCTTGGCTCAGGAAGGTCCAGGTGGGCGCCAGGCAAAGACGCCAACCCTGCTCTTCAGAGCTTCTCTCCCACGGCAGCCCTATTCCTGTTTCTCCTGTGAGGCCTGAGCTGGGTTTGCCCCAGGGCCTCCTCCAGCCCATAGTAAGTCTTTGTGTAAATCAGAATAAAGCACCCCTTCTTCGTGAGCCAATTACCAAGGGTTCGATTTCATGTCTACTCGCCTCCTTAGCTGGATGCCCTTGTGCAGTACACCACCTGAACAGCAGAGTTCGCCCGAGCGCCTGCCTGTCCTCACCGTAGCCTTTCTCGCCATAGGCCAGGAAGGGGGGGATGATGATCTTCCTTCTTTCTCCAGGACACATGCCCAGCAGCCCCTGGTCCATGCCCTTGATCAGCCAACCAGCGCCCACATAGGTGTCGTAAGTGCCACCCCGACTGTAGCTGCAGAGAACGAGGTAGAGAAGGAAGAGACTGTGGGCCCCGACACCCTCCAGGGCACAGTCCCCAGCACCTCAGGGCTCCTCCGGGCCCCTACCTGGTGTCGAAGGTGGTGCCGTCCAGCAGAGTGCCGTTGTAGTGGTAGCGGACAAAGTCGCTGTCCTGGACCATGCGGGGGCAGTAGGGTGGGCGCAGCAAGATGCTCACCTGGACGGTGTCTTCCTTGTTCCACACGTCCAGCAGGACCACGTCAAAGTAGAGGGTGGCATCGGGGGGAATGAGCCCCGCTGTGAGGGCAGGGCAGGGGGTGCTCATGTCTGGGGCCACCCCTAGGGTGGGGGTGGTGTGGGGGACTAAGATTCCACTTACCTCCCCCTCTACCACCTCTATTCTGCTCCCTCCTAGTCAAGACAGACCCCGCCCAGGGCCCTGCTCCTCCCAGAGGCAGGAGCCCTGCACTCCGGGTGCAGCATGGCCGCTGTACTCACACATGCAGTGTGAGCTCGGGCAAGCCATGTCCCTCTCTGGGCCTCGGCTTTCTGACCCTGGGCTCCCTGACTCTGCCTCCTGGTCTCCTCCATCTCCATGCGTGTGGTCTCCTCTTCTCACCCACGCCGATGCTGCCGTAGCCCAGGTGGGGAGGCACGATGAGGCGTCGCCGCTCGTTGACACACATGCCCATGAGGCCTCTGTCCATGCCGGTGATGAGGCGCCCCACGCCCACCACGAGGGCCACTAGGGTGCTGCGGTCATAGCTGGGGGCGGGGAGAGGACACACAGCATACAGTAGCCTCAGGGGTGCACACAACCTCATGGCCCCTCTGCCCACCATCATACATGCACAGGTGGGTACCCACACATGCACAGCCCCTCCCCAGGGCAGACACGCATATTCCACCTCCCTTCCAATCATCCCTCCTAGGCCAGCCATGACTCTCACCATAAGAGGTTGAACTGCTACCAAAGGGAGTCCCTGAGGAGGCCAGGTCTTTCACCCCCCTGGGATGGAACTAGGGAGGGGGGTACAGGTCTGTCTGCTGCTACTATTTCCAACAGCAAAGGAGTGCTCAAAGTCTATCAAGCACTTATGACATGCCGGATTAAAGTGCTTTGTATCTTGTATTTATTATCTTATTTCTCTCCCCAGTGAGGTGGTATGACTGTTTTAATTTTTCTTTTCTTTTTTTGAGAGTGAGAGAGAGAGGGAAGGAGACAGATCTTTTGTTTTGTTTCGTTTTAAATTTGCCAGAGGGTGCGTGCACTCACTGAGAGAGGTAGACAGAGACAGAGGGAAAGTGAATAAGCACCCATCCACAGGGGGATGGTCATACCCTAATCCCATCTCCTCTGTTTCTCCCTCTTGTCAGAATTTTAGACACATGTGCACGTGTCTAAAGCCACTGGGTCTGGGACTTGAACTGCTCACTTGGCCATGCAGGATGCAGTTGCCTTAACCAGTAAGCCATGGGCTGGCCCCGAGAGGTTTTTTTTTTTTTTTCTTTTTTTTTTAGGGCACGTGCGCTCGCCAGACAGACAGAGAGAGACATAGAGACAGAAAGCGAGAAATCACCCCCCAGGGGGGATGGTCACGCCGCAATCCCTTCTCCTCCATTCTCCTCTCGGGATCTTGGGCACGCACGCACACGCAGTTGTAAGCCACCGGGTCCGAGACGCGAACCGCGGTCGACTACGTGGGAGTCCAGCGACATAGCCATTACGCTAACTGCTGGTTCCCAAGGTTTTTTTTTTTTTTTTAAGAGATTTTTTTTTGGGGGAACCAGCAGTCAACGTAATGGCTATGTCGCTGGACTCCCACGTAGTCGACCGTGGTTCGCGTCCCGGACCCGTGACTTAAAACTCACGCCAGGCGCATGTGCATGCGTGCCCAAGATCCCGAGAGGAGAATGGAGGAGAAGGGATTGAGGCGTGACCATCCCCCCTGGGGGTGATTTCTCGCTTTCTGTCTCTATGTCTCTCTCTGTCTGTCTGGCGAGCGCACACGCCCTATAGCAAAAAACCTCTCAAAAAAAAAAAAAAAGTGTTTTTTTTTTTTTTTTTTTTAAATCATGCACTCGCCGAGAGAGACAGAGAGAGAGTGAGATGGACTCGATGCCGCAATCCTCCAGCCTCCATAGGTTTTTGCCATAGGGCGGGTGCCACCACGCCCTTTTTAAAGAGCTTTTTGCTATAGGGCGTGTGTGCTTGTTGGAGGGACAGAGACATAGAGACAGAAAGCAAGAACTCACCCCCCCAGGGGGGATGGCCATGCCACAATTCCCTCTTCTTCATTCTCCTTGGGATTTTGGGCATGCTCACACATGCGCCCAGCATGAGTTTCAAGCCTCCGGGTCCAGGACTTGAATTGCGGTAGACTACGTGGGAGTCCAGCAACATAACCATTATGCCATCTGCTGGTCCCCTAAGAGGTATTTTTTAAAGTTTGTTTATTTATTTCATGAGAAAGAGACAGACAGACAGGGTCATGCCGGGCCATGGTTCTCCAGCCTTCCTGCCAACCAGGATCAGGGGTGTGGCTACAGGCATGTCTGGCACATGCAGGTTGACCTGGGATCTGAACCCTAGGCCTTCCCGTATGACTCTAGCATCACACAGGGGCATTCAGCTCCTGCATCACCCCAGGTCTTTCTGACAGGATCTCACCGCATGGTGATCCTCCTGCCCTAGTCTCCCAGGCCGCAAGGACCATAGCACATGCCACTGCGCCCGGGCCTCAGCTGTCCCGCATCCACACCCTGCTTGCTGCTGTTTTCATTTTTCTTATGAGACCTGAGAGACTAAGTGACTTGTCCAAGGACACACAGTAATTTGTGGTCTGCTAAACTCCAAATTTCACACTTTTACCGAGGTACAAAGAAAGGTGGGAAAGCAGAGCTGGTTAGAGGTGGGTATGGGGAATGGTTTCAAATTTCGAGAGGGCCTGTTCTAAAATTGTCATGGCTTTTATTTGTTTTTAGTTACACTAATTTTAATTTATTTTAAAATTTTCAGTAAAGGGCTAGCAAGTGGCGCAGTGGGTAAGGCACTGGATCCCACATGGGCAACTGTGTGATTGCATCCAGGACCTGGCACCTTGAAAAACATAACAGGTTGGGACCGGCAGGTAGCGTGGTGGTTAAGGGCGCTGGACTCCCACATGGCCGACTGCGGTTTGAGTCCTGGACTTGGCGGCTTGCCTTCTCACTTTCTCTTTCTCTCTCTCTCCACTCTGTTCCTCTCTGGTCAAATTAAAATAAGTAAATAAAGTTAAATTTGAAAAACAAAAAAAACAAACAAAAAAAAAAAACAACCACACACACTAGGGGTGTGTGTGACCAAAATCTTTTTTTTTTTCTTGAGAGGTTTTCGCTATAGGGCGCGTGAGCTCGCCAGACAGACAGAGACAGAGAGACAGAAAGCGAGAAATCACCCCCCAGGGGGGATGGCCACGCCACAATCCCTTCTCCTCCATTCTCCTCTCAGGATCTTGGGCACACATGCACACGCGCCTGGCGTGTTTTAAGCCACCGGGTCCAGGACACGAACCCCCGTCGACTACGTGGGAGTCCAGCGACATAACCATTACACTAACTGCTGGTCCCCTCCAAAATCTTGAGATGAGAATGGAAGAGAAGGGATTGCAGCATGGCCATCCTCCCTGGGGTGTGATTTCTCACTTTCCCTCCTCCCTCCTGTGAACACATGTGTCTTATGGCAAAAATCTTAAACAAAAATTTTCTTTTGACAAAACAGGGTGGACTATTTTAATTTTGATCAAAGAGGACAGTGGGTTAAGAAAGCTTCTCAGGGTTGGGACCAGCAGATGATATAATGATTATGTCACTGGATTCCCACATTGTTGACTGTGGTTCGAGCCCTGGACCAGGCAGCTTGAAACTCATGCTAGATGCATGTGCGTGCGTGCCCAGAATCCCGAGAGGAGAATGGAGGAGAAGGAATTGTGCCATGGCTATCCCCTCTGGGGGATGATTTCTCCCATTCTGTCTCTCTGTCTCTCTGGTGAACACACTGCCCTATAGCAAAACTTTCTCTTAAAAAAAAAAAAAAAGGTGGCGTGGTTGTTAAAGTGCTGGATTCCCACATAGCTGACTCCCAACCACTCCTAACTGTCAAGAGCTAAGGGCTGCACTCCTGTACCCTGCTATTGCCTACACCCCACTCAGAGCGCTTTGTCTGGCCTATTTCCTTCCTGGTGCTGTTCGGAAGGCTAAGCTCTGCTTGAAGTTCTTACCGGTAAGTACCGCAGGGCGTATGGCTCTCCCTAGAGTCAAAGCTACTATGTATGGACCCTGCTCAAAGATGGCGGGCAGCACGAGAAGCCTTTCATTCATCATCTTTGAAGAAATATCCTAACGTTAGCCTTAGGAAGAATGTACTATTTTAACCTCCATTTTTCAGATAACGGAAGTGAAGCTTAAAATCCCCAGCCCACGGTCATAGCCTGACTTGAACCCACAGTCTCAGACTCTGGAGTCCCTAATTCTTCCCTGGTACACCACTGCCCGCTCCAAAGTCTAGGCTACCGTTATGTTAATAACTTCTCTTGGACTGAGTTGTGTATGTTGGGGGTGTCCAAGAAGGACTGACTTCTTGGGATGCGGCATGGGAATCTGACCCCAGACTCACACAGCCCTGCTTGGTCCCCACAAAAGTAGGCTTGCAGGGGCAGACCAAAGCCCTGGTTCTGACCAGTAGCCAGACTCAAATCCCCAAGGGTGGCCTGGCAGAGCTAAAATGGAAGGAGGCGAGGTACGAGGAGGCCCAGAAAAGGAGGCCTGAAAACCCTTGGAGGGACCCAGAGTGGCAGGTCTGAGTGAGTGACACGTGGACAGACAGGGCTCCTGCCTGCCATGTATTGCCCCCCCACATCTGCCTTGCCACAGTTTCGTAATGCCTACACTGCTTTCTCCCTCCTCCAGAAAAAGTCGTATTCCCACTTCTCTAACCACAAAAGCCCTGAAAACTGGGCCTGGAATGGGACAGGAAGTCAGGCTGGGTGAGAGTTAGGGAGTCCAGGCAGAGTGACCACCCCAGGGTGCACAGCGGCAGGGCCTGTCTCCTCCCATGCCCCACACTGTAGACCAGGACACCCCACTCCTCCATGGCTTTAAATAAAGTGATGGCAAGGACATGGAGCAGTTTCCCTGGACTGCCAGGTACTGCAGCGAAATGGGGAGTTGGTGTGAAGATCCTTGGGGTCCTCTGGGAGGTGGAGGCTTGGGACTAGGTGCAGGGAGGAATGTGGGGAGCAGGATGTCTGGAAGGCCGGGTGGCACTGTTTGGACTTAGAGGATCGTGGGGCGAGTGCCAGGATGCAGAGCTTAAAAGGGGGGACCCACAGACCCAGAGCCCAGGAGTGGCCAGGCTGGGGCAGCCTACCCCATTACCTGGAGTCGAACTTCTTGCCATCCTCGAAAGTCCCGTTGTAGTGGTAGCGCACATAATCCCCCCTCTGTACTTCCCGGGGACAGGCCTTGGGGATGTGGTACCTCTCGATGATCACATCTTCTAGGGGGCCCCCGGCCGGGCTGGCGCGGCCCAGCCCCCTCCCCACGGCCTGCAGCAGCAGCAGCAGCTGCAGCAAGGAGAGGGGGAGCCGGGCGACAGTGCGGCTGGGGGGCCCCGCGGGGATCATGGTGTTTGGAGCTGGGACAGCCGGCAGTGAGGGCCAGCGAGGGAGCCGCACCGCCAGCCTCCTTCCCCCTCCTCCCAGAGCTGGCTCCCCCTCTTCCTGTCCGCCTTCCCAAACCCTCCCTAGCTGTCCACGTGGAATGGGGGCTGGGGAGACCGAGCTGGCCGGGAGGGGGTGCCGGTGGTGGTGGAAAAAGAGGAGGGGGCGAGGATGCGAGTGTTAGAGTTCGCGAATGCACTACAAAGAACTCCCCGCCCCCGCTTCCGAGTCTCCATTTGGGATTGAGAGACCCGGGGCCAGCTGGGCCCTGGAGGGAGGTTCGGAAAAGATGAGAAATCCGAGCGGACTCCCAAAATAAAAAGTTCGGTGTGTTTTTTTCCCGGAGCCGCCGGGTCCTAAAGCCTGGCTGAGACGTCCCTAGCTCCTGTTGGCATCCCTAAAGTTACGCCCCTCCCGGTGCGTGGTGAGACCACCAAAACTGGAGGTATCTCAGTATTTACCCCCACCCCAACTGTCCTCCAAGGGAAGGCCTCTCCGGAGAAGAGCATCTTATTATTATTATTGTTTTAATTTAGGGAAGTGTAACTGAGCAGATCTTAACATCGAGAAGAATATCTTCATTGCAAAAACTAGACTGCAAGGAGGACTTGGAGAGCGGGGTGGAGATCATGGGGTGCTGACGACCGAGGAGGCGTGCAGCGTAAAACTAGGTGTGTGCCTGCCGACGTGGGCTGGGGGGACCCGTGGAGTGTGCCGAGGGGCTCAGTGATGGAAGAGCAGGTTGCAGGGCTTCGCCCTCCGCCCAGGCAGAGTAGAGGGAGGTGACACAGTCCTCGTAGGTAGAGCTCGAGGGGGAGGCACTGTCTGCGGGGGAGGGCTTTCTGGGCTCCCGGGCCCGGATGTGAAGCATCTCCCCATCTCCCCACCATCCACCTCCCAAAAGCAGTCTGGTCAACGTATGGGACTCAGGACACTGTGGGGCCCTCTGAAAAAGAAGGGGGACGCCACCCAGGCCCCCCCACTTCCCGCCCTCGGTGGCCGGCGCTAAGACCCAGCAGGCGCGCCGCGGGCCCCTGCGCCCGCCCGTGCGCCCGCCCGTTGGGCCGGGCCGCCCGCTCCTTGTCGAGAGCTGGCCGGGCGCGCGGGGGCATGGCTCGGGCAGCGTGGGGGCTGCTGTGGCTGCTGCTGGGCAGCGCCGGGGCTCAGTACGAGAAGTACAGCTTCCGGGGCTTCCCGCCCGAGGACCTGATGCCGCTGGCCGCGGCCTACGGGCACGCGCTGGAGCAGTACGAGGGCGAGAGCTGGCGTGAGAGCGCGCGCTACCTGGAGGCGGCGCTGCGGCTGCACAGGCTGCTGCGCGACAGCGAGGCCTTCTGCCACGCCAACTGCAGCGGCGCCGCGCCACCCGCCGCCTCGCACCCGGCGCCCGGCCCCGACGGCGACCGCGGCGACGAGTGGGCCCGCGAGCTGCGGCTCTTTGGCTACGTCCTGGAGCGCGCCGCCTGCCTACGGCGCTGCAAGCGGACGCTGCCGGCCTTCCAGGTGCCCTACCCGCCGCGGCAGCTGCTGCGCGACTTCCAGAGCCGTCTGCCCTACCAGTACCTGCACTACGCGCTGTTCAAGGTGGGCGCCCCGCCTCGGCGCCCCCCCCCCCCCCCCACCCATCCAACTACCTGGCCCCCGGGGGGCCAGCTCGGCTCGCTCGGTTGGAGGAACATTGTCCCCACCCAGGGCACAAAGCCCGCTGTGCGTTCAGGGCAGCTTACTGACCCGCTCCTCTTGCTCTCCCCACCAGGCAAACCGGCTGGAGAAGGCGGTGGCCGCTGCCTACACCTTCCTCCAGAGGAACCCCAAGCACGAGCTGACCGCCAAGTATCTCAACTACTACCGGGGGATGCTCGACGTCGCCGACGAGTCCCTCACGGACCTCGAGGCCCAGCCCTATGAGGTGGAGTGGGCTGCTGGCCCTGGCACTCCTTCCTGACCCCCTCCCACCGCACAGAGGGTTTGTAGAGGAGAAGTGTTGGGGTTCCCCCTGACTCCCCTGCCACGTGCTCCCCCAGGCCGTGTTCGTTCGGGCGGTGAAGCTCTACAACAGTGGAGACTTCCGCAGCAGCACCGAGGACATGGAGCGCGCCCTGGCCGAGTACCTGGCTGTCTTTGCCCGCTGTCTGGCTGGCTGTGAGGGGGCCCACGAGCAGGTGGACTTCAAGGACTTCTACCCAGCCATAGCAGGTATCCCTCTCCCAGACCACTTCCAAGTCCCTCTCACCCACAGGGCCCTGCTTCCTAAGGCAGGAATATTCGTTCCATGCACGTTTATGGAGCACCTCCTAGTGCTCAGACGCTGAACAGAATGAGGTATACTTGGCCCTCAGGGAGTTCTCTGTCTGCCCAGAGAGACGCTGGTGCAGGGTGCAGGGGGCTACGTTCAAGCGTGTCCAAGCAGCAGGGCATCCATGTAGAGTTGGCGACATCTCCAAAGACCCCCAGGAGGTGGGCTTCCCAGGCAGAGCGCAGTATAGGCGCCAGGGTGCTAAGGTGAAGCACAGCCCAGCAGATGGGTGTAGAAGGCAGCTTGTGGCCAGAAATCACACCTAGTTTTGGGGTCTCTTAGCCTGTGGTCTCTCTAGCAGGGCCATTAAAGGGCTGTCCTCAGCTTTTCTGTGTGAGTTTCAACCCTGCCATTCTTCTAGAACGCCCTGGCTCCCTCTGACTTGGGGTGAGGGTTGAGCTGAGGGGGTGTGTGGGCTCAGTCCACAGGACTCTTCCTCAGCTGTAGTGTGCCAAACACTTCCCACGCATGCTCTTGGGTGATCGCAGGAACGCGCTTTCTGGACAAGGAACCAGGTGCAGTGGGCAGAGGCTGGATTCATTCTCCCGCAGGCGATGGGGCCGTTCAGTGTGCTGGCCTTCACTGCTGCCCCACCCCCAGATCTCTTTGCAGAGTCCCTGCAGTGCAAGGTAGACTGTGAGACCAACCTGACCCCCAATGTGGGGGGCTACTTCGTGGAGAAGTTCGTGGCCACCATGTATCACTACCTGCAGTTCGCCTACTATAAATGTGAGTGTCCTGGGCAGGCTCGGGCCGGCAGGGGCAAGGAGTGACGCAGGGGACTGCACCAGAGCCTCAAAGAGTTGTGGGGTGCTCTCCCTCAGAACCGAGGACCCTGGGCAATGGGAGAAAAGGCTAGGGAGGTGGTGAGGATATGGGGAAGGAACCCAGAAGGATTTCGGGGGGGTGAGAGGCTCGTGAGTGGGCATGGAGAACAGCCTCAGGAGAATTACAGGGCCCTTGGGCAAATGACCAAATACCAGCAACTGCGAAGCGCTTTGCAGCTTAGAAAGCCCTTTATCTTAATTCGTCCTCTCGCCCACACCATGCAGCTGGCATTATTGGATGCATTTTTCAGATGAGGAAACTGAGGCTTAAGGAGGGCAAAGAACTGTTAGTCACATATAAAATTAGCATCAGGACTTGGGGCTCTTCTCCCTTGAGACAGAGCATGACGTCCGCTGGGGCCCGGAATGGACGAACTCTGGGGTTCCTGCATGTGGAGGCACCATGACCCAGACAGAGGCTGCAGTTGGCACAGACAGGCTGAGGACCAAGAGACCAGGAGCCCCCTCACGGCTATGGGCAGCAGAGAGGCTGAGGGCCTCTGATTCCCAGCACTGGTGTACCCCGGCTGTGTGAGCTTGAGAATTTCCTTAACCTCTCTGTGCCTCTGACTTGTCTGTAAAATGAGAATGATGATAGCAGTGAGGCTGGGCGGAGTTACACAGGGCCTGGCCTCAGTGAGTGAGTGCCCAGTACATGCGGTCTCCACGGTTATGGGGCAGGGGGAGGAGCCCAGCAAGTATCTGGGGAGGCGGCTGGGCAGCAGGGACACTGGATTGAATTGGAAATGAGGTAGGGTGGGCCACATGGGGGGTTGACCTGAAGGGACGTGCCAGGGCCACTCCTCACCCTGTCCTGTCTGCAGTGAATGATGTGCGCCAGGCCGCCCGCAGCGCCGCCAGCTACATGCTCTTTGATCCCAAGGACAGCGTCATGCAGCAGAACCTGGTGTATTACCGCTTCCACCGCGCTCGCTGGGGCCTGGAAGAGGAGGACTTCCAGCCCCGGGAGGTGGGTGCCGCTTTGTGAGGCAGCTGCTGGACATGCAGTTGGTTAAACACAGACACACACACACGCACATGCATACGCACATGCATGCACACACCCTCGTCTCTTTAAAAAGCAGGATAGGAGGTGGAAAGTAAGAATAGGAGTTGCGTGCCGAGTCCTGGGTTCAGCCCCCAGCCCAATGCGGTGTGGTCCTGGGAACATCACTGACCTCCGAATCTCTTGCCTTACCTGTGGAGTGGGGGTGGTGCTCCAGTCTCACCCACTTGGGATGTGAGGACGGGATGTATGAAAATCCACGTCTGTTCCTGCCTGTTCCCCTCCCTGCCTTCATCACCCTTGCTGCTAGCCTCTGCCCTTCTTCCCCAGGACCCTCTACCCTGAACAAACCGAGGGAACCCCTTGGAGTCCAGAGCAAAGCTGGCGAATACGGGGCACGCCCTGCTCCTCCTGCTGTCCTTGTCGGTGGCAGACGTTGCTAATTGGTCAAGGCACTCTTTCTCACTGAGCCCTTGGAATCCTTTTTTTTTTTTGGAGATGTTTTTGCAATAGGGTGCGTGTGCTCGCCAGACAGACAGAGAGAGACAGAGAGACAGAAAGTGAGAAATCACCCCCCAGGGGGGATGGCCACGCCATAATCCCTTCTCCTCCGTTCTCCTCTCGGGATCTTGGGCATGCATGCGCACGCGCCCAGCGTGAGTTTAAGCCACCGGGTCCAGGACGCGAACCGCGGTCGACTACATGGGAGTCCAGTGACATAGC
Organism: Tupaia tana; assembly: GCA_026018925.1. Lineage (NCBI taxonomy): Eukaryota > Metazoa > Chordata > Mammalia > Scandentia > Tupaiidae > Tupaia > Tupaia tana. The sequence continues at coordinate 48,499,657 of JAKSZU010000011.1, read as the reverse complement.
CATTACGCTGGTCCCCGGAATCCTTCTTAACCCAGTGCTTCAAGCAGCTGTAATTACTTGATCATCATGTGAGCTGATACCTATTCCCTGAGCTGGAAAAGGGCCAGTGGACCCCACTCCTAGGAGCCCTGGTTCCCTGCCATTTGGTAGCTAGCTCCTCTCTGTTCATCCCCATCCTTCCTCTTCCCAGGAGGCCAAGCTCTACCACAACCAGACTGCGGAGCTGCGGGAACTGCTGGAGTTCACGCGCATGTACCTGCAGTCAGATGATGAGGTGCGTGGACCCTGCCCTCCCGGGGTGGGCCGTGATGGGGACACCTTGGGCCTTCCCCTAGGGCCACTGTGTTCAGTCCCACACTGGGAGTCAGCTGAAGCAGGAGAGTTTGCCACCTTTTGTCTACACCCTCCCTTTCCTCTTCCACTCCAGGGTTCTAGTGCCCCCTTCTCTACCTACCTCAACCCTGTTTGTCATGGACCCAGCTAAGACGATACCTCCTCCAGGAAGCCCTTGCTGCATGCCCTGGCTCTCTTGGCTATGCAGTGCCAGCTCTGTCCCCCTGTGCCTCCCTGACCATGGCATGGGCCTGGAGTGCTTTCCAATCCTATTCCGTCTTGTCCCCACACATTTCCAGCCAGTCTCCTGGAGGATTGCATTCCAGGACAGGGGATCAGGGTAGTCCCGATCTCTCAAAGTACCTAGCACAGAGCTTGTGCTCAACGACTGAGTTTGAATGAACCAGTGAGTGAATGGTGGAGTGAAAGCGGGACTCCAGGAAAGAACGACCATACTGTATTACATTGCCCTGTATGTGGATTTGACAGCCTCAGTCCCTCTGAGGTGTTGCTGTTCAGGGCTTATTTATTCATCCTCTCCTTTGTTTCCACGTATACCACATCCCCACTCATCAAACATGGGGGCAGGGTCTGCGTGTCTGCACCAGGCTTGGTGCTAGCCAGACCTGGCTTCATCACTACCTGGCAGCCTCCAGGCAAGCCTTCAGTAGCCTCTCAAACTCCTGTTTCTTTATCCAGCAAGTGGGGAGAATAATGCCATGTCATTTTGTTGTAGTGAGAATGAAATGAGATCACGTCTATATGGCACTTAATATGAACTGGCACATAGTAGGTGCTCAGTGAATGATTGGGTGGGGGGGGGGGGTTGCTAGAGGACACGCACTTGCCAGAGAGACAGACAGAGAGAGGGAGAGGGAGAGGGAGATGGAGAAAGTGCCCCCACAAGTCATGGTCACACGTAATCCCTTCTCCATTTCTTCATCCTGTCTTGATTTGGGCACACACACATGCCTTGTGTTTTGTTTGTTTAGTTTTTGCTGTAGGGCACAGGCATTTGTCAGAGAGAAATAGAGAGAGAAAGTGTGAAGTCACCCCAAAGGGAGGATGGCCATGCTGCAGTCCCTTCTCCAGTTTTCTCATGGGATTTCGGGCATGCACACATGCACATGCACCCAGTGTGCTTTTCTTTCTTTCTTTTTTTTTTTTTTTTCAGGGAGACATTTGCTCTAGGGTGCCTGTGTTGCTGGAGACAGAGAGAGACAGAGAAAGAGAAAGTGAGAAATCCCCCCCCCCCCCCGGGGGTAGCCACATTGCAATCCCTTCTCCTCTATCCTCCTCTTGGGATTTTGGGCATCCATGCATGCATGCACAAGCCCCTGCCATGAGTTTCGAGCCACTGGGGACTCGAGCCATAATCGACCATGTGGGAGTCCAGCACCATAACCACTATGTCACCTGCTGGCCCCATCCGGTGTGCTTTTCAAGCTGCCAGGTCCAGGACTGCACAGCCTGCCACATGGGATCCAGTGCCTCACCCTCCATGCCAACTGCTGGTCCCCCACTTTGTATGTTTTTGAAGCCCTCAGGGCCAGGATTTGAACTGCGGTCAACCATGTGAGATCCAGCTTCCCTAACCACTAGTCTCTGTGACCAGCCTGAATGGTAGCTATTTTGATGACAGTCAGTTATTGCATGCTGTTTGCCAGACCCCAGGCTGAGGGCTAGGGTAAGCCACTGACAGGCACAGTCCCTCTGTTGCTTGAAAGGTCAGTGTGGGAGGGAACCAGCAGTTAGCGTAATGGCTATGTCGCTGGACTCCCACGTAGTCGACCGCGGTTCGCGTCTCGGACCCGGTGGCTTACAACTCACGCCGGGCGCGTGTGCGTGCGTGCCCAAGATCCCGAGAGGAGAATGGAGGAGAAGGGATTGCGGCGTGACCATCCCCCCTGGGGGTGATTTCTCGCTTTCTGTCTCTATGTCTCTCTCTGTCTGTCTGGCGAGCGCACGCGCCCTATAGCAAAAAACCTCTCCAAAAAAAAAAAAAAAGGTCAGTGTGGGACACTGGAGGAGGCTGCAAGCCGAGCCAGGCCGTGAGCAGGTGTCTCATCCCAGAGCTGATGTTCATTCAGAGGGATGAATAAGAGCTCTCCAGGTGCAGGGGAGCGAAGGCGTTCTTGGCAGGAAATCCTACGAGCAGACAATGTGCGATGTACATGGACTAGCAAGTCTTATTAAGGTGTTTGAGCTTAAAAGGAGTGTGTGTATCAGGGGGCATGCTGGTGACATGGTGGTTAAGGTGACTATTTCCCACATGGCCAACTGTGTGGTTCAAGTCCTGGACCCGGTGGCTTAAGAAACACACTAGGGGGACCAGCAGTTAGCGTAATGGCTATGTTGCTGGACTCCCAAGTAGTCAACCACAGTTCGAGTCCTAGACCTGGTGGCTTAAACTCACACCGGGCACATGTGCGTGTGTGCCCAAGATCCTGAGAGGAGAATGGAGGAGAAGGGATTGTGGCGTGGCCATCACCCCTGGGGGGTGATTTCTTGCTCTCTGTCTCTCTGTCTCTCTCTGTCTTTCTGGCAAGTGCACACGCCCTATAGCAAAAACCTCTCCAAAAAAAAAAAAGAGAGAAAGAACACACTAGGTATGTGTAGGTGCATGCCTAAAATCCCCAAGGAAGAGAGAAACAGAGAAAGGATTGCAGTGTGACCATTCTCCATTGGGGTGCTTTCTCACTTTCCCTGTCTTGCTGGCTCTCTATCTCCCTGCCAGTGCACCCAAACTTAAAAATCAGTAGCTAAGGGCCAGCAGATGGCGTGGTGGTTAAAGGCGCAGGACTCCCATATGGCTGACCATGGTTTGAGTCCCAGCCCTGGCAGGCAACTTGCTTTCTCCCTCTCCCTCTCTGCTCAAATTAGAAACAAATAATAATGATGATAATAAATGAAATGAAATAAAATGATTTGTAAAAATCAGTAGCTAAAACCCAAGGCGGGGCTGTGGAGAGGTGCTGCTGACCCTAACGTCTGCTGCTGGAGCCCAGTGCAGCAGTTCATGGAGTGCGTGGTTTGGAAGTAAGACCTTAGGAATAGAAACCCTCAAAATGTGCTAGTGTCAGAGATGAGTTGGGGAGTGGGCTTGGGATGTCAAGATGGGGCGGGAGGTCTCCTTGGCCAGGAAGGGACCCCATCTGGTTTGGGGCTACTGTGACAGTTTCTCCGCCTCCCCTGGGTCTGCTCTAGATGGAGCTGGAGGAGACGGACCATCCTGTGGAGCCTGAGAACCCCCCCTCTGACTCCGAGTTTGAGGGGGATGGTGACTATGAGGAGGGCATCTATGCCAACTGGTGGCAGGAGCCGGATGCCAAGGGAGACGAAGCTGAGGCTGGTCAGTGACTTGGGTCCTGATGGGAAGGGGTGGGAACTCAGCTTGGAATGAAGGCTGGAGCCAGGTGGGTCCACCCACTGAGCTACAGAGCCAGTGGGGTGTGTGGGTGCTGGGACCCTGCTCCAGGGGTTCCAGCCTCTTAGCCACTCCTGTCCTGGTTGGAGCCAGGGCCCTCTGAGATCCTGAGACTTTCCTGGGGAGCCCCACTCCTGCCTACCCCACCTCCCTCCAGACCCTTACCCAGATACCTGGCTGCAGTGTGTGTGTGTGATGAACCCCAATGCTTTCTCCTTTCCTTTTCAGAGCCAGAGCCTGAACTGGCATGAGAAGGAAGTCTTCCTGCACCCAAGAGCTGGGAAACCTGTGCCCAGTGGTACCACCCCACCAGCCTGGGCAGCAGAGAGATCTATTTATTAAAAATGCAGCAGGGCCATGGACCACGCCCCATCCTGTCTCGCTGGTGAGCGCTGCCTCCTCTCTGTCTCTGGCCCACAGGTCTATGGTGGTGCTGCAGGTTGGCAAGTGAGCCAAGGGGCTTCGTCCTTCTCCCCCCGACAGTGTTGCAGAGGGGAAGGGTCCAGCTGCTGACTGGAGCCTCAGCCCAAATTGCAGAGGGTCAGCAGCGCCGTCAAGAGCACTGGGCCAGGAGTCTAGCGGTTCTGGTGCACTGACTATGGTGCTCAATAAACATTTGTTGTTGAATGAATTGCAGCATGTGAGGTTCAGGCTTCCCCAGGCTGTCATGAGGATGCAGGTCTGCCCCTGGCCCTCTGCACCCATGTAAAATGTGGGGTGAGAAGCACAGGTTGGTGCTCTGGGCACGTCTGTGTGTGTGTGTGTGTGTGTGTGTGTGTGTGTGTGTGTCCAGTGAGCAGTGTGCAGTTGCAGACTCGCCACCAGGGGGTGTGAGGAAACACTCTCCTTCCCGGAAGATGGTGGTTTCGGATTTCTGTGATGGGATGTCCTGCATTTTCCCAGTTCAGCATCACTCCCCTGGGGGAATGCGGCCACTGTGGGGAGGGGGCCAGAACATTGACTCCTGGGGCTTCCTTTCTGAGCATTTACTGACCCAGGTTCTGTAGAGTCAAGACGCCTGCTTGCTCTGCCCTCTCTGGCCTTTCTTTCATTCTACCCCCAGGCAGGGTCCCCAGCTCAGCAGCCAGAAAAGTCCTAGGGATCTGGTTTGGTTACTTGAGACTTCCTGGGGCCCAATGAGACAGCTAGACAGACCCCCCTTACCCAGTCTTGCATTGGCTCTTGGGGGCAGAGTCTGGATGTGAGGGGGCAAGGGTAGTATTGAGACTGCCCCCTCCCCCAGCACAGTGACTCACCATCATTGCACACCAGGGAGGTGGAGGCAAAACGGGTCTCGGTCCTACTCCCCACATTTCGAGCCTCCCAGGGGCAGAGTGGCAAAGGCGTCTTTCTTCCTACTGAAGGTGGAGTCAGAGTTGAAGGTTGAGTTCTCACTGCCACATCTCTGCCCTCCCCCAGATGTGCCAGGTAACCAGGCCCACCTCTGTACCCATGAGGACTCCCTGTCCCACCCTGCCTGAAGCCTTTGGTCTGGACTGGATTGGAAGACCAGACTGAGGGCTCTATGACCTCATTCCACCCTCCTTCCTCCTCCCTCCCAGAGGTAGCTCTGCAGGGGCAGCGTTTCCTGCAGCTCCCAGGTGCCAGGGTGGCTCTGCCTCACTCCACCCCTTTCAAACTGCGGTGTTGTAAGCGGCTACTGAGGCCCCGCCCCTGTTTCTGGGAGGGGCCGTCCTCCAGGCTGGTGCTTCAGAGGGTGGGGAGCCAGGATGTGCTTGAGCGTGTCTACGCAGAGTGTGTGCTATGAGTATGAGCTCTGGAATCCGGACAGCTGGGTGTGGATCTGAAAGAGCCTGTGTGCTGTCATGAGTGCGCTGTGCCAGGTGTCTCGTGGATGTGCAGATCTGGGAGGGAGTGCCTGTGTGCACAGGTCTGAGAATGCCCATGACAGCCTTGTGGGTGACAGTGTCTCTCGGCGTCTGGGTCCTTGCGTGTGTCTGTGAGTGTGTGTGTGTGACTTTGCTAGAGAGAGTGTGAGGGAACATGAGAAAGCTCCCCTTGAGGGAGATGGTCATGCCCTTCTCCATCTTTTCCTTCTTCAGGATTTTTGGTAAGCATGCACATGTGCCCAGCGTGTTTTTCAAGCTAGCAGGTCGGGAACTTGAATTGCGCAGTCGGCAGTGGGATCTAGCCACCTCACCACTGTGCCACTGGCTGGCCCCCGAGTGTGTTTTCAGGGGGATTCATTCATTCTCTCGGCGTGTATTTACTGAGCACCTGCTGTGTGCCAGGTATGCTGTAGAGGTTGGGCAGCCCACAGTGAGTGGATCAGGCCAAAGACACTGTCCTGCAGAGCTCACATTCCAGTGTGGACACAGGCAGGAAATTGAATGTTCTAACATCTAAGTTAGGAAGGGTGGTAGGTAGTTGTGACAGGAACACAGAGACAGGTAAGAGGGATCGAGAGCCCAGGTTGCAGTGTCAGTGTTGTCTCTTTTTTTGTTTTTTTAGTTTTTGCTATAGTGTGTGCGTATTCATCAGAGAGAGAGAAAGAGAGAGAGAGAGAGAGAGAGAGAGAGAAAGAAATCACCCACCCCCGGGAGGATGGTTACATCACAGTCACTTCTCCTCCAGTCTCCTCTAAGGATTTTAGGCATGCACGCACATGTGCCCAGCATAATTTTCAAGCTGCTGGGTCCTGGGATTTAAGTCACACAGCTGGTCCTGTGGGATCCAGTGCCTTAACCTCCATGCCACCTGCTGGTCCAAATGTGTGTGCCGATATGTATGCCCAAGTGTGCATCTGAGCCTGAGAATGTGTGGTGAGGCCATGTCCGCATCAGGGGGGCTAGAAGGCTGGCCCTTCTTAGCCCCTCCCATCCAGGCCACCTCCCTCCCCCAGGCCTTTAGCCCAGGTCCTCTTTGTCCTGAGTCTTACTCAGCTCCCTTTCCCAGGGAACTGCCAGCCCCTCCCACCGCTCCCTGATGTCAGCGTCTCCTCATTGCCCAGCCAGCTTCCCAAACCGGTGAGACCGAGTCGCAGTCCCAGCCCCAGCGTGGGCCCTCTGGGGCCCTCCAGCCAATTCCAACCCCACCCAGTCCAGACGCCCTGCCCACCTCCTCACCCTACCCCCTGACACCCCGCCCAGTGCCTCCAGATTCTCAAAATCTAGTTTGATGGGTAGCAGGTTAGGGATGGCGGAAGGAGTGCTGGGAATGCAGACCTCACACAGTGGGCCAGATTCAGAGATGCCACAGCATCCCGGACTCAGAAAGACCTCATCCTAAGGAAATCAGAGCTGCAGGGATGTATGGAGCACCTACTGTGTGCCAGGCACCTGACAAATTATTTATAACCTCCAAAACAGTCTTGGAACGTGGATATCAATTCCCCTCTGCCCCACCTGGGGTAAGAAGCAACTTGTCCGAGGTTCTTCGAGGTGGTTGGTGGCTGAGCAGGGCAGGAAGGACATGCTGCTCAGAGAAGGGCAGGAAGGGAGAGAACGCCCTGGTCCCAGCTGTGGGCCTGGCTCCTGTAGGCTGTCAGCTGGGGCCAGGGCAAGGACAGTGAGGGCTGTGGATATAAAGACATGGTCCCTCAAATGCCCTGCTCAGGAGGGAGGCCAGGAGTTTGAAAAGGAGGGCTAAAGAGGGGCAGAAAGTACCCTTTCTGTCCTGCCCTTGTTATGGGTCCATAGGATGAGGCCTGAGGGCAGGGGCCCTGGACAGCATTGCTGGGGTCACTGAGACCAAAACTTCCTGAATCCTGGGAGTGCTGGTTAGGGGACAGAGGAGGGAATCCCATGGACTCCTCCAAATTCCAGTAAATTCTGAAGGAAGAGACTCCTCTTTTTGATTTGAAAATAGTCCTTGAAGTCTCACTCTGGTGCTTCTCTCTGGGAGAATAGCATCTCCCCCGGGACAAGAGCACGTCACAAAGCTGTGTCCAGTTGGCACAGGGACTGGCAGCTCGGCCTGACTGGGGAGGTCCTGGCAGCTGCAGGGCCCGAGCTCCCCACACCCCATCCTGCAGCTCCACTATTCCGGAGCCTTCTCCCACAACATACGGCTCCAACTTCACAGCTGGGGGAACTGAGGCCCAGAGCTGGGGCTCACGCTAAGCTAGGTTGGCGCAGCCCTGCCCAGCTCCCTCCATAATTGACTTCCAAGATGACTGGGATTAGATGGGAGTGTGCTGGGGGCCCAGGGGGCCCACTGGAACCAGCCCCAGCCCAAACCCCAGCTTGACCTGTGACCACATCACCCCATAATCACCACCTGCCTGGGTCCCAACTGGCGCCAGCAGTCTTGGATAGCATCTCTTTTGTCCCCCAGAAGCCCTTGGAATGAGAGCACCTCTCATGCTCATGACTCAGGTGGGGAAACTGAGGTAAGGGGAGGATGCGCTTGCTGGCTTACCCCTCCTCTCACATACAGTCTGAATCCAGAGTGGCAGCACGCACCATGTAGGTCATGTGTAAAGAGGTCAGGAGAACCTCACATTTTCCACTCTGGGTCACCTATTTCATCCTTCCTTTCAGAGGAAAAATGCAATGTCTGTCCTGGGGCCAGATTCTCACCTTCTTGCTTGACCTCTTGGCTAAATCCTCTTGGCCTTCCTGGAGGAGAAGACTGAGGAGAGACAGGGTTCAGCAAGTGTAGGGGGAGTCTGGCCTTTCTCCCTGACCCTGGTAGGTGTGGGGGTCTTTTAAGGGCTTCATAGCAGTAAAAAAATCTCTCATTAAAACTTTTTATATTGGGGGACCAGCAGGTGGCATGGAGGTTAAGGTGCTAGATCCCACTGGTTGACTGTGGTTCAAATTCCGGACCCAGCAGCTTGAAAAGTCATGCTGAGTGTGTGTGTGTGTGTGTGTGTGTGTGTGTGTGTACATGCATGCCCCAAATCCCTAGAGACTGGAGAAGAGATGGTGTGGCCCTCCCTCTGGGGGGTGATTTCTCACTTCCGCTCTCTTTCTCTCTCCGTCTTACTCTGGCAGAAGTACATGCCCTATAGCAAAAATTTAAACAACAAAAACAATAAAACGTTTTATGTTGGGCCAGTCAGGTGGTATGATGGTTAAGGTGGCTGGATCCCACACCAGTGACTGTGCAGTTCAAGACCCACACCTGGCAGCTGGCTTGAGAAACATGACAGGCTCTCGTGTGTGTCCAAAATCCCAAGAGGAGAGTGGAGGAGAAGGATTGGGGCACGGCTATCCCCCGTGGGGCGGTGCTTGCAAACTTTCTTTCTTTCTTTTTTTGAAGATTATTTAATTTTATTTATTCATTCATTTATTTTAATTTGACCAGGCACACACACACATAGAGAAAGGGAAAGTGAGAAAGCAAGCCACCAGGTCTAGGACTTGAACTTGTTCACCCATGAGGGAGTGTCCAGCGCCTTAACCACCATGCCACCTGTTGGTCCCTACTTTCAAACTTCCTGTCTTTCTGTCTCTCTCTCTCTCTCTCACTCCTTCTCCGTGGGGGAATGTATATGCCCTGTAGCAAACAATAAGAATTATAAAAAAAGAAAACTTTGAATGTTGTCTTTGAATGAGGTTTTTACACAGTCCCAAAGACAGCAGGACTGAAGTAAGAAAATGCTTCACATATGACTTTAATGTTTGGCACAATTATTTTGATAACCCTATTGTTTATGAATACCTTAGTAACCTCAAGACTGGAAATGTCTGGGACCTGGAGCCCCTCCCCCCTCCCATGCACTTTGGACCTGGCTGGCTTCTGTCCACCACCCCATCCATAGCCTGGGCCAGGCTGGGCCCTCCCCACACTGGCTTCCCCTCCCCCCCAGTTCCAGGTTCTCCATTGGGGCCATAAATTATCCATGAGCTGTAAGTTGGCTGCTGCTTCAGCTGGAGGCCAAGTGCTGATGAAATATTCAAAGATCTCAACTCTCACATTCCCTGGGGGCCTGGGGTGTGAGTGGAGAAGATGGGATTAAAGTACACACTGTCAGACTGTCAGACCGGAGCCTCCAAGTCTGGCCCAGTCCCACCAAGGTGGGGTCGGGGCAGGGGCAGAGTCTCTGCATACTGGACACTGGATGGCCATGGCCCTGGGGGGTGCCTGGCCTGTGGGCTGAGAGGAGGCGAGGCGTCTGGTCCTGATTTCCCCCAGCCTTGGCTTTCTGATCCCAAGGTTTTCCTGAAATCCCACGAGGGCTGACAAAGTCAGCTCCCATCCCTTCCCCTGCATCACTTCCCTTGCGGGGGGCGGGGGAGAGACCTGGGTTGGTGAGCAGGAGATAGAGGTTTGATTCCTAGCCTTACCAGCAATTTGCTTGTGTGACCCTAGGGAAGTCCCTCTTCTGGTTCCAGCCTCAGTTTCCCCATATATATAGGAAAAGGAGGCTCTGCCAGACTCTTTCTTCTTCTTTACAGATAGGGGAGAAATTGCTTCCCGCCTTTGAGTGCGTATGTGCGCGCCAGGGTGTCCTCTCTGTGGGAAGGTGCCTTGTCAGGGCAGGCATCTTTCCTGGCTTGTGGAGGGAGGGTGGGGCGTCAGGCTGGCAGGGAGGGTGTGGCCCCAGCTGTGTCAGCCTGTGCTTGGAGTCAGGCCAGGAGCAGGAAGCAGGGTGACTCAGGTGGCCATGTCTCATTCGCCCCCTCCAAAACCACTCAGGAGGAGGGCTTGCTCAGATAGCCAATGACACCGGCTCTGGAATATAGTCCTAATGTGTGAGCCCGGCCTCTTGGGCTTCTCAAGTCCTGGAATTGCATGCTGGGGGGTTTGGAGCTGGAAGGGGAGTGGGGGTAACTGGGGACAGACCTTCTCTGGAGAGGTCCTCACCCTCGTCCAGCCTCTCTGACACCTCTGCGAAGACGATGACGACTGGCGGCTGGTATCTGGCCTATACTATTTCTGGCCTGTCCTATCTCTATTTTCTTGTCTCCCTGTTTTCCTTTTGACATTCCATCCCTGCCCACAAGCCTTGCACTGAAGTGTCGCTGGAGCTACCCCTGTAATTAAGAGCCCTCCATGGCTGGGCACACCCCACAGGACCTGGCTGTGGGTAGCCCCTGCCCAGGCTCCTCCCCTGGACAAAGGGCAGCAGAGAAGGTAGGAGGCCTCCGGCACAGCTCCAGGGATTTGCACCATGCCATTCTTCCCACTCTAGGGAGCTCGGGCTCACCCCAGCCAGCAGAGAGGGAGCCTCCAGGCTCTTCTGCAGCTGGTGTTTTCCCCTCAGCCCTGGAGGGTCATCTTGGGCTTGCCTGCCCCTACACCAGTGGGCAGGGGCAGGCTCGGAGTCCAAATGGAGGCCTCTGTCTCAGAGATCAAAATGAGTTAAGAAGCAAGCTAATGAACTTAGATAAGATAGCCCTTGCAAGCATACCTCCACAGTGACCTGAACGGACAGATGGAACTTAGAATTCTGACTCTGTTAGAACATGGTGGCCTAGGAGAGCTGCCCCTGGCCCCCCAGCCCCTGGGTTCCCCCTTCCCTTCTGTCCACATCACAGAGGGCCTCTGGTACATGCATGGGGGTCCCTAGCCTGCGTGCCCGTGCCGTGTCCCTCCTTTCACTCCTGCTAGCATGCCCTTATTACTCCTTTGGTCTAAATGCACCCAGACCACTGAGGTGCCACTGTGACTGGGGTGGGGGAACAGAGTTAGACCCAGCCCTCCCCCACCTCACCTGGAAGCAGAGTCAGTACTGGGCAGGGATTTCAGAGTTCCTGGCACGGGGGTCTGGTCTAGAAGGCGTGTGAATTCTGGGTAGGCACATCTTCTTGGCAGGCAACCTCAGGAGGGCTAGAGCGGTTTTTTTTTTTTTTTTTTAATTTAACTTTGTTTATTTATTTATTTTAATTTGACCAGAGAGGAACAGAGAGAGAGAGAGAAAGTGAGAGAAACAGAGAGAAAGTGAGAAGGCAAGCCACGAGGTCTGGGACTCAAACCATGGACAGTGGTTACAGGAATCCAGCACCCATAACCACCATGCCACCTGCCTGCCCCAAGAGCAGTTTTTCAATGTTTTTGTTTATTTAGGTTTTTGCCATAGGGCCCATACATGTGTTCACCAGAGAGAGAGGGAAAATGAGAAATCACCCCTTAGGGGGCGATGGCCACACTGCAATCCCTTTTCCTCCATTCTCCTCTCAGAATTTTGGGCATGCACACACACACACACACACATGCGCGCGCGCGCGCCGCCTAGTGTGATTTTCAAGCCACCTCTGGGACTCAAGCTGTGGTGAGCCATGGAAGAGTCCAGTGCCTTAACCAATACATAACCTGCCAGTCCCAGAGTGGTTTTGTTTTAAAGGCCAGGCTCTAGGACAGAAGCCCTCTTCCCCAGGTCTAAGGGTGAAACTGCCCCTGGACTGACATGGCCCATACTCAAGATGCCCCTAGCTTTTTGGATTGCCTCTGATTCAGATCTGCTACCAGGAAGGACTTTCAGTGGTCTGTTCTCCTTTTCTGCTGTAGCAAAGCCAAGGGAGAAATACCGTATGATTAGAAAGTACCATTGGGCTAGCCAGTGCCATAGGCAGCTGGATCCCATGTGGCCAACTGAGTGGTTTGAGTCCCCGGCATGGTGGTTTGAGAAACACACCGGGTGCACTGCGTGCATGCCCAAAATCCAAAGGAGGGAGAAATGGAGAGGGATTGCAACCCCACAGGGGATGACCATCCCCATAGGGGGTACTTTCTCACTTTCCCCCTCATTTTCTGTCTCTCTCTGGACACTGTACACACTTGCTGGCCATAAAAAAGAGGTACCACCAACAGCCTGAAGTTTAGCAACCCAGCTCTTCCCCTGGGCTCTCTGCTGGCCAAGAGAAGTGGCCACGTAGGCCACCCAAGGCCAAAGAGGAGGGAAGAAGGATGTGTGTGTGACTTGTGTGCATCTAGATCTCTGTCTGGGGAAGGGGCCCCTGCAGATTACGGACGATGCTCACATAGACAGCAGGAACGCTTCCATTTCCTTATATGGCCCAGAGGCCTCATGGAGGCTGAGGTGAACAGATAAGTGGAGGAGGGGCGGCCTGGCGTCCCGGACACTGGCTGACGTCGTTCACCTCCCCCTAGAAAAGCCCTTTCCCACACCCCAGTCGTTCCTCTCCTTCCACAGTCCCCGAGGGAACCCCTTTTTGCCAGTTACTTCTGAGTCTGGGGAACTTGAGATGGGCCCACATTCCACCCCGTGCTCTTCATGGTTACGCTGAGGTGCCAGAAAGCTGTGGGGTTCAGTTAATCATACGTGTTCTTGGCGGCCTAAGGACTCTATTTACTTCCACTGAGCTCTGAGCAAGAAAAAATGAGTTTAAATTGCAGGAATATGAATTGAAGCTAGACATCAGGCAGAACTTACCGGTGTTAAAATAAGAAAACAAGGGCCTTCACTGTAAGGGAGGCTGGAGAATCTCTTCTTGGAGATCTGTCATATGGGAGAAATCCCTGCCTTTAAATGCAGATACCCTGCAGGTGGGTGGCAGGGGCTTAGATAAAATGGTCTTGTGGTCTTTCTTTCAAGTTTAGCTGCAGGGGGGACCATGTTCTCTATTTTTTTTAAAGAATTATTTATTTAGTTTTATTTATTTATTCATTTATTTTAATTTGATGAGGGGGGGGGGAGCGAAAGTGAGAAAGCAAGCCACTAGGTCCTGACCTTGAACTATGGTTGGCCATGTGGGAGTGTCCAGCACCGTAACCACCATGCCACCTGCTGGACCCCCGGGGGAGACCATATTCTAACAACCCTCCTCACCATCTCTGGGCACCTCCTCCCTTTATGAGACCTATCTAGAGAGCTGATTCTAGAAAACTTCATTTTCTTTCTCTCTTTTTATTTTTTAAACTGTCAGAGGTCATGTGTACTCACTAGAGCCAGAGAGAGAGAGAGAGAGAGAAAGAAATCACTTTCCAATGGGGTGCGGTCATGCCACAATCCCTTCTCCATTTCTCCATCCCATCAGCATTTGGGTCATGCTTGCACATGGGCCCGACATGTTTTTCAAGCTGCCCAGGGCTGGAATTCAAACTGTGGTCAGCAATGCAGGATCCAGTTCCCTTAACCACTAGGCTACACGGGTAGCCCTGGGAAACATTATTTTCTAATTCTGTCTCTGGCAGCACATAGTAGGTCCTTCATAAATGTACAGAAAACCTCTTGATCTGGGAGGAGAGATGCAGCCCTAATCTCAGTCTTTTCTGCCGCAGCAGTGGTGTCTCTATCCAGTCCCAGCCTGTGCTTAGCTTCGGAGGCTGGCATGTTACATCATGTTCCACGCTAAGACATGCAGGGGGCATTCTGGGGACACACATACACACACACACACACATACTCACAGAGGCTTTATTCCAAAGCCTCATTTCTGCCCCTCCACCCCACCCAGGCTCCTCCACCCCTCTCTGCAGTCAACCAGCCCAACCCTGCCTGTTTGCTGAAGTCAGGAGAAAGAGGAGGGAATGAAGCCAGGCTTGGGGCTGGGAAGTATGTGTATGTGTGCAAGTGGGGGTGGAGAGGTGGGAGGTGGGTGGGAGAAGGAGGAAGGGAGACCCTGGCTGCTCAGTGGCAGCAGCTAGGCCTGTGCGGTCTTTCTGTTGAAGCTGCGGGGCTACAGGTGGGCCACTGTATGTGTGGAGGGTGGCAAGCAGGTGCGGAGGCAGGGTGAGGTAGGCATAGGCATACTGAGGTAAGCTGGCACAGAAACCAAGCAGAGGGAAGTGGCCCCGGCATGCGGGATGGCAGCTGGGTCAGGAATTTTGATATGTCCTTGGACCTCTCCTGGGAGACTTCCTGATGGCTGGCTTTAGAAGGGACAGTGTTCAGCATCATTCCTGTCTCTGGTAAGGACAGTGGCCAAGGATGCTGCTAGGGTACCAGCAGCCAGCCCATCCTGTGGGAAAAGCTATCAAGTTTTTTTTTGAAGGGAGATCCTTTTCTAGACAACCACTCCTGCAACACCCTCACAGACTGGGGCGTGTTTGTGCTTAATCTCTCTGTGAGCTCTCTAAGGGAGGGGACTTTTTTTTTTTTTTTTTTTTTTTTTTTTGAGAGGCTTTTGCTCTAGGGTGCGTGCGTGTGCCAGAAAGACAGAGAGAGACAGAGAGACAAAAAGCAAGAAATCACCCCCAAGGAGGGATGGCCATGCAGCAATCCCTTCTCCTCCTTTCTCCTCTCGGGATCTTGGGCACGAACACACATGCTCCCGGTGTGAGTTTAAGCCACTGGATCCGTCACTCAAACTGTGGGAGTCCAGCGACATAGCCATTATGCCAACTGCTGGTCCCAGGAGGGGATCATTTTAATTTTCTTTTTTTTGTAAAACAAAGTTGTAGAGCTGCAGGTGGCATGGTGGTTGGGGCAATGGACTTCCACATGGCTGACCAACCATTGTTCAAGTCCTGGACCTGGCAGTCTAAAAATTATAACAAATAAATAGATAAGTAAATAGATGTTAAAAATAAATAAGCAAAATTTTTAAAAAAATGTTGCCAGAGGCTGTATGCGTGCTCATTGGAGAGAGACAGAGATGGAGAGGGAAAGTGAGAAAGCACCCCCCACAGGAAATGGTCACTCCACAATCCCTTCTTTCCTATTTCTTCCTTCTCTTGGGATTTTGGATCCTCCTACACACATGCCCGATATGTTTCTCAATCCGCTGGGTCTGGGACTTAAACTGCAAGGTCAGTCATGTGAGATCCAGCAAGCTTAAACACCATGCCATTTGCTGGCCTGCGATCATTTTGCTTTTATGTGTCACTAGGGTCTAACCCAGTGCCTCGCATACAGTTGGTAATTAATACTTGAGTGTTGAATGAATGTCTGTACAACCCTTGGCATACTATACCGTCATCAGTGGCATTCATTTCATCAACCAGAGAGAGAAAGTACCTTTGTCTCCTTGAGTGGCCTACTGAGAAGTTCTAGGCTCTTCCGCTATGGAGGGCCTGCTGTCCCATCTCTCTGATGCCAGTCTTAATTTCCTTTAGATTTTCCCCCAAGCCCATCAACACCTCCTTGTACCAGTACTTTATCTTTGTACCAAGTAATAGCTCTTCTTTCTGTCCCCAGAGTTTGATTTTGCTGTTTCCCCACCCCACTGCTTTGACACTCTGTGTATACACATTCTTCCAAGAGGAGAACGTGTGGTACGGTGGACTGAGAAGAAAGTGGCGGGCCACTTTCTAGTTCTGTGACACTTATCCTAAATTTACATTCTAACATTAAGCATTGTCCAAGCGCTTTCACAGCCTTACGTTATTAAATCCTACACACTCCAGTGAGAGATGTAGCTAAAGTACCCAATTCACAGATGAGGAAAATGGTAAATGGTTAAAAGATTTAGTAACTTGCCTAAGATCACATAGCTACTAGGTGGCAGAACACAGGCCTTCTAATTTTTTTGGAGAGGTTTTTGCTATGGGACATGTGCGCTTGCCAGAAAGACAGAGACAGAGAGACAGAAAGCAATAAATCACCCCGAGGTGATGGCCATGCCGCAATCCCTTCTCCATTCTCCTCTTGGGATCTTGGGCACGCACACACACACGAGTTTTAAGCCACGGGGTCCAGGACTCCAACCGAGGTCGGCCACATGGGAGTCCAGTGACATAGCCATTACACCAACTGCTGGTCCCCAGGCCTTCTAATTCTACACCTAGCCCTTCTAATTCTAAATCCCAAGATTTTTTCCTCTGGGGGAAAAAACCCAATCCAGCACAAAGCTTAAGAAATGCTATACAAATATGTTATTACTACTTTGGGGCAAGGGTGAATAAGCCCAAAGAAGCATCATGCCCGACGCTGAGTTGGCTGGCCTGTGAAGCGTCTGTCTTTTCCCATGGCGCCCCCTGACTCACCTGTTGGACAGGTAGGGGGAAGGGGAGACTAGCGAGTCTTACCTGCTCAGAGCTAGGGTGGGGCAAGACACACCCCATGCCGTGCATTGGTTTTTTCTTTGGTCTTGCTGACATCCTCTTGTCCAATTAGGAGGAAGTAACTTTCTATCTGCCAATAGGTGCAGAGTTAAGATGGCCCTCAAGTTGGAGTCCATCCCTAGAGTCGACTGGCAGTCCCTGGGGCCAATAGCGAGCGGATAAACAGAGGCGGCCGTGGAAGGGGTCTGGGCTTGAGGCTCCGCCCCTCTGTGGGACAGTCAGGAGTGGTAGCCAGTGAATTCGCATCAGTGAGTGGGCGTTTCCCTAGGGGGCGGAGCTTCGAGGGGGCGAGAGGTGTGGCTTGGCTGTCAGGTCTCTTTGCCTTTTGTTCGTTTACTGAGTTGCTGCCTTGGCCAGAGTCCGGAGCAGCCGCCGCCCGAGCGCGCTGAGCTCAGTTCGCTGCCCGTGCCGGCTCCCGCCCCGGCCCGACCCCGACCCGGCCCGGCCACGCTCCACACACAGGTGCGGACGATCGGGGACAGGTATCGCTGGGGAGAGGGAAGGGGCGGATAGCGGCCCGGAGGCCGGTTGCAACTGTCTCAGGGCAGGTGAGGGCGGGTGCCAGGGAGCGCCACCCTGCACCGGCGGCAGGGGGCGCGCTGGGGTACTGGGCGCGGCGATTAAGGGGGCGTACGGTCAGGCCGAGCGCGCCTTGGGGCTCTGTGAGCCGGAGATTTGGGAAGGGCGGGAAGGGATCTGGGCAGGTGCCTCCTAGCCGCGCCTTCCCAGTGACCCGCGGAGCTTGCCCGACGCCGCGTCCCTGACTCTCATTTTGAGCTGACCGGGGAGACTTTGACCGGTTCTGCCTGCGTCGCAGGGCTCTCTCTGCAGTCGGGAATATACCGTTTGGGAAACTTGCTGCTGCTGGTCTCTTTGGGGCCACCCTCACCCCACCCCACGCGTCATCCTCGCTTTCCCTCCCTCCCTACTCCCCCAGGCCTGGGTGGGGCCCTATTGTCTGCTCCCTGCTTGCCCAACTGTGGAGGCCAAGCGCACATTTTCCCAGCAACGCGGCCCCACCTGCCGAGCAGGTGAGCGCGCAGAGTCCAGAGGCCCTGCCCCTGGAGCTTCTTCCGCACCGTACCTGTAGCGTCTCCCTCCGCTCGGTGGATGCCGGGCTATGGCTCTTCCACCCGAGTTGGGGTGGGATGATAGTGGACTGGTGCAGGGCTCGACTCACCGCCCAGTCTGGCACCCTCAGCTCGGACTGGGGATTTGGGGGAAGGGGTCTGTGCATCGGTAGAGAATTCAGTGTCACCTGGCCGGGCTTCAGTAGCTGTGGCTTACAAAGTGTTGATTGATATGAGAACAGGACTACTCTCCTTTTCTAACCTCTGGTTGTTGGGAAAATCGCCTAAAACAAACTTTCCAGAAGGAATTCATGGCAGCTTTCTCAGGGGATTTTCCTGTCTCCTTGTCCAGAGCTTCCTCTAAGCTAAGGGGAGGGGGGGGGTTGGTCCTTCCTGGGGCCAAGCCCCCTCCCCCAGGCCTTTAGGGCTGAACCAGGGCCAGTGCCTGCTTGACCCTGTCCTCCCTGCCCCCACCTCCGTCCTGTTTGCTGGGCCCCAGGGGCCTGAGGTGGGGGCCAGGGTAGGGAGGCTGGCGAGAGGGGAAGCAGCTTCTTCCTTCTCTTCCTGCCTCCTGGGACCACCACACCCCCTCGGATGAGGCCTGTTAAGTAGCCCTCTCTTTAGCTCTGCCCCCTCCCCAGGAGTGGGGGCGGGCCGGGACTGGGTCAAACCTGGGAGGGTGGGAGGCTGTGATTGTTCCTGTCTTTTTCCTCCACCCCATCCCCTGCATTATCTAGCTGGCTGGAAATTGAGGCCCTGGAGCTGGAAAAGGGGCCCCCAGCGGGCTTTCTACATTGATTTCTAAAGCTCCGAAGTGTGGTCTTCTCCGTAAGGGTATGGAGCCCAGGCTTTTTGGAGAACTGGGTCTTCCTTCAGACCTGAACAAGGGGGAGACTGGAGTGGGGCAATCAAGGCAGCTTGTCCTGACTCTATTGGGAAGATTTCACCACCTGTTTGTTTTTTTCAAATTTGAGACAGAAATTCACTGTGTTGTCCAGGCTGGCCTCGAACTTGGGATCCTCCTGCCTCAACCTTGAAAGTAGCTGGGATTATGGGGTTCATCCCACCTTGCAGGGTCTTCTACCACCTTCTTCTTGGTTGTAGAGTGGGGCGGGGTCAGACCCATCCACTTGGAGTGTCCTTGATAGAGATCAGGCTCTTCCCTAGGCTAGGGGGAGGCCAAGGAGGGAACCCAGGCCCTCTTTTGCTGGGGGAGCAGGTATACACCTCCAGGGAACTGCAGGGCCATGGAGTTTGGGGCAAAAATAACCAGTTTTCCCCCCTCTCCATGCTAGGGTGGAGGAGGGGAAGGCATTGTAATTACGTTGGCTAAATGATTAGTTTAGCTAATCTGGTTTGTGGCCTTGATGAAAAGATAATACTGAGGAAGTATTGCTAGGAGGTGCCTGGTGCAAACTGGCTACTGACTGGACAGGAGGGAGGGAGAAGAAGGTAGGATCCAATTAGTCATTTCGTACCCTCCACCCCCCACCCCCCCACTCCACTTCTCCCCCGCAGCTCCGCCCTGTTCCCTCTGGAACCTCTACTTCTGAGCTGAAGCTTTGCTAGTGCAGCTGTAGGAATGAGGGTCAGGCTGGGGCTGGTAGCCTGTTTTGCTTCTTGGAGACCCAGGGGCTGGGTACCAATGGGAGGGAGGTCTCTCCCCACCAGGAGCCACCTTAGGATGAGATGGGGCGACTGACTAGTCTACAGAAGGACTCTTTATTTGGAGAGTGTGCCATTGTAATGGCGGCTTCTGAGCACAGGAATTTGGGCTTCAATGAGCCGGGTTTGAGAGTCCATCCCAGCTCTGTCACTTGGTATCTGGGTTGTTTTGGGCTTGTGTCTTCTGGGAGAAGAGCAATAAGGCAGTGAAGAGGGCCAGTACTTTGAGCCTCAGTGACCTCTTTGGCAAAATAGGACTAGTGATACCTCTCTACCCAGCAAGTCCTTGATACATTCAAATCTGAGACTTGATGGACACTGACCACTTTCTTTCACTGTTCTCCCTTAATCCCTATGGCTGTCTTTAGAAGCAGGTATCACTATCTCCATTCTACAGATGAGGACAGTGAAACTCAGGGAAGTTCAATAGCCCGTCTGTGGTTGTGCAGCAAGACTCAAGCAGAGCCAGGACTGGCTTTTGGGTCCTTTGGCTCCAAGCCCAATACCCATCCTGCCATATCACTCCCCGCCCCCCCTCTCCCACCCCCCGCAGCTCTGGAAATAATTTTTCTCTGCTGCACTTTTTGAGAGCCTCTGCTTGATTGGGAAGATGAGAATGGAGACGGGCCCAGAGAGGTGTGTGTGGGTGGTGAAGGTGGGGGCAGGTTTGTCTGGCGGGTGACTCATGTCCTAGCCTCTGGGCCTCTGAAACCACCCCTGTGGCTTGGCTTTTCATTCCTGGTGTAGGGGGTTATCTCCCCTAGGCCAGGGGCTGTGGCTGGTGTTGGGGGTGGTTGGGAGGGAGAGAGGAGGACAAGGGTCAAACAGAGCTGCCTCCTGCCTTGAGCCCAGTAGATCCATGGCTGTTCTGGGATTGTCCCTTTATAGGAGGTGTGGGTTGCCTGCTTTGCTGGGGGCTGGGGCTGTGCTGAAATAAGGGGGCTGCTCCCTGGGAAGTGGAGTGAAGTGGGAGTCAGAGGCCTGGGCTGATGTCCTTCCAGATTGTGCCCATAGTTGCTGCCATGCTGCACCTGGTGGGAAACTGACCACCCTGTGCATCGGAGCCTCGGAGCTATGGGGGCTGGCAGCCCCTTTCTGGGGCTGGGGTCAGGGCTCATGCCTGTGGCAGGCAGCCATGGCCCTAACGGAGGAGCTGGTGTCAGATTATCCTCTCAGATCTACCTGGCTTTGCAGACTGGCCACCGACACCAGAATGGGCCTAGAAACAGGGTCTTGGAAATGGATTCTCTATATGTGATGGTGCAACCCCAGTCCTGAGCTGCGCCACCAGACTTCCGAGTTCCTGGAGGGCAGGAGAGGACCCTAGGCATGGGGATTATTAATTCTGAAGGAAGAGGGAACGAGAATGAGCTCAGTCTCTGCTGGCTCCTGCAAAAAGGGTGGAGGGGCTTGTAGTTTTCCATCACCCCTCAGGACACAGAGTGATTGGGACTGATGTGCTCATAGAAGAACCGGAGGTCAGACTGGAGGAAGGACTTCCTGTCTGTTAGTGATGAGGTCTCGAGCTAAAGAAAAGTAAGAGGGGTCAGTAGAGGCTCAGAGTTGATTCTTTTCTGATGAGTTCTATACTGACTAGGATGGGCAAACAGGAAGTATACCCTTTGGGGTGAGCCTGAGACCTGCTGCGGTTCCACGGAAACTTTATTTTGTGTCCTTTGGGAGAAGAGCTACATGGCAGTGAGGGGACAGGCTGGTCCAATGTGCTTTGGGGGCAGGTCATCAAGCTTTTGTTTCTGCAAGTGACACCTCTCTCCTGGGACATGATTGAGTTTGGTGGAGATCTGGGGACAAGGACTGCCCCATTTTCCATCATTCTCGAGCAGACCTGAAGAGAAAGCTCTCGAACTGCCCACTCCCTCTTGCTCAGCTCCTGTGTCTCAGCCTTTGGGGGCCTCAGGCAGGAAGCTCAGCTTGTAGTGTCTGTCCCCACTATGGAGACCGCTGATCCTTGCTCTGAGTAGTGATGGGGATGGAGGGGGAGTTGGGACAGGGCCTAGGCAGTTAATAAGATGCTTTGAAGGGGAGACCCTCTCCGTTGACTGAAAAAATAGTATCTGATTTTGTAAAGTAATTGGGAAGTTTAGACAGGTTCCCCCCCCCTCACCCCAGGCAGCATGTGCACTCGCCAGAGAGAGACAGGGAGACAGAGGGAGAGGGAGAAAGCACTCCCCAATGGGCGTGGTCATGCCACAATCCCTTCTCCACTTCTCTATCCTGTCAGGATTTTGAGCACACAAACACATGTGCCTGGTGTTTTTTGTCAAGCCACTGGGACTAGGATTTGAACTGTGGTCGGCTATATGGGATCCAGCTCCCTTAACCATCTGGCCACAGAGCCAGCTCCTAGATAGGTTTAAGAGAACAACCAAAAAAAATTCGTGCTTAATCCCAATCACAAGAGGCCACTGCCATGAATGTTTCTTTCTTTTCTCTTTTCTTTTTCTTTTTTTAAAAAAAATATTTACTTATTTAATTCCATTTGTTGTTGTTGTTATTTTTTAAAATTTGACCAGGGAGAAACAGAGAGAAAGAGAAAGGGAAAGGGAGAAAGCAAGCCATCAGGTCTGGGATTCAAACTGCGTTTGACCATGTGGGAATCCAGCGCCTTTAACCTCCATGCCAACTGCCAGCCCCTTTCCACTCTCTTTTCTTAGCAACCTTATGTTCATTTTTTAGCCTTGTCTCCATGAGCTCATGCTCTATGTGCAATAACAATTTTTTAGTTTTTTAGTTTTTTTTGTTGTTGTTGTTATAGGGTGTGTGTAATCAGAGAGACAGAGACAGAGAGGGAAAGTGAGAAATCAACTGCCAGGCAGGGTGGCTACACGACAGTCCCTTCTCCTCCATTCTCCTCTTGGGATTTTGGGCATGAACACGCATGAGCCTGGGATGGTTTTCAAACTGCCAGGTCCAGGATTTGAACCACAAAATCGGCCATCAGCTCTAGCCACCTTAGCCTCCACACAATCTGTCTGCAATCACAAATTTTAACCAGCCCTTTACTGAAATCCTCCAATGTGTGCTGACCAGGGAATTTGTGGAAATGAACAGTCAGGATCAGGAAATAAAGCCGCGAGGTCAGACCCTGGAGGGTCGTGCCTTAGGAGTAGACCTCAGTTGGGGTCAGAGCTGTTGTGACTGAGGCTGGGGCTGCCCAAGCCCCACCAATGGTGGTTGTGGGCAGCGGGATGAGGTTCCTTTTGTATGGAGCTGTGTCCCCAGACGAGCCTGCCTTTCTGTGGTTTCCTGATGTGGGGAGAAGTGTTTTTCCAAAAAGCTCCCAGAAGTCCCTGTTTGGGGTCATCTGCCGGTTTGGGATTTTTCCCACTGAGGGTCACCAGCAGGGAATAGCGCTCTGGTGGAAGCCCTCTGCAGGGGAGCCCAGAGGTTCTAGGGTCGAGCCACTTGTCCGGGACATTTCCCTCCCCTACAAATCCCCTTCATTTTCCCACCCTGATTTGTTTGCTTTGGGAAGAAGCCCAGAGGAGGAAAACAAACAGCAGCTGGGACAACTGGCCTCCCCCACCCCCCAGCTGGCCCTCAAGCAACAGTTCAGTCCAGCCCGGAAGTGAGGGTTTTCCTCCGGAAGCCCAAAGACCCACTTCTCCCGGCTGCAGCCTGGCCAGTCCTGGCGGCTTGTGTTCCATCTTCAGCCTCTGCCCTCTTGGAACATCCAGTCTGCAGATGGAGACCATGGTGCCTGCCAAGGTTCCCTCCTGGAGCAGCCAGCCTGAGAGGGGAGGCCTCAGCCTGAGGGGGAAGATCAGGCCCTTAAAAGAAGCAGCCATGTCTGTTCCTGTGCTTGGCTAGAGTTCATTTGTGTCTGTGTTTGGAACTGCTGGCCACACTCAGCTGGAGCCAGACAGTGTGGGGGCTGCTGGGCCCAGTTCCCCCTGCGGCTGCTATGTGGGGAATGCCCATGCCTGACCTGGCAATGCCCTTGGCTGCAGGAGGCGGCACATGACACGGAGGGGAAGGGGTAAACCAGGGTGTCCCCCTGGCCTGGAAGAAGCTCCCCTCCCATCCAGGGCACACATAACCCCCCCAGCCATGACTCCCCCCACTCCAGGGGCTTTGGCCTAGGGCTGGGAGGCAGCCCCCCTACTGGGTCATCTGGGTCATGCCCTGGGTCCTGGGTCCCCAAAAGCAGATTGGCTACCAGGCACACCCCTGCCATTGCTGTTTCCCTAGTACAAGGATCCTTGCCTGGGCCTTTCCTGTTCACCAGGGGCTTCCAGAGTCATGGCTGTGTTCACGTAACTGTGAAGAAAGGAGTAGCTGATGGCTCCCTGTTACAGATGGGAAAAGTGAGGCTTAAGGACACGCAGCCAGTGAGTGATGGGGCTGGCTGCAGCCCCTCTCCTGCCTCCAAATCCCAGGCTCCCTGGCTCCTGCCCACTGCTCCCTTCCTATGTCACTGTCTGAGCCTGTGGATCTGGGTTTGCACAGGGTGCTGGCCTCTGGCCCAGGAGCCTCTGGGGGGGCCGGCCTTGCCCTGCTCCCCTAGTCCCCACATGCAAACGAGCCTGAGGCTCTTGGGGAGCTCATTCCTGTCCTGGTTTCCAGGTGTCTTATTGAGACCTGGCACCCTGTAGCCCAGATGGGCTGTGTCCTTTTCTGGCTGTCCAGCAGGTGCTGACAGGGGCGGGCATCAGACAGGTCTGGGAGCGTTATGTTAATGTCAGGGCTAGGCTACCCTCTGCTGGGCAGCCCTGGGTTTAGTGTCCAGTGCAGAGGAGGAAGCAGGAATGTGGGGCGCCCATAGCAGCCCCATCTAGAACGGGTGGGGGAGGGTCCTCCACACATCCTCTCCAGGGCCTTCTCTCTTCCTGTCCTTGAGCTATCCCCCACTCCACCCTGTGTGTCTGAGCTGGCTTCTTCTTCATGCCGCCAACAATAGAGCACACTGCCAAACAAAGGCCCCCCATTCAGCCCAGAATCCGCCCTGGCTCTGCTTCTGCCCCTCCCGGCCAGGGCACATGGGCAGGGCCCACGTCTGTCTCTCCCGCTTCCACCCTGACTCTGTCCAGGGGCATTGCAGAAGGTCTGACTCCAGGTCCAGGGTGGAGAAGGACCAAACTGGGTGCGGCCTCTTCCTCCCTGGGAACTGCAAAACCAGCACTTTGGTTTCTTGTGGGAGGATCTCCCTGGTTCTCCTGGGGAGCAGGTAAGGAGAAGAGTGGGGCTGGCTGACCATCCTGCCTGAGGTCTGAGGTCCAGTTCTGTTGCAGGAGTAGCTCTCCCTGTGATCCTCTCAAGAAGAGTCCCGGTATGCCCTCTCTCTGCACTGCTGTCTAGCTCTGACCCTGCCCACCTTTGCCCCCCCCCCCCCCCCCCCCCTTATCTGTCATGGGAATCGTGGTTTCTTACTTCTAAGTTGTAGACTTCAGTGTTCCTTTGAGATCACCTGGGCCACTCTTTCTGTAGACGAAGCCCAGAGACGGAAAGTCATCCCCCAAGGACACCCAGCACGTTTGTGGCATAGAACCTGGGACCTGGGATTTGTAGCCCGGAGCTCTTGCTTCATCCTGCCCCCTTGGCCACATCTTTTCCCTCCTCCCTTTGGCAAGAGGGCTCGGCTCCACCCAGTCCTATCTAGTGGACCAGGTGCCTGTCCCCCAGGGAGGCAGACTGTGTGAGCAGTGGAGCCTCAATTTCCTCACTCAAAACCTGGAAACCTGAAAAGCCTGCCAGGGTTGCTTTGAGGGAAGAATGAGATTCCTTGGACAATAAAGGCAACCGGTCGCCCCCTCCTCCGTGGTATCCTTTGACCTCTGAATGGCCTCTGTCCCGCCCTAGGCAGCTGTCCAGTCCCAGCTTCTCTTGGCTCCAGGCCTGGGCTGCTGGGGGTGAGGACGGGCCTGCTGAGGGAACAGCTCTCCTGTGGCCCCTTTTGACCTTGGTGGTCTCTTTTGAGGACACAGGGCTGGTTAGGGGTGGTACTTGTGGCTTGGGAGAGGGCCCACTCTCCTCTGGCTCAGGGAGAAGCCCCAAGGTTAGGCGTTTTTTACTGATGGAGTTGGAACTGTCCGGTTTGTTCTGAGCCTCAGAGACTGAGGCCTGGCATCCAGATGTCAGCCAGGCCTTCTGCCCAGCACTTAGAGTGGCATTTAGAGGGCGAATGCAGCTGTTTCCTGATAGTTTCAGTGTCCCTGTAAGCGCTGGGATGCCTAGTTTTCTCTGCCCCTCCTGGGGAGGTGTCTGTGACAGGCTTTCTGTTCTCTCTTGGGACCCGCCCTTGGGCCAGGGGGAAGGATTCAGGGAGGAGGTCAGGCAGGATTTTCCTGCCTTTGGCCATTCTCTGCTGCAAGGAAGGGGTGTGGGGCAGGGAGGCTTCTCCAGAAATAACCCCACTTGGCCAGGGTAGCAGCTGCGCACATCTGGCAGCACAGAACCTGCTGTCAGGTTCTGGGCCTGCTTCTGTGTATCAGCTCGAAACTCTGAGTCACTGGGGTGGCGGGAGGGGAAGAAGTAGGCCCTGGAAGCTGGTCTGGCCCTTGCCCCTGCCTGTTGCAGGTGCTCGCGGCAGGGGAGGGGTGTGCAATAAAGGGCAGCGAGACCTGAAGGATCCTTCATCAACCTCCCGGAGGGTGCTCTGGGATGTCACTGGTAGACTTGTCCCGGGTGGTGTCCGGTTGCAGCAGCCACCCACCCCAGTCCTCACCCTGACCCCTGTCTCACAGCAGGACAGCTGTTTTGAGATAGTGGGTGCTGCCTGGCTTCGTGGGTGGGCCGCCCGCAGTCTGCTTGCTCTCCGAGGCCACACTGGGACGTGCAAAAGCCGCAGACTCAGTGTCACTCTTCTGCATCCTGTCCCGGCTTTGCCACTCCCGGGCTGTTTTCTACCTGTCAGTGGGAGAACAGAGTTTGTGCTTTGAAACTCGTGTCTGTGAGGTGGTCTGGGGGAAGTCCTTGGGGTAAAGGCTCCCCTTGCCCCCCTCCCAGCCACCTGAACGTCAGTTCCTCGACAGTGGAGCCAAACTTAAGTGGCAAGTTCACCACCCCGGTACAAAGCAGGGCCCAGCTATTCGGTAGCCTCCAAGTGCCCCCAGGTCGCTGCAGAGAGAGGGAGGGCTTCTGCTGGCAGTGACCACCCTGGAGGCCTGCCCACTTTATGTTCCTAGCCTGGATGTGAGAAAACACGTTTTTTTTTGTTTGTTTGTTTTTTGTTTTTGTTTTTTTTTTTTTTTCTGAGAGAGAGATTTTTGCTATGGGTACGTGGGCTCGCCAGAGAGATATACAGTGAGAAATCGAGGAATCTCCCCCGGAGGAATCACAGTCCCTTCTTTTCCACTCTCAGAATTTGGGCTGCACATACACACACACACACACACACACACACACACACTGTTGTGAGTTTCAAGCCACAGGGTCTGGGACTCGAACTGCGGTTGGCCATGTAGGAGCCCAGTGCCTCAACTGCTACATCACCTGCTAGCCCTGAGGAAACACCTCTCGGGGCCATTACTAAACAGCCATGACCCACGACTCTTGAGTACCTGCTGAGGGCCAGGTACCCAGGTGGGTTTTTGCAAATGCGGTCCTCACAGTAATCCTCACCTTGCAAGGGAGGTGGTGGTATCCCATTTTAGGGATGAGGACACTGAGGCCCCTCACAGAGGTGGTTGTCCTATAGCGATAACTGAAACATGAACCAGTCTGCAGGACTCAGAATGCTGAAAGGCTTCTGGGAGCCCGTCAGGAGAGAGGGGACTTCGGGGTTGGGACCTCTGGACCACGTGGGATCCTGCCTTACCTGTCAGAGAGCCAGATCTTTGAGGGAGCCTGGGCCACCGAGAAACCTGTCTGGCAGCTTCTCCGCCCCACCCAGTGTCCTGCCCAATGGCCAGGGCTGCTCACTGCCTTGCCTCTGCTGCCTTTGCCAGCGAGCTCCAGGGGCTGACGGTGGGTCTGGGACCGCAGAAGCTGCTGCAGGCCCCGAGGGAGTGTTGGGTCTGATTGGGCGGCAAGGTGAGCCCGTGGCTGGGTGGGGGTGTTTAGCCTTGTGCTGCCCCCTCCACCCTGTGTGCAGCTATCTTGGGCTGGAGGTCAGAGAGGCAAGCCCAGGACTCACACACAACTGGCACCCTTGGGACCCCACCACCCCCAGGGTATCTCATCATGAGCGACTCCTCCCAGGGCCTGGGGGGGGGAGGTGGGCTGGAGCCAGGGTGCCCTGGTGCTAGGATTCCTCCCACCCCCACCAGCTGACTCCTGCCCTCCTCTGTGCCCCCAGCAGCCACAATGGAGGTGATGAACCTGATTGAACAGCCCATCAAGGTGACCGAGTGGCAGCAGACCTACACCTACGACTCAGGCATCCACTCGGGCGCCAACACCTGCGTGCCCTCCGTCTGCAGCAAGGGCGTCATGGAGGAGGAGGAGGCCTGTGGGCGCCAGTACACACTCAAGACCTACACCCAGGGGGTATCCCAAAGCCAAGGTCAGTTCGCCTGCCGCCTGCTCGTTTGCATGGAACCTGCTGGCCCTGGAGGGAGGTCAGAGTAAAAGGAGATGGATTCTAGGATCCAGTGTAGCCTGAAGGGGGAGGCACAGGCCCTTCAGGGTGCCCTGGCTGGATGGAACATAAACTCCTTTTCTTGAACCCTGCCCTCAAGGGGCTGCTAATCTGAAGAAGAGGCACTCTCTTACCTTCAGTGACCCTGAGTGGGAGTTGATGGCCCTCAACTATTGGAGCCTCAGATCTGATAGAGGGGGTAGGGTGCCACCCTCAGGGGTCCCACAACCCGGCAGAGGGGGTGCATTTCTCAAGCCCAAGGGTTCTCTGTGGGGGATGGAAGACGTCGGGTGGCACATGCTGACCTCAGATTGGCCAAGGCCATGGTGCAGTGACTGACTTGGTTCTGGGACATAAAGGTGGGGGTGGGCAGCAGCCCAAGGTACCCCTGCCCTCTCAGGGTGTGGCATACCCAGGCCCTAGGACAGTCATCCACAGGCTCCTCAGTCCCTGAGCATTCCAGTGGGGTGAGCCGTGGCCACTGGGAGAAGCACCAGGTGGGCTGTGATGGGCGAGGGCTCTGCAGAGCTCAGCCTCTGTGCCTGGGCCTCCTCTCAGCCTGGCAGGCCCAGCGTGTGTGGGAAGCTGAAAGAGCAGCAGCAGGTGGGAACGCCATGGAGATGTCCCCTCCTCCTGACTAATTAGAGGGCAGAACCTCTCCCTCTCTCTCCCTGGAGGCATCTGGACAGTTGCCAGGGCTGGGCTGCCTGGGCACCTGTCCGTGAGGCTCACAGGCCCACCCAGGGGACAGCTCTGGAGTCTCAGCTGAGGACCCAGCTCTGACTTTCCAAAGCTACAGTGGTCCCGGCGTACCCTCTGCTCTGCTGTGTGAGCTGGGTGGTTCTCTGGGCCTCTGTTTGCCCGCCTGTAGAGTGAGAGCTGCTTCCTCTGGGGAGGACGTGTGTATCATTAGAATCCTGGGATTTCAGGGTTGAAAAGAGACCTAGATGATCCAATCCCACTCCCTTCATGGTGGTTAAAGGAGGAGGGCAGAGTAGGGCTTTGGCTTCCTGAGTTAGGCTGCTCTGTAACCTCTGTGTGCTGAGTTTTCCCTCCCGTAAAGTAGAGATAATAGCAGTATTTATTTTGTAGGATCAGCTTGAATGAGCACATATGAGACAAACACTGAATTCACAGCCAGGCACTACTTGGAGAATGTTAGCCTTTTTTTTTTTCTTTTTAAATAATTGTTTATTTAATTTAATTTATTTATTCATTTGTTTTAATTTAACTGAGGAGGGGGCTGGGGAGAGTGAGAAAGCAAGCTGTCATGTCTGGGACTTGAACCACGGTCAGCCATATGATAGTCCAGCACCTCAACCACCATGCTACCTGCCGGCCCTGCTATTCCTAATAATTATTACCATTAGCATTCTCTAGTGCTAGGTGCCAGGCATATGAAGACTGTCTTTTCAGAGCAATTCATGACTATTATCTCATTTACTTGGCGAAAGGATTTCCCTGTGGTGGACAGAACAGGTACCCCATGTACGGACAAGGTAACTGAGGCAATGGTGACCTTCCCGGGGTCCCCGGGGAGAGGCAGAGCAGTGAGTGGTGTGCTAGGGCTTTGGTCAGAGTAGAGACAGTCCAGAGAACCCAGGTAAGGCTGTCTTGTGGCCTGACTGGCTCCTCTGTGTCCCCTGCTTCCTCTCCTGTCTCCTGCAACTTAGTTCCTGTCCTGTTGGCCCCCAGGTGACTTGGACTACCAGATGTCCACCACGGCCAGAGCCAAGCGGGTGCGAGAAGCCATGTGCCCCGGCGTGACGGGTGAGGACAGCTCACTGCTGTTGGCCACCCAGGTCGAGGGGCAGACCACCAACCTGCAGCGACTGGCAGAGCCGTCGCAGATGCTCAAGTCGGCCATTGTACACCTCATCAACTACCAGGATGATGCCGAGCTGGCCACCCGGGCCTTACCCGAGCTCACCAAACTGCTCAATGACGAGGACCCGGTCCGTAAGGGGCCTTGCGGGGTGTGGGGGCAGGGCAGGGAGGGGGAGACGTTGTAGGGGAGGAGGTCGTGAGCCAGCTCCCCATGAGTGTGAAGAGTCTGACTCGGGTCTGTGTAGCTTTGTGGAAGGGTCTCCTGGCCGCTCCTCCCCATAGTGAGAGCCAGGCCTTACCCACCTGCTCACATCCTGCCCTTCCCCATGCTCCAGGTGGTGGTGACAAAGGCAGCCATGATTGTCAACCAGCTGTCAAAGAAGGAGGCATCGCGGCGGGCCCTGATGGGCTCTCCGCAGCTGGTAGCAGCCGTCGTGCGCACCATGCAGAACACCAGTGACCTGGACACGGCCCGCTGTACCACCAGTATCCTGCACAACCTCTCCCACCACCGCGAGGGTCTGCTCGCCATCTTCAAGTCGGGCGGCATCCCTGCCCTAGTCCGCATGCTCAGGTGCTCACCTCTACTCATTGCAGGAGTCTGGGGCCTCCCTTCCCTTCTCTGAGCTTCATATAACATACGGCGTATGTGCTGGGGGCCAGCTGCAGGCCCGTGCCCCGACCTGGTGATCAGCTGCCCTCAGCGTGGCAGGGGAGATAGGCAGCTAAACGGCAGGTTAGTTATCAGGACACAATGCAGAAGAGCATCTGAGATTGCCCAGAGGTAGAATTGCTGGGCAGCAGGAGGTTGATGAATGACTGGGGTCTGGTGGATGCAGATGAAAGAAAGAGTGTTCTAGGCAGAAGCAACAGCATGTGCAAAGTCCTTTGCAAACTTTATCTTTCCTGACCCTGTGCTGATGTTAACTGACCTTGTTCCTTATCCCTGTCCCAGGCTGGGAGCTCCCTAAGGGACCCCCTGGACCCCTTGCGGGGCCTCTTTAGCCCATGCCTTCCACATGCTAGTTACTCAGTGGGGATAGATGTTTGGGGGACCTACTATGCACTCAGTCCCAGGCTGGGAGCTCAGAAGTAGGAAGTCACATGGGAACGGGAGAAGTGCTCTGTGCTCTGTGCTCTCTGCTCTGTGCATAAATGTGGGGCTGGCCTCAAGGAACAGAGAGATTTTAGTAAAAGGATGTATCCACAGGGGCGTTGGCATGTGGGGCAGGCTTCCTAGAGGAGGTGGGGACCCACCCCAGACCCAGGTGATGGCAGAGCCTGGGAATGACTCAGGCTAACCGCCTGCCCACCCTCTCAGCTCCCCTGTGGAGTCGGTCCTGTTCTACGCCATCACCACCCTGCACAACCTGCTGCTGTATCAGGAGGGCGCCAAGATGGCTGTGCGCCTGGCGGACGGGCTACAGAAGATGGTGCCCCTGCTCAACAAGAACAACCCCAAGTTCCTGGCCATCACCACTGACTGTCTGCAGCTCCTGGCCTACGGCAACCAGGAGAGTAAGGTGGGTCCTCTCCGGTCCCTGCCAAGGCCCGAAGTCCACCATTGCATCACCTTCCATGCTGCTGCATCTGCAGGACAGTCTCCCTTCTCCTTTTAGATGAAGCATGTATGTATGTGTGGATAAACATGTCTCACTGGGCTGGCCCTGTAGCCGGCTGGTTAAGGGAGTCAGATCCCTCATGGCTGACTGCAGTTCAAATCCTGGCCCCAGTGGCTTAAAAAACATGCTGCACATGTGTGCATGCACCAGATCCCAACAGGATGGAGAAACGGAGCAGGAGGGGTTATAGCATGACCATGGGGGGTGCTGTCTCCCTCACCTTCATCTGTCTGGCAAATGCATGTGCCTTCTGGCAATGAAAACAAATGGCATATTATGGAATTACTCAAAATTATTATTTGGAAGATAAGAAAAATAAAAGGAAATCACCCATCATTCTTATACTGCCATCGTATTGATGCGCTTCCTTCATAGCTGTTCTAAGGTATATTTACGAATATGTACACATAGTTGTAATCATAGCAATGCTTTTTTTTTTTTTTTAATGTTTACTGTAGCGTAAATGTAAATGTAAATATTAGTGGAGAGGTTTGAGGGGAGTGAAAAGTCACTCTCCAGCGTTCGGGGAGATGGCCACGCTGCAGTCCCTTCCTCCATTTTCCTCTCAGGATTTTGGGCATGTGTGCATACCTGCTTGGCATGATTCTCAACTGTAGTTGGCCATGTGGGATGCAGCTATCTTAAATTCCACACCACCTGCTGGGTCTCTATCTGTTTTCTACATGATGTTTCTAAAATCTTTTTTTTGCTGTATTGTCCTCAGAACTGCCCTCATACTGGGCGTGGTAGAGCAGGCATACCTATAGGCCCAGCTACTTGGAGGATTTCAGGTTTGAAGCCAGTCTGGGCAGCATAGCCAGACCCTACCTCCAAAACAAAATAAAAAACCACCCTCTCTAATGGCAAACAGCATTTCATTAAGTGGAAGTCCCAGACTTTATTCTTATCTTAAGTCTCTTTAAGTGAGAGCATTTAGATTGCTCCCAATTTTCCATCTTTATTTTTTATTTTTAAAATCTGCTATAGGGCATGTGTACTAGTCAGAAAGAGACAGAGGTAGAGAAAGAGAAAGTGAGAAAGCATCCCCCAGGGGAATTGTCATGCCAAAATCCCCTCTCCTCCATTTTCCTTTTGGGATTTTGGGCACACATGTGCCCAGTGTGTTTTTCAAGCTGTGGGGTCTGGGATTCAAACTGTGTGGTTGGCCATGTGGAATCCAGCTGCTTTAACCACCATGCCACCAGCTGGCCCCATTTTCTTTTAATTTCTTTTAAAATATGTATTTATTTATTTAATTTCATTTGTTGTCATTATTTTTTAATTTGACCAGAGAGAGAGAGAGAGATAAGGGAGAGTGAGAAAGCAAGCCACCAGGTCCAGGACTTGAACTGCAGTTGGCCATGTGGGAATCCACTGCCTTTAACCACCACGCCACCTGCCAGCCCCTGGCCCAGTTTTCTGCCTTTATAAGCAATGCTATAATGAACATCTTTATATATAGCTTTCCCCAAAAAGTGAGAAAATTCTTCATCAATGGGGCTAACATTTTTTTTTAAGAATTATTTAACTTTATTTTGATTTGACTAGAAAGGTAGAGAGAAAGAGAAAGAGAAAGTGAGAAAGCAAGCCGCCAGGTCCGGGAGTCGAACTATGGTCAGCCATGTGGGAGTCCAGTGCTCTTATCCACCACACCACCAACTAAATGTTTTCAACACTTCTGGGCTTTCAGATTATTTTCCAAAAGTACTGTACTCATTTCCAATGCCATCAGTGACAATGGGTGTGAGTACAGTTTTGCCACATCCTTGCCAGCAGTGGGTATTACCCTTTTCTCAAAATTTAGCTTATAATCACAAAAGCTGTTTGGGTTTTAGCTGAAGCTCAGTTATGACAACTGTCAGCTACTTGCTCCCTCCCCTGCTTCCTTCTTTACCTGTGTTCTCTGTCTCTGTCTCATACTTGCTGTCTCATACTCTCTGTCTCATACTTGCTGTCCTCCGTGTCTCCATAGCTGATCATCCTAGCCAATGGAGGACCCCAGGCCCTTGTGCAGATCATGCGTAACTACAGTTACGAGAAGCTGCTCTGGACCACCAGCCGCGTCCTCAAGGTGCTGTCTGTGTGTCCCAGCAATAAACCTGCCATTGTGGAGGCTGGTGAGTATCATGGCCTTGAAGGTGGCTTGTGTGCCCGGAAGAACTGGGGTGGTGGCCCTTCCCAGTGGCCAGGTTCAGTCAGCTATGTTCCCTGTGGTTAATAAGATCCCCGTTCCCTGCCCCAGGTGGGATGCAGGCCCTGGGCAAGCACCTGACCAGCAACAGCCCCCGCCTTGTGCAGAACTGCCTGTGGACCCTGCGCAACCTCTCGGACGTGGCCACCAAGCAGGTGAGGGTTCCATCCAGCCTCCTATCAGGTGTGGAGGAAGCACAGGGGGCTCTAAATCCTCCTCCTTCATGGCTGAGGACAGAAATGCATGCCCTGAAGACCTCCATCCCTGTAGCATAAGGCCATGGGAGTCCCCTAAGCCTCTCTGATCTCTATTAGGGATTCTGGAAGGAAAGGGACAGAGGGCTGATGTTTTTGAAGCTGGACTTTGGGAGCAGCAAAGGAACAGTTTGGACCTGGGCCCTGGCGAGGAGCAGGTGTGTGCCAGGAGAGTGTTAGGGCCACAGTGGCTGAAAACACAACTTAAAGACAAATGCAGCTCCAAGGCAATCCCCTGGGCCCTCTTTACAACCAGACTACAATGCCCGCCAGCTTCCACCATCAACACTGTTTACTGAGCACCTTTCTTTGCCAGGCTCTGTTTGCCACTTGCGGATGTGCTCTCATTTAACCCTTTCAATGACCTAGAGGTAGAGTGTGGGGTCCAACTGACTGGATGAAGAAACTGAGGTTCAGAGAGAAAAGTAATGGCTCTGGTCACAGCTCATAAATAGCACAGCTGGGATTTGAACCCAGCACTATCTGTCTCCAAAACCTGGAGTTTTTTTTGTTGTTGTTGTTTTTTGTTTTTAAATGTATTTCACTCTTTATTTATTCATTCATTTATTTTAATTTTTTTCTTTTTCTTTTTGATTTAGCTTTATTTATTCATTTATTTTTTAATTTGACCTGAGAAGGACAGAGAGAGAGAGAGAGAAGTGAGAAAGCAAGCTATCAGGTCTGGGACTTGAACCACAGTTGGCCACATGGGATTCCAGCACTCTTAACTACCACATCACCTGCTGGCCCCTCATTCATTTATTTTAATTTGACCAGAGAAGGACAGAACAAGTGAGCTAGAGAGAGAGAGGGAAAGTGAGAAAGCAAGCTGCCAGGTCCCGGACTCCAATCATGGTCAGCCGTGTGGGAGTTCAACGTCCTTAACCACCATGCCACCTGCTGGCCCCAAGCCTGGAGTTTTTCCATCCTACCATAAAGCCCATAGAGCCATCCTTGGGAAAAGCGAGGCTTCTGGGTTAGAGGTTTTTCCTTGGACTTGGCCTGGGGGCCTCTGATGAGGCAGAGTAAAGATCCCGAATGGTGAGGGTGAGACGTGTAAGTGGGTCAGCTGGACCACTGAGGCACGTGTCCTCAAAACAATTTCCTCCTGGCCTGGAGGCCTCCTTTGGCCTGAATAGGGCTCTGCCTGGGGATAGGGGACCCTGGGTAGGGGTGGATGGGTTGGAGGAAAAGCATGTGGAGCTTGGAGACAGGCTTGAGTTCTGATCCAGCCCACAAGCTGTGGGTCAGGGGGCAAGCTCCCCAGCCTTGCCAAGCTTCTCACAGGGGACCCCAGGCAACGGGGATAGAAGGTCCTGGGCACGCACAGACAGGGAGACCCTTTGGGCCACCTGTTCCCCTCGGACACATTTAAGAAGGCTTCTCCCTCACTGTCACCCCTCGCCTCACCCCCAGGAGGGCCTGGAGAATGTGCTGAAGATCCTGGTGAACCAGCTGAGTGTGGACGACGTCAATGTCCTCACCTGCGCCACAGGCACGCTCTCCAACCTGACGTGCAACAACAGCAAGAACAAGACGCTGGTGACACAGAACAGCGGCGTGGAGGCCCTCATCCACGCCATCCTGCGTGCCGGCGACAAGGACGACATCACGGAGCCCGCCGTCTGCGCCCTGCGCCACCTCACCAGCCGCCACCCCGAGGCTGAGATGGCCCAGAACTCTGTGCGCCTCAACTACGGCATCCCAGCCATTGTCAAGCTGCTCAACCAGCCCAACCAGTGGCCACTGGTCAAGGTACCGATCAGCGGGGGCAGGCGAGGCGGGGAGCTCCTGTAGCGGGGTTAGATGCTGGCTCCGTGCAGGCAAAGCTGCCATAGCAAAGAGGCCCTAAGTACAGCGGCAGGCAGGACAGGCTTTTATTTCCCTCTCACGTAGATTTGGACAGCAGCAGGTCCCAATTCAAGAGGCCTGCAGTGGGCCTGAGAGCTTGCCTTTCTGACAAGCTCCCAGCTGATACTGCTGGCCCATGGAGCACATTTCTTAACCCAAAAGGGTTAGATGAGAGCGTCGTCCTCCTGTGAATAACTGGGCAGTGTCTCCTAGCCCTGGAGAAATGGGGTTGGGGGGGCTTGCGGCCACCAAGGTGGGATAGAAGCTTCAGCTCACAGCCCAGAACTTGGTCACTGGGCGACACTGAGAGGCAAGGAGTTTAGGAAATATCGTCACTGGCCAGATGTCTCTGCAAAAACTCAAGAGGGGTTCTAAACAGACAAAGGGGAGAAGGGATTCTGGGGACACTTAGTCTGTGCCTCTATTCTCCTCTCGGGATTTTGGGCACGCATGCACATGCACTCAGCCTGTTTTCAAGTTACTAGGTCTGGGACTCGAACTATGCAGTTGGCTAGGTGGGATCCAGCTGCCTTAACCACCATGTCACCAGCTGGCCCCAGAGATTATACACATTGAATTAAAAAAGAAATCCAGAGCTGCTGACCCCCTGTAGCCTAGTGATTAAGGGAACCATATCACGCATGGCTGAACATGGTTTGAATCCCGGTCCCGGTGACATGAAAAACATACCAGCATGTGCACATATGTGCCCCAAGCCCTGACAGAATGGAGAAGGGATTACGGTGTGAGCACACCACGGTGAGAGGTACTTTCTCCCATTCTCTGTGTCATTGGGGAGTACACGTGCCCTCTGGCAACTAAAAAGAGAAAAGAAATTTACAGTGAGGCCTAGCTGCGATGGTGCTGATAGAGGGGTATTACAGTGTGATGCTGGAGCTGTGTGGAACACCAGGATTCAGATCCCAGTTCACCTGAACTTGGTGGGAACCCACGGTTCTAGCTGTTGATTTGCTGGGGGAGATTGTGTCATTGCATCTCTTTCTCTCTCTCTCTTTTCCTTTTGAAACAAATAAATAATTTTTTTGAAAAAGCCCAAAAGTGAGGGGAAAAACAAATGGCAGTGAGTGACCCCTCCTTAGGGTTTAGTCCCTACTGTAAGCTCAGCGGGTGGGGGGGGAGACTTTTGTATCCTGACCCAGCAGCTAAATGACAAGTGACAAGTAACCTTGGCAAGTCATCGTCCTGTGCGCGCATCCTCATCTGTCATATGAGTTTCACCCCTGCCCTCCTGGCTTCTTGCTTTGAGGATCACGGAGGTGATCATTTGCTTTGCAAGATCCCGAGGGACTCTGAGAGGCTAGAGTGGCTCCTGTGTATTGGGGACCTGCTGCCCTGCAGGGGTGATTATAATATAGTCATCACCAGCAGGAGGCTTTGGGGTCTACCATAGCAAGGACATCCTGGTAATCAGGGCTTGGGGACTGTCAGAAAAGCAAGCAAAACCATGGTGTCTGGGTAGATTAAGAGGGGTCAGGAGTGAGGGTTGGGGCATGGGGATGTTGTAATGAGATTGGTGGAATGTTCTGGACTTGGGTAGCAGGGGCTACTAGAGGTAGACATGGGCTAGGGGTGGTCACATTTCCTGGAATCTTCCACTGTGTCTGCACCCAGCCTGGGGATGATGGAGAGGGAGGAATACCTGAAACTAGGAAACCAGGATCCTCCAAGTACCCAAGAAATGCCCCTGATCACCTCCCCTTTTCTTGTCAGGCAACCATCGGTCTGATCAGGAATCTGGCTCTGTGCCCAGCCAACCATGCCCCACTGCAGGAGGCCTCAGTCATTCCCCGCCTCGTCCAGCTACTGGTCAAGGCCCACCAGGATGCCCAGCGCCATGTGGCTGCAGGCACTCAGCAGCCCTACACGGTAATCTTGCTGGTGGTACCTCTGCCAGCCCTTCCTAGGGGTCAGGGTGTTGTCTGCATATATGTGTTCAGGTGTGTGTATGTCTGTGTGTGTGTGTGCTCTGCATGGAGCTGGGGAGATGAATTACAGTTGAGGACCGGTGAAGCTTTTCAGTAGGTCATGTGGGGTGAGGATTGTGGCCATGCCAAGGGCATCTGTCCTCATGCCCATCCTCCTCTCGTGCAGGATGGCGTGAGGATGGAAGAGATTGTGGAAGGCTGCACAGGAGCGCTGCATATCCTGGCCCGGGATTCCATGAACCGCATGGAGATCTTCCGACTCAACACCATCCCCCTGTTTGTGCAGGTGAGTCTGAGGTGGGTGGGCAGGAGAGGTCCTACTGCCCCACTCCTGCCACTGCTTAGCCAACTGTTGAGGGGGAATGGTTGGGAGCCACGGACTTTGGATGTCTGGATCATGAATCAAGAGGTCTTTGGAGGAATTTGGAAGCAAGTGGCCATTATGGAAACGGTCACTTGGCAAATCTTTGGACGAGAATGGCTTTCAAAGCTCAAAAGCAAAGGAAGACGGGACTAGCAGTTAGCGTAATGGCTATGTCGCTGGACTCCCATTTAGTCGACCGCGGTTTGCGTCCTGGACCTGGTGGCTTAAAATTCATGCCAGGTGTTTTTGCGTGCATGCCCAAGATCCCGAGAGGAGAATGGAGGAGAAGGGATTGCGGTGTGGCCATTCCCCCTGGGGGGTGATTTCTCGCTTTCTGTCTGTCTGGCGAGCGCACGCACCCTATAGCAAAAAAAAAAACCTCTCCAAAAAAAAAAAAAAGTAAACTGCAAACGAGAAAAATACATGCAAATACCACAACAGACAAGTTTAATATCCTTTGCACAGAACAGCTCATTAACACTAGATCCCTGTAGTTAGAGAAAGTAATGCCCAAGTGGCTCTTACATGAGCAATATTCAGCCCCAGGAGTTCAAAGAAACGACACCCCAGCAGTGAAACCCTTTTCCTGCTATTGGATTGGCAAAGGAAAAATTGTACTGGAGAAGAGGCGATGAAATAGGCAGTCTCATACCCACCGGGTGGGAAGAGGAGTCTGAAGGCAATTCTGCAATCTGTATAGCGAGCCTTGAAAATCTTCATATCCTTCAGCCAAGTTAATTCAAGTCTGGGACTCTTCCTATGAAATAATTTAACATAATTTAAAGTATGAGTGGGGCCCGGCAGGTGGCGTGGTGGTTATGGGCACTGGACTCCCACATGGCCAACCATGGTTCAAATCCTGGACTCGGTGGCTGACTTTCTCCCTTTCTCTCTCTCTCTGTCTCTCTCCGTCTCTCTCCGTCTCTCTTTGGTCAAATTAAAAAATAATAACAAGTGAAATGAAATAAATACTAAAAATAAATAAATAAATATTTAAAAATAAAAAAGTATGGGCAAAGACCTATGCAAGAGGTAACAATTGCAATGTTACTCATAAAAATTGAAAACAAACTGCTTGTCCAGTGATAAGGAAATATAAGGATACTTAAGACAATATTTTGTTTTTCAACATTTTTCCTTTAATTATTAATACTCAGAATAAAGGAACAATGCTATACTACCTCAAATGGTGACCAATTGAATGCTTTCTTCCTTTTCTTTTTTTTGGTCTGAAGGGCACATGCATTCTCTGGAAAGAGACAATGTAAGAGAGAGAGGGAAAGTGAGAAAGCACTTCCCATGGGGGATGGTTATGCCACAATCCCGTCTCCATTTTTCCTTCCTTTTGGGATTTTGGGGACACAAGTACATACACCTGGAGTGTGTCAAGCCTCCTTATCTGGGGACTTGAACTGTGCAGTTGGCCATATGGGAGCCAGCTGCCTCAACCACCCTGCCACCATCTAGCCCTGTTTCTTGTTTTTTTTTTTTTTTTTTTTAAGGTTTAGGGCACATGCACTTTCCAGAGAGAGACAGTGAGAGGGAAAGTGAGAAATCACTTCCTGGGGGGGATGGCACACCACAATTCCTTCTCCATTCTGCTCTTGGGATTGTGGGCATATACTCACACGTGCACAGTGTGATTTTCAAGCACTTACGTCCAGGACTCAAACCATGGTCAGCCATGTGGGAGATTAGTGCCTTAACCACCACACCATCTGCTGGCCCCATAGCCCTGTTTTTTTTTTTTTTTTTTTTTTTAGTTGCCAGAGGGCACTTGTACTTGCTAAAGAGAGACTGACAGACAGAAAACAAGCACTCCCCACATCGGTGCATGGTCATACTGCAATCCTTCTCCTCCATTTCTCTATCCCGTTAGGATTTTTTTTTTTTTCTTTTCTTTTTTTGGAGAGGTTTTTGCTATAGGGCGCGTGCGCTCGCCAGACAGACAGAGAGAGACAGAGAGGTAGAAAGCGAGAAATCACCCCCCAGGGGGGATGACCACGCCGCAATCCCTTCTCCTCCATTCTCCTCTCGGGATCTTGGGCACGCACGCACATGCACCCGACGTGAGTTTAAGCCGCCGGGTCCGGGACTCGAACCGCTGTCAACTATGTGGGAGTCCAGAGACATAGCCATTACGCTAACTGCTGGTCCCTATCCCGTTAGGATTTTGAACACATATGCACTTGTGCTGGCATGCTTTTTTCAAGCTGCCAGGGCTGGGATTTGAACCTCAGTTGGTCGTGTGGATCTGGTTCCAGTGCTTAACAGCTGCACTACTGGGTAGCCCTCGTTTTATTGTTCTGCTTCGTAGCATTCTTTTTCTCTCTTGAGTATCTGCACAAACTTTTAGGAAAAATTAAAACATTAGATATACAGTATTGGATTGGCGCTGTGGTACAGCAGTGACACGCTGCTCATGAGAAGTCCCATGTGGATTCCACATGGTGACCACGTTTGAATCCCCAGCCCAGTCAGCCGGAAATGCTGAGCGTGTGTGTGAGCACCCAGGATCTGATGGGCCGGAGGACTGGAGGAGGTGACCATGGTGTGGCTAGGTCGTGTGGAGGGTACGCCTCCCAACCCCTCCACCCCGTCTCTCACATGTTCACACGCGTTCTATCATGAATAAATAAAAAAATAATACAGTAAAGGAAAATGCTTTATGCTACTATGTCAGGTGAAGAAAAAGCAGGAGTGAACATTATATATATGACAATTGGGCTACACTAAAAATACAGTGGGGGGCCAGCAGGTGGCGTGGTGGTGAAGGTGGCTGGATCCTACATGGTTAACTGCACAGTTTGAGTCCCAGATCTGGCGACTTGAAAATCATGCTGGGCGCATGTGTGGTGGGTTTGCCCAAAAGCCCAAGAGGGAAATGGAGAAGGGATTGTAGTGGCCATCTCCTTGGGGGGTGACTTCTCACTTTCTTGCTTTCCCACTCTTGCATGTGCTTATGCCCTATAGCAAAAAACAAACAAACATAAGGGGCTGGCATGTGGCGTGGTGGTTGAGGGTGCTGGACTCCCACATGGCCAACCGCGGTTTGAGTCCCGGACCTGGCAGCTTGCTTTCTCTTTCTCTTTCTCTCTCTCTCTCTCTGTCCTTCTCTGGTCAAACTAAAATAGGTAAATAAATAAATAAAGTTAAAGAAAATAATTGTAAGAAAACAAACAAACAAGAAACAAAAAAAACAGTGGGAATATGCCAATGGCTAACAGAGACTGAGTCTGAGTAGGGTCATTTTTTGTTGTTTTTTCCGTTTCTTCTTACTCTTCCTGCACTTTCTACATTTTCTAATCTGAGTTTGTGTTACATGCAGAGCAGGGAGGCAGGGAGGGGAGGGCTGTGAGATGTGCCACCTGACCCGCCTCGCCCCTCCTCCCTGCCCTGTCCCCTCTCCACAGCTCCTGTACTCGTCGGTGGAGAACATCCAGCGTGTGGCTGCCGGGGTGCTGTGTGAGCTGGCCCAGGACAAGGAGGCAGCCGATGCCATCGATGCCGAGGGGGCCTCGGCGCCGCTCATGGAGCTGCTGCACTCCCGCAACGAGGGCACTGGTGAGGGCCGGGCCAAGGGCAGCGGCGGGCCTCGTCCCCTCAGCCGTGGTGGAGGCTGGCGTCTGACCTGGCCTCTCCTCTCCTCTCTGCCCAGCCACCTACGCCGCAGCCGTCCTGTTCCGCATCTCTGAGGACAAGAACCCGGATTACCGTAAGCGTGTGTCTGTGGAGCTCACCAACTCCCTCTTCAAGCATGACCCAGCTGCCTGGGAGGCCGTGAGTATCCGGATTGGACTGCGGCACAGTCACACACCGGGCAAGGACGCTTTTGTGGGGGCGGGGCTTCCGTTCTGTTGACATGCTAGATTTTTATTTTATGATCGGACCGTTTGTGACAATTCCCTGCAGACGGGAATGGATTGAATCATATATCTGTTTTTACCTACAAAAATGGCAATTTAATTTTCCCCAAAAGAATATGAAGTGTTGGGCCTTTCTCCAGTTTGCACAATGGCGCTGGGAAGGCTAGTGGCAGCCCTGGTCCTGATGGGGCAGTGCCTTGCACCTGTTCTTCAGTCCTCTTCCCTCCACCCCCCTCCTCTAGTTCTAGGGGAGCCCCCGAGCCTTGAGGGACTTGGGTGAGACCCTCTAAGCTGGCAGGAACCTGAGGACATGAGTTCATCACCACCAGGGCACTGGGTAGCCCCGTTTCTTATCTTCTGTTCCTCTGAGGGTGCTTTGGTTCCCTCCAGCCCCCATTATAGAAGTGCCTCTCCTGGTCCCTCTGAGATCTAGCCCACAGCCTGAATTCCTGACCCCCCACCAATGTTGCTCTCCTTCCTCAGGCCCAGAGCATGATTCCCATCAACGAACCCTATGCAGATGGTAAGTGGGTGCAGGGTTCCTCAGGATCTGGGAGGGCCCCGGGGGCATGAGGGTGGAGGAGGCATTGTGTCTCCAGGGCCAAAGGCCCAGTGACAAACACTGTGGGAGCCAGTGTGGGAATCTGGAGGGTCAGCCCATGGGAAATGGTGGAGAGGGGGAGCAGAGGTGCTGAGGGCTGTCCAGACCATCCCCTGGGGTGGCCTGCAGACCCCTGGACAGAGCTCCCTGTTGTCTCCTAGACATGGATGCCACCTACCGCCCCATGTACTCAAGTGATGCACCCCTGGACCCCCTGGATTTGCACATGGACATGGACGGGGACTACCCTATCGACACCTACAGCGACGGCCTCCGGCCCCCCTACCCCACTGCGGACCACATGCTTGCCTAGCGGCCACCCCAGTATGCACCTCCCTGCCTCGCTGCCCTCTCTCCTGTCTGCCGGTGGCTGAGGCACCCCTTTTCTGTCTCCAGAGCTCCCCCTAGTGGAGACCCTCCCATTTCTCTGCTGAAACCCTAGCTCCTCGGGTTGGGGGGACAAGTATGGGGGTCCTTGGCTGCCTAGCTCCCTAGCAGGGTGTACCTAGCCTGCCTCAGTCTTCCCCTCCTGAGGGCAGGGCGTCCTGGCCCCCAGCCATTCTGGGGGTGGTGGGCGGCTGACCAGGGGGCCTGAGCTGGAGGGCCCCCACCCCTTGACACCCGTGTCTGCCCCATCCCAGGTTTGCATCCTCACCTGAGAGACTCCGTGAAGGCGATGGGGCGAGACAGAAAGTGCCTGAGCGGGGCAGCCAGCCATGACATCCTGCCACGCCCCGCCTCCAGAGGTCCCCCGCAGGTCTCTCCTGGAATGGTGTTCTGCTCCCGAGTTTCCCGCCCCCTCCTGGCCACTAAATCTTGAGACACAGCCAACCACTGCTTTTCTGCCCGCGCAGCCCGGCCTGCCTGCCTCCCTCCAGCTGTCTGGGCTCTGCAGGGCCTGGGTTCCTCCTCTGGGTCAGATTTCCTCACTGAACTTTACTGAACTTTACTGACCAACTGCCCTGGGGTCTCCAGGACCCGAGTTCAAGGTCCCACCCCCTGAAATCCAAAGCTTCTCTTCAAGTTCAGGGACTGTCCAGGGGAACTGGGGCGTAGACGTGGAGAGTGAGTCCCCACTCCAGGACTCTAAATGGGCTTCAACTCCTCCCTCACACCCGTCCCACCACGCAGCCACCCTAGCTGCCCCCACCCCGAGAAGTGCTCTTGGCTGACCCCTCTGGTGTGCGGTGAGGGGCTTTCTCTTCTTCCTGTTTCAGGTCCCCCCACCTCCTGCACATGGTGTGGGGGGCTGGGCAAGGCCCTGGCGGAGAGTTTTA
Source organism: Tupaia tana (assembly GCA_026018925.1). Lineage (NCBI taxonomy): Eukaryota > Metazoa > Chordata > Mammalia > Scandentia > Tupaiidae > Tupaia > Tupaia tana. Next base: position 48,455,948 of record JAKSZU010000011.1, on the reverse strand, counting down.
TTATTATCGCTTTATGTTTTTGGTTATTGGTTTTTTGTATAGACCAAAGCAACGAGAATAAAAATGACACACAGATCCCCTGGAGGCTGTCTAGGGAGTGGGATGGGGGGGGGCTCTCTTGGCAGCTGGGGCCTTCCTGTCTGGATCCTGCATGGTCTTATGGCCCTCTTGAAGGAGAGAGGAGCTGGGGGCAAAGGGGTGTTTGAGGAGCAGGGTCCATTTAATCTGGTTCACATTCATCGGGCTTAGACTTGAACTTGAGGGGGGCCCAGAGAGGTTGACCAGGTGACTGGGGCAAGTGCCCCCTTTGGGGACACCAGGCCTACTCTCTCCAGCAGGCAGGCTCCTTGCTGGGCTCAGCCTGCAGCCCCGTTCTGCTCCCTGGCTTTAGCGTTGCATTTGGTGGGTGTCTCCTTGCTTACTGCTCCCCTTGGCCAGAGACTTGGGGTCCAGACCCCTCATTTGTCTGCAGTGGACCCAGCCAGCCCCTGCTCACCCCCTCCACCCCTTCCCTGCCCCCATTCACTCTGTCCTAAGTAACGCTGGTGACACGAGCGTCCCCCACGCTGTGCAATCACTTGCCTCCTGATCTTTGCTCGGGCCAGTCACCTGCCTGGAATGCCTTCACTCATCCATCCCTTGTGCCCAGCTCAGACCCAACTGGAGAAGTGCTTCCCCTGTGACCTCCACCCCTCCCAGCCAGGCCCAGCTGGGACCCGTTCTGCATTCCATGATGCCCTGTGCATGACAGTCATGCCACCCATCCCACTGGTCTGTCCGTTTACGTGACAGTTCCTCACCCGCAAGCCCAAGTTCTCCTTTGAGGGGTGGGCTGGTTACATGTACCTGGCCACGTATGAACAGGAGGCACCTGTGTGTCTGCTTGCAGGGCTGGAGCCTGGGGTCTAGGGTCTGGGCCCTGGGTAATAGAGGGAGGCCATAGCCTCTTCACAGGGGCTCCATGGCTGTGACAGAGGCAGAGAGCCCAGTCAGGACGTGACTGTAAGACCCAGACTAGAGGTGGTGAGATGGGAGGGGACAGGGACAACTTGGAGATACCGGAGGAGATCTTTTAACAATGCCCTTTGTTCTGTATTCTGTCCAGGGCCCTGGTAGGAAACTGGGATTGGGTAATTTGAGGATTGGCTAAGTGTGAGCTGGAGGTAGTGAGGGAGAAGACAGCTCTAGTGGCCTCACCACCTCCAGCCTGAGGTGGGAAGGGAGGCAGTGCTAGGAGAATCAGGCCTGTGGTGGGTGGTGTGGCTTCCTGATGGGAACCTGTGACCTCACCTGTGAGCTCCCTGTTGCTCAAACCCATGAGAAGCCAGAGAGCCCGTTCATGTCGTCCATTCTGTCAGCTCCACTGCCCAGAACAGACTGGAGACATCTGCAGAGGCCAGCCAAGATACTCCACATGCTAACCAGCCTGCGCCCCCTGCCCCAACTTCTTTTCAAAAGAGGACTTGGGTGGATTACAAGAAAGGATTGCTCTCAGGGCCAGCAGATAGCTAAACGGTTACGTCCTGGACTCCCACATGGCCGACTGCAGTTTGAGTCCTGGACCTGGTGACTTAAAACTCATGCTGGGTGCATGTGCGTGTGTGTGCCCACAATCCCGGGAGGAGAATGGAGAAGGGATTGTGGTGTGGCCTTCCCCCATGGGAGGTGATTTCTCACTTTCCCTCTCACTGTCTCTATCTCTCTATTCCCCCCCACCCCCCCGGCCCCCAAGTACATGTTCCCTAAGGCAAAGACCTCTAAAAGAAAAGATTGCTCTCAAGTCTTTTAATAGGCAATGGGACAAGGGAAAGGAAGATGCAACAAATCACCCATGTGAGAGGTGAGCTTCACATTAGGGTCTGAGCTTCCTGGCAGCCCAGTCAATAAGGGAGACAGGGCTAACATCTCAATGGAGTGAGCTGGCTACTGTGTTCACGGAGGAGCTCTAAGCCCTGCAACTTGAGAAAAGTCAGTTCACTTCTCTTAAACCCCGTTTTCTTTTCTGTGAAATGAAGGGAAGGCCTGCCCCATCTACCAAGCACGAGGATGAAATGCGAAAGTACAGGGGTTCCAGGCAGAAAGAGGGGGAAAGAGCTGAATGCTGTTTCCAGAAAGATTTTGCCTGTTCAATTTCCAGAAGGCTCATACATCTACCCCAGGGGCATGTCTGGACACCGGCTGCCCCTATGTCACATGACCGTCCTTTGTTGCACAGGAAGCTGGGAAATTCAGAGTATTTTAGCTACACGCAGTACCCCCTTGATAAAAATCAGGGCTCTGGTAGGAAAGGGGTGGAGAAGACCCTGAGTGTGTCATGAGTCCTGTCTGCTGCAATGGACAACCGGAAGTGTCTCCCAGATCAACCTCCCTTACTTTATGTTGGTCAGGGAAGTGGTGGAAGAGCTCTGAGGGTCTGAGAGACACAGGCCCATGTGGTGTGGACAGCCACCCCCAAGGGGAGGACACCTGACCCTCTCAGTCTGGAGGCAGGTCTCATTCTGCCATGTGCCACGGTCAGCATTTCTACATGGGAGTCAGCAATAGCAATGGGGACAGAGACAGACTGTCAAAGTAGCAGGTACCATAAGAGTGTAGGGGAGGGTCACATTGCTAAACCGCAGAACCGAAGCCCCCAGGAACGATGACGAGCCAGGATGAGGGGCAGAATTCAACAAGGCATGATTTCAGAAATTATTAAATGTAAGTTTGCTAGAGGGGCCAGCAGGTGACATGGTAGTTAAGGTGCTGGACCTGGTGGCTTGAAAATAATGCCAGGCATGTGTGCATGTGTGCCCAAAGTCCCAGAAGGGAAATGGAAAAGAAGGAATTGCAGTGCAGCCACCCCCCTTGGGGGATGAATTCTCACTTTCTCACTGTGTAGGTCATGTGCCTGTGCCCTATGGCAAAAAAAAAAAAAAAAAAAAAAAAAATCCAAAAACTTGCTGGGGCTGGGAGTGGCTTGGTTGGTGGTTAAGGTGGCTGGATCCTACATGGCCGATGGTGGAGTCTGAGTCCCAGACCCTGTGGCTTGAAAATCACGCTGGGTTCATGTGTGTGTGCCTGAAATCTCAAGAGGAGAATGGAGGGGAAGGGATTGCTGTGTGCCCATCACCCCAGGAATGCTTTCTCACTTTCCCCCTCGTAAGAGACAGCACCAATAGGATATATAAAAGGAAACTGATGATGAGAAACTGATGGTGGAGACAGAGAAGCCTCTCACCTGCAAGTTGGAGACCTGGAGAAGCTGGGGTGTAACTCAAACCCAAGTAGAATTACTAAGGAGACTGGTAGGGTAGAGCCCCATCTGAGAGCAGAAGAGCTGAAGTGTCCCCTCCAGCAGAAAGGCAGGAAAAAGAGGGTGAATTTCCTTTCTTGGCTTTTTGTACTATTTAGAACCTCGACCCCGCCCCCACACACATTGGGCACAGCAGTCTCCTAAAACCACCTATTCAAATGCTAACCTCCTGTTGAAACTCTCCTAGATGTGCCCAGAGATACTGTTTAATCTGGGCACCCCATGGACCAGGGGTACTGTTTAATCTGGGCAACCCATGGTCCAGAGGTACTGTTTAATCTGGGCACCCCATGGTCCAGAGGGACTGTTTAATCTGGGCACCCCATGGTCCAGAGGGACTGTTTAATCTGGGCACCCCATGGTCCAGAGGGACTGTTTAATCTGGGCACCCCATGGTCCAGAGGGACTGTTTAATCTGGGCACCCCATGGTCCAGAGGGACTGTTTAATCTGGGCACCCCTTGGTCAATCTGGTTGACACATGAACCTACTTCACATTGAGAAGTATCATGTCTCACCTGGTAGCCACTTGCGTTGGCTAGATTCATTGATCATCTGTTTTTCACCAAGTGTTTCCTAAGGGCCTGCCCTTTGCCAGACATTGTTCCAGGTACTGGGAACAATGATGCTCAATACTTTTGTCTTCCAGTGGGAAACAGGCCAGAGGCCAACACTAACAGGAAAGTGTGGGCGTGAGCTTCGCATTCAGAAGTCTGGGAGTCAGAGGGAGAGGGTAATTTCAACCCAGGAAGGGAGGGGGTGGCGTTTTCAGCCCAGGAAGGGGGTGTGGGGGGGAGGCACTGGCATTCATGGAGCTGGGTCAGCAAAGATAGGAGACTTGCCCTGGGTGAAGGTGTGAGAGATGGCAGGGGGTTACTGTCGACCAGCCCAAGGGAGGAACAAGGGACACAGAAATGAGGCTGAAACGAGATGGAAGTCAGATGGGGAGGGGAAGACTTTCAGCTCTGGCCAGGCGGGCAGATTTGGTCCTGGAGCAGATGGGGATGGAGACCCTGAAGCGTTTTAATTGGGAAGCAGTAGCGCCTCCTCCTGGAGGGTGGAGCTCTGTCCTGAGACAGGAGCCCCTGACTGGTAAGGGTTGCTGATCCCGGACTGAGCGCCTTTAAGGACAGAGCTCTTCTCCCAAGCTGAGCCTGGTGCTAAGTAACTTGCTTATAACCTGGAGGCTGAAGATGCTTTGCTTCTTATTTTACTTTTTTTTAGAATTACTTATTTTATTTTATTTATTATCAGTATTATTCTTTCACATGAGTTCACAGGAGAGACAGAAAGTGAAAAAGTAAGCCGCCAGGTCCGGGACTTGAAATGTAATCGACCATGTGAAAAGTCCAGCACTTCAACCACCATACCACCTGCTGGCCCCCTTATTTTACTTTTGAAGCCAAAGAAGGTCAAGTGACCTGCCTAGTAACCCTCTTGTGTTTTAAATAACTATAATATTGGGACCAGCAGATGGCATAATGGTCACATCACTGGACTCCCATGTGGTCGACCGTGTTTCCAGTCCTAGACCAATGGCCTAAATCTCACAGTGGGCGTGTGTGCCCAAGATCCCAAGAGAAGAATGGAAGAGAAGGGATTACAGTGTGGCTATCCCCTGGGGGGGGGGGGGGTGATGTCTCACTTTCTGTTTCTCTCTGTCTCTCCAGCAAGCACACATGCCCTATAGCAAAAATCTCTTTCAAAAAAAAAAAAAAAATGAAAAGAAAAAATAACTATAATATTGTAAAAAATAATTATTTTATTTAAGTTTATTTATTTACTTATTTTTAAATTTGACCAGAGACAGAGTAAGAGAGAGAAAGTAAGAAAGCAAGCCACCAGGTTGAGGACTCTAACTGCAGTTGGTCATGTGGGAGTCCAGCGTCCTTAATCATCATGCCACCTGGCGGCCCCAGAAAATAACTATAATATTAACAGCCATTACCACTTGCTGAGCCCTCGCTGGGTGTGAAGTGCTTTACTGTGTGGTCTCAATTAAGCCCCATAGCTCTGCCAGGTGAGTAAATGGAAGATAAATGATGTAAAATGAGATTCCTGAGACTCAGATTAGCGTGCTGTCCCTGAGACACCGCAGCCGTTATGAGTCCAGAACTGGGGATGAATCCAGCGGACCACCTACCTCTTACCCTTTGGGCATTTACCCACTCCCCCAGAGCTCAGGTCTCTGTCGATGCCACAACCCAATGGGTAACCATGGGCTGGAGCACTCAGGTCAGGACGGATGTGGCTCATGCCTGGATGAAGGATGGGGGCCTGGAGAAGAACAGACCTGCAAAAACTGTCAAAGCCCCCAGAGCACAGAAGGGCACAGACCATTCTGGGGATTCCCAGAGGGCAGAACCAGAAATGAGAAGTGGAACGGTGAACATAGGGGTGAGGATTACAAAGAGGAAGATTTCTGCTCCAAGCAGAAGCCTTAGGAGGACATCCCAGTGGGTCCAACAGGTGGCGTAGTGGCTGAGGTGCTGGGTTCCCACATGGTCCACCACGGTTGGAGCCCCACACCCAGTGGCTTGAAACTCATGCCAGGTATGAGTGCATGCCCAAAATCCTGAAAGGAGAATAGAGGAGAAGGGATTGTGGCAAGGCCATCCCCACAGGGGGTAATTTCTTGTTTTCTGTCTCTCTGGTGAGTGCATGCGTCCTATAGCAAAAATTTCTCTAAATTTAAAAAAAAAAAAGAAAGAAAAAAGAAAAAAAAAGGAAGACATCCCATGAGGACAAAAGCCCCTGGTGGGAAAGAGCAGTAGTTCTCAGTGGAGGAAGTCACTCTGCCTAGGATCCTGGTCCCCACTGCTAGGGTCAGGCATGGGCTCTCTGGCTTCTCCTTGCTTCTTCTCTTTCCAGGCCTGGCCAGCAGGGGGCTCTGCACTTTCCCCATCTCCTTCCCCCAAGCCAGAGGGGCTAAGCCCCCAGGAGCCTGTCTGGGTTCTGGGAGGAGTAGAGTTCCTCTGCCTATGAGGTGAGGAGGGTTCCTGCCTCTGTGCTGGAGTGGGGTGGGGGAGGTAGCAGCCATTTCTTGGTCCTAGTGGGGAAGAGGGGCCAGGAGAGGGAGGCCTACAGGAGATAGCAGGAGTGCGGTGGTGGTGAGGACATCCCCCTCTCTTAAGTCCAGGGCACCCCCTCCATCCTGCTCCTCCACCTGGTGCAGAAGGTGATCCTGGCATCTGGCCTTGCCCAGTTTGCTGGCACTGACCCTCGGTGCCTCTTTCTATGTGGTATCTTGTCCCAGGGGACTTTTCCAGGGTCAGGCCAGGGAGGAGAAAAGAGGGGTCCTGAGCAGGGGTGTGTTGCCCAAGGCTGAGCATTATTAGGGACTGTGCCCCAAGTTCACTGGGGTGGGCCTAGTTTGCTGGAAGCTGTGACTGACTGCACGGCCTGGTGCGTCTTCTGCTCCCTCCTGTCCTCTCTGGCCATGCAGAGGTCAACGGTGCACAGTAGGAGCGGGGCCAGGAGGCCGAGGGTCTCTGCCGTGCTCCACCTCTCCACCCAGAGCAGCCGTGAAGGGAGGTGGCAGGACACAACTTGAGAGGCCTGGATCATCAGAGGCTCCCTCTGGCAGACAGGTATCAGCCAGGCCAAAATGCGAAGGGACCAGTACTCTGAGCCTTGGTGTAATGTATCTGTAAAATGGACTCACCATTCCTATTTTGCCTCTCCTGGGAAGACTAACCCCACAGGTAAGGGAGTTGGGTGGGGTGGTATGTGGGCTGGCACTGCCATCTGGTGGCTACAGAGGGCAGCCAGCAGAGTTGCCAGGTGCCAGTGCCCTGGCCTAGAGGGGACAGTCAACTGGGAGCCTGCAGGTTCATCTCTACCATTTTTTTTTTTTTTTTTGGAGAGGTTTTCGCTGTAGGGTGCATGTGCTCGCCAGACAGACAGAGAAAGACAGAGAGACAGAAAGCGAGAAATCACCCCCCAGGGGGGATGGCCATTCTCTCAGGATCTTGGGCATGCACACACATGCGCCCAGTGTGAGTTTTAAGCCACTGGGTCCGGGACGCGAACCGCGGTTGACTACGTGGGAGTCCAGCGACATAGCCATTACACTAACTGCTGGTTCCCCATCTCAACCTTTAAAAAAAATTTTTTTTTTTTTGCTATTGGGCATGTATGTCTGCCTAAGACAGAGATAGCAAGTGAGAGGGAAAGTGAGAAAGCACCTCCTTAGGGATATTGGCCACACCACAATCCCTTCTCCATTTTCCTCTCAGGATCTGGGGCACGCATGCACACGCGCCTGGCATGATTTTCAAGCTGCCAGATCTGGTACTCGAATCATGCAGTGAGATCCAGCTGCCTTAACCACCACACCACCAGCTGGCCCTAATTTCACCTACGAAATGTTGTTCTCCATAATGCTCATCACATATGCTTTGTGTTTTTGTTTGTTTGTTTACGGTGTGTAGCTCTCCCCTAACATGGGCCCTAGGACGGCAGGGGACGCTGTCTGTTCTTTTTTTTTTTTTTTTTTTTCCCAAAACAAACTGTATCCAGCTTTATTAAAGATACTTTTCATAAACAATCATGGTATTTCAGGCAGGACGTGGGCAGACAATTGTTAACAGCATACAACAACCTTCAAATTCCCTTCTTTAATGGACTACCGAAATCAGAAAGCCACTATGAAACTCAATGAAGTCTTCATTTGATGCTCTGAACAGGGAAAGTTTAGAGTGAGGGTTGACATTTCACATTTAGCATGTTGTTTAACAACTTTTCACGAGCCGGCCCTGACTTCCAGGAAATGAAAATGGCAGAATATCAACCTGAAGACCCAACAATACAGAAAAGGGACTGCTGCTCTTTTGAAGGATGCCATCTCAATGTCATTGGAAAGTCCGGACTGCCTGATACACTGGCATAACCAATTTTCTGTGGTCAGGTCCCCACAGGTCTCTGGTGTAAGGGAATTAAGTCTATGCTGAAGGCAGAGAGGGAGAGGACATAAAAGCAAATGTTAAGTTTTCCACACACAAGGCATCTGTGCCAAGGGGGCTGTGTGTCAGGGAATCCCTCCTCTTGGGAGCCAAGAGGAAGTTTCTCAAAACCAGAAGGGAAAGATGTCCAAATCTATCCAGCTTCAGAGACATTTTATTAGTGACAAATGCCCCTTCCCCAAAACAACAATGAAGTGTTCTGTGTGCTAACAGCATAGCTTAAAAAAAAAAGGTAAAACAAAATTCTGCATTTTTATAAAACTTGATAAAAATTAGTATTTCAAACTATACAGTCACCAGAAGTACACAGTTATCACAAATGCACACACTGGGCCGGCAGGTGGCGTGGTGGTTAAGGGCACTGGACTCTCACATGGCTGACCATGGTTCGAGTCCCAGACCTGGCGGCTTGCTTTCTCCTTTCCCCCTCTCTCTCTTAGTCTGTCCCTCTCTGGTAATATTATAAAGTTAAATAAAATAATTTAAAAAAATGCACACTTCACTTGGCATCTCCAGCACCTTCAGCTTTCTGTGCCTGGTCTGTTTTGGCATCTCCATTTTCTGCAGGGTTATTCCCATCCTTGCCAGCATCAGCTTTTCCCTTTTTTCCTTTGGGTACCTTCTCTCCCTTCTTCGCAGGGGCCTTTTTAGGCTTGGGCTCTGGCTTTGGAGGAGCAGGTTTCGCAGACAACCTTGCAGATCTTCTCTGTGGTTCGTCCTTCACCGTGGCTGTATCTCCTTTAGCATCCCGTTCAGCCTTTCTCTTGGGCATGGTGGCCACGATGGCGGGACGAGGTGCTGGACGCGGGGGATGCAGTGGCGCTTAGACTTTGGTTGATCTGGGGATCGCTCTAGCCTCTTCTTCACAATGCTCTTGTTCTTTTTTTTTTTTTTTTTAAGAATTATTTATTTTATTTTAGTTATTATTATTATTATTATTATTATTATTATTTTAATCTGACCGGAGAGAGAAAGGGAAAGTGAGAAAGCAAGTCGCCAGGTCTGAGACTTGAACCATGGTCAACTGTTGGGAGTCCAGCTCCCTTAACCACCATGCCACCTGTTGGACCCAATAAACTTCTATTCTTAAAAAAAAATTTTTTTAACTTTATGGCAGGGAGCAGCAGATGGCATAATGGCTATATTGCTGGACTTCCCTGTAGTCAACCGTGGTTCGAGTCCTGGATCTGGTGTCTTGAAACATGCTGGGTGTGTGTATGTGCATGCCCAAGACGGGAGGAGAATAGAGAAGGGATTGCAGCGTGGCCATCCCTCCTGGGGGGTGATTTCTTGTTTTCTGTCTCTGTCTCTCCAGTGAGCACACGTGCCCTAGAGCAAAAAGTCTCTCTCTCAAAAAAAAAAAAAATTCATGGTAGAACATGTGCATGTGAGAGTGAAAGAGAGAGAGAGAGAGAGAGAGAGAGAGAGAGAGAGGGGAAGCGGAGATCCCCCTCCCCTTCCTTCTGTCCTCCAGCCTGTCAGATTTTGGGCACTCTTACACATGCCTGCCATGTTTCAGGCTGTTCAAATCCAGGGGTTTGAACCCAATGGACCAAAACACAGGTGCTTAATAAATGTGCGTTGAGTGAATGAGTGATGACTGGAAGACAAGGTAGGGAGATGAGACGAGCTGAGATGAAGGAAGAAATGAAGCCAGCGAATGTTACATTTGCTTAAGACTCTAACCATAAAATAAGACAACATGAGCCCAGCCTCTGTGGCACAGTGGTGGTATACTGAACTGCAAGTGCGGGAAGCCATGGGTTTGATCCCTGGCTGGGGCAGCCTGAAACATGCCGGGTATACAAGGGTCTCCAAGGTCAGGATGAAAACTGGTGGGCTGAGGGGAGGGGATCTTGGTGTGATGAGACCCTGTTGAGAGTCTCTCTCTCTCTCTCTTTCTCATGCGTGTGTGTGTGTGCATGCACTCTCTATTGTGAATAAAAATAAATAAATTTTAAGAGTCAACATGAGGGGCCGGCACATGGCGTGGTGGTTAAGGCACTGCACTCCCACCAGGCCAACCGTGGTGGAGTCCTGGACCTGGTGGCTTGCTTTCTCACTTTCACTCTCTCTGGTCAAATTAAAATCATAATAACAAATAAAATAAAATAAAATAATTCTTTTTTAAAAAGGCAACATGAAAAACATGGACCTTGCTTTGTGCTTTGCAATAAAGCTATACTTTCCTTCATCAAAAACAAACAAACAAACAAAAAACAACAACAAAACAAAACATGGAGAATGGTTGTGGATCTTAGATGTCTCATCTTTTCTCCAAGTGTTTGGCTTGAGCCACCCTCAACCACTTGGCCTTGGTGGCAGAAAGCTCTGGGTCTGGAGGAGAGGAGAGAAGGGAAGAGGAGAGAAGGGGAGAGGAAGGGAGGGGAAGAGAAATTGGAGTCTGAGTTCTGCAGGGGAACTATTTCTTTATCATTTTCCTGTGAATGAAGGGGCTGGATTTGGAGCCAGTTTCAGAAACCACATACTTTAGTGAGGACTGCCCCTTTGATAAATGGGGGAAAGGAGGTGAACTACAAACAGGATCCAGTCTCAACAGGACTGAGAAACAGTCCCTGGCTCTGGAGGAGAGAGGCTGCCCTGTGAGGGAGAGGTGGGCTGAGCAGGTGTAACCGAGGTGTGGGCTGAGACGCAAAATGCTATGTGGTTCATGATTTTCTCCACCCTGCAGGAGTAGGTACAGTACTTCCTGTGTTTCTCAGCCACAGTTCCCCGTTTGTTTCTTTCAGCGGATCGACCATGCTCTGTAATTATCTTCCTTATTTTCTTGTTTACCCGCCTCCTCTTTTAGACTCAAAACTCCAGGAGAGCAGAGCTCTGTTTCTCTTGCTCCCTTCTCTCCCCAGGTGTCTGGCATGGCTCCTGGCAGATACAGTAGGCACTCAGTAAATGTTTGTCAAATGAATGAATGAATGAATGAATGAACTGAGAGAAGGAAATGTTCTGATGACAATGCTTCCTGACAGGGGAGCTGGTGGAGGGAGGCACTCTGACTCTTCCTGGGCTGTGGCTCCTGTTCCACGCTGTGTCCCGGACATCTGCTCCCAAAGGCACTAGGCTTCTCTATCCCAGGACAGACCTGACTGGGGCTCAGGCTGGGAGTGGTGGCTGTGGAGAGGGAACACCTGGGATTCCTTATTTTAGAAGGAGTATGAGTGGGCCAGCGGCTGACCATGGTTTGGGTCCTGAACCTGGAGGCTTGCTTTCTTACTTTCCCTCTCTCTGTCTCTCTGGCAAGTGCACATGCCCTATAGCAAATTACAAATAATAATAAATCAAATATTGCTATAGGGCACGTGCACTTGCCAGAAAGGCAGAGAGAGACAGAGCGACAGAAAGTGAAAAAGTGAGAAATCACACCCCGGGGGGGAAGACCATGCTGCAATCCCTTCTCCTCTTTTCTCCTCTCGGGATCTTGGGCACACATGTACATGCCCCCGGCGTGTGTTTAAGTCACTGGGTCCAGGACTGGAACCATGGTCGACTACATGGGAGTCCAGTGACATAGCCATTATGCCAACTGCTGGTTCCCAAATAAGTAATTCTTAAAGAAAAAAAAAAAAAAAGGATCAGTGAGAAGGATGGTCAAGAGATACACTTGCCCAGGCGATGAGGGAGGTGGGAACGGGGTGTGGTCTGGCTGTCACAAAAATCTGGAAAGAGTGGCCGATGCTTCAACTTGGTAAATAGCAGAAGGACTAAAAAGGGACAGAACATTTGAGAATTATAACATCTAGGTGGCAAATTTAGCAGGGCTTGTGATTGATGGTGTTGAGGAGAGGGAAATGGAAGGACCTGCAGGGTTCTCTAGCCCAAAGTCTCGGACTAGCCACTGGCCTTCTCTGCCGCCCCATGGTCAGTTCAGGACTTCAGGCAGCCTTTGGAAGGATCTGATTCTGTGCTGCGCTGAGGGACACGTGCCTGAACTGAGCTGACTCAGGTTTGTCTGATTGATTGATTGAGATTTTCCTTAGGGTGCGTGGGCTTGCAGGGATGGGGGGGGATACAATCCCTTCTCCTCCATTCTCCTCCCTGGATTTGGGGCCTGCACACACATGCGCCCGGCATGAGTTTCAAGCTACCTGTCTGGGACTCAAACCGAGGTCCGACCATGTGGGAGTCCAGCAATGTAACCCCTACGCCATCTACTGACCCCTCAGGTTTGGTCTTGAAGACTGAAAGAAACACTGATCACAACAAGGCCACAGGATAAGCCACACTCTGGGGCCAGGGGGAAGGGGGTCAGAGGAGTCTTCTCTGGGAACCCTTTAAGCGAGTCTTCTCAGAATAGGTGTTTCCAGGATGGCAAGAGGTGGGCAAAACAACTTAGGTTGGGGTTAGAACGAAGACACACAATAAAATGGAAGATGCCGAGCGGCGCGAGCTGGAGGGTGTGTGTGTGTGTGTGTGTGTGTGTGTGTGTGTGTGTGTGTGTGTGTGAGCGTGAGCGCCAGGATGCGGGGTGCCTGGATGGGGAGCGGAGGGAAGGCGGTCCTGGAGTTCAGACTTATCTCCCAGTCAGGAAAGACACAACATCGCCCTGACTCACCGGGCACCCCAAACCGCATTTACAACACTGGGCTTGCAGGGGCCACACGAGCGAAGGCAGCAGAACCCCCTCGCTGGTCGCGGAGGTGAGGGGGTGCCCGGAGTTAGGGACCCGCTAGTCGCTGTTGGCACGTTCCTGGGAAGCAGCGGCTTTGGGACGAACCATCCTCCGAGATAAGAGAGGGAAGAGGAAAGCCTTCGCCTCACACCCCAGCCCACGGAACCAGATGCCACCTGCACTCGACCCGTCTTCTTGTTCTCTGATTTTTATCCTCTGGCGTATCCCCGCTAGCTTCCCGCCTGTGCGTCCCTCAGTCCCAGGAACCACTAGTTGCTCGTCAGCCGCCCCCGCCCCCATGCGTGGTGCGGTCCGGCGGGGCGCCAGCTCCGAGCAGTCTATAAAGGGCCCGCTACGACCGCGGACAGCAGGCTCAAGATGCGCCCGAAAGAGCTGGGGCAGGTGTACGCTGGACTCCGGCCGGGGTCTGGACCCGGGGACCCAGCAGCCACCCGCGCACCCGCGCCGGCAGCCAGCTCTGCTTCAGAGCCCTCGGCCGAACCCGCTCCTGTGCGGGCACCAGGGACTGGACAGGGAGCAGGATCCAGAGCAGCCTCCGGGTCCCAGTCGGTCTCGGAAGTCGCCACCGGAGCTCGCCTGGCCTCCGAGGCTGGGTCGAAGGCGGGAGCCCAGCGCGTGTCCGCATTCTCAGCCTCCCAGGGGAATGCCCAGTCCGAGCCTGACAACTCGGACGCGCCGTGGACCCGCTTCGTATTCCAAGGTCCCTTTGGTCCCCGCGCCACTGGCCTGGGGACTGGAAAGGCGGCGGGCATCTGGAAGACGCCAGCCGCTTACATTGGCCGGCGACCCGGGGTGTCTGGCCCTGAGCGCGCCGCGTTTATTCGGGAGCTGGAGGAAGGTAACCAGGTCCCCGGGGTCCTGGAGAGGGTGGGATCAGGGCAGCTCCAGGGGGAAGGGGCCCCGTCGTCGGTCCAGGGACCCCGCCCCCTTTGGCTGTCAGTCCTACCCCTCCAGTACTCCCGCCATGTCACTGTCTGCAGTGCTTGTCTGGCATCCCTTCCCCAGCTCCGGCTCCCTGGTTCCCTGAATTCCGTGGGTGCGTCAGGTCCCGGGGACCGTGCGCTCCCCGCCCGGCTCTGCGCGCCTGTTGCTGCGGCAGAGCCGCGCACTCTCCGTGCCCCCCTCCTCGGTCTACCGCAGTGCGAGGAGAGGGGCGGGGGCTGCGGGAGGGCGCAGCCCCGCGCTCTGAGCCTGCGCTGGCCAGCGGGCCCTCCCTGAAGAAAGGGGAGGTTTCTCCTACGTCTTGGCTGCTGGAGTTAAGGCTGCGCTCCCCCCCGCCCCCCGCACCCCAAGCCTAGAAGTGGGCGGGTTTCAGGCCTCTACCTCCTGTCTTCCCTCCCGTCCTCTTCTGGGTAGGGGCGACCCCTAGATTAGGTCTAGAGGTTCGCGTATCCCCTACAACGGTGCTGGAGGTCTCCCGTCTCCACTCCACATGCAACAGGTGCAGGGGGTGGTGGTGACTGCGTCAGTTTTTATGACCCTTGAGATTCCAGGGAGCTGGCCTGGCTGCCCTCCGTGTAAGGGGTGCTGAGTCAAGTCTGCGGCTGCTCTCTCCCCACCCCGCCCCCGCCGTCCCCCCAGGTAATTCTGTTCTCCCGCGCCTGGGACCCAGACGTCCTGAGAGTCTAGTTCCTGAGCTGGGAAGACTGTGGTCTCCTGACCTCACCCAGTTCAGTCGGCCCTGAGAGCTGGGAGGGAGTGCTGAGAACATGGGGCCGGCAGGAAGGGAGCTGTCTCCTCCACGGATGACGCTTGTTGAGGTAGAACTGGGGTAGAGCAGGGAACAGAGGGTTGCCGGGTAGCATACCCTGTTCCCTGACCTGCCTGTGCCTTTTCCCTCCACCCACCTCTTTCTGCAGCTTTGTGTCCTAACCTACCTCCGCCAGTCAAGAAGATCACCCCAGAAGATATCAAAGTGATGCTATATTTGCTGGAGGAGGTGTGTAGGCCAGCCCAAGCCTTAGCAGGGCTCCCATTTTATTCCTTTTCGAGATTGACTGCATGAGAGTGAGAGCGAGAGCGAGAGAGAGGAGCACCCTCCAAAGAGGCTGGTCACTCTGCAATCCCCTTCCTCTAGTCCTCCAGCCTGTTGGATCTTGGGCACTTGATGTCTACCTGGTATGTTTTGGGCTGACTGGGCCGGGGTTTGAGCTGTAGTTGTCATGTGGGAGCCAGCCTCTCTCTCTCTCTCTCTTTTTTAGATTTTTGCCATAGAGTGCATGTGTTTGCTAGAGAGAGACAGAGAGACAGTGGGAGGAAAAGTGAGAAATTCCTCCCCTGGGGGATGGCCATGCCACAGTCTTCCTGAGATTTTGGGTGCACACACATACCTAGTGTGATTTTTCAAGTCACTGAGTCCAAGAGTCAAACCACAGTTGGCCATGCAGGGATACAGGGCCTTAAGTACCCTGCCACCTGCTGGTCCTGGGAGCCAGCTTCTTTTGAGCAGTACGTTGTTAGCACTGTTCTCTGAAATCAGTACATTCCTCACCCCCATTTTAACTCTGTCTGGTAGGGGTAGTGGTCTTGTCTCCCTCTCTGGGGGCCAAGCTGGGGCTTCCCCTTATGGAGGGCAGGTGAATGTGGGACATTCAGGTTGGAAGAACTCTCAGAGTCAATCTGGTATAATCTACTCTTTTTTTCCATAAAGGAAACGGAGTCAGGTCTTACAGTGAGCTAGTGGAAGAGGGTCTAGTACCCAGGAGCACTAGGGGATGGGAAGGGTTTCTCGGAGTGGCCTGGTGTGCCTCTCCCACCTCTCTGGGAGATCCCAGAAACCGGGGAAGCATTCCACATGGCTGGTGGTCTCTCCACAGAGAGAGCGCGACCTGAACACGGCTGCTCGCATTGGCCAGTCCCTGGTGAAGCAGAACAGTGTTTTGATGGAGGAGAACAGCAAACTGGAAGCCATGCTGGGCTCAGCCAGGGAGGAGGTATCTGGATGGGGCAGGGGGGCTGGTGTCACTGTCCATCTTTCTCATGGCAGGACCTGCTCTTGCCCTGGCTCCTGCCCAGCTCATGGCTCCTCTTCTGCAGATTTTACACCTC
This sequence comes from Tupaia tana, assembly GCA_026018925.1. Classification (NCBI taxonomy): domain Eukaryota; kingdom Metazoa; phylum Chordata; class Mammalia; order Scandentia; family Tupaiidae; genus Tupaia; species Tupaia tana. The sequence continues at coordinate 48,439,994 of JAKSZU010000011.1, read as the reverse complement.
AGGCACCAGGTGAACTTGCGGGATGACCTCCTTCAGCTCTACTCCGACTCTGAAGATGAGGATGATGATGAAGAGGAGGAGGAAGAGGAAGAGGGAGAGGGAGAGGAGGAGGAAGAGGAGGAGGAGGAAGAGGAGGAGGAGGAGGAAGAGCAGGAACAGCAACTGTATGATCACCGCTATGACGCCCCCAAGCTGTGAGTGTCTTGCATTTGCACCTGGGCGGTCCCTTCCTCAAGCCTCATTAGGAATCCGACACAGGCAAAGTGCCTGCTGGTGGGTTGATGGGACTAATCGAGACTGCTACCCTTGACTTGGGACTGGGAGCCCAGTCCCTGTAGCCTGGCTCTCATGGCTCCTCCCCAGGACTCCTCGGGAGGACTCGCTGCACCACTGTCCACAGATGGAAGCCTTACAGCAGAAGCTCAAGCTGCTGGAGGAGGAGAACGACCAACTGAGAGAGGAGGTGAGGCTAGGGGAGGAGGCATGCCTACGGGCGAGGCTGTTGACTCCTCTGCCCCTTCCTCTCTCCCTCCTTTCAGGCCTCCCAGCTTGACACCCTTGAGGATGAAGAGCAGATGCTCATTCTGGAATGTGTGGAGCAGTTTTGTACGTGATGCCGTAACTTGGGGTGGGGGGCTATCCTAACGATTGGAGGGAAGAAGATGGGGGACCTGAGTACAAATCCCAACGCTGGCACTTCCCAGCTGTGTGCTTGGATAATTCCTTGATCTCACTGAACCTTCATTTTTAGAATGAGGATGAATAATATCAGCACTGGGACCAACAGATGGTCTAATGGCTACATTGCTGGACTCCCATATAATCGACTGTGGTTTGAGTCCTGGACCTGGTGGCTTAAACTCATGCTGGGCTCATGTGTGCGTGCCCAACATTCTGAGAGGAGAGTGGAGGAGAAGGGATGGCAGTTTGGCCAACCCCTCGGGGGGTGATTTCTTGCTTTCTGTCTCTCTGTCTCTTTCTGTCTTTCTGGCGAGTGCATGTGCCCTGTAGCAAAAAAAAAAAAAAAAAAAAAAAAAAAAAAAAAAAAATCTCAAAAAAAAAAAAAAAAAAAAATCTCAAAAAAAAAAAAAATAATGTTGGTCCTGTGGGACCAGCAGATGGTGTAGTGGTATGTGTCTGGATTCCCACTTGGCCAACCTTAGTTCGAGTCCTGGGCCTGGTGGCTTCAGATTCATGCTGGGCACGTGTGTGCATGTGTGCCCAAAATCCTAAGAGGAGAATGGTGGAGAAGGGATTGTGGTGTGGCCTTTCCCCCTGGGAGTGATCTCTCACTTTCTGTCTCTGTCTTTCTCTGTATCTCTGGCAAGCAGACATGCCCTATAACAAAAAAACTCCCCTCCCCAAAAATCTCAACCCTGTGTATCTCTCCAGGGTTTTTGAAGATCAAGAGAGGCAACAACTGAGGTAGTGCTTTGTGCAACTGTAAAGGGCTGTACAGAAGCCACGTGTCTCCTCTAAGCCTGTCTCTGTTACTTGGGGTGGGAGGAGCGAGGGAGCCATGAGTTACCAGAGACCAGGCACCCAGAGCAGGGCCATTCAGAGTGTGCACTGGGCAGCGGCTGTGCCCAGCACCGTCCTAGACACTGAGCGCTGATGAAGAGGAGTGAGGCCCAGCCTCTGTCCCTGACGAGCTCAAGTCTAGCTGCTGAGGCAGACTCAGTGGCAACAGCTGAACCCATTCGTCCTCCCGAACCTGCCCTTCCTTCCTGCTGGTCCTGTGGCTCCCTGAATGGCTCCACTGCTCCCCAAGCTCTCTTACTTCTACCTCTCTTACTTCTACCTCACACCTCTTCCTCCCTCGACTTTGGCTGATGCTAGCCTAGGACATCTCTCCTCTGGCCTCCCTACCTTTTCTGTTCTCCCAGGCCCTCTGCACACAGCCCACATGAGTTTTCTGAGACCAAATCTGACCATGTCACTTCTCTACCTAAAATCCCCAAATAGCTCCCCACTGGCCAGAGAATAAGGCCCCAGGCCCATACCTGGCCTTTGTGATCTGGGCCCTACCCACTGTCCAGGCCACCTCCTCACCCTCCCCAGTTTCTTGGGTTGCCCTGGGGCCTGTCTACACTCTGCTTGGACAGGGGTTTTTCCTTCTTGACCTGGCCAAACCTTACCTGCCCTGTGGTCTTAGCTTAGTGGTTCCTTCTTTTAGAATCTTTCCTAGATCTTGCAAGGCTGGGTTGGATGTCACAGCAATGACCCCCATCCCTTGATACTGCTCATTGGCCATATTATGCATTATTTGGTTTCTCTTTTTTGAAAAAAAAAAAAAGTTTATTTACTTTTTTCATGAGAGAGAAACAAAGAGACGGACATTCCCACAGGGTCCCCACCCTGCAATCCACCCCCCGCCTTAGCCAGCCTGGATCACGGGTGTGCAGGTGCACGTGGCATGCTTGGATATGAACCCAGGGCCTTTTCCGTGTGGGCACTGCTGCTGGGCCCTTTTATTCCCCAGCTATCTTTCCACTAGACTTGAGCTCTGCATGGGCTGGGGCCAGGTCTGGTGGAGCGCTGGAGGGGGAGACCAGTTATGTCACTGGACTCCCATGTAGTTGACCATGGTCTGAGTCCCGGACCCGGTGTCTTAAACTCATGCTGGGTGTGTGTGTGTACGTGCCCAAGATCCCCAGAGGAGAATGGAGGAGAAGGAATTATGGTGTGGCCATCCCCCCTGGGGGGTGATTTCTCGCTTTCTGTCTCTCCGTCTCTGTCTGTCTGGCGAGCGCACGCGCCCTATAGCAAAAACCTCTCCAAAAAAAGAAAAAAGAAAGAAAGAAAAGGAGATGGAAGGAATGTCATGCCCTGTGGAGCTGAGTGGGGGATGGGCAGACAGCCATCCGGGAGGGCCAGACTGGCCCCAAGGCCAGGGCTGACCTTTGCCCCCACCCGCAGCGGAAGCCAGCCAGCAGATGGCCGAGCTGTCCGAGGTGCTGGTGTTTAGGCTGGAGCACTATGAGCGGCAGCAGAAGGAGATCACGCGACTGCAGGCACAGGTCGCAAAGCTGCAGCAGCGCTGCCAGTCGGTGAGTCGTGCCCTCGTGGGACTCAACTCTCAGGGCCCCCAGGACCTAAGCCCTTCTCCTTGCTCCTACCTGAAGGGATTTTCAGCTTTGCCAGTCCTGAGACCCCTCTCTGGGTCTGAGCCAGAGTAGAAAGAGACCTCACAGAATCCCTCTTCACACTCTCTCATTGTCCCAAGAAGGGGACCAAGGCCCAGAGACAGTCCTGGAGTCTTCCAGGAACCAGGCTGTGTGACTCCCCTGCACCCACCCCATGTAATTCTCACCTCAAGGCTGCCAGAGGCTCACCAATGTGCCTGGGAAGACCAGTGGGAGTGGGGAGTGCCTGTGAGTGGGGTGGCTGCAGTGGGGGTTCACTGGTTTTCGGTCCTTCCAGTATGGGGCTGAGACGGAGAAGTTGCAGCAGCAGCTGGCTTCAGAGAAGGAGATCCAGATGCAGTTCCAGGAAGAGGTGAGGTGCCCCTGGCTTGGAGCGGGCGTCAGACCCTGGGCGCTACCCAGTTCTCCCAAGAGGAAAAGCAGGCAAGGACTGGCCGTTGCCCCTTGCTCCCACTCCGTGTGTGGCACAGGGCCCAGCAGGTGGTGGTTCAATTGAGGTTTGAGCCCAGGTTTAGGGACCTGCCCGGGCTCACTGCATGTCACTCTTTGGGTCTAGTGCTGGGTCCCTTGTCTCCTAGCCTGGGAGAAGGTGGGCGAGAGTGCTGGGCTGGGTGCACCTGGGCCCCGTAGAGCCTGCCGGTGGGTTCCCAGATGCAGAACTTATGGGAGAGGTACACAGATTATGTGGGCAGGAGGGGGTCTGTGACATATGGCATGCCTTTGGTGGGAACTGCCCCTGACTGCCGCCTTATGACCAGTGAGGCTGTTGTCTCAGCCCTGCTGGCTGATTTCTATCCTCAGTACCGCTCTGTGCTGGAAGTATGGGGTGGGGGGGAGGGCATCCTGGTAACGTCCCCACTCTCTACTGTAGGCGGCACGTCCGAGTTTGCAGGAGACCCTGGCCCAGGAGCTCAGAATGTCTCTGAGGAGGATTATCTCAGACCCTATGTACTTTATGGAAAGGTGTGTTGCAGGGACCTGCAGGTCTGACCCACACTCACCCATATCCCCCAAGTAGGCAGAGGCCTTGCCCACGCTGGGGAGAGGGCTTGCCCTTACACTCTGACCTCCCATGCTTCCCCGGACACCTGCTCCTCCTGCTTCCCACCCCAGTGCCAGCCCCGGCCCCGGCCCCTTATACTCATCACTGTTCTCTATTAACATGGTCTTGGATCTGCCGTTTCTCCCTGCGACTTTTAACTGGGCCCCAGTTCGCTGAAGGTCCTTTTCTCTGTTGCAGACACTATGAAATGCCCAGAGGGGGGCCGCCCAACCTGAGGTGAGCTAGCCAGGGGCTGCCCCACTGCCTTCCTTCCCCTTTCAGCAGCACCACAACCCCCTGCAGCTGGCTCTGCCCTCTGGCCTGGCTGGGCTGAGAGTGTTCCGGGGCGCTGCTCCCTTCCTCTTAAAGTCGTGCCCACTAGCTGGCTGTCTGAGTTAAGCCTGCTCCAAATGTGGACTTCCCTTCCCTTGACCAGGGGCTGACAGGCAAATGAGCACTGGCCTAGGAGCTGAGCCCCAACCAGTCCCTTAGTAGCTGTGTGTCTTCGGGCAAGTCACTTGACCTGTCCGAGCCTTAATAAAATGGGCTTGTTCTTATGGCAGCTAGCTAAGGGGTGGGTTGTAAAGGAGGGGGAGCTTGGGGGAAGTGCACCTGCTCAGTGAGCCCTGCTTTAAGGCGCCCAGGGTGACATCAAAGCTGAGGTAGTGGCGCTCAGGGTATAATCCCTTGCAGCAGGGTTGGGGGTGTAGGGGAAGGTGGAGCCTATGCAGTGTGGGTGCCTGTTCTTGCTCCCTCCCATCAGGGAAATGGGCTGGGGTTTGAAGCCTTGAAGCTGGTGCTCAGCTCCCCTCTCCCTAGGCTAGGACAGAACTGGGGAGGGTCTGTGTGCAGACTGGGGCAGGGGGCAGGGGAGCTCACAGAGGGGATGGGGTGGGGGAGCCCGGTAGTGGGACGCTGCCCCCCGCCCCCCACTGGTAGCAGACATCCTGGGAGGAGAGGAAGAAGGTGGTTGGAGTTGGCTTGCAGGGGTGTGGAAAGACATCGCTCCGTCCCTGTCCAGATACGACCTTCGCTACAGTGAGAAGCGAGAGCGGAAACAGGGCTTCGAGGCTGAGGATGGGTTGATGCCAGAGGACATTGTGTCGGGGGAAGATTTCCTGCCTGTGGAGGAGCTGGTGCCTGAGGAGGAGCTGGGAGCCCCAGAAGAGGTGGCATCTGCTGACGGGGTGACCGAGGAGGCAGAGCTGGTGTCTGATGAGACCGAGGCCTGGGAGGAGGTGGAGCCGGAGCTGGATGAGGCCACACGGATGAACGTGGTGACCTCGGCCCTGGAGGCCCGCAGCCTGGGCCTGTCACACCTAGACATGAAGTATGCCCTCCAGCAGCTGGCCAACTGGCAGGACGCCCATTACAGGCGGCAGCTGAGGCAGAAGATGCTTCAGAAGGGTGAGTGCTCCCCTGGGGGCCTCCCTCCTGCCAGCCGGACGAGCTGCAGATCATCAAGCCAATGAAGGATGAAGGGTGAGGGCAGGTGAGCCCCCTCCCAGTGCTCACTGCCTCTGCCTGACCCTGCCCAGCGTGCTGATTTGCATGGACTCTGCATATCATTTGCATAACCACAGCAGGCCTTAGTGCTCATGTATGTGGAATTTGCTTAGGTTTCCAGATCTCCACCCACTTTTCTCCTGGAGCCTGGGCTGAAGGTCCCCCACTGTGCCTCAGCTTCCTGTCTCTGCCCACCCCCCTCCCCTACCTTCCACCCACACCTTTCCTGTCCCCAAGGTGCCCCAACCCTGTAGCAGTGGCATCCACAGGCCAAAACAAACGTGTGTGTGTGGGGGGGCAGAATCTTGGAGCAGCAGCCTGGGGTGCCAGGTTGGGAGGAAGCCAGGGCCACCCACCCTTCCAGTACCTGGGAGGAAGAGGGACCTTCTGGGGCCACCTAGGCCATTGGGCTGAAGGCCTCCACCAGCAAGGGCCACAGTCAGATCAGTTCCCTGGGTGAGTCTGAAGGGGGGTTAGGGTCTCCTATGGATGGGGGAGTGGGCCAGGGCCTCCGGTCCCCAGCTGGAAACTCCCAAGCTTGGGGAAGTGCACCTACTCAGTGAGCCCTGCTTTAGGGCACCCTCGGTGATGTCAACGGTGATCTAGTGGCACTCACGAACGTCGGACCCTTTGCACGTGCATCAGCTCCTTTCATCCTCACGGCCCCGGCCCCATGGGTGGGTATTTTTATCCCTCACCCACAGGGCCAAAGGGACTTGCTCCAAGTTCCACAGCTAGGAGTAGATCGGAGGCTGTTCTCTTCACTGTGAGACCATAGCACCTGCCCTGGCCCATCCTTCCCCTCTGATACTGTCCTGGTGCCCACTTCTGCTGAGTCAGCCCTGAAGTTTATACCTTATGGCAGCCTTTGATATACCTGGCCTGTCCTCCACTCTTGTGGCCCTCCAGTCACTGCTGGGTAGACTTGCATTGGCCTCAGCAGGGCTGCTGTGTGCGGTTGTGCAGCTTGTACATTGAACTGTGACCTTCGTGGGGGACCAGTGGGCAGCCTGCATAACGATCGGTAGCAGCTTCCTGTCTCCTGATACAGCTGACCAGAGCCCTGCCCGCTGCCCAGGCCAGGCCTGTGGTCATCAAGCCCCCAGATCACGTCCACCCCCCTTCTCTTCCAGGCTTTGCTTTTTCCCAGCAGCCTGCAGAGGCCCCACAGACAGCTGGAGGTCCCTTCTTCTGCTACCTGGCTCCCCACCCCAGACCTTCCTTCCCACCCTCCAAAAGGGGACCCCATGTTTGTTTTCAGCCCATCCTCTGTCCTGATGAACCTGGGCCGGAATTGGAGGGCCCAAGCCTCAACCCTCTTCTGGGACAGGCTGAAGGAACCCAGCCCTTGTTCTGCAAGTATGCATGTGGTTCAAAAGCTCCGGCTGCTGGGCCTGGATCACGTGGTGGCCTGGGGGCAGAAGATGCCCAGAGGGAGGCCCTCCAGCTTCCAGACCCAGCTCTGAGAGGGCGTGGGACTGAGCAGGGGTAGGGAGTGTCAGGTGCCAAGTGTAGGAAGTTGTTGTGAAGACCCTCCCTAGAACACCTTTGTCCTTGACCCCCAAATTAAAGGTGGCTCTCAAGTCCTCTACTTTTAGGGGACCTGGTCCTCGTTCCCTGTTCATCCTTTCTTCTCAGTCTCTCTTACTGTTTGTAACCAGAAGTGTCTCTGTGTGTGTGTGTGGGTGGGTGAGTGGTCTCTTTCAGTAGTGTGTCCTTTGAGAGGGAACCTGTGGCCTGTAGGCATCCACGCTCCCCCCTTAGGCCCTCCCGGGGTCCAGTCCTTCCTTCCTCCTGTCACCCTCAGTGTCCCTTGTTTTCTCCTTCTAGATGTTCCACCCTTTCCTACTCCTTTGTTCCGGAACAGCTTGGGTGTGTGGCTCAGGACCACCACCAGGGCCTGCTCCACGCCCCACAGTGCTTCTCCGTCTCCTTTGCTTGTCAGCTTGTGTACTTGCCAGTGCAGGAAATAAAGGATCTGTGCTACCTGGCCCAGCTTCCAGTGGTCTTTCTCAGGGGGCGCGGGAGTGTGCACGTGCATGCACATGTGTATGCGTGCATGTGTGTGCATGTGTCTATATGCACATACTTTACAGGGGCAAAGTTGTGGAGAGAGGATGGGCTCTGATGCTGTTGAATGATGTGCCAAGGATGTTTATGTAAATACACTATTTAGTCCTCACAACCCCTGTGGGTACTATCAGCATTTGTCGGTGAAACCGAGGCCCAGGCTGGTCAAGTAACCCTCCCAAGGGTCTAATGGCTGGTGGTGGAGTTGGGAGCTGAACCTGATTCCTTGGAGCCTGCTTGGGAAGGCTTCCTTCTTAGATCCTGACTGTTCCAGGGACTCTGACCCAGCGCCCTGGCTGTGAAGTTTGAAGCAGAAGGGAGAGTCGCCAGTGTCTTAGGTTGAGGTCTCCAAAAGCAGACATGGAACAGGGTTTGAGGGCAAGTGGTTTATGTGGAAGATGATCCCAGGAAGCACTCTGGGGAGGGATGGGGAGGTGAGACTAGAAGGAAGCTAATCACAGGAAGTTTTAGGCAACTGAGGCTCAATTCCCCAGGAAACTCTGGGAGAAAGCGTGGCCCTTTGCAATGCCAAGTACGGGCTGTGGACCAGCATCAGTGCCATCTCCTGGGGGTTTATGAGAAAGGCAGGCTCCAGGTTCCACTGCAGGCCTGTGGGATCAGAATCTGCACGTTAACCCAGTCCCCAGGTAATTCACATGCACGTTAGAGTTTGAGACACACGGATAGAGACCCCATCTCAGTTTTCTCACCTATGGGGTGAGGAAGCTGGGCATGCACCCTCCAGCTCCCATTCATCAGTGGTCAAGAGCTGCCCCTGGGCATTATCTCAGTGGTAATGGTGGCCACGCCTGGGCAGAGGAATGCCCTCGGACAGAGTAATTGTGCTTGCAGCAGGACATAGTGACTGAGTCATGCAAAGGTGAATGCCAGGAAGGTGGGCATCCATTACAGTCCTCCCCCTTGTACCACTCAGGTGAACTCGAGCTCCGTGCGGAGTTCACTTCCGTTGTTACTGTTGCGGTAAGACTGTGGGCAGGGGCAGCTTTGGTGCAGTGATAAAACGCTGTTCTAGGGAAGCTGGATCCCATACTGACCGTGGTTTGAATTCTTGGCCTGGTCAGCCTGAAGCATGCTGGGCATACATGAAAATGCCCAAGAGCTGATGAGCCGGAGTACTGGGAGAAGGGGATTAGGTATGACCAGATCTGGTACTGGGCGCTTCTCGCTCTCCTTCCCCTCCTTCATGTGCATCCACACGATGTATCGTAAATAAAAGAAAAACTTAAAAAAATATTTATTGGGGCCACCAGGTGGCATGGTGGTTGAGGCACTGAGCTCCTACATGGGTAACAGCGGTTCAAGTCCCAGATCTGGTGACTTGCTTTTTCACTTTCCCACTCTTTCTGTCTCTACCTCTCCCTGATAAAAATAAATAAATAAATAAAAATGATGAATAAAGTTTAGTAAAATAATTCTAAAAATAATTTTTAAATTATTTATTTAATTTTATTTGTTCATTTTAAATTTGACCAGAGAGAGAGGGAAAGTGAAAAAGCAAACTGCCATGTCCAGGACTTGAACTGGTGTTGGCCATGTGGGAGTCTAGTGTCTTAACCACCATCCACCTGCAGACCCCCCAAATTTTTTTCTTAATTAAAAAGAAAAAAAAGGTAAGTTGGTCACAGTAACGTAAAAGAAAGAAAGAAAGAAAGAAAGAAAGAAAGAAAGAAAGAAAGAAAGAAAGAAAGAAAAAAGGGCCAGCTGATGGCATGGAGGTTAAGGCAGCTGAATCCCACATGGTCGACTTTGTGGTTAGAGTCCTGGACCCAATGGCTTGAGAAACACCCCAGGTGTGTGTGCGTGCATGCCCAAAATCCTGTAAGGAGAATGGAGGAGAGAAGATTGTGGTGTCCATCCCCACTGGGTTGTTGAATTTTCACTTTTCCTCTCTCTCTCTCTGTCTCTTTCTGGTGAGTGCACGCACCCTGTACCCAAAACTTAAAAAAAAAGAAAAGAAAAGAAGAAAAGAAAAGAAGGAAAACAGACAGCTGGGCAGTGACTGGAATAAGCTGCAGTTCCCAGAGCTACAATCGGTCCCATAGCCCTGCACTGTACTTACCATCTCTTTCTTCAGCTGCCCATTCTAGATCCTCCTCGTCCTTGGCCAGCGCTTCTGCTGGTCAGGGTTGCTTTCCTCTTGCAGTGACCTTGACCTTTGCTCTGGAGAGGTCTGAACTCTTGGTTCCCATGCCCATGTTAGGCCAGGGTAGCTTCCGAGGCCTGCGTTCCCTGTGAACCCCTCCCTTGGTTCCAGACATAGGCCTTCTTGTCCCATATGAGGCAATGCTCTTCTCATGACTAGCAGTGTCAATACCTGGGGTAGTAATGGCCTTTCTTTGCCTGCTGGTCTACTGGCATGAAGAGGTAGAAACGACCAGACAACAGCTGTCGCTAACTTTATTTATTCAAAACGTTTAATGGGCCAGCCAGTGTCATGGTGGTGAAGGCAGCACACACTGGGTGTGTGTGCATGCCTGTCCAAAGTCCCAAGAAGAGAACGGAAGAGAAGGGATTGTGGCAAGGCCACTCCCTTAGGAGGGTGATTTTTCACTCCTCACCCGCACCTCCCCATCTCTCTCCAGTGAACACACACCCTGGAGCAAAAACTTAAAAAAAGGGACCAGTAGTTGGTGTAATGGTTATGTTGCTGGACTCCCACGTGGTTGACCGCAGTTCGAGTCCTGGACCTAGAGGCTTGAAACTCACTCCAGGCGTATGGGCGTCAGTGCCCAACATCCCGAGAGGAGAATGGAGGAGAAGGAATTGAGGCCATCTCCCCTGGGGGGTGATTTCTTGCTTTCTCTCTCTCTCTCTCTGTCTCTCTGGTGAGTGCACACACCCTGTAACAAAAATCTCTCTAAAAAATAAAGTAAACATAGTTCATTTATTTATTTATGTCTTCCACGAGTGAGAGAAACGTAAAGAGAAACAACACCCTCAATATGGCCTTTCATTTTTTGTTTATGATAAAGTGCATACACGTGAGAGTGAGAGTGTGGGGGAGCAGCCTCCATAGGGTCTGGTCATGCCGTGATCCCCTTCCTCCTTCCTCCTCCTTTGGACCTTGTGCACGTATGTGTGTGCCCAGCATATTTCAGGCAGACTGGGCAGAGGATTTGAACTGTGAACACCATGTAGGATCCAGCTTCTCTTGAGCAGTGTGCTACCACTGTGCCACGGAGCCAGCCCCCAGCAGAGTTTTGATGTGATCTACCCCTAGCCTTAGCCGCCTGCAGATGGTGGGCACGCATGTGCCCGGCAGACTCAGGGAGGTCTCTGGACATGAACTAGGGACCTCCCCTGGGTGTCAGCCTCATGTCCATCCTTTAAGTCTTTAAGGATGGCACTCATCTCTGCCCTTGTACCTTCGTAAGGTGTTGCAAGTAGGAGGGCAACTTCAGGGATTTCCACTTGATCTTTCCCAGCATGCTGTTTCTTATTCCATAGGACAGGGAGTTAATGTGAGGGCTCTGCCCATTGCTACGTGTGGCCTCCAAATTATGCGTTCATGGACCCAGAAAATGACCACAAAGTGTGTCCAGGAACCTACCGGACCTACCGTGAGATAGACTCAAACCAAGACTCTACTTGTCCTCAGGCCTCTCTATACTTCCTTTTTTCTTTTCTTTCAAGTGTTTGCTCTAAGGTGTGTGCACTTGCCAGAGACAGAGGGAAAGTGAGAACTCACCCCCTAGGGGGAGAGCCACGCCACAATCCCTTCTCCATTCTCCTCTTGGGATTTTAGGTATGTATGTACACACACCCAACATGTTTTTCTTTTCTTTTTGGATTATTTTTATTTAACTTTATTTATTATTAGTTTTAACCAGAGAGAGAGAGAGAGAGAAAGCTCTCAGGTCCAAGACTTGAACCACAGTCAGCCATGCGGGAGTCAAGTGTCTTTAACCACTACACCACCTGCTGGCCCAAGTCCAACATGCTTTTCAAGTCTCTGGGACTGGAAACAAACCGTCAGCCATATGAGATCCAGCTGCCTTAACTTCCACACCACTTGCTGGCTCCTGTATGCTACCTCCCCTTTTATAGAATTATTTATTTAATTTTATTTATTTTATTATTATTAATTTTAATTTGACCAGAGAGAAATAGAGAAAGAGAGGGAAAGTGAGAAAGCAAGGTCCCAGGTTCAGGACTTGAACTGTGGTCTGGTCGGCCATGTGAGATTCCAGCACCTTAACCACTATGCCACCTGCTGGACCCTATCTGCTCCTCTTTAATATGGGCAGAGGCATGGTGGCATTTTGGACTCTCTGGTATCAATGTCAACTCAGGCTCTGTATATGGACAAAAGCTTTTGAAATACGTGGGTGTGTCTCTCTAGCGTAAGAACATGCTGACAAACGTCTGGTTCTGAGAACTGATTTAGGTTTAGAAACCAGACAAGGGATCATGATTTTCTATTTTGGCATCTGACATTAGCCTTTGGTTCATTTGCTCTTTTTTTTTTTTTTTCTTTTTTTGGAGAGGTTTTTGTTATAGGGCGCGTGCGCTCGCCAGACAGACAGAGAGAGACAGAGAGATAGAAAGCAGGAAATCACCCCCCAGGGGGGATGGCCACGCCGCAATCCCTTCTCCTCCATTCTCCTCTCAGGATCTTGGGCACGCACGCACACGTGCCCGGCGTGAGTTTAAGCCGCCGGGTCCGGGACTCGAACCACGGTCGACTACGTGGGAGTCCAGCGACATAGCCATTACGCTAACTGCTGGTCCGGTTCATTTGCTCTTGATCTGTTTTGACTGTATAGGTCAAACGATATCCTTGCTGGCCACTCATGTCTCTTGGCTTTCGGGACATTGTGGTCTCTTAGTCACTGCTGCCAACCGCACGGATTAAGGTCTCCTAGTGGCCATTTTCTCTGCACAGTGGTAATGCACTGCTCAGGAGAAGCTGGTCTTGCCCCTCACTGTGGTAATTATGTCCACTTTGCCACTGGTGGTTGGGTCTGATGGTCTCCTCTGTTCCGCACTCCTGCGATCCCTATGGACACCAGGTAGCCCAGGTCCAAGCAGCATCTCCTACACCCACCCTGGCCTGGATGTCATGGGACAAATTGCTCCCATTTCCCCCAATTCGTATGTTGGAGTTCTAACCTCTGGTCCCTCAAAATGCGACCTTATTTGGGGATAGGATAGTTGCAGCTATAATTGGTTAAGATGAGGTTATTAGGGTGGGTTCTAATATGACTTGACTAGTGTCATTATAAAAAGGAGAAATGTTGAGGATTCAAAATGCAGAGGGAGCCAGATCCCACATGGTTCACCGGGATTTGAGGTTCAGCCCTAGCCCCTGGCAGCTTGAAAACCACACCATGGTGTGTGTTGGAGAATTGAAGGAAAGGATGGAAAACTGAAGGAAAAACAGACTGTAACATGACCAGGCCCCATTGGGGGATGTGCTTTCTGTGTTTTCGTCTCTGTCTCTCTCACTCTCTCATCCGTGGGCACACATTCTCTGGCATTAAAACAAACGCACACATAGTTTACTCTGCCTTTAGACCGCGGGCCGCTTAGACGCCTATCAAGGTGTGTGGATTCCATTCAGTCTTGAGCAGCTCTGGGGATCCTGAGAATTGACGATGGTTCCTGCCGCTAGGGGGCGCGCAACTCCCTAACCTCAGCCCTCCCCACCCCTGCACCACCGCACTTGACACAATCCACCGATCCATGGGAAACTATAGTTTATTTTGATTTGCTAGTCAAGGGGCAGGCTGCGGTGAGGTGGGTAGCGGCTGGGCCCTGAAGCTGGCCTAAGGGCGTTGATCCCCTTCCTCGGCACTGCGGCGGCCGAAGTCCATCCATCCGTATGCCTCTTCTTCCTCCAGCCACGGCCCCTGCTTCTTGGAGAGGTCTGGGGAGGTGAGAGGAAGTGAGAAGGGAGAAGGACGCTTAGCCTCCAGGAGCTGAAGTCAGGGCTGGTCTGGGGAGAAGCTGGCCAAAGCAGGCTGGGCGAGGAAGTCAGAGAGGGTGGTCAGCAGCTCCTACCTGCCACGGGCTGTGGGGGACCCTGGAGTCCCAGCTGCCTTCGGTGGTGAGCAGCTGGGCCCAGCTGGTTCAGCCAGTGCGGCTCCAGGCCCCTGTGGGCCGCCAGACCCGACGGCTCGTCCTGCGGTGGGGCGCGGGGCTTCCAAGAAGCTTCTGCGCCCGCCAGAGCCAGCGCTAGGATCAGCGCGTAGGCGCACAGTCGCTGCATCCTGGCGGCAAAAGGGAGTGGCTTTGTAGATGTGTAAGCCTTGTCATTAAAACTTTTTTTTTTTTTTTTTGAGAAGTTTTTGCTGTATGGCACGTGCACTTGCCAGAAAGACAGAGAAAGAGAGACAGAAAGCAAGAAATCACCCTCCAGAGGGGATGGCCACACTGCAATCCTTTCTCCTCCATTCTCCTCTCCAGGATCTTGGCACACACGCACACACACCCGGCGTGAGTTAAAGCCACCGAGTCCAAGACTTGAACCACAGACTACATGGGAGTCCAGAGACGTAGCCATTACACTATCTGCTGGTCCCAAAATGTTTTTTTTTAAAGACTGATTTATTCATATCTTCTGAGAAAGAGATACAAGCATCCCCAAGAAGGTCCTAACTCCCTAGTCCATCCCACCTCCACCCCAGCCTTCGATTTGGACCATGGACACTTGCCTGGGTACTCAGAGAAGTCTCCAGACTTGAACTGGGAACCTTCCCATGTGGGTCAATCTCACAGCATTTCTAAAAATGCGCCACTGGCATAATTTTTAATTTTGGGGGGGTAAAGATTTATTTATTTAATTCCACTTGTTATTATTTTTTAATTTGACCAGAAAGAGACAGAGAGAGAAAAAGGGAAAGCAAGAAAGCAAGTCGCCAAGTCCGGGACGCGAACCATGATTGACCATGTGGGAGTGCAATGCCCTTAACCACCATGCCACCTCCCAGCCCAAGCAGTTGACCCTGGTTGGAGTCCTGGACCCAGCATGCTTAAAACTCATGCTGGCCGTGTGTGCATGTGTGCCCAGAATCCTGAGAGGAGAATGGAGAAGGGATTGCAGCATGGATATTCCCCGGGGGAGTGATTTCTTGCTTTCTCCCTCTGTCTCTCCTGTGAGTGCATGTGCCCTATAGCAAAAAATCTCTCTCTCTAAAAAAAAAAAAAAAAGACACAAAGTTACTCAGTAATCTAGAGCTGGGGCTGCATTTTGGCATAGCTGGAAAACACAACAGATGCTCTGTGAGGTGAGTTCTGGGTATGTGTCCAGAGACCTCCCTGAATACATATGCTCATGTCGCTCTGTTTCTCTCGCAGCAGAAATGAACGAAGAACTGGAAAAGCAACTCTGGAGCTCTACTGTCCAATACTAGCCACACGTGTTATCCAATCCAGTAGTCACTAGCCACACGATACTCTTTCGGTTTGAACCAATAAAATAAAAAAAGTACTCCCCCTTGGGGCTGGCAGGTGGCATGGTGGTTAAGGCTGGACTCCCACATGGCCGACTATAGTTTGAGTCCTGGACCTGGTGACTTCCTCTCTCTCTGTCTCTCTGTGTCTATCTCTGTCTATTATTTTTAAAAATAATAATAATAGGGACCAGCAGTTAGCGTAATGGCTATGTCGCTGGACTCCCACGTAGTCGACCGCGGTTCGAGTCCCGGACCCGGCGGCTTAAACTCACGCCGGGCGCGTGTGCGTGCGTGCCCAAGATCCCGAGAGGAGAATGGAGGAGAAGGGATTGCAGCATGACCATCCCCCCTGGGGGGTGATTTCCTGCTTTCTATCTCTCTGTCTCTCTCTGTCTGTCTGGCGAGCGCACGCGCCCTATAGCAAAAACCTCTCCAAAAAAAGAAAAAAAAATAATAATAAATTAATTTTTTTAAAAAAGGAAGAGACAGGGGCCAGCAGGCGGCGTGGTGGTTAAGGGCACTGGATTCCCACATGGCTGACCACGGTTTGAGTCCCGGACCTGGTGGCTTGCTTTCTCACTTTCCCTCTCTCTCTCCCTCTCTGTTCCAATAAAAATAAAATTTAATAAAATAATAATTATTTAAAGAAAAAAAAGAATAAAAAAATGGAAGAGACAAATTAGGGGAAAAAAAGTACTCCCTCAGGCTAGCCACATTTCAAGTGCACACGGGGCTATTGGCTACCACATTGGACAGTGCAGATATGGGGCATGTCCATCACTGTGGAAGTTCTTCTGGACAGCACTGGTCTAGGAAAGAGATGGGATCAGAAGCTAAGAGTTCCAGTCCCAGCCTACCAAGTAATTGAGTAATTGGTATGCCCTTGACAAGTCCTGTCTCTCCTCTGGGCCTAGTGTTCTCATCTGAGAGATGGGAGAAAAGCGCTTGTCCTCCCCCTACCCAGGGCCAGGATGAAGGTGGAGTAAGAGTTGAGGACAGGGCCCTGGTGAAGGGTAGCAGGGTGGGGAAGCCAGGTGGAGCTGAGACCTGCTTCTACCCTGGACTAAGGGAAGGGCCCCAGCCCTACAGCCCCACATCCTGGCACCTTGATGGGAGCAGGGAACCTATGAGCCCGCCCGGCCTCTCCCCGGGCCCCCTGGGTTTTCTCACCTGCAGAGCTGGGAGGTGTGTGGTGCTGTAGCTGGGCTTGGTGCCTAGGCTCTCTGTCCTGCTTGGTGCTCTAGGCCTGCCTTATAAAGCCCTCAAGGCCCCTCCCAAGCCCTCCTCCTCTGGGCAGGCCAAGCTTCCCCACAGTGAGAGGAATGGGGGCGGGGCCCAGGTTCTGGCCCCCTCCCCCCGCCCCCCCCCCCCCATATCTAGTGTCAATCAGTCATCTGGATGAGGGGGACTGGAAGGCGAGCTGATCTTCATCTGAAAGGCCTGAGCAGGGTGAGGGCAGCTTTTCAGCTGTGCATGAGGGGCAGGAGGGGGACAAGTTCCCTGAGCTAGGGACGGTGCCCCCACCACATCCCTGGGCTCAGAGGCTTCGTACACGTCCCTCAGCTGTGTCTCACGGGTGAGGAGTAAGAGGAATGGCCCGCATGACCTTAGATCCAGGAAAACCGCATTTCCTCATCCTCTGGTGTTTGATGAACAGGGAGGGTGTGAATGTGGGGCGGGATATTGATCCCTTGTCCCCTGCACTGGGCTCTGCAAATATGCCCTGCTGTAGTTATCAGGAGCAATGGGCCGTGGGCTGATGGTCCTACTCTTCCTGCCACAAGGCTCACGTCCTGGTGGCCCCTGAACCCCATCACCCTCTCCAACCGTGGAAGTCCCCAGCTTCTCCCTGTACCTTACACGTTCTGTGCTGGGCCAGGTTGGCTTGCAATTCCCCTCCATCTCCCTGGGTCTGCTGCCATCCTCCCTCTTACATCCCCCACCCTGGTGGCCCCAATTCCTTGAGGGTCCTGCATTTCTTGTTTTTTTTTTTTTTTTTTTTCTTTTTTTAAGAGTTTTTTGCTATAGGGCGTATGCACACTCCAGAGAGACAAAGAGAAACAGAGACAGAAAATGAGGAATCATCCCCTGGGGGGATGGCCGCGTTACCACCCTTTCTCCATTCTTCTCTCGGGATCTTGGACACATAGGCACATAGGCACATGTTCCTGGTGGGAGTTTTAAGCTGCTGAGTCTGGGACTCAAACCGTGGTCGGCTGCATGGGAGTTCAGTGGTGTAATCATTACACCTTTTTTTTTTTTTTTTTTTTTTGAGAGATTTTTGCTATAGGGCACGCCAGAAAGACAGAGAGACAGAAAGCGAGAAATCACCCCTCGGGGGGACGGCCATGCCGCAATCATTTCTCCTCCATTCTCCTCTCGGGATCTTGGGCACGCACGCACATATATCTGGCATGAGTTTAAGCCACCAGGCCCAGGACTCAAATCCCAGTTGGTTACATGGGAGTCCAGCAACATAGCCATTACGCCAACTGCTGGTCCCCATTACACCATCTTTTGGTCCCCTTTTCTTGTTTTTGTTGTTGCCAGAGGGCACATGTGCTCACCAGAGAGAGAGTGAGAGAAAGTGAGAACAACCCCTCCCCCCCGGGCGGGGTGTCATGCTGCAATCCCTTCTCCATTTTTCCCTTCTTCTAGGGTTTTGAGCACATACGCACATGTGCTTGGTATATTTCTCAAGCTGCCAGGTCCAGAACTTGATCCACTCAGTTGGCCACGTGGGATCCAGCCGCCTTAACCACAACACCATGGGCTGGCCTGAGGGTCCTGCATTTCAAGACACCTTTATTTTGCTTTCAGAGAGAGACAGTAATCTGCACGATGCAATCATGACTGTTCACTATAAAAATACAAACAGACTAAAGCATTTGTCAAAGATGCACCAGAAAACGAACTGGTACACTTGTTGGCCTGTTTGCTGAATGTCTGCCTTGACATGGTTTGGGCGGATGTAATGCGCTCTAGACTATATGATTTTTCCACAGTTCGGTCTAGAGATTTTGCTTTTGTTCATGAGTCAGCAGGGCCCCCTTGTCTGAGGGCGTTCTGATGCCCCGTGGGTCTCAGGTACGGGCAGTGGTACCCACGCTCACAGCCAGCCTTGCTGAAAATGAACAGGTGATGAAGGATCCAGGCTGCGAGGTGTCCATGGCAACCGGCGGCCAAGTGTTCTGGTGAATAACCACTCTAATCCCGAGCAGGACACGGTGACTCAGCAGATGGAATCATGAAAAGGACAAAAAAACAGTGCAGGCATCGGCGACAATGAATTGAATCACAGAACCTCAGAGATGAAAGGACTTTGAGGGGGTTTGAGAGAAAGCGGGTGGAGGTGGCTGGCTGGGTGAGCATTAGCGTTGCTCTGGTAACTGGAAATGATGAGCTTCAAATAGAGCCCTGGTTATAAAGTCCAAGACTTGATTTCTGCCTGTGGAGGGGGAAAGAGAGAAAGAGAAAGTGAGAAAGCAAACCTCCAGGTCCAGGACTCGAACCATGGTCGGCCATGTGGGAGTGTCCAGCACCTTAACCACCACACCACCTGCTGGTCCCCACACTGCAATTCTTTCTCCTCTATTTTCCTCTCAGGATTTTGGGCACACACACACACACACACACACACACACACACATGTCCGGTATGAGTTTCAAGCTGCCAGGTCCAGGACTTGAACCAGTCGACCACCCCCTTCCTCAGCTCCTGTCTCCTGCTCTCTGCAAAAAAACAAGAGGAAAGTTCCAAAGAGTGGCCAGTTGATTCAGTCGCAAATTAATATTCTGTAGCTGGGGGACCAGCAAATGGTGTAATGGTTATGTCGCTGGATTCCCATGTAGTTGACTGCGGTTCGAGTCCTGGACCCAACTAAGACTCATGCCAGGTGCTTGTGCATGTGTGCCCAAAATCCTGAGAGGAGAATAGAGGAGAAGGACTTGCAGCGTGGCCATAACCCCTAGGGGGTGATTTCTAGCTTTCTGTCTTGGACTCTCTCTGTTGCTCTTGTGAGCGCACATGCCCAACGGCAAAAATCTCTCTTAAAAAAAAAAAAAATTTCTCCAGCTGGACTGTTGCCTGGCAACCCTCATGAATCATCTGTCCTTCACCCCCAAGGTCATCTGATGTCATAGTGGTCCAAGTCTACTTCTGTCCTTTTATCCTTCCCTCCCTCACTAGAGGATCTGTGAACCCTTTCAAGGTCAGACCCTCCTGCCTGCATGGTGACTCTGTGCCTTCACCTTTTCATCCATCCAGTTGTTCATCTATATATTCAATGAAATGTTCTAAGAGCCCGCTTTGTGGCAGGCACTGTGTTGACACTGGGGACACTCTGTTGATCAAGAGGGTCTTTGTTCCTTTTCCCTTGGAGGGGAGACAGCATAACATGAGCTTAAGGTCTCTCCAGTCGCTTGGATCTGGACCCTCTCCTCCATGCAAGTCTCCAGAGGACTCCTTTTCCCCCTCGCTGCTCCCATAACAGTGATTAAAATTTGTGAGCCCAGCAGCAGCAGGTCCTGAGGCGAAGCGTGTTAGAGGCGATGTGTTTTCCATTCCTGACTACAACCCTCAGGAGGGTAATACTATTGCCTCATGCTTGCAGTTGAGGAAACTGAGGCACAGAGAGGTTGGTGACTATTGGGAGAAACAGTGAAACAATCCACCTGGGGCCTGAGCGTTACTGAATACTCTTGCTGAGTGGGCCAAGAACTTAAGGTTCTGACGGTGCTTTACCTGGGCCATTTCTCAGGCTGTATTTGAAGTGAGCAGCCTCAAGGGGGCGGTAGTGAAGGAGAGCAGGCTTGCTTACTGTAACAGTTGCAGGCTCCCACGCTCAATCTTCCTTAGCGGTGAGGCAGGACTATCCGCATGGGTCAGAGTGCCCATCTGGGTCAGATTGTGCCACCCTGAGGAATTGGTGGCCAACAGGAACTGACAGGCTGCTGGGTTATGAGTAATGTAAGATTCCTATCAGGGGATACAATGTAGCTAGGGTTTTGTATCCTCTGCCAGCCATGGTGAAACAGTAATAGAATAACTTGCTATCCTGAAGGTAGGTAACACGAAATCCCAGACTCAACCCAGTGATTGGCTCAGGACGCAGTTCATCAGACATCGCTGAGATTAGAACCCAGCTACTTTGATTCCAGTGGCAGCTGCACTGGCATTAAAAACAAAAGCTTTCTGGGTTGACCCTGTGGTCTAGTGGTTAAGGGAGTCAAATCCCACAAGGCTGACCATGCAGTTTGAATCCTGGATCTGGAGGCTTGAAAATCATGCAGGGCATGTGTGCCATGTAGGGTCTAGCTGCCTTAACCACCACGCCATCTAGCTGGCCCCTAGGTTTTGCTTTTTCAATTTTGTATTTGTGGTTCTTTTTCTAACTTTTTGAGTTTAAGAAGTCATACATTTACATTAATCCCTTTGTTTAATGAATGCTTTTTAATGCCGTAAACTTTAGAAAAGTTGTATTCATGATAGCATGCACATGAGAGAGAGAAGCACCCATGGGCCAGAGAGTGGAGTGGTGGTTAAGGCTCCCACACGTCTGACTGTGCGGTTGGAGTCCCAGACCCAGAGGCTTGAAAAACACGCCACATGCATGTATGTCCATGCCCAAATCCCAGGAGAATAGAGAAGAAGGAATCGTGGCATGGTCATCCCTCCAGAGGGTGCTTTCTCACTTTCTTTCTCTCACTATCTTGCTCTCTGTCTCTTTCTAGCAAGTGCACATACCCTATTAAAAAAAAAAAAAAAGCAAGTTAGACACACTGGCTTATACCATAAAATTAGCAGACCCTAGCCTTCTGGAAGTGCTAGAAGCGATGTGGCTGACTGTGACTGGGATTCTTGGCCTGAAACGTGCTGAGCATACGTGCCCAAGTTGCTGACAGGCTGGAGAAAGGGGATTGCTGTGTGAATAGGCCCTGCCAAGGGTTCTTCTCTCTCTCTCTCTCTCTCTCTCTCTCTCTCTCTCTCTTTCTCTCTCTCTCTCTGTTTTTTGCATGCACTCTGTACCATGAACTTCAAAAGTAAAAATCATGGAAAGTAATTGGTAAAGAAAAACAATAAATGTGAAAAATTAATGAGAAAAATACAAAATAATTGGGCTGGACCCCAGGCCTGGTGGTTAAGGGAACTAAATCCCATACAGTCAACTGCATGGTTTGAATCCTGGATCTGGTGGCTTGGAAAATAAGCTGGTCCAATGTGCATGCGTGCCCCAAACTCTGACAGGATGGAGAAATGGAAAAGGGACTACAGTGTGACCATGCCCAGTTGGGGGGTGGGTCTTTTCTCTCCCTCTTTCTTTGTCTCTCTCTGTCAAGCACACAAGGGCTCTCTGGCAATTAAAAAACAAACAAACAAAAAAACAAACAGAAAAAAAGCAATAGCGTTGATAACATTAAGAATGGATTTGCGGGGGTAGGGAGGGGGAGGTGAACAATGAATAAAGCGGAGAAACACTTGGCAAGTCCAGTCATTCAAAAAGAGAAATCACACAGGGTTAGACATGAGAAAGAGAATTTCATTGAAAAAATAGACATTGTTTAAATGATAAGGTATACTATGGAGGACCAGCCAGTCCCATGGTGGTAAAGGTGACTGGATTCCACATGACTGACGGCATGGTTTGAGTTCTGAACCTGACAGCTAAAAAAAGAAAGAAAGACTAATTTTATTCAAATCAACACGGTCATCGTGGACCGGCTGGTGACACGGCGATTAAGGCAGCTGGATCCCTCCCACGTGGTGGCTGTGCAGCTCGAGGTCTAGACCCAGGGTCTTGAGAAATACACCGGGCACGTGTCCATGTGTGCTCCGGATCCTGAGAGGAGAACGGAGAAGGGACCGCGGTGCTGCCATTCCCTCTGCTTTCTCACCTCCCCTTGCTCTCTCTTCATGTCTCTTTGATGAGTGCTTGCACCCTAACACAAACTAAAAGCTAAAACAAAAAAACAAACTATGCTACTGTCTTTTTTACCCACTTTGCAGATCACAGCGTCAGGTCTGCCAATTTTTTTTTTCGGAGAGGTGGTTTTTTTTTTTTTTTTTGCTATAGGGCGCGTGCGCTCGCCAGACAGAGAGAGACAGAGAGACAGAAAGCGAGGAGTCACCCCCAGGGGGGATGGCCATGCCGCAATCCCTTCTCCTCCATTCTCCTCTCGGGATCTTGGGCACTCACGCACACGCGCCCGGCATGAGTTTAAGCCACCGGGTCCGGGACTCGAACTGCGGTCGACTACATGGGAGTCCAGCGACATAGCCATTACGTTAACTGTTGGTCCCGAGGTCTGCCAATTTTTTAAAAAAATATTTTTTATTTAACTTTATTTATCTCAGTTTGACCAGAGAGGGACAGAGAGAGAGAGTGAGAGAGAGAAAGTGAGAAAGCAAGCTGTCAGGTCTGGGACTTGAACTGCAGTCGAACATGTAAGAGACCAGCGCTCTTAACCACCACGCCACCTGCTGGCCCCCCATCTCCTCATTTGCTTTAAGTGTATTTATTTCTTCTGGGAGCAAGAGAGACACAGAGCTGGAGCACTGCCCACCAAGGTCTTGTCATGCTGCAATCCTTTTTCCTTCATTTTTTCCCCACCTTGTCAGGGTCAGGGTCCTGGCTGTGTGACACACACACTCACACATGCACACACACACAATCACCAAGCATTTTGCCAGTGCCAACAGGATTCAAATGGCCGTTGGCTATGTGGAATCCAGCTTCCTTAGCATGGCTCTTTTTTTTTTTTTTTTTTTTTAATTTGCTGTAGGGTACGTGTGCTCCCCAGAGACAGAGAGAGAGAGAGGGGAGTGAGAAAGCACACTCCAGAGGGGACAGCCACGCTGCAGTCCCTTCTCCATTCTCCTCTTGGGATTTATGAGCATACATGCATACGCACCCGGAGTATTTTCCAAGCTGCCAGGACTTGAACCGTGTAGTCAGCCATGTGGGATCCAGTCACCTTTTTTCTTTTCTTTCTTCTTTCTTTCTTTCTTCTCTCTTTTTTAAAGAGGTTCTTGCCATAGTGCATGTGCACTTGCCAGAGAGTAAGAGAGACAGGGACAGTGAGAAAGAGAGTGAGAAATCACCCCCCAGGGAAGATGACCATGCCACAATCCCTTCTCTTCCATTCTCCTTCTGGAATCTTGGGCACACACGCACCTTCTCCTGGTGTGTTTCAAGCCACCAGGTCTGGGAGTCAAATCGCAGTCGGCCCTGTGGGAGCCCAACGACGTAACTGCTACAGCATCTGCTGGCCCCAGATCTGGGCATCTCAACCACCACACCACTGACTGGCTCCTCAGTACAACTCTTAACTGCTGTGCTCCGGGGGTGGTACTAGGTCTGCTAATTTTATGGTATAAGCCAGTGTGTCAAACTTTGCTGAAAGAATGTTGTTAAAAAGAAGACTCGGAACCAGCAGTTAGCGTAATGGCTATGTCGCTGGACTCCCACGTAGTCGACCGTGGTTCAACTCCTGGACCCGGTGGCTTAAACTCACGCCAGGTGCGTGTGTGTGCGTGCCCAAGATCCTGAGAGGAGAATGGAAGAGAAGGGATTGCGGCGTGGCCATAACCCCTAGGGGGTGATTTCTCGCTTTCTGTCTCTCTGTCTCTCTGTCTTTCTGGAGAGTACACGTGCCCTATAGTGAAAACCTCTCAAAAAAAAAAAAAAAAAAAAAAGACTCAGTAGGTCTGGGTGGGACGTGAAATTCTGCACCTCTAACAAGCTCCCGGGTGAGGCTGAGCAGCAAAAAGTTGTTAGTTCTGGCTCCGAGGCAGGCCACAGAACCCAGGTAACACAGGGCCTCTGCACTAGCTTCCCCCGAGCTTGTTTCCCATTTCACAGAGACGGAGCGAGAATCAATGCCTTGACGCACACACAGGGTCACGCTTATGCTCCACTGACTTATCGTTCAGCCTCTGTGCTCCCTGCTCTTCCTGTTTTTAACCAGCTGTCCATTGCGGGCATACATGAACAATGAAGGACCACGATTAATGCCCATTTGAACTGCACAACGATCCGGCCGCTGTGGCTGGGGACAGTGGCTGTGGAGTGAGCGAAGCAACACATGGGAACCCGAGCCCCACGGGTGCACTTCCTGGCTAACCCCCACTCTTTTTTTTTTTTTTTTTTTTTTGCAGAGGAGGAGAGGGTTCTTTTTGCTACAGGGCGATTACGCTTGCCAGAAAGACAGAGAAACAGAGAGACAGAAAGTGAGAAATCACTCCCAGGGGGGATGGCCACGCCGCAATCCCTTCTCCTCCATTCTCCTCTCGGGATCTTGGGCACGCACGCACACGCGCCCGGCGTGAATTTAAGCCACTGGGTCCGGGCCTCGAACTGCGGTCAACTACATGGGAGTCCAGCGACATAGCCATTACGCTAACTGCTGATTCCCTCCTTTTTTAAAGAATTATTTTATTCAACTTTATTCATCATCATCATCATCATTTTAATTTGACCAGAGAAAGACAGAGAGAGAGAGAGAAAGTGAGAAAGCAAGCCACCAGGTCCAGGACTCAAGCTGCAGTCAGTCATGTGGGAGTCCAGCGCCTTTAACACCACACCACCTGCCAGCCCTAACTCTCACTCTCTTTTAGAGGAGATGTTGGGGACCGGCAGGTGGTGTGGTGGTTAAGGGTGCTGGACTCCCACATGGCCGGCCAGTTTGAGTCCCGGACCTCCCTCTCTCTCTCTGGTCAAATTAAAATAAATAAATAAATAAAGTTAAATAAAAAATAATTCTTAAAAAAAAAATAAAGATGTTGGGGCTGGCTCTATGGCCTAGTGGTTAAGGGAGCCAGATCCTGTGTGGCCAACCATGGTTCACATCCTGACCCTGGTGGGTTGAAAAATATGGTGAGTGGGGACCAGCAGGTGGCGTAGTGATTAAGGTGCTGGACACTCCCACATAGCCAACCATGGTTCAAGTCCAGACCGGGTGGCTTGCTTTCTCACTTTCTCTTTCTCTCTGTGTGTATCTCTCCTTGGTCAAATTAAAATAAATGAATGAATGAATAAATAAAACTAAATAAATCATTCTTAAAAAAAAAAAGAAAAAGAAAAATATAGTGGATGCATGTGTATGTCCCAAATTCTAACAGGATGGAGAAACAGAGGAGGGATTGTGGTGTGTCACTCCCCACTGGGGTACTTTATTCCCCCCCTCCCACCTGCTGAGTGTGCATGTGCCCTCTGGCTTATCAACGAACAAAAAGATGTTTAAGCATATTTAAATTGTTTATTAATTAAAAAATATTTTATTTCACTTGTTATTATTATTTTTTAAATTGATCAGAGAGAGACAGAGAGAGAGAAAGGGCAAGTGAGAAAGCAAGCCGCCAGGTCTGGGACTCAAACCGCAGTAAGCCATGTAGGATCCAGTGACCCCAACTACCATGCTACCTGCCAGCCCTGTTTATTTAGGGGTCAGCAGGTGGTGTGGTGGTTAAGCACACTAGACCCCCACATGACTGGTCGTGGTTCAAATACTGGACCTGGCAACTTGCTTTCTCATTTTCCTTCTTTCTCTCTCTCCCCCTCTGGTTGTATTAAAATAAATAAATAACCACTACATCACCTGCTAGCCCCCACTATTTATTAATTTAAACAATAGAGATTGAAATATATACTGTTACTCTTGTAGCGATGTGCCTGGAAAACCTTTGTTAGTTCTGGAGGCTTGGTAAAGTACTGCATAGAAAATGTAGGTCCCAGATGGAATGTTTTGCATCATCTTTTTTAAAAAGAATTATTTATTTAATTCCATTTGTTGTTATTATTTTTTAATTTGACCAGAGAGAGACAGAGAGAGAGAGAAAGGGAAAGTGAGAAAGCAAGCCACTATGTCTGGAACTCGAACCGCTGTTGGTCATGTGGGAATCCAGTGCCTTTTACCATCATGCCACCTGCTGGCTCCCCCCCCCCCCTTTTTTTTAAATCTCTTTCATTAGCAAGAAAGAGAGAGAGGCAACACTCTCAATAGAGTTCAGATGCTGCCATCTACTCCTTGCTTCAGCCAGCCCCGATCATGGGCCTGTGAGGGCTTGGCATGTTCAGGGAGGTTTCTGATGCGAACTTGGAACGTTTCCATGTGGGTCAGCCTACAGACTGTCGTGTTTTATTGCTGCACCACAATCTGTCTTCTGTTGTGGACTTTTTTTTTTTTTTTTTTTTAAGGATTCTTTATTTTATTAATCACTGTTATTATTATTATTTTTAAATTTGACCAGAGAGAGACAGAGAGGGAAAGTGAGGAAGGAAGCTTCCAGGTCCAGTACATGAACCATCGCTGGCCATGTGGGAGTCCAACACTTGAACTACAATGCCACCTGCTGGTCCCTGTTGTGGGCTCTTTTAAGAACCTGATAAAATCTATGAAGTTTCCCAAATAAATGTACATATGAGGCCAGTCTGTGGTGTGGGTTAACAATCCAGATTCCACATGGCCAACTGCACAGTTCAAATCCCGGCCCAGGCGGCTTGAGAAAACACACTGGATGCATATGTGTGAGTGACCAAAATCCTGGGAGAAATGGAGAAGGGATTGTGAAGTGACCATTCCCTAAGGTGAGGGTTTTCTTGTTTTCTCTCTCTCTCTGACTCTCTCTGGTCAACAAATGTACCCACTGGGGGGAAGAAAAAAGGAAAAAAGAAGAAAAAAAGAAGAGACACACATGTATGTTGCATGCAGAATCAGACTTTTGGAGTTGGTTTCTCAGATGCTGGTAGCCAGGTTCTGACCCTAGACCACTTCCTATTCAAGTCGCCTAAACAGCACCTCTGATGGCTGTTCCTGGGGTCAAACATGGGTGGCACTTCCCTCCTGCTCATGTGCCCTCCGTAGCTCCCCACTAGCCAAAGCAGTATTTTCCCAAATACAGTTTGTGGGTATCCCTAAGAACTGAGGGTGATTTCTCACTTTTTGTCTGTCTGGCAAGTGCATGTGCCCTATAGCAAAAATCTCCCTAAAAACAAAAGATTTTCTTTAGACTTTTAATGTGCATATATAGCTATGTAAGAATTATATTGCAGTTATTTCCATGTTTACATTTTGTAATGCTAAATATTTATTCATCCTGATTTGGCAGTTTCTTGGTCAAATTTTGGAGATAAAATTCATTTTAGTTCTGAGACATTTTTGTGGACCTTTGAAAAGCAGAAAGGACCTGGACATTGTTCAGTTAATACTTGATAGAGCCACACCGTCCCGACTAGAGCCTAGAATACAAATTTTATTTTTAAAAAATTTGCCAGAAGGGGGTCCAGCAGGTGGCATGGTGGTTAAGGGTGCTGGACTCCCACACAGCCGACCATGGTTCGAGTCCTGGACCTGGTGGCTTGCTTTCTTTTTCCCCTTTTTCTCTCCCTTGCTCTGTCCCTCTCTGGGCAAATTGAAATAAAAATAAATGAATAAATAAATAAATAAAGTTAAATAATTATTTTTTAAGAAATTATTTTATTGGGAACCAGCAGTTAGCGTAATGGCTATGTCGCTGGACTCCCACGTAGTCGACCGTGGTTCGTGTCCCGGACCCGGTGGCTTAAAACTCACGCCGGGCGCGTGTGCGTGCATGCCCAAGATCCCGAGAGGAGAATGGAGGAGAAGGGATTGCGGTGTGACCATCCCCCCTGGGGGGTGATTTCTTGCTTTCTGTCTCTCTGTCTCTGTCTGTCTGTCTGGTGAGCGCACGCGCCCTATAGCGAAAATCTCTCAAAAAAAAAAAAAAAGAAATTATTTTATTTAACTTTATTTATTCATTAATTTATTTATTTCAATTTGACCAGAAAGGGATAAAGTGAGAGAGAGAGAGAGAGAGAGAGAGAGAGAGAGAGAGAGAGAGAGAGAGAGAGAAAGAAAGCTGCCAGGTCCAGGACTCGAACTGCTGTCACCCACGTGGGAGTCCAGCACTCTTAACTGTCAAGCCACCTGCTGGCCCCTTAAATAATTCTTAAAAAACAATTTTTTTTCCAGAAGGTATGTGCATTCACTGGAGAGAAAGACAGAGGGAAAGTGGGAATGGTCATGCCATAGTCCCTTCTCCCTCTCTCCCTCCTTTTGGGATTTGGGGCACACACACATGTACCTGGTATGTTTGTCAAGCTGCTGGGTCTGAGACTTGAACAGCACTCTTCAGATCTCACACTGAGGGCCACGTGAAGAAATCCTTAACTACCACGCCACTGGCTGGCCCAGAATCTGAATTTTTAAAAATGATTATTTAATTTTATTTATCATTATTTAAAAATTTGTTTCAGGGCACATATGCTCACCAGAGAGAGAGAGAGAAAATGAGAAAGAAGCCACCAGGTCTGGGACCCAAAAGGCAGTTGGCCACCTGAAAATCCAGCACCTTAACCACACCAGACTTTTGGAGTTGTTTTCTCAGATGCTGGTAGCCAGATTCATACCCTAGACCACTTCTTATTCAAACCACCTTAAACATAGCACTTCCAATTACTGATGGAATTGATTTTTCTTCTTTTTTTGGAGAGGTTTTTGCTATAGGGCGTGTGCGCTTGCCAGAAAGACAGAGAGAGACAGAGAGATAGAAAGCGAGAAATCACCCCCTGGGGGGGATGGCCATGCCGCAATCCCTTCTCCTCCATTCTCCTCTCGGGATCTTGGGCATGCACACCCGGCGTGAGTTTAAGCCACCGGGTCTGGGACTCGAACCGCAGTTGACTACATGGGAGTCCAGTGACAGCCATTACGCCAACTGCTGGTCCTACTAATGGAATTTTTAACAAGACTTTAAGGACAGTGCATTTTATGAATATTTGAACTAGAAGGAATTAAGAATATGCTAGTGAAGAAATTACTAAAGCCTTGCTTGTATTATATGCTAATTTTGAAATCTTATTTATCACCTGAAAAGTTAAAGTAGTCAAGGAATGGGCCAGCCCTGTGGCCTAGTGGTTAAAGGAATTGGGTCCCACGCGGCTGACCCTGTATCAAGTCCTAGACTTCGTGGCTTGAAAAACAACCCAGGTGCACATGGGTATGTGCCCACAATTCTGAAAGGAGGGGGAAATGAAGGGATTGTGGGGTGACCATTCCCCATGGTGAGGTGCTTTCTTCCTTTTCCTCTCTCTCACTCTCTGGTGAGCATTCACCCACTCTGGTAAAATTAAAAAAAAAAAAAATTAGTCAAGGAATTCAATTACAGTCTTGCCAACAGTAAACTTTTTTATATTAGTGCCACAAGGGGGCACCTTTGAGCACAGTCATTCTAAGGTTAATTGGCTGCATGTTCCATTCTCCAAATTTGCGTTTCCTTGACTGTTCATAAAGTTTCAGCAATTTGAAGAGGACGTAAAGACGTTTTTCTACTCTTATGCAGCTTTAGCTCATTGGTCTTCACTTTGTCTTTCTAACACTATTTTAAGAATTTTCACTATGTCCCTTTGTATCCCTGTTGCAGAGGGTGGGAGTGGGGGAAAGCAGTGTTGGGTTTCTGGGAGTGAGAGAAAGGGACTCCAGCTGGGGACCTTCTGCACCATAATACCATATTTAATCCTTCACGGTGATTTTTTTTTTTTTTTTTTTAAATTTAGCCAGAGGTCACATGTATTCACCAGAAACAGACAGAAAGCACTTCTCTGCCAGGGCACATGATCATGCCACAATCCCTTCCCCATTTTTTCTCCATCCTGTTGCGATTTTGGGCAGGCATGCACACGCTCACAGCATGGCTTTCAAGCTGCTGGGGCAGGGGTTGAAACCATGGTTGGCCATATGGAATCCCACTTCCTTAACCACTAGACCACAGGGCTGGTCCTCTTTTGCATGTCAACATTGTCTTAGCTTGTTACTCAGCCCCCTTCATCTCTCCCACTGACTTTCGACACTCTGTTCTCCACCTACCTGCTAAGGTACATTGCCCTGCTGATTCTGTTCTACAAGGGCTGAACCCTGTTAAATGAAGGAGTTGACGTACATACTCAGGCACTTCGCCTGACACAGTAGGAGTCAGTACTGTGTTATTTCTGGTGCACACAGGGCCCTCGTTCCAGTCAAATAGCCCCACCACAAGTTCCTCATACACACTGTGTGCCCTCACCTCTGGCTCCCACTTGTTTTTCTGCCTAGAATGCCCAGATTCAGATACTTCATGATGCCTTTCTGGCCCCCCTCAGTTTGGGATGGGGGTGGAAAAGGTCTCCCAATCGTCCAAGATCTCGTAGCATTCTACGGCCAAGCCAGTAGCAGCATGGCTTCTTTGTTCAAGTCAGGGCTGTAGTCTGCCTGACTCGAGCATGCTTCCTGGTCCCCAGCATTCATTTCTGTAAAATGAGTGATTGGAATTTCAAATGCACAGCTCATCTGGTACAACAAACAGTAGAGGGACTGAGTCCTGAGCTCCAGGTGAGGCTCTACCACTTTTAAGACCTTGAAAATTTCTACTTCTTGTTTTCTTAACCATCAAATGGAGATAATTATGCTTTCTTCATTAGCCGAGATAATGCCAGTCACAGTGGTTATACTTAACACATAATCTTGGTTGGTGTCACAACTTTATTTTTGGCTACATGGTACATGTACTCTTCAGAGACAGGCAAAGTGAGAAATCCCCCCCCCCCCATCATGGATAGCCATGCTGCAATTTCTTCTTGTCTCTCGGGATTATGATGCACCAGTGTGCAAGTAGGCACACACACTCCCACTTGTTTTTCATGTTGCCAGGTCAAGGACTCAAACCTTGGTGAGCCATGTGGAATCCAGCACCTTAACCACCACATTACTTGCTGTCCCAAGACAGCCGATTTAACATACACATTGCTATTTTAACTCACAATAATCCCATCCCAGAGAATTGGAGATCCCTTGGGAAGCATGAGATATTTAACAGCCTAGCATACTATCTGTCCTTTATTCTTTTTAAGAATTACTTTTACTTTTAATTGGACCAGAGAGGGACAGAGTGAGAAAATAAGCCACTAGGTCTGTCACTCAAACTGCGGTCAGCCATGTGAGTTCGGCCTTTAACCACCATGCTATCTGCCGGCCCCAGGACCTGTCCTTTAGCTCATGTTAACCTACAGCATGTGGGAATCTTCTTTTTTTTTTTGGAGAGATTTTTCACTATAGGGCGCGTGCGCTCGCCAGACAGAGACAGACAGAGAGATAGAAAGCGAGAAATCACCCCCCAGGGGGGGATGGTCACACCGCAATCCCTTCTCCTCCATTCTCCTCCCGGGATCTTGGGCACGCACGCACACGCGCCCGGCGTGAGTTTTAAGCCACTGGGTCCGGGACGCGAACCGCGGTCGACTACGTGGGAGTCCAACAACATAGCCATTACGCTAACTGCTGGTTCCTGGGAATCTTCTTGTTGCCTCATACTATCTGAGATCTTCTGTGGGCTTCTCCAGTTTTAAGTTCCTCAAAAACTGCCCATTTTAGGCAAATGATCTAAATGGATCACTAATATTTTGAATAATACCATGGTGTTTGGAGCCAAGAACTAAATTTATTTGGTAAACAGATCAGCTCTGCTGGATATTCTAACAGTACAAACCACTGCTTTGGGGATTAGAAGCCATCTTTGTTTCTGGGATCAGCAGATAGTGTAATGGCTACGTTGCTGGACTCCCGTTGACTGTGGTTCAAGCCCTGGACCCAGTGGCTTGAACTCACACCAGGGCTGGGAATACTACACAATACCTACATCCATGTGTTGAGCCAGTATTTTGCCTTTTTAATAACATTAATGGATCCAGACTCTGGCATTTTCATTCATTCTTTATCCTTTCTCAGGAGAGTCCCAGTATTATATTCCAGCTGAACTGCTTTTGGTCACTGAATCTGTTTAATACTGCAGAAGCCACTGGCTAGAAAAAGCACCCCTTACGTACCTTCTCTAGGGCTGTGTAAGCCCAGACTGTTCTTTCCTAACTGCCCTTCTCTCTACCCAGCTCCTGCTCCCGCTGAGGCTGCGGGTGAAGACAGCCTTCACAGCACATCGTTTGTGGTTCGTTCACATACACAAGACTGAATCAATATAAAGTAGAACCTGCAAGTCAAGTGTTTCTGAAAACAAGTTTTATTTAAATAAGGGTTTAAATATATTACATAACATTAAAACTGAAGGAGAAGGAAAAAAATAACCAAAACCCAGTTTGTTACTTCACATGGCATTGGGCAGCTGTTGCTAGTAAGTTGCAAGCTCTAGAGCTAGCTACATGACTGAGACATCAGTTTGAAACGTGTTCCCTTGTCAAAAGTTTAACTGTGGCAGAAGGTTGGCCTCACATTGTGGTGTTTGGACATCCTTTTATCTAGAATACATCTGGTCAAAGAGACCACGGTGGCAAGTCAGGTGTCCTGTCATCTCACTAGAGGGAAGGTAGCCTCTCTAAGCTCTGTTCGCCTGGTCACGTTGAAGACGCCAGGTGATCTTTTACGAGTGGTACAGCTGCCACTGCTGCTTACCCATCCTCTCCTGCCAGGTGCACGGAGGGCTGTTCAGGTGATGACATTCTCTAGGGTGGGGGACACGGCAGAGGGAGCGCCGAGGAGCTTCTGGCCAGACATAGCTGTCTGTGGTCTTGGGGCTCTGTACTTGGCTGAAACATCACGTTATTGCTCTGTTTCAGGCTGGACACTGCCAGGCGCCTACTCCTTGACCTCTGTTTAAATGAGGGACTTCCAGACTAGACAGCATGGCTCTTTTCGGTTTATTGCATGAAGGAGTTACACTAGTCCAAGTTAAAAGCGGACCCCAAATGGTTACATTATACAAGCTGTGAGGTTTGTAAACTTGTGACAAGGGACAGAAGGGGAATTCTACTCATTGCAAGGAAATCCTCACTTAAGCTTCAGTGAGCCACAAGCACTTAAAACCCATGAACCTTCAGCTGATCGTCCTTAGCCAGTCCAATCTGCAAAGAGAAAAGGGCAGAGTTTTAAAGGACGGTTGGGGAGCTACAGCCTCCACTTCCGACGGCAACAATGCTGTCTTCCTGCTACTACACTGGACAAGAGAAACCCACGAACCAAGGAACTCCTTAATTCCTGTGAGTACAATAGTTAATCCAAGGGCAGCCAGGAACTAACTTTCTTGAAAATTCCGTCTTCCAAGGTTCTCAATCAGGATGTATAAAGATAGGAATCGGGCATCTGAAACTCTTCAAGTATATCAAGAACAATGGATCTAATAGATGTTTAGTACTTAGGAAACACTTTTAACCACATGGCCTTTGAATCCAACCGAACATCTGCCTTATTTTAGTACGTGTCTGTGTGCAATTTTCATTTATGTAAGCAAACTAGATCTTGCTCTTATAAACCCAAGGCAAACAAGTCCCTTCTAATTATAAAAACACATTTGTCTATATCTCAAAACTCATATGTTGTTGTTGTCTGGCTTTAACAAAATTCTACAACCCTGGCAGAAATCCGATTAGGTGGAGTGGATATTTGCCAGTGAAAAGACACTAGAGGACGGAAGGGCTGCACTCACCTCTACAAGGAACTGGCATATGTTCTTGCGCTGGTCACCCTGTAGCTGAATTACTTCTCCATATTCTGGATGCTCAATTACAGTACCATTGCAGGCAAATTTCTGCAAAGGAAGCAAAAATGAGGTCAAGCAATAGCACTGATGCACTTAACCGGCTCTTCCGGCCAATAACACAACAGTTAGCACCCCCTGGTGGACAAACTGAATGCCATTTCCTCAAGATTTCATTAACAACCTACCTTCTTAAACGCCTTCACTAGTTTCTTTTTATCGTAATCATCAGCGATCCCTTGGACAGTAGTAAGGGTCTTCCTGCCGTTTCTCTGTTGAATTCTTATATGGATATAATCCTCAGTGCCAGCAGGAAGCAGGTCATCACCCTTACTTGCATCAGCAAAGGGGTCTGGAAAGAAAGGTTATCTTCGTTCAGAGGTTCAGTGGTTTAAAGGCCACTGCCACAGTCCCACTGGGTCTCCTGCGCGTGCAGAAAATAATACCGAAATTGTCGAGCTTGGGTGAGGTCGGATGTGTCCTTTGGTGGCTCTCCACGAACAGGTCAATCCGAGATAGCCGGCCTCCCCAGGCACAGAGAAAGCCCGGGTCCTCCTGACCTAGGCCCTCCCTCCCTCCCTCGGAAGCCGATCACGTGTCGAGGAGCTGTGGCTGGTAGGAGGCGCCCCACCCGGCTGATGCAACCGACCGGAACCCGAGCTCCCGAGGCGGGGCCAAGCCTCCCACTTCCATTGGCGTGCGCACTTGTCACTTTGGAGTGGCACCGCCTTTCCCTCCCGGCGCCGTGACAACGACGGATGACGTATCGGACGTGACGCAGGGGTGGCGGGAGGGGGCGGGTGTGGCTCGATGAGGTCCGGGAGCCATTAGTAAATGCGCCACCGAGACGCCGGGCCCGCCCAAGGGCTGCCCTCCCGCCCGCTCCTTCCGGTCGCTCTCAAGGATCAACCTCTGGGCGCAAGCCTTGACCCCGCGAACCTAGACATCTTTCCTCCGCCCGAGCTTACGATGGCCCGGAGGACTTGGCAGCTTCTCAGGCCCTGTCTCCCCTGCCCGGGCCCGCGACCTTTCCCGTAGCTTACCGAAAGAGTGGAGGTTCTGGATAGCGGACATACGATACGATTCCTTTTCCTCGGTGGAAACGGCCTGCGGAAGGCAGCGGCGGGAGAAGGCGGGCAGGGGGGACGGAGCGTCGGGAAGCGAGGGGGCTCGAGGGGGGAGGCTGCTGAGTCCTCGGCGGCGGCTCAGTGACTGGGGCGGAGGGGCGGTGCCTGTATTCACTTATATAGCCGCCCCTGTGACGCCAGCGCGCTGCACCCACGTCCCGGCCCCACCCAAGGCGTCGTGCCCCTAGCGCCCAGGCGCCGCCGCTTCCAATTGGCCCGGGGGCGGGGATGCGGGATGGCGCCTGCGCAGAAACTCGGCGCCAAGGGCGTCCTCTCGACTCCGGTAGAGGTGGGACCGGGAGGGAAAGCTTGGTCCGCGTGAGCGCCTGCGCAGTGCGGGTGGACGGGGCTGCCGAGGCAACTAGCGGAGGTTTCGAGCGCGCCTGCGCACTGCCCTTTGGCACATTCCACCTTCTTGACACTGTTGCAGACCTATCTACTCGAGGAGGGGTTTTTAATGGGATAGATCGGCGCTCCGAAGAGGGGCTTTAAGATGCTGAGCCTCCTAAACGACAAATTCCCACTGTGTCATACCCACCTACCTACCCACCCTCATATCCTACTCAGTCACAGAAAGATTTAGGGCTGCACTTTTGATTATTAGCAAAAATATTTAATGAAAACAATAACCTTGACATCGAAGTTATTTGGATTTATCTCTTTTTAAAATGGGTTAATTTAATCTAAAAAGGCTCATTTAGATTAGATGAACCCAGCTAAGGAAAGACTGTGCCGGCTCACTAGGTGAGTTGAAGGGAGAGTGACTGGTTTCGGGGACAGCAGAGCATGTCATTTGTGTCCCACATAAAGTGGAGCAGAGCCTTCCCAGGGTTCAGATGAAATATCCCCCTCATAACAGTCCGCCTTTCTTGCTTTCTGTTTATCAAAACACTCTCAGTTGCAAGGGTAAAGAGGGTGGTGACAAGAGACTGGGGGCTTTAGATTCGAAGGGCTCCAGGGGCAGGGAGGTGAGATAACGGAGTACAGACCGCCAAGTGTTACTGTAATGGGGTAGGTGGGACTGGAGCAGGAACTAGAGGGGTTCACCCCAGCTACTGTTCTAGACCTCTTTATGCAGATATCGGGAAATCTGGTGGTCCTATTAAACATCTTGATTTAAAAAAATTGCCAACACATTGGATTTTTGGAAAAACACTGCACAAGCCCAGCAGGAAAAAAAAATCTGTGATTTGATGCCCTCAGTAGTTGGGGTCACTGCCCTCCTGGAGTGGAAGGCTGGTGGGAGAGACAATAAACAAGGAATAAGATAATAGCAGGTAACTAGCCTGCTAGTTAAGGTGCTGGATTTCCACGTGGCCCACCACGGTTTGTGTCTCGGACTGGTGGCCTGAAAATCACGCGGGGTACATGTGTGTGTGTGTGCCCAAAATCCTGGGAGGAAAATGGAGGAGAAGGGACTGTGGTGTGGCCATCACCCTGGGGGGAGATTTCTCACTTTCCCTCTCACTGTCTCTGGCAAGTTCCCGTGCCATATGCAAAAACCAAAAAAAAAAGGATAGTGACAGATTGTGATATGTGCCAAGAAAGAGATAAGCAGGGTGCTGTGACAGAATGACAGGGCCAGCGAGGCTCATCCTTCAGTTGGGGTGGTCAGAGATGGCCTCTGAGGAGTGACATAGCTGTTGACATTTAGAGGGTATAAGGAGATGGCTGTGGGGCGGGGCAAGAGCCTGCCAGAAAGAAAAACCCAAATGGAAAAAAAACCTGATGTACTTGGTAACTGTGTTTTGATTCTGCATTTACTAAACAAGCTTTTGAATAATAATTTGGCTTCCTTGACATCAGGAAGGGGGAAAACCGTGTTAGAAGTCACAGGCCTGGGGACCAGCAGTTAGCGTAATGGCTATGTCGCTGGACTCCCACGTAGTCGACCGCGGTTTGCGTCCTGGATCCGGTGGCTTAAAACTCACGCCGGGCGTGTGTGTGTGCGTGCCCAAGGTCCCGAGAGGAGAATGGAGGGGAAGGGATTGCGGCGTGGCCATCCCCCTGGGGGGTGATTTCTCGCTTTCTGTCTCTCTGTCTCTCTCTGTCTGTCTGGCGAGCGCACGCGCCCTATAGCAAAAACCTCTTAAAAAAAAAAAAAGAAGTCACAGGCCTGGCTATGTTACCTTATCCCCGAGAAAGTGAGGACCCAACTTGTCAACCTGACATGGCTCTGCTGGAAAGGGTTTAGGGAGAGGGTGTGAGGGAGGCAGGGCCATGCTTGTGTGCACACAATATTTTATTAACATTAAAATTGCAGGGCTGGCCCTGTGGCTTTGGATTAGGGAGCTGGAATTCACATGACCAACCGCAGTTTGAATCCCGGCCCAGTGGCTTAAAAAACGTGCTGGGGGCCAGCTGGTGGTGTGGTGGTTAAGGTGGCTGGATCCCATGTGGTTGACCTCATCGTTCAAGTCCCCAACCCGTCAACCTGAAAAACATGCCAGGTACGTGCAGGTGCATGCCCCAGATCCCAAGAGGAGAGTGGAGGAAAAGGGATTGCAGTATGTCCATTCCCCCTAGGGATGCTTTCTCACTTTCTCTATGTCTCCGTCCAGTGAACACACACACCCCATAACAAGTTTTAAAAAGGGGGAAAAAAAGCCATGCTGGGGATGTGTACGTATGTGCCCAGGATCCTGACAGGCTGGAGAAATGCAGAAGGGATTGTGGCATGACTATGCCCTATTGTGGGTGTTCCTTTTCTCTTCGTCTGTCTCTGGAAAGTACACACACTCTCTGGTAAGTTAAAAAAAATTAAAATTACAATGTGTGTGTGTGTGTGTGTGTGTGTTGTGTGTTTTAGAGCAATTTTTGCTACAGGGCATGTGTGCTTGTCAGATAGAAAGTGAGAAATCACCCCCCAGGGGGATGGCCAAGCTGTAGTCCCTTCTCCATTCTCCTCTCGTGATCTTCAAGTTGCTGGGTCTGGGACTCTAACTGCAGTGGACTATGTGGGAGTACAACAACGTAACCATTATACCATTTGCTGGTCCCACAATGTGTTCTAATTTATCATATATTTCCTTTTAGGAAATAATCTTTTCTGTATCTTTTATTTATTAAAATGCTATAAGGTGCATGTGCATATGAGAGAGAGAGGGAGAAAACCCCCCCTCCCCCATAGGTTCCTGGTCACACTGCGATCCTCCATCTTGTCAAGATGTTGGTGGTGCATATATACCCATGCACTAGGACTGGGGTTCAAACCCCTGGTCGACCATGTGAGAGCTGGCCTCCTCTGTACATAGTTCGACTGCTGGGCTATGGGCCAGCCCCTGTCCATGTATTTAAAGAAATCTTTTGCCTGCCTAGAGTTTGTCAAGATATTCTGCACATTTTTTTAGTTATTTTTTAGGTTTTTAATCATAGGGAGCAGCGTGTGCTCACCAGAGAGAGGCAGTGAGAGGGAAGGTGAGAAATCACGCTCTCGGGGAGATGGCCGCACTGCAGTCCCTTCTCCTCCAGTGTCTTCTCAGGATTTTGGGCACGCACACACATGTACCTGGCATGATTTTCAAGCTGCTGGGTCCAGGACCCCAACCATGTTGGGCCTTGAGAGAGTCCGGCACCTTACTCACCACACCACCTGCTGGTGCACGTATTTTCTTTTGAAAGTCTTGAAACTTTGCTTTTCATGTTGAAGTCTCTGAATTACCTCGAGTTTATTCTTGTGTGTCACGTGACACAGAGGTAAAAAATGTTTCCTATATGGATAGACAGTGGTCCCAGCACTACTTATTGAATAATACATCCTTCCCTCACAGTTTTGCCATGCTTTCTATCAAAATTGTGTCTCCTGGGGCTAGCAGATGGCATAGCGGTTACATCGCTGGACTCCCACATGGCCAGCAACGGTTTGAGTCCCAGAGCTGCTGGCTTGAAACTCACGCTGGGCACGTGTGTGTGCGTGCCCAAGATCCTGGGAGGAGAATGGAGGAGAAGGGATTGTGGTGTGGCCACCCCCCCCCGGAGGGTGATTTCTTATTTTCCCTCTCACTGTCTTGTCTCTCTCTCTCTCTCTCTCTCCCTCTCTCTCTCTCTCTCTCCCTCTCCCTCTGACAAGCGCATGCGCCCTAAGGCAAAAACCTTCCCCCCCAAAAAAAATGTGTCTCCAAATACACGTGGGTTGGTTTCTGGAGTCTCTGTTCTGTTCCGTTGGTTTATTTGTCCTTGAACTGCACTCCGCTGTTATAGGGGCTTTACGCAAAGTCTTGACGTTGTTCTTATTGGCTACCCTTGGTCCTAGTCCCTTCTTCAGCCTTGTGGCATGTCACAGCTCCCACATCCTATGCCCCAGGAGTTCTGTGAAGCACCCGGATTTTCTCATTTCAGGGTGATGGTAGAAGCTCCTACCTCGGCTTGGAATGCGTTCTTCCTTCCTCCTCATTTGGTGTCTCCCACTCTCCGTCAGGGCTCAGCTGGGATTATCCGTTCTGAGAGGGCTGAGCTTGGAGCCGTTCCCTCTGCCCCCACCCCCGGGTCATATTCTGTCATTCATCACTTTGCCTTTTGCTTATCTGTGCCCTGGACTGGCTCTGTGATTTGCTAGGTCCAGTATGAAATGAAAATGTGAGGACCTTTGTTCAAAACCAGTTAAGAATTTTTTTTTTTTTTTTTTGCTATAGGGCGTGTGCGCTCGCCAGACAGACAGAGAGAGACAGAGAGATAGAAAGCAGGAAATCACCCCCCAGGGGGGATGGCCACGCCGCAATCCCTTCTCCTCCATTCTCCTCTCGGGATCTTGGGCACGCACGCACACGCGCCCGGTGTGAGTTTAAGCCGCCGGGTCCGGGACTCGAACCGCAGTCGACTACGTGGGAGTCCAGTGACATAGCCATTACGCTAACTGCTGGTCCCCCAGTTAAGAATTTTAAGACAGTGATAGTAGGGCATTAACCCAAGCCCCTAAGTGCGGGGCACTGTGTGGGCTCCACAGGTCACATGCCCTCGACTCTGACCTGTCTCTTGTGTGTCTCCCTTGCTGGGCTGAACGCTCAGGGCCATGCCGATCTCTGCTCCGTACATGAGGCAGGTGAGTGGACACGTGGACACACATTGTGGGTGCTCGGTTCTTAGGATGGCCAACCCCGTCTCCACACTGTCACCTGAGTCACCTCCTGGAGCAGTGAGTTGAGAAAAATACCTTTAGACATCTGATCCTCGGCTCCGAAGAGAGCTGCTGGACCCGGCCTCCTGGCACGGGGCAGAGAGGGCTGGCCTTAGCTAAGCCACACTGCCCAGCTCCTCTTGCAGGGATCTGGCTAGCCGGGGCTGGTACCTGTGCCTGGTGCCCAGCTCATGCCAGACTTGACCTCACTGCACTGTAAACAGGGACTGCCCTCCCCCTACACTTTGCCCTGGGTAGGATGCAGGTGAGAGGGCAGGTCTGTGTCAGGTGACAGTGAAAGGGGAGACCCAGTTCTCCCCTTGCCACCAGCCTCCTGGGTGACCTGGTTCACCTCCCAGGGCTTCAGTTTGATCCCCCATAAAAGAAGGGCTGGGTGATTTCTCCTCAGGACTGAAGTCCAAAGCTCTGCGCTCCTAGGTTGGGAGCCTTTTCTAGAAGGGGCTGCTGGTGTCCACTCTTCCATGTGGGAGCTTGTGGAATTATATGGATCTCGGGTGAACTTGTCTGGAAGGGGCATCTGTGCCCACTGTTGAGACTGGTGTCTTCATGATCGTACCCCTTGTTCTGAAGTGCTGTTCCTGCAGGATACCAAACACGGGCTCTGGAGGATCCGAATCTGAGCCTACCTCCACCTCCTCCTACCCAGTGACTCAGCCTCTCCCTGCCTTCCTTCTCTCCTCCATACAGCAGGGATGACAATACACTTCTCTCAAGCTGTTGAGGGGACTTACAGAGGACAATGTGTGTGAGAGGATAGAACATTTAAAGCTGCGAAATCATTCAAAGATTATGCCAGTTTCCAAAGGCGCAGGGAGACGGTGCCTCTGAGAGGGGTGGGATAGGAGCAATGCCCTTAGAGTGGGGGCGGGAGGGGGGCAGGTGCCTCTCCCTGGTGATCTTGGCTACAGCAAAAACCTGGCAGCATGGGACACGTTGGGACTCTCAGTCTCTACAATTTCCCAGGATCCCAGACATGGCACAGAGAGGCAGGATTGAGATTGCATTCTCCATGGGAATAGGCATCTCCATGGAAGCCAGGGCAGAAGACAGCCTGGTCCAAGGGGCCTCCAGGTAGCTCTGGTGCTATGTGAAGATCCTGTGACCAGGAGAGAATCTTGGGGAGGGCTGGAGCCTGTCATACCTCACATTGTATTTCAAAACAGCCTAGGGACCAGCAGTTAGTGTAATGGCTATGTCGCTGAACTCTCATGTAGTCGACCGCAGTTCAAGTCCTGTACCCAGTGACTTAAACTCACGCCAGGCGCGTGTGCGTGCGTGCCCAAGATCCCGAGAGGAGAACGGAGGAGAAGGGATTGCGGCATGGCCATCCCCCCTGGGGGGTGATTTCTCGCTTTCTGTCTCTCTGTCTCTCTCTGTCTCTCTGGCGAGTGCACATGCCCTGTAGCAAAAACCTCTCCAAAGAAAGAAAAACAAATCAAAACAGCCTAGAGGGGTATTAAGTGGCCTGGTATTAAGGCACTGGACTCCCACATGGAGTCCTGGATCTGGTGACTTGTTTCCTCACTTTTTTTTTCTCTCTCTCTCTATCTCTGGTGAGCACACATTCCCTGTAACAAATTTTAAAAATAAAATAATAATTAAATAACTTATTTTATTTATGATTATTTTTTAATTTGACCAGAGATAGATAAAGGGAAAGTGAGAAAGCAAGCCACCAGGTCTGGGACTAGAACTACAGTCAGCCATGTGGGAGTCCAAAGCCTTAATCACCATGCCACCTGCTGGCCCCTAAATAAATGACTCAAACAAAACAAAACAAAAGAAAGTAAGTTCAACTAATGTGGCATTTCTCGTATCCCTTGTTTGAGGCATACCACCCTGGAGTGTAGATGGCTGAGCTAGTGCCCCTTTCCCTCGATGCTCACGAGGGGTCCCGGGGAAGGAAGGCTGCTAGTCTGACCACCTGGAAGAGGAGGGAGGCCCTGGCCTGCTGCAGCTCTGATCTGGATCTGCAAGATTGACTTGGGGTTCTTGGGACCAGTAGTTGGCGTAATGGCTATGTTGCTGGCCTCCCATGTAGTCCACTACGGTTCGAGTGCTGGACCCGGTGGCTTAAACTCACGCTGGGCGCGTGTGCGTGCGTGCCCAAGATCCTGAGAGGAGAATGGAGAAGGGATTACAGCGTGGCCATCCCCCCTGGGAGATGATTTCTTGCTTTCTGTCTCTCTGTCTGTGTCTTTCTGGTGAGTGTACGTTCCCTATAGCAAAAACCTCTCAAAAAAAAAAAAAAAAAAAAGATTGACTTGGGGTTCTTATGAGATGTGAGAGTCGGGCATTCAGTGACCACCTGTCACACACACCAGGTTGGATACCAAGAAAGGACAAGAGGGAGGCTTATGGGGACTAGACGTGATCTCCTTCTTGATGTGGGCAGTAAAAATCCATCACGCTGTACCCTTCCGGCCAGTGTGTGTTAGGAGTGCTTGTCAGTTATTTCTGCAGCCCCTCTTCCCACCAGCTGGGCTTCTTTGTTTTCTTTCCCTCCCTGGCCAAGGCCAAGGATTCCTTCCTCCGACCCAGGTGGAGACTCCGTTCAGTTCCTCTTTGCTGCAGAGGGGCTGCCTTCTCCAGCCTGTTCCCCCCTCCTTCCTGTCCTCTCCTCCCTCCTCTTTGGAAGAGCTTTCGTAGATGGGATGCGGGGTGGTCTTGCTTAGGAAGGTAGCTAAAGACCAGAGCCCTTGTATTCTTGCTCCCTCCTGGGTGAGGTCACCTCGGGGTGAAACTGCAGACTCCAGGGTGGGGAGGAGAAAGTGTAGCTGGTGGGGGAGGCAGAGAAGGGTCAGGCCTGGCACCGGCCTCAGGGGGCTCAAGCCCAACAGGAGATCTGACTGCTCCAGTGAGGGAGAGCCCAGGTGGAGCGGGGCACAGGGGGGCCCTGCATTCTGACTGGGCCGGTGTCGATGTCGCAGGAGCAGCCCCTGGCTGGGGGAGGGTGGACGTTCTGGGAGGAGGGACGCGCACTGGACACATTTCATGGAAATCGCACACCTGTCTGCGTGCCTGCCTGCCCAGAGGCTCACAGGTGCGACCAGCTGGGGCACCTGCCTTGGACGAGAGGTCAGCAACTCCAGTTTTGTCTTCTCTTTACGCTGGTGTGACTCCCATGAGGGCCACCTCCGTGAGGACCACCTCCCGGGAAGACCTCTGTGTCCGCCCAGCAGCCACTCCACAGCTGGACGTGTCACATTCCTCTCTTGTGAAGAAGCCTCTCCTGTGCACCCAGATGGCTGACACTGCACAGTGACACCTTCCTCCACCCGCCGGGATGCCACTGTGGGGCCCCTTTCAGTCACACCTCTGTGCACCCCCACCCAGCACTCAGCTGGCCTCAGCGTGCAGCGCCGGCCCCCAGTCTGTGTAATCTGGAGGTGCCTGGGCCTCTCTGGGTGGCCTCTCCTGTCCCTGGCACCTACCCATTTTCTCGAAGT
The DNA here is from genome assembly GCA_026018925.1 of Tupaia tana. Lineage (NCBI taxonomy): Eukaryota > Metazoa > Chordata > Mammalia > Scandentia > Tupaiidae > Tupaia > Tupaia tana. The sequence continues at coordinate 48,396,571 of JAKSZU010000011.1, read as the reverse complement.
TCAGCCCAACTCCCAAAGGGCCACGGCAACCGCGGGCCACACGTGGCTGTTGAACTCCGGCGACTGGGCTTGTCCCAGTGGGATGTGGCATTGAGGGAACGCGGGGGTGCAAGGCTGATCAGGTGCAGCACCCGCAGCGGGACATGAAGAATTAGAGATGCGGACACAGGTGGGGTAGGAACTTCGGAGTTTGTTGAAGGGAAGAAGGAAGGACAGAGCTTCCAGGAAGAAGGGAGGGGTCCGAGACGGGCTGCGGAGGAAGAACTGAGGCGAGGGGTTTGGATTTTGGTCAGGAGGGTCTCTGTCCAGGCTTGTTCTAGGTGGGGCTTGTGCAGCGTTCTTGTAGTGGGGGGACATGTCGTTCCTGTCCTAGTTTTGGAGTGGGTGTGAAGGTCAGGGGAATTTTTGTCTAGAAGCTTTGAGCCATAAAAACCATTATCTTCTTCTCAGAATGTGGTGGGGCCTGGAAAAAAGTCTTTGTTTTAGGTCTAAGGTTGAGCTGCCCAGGGCAGTCACTGAGCCATGCTGCAGGCCAGCTTTCTGTCGCCATCTTAAAACTTAGCGGTTTTGGGCCTACACCCTAACTATTTGTAGGGTACCTCTCCTACCTCATTGTGAGTGTAAAACTCACACAGGGTTTTGAAGACAAGCACGAGAAGGACCAACAAATGGCGTAATGGTTATGTTGGTGGACTCCCACATGGCTGGCCATGGTTCGAGTCCTGGACCTGGTAGCTTTAAACTCATGCCAGTTGTGTGTGCGTGCGTGCCCAAGATCCCAAGAGGAGAATGGAGGAGAAGGGACTGTGGCATGGCCATCCTCCCTGGAGGGGGTAATTTCTCACTTTCTGTCTCTCTGGCAAGCACATGCACCATAAAACAAAGTCTCTCTCTAAAAAAAAGGAAAAAAGAAAAAAAGACAAGCATGAGAAAAGTTGTAAAACATCTAAATACTTTGTATATTGATTACTTGTGAAATAATATTTTGCTTATATTGTGTTAAAATATATTATTAAGATTAATTTTGCGGGAACCAGCAGTTAGCGTAATGGCTATGTCGCTGGACTCCCACGTAGTCAACCGCAGTTCGTGTCCCGGACCCGGTGGCTTAAAACTCACGCTGGGTACGTGTGCATGCGTGCCCAAGATCCCAAGAGGAGAATGGAGGAGAAGGGATTGCGGCATGACCATCCCCCCTGGGGGGTGATTCCTCGCTTTCTGTCTCTATGTCTCTCTCTGCCTGTCTGGTGAGCGCACGTGCCCTATAACGAAAACCTCTCAAAAAAAAAAAAAAGAAAGAAAAAGATTAATTTTGCAAGTGTGTGGGTTTTTTCTTTTTTTACTTCTTACAAAATGTGATTTTTCATTGTTGTTTTTGCCAGAGAGAGACAGAGAGACGGAAAATGAGAAACGGAAAGTGAGAGATGGAAAGTGAGAAATCGTCCCCTGGGAGGATGGCAATGCTGCGATTCTCTCTCCTCCATTCTCCTTTCGGGATACACCCCCGGGGTGATCCTGAAGCTGCCAGGTCTGGGACTCAACCTGCATAGTCGGCCATGTTGGCTCCAGCTACCTCAAACCTCCATGTCACCGGCTGACCCAATGTAATCTTTATTTTTCATTTAAAAGGAAATGTAAAGTTGCATAAGTGGCATGGTTTATATTTCTGTTGGGGAGCTCTACTCGACATGCTGGTAGACTAAAGAGAGGCCCTGGCTCTGCACGGGGCTGGCGCACAGTCACGCTCACTGTCCTCCCCAGCTTTCTCTCCCGCAGCACCAGCCTCGCTTCTTAGACTCCCACTCCTTCCTCCAGCCTCTCTACTTCCAAGCAGTTTAATTCTGTGCGAGCTTGCATATATTCTCTGCAAATGGAAGTCCTTTGAGCTGGTCGCCGTGGCTCCCAGTTTAGAAAACAGCTCGGTGATGGTTAGGTGTTACTGCAGCCCAGCCAGGGACGTGGAGGGGTCTCTTTCTCCCTAAGAGCTTATGAATATTTATCCGTGCAAACTGGGTCCCTCCCTGGGAAAAGACTCTTCACTCTCTCCTTTAAAAGTTTATTATTTCTGGAGCCAGTAGGTAGCAGAGTGGTTAAGGCATTGGATCCCACACGGCTGCCTGTCAGGTTTGAGTCCTGAACACAGGGACTTGAAAAGCATGGTGGCGTGTGTGCATGCACACCCACAATCCTGAGAGAGAATGGAGGAGAAGGGATCGCAGTGTGGCCATCCTCTCTATAGCAAAAACGAAAACAAAGCAAAACAAAACAAATTCTTTTTACTTTCATGAGAATGAGGGACTCAATAGGGTCTCAGGCTGCACCCCCTGCCCCCACCCCAGCCTTCCCGGTTAGCTAGGATCATGGGCACGCGTGTTTGGCGTGCACAGGTTGACAGGGGAAGCGAACCTATCATCTTCCACAGGGCTCGCTCTTTCCTTGAGCGGTGCGACACTGCTGCAGAACAGAGTTGCCCTGACCTCTCTCTCCTGTCCAGTTGCCTGGGCCAAGCTGGCTCTGTTGCCACACAGTGGACAAATATTGTCACCTGAGCATGTCCTGGAGGGGGCACTGGCCCCATCCTTTGCCCCAACAGCCTAGCAACAGTCCCTGTACCTGTAGAAAGAACTCTTCCAGAAAAGAATTCTGCACGATAATTTTTTTTTCCATTTTGCAAAGTTGCACTTGTTGAGCCCCTGCTGTATTGTAGGAGCTGTGCTGAGTTTCATGTTCTTTCCCACAGGGTCCTGACGCTACGTCACTAGCCCTTCTGTAGACAAGGAGACCCACAGGGACGGTGGTGGCCCGGTTTCTGCTGGGCAGCCAGCCCTTCAGCAAGGAGCCTTGGGGATGATTCTGCCCTCGTAAGGGCTGGCCGTCTTATGATGGGGGCAGCATTCAGTGGTGCGCCCCGTTCTCTCCTAGAGCTGGGTATGTGTCTGGCGTTCGGCGAGCTGCAGGGAGGCCAGAGCTGCTGTGGGCAGGACAATCATGGGGGCACGCAGACGGGGTTAAACAACTTATCCCAGTTCCTTTATTTAAGCAGATCCTGGCCGAGCCTCTGCTGACAGGCCCTGCGACAGCACACGCTGCCTGCCCTGAGCTCTCAGAGACAGGGCAGGGAGATGGACAGAGGTCAGTCACGGCACAGAGTGGCCGGTGCAAGGAGGGGCGAGTGGGCGCTGTCGTGCCTCGATGTGCCCGCAGCCTTCCAGCCAGCTAGGAGCTTGGGCATTCCCAGCATGCTCAGGTCAAGCGGGATCCAGACCCAGGACGACTTCCCATGTGGCTCCAGTCCCGCTTGTCGGAGCCCCCCCCCCCCCCCCCCCCGCTGTGACGGGGAACTGGTTCATGGCTTTCGTTTATTTGATTTTTAGTTTTTTTGCAATAGGGCGCGTGCGCTTGCCAGAGAGAGACAGAGAAAGAGGGAAAGAGAGAAGTCACCCTGGGAACGGGTATGACCACCCTTCTCCCTGATTCTCCTCTCAGGATTTTCAAGCTGCTTGGTCTGGGACTCAAATGGCAGTCGGCCATGTGGGAATCTAAAACCTTAACCACTATGTCGCCTGCTACTCCCTGTTCATTTCTTATTCTGTCTTAAAGTCACAATGTTCATGGTGTATGGAGTAGAAAGGTAACAACAGCAACAACAGGATCACCTGTTAAATCGGTCACCGCCCAGAGCTGACCAGGACTTATCAGTGTGTTTCCGTCTGTTTATACTGGTATTTATGAAGATGGGAGTGCCTTCGTGTTATATCAGCCTGTACACAGCCCTCAGCACCTCTTTGGTCTCCCCAAAGAATCCCTTCTCACTTAAAAACCAGCGAGCACTGTAAGCTTTACTCGCTGACCTCGGGGAGAGGTGGGGGGTTGCTCACTCCCAACATCCCTCGAGTCTTAACGTGCCCCATCCCTCTTTTCCCCACCTAGGACCTGCCTTGGTTGGCTCCTGATCTTCTTTGATCTCCCCCGACTCCAGACCTTAAACCTTTCTCTTTTTGGTTCTGCAGATCGATTTAGCTTTGTCCACATCTCCCCGCAAGTATGTATAACTCAGACCCATCTCTTTCCACATCTATAATTTAGAGAGACAATACCCTACAGAGCAGGTGGGGTTAGAAACATCTATATATATATAATTTTTTTCCAGTTTTTGCAATAGGGTCCACATCCATGCACTTACGAGAAGAGAGAGAGAGAGAGAGAGAGAGAGAGAGAGAGAGAGAGAGACCCCCACCCTCCCAGGTGTGGGCATGACTACCTCAGAATCCTTTCTCCTCCATTCTGCTCTTGGGATTTTTAGGGTCACACACACGTGCATCTGGCCTGTTTTTCAGGCTGTGGGTTCTGTAAATTGAACTGTAAATTGGCCATGGGGGATCTAGCTGCCTTAGCCTCCACTCCACTGGCTGGCCTGAAGTTACCCTGTACATTTCGTAAGGAACATTCACATTTATAAAAGAAAGCACCAACCAATCACTGGAGACTCTTATAATGGAACAAGTTCAACTGAAATCTGCAGAACAAACCTTATTCCTTTTTATTTTTTATTCTTTTCTTTTTATTAAAAAAGGTTTTTGTCATAGGTGCCTGAGCTTGGTAGAGAGAGGAAGAGAGACAGAGAGAGGGAAAGTGAGAAATCATCTTCCTAGGGGGGATGGCTATGCCACAATCCCTTCTCCTCCATTCTCCATTGGCACACATGCACAAGTGCCCAGTATGATTTTCAAGTCACTGGGTCTGGGACTCACACCATGGTTGGCCATGTGGGAGTCCACTGCTTTAACCACCATGTCACCTTTATTTTTATTTTTTTAATTTAAAAATTTTTGTCAGAAGGCACATATGCTCGCTAGAGAGACAGAGCAGGCGAGGGAGAAACACCCCCCTCCCACAGTGAGGTATGTCACAACACAAGCCCTTCTCCTCCATTTCTCTATCCTTTCGGAATTCTGGGGTACATATACATGCATGTGTGCACACACGTGCCGGCATGCTTTTCAAGCTGCCAGGGCTCGGATTCGAATAACACAGTCAGCCATTAGGATCCAGCTCCTTTAACCACTAGGCTATACAGCTAGCCTGACTTTACCTTTTCAAACATGTTTTTGTTTATTTTATGAGAGCGAGCGAGCTCTCCTTGTCATGCTGTGACCCCCTTCCTCAGCCCCCCACTGCCTCGTGATTCGGACATGTGCACATCACCTAGTGCATTTTCAGGCTGGCCCTGGGACCCAAACCATGGTCGGTCACGTAGCTTCCCGTACTGCAATTTAGTGTGCTACTGACTATGCCTCTGGTCTGGGCCTCAGTTTACCTTTTCGGTGAACTAAGTACAGAGGGTAGAGAAAAAATAATTTTTTAAAAGAGATATTTTTGCTCTAGGGTACATGTACTTACCAGAGAGACAGATAGCGAGAAATCACCCTCAGGGAGAATGGCTACGCTGCAGTCCCTTCTCCATTCTCCTCTCTGGATTTTGGTCACACATGCACATGTGCCCAGTATGTTTTAAGCTACCGGGTCTGGGACTCAAACCACAGTTGACTATGTGAGAGTCCAGTGACGTAACCATTGTGCTGTCTGCAGGCCCTGGAAATTATTTTTTCTTACCTACAAAAAAGTAAAAAGCATTTTTGCTTAAATTTAAACTTTGCAAACTTACTTATTATCATAATAATGAGATTTGCTACCAAACATGTAAGAAAAGGGATATGGGGCTGGCAGATGGAGTGGTGACTAAGGGTGTTAGATTCCCACATGGCTGACCACAGTTCAAGTCCTGGACCTGGCAGCTTGCTTTTTCACTTTCTCTCTTTCTCTTTCACTCTGTCCCTCTCTGGTCAAATTAAAACAAATAAATAAAGTTAATAATTCCTTTTTTTTTTTGGAGAGGTTTTCGCTATAGGGTGCGTGCGCTCGCCAGACAGATAGAGAGAGACAGAGAGACAGAAAGCGAGAAATCACCCCCCAGGGGGGATGGTCACGCCGCAATCCCTTCTCCTCCATTCTCCTCTTGGGATCTTGGGCACGCACGCACACGCGCCCGGCGTGAGTTTTAAGCCACCGGGTCCGGGACGCGAACCGTGGTTGACTACGTGGGAGTCCAGCGACATAGCCATTACGCTAACTGCTGGTTCCCAATAATTCCTTTTTAAAATTATTTATTTGTAATGTTATTTACTCATTAATTAAAAAAAAATATTTCTGACCAGAGAGAGACACACACATATATATATATAGAGAGAGAGAGGGAAAGTGAGAAAGCAAGCCACCCGGTCCAGGACTCGAACCATAGTCAGCTACATGGGAGTGTCCAGTGCCTTAACCACCACGCCACCTGTTGGTCCCATAAATAAAAAAATTCTTAGAAAAAGGAAGAAAGAAAGAAAAGGGATATGTCTCTTTGTGTGTATTTTTAATTTTTTTGATCTAAAGAAAGGAGCTTCTGTAAGGAAAAAGAGGAAATCGACAGGACAGGGATAGAAGCTGGAATTCTTTGACTTTCTCTTGTTTGGTTATGGAAGCTGGATCCCACATGGCTGACTGTAGTTCGAATCTCAGTCCTGAAAAAAACCCTCTGGGTTTGTGTGTGCATGCCCCAAATCCTGACAAGTTGGACAAATGAAGAAAAAGGGATGGCAGCGTAACGATGCCCCATCCATCAGAGGGTACTTTTTCCCTTCCTCTTTCTCTCTGTCTCTGTCTCTGGCAGGTGCATGTACCCTCTGAAAGAAAATAAAGTAAAACCAGTAAATGAAAGAAAGACTTTATTTACTTTGCCTCTCCTGTAAGAACTAGTGCCTTGGGGGCCGGCAGGTGGCATGATGGTTAAGGCCCTGGACTCCCACATGGCTGACTGTGGTTTGAATCCTAGACCTGGTGGCTTGCTTTCTCACTTTCCCTCTCTCTTTGTCTCTCTCTGGTGAGTGCATGTGCCCTATAGCAAATTAATAATAACAAAAATAAATGAAATTAAATAATTATTTTTGAGATTTTTGCCTTAGGGTGTGTGTGCTGGCTGGAGAGAGAGAGAGGCAGAGACGGTAAGAGGGAAGGTGAGAAATCACTCCCCAGAGGGAAAGGGGGGGGGTGATTCTCCTGGGATCTTGGGTATGCATGTACACATGCCTGATGTGATTTTCAAGCCACCTGGTCTGGGACTTGAACCGCAGTTGACCATGTGGGAGTCTAGTGATGTAACTGCTATGCCATCTGCTGGTCCCAATAATTTTTTTTTTTTTTTTTTTTTTTTAAAGAACTGGTTCCTCAGTGGAAGCAAATTATAGATGTGGAGGAAGAGTGTATAGAAGTGTTCCAGGTGTTAAAAGATAAGCTGGCATATTACATTTTAGAGTTTATTTTGAGCAGACAGTGATTCCTGAATTGGATAGCTAGGGAGGTTTGGGGCTCTGCTGAAGGGGATGAGGGGAAGGCTTTTAGAGGATAAACACAGAAGCAGAGTGAAGCCATTGTTGGACGGGTCTAAGTGTAGCTCGTGCTGGTGGAAAGCCCCTAGTTAGTGGTTAGTGGTGGCATCCGACGGGTTAAGATCCTGCAGACTGAGCTGAATTTCCGCTTGCTTACATAGACACCTAGGGCACTGGTACCACCTCAGTCTCCTGGCCTCCTTCTTAGTTTTTTTTTTTTTTTAAGGCTTATTTTATTTAGCTTTATTTATCATTATTATTTTCCAGTTTGATCAGCTGGAGAGAGAGAGAAAGTGAGAAGGCAAGCTACCAGGTTTGGGACTTGAACCGTGGTCGACAATGTGGGAGTGTCCAGTGCCTCGACCACCATGCCGCCTGCTGATCCCCTTAGTTTTTTTTTTTTTTTTAAACACAGATAATGCATAAAGGGATGGTACGATCAGAATATCACCATTTTGCAACCCCAGGGAATGAATGGAGCCAGGCTTGGTCATCAATGGCAGCTGAAGTGGCAAAAAGAGAAACAGCCGTCTCCCTCCAGCACTAGGTCTGATTACTCCTTCCTGAAGGCGCAGGAGGAAATCTCGAGTCTGATCAAGACTTTAAGTCTCACTAGCAATTCGCAGGCATTCCAGAGAACAGAGGAACACACGAAACCATACCGTGGGGATGCACTCAGCGAACTCCAGACTGGAAACACCACAGCACGGGGCCCTAAGCCCTGGACCACAGACTGGCCCTGTCAGGAACCCAGGCCGCACAGCAGGAGGTGAGCAGCAGGCCAGCAGCAGGCAGGCAAGTTAATCTTCCTCTGCGTTTACAGCTGCTCTCCTCTCCTCGCTGGCCTCCTGTCAGGTCAGCCTGGCATTAGATTCTCACAGGAGCCCCCGGATGGAACCGTCTAGTTGCAGGAAAACAAGCTCAGGGCTCCCATGGACTCTGAATTAAGGTGAGTGGATAGTTATTTCACTATACCACATGACGTGATAAAAATGGAAATAAAGTGCACAGGGGCCCAGCAGCTGGTATGGTGGTTAAAACTCTGGAATTCCCACATGGGTGACCGCGGTTCAAGTCCTGGATCTGGCAGCTTTCTTTCTTTCTTTTTTTTATTAATAGCATTTCGGAATGGGTAAGAATCCCCAACTCTTTTTTTAAAAAATATTTTTTATTTAACTTTATTTATTTATTCATCCATTTGTATTTGACCAGAGAGGGATAGGGAGGGGGGGAAGTGACAAAGCAAGCCACCAGGTCCAGGACTTGAACCATAGCTGGCCATGTGGGAATCCAGTGCCCTTAGCCACCATGCCACCTGCTGGTCCCTGGCGGCTTACTTTCTAACACACACACACACACACACACACACACTCTCTCTCTCTCTCTGGAGGCTTGCTTTCTAACTCTTCCCCTCACTCTCTCTCTGCCTTTCTCTGGCAAAACCCATGTGAAAAAATAATATAAATAAATAAATAAAATAATTCTTTTCTTTTTCTTTTTCTTTTTTTGGAGAGTTTTTTTTTTTTTTTTTTTTTTTTTTTTTTTTTTTTTTTTGCTATAGGGCGTGTACATTTGCTAGAAAGACAGAGAGACAGAGACAGAAAGCAAGAAACCACTCCCCAGGGGGGATGGCCTCGCCACAATCCCTTCTCCTCCATTCTCCTCTTGGGATCCTGGGCAAGCATGCACACGCGCCCGGCGTGAGTTTAAGCCACCAGGTCCGGGACTCAAACTGCAGTCAACTACATGGTAGTTCAGCGACATAGCTATTACATTAACCGCTGGTCCCACTAAAATAATTCTTAAAAAAAAAGAAAGTGTACAATAAATGTAATGTTCTCAAACCATCCCGATCTCCCCCACCCCAACCTCAGTGGAAACATTGTCTTCCACCCCTCCCTGATGCCAAAAAGGTTGGAGACCACTGCTTTATAGGACAACTAATTTGTTTCTTCAATTCAGATAAATTGCAAGGGGAGAAAGAAAAGAGATTGAGAATGGGGACCAGCATACGGTGTAGTGGTTACGTTGCTGGATTTTCACATAGTCAAACGCGGTTAGAGTCCCGGACCCAGAAGTTTAAATCTCACACTGGGTGTGCGTGTGTGCGTGCCCAAGATCCCGAGAGGAGAATGGAGGAGAAGGGATTGCGACGTGGCCATTCCCCCAGGGGGTGATTTCTTGCTTTCTGTCTCTCTGTCTCTCTGACTCTGGCTGGCGAGCGCACGCGCCCTATAGCAAAAATCTCTCCAAAAAAAAAAAAAAAAAAGAGAGAAAAAAGAAAAAGAGATGGAGGAGGTACCTACAGATTGGAAGATTGAAATTACTTAGAACCAATTGATTTGTGAGACTTTTATTTGGATCCTGAATAAAAACAAACAATAGGAAGTTATCAGTTATGAGAGTTAAAAATTCACACACTGGGCCAGTCAGTGGCATGGCGGTTAAGGTGACTGGATTCCACATGGCTGACTACTGTGGTTCAGTAGTGGTTCCACTGCGGTTCAATTCCTGGACACAGAGGCTTGAAAAACATGTCTGTTCTAAAAATCCCCAGAGGAGAGTGGAGGAGAAGGGATTGCTGTGTGGCCATCCCTCCTGGGGATTGCTTTCTCACTTTCCACCCTGCGGGACCGTAGGCTCCTTCAGGGCATGAGCTGTGCCTGGTTCTTGTCTACACATGCCCTGTAGCTTTCGCACAGTGAGCGGTTCTGTTCAACCCAAGTTACTTGAAATTCCAGGCCCAACCAGAGCGGCCAACAGGCGCACTTCCCGCAGTGGCCACAGGATGGCAGCATAGACCGGACTTCGGTACCGAGCGCGCCTCCCCCAGCGTCCGTCAGCCCTAACAGGGTAGCGGGTGGGTTGAGGCGTTTGCAGGAGGGTCTACTCTCTAGGTCCGGGTGGGACTCGAGGGTTAGAACGTCTGGACTCGGCCCCGCACTCTGGAGTGAATTTGTGGGTGCCCCCTGCCCTATTTGGCGAGAGAGAACCTGGTGGGGAGGGGTGGAAGGGCTCGGGTCCCCCTTCCGCGCTGCCTCTGTCGAGTGAGCCCGGAGAGGGGCCAGCACAGCGCTGTAGCGAACTTGCTTCCGGCAAAGGCCAAAATATACTCTCCTGTCTGTTCGCCAGCCCCCTGCAGTTTTCCCAAAGGCAAAACACTGGTTGGACCGACGATCACTATTCAGACATTCTCTTCCTTTCTGCGATTCTGTGAGGGAGTCTGGGGCCGGAGGGGTTCCTGGGGACCATAGAGAGCTGCCCCATCTCAGGGCCCATTTACCCCTCCTCACCCCCCCCCCCCCCCCCCCCCCCCCCCCCCCCCGAGGCAGGACTAGCCCCATCAAGGCAGATAAAAACAGAACTTCTTAAAAATTCTTGCTGTGTGACCTGGGGAAAGGTCCACGTCTCTGGTTGCAGCTGCCCACCTGTAAAGGGAGGGCTGCCCCCCCTGATGATAGAAGGTTGCTAAGTTAAGTACGGAGTCCCGCGGGTTACAGGTGTGCGATTAGCACGAGCGGTGCCCACCTCCTCCTCCTCATAGTTATTGTTACTAAGGCCCCTTAGCGCTCCAACATTTGATGGTTCTAACCTCATCCGGAGACCAACAGAAGGCGCAGTGGATGGATGGCGCGTATTTGGGGATGCCTAGAACATGTGTGCAGAGGGAGCAGGGGAGAGGAGGGAGGGAGGCAGAGATGCCCGGAAGGGCCAGGAACTGGGCTTGGGCGTCCCTGGGAGAGGGCACGGGCAGGGAGAGGGCAGGGTGAGCCCCGCGGTGCATCTGGGTGGGAGGCGGCGGTGGCGGCCTGGCCAGCAGAGGGCGCCCGAGCACCCAGGGAGCCTCGACGGAGCAGACCGGTCTTGCGGAGCTGTGGGCCTCGGCACGTGCCCCGCGGATGGGAAGGCTGTGAGGGTCACGCGGAGGGGCCGTGAGTGTTGTCGCTTGTGCAGCTGTTGGCTGGTGTCCTGGGTGGCAGGTGTGGGTTTGCCTGTGATCACCGTGGTGACCACTCACCCATTGGTTCACTAGCACTACTGCGCGCCCACGGTCAGGGGCTGTACCTGTGGTAGAGCGAACCCGCAGCATGCCTGAGAGCCGGCACCCACATCCAGGTGACAGAGGTCATCCAGGCTCTAGGGCAGCTCGGAGGAGGGCCACCTTCCCAGAAAGAAGAGCGGAGCCAGGCGGCCTGCAGGAAGGTGCCCATAATGGCACCAACTAATCAATCTTGAAGGGCCCACTGCCCTATGCCATTGCATTGGGAATTGAATTTCCAACACAGGGACTTTGGAAATAGCAAGCCCCCAGCAAGGGCAAGTCGCTATGTGTGCTGTCCGCGTAGGCTTCTTTGTTCCTTCTAACTGTGCCCCCACACCACAGTGCAGTTCCTGGGTAATAGCTTCTCCTACTCGATGGTCAGCTCAGGGCAGGCCACTCTGTCTATCCGCCCGTTTCTCCGGCATGTAGCTTGGCACCTTGCTTGGTGCCTGAGACAGGTTTAGTGAACGAAAGAATGAGTGAAGTTTAGAAGGAATTAAACGTGGCGTGGTGGGTAAGGTGGCTGGATTCCACACTGCGATTGTGCAGTTCAAATCCTAGGCTCACGGGCTTGAAGAACATGCCAGGCACTTGTGCGTGCGTGCCCAGAATCCCGAGGGGAGAATGGAGGAGAAGGGAGTAGCACCGTCATCTCTCTTGGGGGGAGGGGGCTTTCTCATTTTTCCTCCTTTCCTGTCTCTGCACCCTATAGCAAATTAAAGAAAAAAAAAAAAAAGGAACGGAGGAAGACGCAAGATTCAAGGTCAAAGGCATGAGGGAGAGGGTCTCAGGTCAGAATGCCTTCAGATCTCCTCCAGTCACCCTCTGGCCCTGGTTCCATACCTGGCTGAACCAGGAAGCCGTCTCTTGGAGTCCAGGTGAGCTTTTTACTCATTCATCTGGGCTCCTCGCTGCACTTCCAGAAATGGTCACCAGGTGACGGCAGACGCCAAGAGTCAGAGCTCGGAACGCATGGTCTACTCCTATCCCCCGGCAGGGGGCGCTGTCGCGCTGCCAGATGAGCAAGTGAGGCTGGCCGGCTGAGGTCGACCAGGTGTACATGTTGGGCTAAGGGAAGTGGTATGGCGTCATCAGGAGGGTTGGGGGAAGGAAGGCTGTATGACCCCCTACTCTTCGTCATCTGTACAGTGAGGACTTAATCCCTGCTTTATAGGCAAACTCTGAAGTGCCAGACTGTAAATATTTTAGGCTTTGCTGGCTATGAGGCCCCTGTCAACAGCTACTCACCTCTGCCCTTGTGGTGTAGAACAACCCATGGAGAAATACAGTTTTATTTATGGCCTCAAAATTTGAATAGCATCAGATTTTCATGTGTTGCAAATATTGTTCTTTTGATTTTAAAAAGAATTATCCACAGGTCAGCAGGTAGTGTGGTAGTTGGGGTGCTGGACATGGCTGACTACAGCTAGAGCCCCAGATCTGGTGACTTGCTTTCTCACTTTCCCTCTTTCTCTCTCTCTCTCTGGTCAAATTTTAAAAAAAGTAATAAATAAAATTAAATAAAATAATTAAAAAAAAACTAAGTATGCAGAAATAATTTTTAGCTCTTGGGCCCAGGCAGGGTAGCTCTAGTTAGGTAAAGTCTCAAACTGGTGCCTGGCACGTAGTAGGTGCTCAGTGAATGGTGAGTGTTGTCAGCCCTCCAGGAGCCCCTGGCAGAGGCTTTCAGAGTTACGTTCTGCAGTAGCCTCTGCATTGGGCAGGACACTGTCCTAGCTTGGGCCCTGGCTGTCTCCACTCCCCCAGAAAGCACATGGGGTAGGCCGGTCACTGTCTCTCCACCCTGACAGTAGGCCTGGCTGCATTTCCACACCGGTGGGCCTCTGCTCTTGCAGCTCCCTCCTCTTAGGAGAACCTACATCCTCTTCAGCTTTCAGGCTCAATCTATTGATCTCTTCAAAAATTCAACTTGAGGGGCTGGCAGGTGGCGTGGTGGTTAAGGTCACTGGGCTGCCACATAAGCTGACTGCATTTTGGGTCCTGGACCTGGTGGCTTGCTTTTTTACTCTCTCTCTCTCTCTCTCTCTCTCTCTCACAGACACACACTCTCTTTTGCTCTGTCCCTCTCTGGTCAAATAGAAATAAATAAATAAATGGATAAAGTTAAATAAAAAAAAATTCAACTTGGACCAGTAGGTGGCGTGGAGAGCAAGGTGTCTGGATCCCACATGGGCTGATTCAGTGGTTTGAGTCCCAGACTTTTTGCCCTGGCAACTTAAAAAAAAAAATCCCAAGGGGAGAATGGAGAAGGGATTGTGGCCTGGCAACCCCCAGGGAGTGATTTCTTACTTTCCCTCTCTCTCCCCAGTGAGCACACATGCCCTATAGCAAACCTTAAAAAAGAAAGAAAGAAGGGGCCACAGGTGGTGTGGTGGGTGAGGGCATTGGACTCCCACATGGTTGACTGTGGTTTGAATCCTAGACCTGGTGTCTTGCTCTTTCACTTTGCCTCACGCTCTCTCTCTCTCACTCTGTCCCTCTCTGGTCAAATTAAAATAACTAACTAAATAAGGTTAAATAAAATAACTCTAAAAAAAAAAAGAAAGAAAAATGTCCTAATTATCAAGTGCTAGCAATGTGTCAGCTCCACAAGCGAGGGTGGGTTCTGTCTCACTGAAGCCTCTGTAGCCTGGTGAGGTGGGGGCTGTTGCTGGGGAGGAGGAAGAAAGCACCCCCGATGGGGCGTGGTCATGCTCCAACCCGCACGCCTGGGTTTCTCCTTCCTGTTGGGGATTTGGGCATGCACGTACATGCCCCTGGCATGGTTTTCAAGCAGCTGGGCCAGTATTCATGAATCCCCTTAACCACTGGGCCATGGGGTTGTTACGGGCATACCTGAGGGCTGATTACTCTGGGGCGGTGGGGCTGGAAGCAACGTGTCCACCGTGTCCACCTCGAGCCAGAGGCAGAGCTGAGGTTTGATCCTGAATCGGCCAGTCAGCTCGTGGCTACCCTCTGGCCGGTTCCATACCTACCTGGCTGAACCAGCCAGCCCTCACTTCTGATCACTCACCTGGGCTCCTCACTGCACTTTCAGAAATGGCACCTTGGTTCCCAAGTGCGTCCCTGAGCCAGCCCCACCCTGGCCTCCCTCGGGCCCCTTCATGTTCCTAGCGCTATGTGGTCAGAAACGCAGCTGCAGCCACACCCATGACCACAGAGCCAGCGCTTGCATGTTTGAGGATGAGAAGCTCCATCCTGAGGCTCTCTGCCCTGGGAGGTGGTGGCCGTGTATGTGTCCCCTTCCCTGACCGAAAGCTCCTGGAGGGCAGGGGCAGGGCTTCTGTGCCCACTTCAGGGCCTCCGCTCTCCAGGCCCCAGTGAACAGAAGAGGGTGAGGGCAGGAGGCAGTGCTTTGGGGGGGAGAGCTGAGGAGCAGGCAGCCGAGTGTCTCTGGGGGAGTGAGGCCAGCGGGCAGGGCTGACTCTCCACTTGGAGTTTGGATCTGGGTCGCCACACCACACACTCGGGCCACTGCCCAGGCTGGTCATTTGCATACATTTGCATGCGCTTAGCTTCTCTGGGGGCCCTTCCTCTTCTCTCTCTCTTGGGAGGAGCAGGCTGGATGGGGAGAGGGGGGACAGGACAGGGCTGGGATGCTGGGGAGGGTTCAGGCTGCAGAAGGCCACTCTGAGCAGATCTGGAGTTTTTACCCTCTCTCGGTGAGGAGAGGGGCTCCTGCAGCAGCCTCCCAGCTCGGGGGTCATTGCTATGGGCTGGGCTGGTTGTTCCCCGAGACCCCTTGTTCTTTTTCCACTGTGTTCCTGTCACATGGTCCTATGATTTGGTGCTGGTTTCCAGGTGAGTTCACTCTGAAAATTCATTGAGTGTATGTGTGTATTTGGTATAAAGAAATTAAAAAAAAGCTCGGATCTAACTTTCAAGAAAAAAAATCCCTTGCATATCCCACCAGCTCCTGCTTTCCAGCCACTGCTCTTCCTCCTGCTCACCTTGGCAGAGAAGGCCCGGCCTGCTCTGACTCCTGGGGTGAGTTTGTTTGTGTGTGATAAAGAGAAGCATCCTCACCAGGGTCTGGTCACACAATGGTCCCCTTTCTTCAGCCCCCCAGTCTCGGGATCGTGGGTGCCCCTATGTACACCCAGGTTGACAGGCCAGGGATCTGAACCCTGGTTGCGCAGGTGGCTTCCAGCACCAAGCCCTGCACTCTGCTGACTGTGTCACCGAGGCTGGGCCTCAGTGCCTTTTCACTGGCTCTCCTTTCCCACTGGGTAGTGAAGTGCCCGAGGGCTGAGCCATGACCTGCTCGTTCCTGTGGCGCTTGTGTGGGGCCAGGCAGAGCAGGTGCTGAATACATGGGGATTCTTTAGTATCTCTACGGCGCCCTAAGTGGCCCTGGGGTAGCACTAAAACACCTCAGCTGTGGCCCAGGCCTGGGGCAGGAGCTGCCAGAAGACAGGTGGGACTCAGGGGCCTGGTGGAAGTGGGCACGGCGAGTTGAGGAGACGGTGGCAGAGGCCTAGCTTCTCTAGACTTGTCCCTGTGCCAGGGCCACTCTGGACCTGCCCTGCTGATGCCTGACTCACTCCTGCTTCTCCCCACCCTGCAAGTCGGGGCCCCCCTGTAAACAGGCACACAGCCCCCTCCCTACCTCAGGAGGACTATAGGCAGAAGCCTGGTCTCTCCGGCCTCAGTTTCCCTTTCCTGTAAAGTGCAGAGACAGCTCTGGCAGCTGTGAGGTCAGACAGGTTGGAAGGTGTGAGAGATCGTGGGGCCTGGGCGTTTGCAGAGTGAAGGCATGCTGGAAGGGGCTGGGTAGAGGGGCCACGCAGGCCTTGCCCTTTGGCTGGGCTGGGGTCTATACCATAGGGTATGTGAGAGGATTCCCCTGGGAGTCAGTGGGGTGCTGGGGAGAGCACAGGAGAGTCACGGGCTTGGGTTTTGTCCTGATGAATCCTAACTGGCTGTAGGCCCGATTCCCTAGGGGTCTCAGTTTGGCCTTTTGTACAGGGTGCCGTGGGGTCGGAGTGTCCCTAGGGCCCTGCGAGCTCTGAGGCTGTCTCCATCACACGCTTCGTTTGACCCACGCAGGGTGTTCTTTTGGAATTAGTGTCTGCATTTTATACATCAGGAGGCTTCCTGTGCAGAGTTCCAGCCCCTGAGTGCAAAACGAGGCCCAGCCACTTCGGAGGTCTGTTTGCAGGCAGGAAGCACCGGCGGTTGGTGGGGAGGGGGCCTGCACCCTCTACCCCCTCCACTCTCCGGAGGCCTGGCCCTGCGGGCTCTTGAGTGCGTGTCCGCTGACCGCCTTCCAGCCTGAGGGTCACCTCTGTCCAGGAGTCTGCTCTGAGCTCCTGGCCCGGGTCAGCTTCCATCTACCCCCCCCACCCACCAGCTGGCACACGTGCCCAGACTGGCTTCTTTCTCTTTTGTTCTGCCAACCTGAGGCTCTGGAGGGCAGGTCTGGATTGGATTGGGATGAGCTCATGTGTTTGTCCAAAGCAGAGAATCAGGTCTTGGCATTTCCTAGGGGGCATCCGGAGCCTCAGCCAGGGCCCAGAGACGGTGTCTGGGTATGAGTTGATGGGCCCCTTCCTCTGCAGGGCCCACATTCCCAGTGTCTCAGCCTGGCCGCAAGGTCCTTGGAGACCAGACCCCACTGTCTGTTGGCCTCACCCCTACCCTCAGCATGCCCATGCTCACTGAGACCTTTGCAGCCCTCTGGCCATGCTCTCAAGTCCCCTCCTTTTCTTCTTGGCCCCTGCCTCCCACATGCCTCAGCGTCCGCACTCCCCCAAGCCTCCATGCCTCCTGCACCAGGCCGCGTGCTCCCTGCCCTCTGGGGTGGCCACTTCCTGCCTCTCACACAGGCCGGGCACGCAGCAGGGGGCTCCAGATTGGTCCAATAAATGAGGCTGGCTTTTGTTTGAGAGACAGCTTCTGAAGGGCCCTCAGCCCCAGCCTAGCTCTCAGGATTCCCACATCCTACCACCAGCACTCACTGGGCCCAGTAAGACCAGAGCCCTGGGACCAGCAGTTGGCGTAATGGCTAAGTTACTGGACTCCCACATAGTTGACCGCAGTTGGAGTCCCGGATCTGGTGGCTTAAACTCACACCGGGTGCGTATGCGTGTGTACCCAAGATCCTGAGAGGAGAATGGAGGAGAAGGGATTGTGGCGTGGCCATCCCCCCTGGGGGGTGATTTCTCGCTTTCTGTCTCTCTGTCTCTCTCTTTCTGGTGAGCGCATGTGCCCTATAGCAAAAACCTCTCCCAAATAAAAAGACCAGAGCCCCAAACCACAGACAGCCTGCCCCATTTTTTGTTTGAGTGGCCTCTCAGGGCTGTGATAGGAACCTGAAGAAGCCACCAGGGCAGCCTTGGGTCTGGCCTCAGCCCTGAGCTCCCGCCCTTACCCATCCTTGGCGCTCATGGGTGCCAGCCTGGGGCTACGGTCACAGGACAGAGCAAGCTCTCTGTCCAGAGCTCAGCCTTCTACTCTGCCCAGCTCGAGGAAGGGAGAGGAACAAGGGAGGCCCCTCAGGACTACCCAGGCCAGCTCTTGACACTTTACTGTGGGAAACAGGTTCAGAAAGAGGCTGCGGCCTGCCCAAAGTGCAGGACCCGGATCTGGTGTCTTGGGACCCAGCTGAGTGCCCTGAGCTGGGCTGTGGTGCAGTCATTCCTGGGGCTGGGGCATGCACAGCAGTGCCTGACTTGCTGGGGGCCTGGGCCTCTAGACCCCCTCTTGAGCAGCAGGAGTGGTTGCCCTGCCTCCAGCAGCTCCACCTGGCCTGGCAGTTTCCCAGAGCCAGCAGAAAGGTAAGGCGGCAGCAAGTCTGAATCCGCCTGGGAGCTGCGAGTCCCAGCCGGCCCTCCCTGCCTGCGGGCCCTGGGAGAGGGAAGCGGCCTCCACACCCCAAATCCTCCCCACCCACGCATTCAGCCCGGGGCCCAAACACGGCAGCGAGCCAGGCCCCTCGCCCTCTGTCCTTAGTAACCCAGGCACAACACCCGGCCCTGGAGACTGTTTGTCCTGCCAACGCCACACCCAACCTGGGGCTGCACACCTCCACCAGGTCGAAGGCAGGCAGGGGGCAGCAGGGTCCCACAGGCCTGGAGACCCTTCCCCTTCCACTCCAGCCCCCCAGGAGTACCTGAGTTCAGGAGCTCCAGGACTGGGGCTGTTGCCTCAGCTCATTTGACTGTGGGCTTCCACCCCATCCCTGCTCCAGCCCCTAAGACTGGGCTGGAAGGATGCGACAGGCCAGTTAGTGGGTCTCAGCTTAAACCATGGCAGAGAAGCCCAAGGCTGAGGGACAAAGGCCTCGCTGGCCAACCAGTCTGCTGGAAGGCTCCAGGGAGGGTGGCCTGTGGGTCCTCTCTCTACAGGTAGGGGACAGATGGGAGGTCTGGCCAGCCCCAGCCCCAGAGGGCTCTGCTTCCTCGTCCTCAGGGTCAGGGTGGGCAGCTCTGAGTTCTGCATCTTGATGGGGGCTGGCCGGGTGGAGAGCAAGTGGGATGTGGAGGCCTGGGAGGCTAGGGGTAGCAGGACAGTTTTTCTGGCCTTCACTGGCCTCTGGTTTCTATGGGCCAGGGCTTGGGATTGTGGGGAGATGAGATAGCAGATAGGGCCTCTGTCCCTTGGGTTCCTTGTCTGAGGGAGAAACAGGGCTCCAGTTTTCAGTGGCTCCTAGTTCGAGGCAGGAGACTCAGCCCTATCCTGGGGAGTTCTGGGTACCCATTTTGAGTGACAGAAGTGGAGGACAATGGAGTCTCTTGGCTCCATCTGGAGCTTGGGGTAACGAGGCCCTGAGGGGCTTGGTTGAAGCTATTACTCCGGGAGAAGTGGGGTCCGAGGGTCTTTCACTTCCTCCTCACTGAGCTGGCGAGCCTTCCCCTAGTCAGCCGGCGGGTCAAAGGGGTCAAAGCCGAGTGGTTTACTGCCACTTGCCAGATGCTTGTGGGGGTCGAGTGGTAGCTTCCGGGATGCCTCCCCCACCTCCTCTGTCCTCACTGTGGCAAGAACCATCCCTGCCCCTTTGACAGACGAGGACACTGAGGCTCAGAGAAGTGTCAGGACAGTGACCAGCCCCGGCTCACAGTTGAGGGCCTAAGAGGAAGAGCGCGGTGTTTGGAGCACCCAGCTCACATCTGGGGGGAGGTACTGTGGGTGGGTCCCAGGAAGCAGCTCACCCCTGCTGAGCCCCCGAGTTCCGAGGCCCAGTGGGGCTCTCAGCCCTCTTCTCAGACCCTGGTCCCCGGATCAGTCCCAGCAGCTAGCGGGGAGGGTGGGGTGGGAGACAGCGTCCCGCTGAGGCAGCAGCTTCCCTGGCCCACCCAGGCTGAGTCAGGGCCGGGCTGCGGGAGCCAGGGAGGTGGCAGCTTTCCCAGGGCCCGTCAGGGCGGCGTCCACATTCTTCCCATGCGGGGTGCGTCTGGGCTTGGCCCAACCAGGTGTACTGTGCCCCGCCCCAGCCCCCGCCTGCGTGCCTGCACCCGAGCCAGCTCAGCACATGCAGCCGCCTGGAACGGGTGTGGGAACTGCTTGCCTTGCATGTCCTTGCTGGGTGGGGTGCAGGCTGGGGGGGCAGCCTGCTGGAGCTCCAGCCCCCACGATGGCAGGGCAACTGGGGTGCCCACTCCTCACCCCCTGCTCAAGCCCTGCTTTTGCCTCTGCAGTTGGGGAGCTGCAGGCCCAGACCCCAGGCTGCCTGTGGTTTGGGGCTCTGGTCTTATTGGGCCCAATGAGTGCTGGTGGCAGGATGTGGGAATCCTGAGAGCTGGGTGGGGCTGAGTGCCCTTCAGAGGCTGAAACAGCAGGGGGGGCATGTTCTGTTTGTCCCCCAGTCTCTGAGGCCTTTGTCCTGACCCGCTGGGCACTCTGGCTGCCAGGGGGTTCGTGCCCATGGGGGCTCAGCTCTGGGGGTGCTGCCAGTGTCTTGCCACTCTGGCCGTGCATCCTCCACTCCCGGCTGGGCTACTTGCATTGTCACGTGGGGCTGAGGGCTATCTGTGGGGGTTGTTCAAGGTCAGTCCTCACCACTGACTTGGGGTACAGATCTTCCCACAGTCTATTCCTGTCTCTGGGCCAGTTTCCGCTCCTGTGAAGTGAGAACAGGAAGCCTGCTCGCCAGCAACACTGGGTTCTTGGTGGATGGACTGTCATCTGGAGCCCGAGGAGGAGCTTTGGGTCCTGAGAGGGGTTGGACTGAGACCCCTCTTCCCCACCATGGGACCCCAACTGCCTTTGCCCAGCCCTGCCCTGCCGTTTCCCATCATGCTCTGCAGGTCAGGTCAGGCTCCTGGTGGGGAGTGGGGACAGCAACCTCGCGCCTGGGATTTTGGGACCCCACCAGCTGCCAACATCTTCCTCGAGGGCTGCTGGTGGAGCCAGCATCTCAGTCCCACCAGTGCCCAGTCACAGGGTGCCCCTTGTCCACCGCACCCAGTCTGGGGCCTCCGGCAGCTTCACGTGTCCCCTTCATCATGCTTGCAGTAGGCAGGGCCAGGCTGTTTTCTGGGAACTCTGTGGCCAGCCCAGAGCGGGTCCAGGGTGGCTCAGGCTGCAGAAATCACTTCCTAGGCCTTGGTGGGAACAAACAGGCCCTAGCTCTGGGCACAGGGTGGGCGTGGGAATTCCGTCCTGCTTGGAGGTCAGGAAGAGTGACAGCAGGGCTGTGGGAGGAGAGGCTGAGGGACGGATTGGGACATTGCTGGACATTGGGGCTGGATGCTCGGCTCACAGTGAGGACAGCAGGCTGAGGTCTGGGCAGCTGGGGGCCTGGGCTGGGGGAGGGGGGGAGCCGAGGAGGCGTGGCCCACGGCCCCACCCGGCCAGTCCTGAGCTGTGGTGGGTGGGACTGGCCTGGGATGCCCCAGGCTGGAGCAGGGGCCCCTCAGCTCCTGTCAGCCCTCCTTTGGCTGAGCCCTGGGATGGGGAATCTCTGGGGACTTTGGCTGCCTCCCTCCTCTCCTGTCCAGGGCCCCATGGGGTGGCACTTTGTCCTGGGGGGTGGTGCTGTGTGCAGTGGGAAGAAGTACCTGGGCCCTGACAGCCCTGCTGTGTCCTGGGTTCAGGATGGTTCAGTGCACATGTGTGTGTGTGAATGTGGGTACATGCATGCACATGCGTGTGCTGGCAGGGAGGCAGTTGCCCCAGTGGAGGTGGGCTTCCATTTTTCAGACTGAGGTCCCTGCATTTGGATTCTGAGCCTTGAAGGATTATGGGAATTGGCACTGAGAGCCAGGCCCAGGGCAGTCTGGGAGATCCGGGGACAGGTGAGAACAGGCTGGGAGGGCGTGGCAGCAGCCGGAATGTGTGGGCCTGAGCGGCCCCACCCTCCTTCATCCAGGAACGGGCCTGGGTTGAGAAGCCAGACCAGTCCTTTCCTCAGCTGTCCCAGCTCTGCCCCTGCTCCCTCCCGGGGTGCACCCCACGCCGGGCTAGAGCCACAGGGCTTCGGGGGCAGGCTGTTTGGGAGAACCTGGCGACTTTTCCTGAAGATTCCCATTCTTGGTGTTGTGTTTCTGCGCTTTGCACAGAGAGAACCTCTGTTACCCACGGGGGCCTCCTTCTGGGCAGCTAGGGAAGAATATGGCTGCACCGGGGAGGGTCTTCCTGAGTCCACACTTGGGGCATCTAGGCCGGCTCTGCTCCCGCACTGCCAGTCCTGGAGATTCTGGCCTCTGCGGAGTGGCTTTGTCTTCCCCTGTCCTGCACGGCTGACCAGGCACGTGGAGGCCTTCAGGGGCAAGGCCACACTCCTTGCTGTGGCAGGCAGGGCCTCTCACAGGCTGGCCCTGTCAACCTCCCCAGGCTCAGCTCCTGTTTGCCTCCCTAGCTGACTCCCTCATCCAGGAAGTCTCACTTTCCTGAAGGTACCAGGCCTCTGTGGCCCCTGGCCTTGTGTGTGCCAGTCACCCACTGCATGCCAGCACCTGCCTGTGAACGTCCTCAGAGCCTTCCCCGGCTGTCCTGCTTCTTGTGGGCATCAGGGACCCGGCGTGGCTACTCCTATGGCCCCAGGAGACCTTGTGAGGGCCAGGTATCAGTTCTCCACGATCAGGGACTGTATGTCCCCTGCCATGTCCCCAGGGCAGACCCTCCTGCCACAGGTCAGGGAGTAGAGGGTGAGCCCAGGGAGGAAGTTCAAATGTTGTTCTGAGGCCCATGAAGGGCCCCCACACCCCCCTGGCCCTGATTCTGCTTCCTCCAGGCTGTGGAGACGTGTTCCTCTCCCATGGGATCAGGGTCTCCTGGGAAGATTCCAGAAGTCTCTCTTGGGTGGGATCAGGGAGGGTACGTGCCCCTTCTCCCCCCAACAAGAATGTAAGATTAATGGGTCAGAGTGACAATGGCAGCTTTGTGTGTAAGTGTCTGCAAGAGTGTGCAAAGCGTGAGCACTGTGAGGCTATGTGAGTGTGAAAGTGTGCCAGTGTGTGAAACGAGAGTTGTGTGTGCATATTAGTGTGAGTGTACAAGTTCACAAGTATGAGCATGTGTAAGCCTGTAAGTGTGAGTGTGATTGTGTGAATCTGAGGTCGTGTGAATATGCATAAGTGTGGACGAGGGAGTCAGTGAGCGTGTATATGGAGGTGCGTGAACAGGTATGGATCTGTGAGTAGGTGTGGTATAAGTCCGTGAGTGTGAATATATGTGTGAGTTGTGGGTGAGAGTAAATGTGGGAGTCCATGGCCCAGAGCCTGGGAGTGTGTGCGCATGTGTGTGAGTAGGTGGGTAAGTGTGGTAGGTCTGTGAGTGTGTCTGTATGACTGTGAGTGTGTGCAAGTGAGTTGTGTGTCAATGTCTGAAGGCGTGCATGTGAGTATATGGGCCGATGAGTGTGTGTGTCTGTGTGTGTGTGAGCTATGTGAAGTGTATGTATGTGAGCCTGCATGTGTGAGTGTGCATGTGCATGTGAGCTGTGTGTGAGTGTGGACCTGGGCGTGTGTGTGACCTGTGAGCTGTGTGCAGAGGAGCCTGTGAGTGAGTAAATACATATCCCCCTAAGCATATGGTCAGTGAGTGTACATGTACATGTGAGCCATGCGTGTGCGTTGTGTGTAAATGTGCAGCTACCCTGCAAGAGTGTTGACGGGGACCCAGGGCCACAGGAAAAGCTGGGTCCAAGCTCCCTTCTTCCCGCAGGCCCTGGTCAAACCCTGGGAGCCCGGCCTGTCCCCACGAGCTCTTGGGAAACCTGGGGAGTGCAGAGGCTGGGTTTGGCCCGGGAGGGTTCACTCCGAGGGTGAGTGGCCTTTCCACCTTGTAGAGAGAGCCCAGAGGCCAGTCTTTATCTTTTTAAAAAAGTAATGTAGAATAAATTCAAAATAATATTTACAGAATGGATGCAGGGCTCAAGAACTAAGCTACACCACCTGTGACTCCACCACCCAATTTCAACACTTCACCTCTGACATGAGCCCTTTCCAGGCTGCCTGACTGCCAGGCCGGGGTTCAGCCTGGATTTGGGGTTGCTATTTCCGTGCTCTCCTTTATGGATCTGAAGCTAGGCCTATGTGCTCTGGTGTCCGTGAGGCCTGGACAAAACATGGGACTCTCCTCCAGGCCGGCAGGAGCAGCTCAGTGCTGCCCTCTGGGGGTGCAGGATGCTGGCTTCCTCCTGCTCAGCTCCGCCCAGCCCAACCCGGTGAGAAGGAGCCCGCCCGGCTGACCGTGGTGAGACCCCATAGATAGGTGGATGCAATTTGCACACATTTGCAGAACATGCATGGACACAGGTTTGCACACAGAGCTTGCACAGACGTGTGCACACAGACTCTTCTATCGTTTGTGTTATGTCCTGAGTAGGGTGCCACGCCCTATGCGATGCTCCCAGCTGCTGCTGATCCTATGGCAGTGGCAGAAGGGTGGGGGTGATCTCCACGTGGTGAAGAGTGCCATGCCTCAGGGACCCTCGAACTCAAGCTGGGAAGGCTGTGTGGGAAGCTGGCTTTGGGGTAAACAGTTTCATAGAAGGACCTGAGGTTAGTTAGGGTGGGGAGGAGAGAATCTGCCAGGGTCAAGGAATGGAATCTTAGAGGGAGAGAGTCAGAGGAGAGGTACAGTCAGCTCCAGAGGGGCAGTTCCTGTCCGTGGGCCTGGGGGCAGGGTAATGGACACAATGGCCCAGCCCGGGCCTGGTCCTGTAGGGGGTGGAGGGGCTGGAGAGGAGCTCCAGTGAGTTGTAGCCAGACCCCTGGAGGAGAAAGAGTAGTGGAAGATTGGGTCTCCAGGGTCCGACGTCTCTCTTCCAGCCCCCGCAGCTTCTTCCAGACTGCCGCGCAGTGGCTCATGACCCAGAATGACCAGCAGAGGGCGCTCCAGTTACAGATTTGAGGCTCCAGCTGGCGGGATGGAGAAACGTTGGGTACAACAGGCCCTCCTTCTTGGAAAGCAGCGGGGACCTGGAATCTGAATGGCAAGCATCCCATGGGAAGCCACCAAGTATAGGGGGAGAAGAGACGACCTCGGGAAATGTTCTGTTTCTCCCCACCCCTTGCTCTCTGGTCAGACGTCTGTCTGACCAATGTTTCTGTCCCCTGGTCTCCAGGTGGTGACCTTGAAAGTGATGGCCCCCTCCAAACTGCCATAGAGGTCTTTCCCAGGGTCCTGGGGTCTGTCAAGGCCAGCCTTTCAAGAACTTTCTAGAAAGTTCTCCAGAGCTCTCGCCCAGGGCTCTGTCTCTGCTGTTTCTGGGTGACCTCGCTGCTCCTTGCTTCCCTCCCTTGCCTCTGGGAGGACTTCCCTGTCCTGTGTCCTTCCTCAGTCTGCCACATCCAAGGCGGCTTCTCAGTGGCTGTCATGGATTCAGAGTTCTCTGAACCAGACGCGGACCTCGGCCTCCTGCCACGAGGGGCTCCAGGCTCCATGCGCTGGCTGGCGAATGTGAGCCAGGTCTGCTGGCTGGGCTTGGGGTGGGGCAGTCCCCTTCAACTCCTGGGGCACCATGGAGGAGACAGTCCCTCCTTCCATCATCTCCTACGGCTCACCTGGGAGAGACGCCTCGAGCTCCAAGCATCACTCCCCTGTTTGTTCCTCTGTTCACTCATTTCTATAGCCTCTGAGCACTGTGTGCTCTGTTCACTGCAGGGACCCCGTGCCCAGAGGAGACAGTAAACAGGCCATGACAACACAGGGTGACACGCCTTCCGAGAGCGAGGAACCGGCTCTTCCTCCAGACTCTGCGTTTCCCTCTGGCTTCTCCAGCCCACTCAGCTGCTCCATCTCCCGCCCACCTGCTGAGCCCAGAGTGCACAGTCATCCTGCCGCCTCCCCCAGGCTGGCCTGGGCCACTGTGTCCCCTTCACCCCATCTCCCCCAGGCCATTGCTTTGCCCCCGGGGCTGCCCTGGCCCCATCCAGCTTTCACTCTGCCACCAGTGTGAACCTCTTTAAACTCCTTGATGTCCAGAAAAGAAGGAACCAACGATGTGACGGAGGGGGCCGCCCATGTGGGAGAGACCTGTACACAAAGCTGGAAAATCAAAGAGCAGCTGAGACAGTGCACTCCGAGCACAGGTGCCCAGGCCTCATTCCCATGACTATGAAAAGCGCTCACAAGTCCGTTTGGAAAAGGCCCCACAGAAAACAGGTGGAGGGACAGGGCTGCAGGGTGGGCAGCGGTGTGGTGATGCTCTGCGAGGCTGAGCCACGTGGGAAGGTTCTAGATTTGCATCTGGAGGACTCCCTGTGTATGCTGGCCACACGCATGCCCAAGACCTGGGGCTAGCTGAGGCTGGGGTGGATGGTCATGTCAGGACCCTGTGGGGGTATTGTCTGTTTGTTTGTCTGTCTCCGCTGTGGTAGAGATAAATAGGTAAACTTAAAAAAAAAAGATAAAAACATAGACAAAGGGGGCCGGTGGGCAGTATTGCAACTGGAACACAACTGGACTCACATGGAGGGTCCTAGTTTTGCTTCCCAAGGCCACCTTGTATGTGCTGGGTGTTTGTACTGTGGTCCAGGCTTTAAAAACTTTTTTAATAGTTATTTAATTCTATTTGTTATTATTTTTAAAAAATTTGACCAGAGAGAGACAGAGAGAGAGAGAGAGAGAGAGAGAGAGAGAGAGAAAGGGAAAGCGAGAAAGCAAGCTGTGAGGTCCAGGACTCTAACTGCAGTTGGCAATCCAGCGACGTTAACTACCACACTACCTGCTAGCCCTGATTCCGGCTTTTTGTAGCTGATGGTTGATGGGGGCAGGAGGACCCTGCTGGGGTGGCTCTTTCTCTCATGGGAGAAGTAAATAAACATAAGCTTAAAAAAAAAAAAAAAAGAAAATAGGTAAAGGGATAGAAACAGTCAGTTCATAAGAAACAAGAAGTAAAGGAACCAGCAGATGGCGTAACGATGATGTTGCTGGACTCCCACGTAGTCAACCATGGTTCGAATCACAGACCCGGTGGCTGAAACCCCATGCCGGATGGGAGTGCATGTGTGCTCAAAATCTCGAGAGGAGAGTGGAGGAGAAGGATTGTGGTATGGTCATCCTTCCTGGGGGGCGATTTCTCGCTTTCTGTCTCTGTTTCTCCAGCGAGTGCTTGTACTCTATAGCAAAAATCTCTCTCTAAAAAACAAAAACAAAAACAAAAAAACAACAACAAAAATCAAAAGAAACCAGAAAATACAGGGAAGGATGTATTTATTTCACTCATAACTTGAGGAATGAAAACTGAAGCAGCTGAGTAACTTTTAAAAAAATTTTTTTATGGAGTAAATGTAATGATTTTATTTTAATCACCACCATCTTTGTTTCATGATGGTGTTGCATCTTGTAGAAGTGCCATTTTGCTGGGTCTCTTAGGCCTGGCATGAATGCTTTGGCTTAAGCTTCTATTCGATCTCTGCCAAAGGCTGAAACTTGCTGGCCCTTTTCAGTCTCTTCACCTTTCTTGGAATCACTGTACTAGTTCGAGAGGTTTTTTTCTCTCAGTCTTACGTGAAGCAGTCTTTTTGTTCCCCTCTGTATCTTCTTCAGCTTGTTCCCACTTCTGGGCTTTGGTTGGCAGGGGTTCTTCTTCTTTCTCCCTTTCGCGCTTAGGTTTAATTGTTTTGTACTTGAGGTCGGTGGCTTCATGGCTGTGCTAGGTTCCTCTGGTCTCCTGGTAACTTTGGCAATGTTGAAACCTCTCAGTTGTCTTCTCCAGGGCTCCCAAAAACTTTATCTGAGCAACCTTTTTAAACTTTCAGGAAAGAAAAAAAGTGGGGGCTGGTTCAGTGATGCACTACTCAAGAGAAGCTGATCCACATGGCAACTGTGGCTTGAATCACCGGCCCCAGCAGCCTGAGACTCACCCGGCACAGGTGCTAATGCCCAAGGTCAGACGGGTGGGAGGACTGGAGGCAGGAGATGGCGGCATGACCAGAGCCTGTGAAGAGTGCTCATGTCTTTCTCTCACGTGTGTGCACACGCACATGCTTTATCATGTGTACAAAAATAGTAATAAAAAGAGAAAGAAAGAAAAAAATAGAGCAACAAACTAATCTGGATGATTCCCAATACTGGTAGAAGTATGAAGAGAAAGTTATTCTCATTCATTCCCGTTTAGTGGAAGTGAGAATTTAGAACTTTTCAAGAAGATTTTCTTTTTTAGAGAGAGATTTTTGCCATAAGGTACGTGCGCTTGCTGGAGAGACAGAGAGAGACAGAGAGACAGAAAGGGAGAAATCACCCTCTGGGGGGATGGCCGTGCCACAATCCCATCTCCTCCATTCTGCTCTCGGGACTTTGGGCATGTATGCACACGTGCCCTGCGTGAGTCCGGGTCAAGGACGCGAACCACAATCTATATGTGGGAGTCTAAAGATGTAATCATTATGCCATCTGCTAGTCCCAGGAAGATTCTTTTTTGAAATGTGAAAAATATCAAATAGACACAGAGTAGACGAGATAGGATAGAAAGCCAAAGAAGCCTCCATATTCCTGTGCCCGGATTCAATAACTGTCTTCATGCTGTCATTCTGGATTCTTCTGTCTCCCCAACCACCTTTGGTGAAAAAGGTAAGAGTACTTTTTAAAAGAACTGTGTATTTAGTTTAATTTATTATTATTATTATTATTATTATTATTATTATCATTCAATTTCAGCAGAGAGAGAAGGAGAGTGAGAAAGCAGGTCACCAGGTCCGGGACTTGACCTGTGGTCCGCGATGGGGGAGTCCAGTACCTTAACCATCATACCATCAGCTGGCCCTGCAATGAAAAAAATCTCTCTTAAAAAAAAAAAAAAATAAGAAACAAGAAAAAAAAAAAAAAAAAAAAAAAAAAGAAGCAACCAGGAAATAGAAGGGAGGATATTAGATTTCGGTCATAACTGAGGAGTGGAAACTGAAGTAGCTGCGCAGCCTTTTTAAACTATGGGGGGGAAATCTCTGAAGCAATCTTTAAAGCAAACTCCAGAAAAATCTTTCATTTCATTTCACTCTGGAAGGAAATTTGGCAATAGTGGTCAAAGTGAAGAAGTGAATTTACCCTTTTTGCACAGTAATCCCACTACTGAAAGTACTCTTAAGGATATACTTGTAAAAATTTACGGGACCAGCAGTTAGCGTAATGGCTATGTCGCTGGACTCCCACGTAGTCGACCGCGGTTCGAGTCCCGGACCCGGCGGCTTAAACTCACGCCGGGTGCGTGTGCGTGCGTGCCCAGGATCCCGAGAGGAGAATGGAGGAGAAGGGATTGCGGCGTGGCCATCCCCCCTGGGGGGTGATTTCCTGCTTTCTATCTCTCTGTCTCTCTCTGTCTGTCTGGCGAGCGCACGCGCCCTATAGCAAAAACCTCTCCAAAAAAAAAAAAGAAAAAAAAAAATTTACCAGACTCCGGACCAGCAGGTGGCATGGTGGCTGGGGTGCGGGACTCCCAGATGGCCAATCGCGGTCTGAGTCCCCGACCTGGTGGCCTACTTTCTCTCTTTTCTTTTCTCTCTCTCTGGTGAGCACATGTGCCCTTAAGTAAACTTAAAAATAATAATAAAATAGATAATAAATAAATAGTTAAAATAATTCAGCAAGCTGTATGTTCAGGGAGCTTTATTATACCATTGTAAATGCAAAAAAAGCCCTGGAGACCAGACAGGTGGCTGGGAGGGACAGAGTACATGAGTAACAGCTCACGGTCATAATGGATTAAGGGGGATGAGTTGGGGCCAGCTAGGCTGGCCTAGTGGTTAAGGGAGCTGGATCTCACTTGGCGGATCACAGTTTGAATCCTGGTCTTAGTGGCTTGAAAAACACATCAGGCATGTGCATGTGCTCCGCAATCCTAACAGGCAGAGAAATGGAGGGGAAGGGATTTCTCTCTATCTCTGTCTCTCTTTGTTTCTCTCTGGTGAGTGTACGTGCCCTCTGGCCATGAAAAAAAAAAGAAAGAATGGGGCGACTCTCCAAGAGATGTTTACTGGGAAATTGAGATACGGAAGAGATTGATAATATTCCTTTTGTTTAATTAAAATCTATATAAACAGTCACATTAAAAACAGAACAGAGCACAGCAGTACCTGGCCGACTCTGCTGCCGCAGGGGGAAGTCCCAGCTCTGCCACAGCCCTTCGCTGTGGTCTTCCTCTCCACTGCTTGTTCTAGCCATTTCTTCCATGTGTACGCCTGCTGAATTGGCTTAGAGAGACCCCAAATGGGTTCCAAGGGACTTAGATCCATGAGCTCCTCCTAGAAGTGGCTCTAAGACGGAGAGTCACAATGTGCATTAGATTCTCGGAGGCTCTGGAAAGTCGGTGGTGAAACAAACAAGAATGGTTTGATAAGGATAGACCTCGCTCTGGTTTCCCAGCCCATGGATCATGGTTCTCAGCCCTGGCTCTTGAGAGCGCCCCTGGAGGCCAGGTCTGGTACAACAGGGATGTGGACCTCCACTCTGCAGGGTTCCAGAAGGGGAGCAGATCCATTTCCCCGTAATTCTAACACAAGTGAGAATGGCTAGCACTCCCGGTACGAGAACATGTTTGTTTCTTATTGCAGCTGTAACAAATTACCCTTGCCCCTTTCTGGCTTTATGTAGTCCTACTCTCTTTTTTAACAATTATTTAATTTAATTTATTATTATTATTGTTGTTATTTTTAGGTTTGCCATGGGCTCATACACTCACCAGAGGGAGACGCGGGGGGGGGGGGGGGAGGGGGGAGGGAGGACGGGGAGGAAGGTGAGGAAGCAAGCCACCAGGTCTGGGACTTAAACCACGGTCAACCATGTGGGAGTCCAGTGCCTCAACCACCACGCCACCTGCTGGCCTGCCCCACTCTCTTTCATGCTCACTGCCTCCCAGACACACTGGGCCTACTTCTTTTTCCTTGGAGAGGAATACCTTGGCTGGGCTTCAGAGCCTCTGCACTGTTACCTCCGCCCAAATGCCCTTCCCTGGACCTGGCTGGCTTCTTCCTTAATTCAGGTTTCCTCTTATTACTCACTTAGGAGAGGCCTTCCCTGGCTCCCCAAACACTCATGTTCCCCTCTGTACTTCCTCAGAGAGTCTGTCATTCTCTCTGTGTGTTTTTAGGTTATATTTACTTAATTTGGGATAGGGAATTTATCTTAAATTAAAAAAAAATTTAATTTACTTTTAATCACATATATCTTTACAGTGTACAACATTGCTTTTTCTAGCACGCATACCATGCATATCAGTCAAGACAAAGACATTACTATATACATGCTCTCTATATATTTGCTATATCATCAGCAAATAGCTTTACATTTTTTGTCAGTTAAATGTACTTTTTTTTCCCCCTGCTCCCCTCCCTCCCTCTATCACCCACCTCCATATTACCCGTATCCTTACTATCTCTTGTATCTACTGTTGCCCTCTCTGCTCCTAAACCTTCCAAATGTTCAGCTTCTGCTATGGAGTGCAGACATTTGGTATCTATTGAGTAGGACATACAAAGTCTGCCTTTCACAGCCTGGCTTGCTTCGCTGAGCATTGAGTTTTCCATATTCATCCATTTTGTATCAAATGTCAGGGTCTTTTTATTTTATTTTATTTTTTTTATGGCTGAGTAGTATTCCATAGAGTACACATTTTTTTTTCAATCCAATCATCTCTTTTTGGACATTTGGGTTGATTCTATGTCCTAGCAATTGTAAATAGTGCTGCAATAAACATGGATGTGCAACTGTTTTTCCGACTTAGGGTTTTTCTATCCTTTGGGTAAATACCTAAGAGTGTAATTGCTGGGTCGTATGGTAGTTCTATTTGTAGGTTTCTGAGGACTCTCCATATCGTTCTCCACAGTGGTTGTACTAATTTGCATTCCCACCAACAGTGTAGGAGGGTTCCCTTATCACCACAGCCTTGTCAGCACTTATCATTATTTACTTTTAAAATTTTAGCCATTCTGACTGAGGTTAAGTGGTATCTTATTGTGGGTTTGATTTGCATTTCCCTTATGATAAGAGATGTTGAACATGTTTTCATATACTCATATACTTTTTGGCCATTTGTATGTCTTCGTAGAATTGTTTGTTCATCTTATTTTTCCATCTTTTAATTGGATTAATTTCTTTTTTTTTTTTTTTTTTTTTTTTTGTGGGTAAGCTGCTTGAGTTCCTTGTATATTTTGGTTACCAGTCTCTTATCTGAAGTATAGTTTTCAAATATATTATCCCATTCTGAGGGTTGTTTTCTCACTTTCCTTTTTTTTTTTCTGTGCAAAAGCTTCTCAGCCTAATACAGTCTCATTTGTCTATTTTTGGGACTATTTCCTGTGCGTTGGAGGTCTTTTTTAAGAAGTCTTTGCTTACTCCAAGGTCTTCAAGAGTTTTTCTTGTGTTTTCCACCAGTATTTTTTAAAAATTTATTTTCTTTATTGATTTATTTTAATTTGATCAGATACACACACACACACACACACACACACACACACACACACAGAGAGAGAGAGAGAGAGAGAGAGAGAGAGAGAGAGAGAGAGAGAGAATGAGAAAACAAGCCACCAGATCTGGGACTCGAACCATGATCGGCCATGTGGGAGTGTACAGCACCTTAACCACTATGCCATCTGTTGGTCCACCTCCACCAGTATTTGTATAGTTTGAGGTTTTATGTTTAGGTTCTCAATCCATTTTGAGTTGATTTTTGTTAGTGGTGAGAGAGAAGGATCTAGTTTCATTTTTCTGCAGGTGGATATCCAGTTTTCCCAGCACCATTTACTGAAGAGATTTTCTTTTTTTGACTGGATTGTGTTGGGGAATTTATCATATTTCTCTCTCCACTGGAGAGAGAAGCACCCTACATAGGGTCTTGGCATACCTCGAGACCCTTCCCACAGCCCTCCGGCTTGTCAGCTCCTCGGCACATGCACACACGCCTGGCGTGTTTTCAGACTGACTCAGGGGTCTGAGCTCGCAGATGACCACATGGCTGCCCACACTGCAGATCAGGTGGCGCTGACTGTGCTGCCAGGTTGGGCTGTCCCCTGGTTTGTGGACTGCCTTTCCTGTTAGAATGTCTGCTCCATCAGAGCCAAGATGTCTTCTGTGTTTATCACTCTGTCCCCAGAGCTAGGACAGCACTCAGCACAGAGTAGGTGCTCAACTGGAGAAATTCATGTCTATAAGATTCATTCCCAATGCCTGCAGCAGACGTGCGTGCCCAAAATCCTGAAAGGAGGGAGAAATGGAGGAGCAGGGGTCCTGTAACCATTCCTCATGGAGGGTGCTTTCTCCCTGCGCCTCCATCTTTCTCTTTCTCTGGCAAGTGCACATGTCCTTTAGTAAAATTAGAAAAAAAAATCCACTGTAGCCAACCAGGTGTCCTGGTGGTTGGGGTGACTGGATCCCACATGGCCAACTGCACAGTTTGAGTCCTGGACCTGGTGACTTGAAAACCACACTGGGTGAGTGCGTACCAAAACTCCTGAGAGGAGAATGGAGGAGACGGGATTGTGTTGTGGCCGTCCTTCCTGGGGGGTGGCTTCTCACTTTCTGTCTCTCTCCTTCTCTTCAGTGAGCGTATGTGCCCTATAGCAAACTGGGGAAAACAAAACAAAATAAAACCAAAAACTAAAAAAACAAAACATAAAAAAAAACCAAAACCAGATCCATTTTCTTAGCACTCCTACTGCATTCCATGCAAATGCTCATCCAGCCGTGAGCCTCTGGGTGTTCCCCACACACCAGGCAATTCCCCACCTCTGCCTGGACAACTTCCCACCTCATCTTCCCGGCCCTGCCCTGGCTTCGAAACCCAGCTTCACTGTCCCTCCCTGTGAAACCGTCCTCCGTGGCCTGTCTGAATGACTCGCTCCCTCCCCGTCCTCCCAAGGCCTTATACACACATACCTTTATCACCACACAAATAACATTGTGCTGGAACGAACCGTGCGTCTGTCTCCACTGGCTGGCAGGGCAGGGCTGGGCTGACTCAAGACCAAGTTCTTAGCCAGCCCAGCCCATGACTGCCACACAATGAATGTGACGGGTGGGTGACGAATGAAGGCCAAGTTTGGGCTCTCACTGCCTGCGTCCGTTCAGCAAGTGTGGTGTGCAGAGCACCGAGTTACACCTGTCGAGGGCCCAGAGGGGGATGGAAGGCCATCTCTGGCAGCAAAGGATCATCGTTCTATCAGGGGAGCTGGTCCACCTCTCAGCAGCTCTAGCACAAGCGAGAGTAGCTGGCCCTCACGGTACTAGAACAGGCGAGGGCAGCGTATCAGCTTCCCACTGCTGGCATAGCAAGGTGCCACAGATTTAGGGGCCTACAGCAACACTTATTTATTCTCTTAGAGTTCTGGAAAATATTTTTAATTTTAATTTTTTTAGGTTTTTACCATAGAGCACATGCACTCACTGGAGAGACAGAGAAAGAGATGGAAATTGAGAAATTACCCCCCGGGGGGATGGCCATGCCACAATCTTTTCTCCTCCATTCTCCTCTCCAAAATCTTTTCAGGATTTTGGGCACACACACACACACACACACAGTGTGATTTTCAAGTCTCTGAGCCTGGGACTTGAACTGTAATCAGCCATGTGGGAGTCCAGCCTCTTAACCACCATGCCACCTGTTGTCCCCCCTTTTAAACAAAGTTTATTTCTGGGACCAGCAGATGGTGTAATGGTTATATCGCTGGACTCCCACGTGGTCGACTGTGGTTCAAGTCCCAGACCCGGAGCTTAAACTTATGCTGGGTGTGTGTGTGTGAGTGTGCCCAAAGTCCCGAGAGGAGAATAGAAGAGAAGGGATTGTGGTATGGCTATCCCCCCTGAGGGGGGGGTGATTTCCTGCTTTCTGTCTCTCTGGCGAGTGCACATGCCCTTAGAACAAACATCTCTAAAAAGAAAATGTTTATTTCTTCCATAAGCGAGAGAGGTAGAAAGGAGAGAGAGAGCATTTCCAATAGGGTTTTTTTTTTTTTTTTTGGGGGGGGGGGGAGGATTTTGCTATAGGGCACATGTACTCGCCAGAAGGACAGAGAGACAGAAAGTGAGAAATCACTCTCCAGGGGGGATGGCCACACCGTAGTCCCTTCTTTTCCATTCTCCTCTCAGGATCTTGGACATGCACGCACACGTGTCTGTTGTGAGTTTAAGCCACCAGGTCTGGGACTCGAACCACAGTTGACTACATGGGAGTCCATGACATAGTCATTATGCCAACCACTGGTCCCTGTGTCTGGCTTTTTTTTTTTTTTTTTTTTTTTTTTTTTTTTACACTTTTGAAACTTTTAATTTATATTTTGGTCTTACAAATTATTATTTTCAAGTGGACTTTTCTGTAGGAACATTAAATAC
This sequence comes from Tupaia tana, assembly GCA_026018925.1. Lineage (NCBI taxonomy): Eukaryota > Metazoa > Chordata > Mammalia > Scandentia > Tupaiidae > Tupaia > Tupaia tana. The sequence goes on along the minus strand of JAKSZU010000011.1, from coordinate 48,361,372 downwards.
AAAAATTTGCCAATTATCGGATCCACACAAATCCCTAGAAAGGTTTTCTGTGTAGTCTTCATTAACGCAAATCTTTGTGAATGTTTCCCTCTTACCATAGATCTTGCATGTGTCTCACAATAATGAAACTACAAAGTTTTTATGCAGTATATTCACTATAAACTATAACATTTCTATTAAAAGGAAAGCTGGGCAATACAAAAATATTTTTGTGCCTGGCTTTTTAGAGAAGGTGTTGCTATGTTGCCCAGGCCAACCCAGAGCTCACAGTCCTCTCTCCTCAGCCTCCCTGGTCACTGATGGCCAGTGCACACCTCCACACTGAGCTTTTTGACTGGACTGGGAATACAACCCAGGCCTCCGTGTGGCCCCAGCCTGGGGAGCACAGCATCCCAGCTGCGTGCCACCATGGCTGGGCCCCCAGGTGGGTCTCATAGTGCTAAACGCAAGGTGTCAGCAGCTGGTTCCTTCTGAAGGCTCTAGGTGGACTCTAGTCTTTGCCTTTTCCAGCTCCTTCTGGAGGCTTCTGCTTTCCTCAAGGCCACACATCACTTGACTTCTGCTTCTCACATCTCCTTCTCCGACTGCCCCAGCTATTCCCTCCCTCCTCCCCTCCCTCCTGTCTGAGGACCCGTGCAATGACACTGGGCTCACGTGGTCACCTCGGGGGGTTCCTTGTTCTGCCTCTCACTGCAGGGAGGCAGGAGGGGTGTGTGTGCTAGTGCATCCTTCATTACCACAAGGCCCTGTGCTGGATAGTTTTGTAGGTTAACTCACTGGATCCCCATGCAGAGTTTGTCATGGAAGTCTAGTCCCCTCAGCGTGCAGAAGAGGAGGTTGAGGGGAGAGGGCCTGGGGGAACAGGAGATCAGAGACCCCAAGGGGGCTCCAGGGCCCTAGGGGCCTTGCAGACCCCACCCTCTCTCCTGCCCTCCACAGGGTCTCTCCCTCCTTCTGCTTTTTCTCTCCCACAGTGGTCTTAATATGCCAGACTTGACTCCATGCTCTTGGACTTTGAATTCAGCATTTTAAAAAATGAATGTAATTTATTATATTGCTTTATATGACATCGTAAAGTCATGATCATAGATAACATGGTGGTTGACCCTTGACCCAGGGGATCTAAAGATTATGAGCTATGGTTCCTCCCCCATGAAACCTTGATGGGAAAGTGTATCGACCTGAAATTCATTTCTTTCTTTCTTCTTTCCCACCTCTTTCCTTTCCTTTCTTCCTCCTTTTGCATAAGTAAGAGAACTAGGGGGAGAGACAGAGAGAGAGAGAGAGAGAGCATGCCCAGCGGAGTTCTTAATCCACCCCCATTTTCAGCCAGCCCTGATCACGGGCGTGGGCCATGTGCATGCCCAGAGTACTCAGGGAGGTCTCCAGAAGTGGACCCAGGACCCACAGTTGTGGGTCAGCCTCCCGGAACATCACATTTTACCTCTGCACCACCGGGTCCCCTTGGCCTGAAGTGTTGGATAACAAGTTCCAGGGGAGCCACTGGTTCTGAGGCAGAGGAGGCAGGGATGGCAGGGCTGCAGCAGGAAGTGGAGGGGCGCAGGGCTGCAGGCTGGGCTCAGACTCAGCATGAACCAGGCAGGCCTCCATGGGAGGGCAGTGGGGATGGCGTGGGCCAGAGTAGTTCACGGAGCCCAGGTCTCTGCTCTTGCCCTGTCCTTGTGTTGTGCCCTTGGACGGGATGGGTGTCTCCCCTGCTCCTCCTCCCCAGACAGTCCTCCCAGATTCTTCTTCCCAGACTCTCCCTCCCCAGGATCTCCTCTTCCCACAGTCTCCCTCCCCTTCTGCTCCTCTTCCCCAGGCCCCCCATATAGTCCTCCCTCCCCAGCTCCTTCTCCTCTGCAGGTCCCCCTTCTTCCCTGGCCCTCCCTCCCCAGCTCCTCCTCCGCAGGTCCCCCTTCTTCCCTGGTCCTCTCTCCCTGGTTCTCCTTCTCCCCTGGGCCTCTTCCCTGGCCCTCCTGGCCACCCTCTGGCCTGCCCTGCCCTCCTTCTTTTCCTTGCTGGGCAGGCAGGTGGTCATAGTGGGTGGTCTTGGTGGTCTGCGTGTGGAGCATCAAGGAGCTGAGACCCCCTTCCTGCAGGCTGTGTTGAGTGAAGGGAGGAGGAGATGGGCCATGTTCAGAGCATCCTGAGGCTCATGTGGGGGCAGCCTCTACCCTGGGAATAGCCAGTCCAAGTAGGAAGCCCCAGAGACTGCTCTGAGGAAGCGTCTAGTCTGAGGGGGGAGACACAGCTTCTCTCAGGGAGCCCGGCCTGCCTGCCCCAATGGGAACCATTCAAGAGCATTAAAGAACAAATAAAGTGGGTGGGATTAACAAGGAGCACCTGGCCTCCCCAGGGCACAGAGAGGAGCAGGGGAGCCGGCGGGGAGGGCAGGAGAGAGGGTAGGGTCTGGAAGGTCACTAGGACCCTGGAGCCCCCTTGGGGTTGCTATCTCCAGTTCTCTCAGGGCCTCAGGGCAAAGTGGGGGAGGAGGTGTGAGCCCCAGGCCTAAAAAGGGAACCCATCAGAGTTACTGACAGTCCCCCTCCCCCTTATCTTTCAGGCCAAGGAAGGGCAGGGGAGTGGAGAGAAAGGAGGAAGGGGAGAAAAGGGGGAAAGGAGGGAAGGGAGAAAGAGGAGAAAGGAGGAGAGAGGGGGAAGGGGAACAAAGAGAGTGGGGGAGGAGGGAAGGGGGAGGGGAGGGAGAGAGGAAAGAAAGAGGAGGAGGGAAGGGGATGGGTAAAGGGGGAGGGTGGGAAGGGCAGAGGGAAGAGGCGGTTGGCCCAGCTGCAGCCTTCCAGCCTGTGGGAAGCAGCAGGATTTCCCACGCGGGACTCCCTGAGGCCCAGGTTCCCCACCCACTCCAGCTGGGAGCAGCCCTCCCTCCCTCACCCTGTTCTCTTGCCCTGGCATCATCTCTGGCGTTAGGGCCTGGGCCTGGCCAGCTGATGCTGCTCTGCCTGGAAGGGGGCTGTCCCCATGAATCTGTGGCCTGGGTCTTGGTCCATCCCAGTCATCGTTCCTGGACACCAGTCTGAGGAAGTGGGCAGCAGGTAGAGAGGAGGAGAGCCCCTGGTGGAGCCCCGGAGTATGCAGTAGGCACCGGGGATTCCCTACCCCTGTCTCTCTAAACTGGGAGGAAGCTCAAGAGAGCCCCAGGCCTCTGCATCTCCCAGGGCCTGGGGAGGCAGAGGGTGGGTCCCTTTGGAGCCAGACATAAATCATTAGTAGGTGGATCTGGGCGGGGCCACCCCAGGGCCTCAGGATAGAGGTGAGGAAACAGAGTAGAGGAAGAGAGGGTTCCACCCGAGGGTGAGGGCGGGCTTTCTGAGTAAGGGTGCACTTCAGAGTGGATGCCTGGCCAGAGTGGGAGTCCCTGGGGGGGTGAGGAGCCCACCCCAGGCCCCTGGCCTCTCACTTCTCCTGACCACCTGATCCAGACCCTTTTCCTTGCCGGGAAGGGCAGGTGGCCCTTGTCCCCTTCCTGGAACCCTGTCTCTATTCTGGCCACTGCCCAGGCTCCACGACCCTATCAATCTGACTAGCACCTACTGAGAACCTGCTGCATACAAATCCTGGCAGGTTTTGGGCAAGGGCGTGGGGGTGCACACCCTCCTAGGTTTACAGTTAGGGCTCAGGGCCTGGGGTAGGCAAGGTCAGCCGGTGGATGCACATGGCCTTGTCAGCAAGATGTGCCTCTATTAAACACCAGCTGTGCACATCACTCCACACTGCCTCCCGTCAGCATAGCAGGCTGGGTACTCAAGGGACGCCTCTCCCAACACACTGCCTGCTCAATCCGCAGCAGGGCCTGTCTACACTCTAACCTCCAGCATGCCTGCTTCTTAGCAACCTGAGAGGAGCCCGAGTTCTTAGGGGGTAATGAAGCCTGGATGCTCGAGCTCCCCCCCACTCATCCCCCCCCCCCCCCACCCCCGTGGCATCTGCCTGGGGCCTTGCCCTCTTGTCTCCATGTCCCCTCTTGTACCTGGTCCTCTGGCTCAGGAGTGAGGGAGCCACTTGGATCGCTTCCTCCTTCTCTTCCTCTTCCACGTGGGAAGACATCTGCTGACAACTGCGGGGGCTGTGGGCCCGGCGCTGTCCCTCAGCGCTGCCAGGGGCCTCTCCCTGCTGGAGGTGGAGGACAGGCCTGGGCAGGAGCCGGCCCAGAGGACCTCTGTGCAGTCTCTGTGGGCTCCTGCCAGGCCCTCCTCCCCCGGCAAGGAGAGTGGGAGCTGCTGGAGGCCCTGGCTCCCAGCCCGGCTCTGATGCTGATGCAGGGCTGCCCTGGCTGCCTGCTGTTCAGGTGCCCTGCACCTCAGTTTCCTCACTGTTACAAGGGCCTGAGGAGGCATATCTGGGTCTTCTTAGCCCTGGGAAGGGAGACCTTCCTAGGGCCCTGCTTCCGTCTTGGTGCTATGGTCTAACCTTTGCCCTTTCACCTGGCAGAGGAGGCTCAGCTTGCTGACCTCAGCATGTAAGTCCTCTCTGGGTTGGAGGAGGCTATACAGGGCTGGGGTCTGCAAAGACCAGAGGCACAGGGGCCGGGAGCCTGGCATCAGTCACTGAGGCTAGGTAGAAGAGGAGCAGGCCCATGGCAGGGAGCTGATGTCAGGGTGATGGGCCTTGTGGGGGCCAGAGGGTGATAGTGGGGATGAGGCCTTTGTGATTTTGGAGGGAGGAAGGAAGTTTAATAAGCCTTCTGTCCCTTCCAACTAGGCCCCAAGGCTGAGGTCTCAGGGCTTTGGAAGTGGGGTTCCCGGGCAGGGTGAGGGCTGGGAGTGTAGCTTTCAGTGAGGCACTGATGTTGGCACTCTAGGCCTCTCACTCTCCTCCAGATTTGGTCCTAGGGCCAATGGTTAAGGGAACTAGATCTCACATGGCCGACCATAGTTCAAATCCCAGCTCCAATGGCTTGGAAAACAAATGTCCCTGTGCATTCCCGGAATCCTGATGGGATTGAGTGGCGGAGGAGAAGGGATTGATGCATGGCTGTGCCCATTTTGGGGTGCTTTCTCCCTCTCCCTCTCTTTCTGTCTCTCTCTGGTGAGTGCATGCACTCTCTGGCAATAAAAAACATTTCAAGGCAGCATCTTCTAAGCCCAGAGTGAAGCCTAGGTGTGCAGCCAGGCCTGGCTCGGGGGAGCATGGAGAGGGATGAGGTCAACCAGCTCCTGCAGGGAGAGGGGTTCTTCAGAGTATGGCTCTGACAGGGGAGGGGTTGTTCTGTGTAGGGTGGCTCCCGGTTCAGGGTCTGCCTCAGGCCTGTTCAGGTAAACTCAGGCTCTGCTCCGGTCAACTCTCTCCCCTTTCTGGATTGTCAGGAAGTCCCTGCTTAACCTCATGGCAGTCCCCCTCTAGCGGAGTTCCTTTCCAGGCAGGGCAGGCACAGGATAAAGTCAGGGCTGACCCTCTTTCCAAGGTGGTGCGAGTCCTACAAGGGCACCCTCTGTGTGAGGGGCACCATCCCCCGAGGGACCACCCACTCTCTGAGCAGGACATCTTCTAGCAGGCTAGCCTCCTCCCTGCAGCTCAGGGGCCAATGGAAAACCTGGCTCCCTCCCTGTCCCCATGTGTGGGCAGAGAACCTAGGCCACCCATGCACCTTCCGCTGCAGGGAGAGGCTGGGACTTCCCTTCCCACTCCCTCAGCCCTGGCCACCCCAGGAAGCTCCACATTCAGACAGGCCTGGTGCCGCCGCCAGGGTCCTGGCAGCACCTAAATCATTAGCGCCGTGGAGATTAGGCTGGTAATCTCCTTGTTGGGTGGAGCCTTGCCAGCCGCCAGGATGTGGGCTTGTGCTGCTCCTTTGCAGGGGTGTCTGCCAGCTCTGGGACAGGGATGCGGCCCTTCCTTAGGGCTCTGCACCAACCGAGGGGCATCCTGGTGCAAATCCTGCTTCTCTGTGGCTTTTTCCCCGCCCTGCGCCTCCTCTGGGAGCCCCTCTGGACTGACCTTCCTTACGTTGTTGGTGGTGGGGATGAGGGTGAGCAGGGAGGTGACCTGAATCCTCTGATCTCAGACTGTCCACTGGCTCCACGCCCTCCTCCCCTGCCTTCATCTTGTCAGAGCTAGACTGTTGTCACCATGTCTTCATATTCTCGCACCGCCTTTGGGAGACAGGACCTATCACACTTTACGAATGAGGACACTGAGGCTCTGGAGTGGACTTCCTGACAGGCTTGGCTGCCCAAGCTCTCAGGACCGGATTTGTTCCCCTCAGACACAGGCTCCCCCAGGCCATGGTCTGCATCTCCTTTTGCAGACGTGTAATAAGCCCAAGAGAGCTGGGAGCTCCCCCAATCACAGTCTAATTCTACCCCCACCCCCCCCAGACTGAGGGCTCTGTCTGGACCAACTGTACCTGTGGCAGGAGTTCTCCCCCCTTTCCCTGGGGCCCTGGAATGTGGGGTGGGGGGCCAGCCCAGCCTCCCAGCTCCTGGGCCTGTGGAGCCTTGTTCCAAGCCCTTCCTGGCTCCCAGGGCTGGGCTCTCTGGACTCCCCCCATGAATGAGCTCAGCTACCTAATTGCAGCTGAGGTTGGAGGATCACCCTGCCCCCGGGCTGCAGCTCCAACACCACCTTTGTCTCAGAACAGACAATGGACCACTAAGAGGCCACGTGGACAGGCTGAGCCCCGCACTGCAAGGACCCAGGGATGCATTCAGCACGTCCAGCCTGAGCCCCAGGCCCCGGGAGGCTCCAGAGGCAAATTACATGGCTGGGGTTTTGGCTCAGACTTCAAGGGCCAGGGGCCCAGCCCTGCTTCAGCCTGGCTATAAAGGGCTGCCCAGGGTCTCCATCCAGGCCAGATCCTGCATCTGACCTGGGGACACCATGGCTGCCACTGCCACCAGCATCCGCCAGTTCTCAACCTCCGGCTCTGTCAAGGGCCTGTGTGCACCCGGTGGGGGTTTCTCCCGGATGTCCTCTGTCCGTATCGGGGGTGCCTGTCGGGCCCCCAGCCTCCTGGGAGCTGGCAGCTGTGGCAACATGTCGGTCACCTCATCCCGCTTCTCGGCTGGCTTGGGGGGAGGCTTCAGTGGTGGCTACACCTGCAACCTGGGTGGGGGGTTTGGCTCCAGCTTTGGAGTGGCAGATGCCCTGCTGGGGGGCGGTGAGAAAGAGACCATGCAGAACCTCAACGACCGCCTGGCCTCCTACCTGGACAAGGTGCGTGCCCTGGAGGAGGCCAATGCAGACCTGGAGATGAAGATCCGCGAGTGGTACAAGAAGCAGGGCCCTGGGCCTGCCCGCGACTACAGCCACTACTTCAAGACCATCGAGGACCTGCGGAGCAAGGTGGGAGCTCCCTCCTCTGCCCTCTGCTCTTAGTACCTGCTCTGACACACCCATCCCAGCTTCGGAGCTTCGCAAACAATTCTCCCCCATCCTAGATCTCCATCGTTCGTTCATTCACTGACTCACTCACTTGCTCTGACCCAGCCCTGGAGGACATCCCGTGCAGTGAGGTTGTTTGGAATCTTCCCAGGGCACAGAGGGGAACTCCCTTCCCAGGGGGGAGCATTTTTGGGGTTGGTGATGGAGGAGTGACCAGGGAAGACTTTAAAACCCTTGCAGCAGGAGATGGCCTCTCAGGAATAGAGAATGGTGTGGGCAAAGGCCCAGAGGTGAAAAGAATTTGGTGTGGCTGCTGGGAGTTGAGGCTGGACATCTCGCTATTCCATTCCACTCTGGGACTGCTGGGCTCACTGGGACTGCCCTCCTGCCTGCCTTCTCCTCCAGGTAGCCCTCCTGGATGGATGGTACTTGTTGTCTATCCCTGGATGTTGGGCTCTCTTCAGCCCTTTGAATCTCCATCTGTGCTCTGTTCATTGTGTTGATTCACCGAGTCTGGCATGATCTCAGTGTCTTTGCTGTGGTTCTTCCTCACACCCTCCATGATGGTCATTCTGGGTTCTCCTGAGAGCAGGGTTTGTGCGTGTCATTGCAGATTGGTGTAGAAGGAGGGCGTGGGTTCCCTGGAGTCAGGAGCTATGATTTCACACTCAGACTGGAAGCTCCCAAGGACAAGAATTTCTTGGTCTGGTGGAGAGACAACGCACTATTTTTCTCTCTCTCTGTCTCTCTTTCCTGACCTCTAAGAACATGGCCCGCTCTGAACATGGGTCTTCTGCACAAGCCTTGCCCTTGTGGGGTCAGGAGATGACTCAGCAGGCCGGGGCCCTGCCATCCTGGGAAGCTTGGCCTGCCCAGTTTCCTGGCTTGGGGCACCAGGCCTGGTGCTGACCTGTGAGGGGCTTTGCCTGCTCCTGCCTGGGCCCTCCCCAAAGGCAGGGGATTCCTGCAAGATCCCCTTGGAAGCAGAACTACCAGCAGTGCCAGATCAGATACCAGTTTTGGTCGGATGGCAGGGAACCCAGGGAGCCCTGGTGAGTCAGTGCTCCTGAGCTTCAGGGTCAGCCAGCTCCTCACCACAACCCCCCAGTGCACGCTCTGAGTCACCCCCACCCCCTCGGGTTTTCACAACCCACCCTCTCTGGGCCACAATCAGCTTCAAAGCAGGGAGGTGAGGGGGTGGGACTCTGTGGGCTGCGACGGGCCCATTGAGGACCAGGGTAGTGAACAAACAGGCCCGCGGGCTCAGCTTGACCCAGGATCACTTCACAGAACTTAGGGCCTCCAGTGGGGGCAGGGGTGAGGGTGGCCGCTATGCTCCTGGATGCACAGGGTGAGCCCCACCCCTACCCCCATCAATACGCTCTGGCCCTCAGCCTTAAGAATTGATGGCATAATGGTTCTGTCGCTGGACTCCCACGTAGTCGTCATGGTTTGAGCCTCGGACCCAGCAGCTTAAACTCATGCCAGGCGCGTGTGCGTGCGTGCCCAAGATCCTGAGAGGAGAATGGAGGAGAAGGGATTGTGGCGTGGCCATCTCCCCTGGGGGGGATTTCTCCCTTTCTGTCTGTTTCTCTGTGTTTTTCTGATGAGCGCATGAGCCCTAAAATAAAAATCTCTCTTTAGAAAAAAAATCCAAATCCCAGCCACCTCCTGTGCCCTCACCATTGCACTCTTCTCTCTGCCTACTCTGGGTGGGGTGGGGTCTTGCTCTCCTGCACGCCTCGGCCGTTTGCTTGGAGCCTCTCTGGGACATTTCCAAGATCACCCAGCAGCAGTGATAGTGACCAACCCTCTGCTCCTTCCAGGGCCCTGTCCTCTCCTTGTTCTCTCTTGAACGTCCCAGATGACCTTGTGTGAAAAGGGAATTTTGCCCTAGGTTTGAGGTGGGGCCAGTATAACCTCATTAATTAGTAAATTAATTAATCACGTACTTAAACCAACGTACCCTGCGGGCCGACTCTGGAACAGTGCTGTGCCCGGGGCTGGGGATTCCAAAGAGAATGAAACAGACATGGCCTTGTCCCCTGGGAGCTGGTCTGATGAAGGAGGAAATAACCGGAAAAGTCGTGGAAATAGGATCAAATCACCAACTGGAGAAGTTCTGTGAGAGAGAGATGGGCGGGGAGGAGGGACGGCAGGGACAGCCTCCTGGAGGAGGTGGCACCAGAGACCCCAGGTGAATGTAGTTGGGGAAAAGGGAGTGAGGCTCAGGTGCTTAGGCATTGACGGTGGAAGAGGAGGGCATCCATGTTTACCTGTGCCTGGGCATCCTGCCCTCACCACTCCATGAGCCCCCAGAGGGCCTTGGAGGGACCCTGGAAATTCCTGGCAGGAGCTCTGACCCACTCCCCATAAGCCTGCAAGAAGGTGTCACAGGGCCTCCCTGAGGCTGCCGAGGGGCGTGCTCATTAGCCACCGTGTCTCTCAGATCCTGGCCGCCACCATCGACAACGCCAGCTTCGTGCTGCAGATCGACAATGCCCGCCTGGCAGCAGATGACTTCCGCACCAAGTGAGTCTGGGTCCCTGGGGCTGCTGGGGGGCTGGCGGAGTGTCCTTGATCCGCACACCACAGAGCACTCCGTGTGCACGAGGGCCACCCTCGGCCCTCCCCGGCTCATGCTTCCCATCCTCCAGGTACGAGACGGAGCTGAACCTGCGCATGAGCGTGGAGGCCGACATCAACGGCCTGCGCAGGGTGCTGGACGAGCTGACCCTGGCCAGGGCCGACCTGGAGATGCAGATCGAGAGCCTCAAGGAGGAGCTGGCCTACCTGAGGAAGAACCACGAGGAGGTGAGGCCCGTTTAGAGAACAGGAAACTTGCCTGGGAGCAAGCGAGGCTGGGGTCTCAATATCCCTGGCCTGGGGTGAGGCTCTCGGTCCAGTTCCCATGTTCAGTGGGTTCCTGGCCCTGACCCTGGCTCTGACCCTCAGAGGGCTCTGGTGAGGCCTGCAGAAGTTTCTCCTCCCAAAGACACTTCCCTTGTTCCTCGAGGCTCCCGGTGGCATTAGCTTACTAATGAGTGAATCAGTCTAAGAACATACAGTGCTAATTATTATAATTAATTGTAATAGTGATAATCATAACAGCAAGCGTGAGTGATGCCCAGCAATGATTACAACGGATCCTGGCACCATTGCTGGGTGAGGGACCAGTGAAGAGAGGGCGCAGAACAGCTAAGGGATTTATCCAAGGCTGCACAGGGACCTTCCCTCAGATCTGCTGACTCATAGTTGCATTTAGATCCGCCTCCACTTCTCTCTCTCTTTTTTTTTTTTGGAGAAGTTTTTGCTATAGGGTGCGTGCGCTTGCCAGAAAGACAGAGAGAGAGACAGAGAGACAGAAAGCGAGAAATCACCCCCTAGGGGGGATGGCCACGCTGCAATCCTTTCTCCTCCATTCTCCTCTCGGGATCCTGGGCACGCTCGCACACGCGCCCGGTGTGAATTTAAGCCACTGGGTCCGGGCCTCGAACTGCGGTCAACTACATGGGAGTCCAGCGACATAGCCATTACGCTAACTGCTGGTCCCATCTGCCTCCACTTCTCTGCCACCTCCCTTTCCCAGAGGGTTCTGGGTCCTAGGGACCTCGAGGACAGAGACACAGGTCCTGCCTGGGGACTCATGAAGTTTTGTATCATCCTGTCCTGGGGCTTCCTTCTCAGCTGACCTCTGGGCTGGCCTGAACTAGAGGAGTCTGATCCCTAAGTAGTGAGATGGCCAGAAGTGTTTGAGGCCTGGTCATATAATCCCTTTCCCACAGGGGGTCAGCGTCTGCTGAGAAGGCCTGGCTCTGGCTGCTTCCAGCAGAGGGTGGCTTTCCCTGTGCTTGTGGTGAGGGGCTGGTGATGGGAGGTGAGGAGGGAGTTGGGGTGGTGACGGAGGTTGCCCCCACCCGTTCTCTGCCAAGTTGGAGAATTGTCATCTCTCTACTGCCCCAGCACACACTGGGGTCATGTGAGGTCCACTCCAGCTCACAGTATGTGTTGGGGACATTGCCGACATCCACAGTCCTATATAGTTGAGACGTGATAAGATCGGCTTTCATCTGGAGGGTGAGGAGCTGTGGGTCTGCCTGTGTCTGTCTGTCTGCTATCTGCACCTCCCCCAGGTAGAGGAGCCATGTCCCCGAGGATGAGGAGCCAGGCCCTAGGATGCTCTCCCTGGCTGAGCTTCTGCTGTCTCTTGCCCAGGAAATGAATGCCCTTCGAGGCCAGGTGGGCGGGGATGTCAGTGTGGAGATGGACGCAGCGCCCGGCGTGGACCTGAGCCGAATCCTAAACGAGATGCGTGACCAGTACGAGAAGATGGCAGAGAAGAACCGCAAGGACGCCGAGGACTGGTTCTTCAGCAAGGTGGGTGGCCGTGTGAGAGCAGGTGTGCACACGTGTGGGCACACGTGCTGTGTGCTAGTGCGGGCTGGAAAATGTGCATGCTGAACCAGCTGGAAGGACCTTTGGAAACTAGTTGGACCAGCCCCTCATGTTTTAGATGTAAAATGTGAGGCTCGGAGAGGACTCGGAGAGAACTCAAGCTCATACAACCCTTCCCTGTGGCCTGGGGCAGAGATCCAGGCCTCCACAGCCCTGGCCTAGGGCTTCTCCCACCCTGGGTGTTTACAAGGTATGCACACTGCATACGTAGCTCATACCCTTGGTACACACGTACTGAGCAGCTCTGGTGGCCCAGGGACTGTATCAGGCACACAAACAGTACAAACTCAGCCGAGCTCTGTCTCTGCGGGGTCACAGTCAGTGGGAGTAACAAACGTAGGAGACGTCAGGGCAAGATGAATTCTGTTGAGGGTCTCTGTGTGCAGGTGCCTCTGGGCTCCCCTAGAGCTAGTTCTGAGAGGTGAGGGCTCAGGGGCAGTCCCTGGTCTCTGCCCAGCTCTGAAAGCCTCCTAAAGCCCCTGTGGCCCACTCTGCCTTCCAGACGGAGGAGCTGAACCGCGAGGTGGCCACCAACACCGAGGCCCTGCAGAGCGGCAGGACGGAGATCACGGAGCTCCGCCGCTCCGTGCAGAACCTGGAGATCGAGCTGCAGTCCCAGCTCAGCATGGTAGGCCCCTGTCGCTTCTCTACCCTGTTCCTGTCACTATGGGGTGGGCCCAGCCTGGTAGACCCCCACTCGGAGAACTAGAGATCTCCCTCAACCCAGCCTGTCACTCACGGTCTGCCCCAGTTACCACCTCACTGTTGTGCTGGCAGCACCCAAAAGCCCACCCAGGTGGGGGCCCTCTCTGGGTGCTCCCCTTGGGGGAAGGCCCCAGCTCAGTCTCGACCCCTTGGCCCACAGAAAGCATCACTGGAGGGCAGCCTGGCAGAGACGGAGGCGCGCTATGGGGCCCAGCTGGCCCAGCTGCAGGGGCTCATCAGCAGCATTGAGCAGCAGCTGTGTGAGCTGCGCTGTGACATGGAGCGCCAGAACCAGGAGTACCAGGTGCTGCTGGACGTGAAGACGCGCCTGGAGCAGGAGATCGCCACCTACCGCCGCCTGCTGGAGGGCGAGGATGCCCAGTGAGTAGGGGCTGGGCACCTGTTCTGGTGGGCTGGGGCTGCTTCTCCAGCAAAGGCCAGGAGGTGTGAATTGAGGAACCTGTGGAGCTTTGCAGGAGGTAGAACTGATAACCAAGCCGGAGTGTGGTCTCAAGGAGGCTCGAATGCCAAATTAAAGCATCAGGATGGACTAGATCACATAGGCCATAGGGAGCCATGGGGGGTTTTAGAGCAGAGGAGGGTAGGCTCATTAGATATTTCAGAATATTCACGCTGGCTGCAGAGGGAGAAATCGGTCTGAGGGGTCAGGGCGGGGCTGGAGAGACCTCTCAGGAGGCTGCAGCAGGAGATGGGCTGAGACGTCTTGCTGTGCGGCGGGCGGAGGGCAGGCAGCTGGGAGGGAGGGTATAGCTAGAAACAGCAGGACTGGACGCCTGAACGTGGGGGCGAGTGTAGCTCCAATGAGGACTCAGTGATGTTGAGTGGACGCATGAAGGGGTGGATAACGAGATGACCTTGGTTTCTGGGTCCCATGACTGTGAGGCTGGTGATGCCAAACCAGGACGGGCTAAGAGCAGGGTGGGTGGCGATCTGGTTTGGATTTGGGGAGGTGATCGGGGGCCCAGCTTGAAGGAGTCTCCATGCTTAGTCACACACTCTGGCTGCTTGGTCTCCAGCGGTGACGAAGCCCATCCATAGCCTAGCCATGGTTTCTCCTGCTTTAGTTGTCTCTCTACTGGGCCTTCGGGATACGGAAACACCACTTGCTCAGCTCCTTGTAAATCCCTGGTTAGCAGCTGCAAAGTGCCACCCGGCCTTCGCCTGGGCTTTCTCCTTCCCTTTCTCTGGCCACGTCGAGCCTGTACCCTTTAGTCCCTGGGTCTGTGCTGCTCTTTTCTCTGTCCTGTGATTTCCCGTCAGCTTGTGGGTCCAGGCCTCCCCAGCCACTCCCAGCTAGCTCTCAGGGGCTGGGCTAGCTGGGATCCCTGGGCTGATGGTCCCCCTCTCCCCACAGTCTGGCCACTCAGTACTCCTCATCCCTGACCTCGCAGCCCACCCGGGAAGGTAAGAACCTGCTCCACCCTGTCTATCTGTGAGGGAGATTGGGAGAGCCACAGGTGGGGTGGCAGGTGGGGTAGATTTGCCTGAGGTTCTCTGAGTCCTCCTCCTTCACCACCTGCAGCCATGGTGACCAGCCGCCAGGTACGCACCATTGTGGAAGAAGTCCAGGATGGCAAGGTGGTCTCCTCCCGCGAGCAGGTCCACCGCTCCACCCACTGAGGCTCCTTTCTGCATGTGACAGCCCAGCGTTGAGGGCCAAGGGGCAGCCATCGCCTCCAGCTCCCGGCTTGCTCCTGCCATGCCCCGAGTGCCCGCCTGGACCCCCACCCCACACCATGAGCTGTGTCTTTCTGTATCTGCTTCCTGCAGCTCTTCGCCACTGTGGGGGCCCCCTGGATTTGCCCCAGTGGCTGCTATTAAAGCCTGGCCTGAAGTTCAATGCCTTGTGTGATCTGGTCTGGTCATTGCTTCGGGGCATTGTGGACTGAGGGGTTGGTGGGGAGGAGAGTTTATTGAGGGTTTGGGAATAGGCTTATCACCGGGTAGCCCGTTCTGCCCACTCCATCCAGGCCTGGGGCTCCAGGGAGAATGAGAGGAAGGAGGCAGAAGGACGGAGGGTGAGGATGAGACAGCCTGCCAGGCTGGCAGAGTTACTGAGTCAGCCTTGGGTCCCTGTTGCCTGTTGCTGACCCCCGGGAGGCCCCAGTAGAATTTCTGAGCGCAGTGTCTCAGCCCTGGGTGGGTTTGAGAGCAGAGGAGAAGAGCTGGGAGGGGTCTTTCCCAAGGAGACGTCGGGGCATTGTATGAAAGGGGGGTGGCAGCTGCACAGTCAGCCCAGGAAGCCAGACCGGCTCTGCCCAGCCGGGGGTGTGTGTGGGGCGGGGTGCCGCTCTGCGTGTGAGCGTGGGGGGCGTCCTGTTTGCTTTGGTGGCTGGGCAGCTGCCAGGCTATTGGGGAATATGCTGGCTGCTGGTGAGGGCTGTCTGGGCCTGTCTGGGAGGTGGAAGCCATTGGGAGACTGAAACACGACCACATTCCACCCCGAGGGCCTGCCGGGACCCTGGGGCAGGCAGGCTGGGGGACGTGGGGTGGGGCACATGGCCAGTCTGGAGGAGCTGTACTCTGGAGCCCTGGCAGGGAGGGGACTGGCTGGTCTCAGTAAGAGCCTTTTCTTGGACAGTGTCCCCTTTAGGGTTCCAGTTGGTTGGGATCTGAGACACACGCCCTTTGCTTTTCCCCTAGGTTTCTTGGGGCACAGACAGGGTAGGAGTGGTGGAAGGGACCATGTCCCTCACAGTTTATGCAGAGCCCCTCTTATCAGGACACTCCCCCCACGACCTGCCATTTCCCCATCTTACGTGAAGCTCCTTCTTGCCCCTTCCAGCCTAGGACACACCATTCCCTCCTGTAAGAGGGAGGGGAAAAGGTTTAGAAGAGGAGGCTGGGACTAGGGGTCCCAGGGTTAGGGACAGGGTCAAAACTAACCAGCTGGAATCTGAGTCCCTGGAGTGTGTCCTGGGTGTCAGGGCTCTGCAGCTGGGGGGGGACCGGTGTGCCCAGGGCCCCTGGGAGAGGGAATGGGGCCTGTGGTGTGATGACAAGGAAGGGCATAGGCCTGCCGCCCAGTTCTGCACTTAGGTGGGCAGTGTGGACAAGGCACCCCTCTCTGAGCGCGGTTCCTGATCTGTGACATGGTTGGTGAGCCAGGCTTGGTGGAGCTCCTGTGTTGTATGCTGGCCTGACGGCTTTAGGGCCAGTTCCCAAGGCAGGATGGATTCTGGTCCTTTCTGTCTCCCAGAGCCCAGCCCTGGGCCAGCACTGTGAATGGTGTCGGATGGTGAAGGAAAGCAACCTCAGGGGGGGCACCCGACTCCCCAGCCCATTTCTCCACCAGACAGACCAGGCTGGGATGCTGGGATGGCAGCTGCCTGGGAGGGCCTGGTGACGGTGACATCCTGCCTTCTCTTCTCCGTATTAGGTCATGGGAAAGCATGGCTTGAGGGCCTGCCTGAATCACAGGTGATGAGCTTGAGACCAGAGACACGCACACGCAGACACTCAGCACGGAGTTCGGAGAAATGAGGCAAAGCCCCGATGATGGGAGGGAAGGGGGCCCGCAGCCACCTGGGAGCTGGCAGGCGGCCAGTGGTGATGAAAGCCCAGGGGAATGGAAACAGAGGAGCGAACCTGTTGTAATTGTTCCGCCCACTTGCCGGCCTATAAAGGAAGCGGGCGAGCCCCAGCAGCAATACGCACCTTGGGCTTCTCTCATCCTCTCCATCCCTCTGCTCTGTGCCTCCAGCCCACCACCACCATGACCACCACCATCCGCCAGTTCACCTCCTCCAGCTCCATCAAGGGCTCGTCTGGCCTGGGGGGGGCGGCTCATCCCGCACCTCTTGCCGGCTATCTGGCGGCCTGGGCTCTGGCTCCTGCAGACTGGGGTCTGTAGGTGGCCTGGGCAGTGCCCTCGGGGGCAGTAGCTACTCCAGTTGCTACAGCTTTGGCTCTGGCAGTGGCTATGGCAGCAGCTTTGGGGGAGTTGATGGGCTGCTGGCTGGAGGTGAGAAGGCCACCATGCAGAACCTCAACGACCGCTTGGCCTCCTACCTGGACAAGGTGCGTGCCCTGGAGGAGGCCAACACCGAGCTGGAGGTGAAGATCCGTGACTGGTATCAGAAACAGGCCCCAGGGCCCGCCCGTGACTACAGTCCCTACTACCACACCATCGATGACCTGAAGAGCAAGGTAGGGCCTGCTGGCGGGGGATGGCTTCTCCTCCCCCAACTGCTGGCATGACAGAGGCCTGGAGTCTAGCCTGGGGGCTTCTTTGGGGCCTCAGGGAGCCCAGGGCAGCTTGGTTCTGGCTTGGAATTTAGGAGCCCACTCCGGGGCCCCATATAGCTCGCATCCTCTTTTTTGGGGCCAGCAAGTTAGGCCATGGAAAAGCAGGTCTTGTGGAACCTCTTAGAGCCTCAGTTTCCTCATCACAGAGCTTCTTGCCTCCTCGTGTGGTTGTAGGATAAGATGACAGGATGCGTGTGGAGGACTGGGCCCTCTGGGCAGAAGGATATGGTACAGAGGTGTGTCCTTCCTTTGGAGCAGGGGTCAGAGGGAAGGGACTTGGGGTGGTGGTAGGGTAGGGGCTCTGAGAGACCTCCTGAGGGCACCTGCTGGGAGGAGGCAGGAGACAGGGGCTGGACCTCAGGTTGGGGAAGCCCTCTTGGGTGCCTTATTTGGGGATTTTTCTGGCTTCTCCTCCCTCCTGCTGCCCCTATGTATGGGGCCCAGCAAACCCTGGTGGGTGGGACGAGGTGGTGCCTGCTGGAACTCCAGATTAGGGCTTAGCAGGGGCTGTGACTTCCGATTTGGAACTACTATTGGTGAGGGCTCCTTTAGCCTCCTCCTGGGAAGCCTTGTAGGGGTACCAGCGCTCCAGCTGCAAAACAAAGGGGTTGCTCACATCTCCCCCTTCCTGGAATTCTGAGACAGCCTCTGCCCTTGGGATACTCTCCTGCTCTCTGTGGCTGTCCCTCACTCCCAGCGGGCTGCTGCCTCCCCTTTAAGGCTGAACCTGGCACGGGGGTCTGCTCACCTCCAGTGTGGGTAGAAGCAGGTGCTGGGGGCAGGAGAGGCACGTTTCAGCTCGTCAGACTCCTGCTCACCCTCTGCCAACAGTGCAGATAGGGCAGAGGAGAGGCCAACAGGAAGAGAGGCTTCCTGAGAAGGAAGCAAATCCTGGCCCCAGGCGGGAGACATCTCAGCACCCAGGTCTGGACTGAGTGACTCCCACTCCATGACCCGATTGCTCTTCCATCTCCCCAGATCCTCGCGGCCACCGTGGACAATGCCAACATTCTGCTGCAGATTGACAATGCCCGCCTGGCTGCGGATGACTTCCGCACCAAGTGAGTCCTAGCCAGCATGGCTGGGAGACCTGGCAGGCTTGGGAGGAACTTGGAGCACCCCTTCCCATGTCAGAACTTCTTGGCTGCTGGTGGCCAGGTCCAGAAGCTGGAGGTGGGGCAGTCCTGGGAGCCTAGAGACCACCTCTTAGTCCAGGATGTAGCAAATGTGAATTCTAAAGATTGCCAGGCTTAGGCAGGTGATGGAATAGAGGAAGGAGGGCAGGAGGCAGAAAGCAGAGAAGGAAAGAGGCTGGTGGGTGTGGGATTTGCCCTGTGATGACCCCTGAGCCCCAGGGCTGGAATCTGCACCCAACCCACCTCCTCACCACCCCCCACAAGCCCTCAGAGCCCTGGCAAATTGCAGGCAGGTGAGGGGCCAGGATGTGGATGTGTGAGTCCCAGGCACCTGGACTGAAGTCTCTTGCTCCCGTTGCAGGTTTGAGACGGAGCAGGCCCTGCGCATGAGCGTGGAGGCCGACATCAACGGCCTGCGCAGGGTGCTGGACGAGCTGACCCTGGCCAGGGCCGACCTGGAGATGCAAACCGAGAATCTCAGGGAAGAGCTGGCCTACATGAAGAAGAACCACGAGGAGGTGAGGTGGCTGGGGCAGCAGGTCAGAGAGGCTGATGAGTGGGTGGTGGGGCCCTGGGGCAGGGCCATGGCTAAGGTCGTGGGAGAGAGCAGAGGGAGAAATGGATTAGTCAGCTCTCAGGGCTGCCCTTTGTACAGCTCCCTGATCCCTGGGGTCATAGCCAGCACGCAGGGCAGCCTCCTTCATGTACCAGCTGCTTCCTTGCACCCAAGGACCCTCCAGGGCCTCAGAAGCCTCCCCTACCTATCCTGGCCTCACTGAAGATAGGGGACACATGAGGAGGTCTAACTCTTGTTTCAGTTTAAACCCTCGCATCGACACCACCATGAAGTTTGAAATTAGAGGCCTAAGAACTCGATTTTATATTTGGGAGGATACTGGGGAAGAGGCAGTGTGATGGTGGAGGCAGGACCCACACTGGACAGGTGAACAAGAGTCGTCAGGAGGATTAGAGGGCAGAGGACAGGTAGAACTAAGGAAGGGTCCTTGGGGAGGGTGGGGGACCCCTTGTGGGGAAGGCTTGGGGTGATAGGCCAGCAAGGCCCATAGGCCACATCCACCCCTCTCTCCCCCACAGGAGATGAATGCTCTGCGGGGCCAGGTGGGTGGCGAGATCAACGTGGAGATGGATGCGGCGCCCGGCGTGGACCTGAGCCGCATCCTGTCTGAGATGCGTGACCAGTACGAGAAGATGGCGGAGAAGAACCGCAAGGACGCCGAGGACTGGTTCTTCAGCAAGGTGAGGGCTGCAGCAGGACCAGGGTGCAGGGACCTGAGCACTGACAATAAGCCTACCACCTGGCATTTTGGGGCGCCCTGTCAGTGAGCTGCATGGACCCTAGAGGTCAGAGTCACCCATTGCATGGACAGGCCTGGTGCTTAGCTAAAGCTGGACTCTGCGGGGAGGGGAATAAAGGCAGAGGGTGGAGACCCCAGAACTTCCAGCTCTCCCTCAAGAAGGCAGAGACCAGTGCCAGGGACCAGGCTGCGGGCCCTGGCTGGTTCTTGTTTCCAGTTCTGTGCCTCCCGCCTGTAGGGACTAAGCGTAAAACTGAAAATTTCAAAGGGCACATTCTTGGATTTTAGGAAGTGGGAAGCTGGTGAGAAGGTCCAGTTCCCCTCAGTCAGGTTTGGGAGGCGGTCCAGAAGCTCAGGGGAGGTCAGGAAGGTGGCTATGGCCTGGGGTGTGATGGGGAGTGAGGAAAACCTGAGGTTCCTGTCTGCGTAGAGACGGGGCCTTGGGCTGAGCATATGGAGGCCGTGGGGGCAGTCTGCCTGGGGGAAGGGATCCAGGCTCACGCTGCCCTGTCCTGTGTCCTGTCTGCAGACGGAGGAGCTGAACCGCGAGGTGGCCACCAACAGCGAGCTGGTGCAGAGTGGCAAGAGCGAGATCTCTGAGCTGCGGCGCACCGTGCAGGCCTTGGAGATTGAGCTGCAGTCCCAGCTCAGCATGGTAAGAACACTGCTGGGCATGGGAGCACGCCCAGGGCCCAGAACGGGGCACTGACCACCCACACTGACCCCTGGTCCTCCTGCCCTGCTGCAGAAAGCATCCCTGGAAGGCAGCCTGGCAGAGACAGAGAACCGCTACTGCGTGCAGCTGTCCCAGATCCAGGGGTTGATTGGCAGCGTCGAGGAGCAGCTGGCACAGCTGCGCTGCGAGATGGAGCAGCAGAACCAGGAGTACAAGATCCTGCTGGACGTGAAGACGCGCCTGGAGCAGGAGATCGCCACCTACCGCCGCCTGCTGGAGGGCGAGGATGCCCAGTGAGTGGGGCCCAATGCCAGGGCTGGGAGCTTCTGGTGTGGAGGATAGGGCTCTCAGACCCACATCTAATCCCATCTCTGTCTGTTTTCTTGCAGCCTGACTCAGTACAAGCCAAAAGAACGTAAGGATCTTGGAGCTGAGGGCTGGGTGGGCTGGGTGGTGGGGTACAGGGGCAGGCAACCCCCTGCACATTGATGGGGAAGCGTCCCCAAGGAGTCCAGAAATGATGGCTGGTTCTCAGCAGGGCTGAGGGCAGGGACCCACTAGAGCTCAGGGCTGATGCTCAGAGGAAAGATCAAAGGAGAGACACTGTCTGGTCCGATGGAGGATGGGGTTGGGGATTGGTCCTTATCTTGGGGATGCTGGCCTGATGGGGAGAAAGAGACATGGTCTCATGACTGCTACTGAGAGACCTTACAGATGAGCAAAAGAGGTCCCGTCCCTGGGGAAGTCTGTCCAGAGGGGAAATAGAACCGTGGTTCTTGGCCTCCAGACCTTAGCCTGATGGAGGAGATAAGATACTAGCCCTGGGGTTCCTGGTCTAAAGGGAGTAAAGGGAACCTGGCTTTTATCTTGGAGATCCCAGTCTGATGGGTGAGGTGGGAGCATAGTCCATGGCCTGGAGCCTGCAGAGTATGGAGACAACCCCATTTCATTAGCACCTGGTCTACATGGCCCCTCTCTCCGGACCATGGTGACCAGTACACGGTGGGGCAGAACCAAGTAACTTGTCTGGGGAGGCGAGACTCACACATGGACACCAGCGAGGGGTGAGGTGGAAGGGAGGCACGAGCGACGTGTGTATGATGTGATGTTGAGGGACTCAACAATGGGGAGCGAGCTGGGGGAGAGAGCTGGCTCCACTCAGGGGGCCAGGGGCTGAGCGAGGGTCTCTAAACCCTGCTCACCTCCAAGTGTCCATTTCTCCCACAGCCGTGACCACCCGGCAGGTGCGCACCATCGTGGAGGAGGTCCAGGATGGCAAGGTCATCTCCTCCCGCGAGCAGGTCCACCAGACCACCCGCTAAGGACTCGGCTGCTCCTGGCTAGCCCCCAGGTCGGGAGGCGGTCCCCTCATCGCCATTGGTCCTGCAGCTTCGGCCTCTACAGCCTCAGCTCCACCGCTTCAGCCCCTTCTCCCCGACCCTGCCCTGCTTGATTCCAATAAAGCTTGTTGACACAGATGGGAAATGTGTTCTTGTCTTGGCCCTTGGAGTGGGCACTGGTGACAAATGGTAGCCTGGGAGAGCCTGGGGGTGAGGGGGAAACAGTCCTTGGGCCTCCCCAGTGCTGCCTCTGGGGTTGAGGTCAGCTTAGACCAGGATGAAGAGTAAGTGTGGAGTGGCTTCAGAGGGGAGGGCTTTGCCTCTCCAGGGACTTGCCATGGAGGGAGGGTGGTCTAGGCTGTATCTGGGCTGGTCCCAGGCGGCCTCCTCTCACTTCCCCGCGATGCTCTTTCCCATCCATAAATGGCCTGGAAGATCTCAGGTGCAGGAGCCCAGTCCTGAGGGATGACTCATCCCATCAGTGGCTCCTCCAGGTCCTGTGGGCGGTGTCCTCTCCCGAGAGGGGGCAGGAGGTGGGCAAGGCCCTGAGATGCACAAAGGTGGGGAAGGTGGGGAAGGCAGCTTCCTGGGTGAGACTTGGGAAACCCCCAAGAGGAGGTCCTATGCCCCTTCCCCACAACTGTGAGCAGGAGGCTGTGCTTTTAGGGTAGGAGGAGGCCCCCAGGCAGGCATGGGAGAGAGGGGGCTCTTGGGGATGTTTCCTCAAATGGTCAGCTGCGGAGTAGGGGTGGATTGAGGGTGCTGCAGGGGAGGCTGTGCCCGGGAGCCAGGCAGCTGTTCTCTCCTCCCTGGCTGTTTGGTTCCCCTCAGTTCCCCTTTTGGGAGAGGGGTAGTGTGACAGGGAGGGGAGAGGAGGAGGGCAATCCTGTCCCTGCCTCTCCCGGGGCCCTCCAAGTGCCAGCTCCATGGTGAGCCGGGGACAGGTGAGGGGCAGCTGTGGAGAGCAGCGAATCAAATTGCGCTAGGGAGGAGCTGTAAACCTGGAAGTCTTCCTTCGAGTAAATACGGAAACCATGGGCGGGGCAGCCTGCTTTCCTGGTTTTCTTCAAGGAAGGGGTGGATGGAAGGGGTTAGCAGGAGGAGGGTGCCCCCACCCCAATCCATTACCAGGCCTGGGGCGGTTTCAGCTGCTGCAGAATTAGACCAGGGCCCTGCAAACACTTCCTGCTGATACCTAGAGGCTGAGGGGGGAGTCCAGGTGGAGAGGGGACAGGAGCCTCCTGAGCCCCCAGAGGCCCAGGATGGCGAGGGGGCCTGTGGCTAGCAGAGGCCAGGGATGAGCATGTGTGTGGAGGTAGGGTCAGCGGCAGACACGAATCCTGGGTCGACGACCCTCTTTGGCCTTAGAAGCTGCATTGTGAAAGGAGGGGTGGGAGGGGCCACAGCTAATGGCCCTTTGGAACTGACTCTCCCGGATGGAGATGGTCTGTCCATGCGTCAAAGCCTGGTTGCCCAGAACTGGGGAGCTGGGCTGGCTCACAGTGGCAGCTGCAGGACTCGGGCAACTGCAGCTCCGTGCCAGCAGAGGCTGGTGGCCCTCCACTGCCTGCAGCAAATCCGGCGTGAATGAAGGGCAGGAGCCGCTGTTCCCACCAGCTCCCACCCCATCCGGCCACAACCAGAAGAACCAGCCCTGGCCCGGATGGATCATCCAAAGAATGATCTAATTTATCTGAACGGCAGTCTCAGGAAGCAGGGAGGGTCTGGGGAGAGGTGCCCCATTGTGTGGACGAGGACACTGAGGCTCCGAGGAGCAGTGACTCAGCTCTGGTCCTAGAGCTGGGCATGCCAGGGGTGGGGCAGGGTGCAGGAGGGGAGAGACCTCCTGTCTGTGCTGGGAAGAGGAATCGCTGTCTCCTGCCCCGCCCCCAGGCTCACCCAGGGCTCTCTCCTCCCTGTGTAGACTCCAGGGGCCACTAGTACTGATGGGTGAGTGAGGAGGGATCAGAGTGCGGGAGAGCAGCGCCATGCTCCTTTGCTGGGCAGAAGTCCCTCCACACCAAGGGAGTGGGTGGGTAGCTCAGGAGGCCATCGTGAAGAGCCCCCAGTGTGCCCAGAGAGCCCAGCCAGTCGAGGCAGTGGCTGCTATGTTGGAGGAGGTCCCAGGCGATGGTGTGGCGAATGTTGGCAGCTTGTCTGTTGCAGGGGACGTGTGCCTGTGGCTGGATGGGGGGACCCAGCTGTGGGACTCCACGGAGGGACTCACGGTTCCCCCACACCTACCCTGCCCACTGCACATGTTTCTCCCCTGCAGTTAGCCAGGCAGAAGCTGCTGGTCTGTGACACCTACAGGATCCCCATCCAGGCCTGTGCCTAGCAGCCTCTATGAGTCCTCCACCCTGACACTCTGGCAAGGGCTGACCTGGAAGCATTCCTTGCAGGGATCCGGATGTGGTAGGTGACACATTACCTGTGCCCGGGTCTGCACCAAGCCCAGGGGAAGGAGACCCCATCCCTTGCCCAGAGACACAGTGCCTGCCCCTAGGGGACCTGAGGGAGCCCTCAGTCTAGGGGTGACAGGCAGGACGCAGGGCATGGCTGACAGCACTCCCTCAGTCCTTATGCCACGTGGGTCTCTTGTGCCACCCAGGCTCAGGAAGTTGAGGAGAACAGGGAGACCTTGGCCAGACACATGAAGTGTGCTACAGACACAGAGCAGAGGCTGTAACTGACCTTGACAGGCAGTGGGCTCCCTGGGGGCCCCTCACACGTGCAGAGTGAGGGGCTCTGACAGCCCTGTCCTCAGAAGGGGGCATCAAACGTGTGGGAGGGGAGAGGACCACTTAGGGCGGGTCTGGCACTCACCATCCACCTGATCCTGGAGCAGTTACAGGGCCAGAGCCTGACCAGGACATTTGCCCAGCCCATTTCCCTGCAGGCCTTGTGCCCCACCAAGGCCCAACCACACAGGGTGGGGACTGTCTTTACCGCCCTCTCCCCACACCAGACTATGTTTCCAGGGTTTCTCTGTCTTGTTCTGAGTCTGAGTGTGCAACGCAGCACCTGCACATAGTAGGTACTCTGTAACACCTGCTGGACAGATGTAGGGGCTGTGCCAGACCGCTTATTTATGTCAGCTCTATTCCTCTAAGGTGCTTGTGAGACAGTGCTGTTACTCCCACTTCCCAGAGAAGGAAACCAAGGTTCAGAGGTCATGCCTGGCTTGCCCTGACTCGGGGCTGCTGTCCTGGCTCAGTGGAACTCTTTTCTTTCTTGTTTCTGACCTGAAGCCTATGGCGCCAGCCTGTCTGCCAGAGCTTAGGAGCCTTGAGCAGCCCTTCTCCCTCCTCAGCCTCCCTGTGCTCTCCCCTATCCCAGCAGCTGCCTCCTGCATTCCCAGCCTGAGAATCCCCTGGGGAGCTTGTGGAACAGCCCAAGACCAGGCTTGTCCTGGGCGCTGCTGTTGCAGGGACTGGAGCAGGGGCTGGGAATCTGCATGAGGATGCAGATGACCAGTCAGGCTTGAGGATACTGCAAGTTGGGGCGTGGCACTGGCCAATGGTGTTTGCCGGGAAACTCAGGTGTGACATGACCTCATATCTGAGATGGGCGGGGCAGAGGAAGGAGGAAGGAAGCAGTGTCAGGGCAGGAATCCACTGCCTGGAGAGATGCCAGCTCCACGCCCACCAGGCTTAGTGGTCCTGACTCTTGGCAATCAGTGACGGGTATGTGTCACTGGCCGGGAAGAAATAGCCCCTGCTCTTTCTCTGCCAGCTCAGAGCCTCTGTGGCCCATCTAGAGCCTCCTTCTGCTAGGACCGGCTGAAGGGGACCTCAGGGGTTGGAGCTAGGACAGACCCCTCCTTTAGCTTACCCCGGTTGCTCCCTACAGTGGCATGTGGAGGGCTGGCCAAGTACCCAAGGGCTTCCTGCCATAAGATGCTGTATTTCCTGGTCTTAATTTTCTCTCCAGGGTCAGATGATAAATTCTTCTAAGGTCAGGGATTATGTTATCCTCTCCCCCCCTTTCCCAGCCCCTGAGCTCTGGCACACCGTGGGGGCATGATCTAAGGTGTTCACTGAGAGGTTTGATGGGTCAATGGCAGCTTCTACAGCTCCTCAGCCCACGCAGACCCCCAGACTGGCAGTGCTGGGTCTGCGTGTAATCCCACCCGACTCCTCCAGGGATGGGGGGCGGGGAGTGGGCAGTGGGCAGTGATCCAGATGGAAAGGAGGCATGCGTGTGCATGCGTGTGCACGTGTTGAACAGTTCCCAGAGACTGCGCTGCGAGAGTCGATGTGAGCCTTAGCTTGCGAGCTGGCGCAGTGTTCGAGGCTCTGCTCTTTCACTTCCACGCTGTTTGACCTTGGGCAAGCCTGCCATTTTCTTTGGTTGGGCTTGGTAGCCTTTGGTGACTTTGAAAGCCATTTCCAATGAAGGTGGTTGAACTCAATGGATACTGGCACCTGAATACTGGGGTTTTTGTTTTCATGATTTTTTTTTTAAACTTTTATTTTTTAGTTTTTGCTATAGGGTACATGCACTCACTGGAGAGACAGTGAGAGAGAGGAAAAATGAGAAATTATCCGTCACCCCTTAAGGGGGGATGGCCATGCCACAATCCCTTCTCCTCCATTCTCTTGGGATTTGGGGCACACACGCACACAGGTGTGCGTTTTTCAAGCCACTAGATCCAAGACTTGAATCGCAGTGCTGGTCACGTGAGATCTAGCTTCCTTAATCACCAAGCCACTGGCTGGCCCTGATAACGAGGTTTTTGTCCAGGAGTCTGGAGTCCTCTTTGACCCAAGGTAGCAGGACAGGGACTCCCTTCCTCCACAATCTATAGGTGGTGTCCTTGATTGGGAGAGAGGGTGGGGAGTGCCAGGTTACCTCCCCCAGGTCTGGCCCTGAAGGTGTGTGCACCAGCTCTGTTCAGACCTCAGGCTGTGTGACTGCATGAGACGTGGCAGTCACAAAGCCTTGGGTTGCTGAGACAGAGAATTTACCGCCCCAGCAGAGCTCAGGTGGAGGCCAGCCCTCTCTGGACTCTTCTCACCTTAACAGAGGCACTACAGGGAAAAGACAGAGTCCAGCACCCTGGTCACCCCCACAGCCCCCCAAGGAGGCCTCTACCTTTGTACCCAGGTCCCAAGTCCACCCTCCAGCCCTCAGTACTGGGTCAGGCTCTCAGGCCAACGTCTGCCCTCTGTGGGTAAAGCCTACCTCCCCTGACATGAGTGAGAATCAGATGGACTTGGCCTACGCCTGCAAAGCATTATGGGAGCCCAGAGAAGGTTGGGGCTCCAGGTTCTGTCCCAGCTCTGTGGCTTAAAGCCCAGTGACCTTGGGCAAATCACTGCCTCCCTCTGGTTCTTCTTCTCTCCTCCTCACTCTACAGGGTTAATCCAAGGATCAAAAAGATGATATAAATTAGAGATGTGCAGAGAGTGACTCAGGATGGGGGGGAAGAAGACAGACAGGGTTCAAACCTCAGCTCCAGGGTCTTGGGAAGCACACTTTCCCTCCCTGCGTCCCAGCTGTGGACTAGTGGGAGGAGTGATGCCCCCACCACCCACCTCACAGAACCACGTAGCATGTGCCTGAGCAGGGCAGATGGCCGGGACTGCTTGTGCCATGTGGCTCATAGAGGGTAGAGCTGGAATACTGCTGCCACCCGTCTGGCCCCATAGGGCACACGTCACTCCTGGAAGCCCCGGGGCTCAGAGTTAGCCCCTGGAACCGAGATGAGACTCAATAGGGAAAAGAGAGTGGTAAGATTTTTAGAACTAGAAAGAATCCAGCAATCAGCCTGTCCAGGCTTGTCACTTTACTCAGGGGAAACAGGTCCAGAGAGGGGAGGTGAGGGGCCTCAGCTCACACAGCGAGCAAGGACAGCAAAGGTGTGAATCTGGCTCCTGCCCAGGATTCCAAGACAGCTCTGGATGGCATGCTGAGGTCTCTTTTAGCCAAGGCTGTCACCATGGGGCAGGGAGTCCTCCTGACGGCTGACTCACTGCCTGGGGACGCGGCTGCCGCAAAGCTGCTTGCACCAAGGCCCCGCTGGGCCTCAGGCTCCAGGAACAGGAGCTGGGTTCCTGGCCGCCCAGCCTGAGTCATGTCGGCTCGCATTTGTGTGCTTTTCTCTCGGTCCCACACCCCCAGAATTGGGTGGGAACCTCGAGCCAGCATTGTCAAGTGAGTCGACCCCGGGCTGAATAATCCTGAGTAGGGTGCTAGACGGCCCGGAGTGATGAAATCCAGAGGAGAGCCCGGAGTCAGCAGTTGGGAGGGCCCAGCCTTCCCAGGCGCATATAAAGGTTCCCGGGCAGAGGCCGCACAGCATCTTCTCTCAGCCTCCCTGAGCACCTCTCACTTCTCCGCCAGCTCGCTCGCTCGCTCTCCTCAGCATCATGACCTCCTGCAGCCGCCAGTTCACCTCCTCCAGCTCCATGAAGGGCTCCTGCGGCATCGGAGGCGGCTCCAGCCGCATCTCCTCCGTCCTGGCCGGAGGGTCCTGCCGGGCCCCCAGCACCTACGGGGGCCTGTCGGTCTCCTCCTCCCGCTTCTCCTCAGGGGGAGCCTGCGGGCTGGGGGGCGGCTATGGTGGCGGCTTCAGCAGCAGCAGCAGCTTTGGTGGAGCCCTAGGTAGCGGCTTTGGTGGAGGATACGGTGGCGGCTTTGGTGGTGGATTCGGTGGTGGCTTTGGTGCTGGCTTTGGCGCTGGCTTTGGTGGTGGTGATGGCTTGCTCTCCGGAAATGAGAAGATCACCATGCAGAACCTCAATGACCGCCTGGCCTCCTACCTGGACAAGGTGCGTGCCTTGGAGGAGGCCAATACTGAGCTGGAGGTGAAGATCCGTGACTGGTACCAGAGGCAGCGGCCCACTGAGGTCAAAGACTACAGCCCCTACTTCAGGACCATCGAGGATCTGAAGAACAAGGTGGGTGGCTCTGGTGGATAGAGGCTTGAGGGGAGCCAGGGCTGCAGTGGCCCTTAGGAAATCTCTTTTTGTTCATTCCGCTTTAGAACAGGGAGATAAAAGTGTCTTGGGGAGAGTGGTCAAGGTTACTCAGAGAAGTGGTGGCAGTGGGTCGCTTTTCAGAATCTCCCCAGCTCAGGCTAGGGCTAGAACCTTGAACCTTTTATTTCCTGCAAGGACTGTTTGCATGGCTGACCCTCCTCAGCCTTGGCACAGGATTGGGGCATCTCCATCAGTGGGCAACTGTGGGCATCTGTACTTACTCTGAGCTGGGTGGAGAAGGCATCCCAGCTTAGCTAGGGAGTGGGGCCTGACCTGCCAGCCAGGCAGCCCCCAGGTTTGGGGATCTACTTTGCCCCCTCTTTGCCCTTCACCCTTGAGCAGCAAGGTGTCCTTGCTGTCCTTGGCTGACCAGGTCTGCCGCCCCATCCCATTCTAGATCATCACAGCCACCATTGAGAATGCACAGCCCATTCTGCAGATTGACAATGCCAGGCTGGCGGCCGATGACTTCAGGACCAAGTGAGCAGCATGTGGCGGAGGGCAGAGGGCAGAGGGCAGAGGGCAGGGAGCAAGCAGTGGGCTGTCCATCCAGGAGGTCAGCAAACCGAGAGCTTCAGCAGCTCTGGGAGGGAGCCTGAGGCTCTGACTTCTGTCCTGCCAGGTATGAGCATGAGCTGGCCATGCGCCAGAGCGTGGAGGCCGATATCAACGGCCTGCGCAGGGTGCTGGACGAGCTGACCCTGGCCAGGACTGACCTGCAGATGCAGATCGAGAGCCTGAATGAGGAGCTGGCCTACCTGAAGAAGAACCACGAGGAGGTGAGAGTGCTGCTGGCTTTGGGGGTGGGAAGCTGATTTGATGGTGTTGCCAGATCCTCCTAGGGCCAGGAGAGGGGTTGGCTGAGCTGACCACCCTGCTATCCCTTCCTAGGAGATGCTTGCCCTGCGGGGCCAGACTGGCGGGGATGTCAGTGTGGAGATGGACGCAGCCCCTGGCGTGGACCTGAGCCGCATCCTGAATGAGATGCGTGACCAGTATGAGCAGATGGCGGAGAAGAACCGCAGAGATGCCGAGGCCTGGTTCCTGAGCAAGGTGGGACTTGCATCCCCAGCCCTCCTGCAGAACTCCCCAGCCAGGGATGCCTCTGGAGCACTTCAAACTCTCCCTCTGCCCCTCTTTCTTGTCCCAGACTGAGGAGCTGAACAAAGAAGTGGCGTCTAACAGTGAGCTGATACAGAGCGGCCGCAGTGAGGTGTCTGAGCTCCGGAGGGTGTTCCAGGGCCTGGAGATCGAGCTGCAGTCCCAGCTCAGCATGGTATGGAGGACCCTGCCCAGCTGCAGCCAAGTCACCAGTTCTGGTCACTACCCCCTCAAAAAAAGTCACAATCCAGCTCCATCCTTTTTTCTCTAGAGTGGGACCCAAGGGATCTTGATACCCACTATGTAGATGGAGAGATGAAAGCCCAGAATGCTGGATTGGTTTTTCTCCATATTATGTGGCCGATCAGTGCTGTAGCTGGGGTCAAAACCCATGGCAGAGACCTGGAGGAACAGGAGTGACCTTCTCTGTTGACTCTTTTTCCCCTCTCTCCCACTTGCAGAAAGCATCCCTGGAGAACAGCCTGGAGGAGACCAAAGGCCGCTACTGCATGCAGCTGGCTCAGATTCAGGGGCTGATCAGCAGCGTTGAGGAGCAGCTGGCACAGCTGCGCTGCGAGATGGAGCAGCAGAGCCAGGAATACAAGATCCTGCTGGACGTGAAGACGCGCCTGGAGCAGGAGATCGCCACCTACCGCCGCCTGCTGGAGGGCGAGGATGCCCAGTGAGTGCCGGGCCCCCAGTCCTGTCTTAGACCTTTCCACCACTCTGCCTGCTGCTCCCAGCACAGCTAACCGCTCTTCCCGTTCTCCCCACAGCCTCTCCTCCTCCCAGCACACATCTGGCCAGTCCTATTCTTCCCACGATGGTAAGTCTCCCAAGGCTCTGAGCACTGCAGCCCCTCTGCCTGTTTCTATAGGGTGGGGCCAGGGCCCTCTCCCCAGAGCACCCAACCCTCCCTTTTCCTGCCCTGGATCCTGCTTAGCAACAGGAGCCCTTCTCACCTCCACTCTTCTTTCCCACAGTTTCCTATTCGTCTTCCTCTTCATCATCTACTGGCCGCCAGACCCGGCCCATCCTCAAGGAACAGAGCTCCTTCAGCCAGAGCCAGAGCCAGAGCTCCAAGCACTAAGATGCTTTGACCGAAGCCTCCTGCCCATCCGCCGGCCTCTCTTCCTAAGGCCTGGGTCAGGACCCTGTTCTCCCAGCGCAGTTCCCAGCTGTCTCCCCTCCCTCTCTGCTGGTGTTGGGCTAATAAAGCTAACTTTCTGGTTGATGCAAATCCGTGTGATCTCCATTCTTGGACTGATGGGAGGGGAGTTGGAGGTGCCTTCCAGGAACCCTCCTGTGGTCCCGCAGCCTGAGAGATATTTGAGGAAACAGAAAAAAAATCTAGGAAGAGCTTGAAGGATCTTTCTAGAAGACCTCCAAAGGCAGCATGGGAATGGGAGGTGGGACACAGGAAGGGGGAGCATCCCCATGCACCACGTGGTGCATCTGCCAACGTCCTTCTGTTGCACTCTCCAAGCCACCCTGTGAGGTGGGTGTCCTCAGGCCCATTTTGGAGTTGACAGCTCCTGGACTTTAGGGAGGTTACATCACTTGCATAAAGCCATTCATGAGAGGAGTTCAAACTCAGGTCTGTCTGGCTACAAAGACTGTGCCTTGTTTTTAATATTGCTCCATCTTTTGGAGTACTTTAACCCAAAGACTCCACAGCTTTAGTTCTTAACTGTACCCCGTGACTCCCTGCACTGCACACAATGACTTCCATGTCGGGGAATGGAAGGGAGAGCCTTCTGCCTTGGGGATGGTGTCCATGGTCCGAACCGAAATCTTTTTTCTCCCAACCTGTTCCTTCTCATCATCCCCATCATCTCCTTCCTCTTTCTCATTCCCCTCAGCTGGTGAATTGTGGTTTTGAATCCTCTAGAAAATACCTGCCATTCATGCTCTCCTCTTCGTCCTCACAGCCACCATAACATTCCGACCTCCCTCCTTTCCCCCTAGAACTGGGCATGGCCTACTAACGGGGTCTCCTTGCCATCCATCTCTCCTACTTCCAATTTCTACCCAATGACCTTTATGTAAGAATGTGGTCGGGGACCGGCAGTTAGCGTAATGGCTATGTCGCTGGACTCCCACGTAGTCGACCGCGGTTTGAGTCCTGGACCCGGTGGCTTAAACTCATGCCGGGCGTGTGTGCGTGCGTGCCCAAGATCCCGAGAGGAGAATGCAGGAGAAGGGATTGCGGCGTGGCCATCCCCCCTGGGGGGTGATTTCTCGCTTTCTATCTCTCTCTCTCTCTCTGTCTTTCTGGCGAGCGCACGCACCCTATAGCAAAAACCTCTCCAAAAAAAAAAAAATAAAAAAATAAAAAAGAATGTGGTCAAGGCGAAGAACAGGAACGTGATCAGGACTCCCTTGCTTGATGGCCTGTGGTGGTTCCCTTTCCCCTCTACCACTCGACCCTTCAGTCTCAACTCCACTGTGGTATATTCCTGTTCCTCCTCACCCTGCACCTGTGAGTCAGCTCGATCTGACTTGCATGGCCCACACTTCTCAGTTGCTGGCCCTTCTTCCTGAATACTTTCCATTTTAAAAACATTTCAGTTAAAAAGCCAAAGTTATATATGTATAATAGGGCAAGAATTTTTTATGAAAAAGAGTCACCCTAGGATGAATCCTATTCTTTCACCCCCACCTCCCATTTTTGACTTTTACTGTTCTTTTCAATATTTGCCTCCTAATTTCTAAGCAAATAGACATTACAGGCTTGTACTGTCACTTCTTGATTTTTTGGTTTTAGTTTAGTTTTATTTTTTAAGTGTATTTATTAAGAGACAAGAGAGAGAGACAGAGAGATAACACCCTTAATAGGGTCTCACTTCATTATTCCTGGCCCCCATTCCTCCCATACAGCTACTATCATGGGTATGTGCCCAGTGTGTAAAGGTCACCTTGGGAACCAAACCCGTGATTGTCCATATGTGATATCACTTGTGCAGTGTGTTACTGCTGGGGGAGATGGCCCTGGTTTTAGTTTTCTTTACTTTCTTTTTTCTTAAAAAAATTGTTTATTTTATTCATGAGAGTGCATGAGAGAGAGAGAGAAAGAGAGGAGAGATAAAGAGAGAGTGAGACATGTCCCAATAGGGTCTGCTCATGTTGCAATCGCTTTTCTCAGCTCTCCAGTTTCTCAAAATTTGGGGCACATGTGCATGTGCCTAGAATGTTTCAGGTTGATTAAGGGATCTGAACCCATAGTCAATCATGTGGCTTCCAGCACTGAAGTCAGTTCACTACTGTCTATATCATCAGGATGGGTCATATCGGCTTTAGTTCTTTTTTTTTTGTTTTTGAATTTTTTGTTATTTGCTATAGGGTAGGCCAGTAGGTTAAGGCAGTTGGATTACATATGGCCAACTGTGCAGTTTGAGTCCTGGACCTGGCAGCTTGAAAATTACACCTGGTGTTTGGTGTGTCTACAAGTCCCGAATCCCAAGAGGAGACTGGAGGAGAAGGGATTACGGCGTGGCCATTCCCCCAGTGGGTTCACTCTTCCTGTCTTTCGCTGTCTCTAGGTGAGCAAGATCACTGAGACCCCTTGCTTTTTACAGATTGAGAGAGAGAGAGAGAGAGAGAGAGAGAGAGAGAAAGAGAGACTGAGACTGTTCTGGGTGTTCTCTGGGTCTGCTGCCCAACTTTCATACTGGAATCTCCCTTCAACATTATCTCATGCATCTCTCTCTCTCTCTTTTTGTTTTTTTATGTGCGTTGCATGTTTTGTTTTTTGGATCCACATTTCCCTCTCTCTTGTTTTTTCTTTTCTCTTTTGGGAAACCCAGCCCTTCAGTAGTTCACTAAGATTCATAGGGGTTAAATTTTTTTGAGAACTTTCATGTCTGAAAAGATCTTCAGTCTGTCCTCAGTCTTGACTGACAACTTTGTGGGGTATAGAATCTAGATTGGAAATAATTTTCCTTCAGTATTTGAAGGTATTAGTTCCCTGTTTCTTTTTTTTTTCCTTTTCCTTTTTTCTTTTTTTTTGGTGTTAATATTGGGATATCTAATGTCATTTTAATTTGAGATCCTTTGTTACTATGCCATTTCCCACTATCCTTCCCAGAAGATTTTCTGTTCTTTTCTGTCTCTTCAGCAGGTTGAAATACCACATACTGCACGTTGACATAGGCATTTCTATCCGTTGGGTTGGGTAGCAGGAAAACTTTCAATATGGAAACTCATGTTCTTTGGTTCTGGTAAATTTTATTTTATTCCATTTAATTTTCCATCTAACTCATCTTCTTTCTACTTATTGAGAATTTTTTTTTAAACATTGCCTTCTAATTCTATTACTTAGTGCTTTAAAACATCTGTTGTATTTTTAGTATCTCATAACTCTGGATATTTTTTCAATAATAGCCTGTTCTTGTTTCGAGGTATAGTATTTTCTCTTACCTCTTTGAGACTCTTAGACACAGCTCTGGAAATTTCTTCTGTTTCTGTCATTGCCTCAGTTTCCCCTCAGTTCCTTTTTGTCCTGCTTGTCTTGTTTCCATTTTTCATGCCCAAAGGCTTTCCTGAATGTTTGATGGTTCTTAGTAGTCATTCACATTTAAGAGTCAGCCATAAAAACTAATTGGAGTGTGTGTGTATGTGTGTGTACAGCAAGGGTAGGAGGGATGAGGCTTGTTTGTTACAGAATAATCTGGTGGAGAATAAGCTATTTTATTGGGGGGAGTGTACCAAATGTCAGTATCTACAGGATTTTTTCTTGTGTAGAGACTTCTTCAGAAGGAATGCCTCTAATTTCTAGTGTAGATTGTAAAAGCAGGGAGCTTTCTGGAAGCTATGTGAGGGGAAGGAGGCTGAGAGGGTCTCAGTCTCTGTTAATCTTCTAACTGATTGAGTTCAGTTGACTGCCCCCCCCACCCCCTGCCCATTGCCCCGTTTGATATCTCAGGGCTCAGAGTCCCTCTGGATAAATTTTCCAGTGTAGATTTCCAGATTCTTCTGGGATACAGGAGGAGTGGTTGGCATTAAGCAGGTTGGGGTGGGGGGAATGGAAGAGGAACTATAGAGAACCCCCTGATTTTTAGAGATTTCTTACCCATTTTCTCACTTCTAGCCTACTCCCCTTCCACCATTTTCAGAGATTCAGGGCCCTTTCCAGGTCTGATGTGTGAATCTGTTTATCTTTCTGGGGAAGCACTGAGTTTTCTTTGTGTCTGTTTTCCAGATCCCAAAATTGTGTTGTTGTAATCTCTTCTCTTGCTCTTTTTTTGGTTTCATTCATCTACAGTAATTTTAATGGTTGGCAGGTGAAGATGAACCAAATAGTTAGCCTGCCAGTTTGACTCACAGTCCCTACTTTACATGACAAAATCATACTCATCATTCAAAGCTGCTGAGCTCAAGTTGTACTCTGTAATGGACAACCCCTGTTGGTTGTGAGCAAATGTTTCCTTCTTCTGGTCACTAACCCTGTTCCCCAGGTCATAGGATAAGCTTATGATTCAGACTGAAATCCACATCCCTAAATCTCAATATTTGGTAAGTTTTATATATATGTTATATAAAATCATAACTATGATTACATCCTATACCACTTTAAATTCACCTTTATTATTATAAGAGAAACACATTTGTATGTTGTTAAAAGTGTTACATATTTTTAATGCTCTTTCCACTTTTTTTGGTTGTTGTCATTGAAAATATCATAGCATTGAACATCGCTCTATGTGGATTGCTTGCAGATATTTTGGATTATTTCCTTAGGCTAGATTTCCAGAAATATAATTACTAAGAGAACAGATGCAAATGTTTTAGGCTTTTGATTTGTACTGGCAAATTGATTTAAAGAGAAGCTGTGCCAATTTGCCTATTTTGCCAGTAGGCATGGAAATATCTATTTCAAAGCATGCTCACCAACTTGGAGTATTATCTTTTTTTAAAAAGCCTTTACTATAGTGTGCTTGCCAGACAGAGACAGAGACAGAGACAGAGTAAGAGGGAAACTGAGAAATCACTCCCCACTCTGGGGGGAGGATGGCCATGCTGTAATCACTTCTCTTCCATTCTCTTCTTTGGAATTTGGGCATGAAAGCACATGTTCCTGGTGTGTTTTGCAAGCTGCCAAGTCTAAGACTGGAACTGCAGAGTCAGTTATGTGGGATCCAGCACCTTAACCACCTTGCCATCTGCTGGCCCAGAATATTATCTTAAATTTATTTATTTATTTATTTTTGAAGAGGTTTTTGCTATAGGGCGTGTATGCTCACCAGACAGACAGAGAGAGACAGAGAGACAGAAAGTGAGAAATCACCCCCCAGGGGGGATGGCCACACCGCAATCCCTTCTCCTTCATTCTCCTCTTGGGATCTTGGGCATGCACGCACATGCACCCGGTGTGAATTTAAGTCACTGGGTCTGGGACACGAACTGTGGTTAACTACAGGGAAGTCCAGCGACAAAGCCATAATGCTAACTGCTGGTCCCTTAAATTTATTTTTTGATTGCCAAAGGGTATGTATACTTGAAAAAGGGATGGGGGGAGGAATGGAGAAAGCACCCCCAAAGGAGTGTTGTTACACTGCTGTCCCTTTGTCTCTATTTTCATTTTCCCAGCCTGTTGAGACTTTGGACAGGAATGCACACATACCTGGTATGACCATACTTAGCCATGTGTGGTCTGGCTCTCTTAACCAGTAGGCTATGGGCTGGCCCCGAGTTTGCTTGTTTTTTTTTTTTTTTTCCCCATAAATTGTGTGTGTATTTCCAGAGAAAGTGAGAAATCATCCACTGGAGGAAATGGCCATGGCACAATCCCTTCTCCTCCATTCTTCTCTCAGGATTTTGGGCATGCATGCACAAGTGCCAGGTCTGGGACTTGAACCACTGTTGGTCATGTGGGGATCCAGTATCTTAACCACCATGTCACCTGCTGCCCTTTTGAGTATTATCTTTTTTTTTTTTTTTGAGAGGTTTTTCGCTATAGGGCGCGTGCGCTCGCCAGACAGACAGAGAGAGACATAGAGACAGAAAACGAGAAATCACCCCCCAGGGGGGATGGTCACGCCGCAATCCCTTCTCCTCCATTCTCCTCTCGGGATCTTGGGCACGCACGCACACGCGCCCGGCGTGAGTTGTAAGCCACCGGGTCCGAGACGCGAACCGCGGTCGACTACGTGGGAGTCCAGCGACATAGCCATTACGCTAACTGCTGGTTCCCTTGAGTATTATCTTTTAAGAATAAATAAATGTCACTTTTTTCTTTTTTTGTATACTTTTAAAAATAATTTATTGTTATTATTTATACATTCAGTTACTATACATCATTAGAGTTTAAAGAGAATTTACCCAGCGTGATATAGACCTCAGACAAGTCCAGTTTAGAATACTATAGATAGGGACCAGCAGTTGGCATAATGACTATGTCGCTGGACTCTCATGTAATCGACAGTGGTTTGAGTCCCAGACCTGGTGGCTTAAACTCATGCCGGGTGCATGTCTGTGTGTGCCCAAGACCCGAGAGGAGAATGGAGGAGAAGGGATTATAGCATAGCCATCCCCCCTGGGTGGGTGGGTGATTTCTCACTTTCTGTCTGTCTCTCTCTGTCTTTCTGGCAAGTGCATGCACCCTATAGCAAAAAAAAAAAAAAAAAAAAGAAAAAAGAATACTATAGGCATCATCATCAACTAGTAATTAACCATATCTGTGTCTTACAAATGTCTTACCTCTCTATTTTTCCCCCAAATTTCCTTCCCTATACTCTTCCCCCCCTCCTTCCACTTTGTCCCCAGTGTCCATAACAATTTTTTAATGCTTTGGTGTCCTTCAGTCTTTCAGTCCCTGCCATAGAGTGTGGATAGTCAGTATATGCTAAATGGAGATATACCATGTCTCTGTTTCATAGCCTGACTTGCTTCACTCAGCAATAAATCTTCCATATTCATCCACTTTCTATCAAATGCTAGGGTCTTGTTTTTTTTTTTTTTTAATGACTGGATAGTATTCCATGGAGTATATGTACCACAGTTTTTCAATCCATTCATCTTTTTGTGGATATTTGGGTTGGTTCCGTGTCTTAGCAATCATGAATAATGCCACAATAAATATAGATGTGCAAGCATTTTTCTGACTGAGCATTCTTTTGTCCTTTGGGTTGATACCCAGGAGTGGAATTGCTGGATCATATGGTAATTCTATTTGAAGATCTCTGAGGAATCTCCATATTGTTCTCCACAGTGGCTGGAACAATTTATAGTCCCACCAACAATGTAGAAGAGTTCTCCTTTCACCACATCCCTGCCAGCACATATTATTATTACTTTAAAAAAAATCTTCACCAGGTAGGCTTTATTCCAGGGATGCAAGGGTGATTCAACATATGCAAAATCATAAATTTAATGCACCATATTAACAGAAAGAAAGATAAAAACCATATGATCAATTCAGTCAATGCAGAAAAAGTATTTGACAAAATACAACATTCTTTCATGATTAAGACTCTCAGTAAAATCGGCATAGAAGGATTATTTTTCAGCATAATAAAAGGCATCTATGAAAAACCTATTGCTAACATTATACTAAATGGGGAAAATCTGAAAGTTTTTCCACTAAAAACTGCTACAAGACAAGGCTGCCCACTCTCTCCACTCCTTTTCAATATAGTACTGGAAGTCCTAGTCAGTGTGACCAGACAAGAGAATGAAATAAAAGGCATTCCAATAGCGAAAGAAGAGTTGAAATTATCTCTGTTTGCAGATGACATGATCGTATACATAGCAGACCCAATAGTAACCACGAAAAACCTCTTGAAGTAAAAAATGCATACAGTAAAGTGGCAGGATACAAAATTAACTTACAAAAATCTATAGCATTTCTATATACAAACAACAAGCAGACAGAAGCAGAACTGAAGAAAGTAATCCCATTTACCATAGCCACAAAAAGTATAAGATACCTAGGAATAAATCTAACCAAGGAAGTCAAAGACCTCTATAAGGATCACTACGAAAGTCTTAAAAAAAAAAAAAAGAAATTGAAAATGACACAAAAAAGTGGAAGGACATCCCATGTTCCTGGATTGGGAGAATCAATATAATCAAAATGGCAATCCTATTCAAATTAATCTGCGTATTTAATGGAACCCCTATAAAATTACAAGAGACATTCTTCACAGATCTAGAAAAGACAATCATAGGACTCGTCTCTGGAATAATAAAAGGCCCTGTATTGCCAAAGCAATCCTATGCAAAAAGAGTGGAGTGGGTGGCATCTCACTTCCTAACCCCAAAATATATTACAAAGCTGTGATAATCAAAACAGCATGGTATTGGCACAAAAACAGCCATGAGGACCAATGAAACAGAGCAGAGACCCCAGAAATAAACCCCAAAACATACAGCCAACTGATCTTTGACAGAGTACTAGTCAATCCAGTGGGAAAAGGAAAACATCTTTAGCAAGTAATGTTGGAAAAACTGGGTATCCACCTGCAGAAAGATGAATCTGTACCCTATCTGTCACCATTAACAAAAATCAACTCAAAGTGAATCAGAGATCTAAATCTAAGACCTCAAACTATGAAACTACTGGTGGAAAAACTGGGGAAACTCTGGGAGACATTGAGCAGGCAAAGGCTTCTTAAGAAAGACCCCCAAAGCACAGGCGATAATTCCCAAAATAGACAAGTGGGATTACATCAGATTAAGAAGTTTCTGCAAAGCAAAGGGCACAGTAATTCATGTGAATCGACAACTCTCAGAAAGGGAGAACATTTTTGTAAACTATGAGTCTGATAAGGGACTGATAACCAGAATACACAGAAAATTCAGGCGGCTTTCCCAGAAGAAAATAATTAACCCAATTAAAAGATGGGAAAATAAACTGAATAAATAAATGTCACTTTAAAATTGATGTTATATTGGATCATCAGAAAAATCATGATGTATTTTTCTATGCAAAAACATGTCATGACTTTTCCGATGACCCAATAAAAGGTTCCTTATACAGAGACAGTCTTGGCTCTGGTTACTAAAGGACTCCTGGACTGGTTGGTGCTTGTGGTCATGAGTTGTTTAGTAAGGAAATGTCAGAACAGAGGATACAGAAGACCCTCTCTCTGGGTAGCAAGCTGTTGTAAAGAAACCAGATGCTGATGTCTTCAGAGTGAATAGCTCTGATCAGTTGACTCTTAGGAAGCTTCATGAGAGAGGCCCTCACTTGATTGGTGAGAAGACTGAGGTCTAAAGTCATTAAGGAAAAAAACACTTTCCTGGTGAATCTCACAACTAGTTGGTAAAACTCTCAGAGAGCAACAACCATATTTCTCCTATTCATAGTTGTGTCTTACAGAAACAACATGAGTTACAGAACAACATGAGTTCTCCTTCTCCCCTCAACTTTTCTCTTTATGAGAGAGAGGGGAGAAGGAGGAATAGAAAAGGAGAGAGATAGAGACAGATATTTTTGATAGGGTCCTGATCCTTTTGTCCCAGCCTCCTGATTAGCTAGGACTACAGGCACATGAATCTGTGCTGACATGTTTGTGTTGGCAGGGGAACTAAGCCCAGGCCTCTCATGTGGCGTCCAGTCTCCCGAGAGATGGTGCTACCTGTGTGCCACTGTGGCTGTGCCTGGCCCCTTTTATTTTTATTTATTTATTATTATTTTAGAGAGATTTTTGCTATAGTGCATGTGTGCTCGCTAGAGAGACAGAAAGTGAGAAATCACCCCTGAGGAGGGGAATGGCCATGTTGCACTCCCTTTTTCTCCATTTTCCTCTATGAATCTTGGGCACACACGTACACGCACCCAGCATGAGTTTTAAGCTGTCAGGTCTGGGACTCAACAGTGGTCGACTACCTGGGAATCCAGCAATGTAACCACTACGCCATCTGCTGGTCCTTGGACCCCTTTTAAATAGAAAGACAATATCAAAGCAGAAATGTCAGTTTCTCCTTCAATAAGAAAACCAACTTTTCCATCTGGATAGGTCTTACTGCCTGGATTTCTTAAACTAAAATTTAAGTCCCCGGGACCAGCAGTTAGCATAATGGATATGTCACTGGATTCCCATGTAGTCGACCACGGTTCGCGTCCCGGACCCGGTGGCTTGAAACTCACGCCAGGAGCATGTGCGTGCGTGTCCAAGATCCCAGGAGGAGAATGGAGAACGGATTGCGGCGTGACCATCCCCCCTGGGGGGTGATTTCTCGCTTTCTGTCTCTCTGTCTTTCTCTGTCTGTCTGGCGAGCGCACGCGCCCTATAGCAAAAACCTCTCAAAAAAAAAAAAAAAAAATTAAGTCCCAAATCAAATTTCTTTTTTCTCTTGGCTTCCCCACTTCCTAAGCTCCTGGCACCTGAGATTGAGTATGCTCAACATTCTTTGTAACTTGTCTGTTTTGAACACACCCTCAGATTCTTCAAGCTTGAGTTGGTGTCTAAGTTTGTGAAATATTGTTATAGATAATTACATAAAATGCTAAAACAATGACTGGTGTGAGAATTAATGATGGCCCATAAAGTGTATCTGCTGATGTAAATGAATTATGGTAAGCTCATAAGGTTTTGCTTTCTTTGGGCTCATTGTTTCTGACAGCTATAAAAAGCTTCGCATCCCTGCTAGTGTCTGAGATAAGCAATTTCCTACACTTGCCTTCTCCTTGCTGTAGCTGTTGTTCCCTCTGACTGTTCCCTGAAAGACAAACACAAACGAAAGCTTTTGTTTTGCTAGTCCCCAACAACCCTTACGCAGCACCCAGCACATAAAGGAACATTCATTAAGATTTGTGGAGTTGAGCCTCCAGGGTTTGGTTTGCAAGTCTCTGCTCCTTCAGGTCTCTATGGCACCTGTTCAGAAGTGAGTTTTTTTTTTTTTTTTTTTAAAGAGGTTTTTGCCTTAGAGTACGTGTGCTTGCCAGGGAGAGAGAGATAAAGAGAGAGAAAAAGTGGGAAATCATCCCTGGGGGGATGGCCATGCCGCAATCCCTTCCCTTCTGTTGTCTTCCTGGAATTTTGGGCATGCACGCACATGAGCCCTGCATGAATTTCAAGCCACTGGGTCTGGGACTTGAACTGTGGTCAGCCATGTGGGAGTTTGATAACGTAACTGCTATGCCATCTGTTGTCCCCTGGATTGTCAATTTTATATTAACATAAAGTGGATTTTAATTCACTTTGTGTTTAGATGATATGACTGTACAAATAAAAAGTGATAGCCAAAAGATAAATAACAACTGAAGTAGGATTGTAGACCCTTGTAGAGGTAGTGTGGGATTGTGGGAGGAGCATAGAGGCCAAGTTGGGATGGAGCTCTGAGTGTGAACTTGGACAGATCTCCTATCTCTCTGCGTTTCAGTATCCCCACCTGCAAATTTTGGTTACTAGTGCCTACCTGAAGGGATTTGTGTGAGGATTAAAGCAGATAGAGGTTGGATAAATCACATAGTAGGTACCCAATAAATATTTGTTTGCTGCTTCCCATCCTTTTTGAGTTTTCAAAGCTGCACATTCTTTTTTTTTTGTAGAGTTTTTATTTTTTATTTTTTTATTTTTATAGGGTGCGTGTGCTTGCCGGAAAGACAGAGAGAGACAGAGACACAGAAAGTGAGAAATCATTCTCCAGGATATGGTCATGCCACAATCCCCTCTCCTTTATTCTCCTCTTGGGATCTTGGGCACGCACGCACATGCGCCCGGTGTGAGTTTAAGCCACCAAGTCCGGGACTCGAACCGTGGTCGACTACATGGGAGTCCAGCAACATAGCCATTAGGCCAACTGCTGGTCCCCAAAGCTGCCCATTCTGTTATAGCTTCAATTGATTCTCACAGGAAGGCTGCGGGCAGGCAGCTATGTTCTGCTTCCTAAGGCCCAGCTTGAGCAAACACCTTCTCCCTGCTTGCTGTTGGCCAAGCTTCCTCGCTATCTCCACACATTGACTCATCTCACTTTACAGATGAGGAAACTGAGGCTCAGAGAGACCAAGTGACTTACCCAAGAGTACATGACTGGTGAGTGAGGTGTCAGGATGGACTCCTCCCCACCCCTGGGCTGTGCCACCTCTGCAGAGATCTTCCATGTGAACTGATGCCCGACCTAGTCTGACTTGATAAAGTTTGCAGGGAGGGCGTGTGCTAGCAGCAGCCCATGAGTTCAGCCCAAGTCCACTTAGAGGCTGCTCAGGGCCAGGTGTGCTGGGCTTGTGTGGCATGGAGTGAGGTTCCAGTGATAAATCAGAAGCCCCCTTGGCCCCAGATTGGACACTGACTATAGCACCTTCTCAGGGATGGGGCTCTGCCCTCCTTCTCCTAGAGGGCCCTCTGGTGGGTGGGGGTAGGCGGTGCCCATGCTGGCTGAGCTCTTTCTCAACAGCTGGCTTTGGCTGATGTCTCCCCTTTCCCTCCTCCTCCTCCAGGTAAGGTGGTGGAGACTGAGCGCTGGAACTTACAGGGGTTTAAATAGGGGCTAGCATTCGCCCTGTCTACCCAGATGGCCCAAACAAAATCACAACCTTAGTTGGCTTGTAAGGTGGCAATAAAAACTTCCTAGGAGCAGATCTGCCCGGATTTGAATTGTAGCCCCACTTCCTACCTGTCCCCAAGTATTTCTCTGAAGATTAGAAGAGATGACAAAGTTAAGATCTGACACATGCTAAGTCCTCAATACATGTTAGCTGACTATAGTTTGAATCCTGGCCAGTCTTGGTGGCTTGCAAACCATACCAGGCAGGCGTGTGTGCATACCCCAAATCCTAAGAGGATGAAGAAATGGAGGAGAAGACATTGTGACATGACTACACCCCATTTGGGGTTGTTTTATTCCTCTCTTTCTGGTGAATGCACGTACCCTCTGGGTATTAAAAACAAAAGTAGGTGCAAGCAGGTAATGTGGTAGTTAAGGCAATGGATTCTCACATAGTTGACTGTGGTTCAAGTCCTGGACCTGGTGACTTGCTTTCTCACTCTTCTGCACCTCTGTCTC
Organism: Tupaia tana; assembly: GCA_026018925.1. NCBI lineage: Eukaryota > Metazoa > Chordata > Mammalia > Scandentia > Tupaiidae > Tupaia > Tupaia tana. Next base: position 48,318,094 of record JAKSZU010000011.1, on the reverse strand, counting down.
TCTCTGGTGAGCGCATGTGCTCTATAGCAAATTGAAAAAAAAATAATTTTTTTTTTTAAAAAAAGTAAATTGTGTTGAAAGGACAGGTAGTAAATACTTAAAACTCATTGAATCCAAGTTATTTTAATATACTCTATTAATATCTATGCTCTCGAGGTTATGTATGATTATTTTATCTGTATGGTGGGCATCTTTTATAATAGTGTGCTATTGTACTCTCTTCCCAAGCCCTTATTTCTAATTTTTTAAAGAATTATTTATTTTATTTATTATTATCATTTTTCAATTTGACCAGAGAGAAACAGAGAGAAGGAAAGTGAGAAAGCAAGCTACCAGGTCCAGGACTCGAACTGAGTTCTACCACGTGAAAGTCCAGAGCCTCAACCTCCATGCCACCTGCCAGCCCCGCCCCCAAGTCCTTATTAAATTCATGTTGGCTGTTTGAAACTGGCCACAGTGGGGGTATTTACTCTATGGAAAGAATAAGCTTTACAGAACTAGCAGATGATGTGGAGGTTAAGGGAGTTGATTCCACATGTCCAACTGTGTGGTCTGAGTCCTGGACCTGGAGGCTTGAAAATCACACTAGGAGGACCAGCAGTTAGCGTAATAGCTATGTCGCTGGACTCCTACATAGTCGACCGCGGTTCGCGTCCCGGACCCGGTGGCTTAAAACTCATGCTGGGCACGTGTGCGTGCATGCCCAAGATCCCGAGAGCAGAATGGAGGAGAAGGGATTGCGGTGTGACCATCCCCCCTGGGGGGTGATTTCTCGCTTTCTGTCTCTCTGTCTCTCTCTGTCTGGCGAGTGCACGCGCCCTATAGCAAAAAAAAAAAAAAAAAAAAAACCAAAAAAAAAATCACACTAGGCACATGTGCATGCTTGCCCCCAAATCCCAAGAGCCCAAGAGGAGATTGGAGGAGAAGGGATTGTGGTGTGGCTATCCCCCCTCCCTGGGAAGGTAATTTCTTACTTTCTCTGTTTCTCTCCAGCAAGTACATATGTTCTATAGCTAAAACAAACAAACAAACAAACAAACAAAAAACTATAGATTAGGGTTTGATTTATTGTTTTGTTGAGTGTCTAGACTTAAGAAAATAATGGGAAAATATTAATAATACAAATTAATCTTCAAAGTGTGTCATGTCTGTAGCCATTGAATTGTGAATAGCAAAAAACTTAAGACAATATTCTTTTTAAAAATCTTTATCTACTTATTTATTTATTTTCAATTTGACCAGAGAGGGGGAGAGAGAGAGAGAGAGAGAGACAGACAGACAGAGAGAGAGAGAGAGATAAAGCAAGCTGCCAGGTCTGGGACCTGAACCACAGTGGGCCATGTGGGAGTCCAGGGCCCTTTAACACCACACCCCCCTGCCAGCCCCAGCAATATATTTTTGGTATGCAGAAACCATCATCTGATTCAGTCAAGAGGTCATCTGCATCACTGATGAATGAATAAAGTTAGGGCACATGTCTTTGCTGTTTCACTTTTATTTTAACTTTTAATATAAACAGACATCTCAACCAACATTCATTTCAGAACTACATTTGCTTGTCAATTCCAACAAAAGAGCTTGACAAAAATATGTGAAAGCATTCTATGAGAATGAACTGAATATATGAAATGCACAATAAAGAGTGTTTCTTATTATTTGTACTTAATTTTAAAATTTAATTTTAATTTTTTTTTCTTCTGAATGGTGCATGTGCTTGCCAAGGGCAGAGAGACAGAGAGAGAGGGAGCAAGAAAAAGCACCCCACAATCCTTTCTCCTGGTAGTGTCATGGCTGCCTCCTATAGGGACCAAACTCCAGCCACTTTCCCTGGTACTCACTGGCCAGACTTCCAACTGTCATCACCAGCGAGACCTTTGCCTAAGTGTCTTCTCTAGCCACCAGAGTCCACAAGCCAGAGTACTGGGGAATTGACACCACTACCCCTGCCTGAGAGTAGTCCTCAATCAGTTATCTACAAATTTGAAGGATAAAAACTCCAGGCCTTCTTTTTTTTTAAAAAAGGAATTATTTATTTAATTTTATTTATTGTTATTATTATTTAAAAAATTTGAACAGAGAGAGAGAGAGAAAGAGAAAGTGAGAAAGCAAGCCACCAGGTTCATGACTCAAACCATGGTTGGCCATGTGGGAATCCAGCACCTCAACCACTATGTCACTTGCTGGCCCCAATACCCCAAACCTTCTTTGGTATCTGGGTGATACAGAAATAGTTATTGTTTGTAGATACTGCCTCATTGCACCCACAGCAAGGGCTGGAAGGAGTAGGATCAGGTCCTGGCTGATGCTGAGTGACCTGTGGGGTCCCCACAGCCCCCTCCCTCCCTGGCCTCAGGATCTCACTGGACAAGAGCTGCTGCTTCCCAGTCTTTTGCTCTATGGCCACAGGGAGGCCAGTCCTAAACCTCCAACCTCAGGATGAAACCCCTGAGCTGCTCCCATGGCTTCTCCCCTCACATCTACAACATCCCACTCTTCTCAGCAGGATTTCCAGGCCTTCCCTGTGCCTCCAGGCCATGCCCTCACAGACTCACCAGCCCTTCACCTGGGGCTGGTCTTGGCAGCTTCTTTGTAGCCCCCTCTCAGCCCTCCTCCATCAATCACTGCATTATAAAAATCAACAACATAAAATACCCATTACGTTTAAAATGTTAACTAAAACAAACAAACAAACAAAAAAACAGGCCAATACTGACAAACAAATTAAATATACCCCACATTAAATGTTACTTTGTAGGGACCTGTTCAGTATGAACACTTTTTTTTTTTTTTTTTTTGAGTGGGGAAGGCTGTGGATTAGAAATAGATGCAATAACAAACACACAAAGACATACAAATATAGAAAAGCGAGGATTGGATGGACACAGCTTCTCTGATGGAGAAGTTGTGACCAGAATTGGCCTCAGGTTTATTTTTTAAAGGGGCAGAAAATGGGGAGAGAGGAAAATGGGATGTAAAGGGAATGGAGGAGAAGGAAGTGGAATGTAAAGCCAGTTGTTTTTGAATGTAAATCGTCTGAAGATGTGAAAATGACTGGAGCATGTAATTTCTCTAATCTTTTTTAAAAAAACAATCTAATAAACATATATAACTTCTTTTAGCCCTAATACTAAACAATGTCAAAATATTAAATATTAACAACAAAAAATAACCATTAACAAGAAATACTACTTTCAGATATAAATACTTCTCAACAACTCTACTAAAATAACTTATAAAAACACGTTTTTATATGCATCTAAAAGTCACATATTTTCAAACTGACTACTCTCCACATTATCCCAGGTTCCTCTTTGTTTTCTGCCTCAAGGTGTTCAGCTGAATTTTAAAAAAATAATTAATAATTAATGCTGTTTTTTTCTAAGCAGAATATGAGTGACCTAGGCCCGGAGAGGAGGCATACATGCCTTTCTTGGGGTGATCATGTACAGGGGTTTCTTTTATTTGATTTTTTTGAGATTGACAGAATTAGTGAAGAGATTTCCATTGGTATGGCCCAAGGAGGCAGAACATGTAGAAGTGGGGGCTTGAAGGTTGTGGGTGGGTTCCACAATTACTAGGTTGGTGATTGGAAGGGAAGATCTGTGTCCCTTTGTATCTGACTCTTGGCAACAGGACAGTTGTTATTGTCCCTCTGATATCACAGATATATACACAGAAAATTCACCACGAATCTCCCTGGAGGAGAGGCTCGGAGCTGGAGAAGGCACCAAGGGCCCACTGCTGGTACCAGGCACTGAGTTTGAAGTGTCTTCTCAGAAGATCTCCAGTTCGTCTCTGGTCCTATCTGGGTCGCCATCTTGTCGACGGAAAATAACCAACTCTAAAAAGTTAATAATTAGTAATTAATGAGGTTTATTTCTAAGCACAATGTGAGTGACCTAGGCCCGGAGAGGAGGCATACGTATCTTTCTCTGTTCAGCTGAATTTTGATACCTGCTCTCCACTTGTAGTCACCCGTGCTCTCCATTGGTCAAACTGCAGGGTTTAACTCAAGGGACCTTTTACCAGATACCTACTCTGTGCCGAGCACCATGCTGGCCATCACTTTCAGGTCATTTCCTCCTCTCAATAACCCTGCCGGGCAGGGACTGTCATTCTGCCATGTGTAGGAAGCCAAGGCTGGAGGGTGCAGTGGCTGGTCTGCTTATGTAGCTGGTCAGTGGTGGAGCCCAGCTTCTAATCTCAGGCTTTCTGACTGGGAGCTTCTCACCCCTTCCTTGATCCCACATCTCCACACATGTGCCCCTAGCTGGGGGATTGAGGTGGGCTGCAGTACACCAGACCTGCTCCAAAACCTCTAACTGGTGGAAAGACTCCTTTTCTTTCTACCCTGAGGCTACCACTGACGTAGCTATTCTACTCTCTGTGCTGACTCTGCCTGAGACTCACTGCTGGTGCTGGAGTTCCCACAGCCACACCCCTGGCTGGGAATGCCCTCTCCCTACTCCACCCTCCAGGGCTCTTCCTTCTTTCAAATCTGAGTCAAAGGCACCCTTTCCCAGAAGCCTTCTGTGTGCTACCCACCCCACCTGGTGGCTCTTTGGCTCCAGGTTCCCCTCAGACTATGGAGCAGAGGAAGAATGGACAACCCCAAGGGCAGACCAGAGTAATCACAATAAATCAGAGCCCCCCGAAGCACTACAGCAGCTATAATGGGCTGGGAGCACAGATGACAGAGGCTGTGGGAGAGCTGAGAACAGGAGAAAGCCAGGTGACCTCAGGTGGTGGGTGGGCTCCAGGTGTGTGGTGGGGAAGTCTGAGCTAACATTATCCCTTACCTGAAAATGGGAAATCCTTCTTACTGGGTTTCCCTTTTCTGCCTCCCATCCCTGAAAAATGGGTTCATCAGAATAGCCTTTGTAAAGCACACTTGACACTATCACTCCCCAGCTTAGAGTTCTTCAGTGTCTTCAGAGTTGTTGGGATAGACTCAGCTTCTTAGCACCATTCTCATTCCCTGGCCTCTGCTTTTAATTTCATCAGGCAGGTGCAGCCTTGAGCTCCAGCACTGCTTGAAAGTGTACTTTCTACCAGCCCATGGTTTACACCTCTGCACCTGCATTTAGATGCTTCCCTGAGCAAAGGAGACGTTCTTTCTCACATTGCTTGCTTAGCGTCTGCTCACCTTGAAGGCACTGCTCAGTTAAGACCTCCTTTGGGGTGCTTCCCTTCTTGCCTCCAGGCTAGCTGACTGCCATTTCTCTGTGCTTCTTTCGTCCTTCACTCATCTGCCCACCTACCACCTGTCCACTTTCCATTCATCCCTCTATCCACCCCATTCATTATCGTTCCTTCCATCATCCATCTCTCTGCTCCCCTGCCTGCCCACCCACCACCCATCCATCTGTTCTTTCACTTTCCCTCTTTAACTTTCTTTCTCTACCCATCTATCCACCTATCCATACACCTCCACCCATCCATCTTCTCTTTCACGTTCGCTTGCCCTCTTCCTTCTTTCCCTCCCTCCCTCTGTCTTCCTATCCTTCATGGAATAGAGAATAGGATCTGCAGAAATCATATATATGTCTTGTATACTTTGTTTTTTGTTTTGCCATCCTTGATTCCTTATCCCTCACCCTCTGCCATGTCCCACCCTCCTCCCACATTGTCTCTGGTATCCATGGTTGCTTTCTATACCTCCCCCCCCATTTAATTGATTTGCTAATGAACTTAATTAGTCTAAATATATCCAATAGCTAGCACAGCTGATATATACCTATACATGAACCCAAGTCTGACTTTAGGCATAAACCCCAGTGAGTAGAATGAACATATTATAAAGTAGTACCCAGCTGGGGCTATATAGCTTACTGCAGTCATCAAATATGCATTTATTTTTTAAAATTGATATGAACAGTTTTACCGTTTTTTTTAATTATTAAAAAAAATTGTGGGGTGGTATGTGCATAGGTGGTTAAGGTGTTGTACTCCCACATAGCTGACCATGGTTTGAGTCCCGGATCTCGCAGCTTGCTTTCTCATAACCCCCTGCCCACTCTCTCTGGTAAGTGTATGTGTCCTATAGTGAATAAAATAAAATATAAAAAAATTGTTAAAAAACTTTGCTATGGGGCATGTGTGTTTACCAGAGAGAGACTAAGAGACAGAGAGAGAGGGGGGTGGAGAAAGCACTCCCAGTGGGGCATAGTCATGCTACAATTCCTTCTCCATTTCTCATCCCGTTGGGATTTAGGGCACTCATGCACATGTACCTGAAATGTTTTTCAAGTTGCCAGGACTGGCACTCAGATCATGCAGTCAGCCATGGAGGATCTAGCTCCTTTTACCACCAGACCAGGGAGCCACTCCAAAAATCATATCTTAAAGCTGTGTGCTGAACTGAAGTTTTGCCTTAAAGAATGTTAGAGATTTGGGTGGCGAGGACAGATGTGGAAATTCAGGCAGAGGCTGAGAGTTGGCTGAGATGTAGGCATCAGCAAGGGGATAGGCCTGCTGGGGTTGGGACTCTGGTGACAGTGAGACATTGTGGGTAACTGACTGCAGAAGCTAAGCCATACTTTCCCTGAACAGGATCTATGAACTGGTCTATTGTTGGCCCTTGGCACCTGATCATCTGTGTTCTTAACAACCCGAGGGTGGTTCTGGGGTATAGACACAACTCTTTCCACCCCATGCACACTCTCACCCTGCCTAGCTCAGAACCCTGGGTGACACTGAAATATTTTGTACTTTTGAAGCAGGCTTTGCTTTGTGACTTTGGACAAATCTCTTCCCCTTGCTGGGCCTCACTTTTCCTATCCATAAAGTTAAAGAGGATGGCCTGGATGATGCTGAGGCTCCGACTTTTGGGGACTTTCTAGCGGGGATGGGGAACCTGTCATTGAGAAGCGAGGTTTGAGGCCAGGTGGAGCTGGGGTTGAATCCTGATTGAGCAGCTTCCTCACCTCGAGCTTTGGGAAATTCCTCAATCTCAAGCCTTCTCCCTCTGCAATGTGGGGTGGCCATCCTCTGCTCTGTCAGCTCTGCAGGGCAGCTAGGAGGCTCAGAGACGGCCATGGCCACGGGAACACTCGGCTCAGCCTTCTGTGTGTCAGACGGGCAGGCTGGCCTGGGAAACCAGCGGGCGGCAGAGCTCTCTGGGAGAAAGGGCACCCCAGGGCCTGAGGAGGTGCCCCAGGCTCCCAGTTGCCTCCTGCACCTGCAATCCTCCTGGCTGGTTTGTTCCTGGCCTCCATGGCTGCCCTGCCTTTCTAGTGGCAGAGGCTACCCAGGCCCCAGCCCTGAGCTCTAGGAGACTGTTCTCTCTACACACAGATGACAGACTTGGTGGGGAGAGGGACAGGCACGGTGAGGGGGGTGAGTGCACACACCCTATAGCAAAAATCTCTCTCTCAAAAACCCCCCAAAAAGAATGTAGAAAGAGGTAGCATGTGTTAATATTTTATTTATTTATTTATTTATTATTATTTTTTTGGAGAGGTTTTTGCTATAGGGCATATGCGCCTGCCGGAAAGACAGAGAAGGACAGAGAGACAGAAAGCAAGAAAGCACCCCCGAGGGGGGATGGCCACACCACAATCCCTTCTCCTCCATTCTCCTCTCGGGATCTTGGGCACGCATGCACATGCACCTGGTATGAGTTTAAGCCACCAGGTCTGGGACTTGAACCGCAGTTGACTACATGGGAGTCCAGCCAAATAGCCACTACGCCAACTGCTGGTACCAAGTATGTGTTAATATTAATTCATGGGTTTTAAACATTGTAGTACACTTATGTAATATGTTCATACTAAGGGAAGTTGGGTGAAAGGTACACATGAATTCTTAGTACTATTTTGTAACTTTTTCTGAAAGTTTAAAATTATTGCAAAATAAAAAGTTTAAAAAGAAAAGCTCTCAGGGCTGGCAGGTCTCATAGTGGTTAAAGGTGGGGGACTCCCACATGGCCGACCATGGTTCAAGTCCTGGACCTGGTGCTTGCTTTCTCACTTTCCTTCTCTCTCTTTCTCTGATTGAACTAGAAAATAATAATAATAAATAAAATTAAATAAAACATAACTATTAAAAAAAAGAGAAAAGATCTCAGGGCCAGCAGGTGGTGTGGAGGTTAAAGTGTTTGAAAATCACACCAGGTGTGTGTATGCACGTACTCAAGATACTGAGAGGAGACTAGACAAGAAGGAATTGCAGCACGGCCAATCCTCCTGAGGGGTAATTTCTCACTTTCCTTCATTCTCTCTGTCTCTCTCTAGTGAGCACATGTACTCTAAAGCAAACACTAATAAAACCAAACCCCCCCAAAACCTGAAACTGACTGACTAAAGGATGTACAAACACAAGAGATGGGTGTGATTGCCAGATATGTGTGTGTGGAGCAGTGGGGCTTGAGGAAGGACATTCGGAGGAGGAATACGGAGACAGAGCATTGATGGGACTGGGAGGTAGTGGGGTTATCTGTTAAAGATATTTTGATCAACTAGATTGGAAAGAAATGTTCACATACTGAAATGTTCACTTTGTAAGTTAAATAATGTGATTGAATGTATAAAAAATAAAATAAGGGACCAGCAGTAGTGTAATGGCTATGTCACTGGACTCCCATGTAGTTGACTGCGGTTCGCGTCCTGGACCCGATGGTTTAAAACTCACGCCGGGCACATGTGCGTGCGTGCCCAAGATCCCGGGAGGAGAATAGAGGAGAAGGGATTGCGGCGTGGCTATCCCCCCTGGGGGGTGATTTATCTCTTTCTGTCTCTCTGTGTCTCTCTGTCTGTCTGGTGAGTGCACACGCCCTATAGCAAAAACAAAAAAACAAACAAACAAAAAACCAAAAAACCCCCCAAAACTTCTCCCCCCCCAAAAAAGAAAATAAAACATTATTATAAAAGCAAACAAACCCCCCTAAAACCCAAAGCTCTCTCCTGGGCTGGCCCAGGGCTGCTGTGACAGTAAGTGTAAGGGTTAAGCACTGCACTTTGGGAGCCAGGACCACATGATAGACCACAGTTTGAATCCTGTCTCCAGTGGTCACAGAGACATCTGTGTTCCCAAATCCTGACAAGGTGGAGAAATGGAGGAAAAGGATTCCAATGCATGACCACACCCTGCTGTGGGGTTGCTTTCTCTTTCTCTTTGGTGAGTATGTACGCCCTCTGGCAAGAATAATAATAATATAATAATAATAATAATAATAATAATAATAAAACAAAAACGAAGACAAAGCAAATTAGAGAAAGCTTTTCCTAGGGCTTTTATCTATTTGTGAAGGAGTCAGAGAAACTGGGAGGCAAAAAGAATGGATTCAATACCTAAGAATTCAGTGCTTCCTGGCCACCTCGTTTCCAGCACCCTCTTAAGTTGAGATAAAAGCTATTCCCAGAAGTTGGGCCAGAAGGTGATGTAGTTAAGTTGCTGGATCCCACATGGCCTATTCCATGGTTTGAGTCCCAGACCTGGTAGCTTGAAGAATACACAGGGCATGTGTGCCTGAGTGCGTGCCCAAAATCCAGAGAGGAGAATGGAGAAGGGATTGCAGTGCGGCCATCCTCCCTGGGGAGTGATTCTCACTTTCCCTATCTCTCTGTCTCTCTTCAGCAAGCGCATGTGCCCTGTGGCAAAAAATCTAAAAAGAAAAAAAAAAAAGAGCTGTTTCCAGAAGCCTGGCAGTTGAGCCCGCCCACATCTTATCAGGATCATCTCTCCAGTTTTCACTACTGCCTCTTTTTAGCCAGATAGCACCCGCCGGTTAGACAGGGTCATGGATTGAATAGTGTTTCCCTCAAATTCATGTGCACCCGGCACCTCAGCGACCTTGGTCTTTGCAGATGTAATTAAGGTAAGGATAGAGATGAGATCACATCAGCTTAGGATGGGCACGAAATCCAGAGTGTCTTTATAAGAAACAGGAGAGTACAGCCAGCGATACAGAGATGAGGTTATGTGGAGATAGAGGTAGAGACTGGAGTCTCCCTGCTATAGAGGGCGAGGAGCCCCCCCAGCTGAAAAGTCCAGGAGAGCTTCTTCCCTGGGGTCTTCTGAGGGTGTCTGGCTTGGCCAACACCTTGATTTCAGACTTAGTGGCCTCCAGAACCAGGAAAATAAATTCATATTGTTTTAAGCCACTATATTTGCAGTAAGTTGTCACAGCAGTCCTGGGAAACTTATGCATGTGGTCTGCACTTGTCTTATGTTGCCAATGTCATAAGTAATTGTGAGGCATATCTCCCCTCCCCTTCCAGGCCGGGGCTTCCTAAAAGCAGGGACGGTATCTCCTGCTAGATCGTGGATTCTATCTCTTCCTTCCTTAGGCGGCCACCCCTCACCCCCCGCGTCCAGCCCAGCCCTTGGCACAATGTGGGTGCTGTGAGGGGCTGCCTAGCCCTGCCTGCATCACCTGTTTGGATTGGCATCAGTCTTCCCACTGCTGGGTGGTGCAGGGAGACTCACTAACCACAAGAGGCACTGCCCCAGGCTCCTCCTGTACCCTCTACTTCCTGGGGCAGGTTGGAAGGAGGCTGGGTAATGGTGCCCAAATGGCCTGCCTGGAGGTTCAGAGGTGGGGCTACTTCAGGCCCAGCAGCCACTGCGGCTGTCTGATTCCCATCCCCCAGCCCATTAACCCTTGATACCCCAGAAGCTGCCTTTACTGCAAAAGTCATGAGCACCATCCCTCCCTGGCACTAGGGGGTAGGGTGAGGACAAGGGGTGTCCTCTAAGTTTCTACTCTGCTTGGCTGGACCATTTGCAGCAACTTGGTCTCTGAGTCCATGCCCAGAGGAGGAAGGGAGGTTGGCTTCAGACTCCAGGCAGGGACAGGGTTCTAATCCTGAGTAAGAGAGATTAGATTTGCGTTCCTTGCCTGGGTTCCAGAGCCCTGCTGTGGGGTGGCTGGCAAAGGTCTCTTCTTACATTATGTGCATGGGCTGTATGAGTGGTTCCCTGCCACCTCTGTCTTTTATATTCCTCCTGCAGGTCAGGGAGGAGAGAGCCTCTCTCTGGTTTCACTGATTCAGAGAAAGCAGGGAGACGTTTTCCTTATGTCCCAAGCCCCAGGGGTCTATCACTGGTCCCTTGCAGAGGAGGGAGACAGGGTGGGGGTACAGAGGAAGCTGGTATTGGGCTCTGCACCCTGTTCCCACTCCTCAGATCCCACTGGATACTGTATTTTTCTCCAGAGAGCACCCCTTACCCCAGCCAACATACCATGTCTCCCAACAAAAGCATCTGTTCCTCAGCCCAAATCCTTGCTGCCTCTCACTGGGAAAATTGCAGGGCTGGGCTAGGGTGGGGGGATCATTCTCTGGAAGGAGATTAGGAGTGTCTGTCAGGGGCGGGTGGAGTGGGGTGGGGCTCTGGCTTACTCATATCCTCGAGAGTCCTTGGCGCTGCAGATTTGGGGAGCCCACGGCCTCAATGTCTGTCTCAGCATTGTCTTCTGAGCTCCTAGGCCCTTGTTGGGGGGAGAGGTGCCCTGACTTTTGCTCTTGTGGTAGTCAAGGTTGGGGGGGGGGGGGAAGGGAAGAGACGGAGGGAAAGGCTTTGCTTCCTTCTAGGAGCAGTTGATCCTAGGAAGAGCTTTGGAGCCTCCAGCAGGGGCTGTTGGGGCCTGTCTGGGGAGATGGGACGTGCCAGGCAGCCCCAGACACGACCACATTCCTCCTGACATGCCTGCAGGGTCCGTGAGCTGAGGGGCTGGTGTAAGGGCGGGGAGGGGCTGGTGTAAGTACGGGGTGGGGGCCAGAAAGGGCTGCTCTGAGAGGTTGTCTGGGAGAGGTGGGATACCTGAGGTTCAACATACAGACCTCCAAGGCAAGACCAAATGGATTCCTGGAACTGTCCTCTGGCCATCAGGGCCTCGGGAGTCAGGGACCCTCCTATCCACTCTGGCCACACCTTTGGCACTGGCCTGCTCCACTCTTAGGTCCTATATTCCTCCCCAGAACACTCCTTGGCCAGCTCCACAAAGGCCTCAAAGGAGGTGCCTGAGTCCGCAGTCCCCACCCGGGTTGCCCTGGGGGTCTGAGAAGACACCTGGGGCTGGAAGCGAAAAGCCCTTTTGGAGCCTGTCCCAAAGATAATGTTCCAACCCCTTTGGGGTCAAGCGTGGGCTATAACTCTAAGCAGATTTTGTGCCACACTCAGTTTACAAAGCCCTTTGACACACACTTCCACGCTGGCTCCTCGGACTGACTGCAGCAGGCAGAGCGGATGGCCTTCACTCCCACTTTGCAGAGGAGCAAGCTGAGGCTCAGAGCAGTATCAAGTCCTGGGTCACACGGACAAACTGGGAGCTGGGACCCGCCTGACTCCACGCACTTTCCTGCCAGTGTGAGGTGGATGTGAGAAGGTCCCCTGAGGGAGGACATTAGCGTCCGTGCCCAGGGCGAGATTTCCCTTCACTGGGAGCATCAGGGTGGGAATCTGAGCGACCTGAGTGGCTGGGCATGTTTCAGGGAGGTGACAGGTCCTTTAGCAGAGCCCGGCAGTTCAGACCTGGGAGGGCCCCTGAGCCCGTTCTGTCTCTTCGAGCAGAGGGCCGTGCTGAGGGTGCATATGTGCACTTGCCCTCCTGGGGTCCCTGCAGCCAGGTAGCAGCCCCCTGCAGGGGTGGGTTTCCTCCCAGTGATGTTAAAGGCCCGCCCAGTTAATGGGAATCTGACGGGTCACCAGGTTTAGGGTGTAGAGAGGCCCTGCTCTCTGTCACCTTGGCTGAGCCCAGTGTGTGGGTTGCTGAGGGCTGCAGCTCCTAGGGCCGATGGGAAAGTGTAGCCTGCAGGCCCGCACCTCCGCGTGTGAATCACGCCTGGCGGGACAAGAAAGCCCCAAACACCCCAAACAATGAGTTTCCAGTAAAATATGACAGACATGATGAGGCGGAGGAGAGGAGGGACCTGGCTGGGAGTTGGCCCTAGCCCGTGGGTGATGAAAGCCAAGGGGGATGGAAACTGCCAGGCCCGCCCCTACTCACAGTATAAATCATCTGCAACCCGTCCCAACGTACCTGAGCACCTCTCACTTCTTCGCCAGCTCACTCGCTCGCTCTCCTCAGCATCATGACCACCTGTAGCCGCCAGTTCACCTCCTCCAGCTCCATGAAGGGCTCCTGCGGCATCGGAGGCGGCTCCAGCCGCATCTCCTCCGTCCTGGCCGGAGGGTCCTGCCGGGCCCCCAGCACCTACGGGGGCCTGTCGGTCTCCTCCTCCCGCTTCTCCTCAGGGGGAGCCTGCGGGCTGGGGGGCGGCTATGGTGGCGGCTTCAGCAGCAGCAGCAGCTTTGGTGGAGCCCTAGGTAGCGGCTTTGGTGGAGGATATGGTGGTGGCTTCGGTGGTGGACTCGGTGGTGGCTTTGGTGGTGGCTTTGGTGGTGGCTTTGGTGGTGGCTTTGGTGGTGGTGATGGGCTCTTGGTGGGCAGCGAGAAGGTGACCATGCAGAACCTCAATGACCGCCTGGCCTCCTACCTGGACAAGGTGCGTGCCTTGGAGGAGGCCAATACTGAGCTGGAGGTGAAGATCCGTGACTGGTACCAGAGGCAGCGGCCCACTGAGATCAAAGACTACAGCCCCTACTTCAAGACCATCGAGGACCTGAAGAACAAGGTGGGTGGACTGGGCAGCAGGAAGTGCTATTCTAGTGCCTCCCTCTGGGAATAGTAGATGCCCCAGGCCACTGGCACCTTTAGATGTCTACATAGGACAATCCTCAGCCCCAGATCCCTCCTTCTGAGGCTCCAGACAGAGCTGGTCAAGGAGCTGGGCCTCGCTTCCCTTCCATTGCTCATGCCCTCTGAACTCCCACCCCCCCTGATCTTGTGAAATCAGTGGTTCTTACCCTTCTACTTTATAGAGGAGGAAGGTGAAGGTTTGAGGGCTACTCGGTGACATTCACATAGCAAATTAGTGACAGAGCCCAGGCAAGAGCCCTTGTGTCACACCTTTCGGCACAAGAGGCAGCTACCTGTTCTCCAGCTCAGGGGAGGAGCGAGGCTGTAACGGGACCAGGCTAGACATCCAAGCCGCTCATTAGCTCATTAGTCTGGGCTGTGGCTCCTGCCGCCCATAAGCCTTGGCACTGACTAGCCACTCCCCGCAGCCAGGCAGGCACAGAAAACCCACAGAAACTATCACTTGTGACCCATCTTATGTGCCCCACCCAGGAGGGCCCCTGGTGGCTTGTGCCATCTGACTCCAGCCCCTACTCCCTGCCCCATGTCACCACCCCTCTACCCCCCAGCCCTCCCTGCCCAGCCTGCTAAACTCTGATGTCAGTTTAGATTAGGGAAATTAGGTGACAAGGAAAGGAACTCCAGCCAGGGTGAGGGTTCATTGAATCTTTTTTGTTTTCTTCCCCTGCTTCCTCTTTTCTAATCCCCTGTATCAGTTGGGTTTCGTGTCTCAGAAAAGTCCCACTTGAGGTCTCAGGCACTGTGGGTTTGAAAAGGAATGCACAATCCTGTAGAGGGCTGGCAGGGCTGGCTTATGCAGAGAGAGAACCCCAATCAGGAAGGGGTCTAGGAATCTCATTTATTCCCTTCATCTGCAGGGGAGCAGACCTCGAAGCCCTGAGACTCACCTTGGGTTTTGCAGAAGTCAGTGGCAGGATACAAGCAGAATTCCAGGGCTTTGGGTTCTAAGGCCAGGGTTCTTTTTACTATTTCTGCTGACCACGAGTGAGCAAAGTCCTGGGTCAAAGCTGGCCTGCCTGGGGTTTTCTTTAGGCTGCTGTGGTGAAGGCTCGTGGGGAGGAAGGAGACTCAGGCAAGAGCATGAAAGCAAAAGCCTACTTCAGGCTGCAGTGAAGTCTGGCTGGTGATATCCATGTGACAATGACCCATGCCCTTCCATCCTGCAGATCCTCACGGCCACCGTGGACAATGCCAACGTCGTCCTGCAGATCGACAATGCCCGCCTGGCTGCGGATGACTTCCGCACCAAGTGAGTTTGCAGCAGTGGCTCAGGACACACCATCTCCCCAGGGCGGGGCATTTTCGGAGTAGTGTTTCCCAAACATAGCTGGCCAGTGTCAGGATAGCTGCATGAAAACCCCTTGGGGTTCTTGTAAAAATACAAGTCTCTTGGGCCCCACCCTTGGAGTTTTCATTCAGTTATTTGTAACAGGTTGCTAGGGTGATTCTGAAACATGGCCAGGTTTGGGAAGCACCAGTTAGGGAGAGGTGATCCCCACCTTCCCACCTGACTCTGAAGTAAGAGGCAGTCATATTTGGAGGCCTTTTGCACTCCTGAAGTTGACTGGAGCTAGAAGCACCTCCTCCCAGATTTTACAGGGTAATGAACTGCCTTAGTTCCAGGCCTCCAGGAATGTTTGGATCTGAGCAATCAACGGGCACTGTGTCCAACCATACCATTCCCAAAACTGGCTCCCTAGACCACCCACAGGGTGCCAGCTCTGAGAAGAAGCTGCAGGGGGAAAAGAACAAAGTCTTCAGTGTGGCCACAAAGGGTCCCTCATTGTTTTTCTCTTGGGTCATTCTAGGTACGAGACGGAGTTGAACCTGCGCATGAGCGTGGAGGCCGACATCAACGGCCTGCGCAGGGTACTGGACGAGCTGACCCTGGCCAGAGCCGACCTGGAGATGCAGATCGAGGGCCTGAATGAGGAGCTGGCCTACCTGAAGAAGAACCATGAGGAGGTGAGGGCCAAATAGAAAAGTCAGCATGGGGACCAGCAGTTAGTGTAATGGCTATGTGGCTGGACTCCCATGTAGTTGACCACGGTTCGAGTCCCATACCTGGTGGCATAAACTCATGCCAGGCACGTGTGCGTGCATGCCCAAGATCCCAAGAGGAGAATGGAGGAGAAGGGATTGTGGCATTGCCATCCTCTCTGGGGGGTGATTTCTTGCTTTCTGTCTCTCTGTCTTTCTGGCGAGCTCACGTGCCTTATAGCAAAAACCTCTCACAAAAAAAAAAAAAAAAAAAAAAAAAAAAAAAAAAAAAAAAAAGTCAGCATAGCTGAATAGCTGGGAGAGAAGAGAAGGACATGAGACAGTGGAAAGGCACCATTCAGGCCAGGAGCACCTCTGACTAGGGGACTCAGTCAGCTGCCACGGGGATGCTCCTGTTCACGGTGTGGATTGTTCTCTGGTTGTGTAGGAGATGAACTCCATGAGAGGCCAGGTGGGCGGAGATGTCAACGTGGAGATGGACGCAGCGCCCGGCGTGGACCTGAGCCGCATCCTGAATGAGATGCGTGACCAGTACGAGAAGATGGCGGAGAAGAACCGCAAGGACGCCGAGGACTGGTTCTTCAGCAAGGTGGGTGTCATTCAGAGTGTAGGGGATCCAGAACACTGCTTTCCAGGGCCTTCTGGTATGAATAATGTTCTCTTTTCTGCAGACAGAGGAGCTGAACCGTGAGGTGGCCACCAACAGTGAGCTTGTGCAGAGTGGCAAGAGCGAGATCTCTGAGCTGCGGCGCACCGTGCAGAACCTGGAGATTGAGCTGCAGTCCCAGCTCAGCATGGTAGGAACACTGCCTGGAAAGGGGGTGGCAGGGCTAGCAGGGAGGGAATCACCACCCTTACTGACTCTTGGTTCTTTTTGTTTGTTTGTTTCCTCACAGAAAGCATCTCTGGAGAACAGCCTGGAGGAGACCAAAGGCCGCTACTGCATGCAGCTAGCCCAGATCCAGGAGATGATCAGCAGCGTTGAGGAGCAGCTGGCACAGCTGCGCTGCGAGATGGAGCAGCAGAACCAGGAATACAAGATCCTGCTGGACGTGAAGACGCGCCTGGAGCAGGAGATCGCCACCTACCGCCGCCTGCTGGAGGGCGAGGATGCCCAGTGAGTGCCGGGCCCTCCCTTGAGTCTGTGCCCCCACTGCACTCTCTGCCCCTCCCCCCATGTGTAATGGTCCTGTCCTTTTCTGTCTTCACAGCCTCTCCTCCTCCCAGTTCTCCTCTGGCTCACAGTCATCCAGAGACGGTAAGACCTTCTTCATCAGACTGAGTTCAGGTCCACCCTCTGTACCCCAGCAGTCTTAGGACATTGGGGAGGGGCTTCTTGAGGGGTTGAAATGTAGTGTTCTCACCTAGTATCCCTTATGAACCTCCTTGGGTAGAAGAAGCCATTTCTAAAGCCTCCTAGGTCTTGGAGCATTGACCCTGCCTTTTACCTCTCCCACCTGGAGTCTGTGGTAGACCCCTGTGGGTAGGGCAGTCAGCACCAAGGACAGGGCCCTGCAAAGGTCTCTCCGCCAAAACGGAAAACCAATCCATTTGGTTTGATCTGGATGGAACCACCTGAGTCTGAGCTTTTGGAAGCTCCAGTCTGAGGACATAGACTCTGCCCCTGGCCTGAGGGAGCCCCTAGTCTGAAGGAATTGTGTTGGTGATATCCACGCTTGGGCAACAACATCAGGGACATGACAGTCAGGGAAGAGGGCAGCAGGATGATAGTTCATTTCAGTCTCTTGGCTTACCCACTCCTGATTACCCCACTGTCTGTCCACCTCTGGTAACGCCCTCTCTCCCTTCTTCCCCAGTGACCTCCTCCAGTCGCCAGATCCGCACCAAGGTCATGGATGTACACGATGGCAAAGTGGTGTCTACCCACGAGCAGGTCCTTCGCACCAAGAACTAAGGCTGCCCAGCATGACTCAGGCCTAGGATGTTCCCTGCGTGGACACAGCTCTCACTGGAGGATCCCTTCTCTTGCCTCCAAGCCCTTCACACCTGAGCCCTACTTCGTCCTTTTCCCTCCCCACACCCAGCAATCAATATAGCTTTGTTATCTGAGTTGCACAACTTCTGTCTCTGTCTGGTCATTGTTTGGAGTGGGGGTGGGGGGAAGCGGGGGAAGCATAGTTTTGGAGCTTGTCATAGCACCTGGCTGTGGCCTCTGGAACTGGGAGAAAGGGCTTGGGGGTTGGTTGGGCTCAGGTTCCAGAATGGCTTTCACCATCCCTGAAGATAAAGATAAATGTGTGTATAAGGTCATATGTGTTGTCTCCTAGGTCATGGTGGAACATTCACTCACTCATTCCTATGTTTGTTTATTCATTCACCAGATTTTCTTGCCTTTATGTGCCAGGCACTGTGCTCAGTTAAACTAGAGTTTTGGAGGTATAGAGGACAACTCAGGGAGGAGAGAGGTTTAAGGGAGCTTCCTTGGAGATTGGGAAGAGATGGGTTCACAGTCCCTAGAGGTGACAGAACCCTAGTGAGGAAGGGCTTCATAACCAGGGATTCCTTGAAGAATACATTGAATGCTATAGATCTTCTCCCCTGCTCCTGTCCCCACTGCAAATAAACACACTCACATTTGCATACAATTTTATGAGGCCCATGGTTCTCCTAAAGAGCTTCAGTGGAGGTCCAAGAACCCAAAGTCAAAACTCATGCTCTACTGACAGTCTTGTCTTCCTCCACCCCACTTGCTCTTGTCTCCAGAGCTGAGTCTAATCCTGGGTATTCTTAATTGATCCAGAGAGAGTGGATTATCATTTTTAAGACTCAGTTTCCACATCTGTAAAGTGGGCATGATGATAGTAGCTCAACATGGGCTTGTTGTGAGGATCTGCTGGAAGAACGCTTGCGAGGACTCTAGCACAGTGCCTTGCTCAGTGCAGGCTCCAGGCATGGCTGTGCTAGTGATATTGGTGAGCACTCTTTTGTGTGTGGTGACTACCCATTCACAATGGAGGCATTTGTAGATACTTCAGGAATGGACAGACTGGTTTCTCATCCTGTCTTTGTTCTGTATTAGTTCTGTGACTTCAGAGAGTGAGTCTCAGTTTTCTCACTTGTATAATAAGAATGATGAATACTCTTTCTTGACATTGATACGAAAATCCAACGAATGAATACAACACAAGGGCCTGGATTGTAGGAGCCTCCCTTTGGTGGGAGTATCTTACCCTCTCTTTTAGGGGCTAGAAAAGGGACTGGAAGGGGGGAAAGCCTCACTGGAGTGAGTGGTGAAGATTCCGGAGGTGGGTGGGGCTCACCGCCCCAAGCTAGGAAAGAGGTGACTAGTACTGTGCTGGTTTCAACAGCTTGTTCATTTGGCTGCATGAAGGGAACTTCTAGGGGGTGGGGTGGGTTTGAAGAAAGACTTAGTTTGGGCAAGGCAACTAAAAACCCAGACTTTGGATTTAGACAACTTGGGTTAGAGTCTTGGCTCCTCTGCTGAGTATGCTTGAAGAATTTGGGCAAGATATTGAACCCCACATACTTCTTTCACAAAGTGGGGAATAAATGCCTTTAGTATGTCAGACTGAAGAAGGATCAAATGATCTCATACAGGCAATGAGTTTAGCATTGTGCTTGGCTCAGAGCCTGCACTCTATAAATGGTAGCGTAAGAGAGTGAGTTATTAGGAGAAGGAATGAAGTGATGTTGGTTTCTCTTGTCCCTCCCTCTACCCCAGGAGAGAGAGACAACTGCATTGTGTTCCTGAAACTGTAGGATGTCTTTTTACTTGAGTTTTGGTACCAAGGAAGTTTGATCTGGAGTGATCCCTGGTGAGGGTGGACCAGCCCAGAGGAGAAAGACTAGAGTTTTGGAGGTATAAAGGACAACTCAGGGAGAAGGAAGGTTTAAGGGAGCTTCCTTGGAGATTGGGAAGAGATGGGTTCACAGGCCCTAGAGGTGATAGGAACTAGTGGGCAAAGAGCCTCCTGCTCAAGTGTGGCATAGAATCCCAAGAGTGGTCCACATTTGAGAGGTCACATGGGCTGGACAGAGGACAAAACACAGCAAACCACCAGTGGAGACTGAAGCCTGGAATGCTCAGACTTTGTAGGAATCTCTAGACATCATTCTTACCTTAGAGATGGTGCCAGATTAAAGTTTCCATCTCCAAAGGAGATCCGTGGTAGAACACTATATAAACATGAGCTTTCTCAGAGTCAGGTGTGGTTGGGTGAGCTTCTTCTCTACTTTCAGGGGTGCCAGTACTGTTGAGAGGGAATACCAGGGAGAACTGCACTTCCTCGAGAGTTAAGATGGCAACCAGAGGCCACTTGAAAGCAGACTCAGTCCTGGAAGGGGAGGAAGTGAGGCAGTGGGGCTTAGAGGTGGTCCTATCCTGTATGTGATGAGCATCCTTAATCCCCAAATCAAAAATTCCAAATGCTCCAAAATCTGAAACATTGAGTATGGACATGATGTGGTAAGTAAAAATTCCACACCTGATCTCATGTGATGGGTTGCAAAAAAACTCACAGTATATTCAGTATCCAAAAAGAAAGACTCTCTTAGCTGCACCGCCAGCTGCAATATACCTTTTCCGTGCATTCCCAGGTCCCCCCACGCAGTCACGCCCACAAAGGTAATACACTGGCATGTGTGCAGGCTGGACACGCTGACGGCGGTTCCCCACAATGCTTCTTATGGGGCCATGACATATTTGCATTACTCACTGGGTAGGTAATTTGTGTGTTTATTCTCTGGTTTGTGACTTAAAGGTATTGTTAAAAATGTCTAAAAGGTCCGTAGATAACCTTGTGGGTAACAGTGCTAAGACTCCTCTGCCTTTTGATGTTTCAGTACACATAAACTTCGTTTCATGTCCCAAATTATTAAAAACATTGCATAAAGACCTTCAGACTATGTATATAAGGCCTATATGAAGCATAAATGAATTTCATGTTTAGACTTGGGTCCCATCCCCAAGATATTTCATTATGTATATGCAAATACTCCAAATCTGAAAAAGTCAGCATCTGAAACTCTTCTGGTCCTAAGCACTTCAGATGAAGAATACTCAGCCTGTAATCTACTGTTCCTGGAGGACCAGGACAGACAGGGCAGACCCAGCACGTTATATGGATGTCTCTCCTTTCTGGGATCGCCCCAATCCCTCCTGTCCTCACCCCTGTCTTGCCCACATACTCCACTGGGAGGAAAGAGCCAACATTTGGGTCCCGCTGTCCACAGGTCTGGTGGCCACAGCACTCAACTCAAAACCTGATCAGCTCTGGCAACACTAAACCTGCCCCCAGCCCTCCAAACAATAGACCACAAAAGCGACTCGATAGCACAGTCTACTGGACACAGGAGGAATTGCCTCTTAGACTCCCCAGGTGGGTCAGGTGACCTCTTTGGCTACACCTCCCCCTAATATAATTGGGGAGGAACAACCCTCTCTCCACCCTCTCAGATCACAGATTCCTCAGCTTCCTGCCTAGGGAGAGTGGCCTGCTCTAGCCATATAGATCAACACAGCCAATCCCAGCCTGTGCTCAGGCTCGTGCTGTCCCTGGGTCCTTCATTCCTGTTCTGTCCTCCCCCAGGGATGGATGAAGATGAGCATCTAATGGGATCGGCATGTATTCTTCCCAGCTTACTCTGAAATTTTCATGTTATGGGATGGGCTCTATTGGGTTGTCAGAAAAGTCATGATGCATTTTTGCCTAGGAAAACATAGAAAAAAATATGTCATGACTTTTCCAATACTTTGAAATTCTCAGTCTCTATTAGATTTTTTTTTTAAGAATTTTAAATCTAATTTTATTTATTTATTTATTTATTTATTTATTTGACCAGAGAGGGACAGAGAGAGAGAGAGAAAGGGAAAGTGAGAAAACAAGCCACCAGGTCCTGGGACTCAAACCATGGTTGGCTATGCGGGAGTCCATCACCCTTAACCACAATGGCACCTGTGGGCCCCTAGTCTCTATTAGTTTTATGTCCAGGGATCTTTATAGAAAGCAACTAGCATATCCTTGTGGTTACCTGATCAGGCAAATGGCTCTTTCCCATGGCCACAGATGACAAGCTTTGAGTGATGTAGCTAATTATTCTCACAGGCAGGTATCAGAGGTGGGAGCCCCAAGAAGGCCTGATACCCAGGAGCTGTGGGACCCAATGTCCTAACTGGTCTGCAGGAGGCCACCTCACTAAGGTTGGATGCTGTCGTGAAGGGGGCCAGGGATGTCAGGGACTTCCAGGGCAATGGCTGGCTCAGGCAGAGAGAGGGCAGGACAATTGCCCTTCACCAGGCTAAAGCTCCCTGATGGGGCTTCTGTCTGTGCCACTGTCAGCTGGAAGGCCAGGCCTGGGAAAGGAAGCCTTTTTTTTCAGAGGTGCTCTGAGGGTGACTTGGCATGGAATAAAGGGCACAAAGACACACGGAGGGAAACAGGAACGCACAAGAACAGAGAGGCAAGAGAGTCAGAGTCAGATGAAGACAGTCAGAGAGAGGATAACGAAGGCCTTAGCACCAGGCAGCGAGAAACATTCAAACTTTCATTCATTCACTCACTCACACATATTTATTGAAACTTATTGTTGTAAATGTGCGAGGGATGGGGATGAACTGAGACAGACTAAGCAAGGAGACAGAGCGAAGACGAACACATAGAGGGACTCAGGGTGTGTGTGATGCTTGGGGTAGAGAGCAGGAGCCCTGAGCCTGGGCCTAGCTTAGCTCCTGGTCCCCAGAACAAACCCTGGTCTGTCCCCTGCTTGCCTGCCTCTGTGACTGTGGTCAAGATAGTACCCTCTGTCGGGAACCAGCAGTTAGCGTAATGGCTATGTCGCTGGACTCCCACGTAGTTGACCGCGGTTCTCGTTCCGGACCCGGTGGCTTACAACTCACGCCGGTCGCGTGTGCGTGCGTGCCCAAGATCCCGAGAGGAGAATGGAGGAGAAGGGATTGTGGCGTGATCATCCCCCCTGGGGGGTGATTTCTCACTTTCTGTCTCTATGTCTCTCTCTGTCTGTCTGGTGAGCGCACGTGCCCTATAGCGAAAAATCTCTCAAAAAAAAAAAAAAAGAAAAAAAAATATAGTACCCTCTGTGAACCTCGATTTCCACTCCTGCAAAACGACTTTAAAATGAGCACCTCTTCCATAAAAGAGCTGGTAGAGATGAAATACGACAGTGTAGATGAGGCGACAACACTCTTAATGCTAGGAGCCACAAGTCTCCGACCCTAGCATGTCCTCCGCAGCCTCACTGGCACGGCCCTTGATCTCAATAGGGACTCAGTAGAGTAGAGGGACAGACTGATAATCAGCCAGAGAGCTGAGAGCCAGTCATCCAGAGAGTCCAAGGGGAGTCAGGGAACAGAACCACTGATGGCCAGAGAAACGTCCCACTGTGCATTGGACCTGTTCCAGCAGTTTTCTGATAAGAGTTCTTTCTTTCTTTTTTTTTTTTTTTTTAATAGATTTTTGTCTTAGGGTGTGTGAGTTCATCAGAGTGAGTGAGAGAGAGGGAAACAAAGACAGGGAAAGAGAGAAATCACCCTCTGGGGGATGACCATGCTTCAATCCCTTTTCCTCCATTCTTCTGGGATTTTGGGCACACATGTATATGCACCTGGCATGAGTTTCAAGCTGCTAGATCTGGGACTCAAACCTCGGTATGCCTTGTGGGAGTCCAGCACCCCAACCACTACCCAGCCACTTGCTGCCCCATGATAAGTGCTCTTTGAAACTTCACCATAGCTTCATGAGGCCAGAACCACTTTTCTTTTCTTTTTTTATTTTATTTTATTTTATTTTATTTTATTTTATTTTATTTTATTTTATTTTATTTTTTTTTTTTATTTTTTTTTTGGAGAGGTTTTTTCGCTATAGGGCGCGTGCGCTCGCCAGACAGACAGAGAGAGACATAGAGACAGAAAGCGAGAAATCACCCCCCAGGGGGGATGGTCACGCCGCAATCCCTTCTCCTCCATTCTCCTCTCGGGATCTTGGGCACGCACGCACACGCGCCCGGCGTGAGTTGTAAGCCACCGGGTCCGAGACGCGAACTGCGGTCGACTACGTGGGAGTCCAGCGACATAGCCATTACGCTAACTGCTGGTTCCCATGAACCACTTTTCTTTTCCAAAGTCCTTTGCGTGACCAAAACCTACTGCCCTTTAGCTATGCTGGACTGCGGCCTTTGCAATCACGTTGCTTCTTCCCACCGCAGGACCATTGTACGTGCTGTTACCTCTTCCAGAATGCTCTCCCCTTTCCCATTCTCCTGGCTCACTGCTACTTACCCTCTACCCAGTGTTTCTCAGGCAGGCCATTCCGACCCCTAGGCCATGTTACTCATTATGTGCCCCCCATTTCCCCAACACCGTGCTCACCCTGGTTTTAAATTGTGCATTTGTTTCTGAGGGTCTGTTTCATCCCATAACTGTCTAAGAAGGCAGGAGTGACATCTGGTTTACTCACCACTGTACCCCAGTCCTCAGTACGATGCCTGGCACTCAGTAGGTGCTCCACAAAGGGTGAATCAACATTTACAGTGAAGAAACTGGTTCAGAGAGGGAAGCAACTGTCCCCGAATAAGTGGAAGAATCTGGCTTGAGACTCAAACCTGTCTGGCTCCAAAGCTGGTGCCCTCAGCCTCTCTGCTAGGTGTGTCCTTGCAGACGCAAGCCTGGGTGTCTAGACTCCAGTGAAGGCGCCTCCTGAGAGCCCATCCTACCCTCTCGCCTTGGTCTGGTGGGGTCTGGGCAGATGAGGTGGCAGGTGCCTATTGTATGAAGAAGAATCGGCGTTGACAGACAGGTGCAGGCACCTCCAGCCCCGCGTCAATGGGCAGTGCACGCCTGCCCGATGGCTAATGGGGGAGCCTGAGAGAAGCCGTGACTCACGCCTGCGTTCCCTCTCCCAGCAGCCAACCACATGATGACTCAGGTGCTTTCCTGGGCTCCACCTGGGGCTCAATAACAGACAGTGGGGTGGGGGTGAGAGCAAGTGGGGGGTATGGGCAGCTGGGTACAGGCAAGTAGAAGAGCTCTTACAGCCAGAGCAGGGCTATATTTGTCTCCTCCCACCCCCGCCAAGTCTTCCTACCCCCAGTGGAGGACCTCTTTCCCTTTGGGAACACCTTTAGATGGACTCACTGTTTGGTTCTCTTCCTTTCCCTCTGTCTGCCTATCTGGGTCCTTGCAGCCCGTTCTCTCCTATTCCACCTACTCCCGAGATGTTGGGGCTGTGAGTCCAGGCTACAGCCTGGGTTGCAGAGGCAGTGTGGGTTCAGTGCCCTGAGCTACATGGGCTTCATTTCTCATCCATTCTTTGGAGAGTTACCATGAAGAGTGTTGGAGGAGGGGCTCAGAGGGAAGACCGTGAGAGGGCAGAAGAGTGAGCCGTGTCACATGGCCTGGGAGAACTCATGTGTCCAGGTTAGGGCTGTCAGCCTCCCCTATCTCTGGCTCCATCTTGCCCAGTCTGGCTCCTTATGCCAGGCAGCACTTGGGATAAGGTGATATCTAGTTGCAACTGAAATGAGACCTCACATCTGGACCATACGAGTTGTTCAGCACTACAAGCATCTCTGTGCATTGGAAGAAGAGCCAAATGTGGAGAAGATGGCCAGATGTGGGGAGGAAGGTGGTGTGGGGAGGAGGTTATACAGGGTGGTGGTTGGGCGTTCATCTAGGGACTCCCTCCTTGTCTCTGTGGCCCTTGACAACTTTCCATGAAGGAATTTCTCATGAGGAAACTGAGGCCAAGGGCCCAGGTGTAAAGAGGATGGGGCTGGCAGGTGATCAGTGAACCGTTGCCCTCTCCATGCCACTGTTCCAAGAGGACCAGACCACAGACCACAAAGCAGAGGCCTTAGGAGCCGAAGTACAGGGACAGCCCAGATGTGAGAGAAAGGCCTGTGTCCAGGAAGGAAAGGAATCTCTCAATCCAGGCAGAGAACCAGCCAGATAGGCTCCCAATTCAGAGAGAGCTAAGCCTGGCAGACCCAGAGCAAAGGGGCTGTCCAGTCCTCCCCTTGCTGGCCCCTGGGAGAGGCCAGTTGTACAGTGATTCCCTTGAGCAGCTCATCACCTTCCCAGGTGGCTGGGCTGGAGTTCTGAGAGCCAGAGCCTTTCGCTCAAGGCCAAGTGAGGCTCAGAGCAAGGGTGGGTGCTAGGAAGTTCAGGCTGTGGGTGAGTGAAGGGTGATGAGTTTGACGTCAGGGTTGAAAAAGGACCGTTTCTCAGGAGAGTCAATGGTCAGGGGTGCCCCAGTTGGGAGCTTCTGATCAGTCAGGTGGGTCTCAGCTGTCCTTAGGATCCTTCAAGCCAAATGCATTTGCAGAAAACAGAGAAGGGTCCTAGAAGTCCAGCTCTGCTAGCTCTTCACTCAGCTGCACATCCCAGCACCACTCATCCTCACCCCCATCCAGCTTAGGCACTCTGGACCCGGGATTTACATCCCAACCAGAGTGTTGGCATCTGCATGGGCTGGGGAGGGGGTCACTTCCCAGGCATCAAACTACATTGCAGAGCTTGGAAGGGGCCTGGGCAAAGGTTTAGGGTCATTCAAGGGAGTAGAAAGGCCCTTAACACATTTCCCACTAGCTTTGGTCTAAGAGTCTCTGATGTGTTTGGCATTCACAAAATGCTTTCAATAGTCTTTCAATAGTCTACCTGTTTGACTTTTAATTTATCATGTTTTGGGCCACCCATTTAAATATTTATTTAATACATTTTTTAAAGAGAGATTTTTGCTATAGGACTTGTGCTCTCGCTGGAGAGACAGAGAGAGACAGAAAGACAGAAAGTGAAAAATCACCCCCTAGAGTGGATGGCACACCACAGGATTTTGGGCACACATGTACACATGTCTGGTGTGAGTTTTAAGCTAGGTCCGGACCTTGACCCATGTTCGGCTACGTGGGAGTCCAGTGACAGAAAGATTATGCCATCTACTGGTCCTTCTCTAATACATTTCGATAAGTTGCTTCTCATTTCAGCAAGTATATTTATAAAGGAAATCCTATGTTACTACTAAAAATAAAAAAGAGAAGAAAAAGAAAAATTATAATCCCTTGCCAGAAATGAAAAAAAAAAGATATAAATA
Organism: Tupaia tana; assembly: GCA_026018925.1. Lineage (NCBI taxonomy): Eukaryota > Metazoa > Chordata > Mammalia > Scandentia > Tupaiidae > Tupaia > Tupaia tana. Next base: position 48,291,346 of record JAKSZU010000011.1, on the reverse strand, counting down.
ATACCTAACTTCCAACTACTGGGTTGTTGGAAAAGTCAGGGCATATTTTTCTGTTTTGCTAGGCAAAAATGCATGACTTTTCTGAAGACCCAATAGATGTGGTTCTTCCTGAAGGCTCTGAGTGTAAGGCCAGATCTCAGCGTGATGGCAAGTGTGGAGAGGGTTGTGATGAGGCTGTAGGTCCAACTGAGATTTTCTCCTCGGTGAACTAGAAGATTGAAAAGGAAACACTTTTCTCACCAACAATTCAGCGTGCTTTAATACAGTCTCTGTGCCTCACCCAAAAGCATCTCAAGAAACGCTGGCCCTTTCTGAAGCCTAAATATCCTTTAGCCTCAGCCCAGAGCTCATTGCTTCTTCCAGGCCCTTCTCGACCATCTTGACCTCTCTCTTTCTACCTTTAGCTCTCTTTTGACTCTTAGGTTCTCTAGCTTGGAATGATCAGTTATTGGTTTTTCATCTCACACGTTTAGGGATTTTATTTGGATCAGACACAGTGCTGGGCATTGGACAAGTACAAGATGAGCAAGTGCAAGCTTAAAGGAGCATCTGCGATTGATGAAGGGAGAGCCAAAGTGAGACAGTGTGAAACACTGTAATGCAGTCAAGTGCATACCCAGAGTGTGAGAACACAGGCAGGCTTCACAGAGGAGGAGGCACATGGAAGGGTAGCCAAAGATGTGTAGGAATTTTCTAAAAAGAAGACAGAGAGGGACATTTTGGTTCGAGAGAGATGCAAGTCCTGTGCATTCTCTGAGTTATGGAGAGTGTTTGGGGAGCATTTATGACTTGGCAGGAAGTCTGGGGAACAGCAGGAAATGTGCAGGAATGGGAAGACTGGGGGTGGCCTTGAGTGCCAGGAATGTGGACCTAATCTTGGGGATGAAGGAAAGTGGTATAGTCAGACCTGGGTTAGAAAACTCATTCCAGCTGGGGTGTAGGTGGAGGCAGAGGGACCTGGGGGACACAGAGAGATTGCTGATGGCTATAGTCTGGGGAGGGCAGAGGCGAGTGGGAGTTGGGGTAGAAAATACTAATGTTTCTTGAGTGTTTCTCATGTCTCTGGCTAGGAGATGGGCAAACTATTAATATCATCATTTTACAGAGGAGGGAACTGAGGCACAGAATACGTCCCAAGTGACCTCCCAAAGTCATACAGCTAGTGAGCATGGAGCTGGAATCAAGCTCAGGCAGTCTTCATCACTCTCTTCCGGCCTTGGCCATGAGAATATATGTCTAAATTTCCATTGGGAGCAAGGGTAAGCCACACATTCCTGTATCCTCAGCTAGTGTTAGCATCACTTTATTTATTCGGTCCACTTTCTTCTCCCAGGTCTTCATGGGAACTCTGCACGCAGTTCTTGAGTGCTGGTGGACCTGTTACTTTGTCTGTCTCTCTATCTTTTGGTCATGTTCCCATTAAATAGAGTCTTCCAAGAGCAAAGCCACTGTTTCTCATCAGTCTTGAGGATCCTGAGAGCAAGGACTGGTTTCTCATCAGATTGGGGCTCCCTGTGGGCAAGGGCTGTGACTTTCATGCTCTATAATAAGTCTTGGGTACTCTGGCCCCTGCTCAACCCATAGTGGGCACAAGATGGGAGCAGTGAGGGTGCAGACAGCAAACCATCCCTGAGGAAATGATTCCTCTGGGAGCTTCTTTTCCAGAGGGGCTAAGTCTCAGATCTGTTGTCAGGGCCAGCTGGAGACCAAGTTCTAGGATCTAGGTCACCCCCTTGGCAGTAGAGCTGATTTATGGTGCCCCTGACAGACTAATATCACCAAATTACCCTACACAATGGAGAGAGGCTGGGCTGCCGCAGGGCAGTCACCAAAGGACGCTGAGCCTGGGGCAGCTTGGTTGCCTCCTGAATCCCAGACCTTCTTTGAGTCTGTGGGGGGAGGCTGGCACAGATCAAGGGCACACCCAGGTGTGCCACCTTCAGCTGGGGTATAAATAGGTGGCCCTGGGGACAGCTCTATACCTGGTACTCCAGAGCCAACAGCACTCCTACGACTGCTTCCTACTCCACGAGCTGCGGGCAGTGCCATGAGCTGCAGACAGTTTTCGTCGTCCTACTGGAGCCGCAGCAGCTGCGGGGGTGGTGGGACTGGTGGGGGAGGTGGGGGCAGCATGAGGTCTTCCTATAGCCGCCGTAGCACCTCAGGGGCTGGGGGAGGAGGGGGCCGATTCAGCTCTTCCAGTGGTTATGGTGGGGGGAGCTCTCGTGTCTGTGGGAGGGGAGGTGGTGGCAGTTTTGGCTCCAGCTATGGTGGAGGATCGGGGGGTGGTTTTAGTGCTGGAAGCTTTGGAGGACAGTCTAGGAGTTTTGGTGGCAGTGTTGGAGGAAGTTTTGGTGGGTATAGTGGCTCCAGAGGAGGCTTTGGAAGTTCTGGAGGAGGCTCTTGTGGCTTTGGGGGTTCTGGAGGTGGCTTTGGTGGTGGTGTTGGAGGTGGCTTTGGTGGTGGTTCTGGAGGAGGCTTTGGTGGCAGTTCTGCAGGAGGCTTTGGTGGCTCTGGGGGTTTTGGTGGGTTTGGAGGCTTTGGTGGGTCTGGGGGCTTTGGAGGTAGTTTTGGAGGCGGTGCTGGAGGCAGTGATGATGGCATCCTGACTACTAATGAGAAGGTGACCATGCAGAATCTCAATACCCGGTTGGCCTCCTACTTGGATAAAGTGCAAGCACTTGAGGAGGCCAATACCAGTCTGGAGAGTAAGATTCAGGACTGGTACAACAAGAGGGGACCCAATGTCTTACAAAAGGACTACTCTCCTTACTACAAGACTATTAATGATCTCAAGAACCAGGTAGGTGCAGGAAACTCTCCTCTCCCCCGCCCTTCCCTGCCTCTCTTTCTAACACACACTTCTGTCTCTCTCACATACATGCTTTATCTTCTAAAAAGGTAAGATGCTACATTTTAAGCTTAGACAGTAGCCAGGGAATCCATCTTTTAGAAACTTTTAAGCTTTCATCAGAAACGGACTTATGTTTGGTTCTTGAGAGTCCCGGGGTTGGGACTTCAGCCTGTGCTCTGGGTTTTCATCTCCACGTCCCTCCAAAATTCAGAATCTGGGTACAGTAGGGAGGTGGCCTGATTGAAATGGGGGAGACTGGGAGTGGATGTGAAGTCTCCATCTGGGTTGGTCCCCAGTCAATCCTATCTCTCCTTTCCTACTACTCCTGGGTTCCTATAAGGGCCTATCTTTTTATTATCAGGCTTTTTGGACCCATATACACATGGAGATTATTCAAGTGATTGAGAGGATCTAGAATTCTGGGGATTTATCCATCCATTTATCTATCCATCCATCCATCCATCCCTCCACATGCCTGTCTGTCTATCCACTTATTCATCCGTTCAGTTTAGTGAGTGACTACCTTCCGTGTTACTCTAAGTTGACATAGTGATGTATCAGACTTAGCCTCTGACCATAAGAAGCTTTCAGTTTGTCTCTTCCCTGTTCTCACTCTTTGCTTTTATACATTCATGCTCTGGATGTCTTGTTTCTTCTACCCCAAACTTTTTCTATCTACTTTTGCATGTGCAAAAAGAATCAAGCCATCCTTCAGGGCTCAATTCAATTACCATTTCCTTTCAGAAGTCTTTCTTGATTTTCCATAGCTATAAGTCACCTCTCCTTTCTTTGAACTCTTTTTGAAGACAGAGCGTACTTTGTACTTAGAAGTTGATGGTGGGCTCTTTGAGAAATAGAATGTGATTGATCTCTAAATTTCACACTGTTATTTGCAGTAGATCTTAATTATTGTTGAATGATTTTATTAAGGCCACACTGAACATCCATGCTGAAGTCTGTAAGGGGTCTGTGCCATGTATAAGCTGTTGAAAGTGTCTCTTAACTCTTGAATATCTCCCTGGATCAGATCTTGATCTCTTACAGCTTTGCCTGGCTTCTTGCCCACACAGCAGTGGATCATAGCAGGGAGCATAGTTTATGCTGACATCTCTCTTTTAGATTGCGGACGTGACAACGGACAACAACAAAACTCTCCTGGATTATGACAACACTCGCATGACGCTGGATGACTTCAGGATGAAGTGAGTCCTGCTCCCTTCTCCCTCTCTTGCCATCAGTGCTTTCCCATACCCTAGTGGTATGGATGTCTCTGTAGAGCTTGGTTCCCTCTTGATGATTCCCTACCTGTGGATGGTCTGCAGGTTTGAGATGGAGCAGCACCTGAGGCAAGGAGTGGACGCTGACACCAATGGCCTGCGCCAGGTGCTGGACAACCTGACCATGGAAAAATCTGACCTGGAGATGCAGTATGAGACTATGCAGGAGGAGTTGGTGGCCCTCAAGAAAAATCATCAAGACGTAAGGCCCAGATTACTTATGGCGTATTGGGGAGATGCAGGGACAGAAGTGTAGAAACAGCACTTGAGGTGGACACTTCTGGCTCCTACTTAGCTTTACCCATGGTGGCAGTTGGGCTTTGGCTTCATGACCAGTTCCCTTTTTGTACCTTGCAGGGACTAGGAGGAGAAGGCCGAAAGGTAGTGGAGGAGCTCCTTAACCCAGCCTCATATCCCTTTTTCCTTGTAGGAGATGAGCCAGTTGACTGGACAGAACACTGGGGATGTCAATGTGGAGATAAATGTTGCTCCGGGCAAAGATCTCACCAAGACCCTCAATGATATGCGCCAGGAATATGAGCAGCTCATTGCCAAGAACCGTCAGGACATTGAACAACAGTATGAGTCTCAGGTGATAAGAGAGGGTTTCCCATTAAATCTTCTATTCCTCTATTCACTTCTCCATCTCTCTTTCTCTTCTCTCATCCCTTCATTTCCCTACCTCTCCATCTCTCAGTGCAACTATCATTCATCCATCTTCCAATGAATGTCATCCATCCATCTTCATTCATGGCACACAAACATAATTATAGAATAGTTTCTCAGTGCCAGATTTTATGTGAAGTGCTGATATCTCAGAGATGAGCCAAATAATATTTTTGCCCTTGAGAAGTTCACAGTTTATTAAGTGTGTGAACAAAAGCAGAGCATTAAAAACTCACTACAATGCTATGTGATGAAAGAGTCTAGTAGAGGGATATAATGTTCTTCCCATACTAAACTGAGCTCCTTGGTAGTGTCCATCCTCCTTGAGTGTCCAGCACCTAGCATAAAGCCTGGCACATAAAAGCATGGTAGCACTACAGAGTGTGTGTGTGTGTGTGTGTTTGAAAGGTGGAGGCAGTTTGAATAAAGTTAGAAAGGTGGTTTAAGATCAAAGTGTGAAGGGCATTGAAATCTTACTGAGAGGGGAATGCTATGTTGAGAGAACTGGACAATCTTGGATGGCTGGAGGGACCCAGAACTCAGAATGTTTTGTTGTTTGCTTTGGCTTATACTTGGTCCTGGAGATGAAGATTCTGGGAGTGGGGACAAAGCTTTACCTGCTGAAGATCTTGGGCCAGTCATGTCCTTATTGAGCTTTTGGTTTTGCAGATAAGCCAGATTGAGCAGGAGGTGACCACCAGTAGCCAGGAGATGGAATCCAACACCAAAGAGGTGTCCCAGCTCTGGCACAATGTCCAGGAGTTGGAGATTGAACTGCAGTCTCAGCAAAACATGGTTGGTAGTACTGCTATAGACCTTCTGGCAGGGTTGGCATTATCCCTAGGAGTGGGAAGAAGAATGGCTATGGGGTAGCATCCCTCTTAAAGCCTCCTTCTGCCCCTTAGAAATCAACCCTGGAGAAGTCCTTGGAAGACACAAAGAACCGCTACTGTGGCCAGCTGCAGCAGCTCCAGAACCAGATCAGTAATGTGGAGCAACAGCTCAGTGAGATCCGGGCAGAGATGGAGTGCCAGAATCAGGAATACGGTGCTCTGCTCAGTATCAAGACGCAACTGGAACAGGAAATTGCAACTTACCGCTCCCTCCTTCAGGGTGGCCAGGAAGACTTGTACGTGCTCCTGGATTCTGTGGAACCCCATAGGAATCCCTAGACCTTGGATACTACTTTTAGTAGTTTTACTTACCAGGGTCTAATAGGTTAAGGACTCCTTTATCCTGTGGAGGGATCCAAGAGCACAAGGCTTTCAGAAAGGAGGATGATGATAATGGGAGAAGGGGCTATCTACCTGTTTCAGGGAGGTGAAGGCTTCAAAGTACTGGTTGGAGGCTCTCCCCTTCTAATTGTGGCACAAACCTCTGTCCTCTGTCTCCCAGGAAGAAAAACAGGAAGATTCATATTTGCGTCTTGACTTTGTTCAGCTATATTTTTGTATATGTATGGAAGTTGCTCACTTTTTTTGTGTGTTTCCTTTCTTTCTCAGTGAATCTTCTGGAGCTCAACAAATTGGATTTGGAGGTGGAAGTCAAGGAGGAAGTGGGTCTCAAGGTGGAAGTGGGGGCAGTTATGGAAGAGGATCCAGGGGAGGAAGTAGAGGAAACTATGGTGGAGGAAGTTCTGGAGGCAGCCAAGGAGGAAGTGGAGGTGGATATGGTGGAGGAAGTGGATATGGAGGAGGAAGTGGAGGCCAGTATGGTGGAGGAAGTGGAGGCAGTCATGGTGGAGGAAGTGGAGGCCACTATGGAGGAGGAAGTGGATCTGGAGGAGGAAGTGGTGGTAGCCATGGTGGAGGAAGTGGATCTGGAGGAGGAAGTGGTGGTGGCAGCCATGGTGGAGGAAGTGGATCTGGAGGAGGAAGTGGTGGCAGCCATGGAGGAGGAAGTGGATCCAAAGGAGGAAGTGGTGGCGGCTATGGAGGAGGAAGTGGAAAGTCATCCCAGTCACAGTCCTCAAAATCTGACAACTATGATGATACGCAAAGTAAGTGACAATTTTAGGTTGTGGGTAGGGGGAGACACAACTTTAGGTTGTGGGGTGGGGAGAAGAGACAGGTGCTATCTTTTTGAATATCTTTGAACCTCTCTGGAGAATATATGTTATAAACAGAATTAGATTTTAGGGAGATCTCTAAGGAAGTGCCATAGACCTGTCCTTGCATCTGAATTGATTATTTTTGACAGAGCCTTGGATAAGGCTACCAGTAATATATCCATGGTCTGAGCCTCGTTAGCATAAGAGATGGGTTAAAATTGTGTGCTATCTTATTTATTTCCCACCACACTCTATGAGGTAAGTTTTTTTTTTATTATTATCCTTATTTTTGGAAATAAGGAAAATGAGGTTCAGAGAAAAAAGAATAATTTACCCAAGTTCACACAACTCATAAATGAGCCTCCATAGTCATTGCTTTTAGCCATCATGAAGATGGGAGAGCTGGATATGCAATGTGTCAGGCAGAAAGAGATTCAGGGGTTTTAGTTGGTCATGGGCTTGTACATGCATTTCATGACACAATGACCAAAAGGATCATATAAAGGGGCAGCCTAGCAGCTAAGGCAGGTGGATCCCACATGACTGACCACAGTTTGAATCCTAGCTCCAGTGGCTTGAAAACCACACCAGGAACATGTGAGTGAGTGCCAAAAATCCTGACGGAATGGAGAAATGGTGAAGGAATTGGTGTTACCACATTGATATCCCTTTCCTTCTCTATCACTCTCTGGCAAATGCATGTCCCTCTGGCAAATTAAAAAATAGACAAAAGGAGCATATAAAGAACATACTAATCTATGCAAGGAGGAATCACACAAGTGAGGTGATCTTTAGGATAGGGAAAGTTTCTCCAAGTACACATGGAATTTTATAAAACAAAAGTTAAATATGAAATGATAGAAAAAGACTGGTCACTATGACTGAGAATGTTTAGCTCAGAGAAGCCTTATGGTACCTGGATCTGTCATTTCAAAGGGTCTTTGGTGTGGTTTTGTGTGTCTAGTGGCACATGGATGTGCATCGAGGGGTGAGGCTGGTGCCATCTCTGCCTCCATATGCAGAGAGTTTACTAACAAAGAAAGGGGGCTGTCTCATGAGCTGAGCTCCTCATCTTTAACAATGGTAGAGCATCTGCCCAGGGTGCTGCAGGAGAGATTCAGGAATTGGATTAGGTTAGGTGACCCCAAGGTTCTTTCAGCTCAGGATTCTCCAGCTCTTGGAGCTCCTGGCTCCTTGCTCCCAGCTTCCTTATCTTTCTCCAGATCCCAGGCTCTCTGTCTCCTGCTTGGAGTCCTGTTTTCTCATTCTCATCTTCCTTTCATCTCTCCACAGGCTACAGATACTAGAGCACCTGTAAACTTGCCCCGCTCATCTCCAGCTGAGCATCCGCCAGAAAGACAGACCCTGGAGGAAGACTGCTCATTGCACCTGGACACCAGGAGTAGTTGACAACAAGTCCTGATGTCTGTTTGGGACTGGACTGACTTGGCATTGTGCCTCTGGTTGCCCATTGGTTCCCTCCCCTGCTTGGCTTTGATAACCTCAGGGTTGGGGAGACCTTCCTTGCTTTGTCTCACCTGGGATAATCCCACTCCCTACCTGATTCTGACTTCTTAATAAAACTTTCCTAATGCAAATTAAACTTGGACTTGGATTTGTTTGCTTTTTGGGATTAAGAAGGGGAAAAATGTAGGTGAAAGGAGAATCAATTGAACCCACTTAAGAAAGTGTTAGCTCTGGGACCAGCAGATGGCTTGCTGGTTAAGGTGCTGGGCACTCCCACATGACCGACCACGGTTCAAGTCTCAGACTTGGTGGCTTGCTTTCTCACTTTCCCTCTCCTCTCTCTGGTCAAATTAAAATAAATTAATAAATAAAATTAAATAAATTATTCTAGGGACCAGCAGTTAGCGTAATGGCTATGTCACTGGACTCCCACGTAGTCGACCATGGTTCGTGTCCCGGACCCGGTAGCTTAAAACTCACGCTGGGTGTGTGTGCGTGCGTGCCCAAGATCCCAAGAGGAGAATGGAGGAGAATGGATTGCGGCGTGACCATCCCCCCTGGGGGGTGATTTCTTGCTTTCTGTCTCTCTGTCTCTCTCTGTCTGGCAAGCGCACACGCCCTATAGTGAAAACCTCTCCTCCCCCCAAAAAATTTAAAAAAATTCTAAAAAAAATACAGTGTTAGCTTTTCTATCAGTTACCTTTGTAACAAAGCAATCCATGATCTAGTGTCATAAACTAACCACCGTTTATTTAGCTCATGATTTTGCAGTTGGTAATTTGGACTGGGATTTTTGTTTTCTTTTATACATCTGTGGTCAGTTGCAAGTCAGCTAGGTGGCTCTGCTTGCCACTTGCAGTTGGCTAGTTGTTGGTTTGAGGTGATGGGAATGAATGGGCCACATGAGTCTTATTCTCCAGCCAACTAGCTTGAGTAAGTGTTCCAACATAATGACCAGAAGCAAGGTCTCTTGAAGCTTAGGCTTAGAGCAGTCACTTTGGCTACAGGGCATTGGCCAAAGCAAGTCACAACCTAGCCCAGATTCAAGAGCAAGGAAAAGACTCCTCCTGATGGGAGGATTTGCAAAGCCACATAGCAAGAGGCATAGATATGGGGTTTGGGGCAAAAGCTGAGGCCATTTTCGGCAAATAATCTATTGGTTCATCAAGAAAGTCATGGCACGTTTTGTATGGTTTTCTATGCAATAATGTGTCATAGTTTTCCTGATTACCCAATACTAGAGTCTACTAGCTCATATGTTAGCTACAGAGGGAAAACAGACAAAAATGATGTAGTTTTTGCAGATAGTGAAAAATATAGGCATAAACAAGGTGCTCTAAGACAGAGTAAGGAACATTCTACAAGACAGCAGCCAACCAAATTCTCCAAGGATTCTGATTATGTCTGATAGTCTCAACTCTTTTTTATAGCTAGGGACAGACAGCCTTAGGCTGTGCTCCAGATACTATAGCTGCATGTAAAATCACTCCAAGTGTAGAGGCTTAAAGCAACTGTATTATTTTGTCTATGAATCTGAAATCTTGACAGGACTGGGTGAGAATGTTTCATCTTTGCTTCTTTTGGTGTCACTGTGGCTCACAGTTTTGGGGGTTGGAGTCATTTGAAGTATTACATGTCTGGTCTAGCTGGTACTCCTTGGGCATCTCTCTCTATCTCTGTGATAACAATCACTTTTAATATGATTTCTCTAGCAGGGTAGCTTCACAGTAGCCACACTTCTTGCATGCTGGCCCAGGGATTCCGAGACATATGTCTTAAGTGAGAAAGAGCCAGGAAGAAGCTGTTTTGCTTTAGCACCTGGACTTCGAAGTCACATAGAATCACTTCTGCTGTAGTCACAGGCCTTCCTGGATTTAAAGGGGTGGCAACACATAAGCGGTCTTCAGAAAGTTTGTGGAGAATGTGTATTATGAAAAAAAAGTATGTGTTTCATTTATTTTTTTGCACGAAAATAAATGCATGCTAACTTGTTATACCATGTCTTGACAGTATCTAGTTTGAGGCACTAAGAAAGTTTTTTTTTTTTTTTTTTTTTTTTTTTTTGCTATAGGTCTCATGGACTTGCAGGAGACACAGAGAGAGAGAAAGTGAGAAATCACCCCCCAGGAGGGGTGGCCATGCTGCAATCCCTTCTCCTCCATTCTCCTCTCAGGATTTTGAGCATGCATGCATATGTGCTTAGTATGAGTTTCAATCAGCTGGGTCCAGAACTTGAACCATAGTGGGCCATGTGCGAGTCCAGTGCCTTAAACACTATGCCATCTGCTGGTCTGAGAGGCACTAAAAAAGGTAAGACATCAGTATGAAAAGAGCCCCTAGGGCTGGCCCAGTGGCCTGATGGCTAAGGGAGCTAGATCCCACATGGCTGACTTTGTGGTTTGAGTCCTGGACCTGATAGCATGAAAAAATATGCCAGGAGCAAAATCCTGACAGGATGAGAAGTGGAGGAAAAGGAGTTGTGGGGGTGATTATGTCCTGTTTGAGGGTGCTTTCTCCCTTTCTGTCTCTCTCTAGTGGTTGCACCCACTGGCAAACAAACAGAACAAAACAAAACCCATCAGAGCAACATAAATTTTGCTACAATTGAAGCAAGAACAGACATCAAATTTATAGTGAAACTTGGGTAGATGAATGGAAAAATCACTGTCTTATGAAAAGTTTATGGGAACAATGTTCCAATAAATTAGCAGTTTACAAATGGATAACTTGCTTTAAGAAGGGATGAGATGATGAAGAAGCTTTCAGTGGCACACCATCTACATCACTTTGTAAGGAAAAACTTAATCCTGTTCATACCCTGATTGAAGAGGACTGAAGATTAACAGCAGAAACAAAAGCCATAACATCATAGACATCTCAACAGTTTCTACTTACACATTTCTGACTAAAACTTTCTGCTTGATGGGTGTCAAAACTGTTGTACCCGGAGCAGATGCAGAGAAGAGCAGAGCTTTCAATGGAAATATTAATAAGAGGGATCAAGATCCTGAAGCATTTTTTTTTTCTTTTTCTGGAGAGGTTTTTGCTATAGGGCGTGTGCGCTCACCAGACAGGCAGAGAGAGACAAAGAGATAGAAAGTGAGAAATCACCCCTCAGGGGGGATGGCCACGCCGCAATCCCTTCTCCTCCATTCTCCTCTCAGGATCTTGGGCACGCATGCACACGTGCCCGGCGTGAGTTTAAGCCACCGGGTCCGGGACACGAACCGCGGTTGACTACGTGGGAGTCCAGCGACATAGCCATTACGCTAACTGCTGGTCTTGATCCTGAAGAATTATAACAGAAGATGACACATGGCTTTATGTATGATTCTGAAGGCAAAGCACAATCAAAACAATGGCCACCAAGAGGTGGAAGTGGCCTAGTCAAAGAAAAAAATGGAATGATTAAGAGAAAAAGTCATGGAAACAGTTTTTTTGGAATGCTCAAGACATATTTCTTGTTGATTTTTTGGGGGGGGCAAAGAATAATATAACAACTACTTATTGTGAGAGTGTGTGGAGAAAGTTAGCTGAAACTTTAGCAGAAAAACACTGGGAACGTTTTACTAGAGTCCTTTTCCACCATGAATACTTCTGCTCTTTCTTCTCATCAAACAAGAGCAATTTTGTAAGAATGTCTTGGAAATCTTGAGGCATTCAACAGTCCTGATTTGATTCCTTCTGACTCCTTTAGTTTTCTAATCTTTAAAGGGCACTTGTTTCTTCAGTTAATGTAAAAAAAAAAGACTGCATTAACATGGTTAAATTCTCAGGACCCACAGTTCTTTAAGGATAGTCTAAGTCGCTGGTGTCATTGACACTTGCCACTTAGTATTACAAAAATGTCTTGAACTTTTGGCACTTATGTTGAAAAATAAAGTTTTTATTATTATTATTATTTTAGTTTCTGCTATAGGGTACATATGCTCACCAGAGAGAGACAGAGAGGAAGAGGGAAAGTGAGAAATCACTCCCTAAAGGGATGGCCATCCTGCAATCCCTTCTAATCTATTCTTCTCTTGGGATTTTGGGCAAACACTCACACATGCCTAGCATTTTTTTAAGCTGCTAGGTCTGGGACTTGAACCACACAATTGGCCATGTGGATTTCAGTTGCCTTAACCACCACTTCACCTGACTGGCCCAATTTTTATTTTAAAATTCCATTTTCTATAAACTTTTTGAAATCCTATCATAGACTTTACAGTAGGCAGAATACTAAGAGGATCCCCCAAGACATCTGACCCTGGGGCACACATCTGAGTTATTTGATTAAATACCAACGTAGGAGTTGTGAAGGGATTTTGGTAATTGTATCTCCAATGTATTGACCTTAAGAAAGGAAGATTAGCTGGTGGGCTTGACCTAATATATATCCCCTTTAAAATCAGAATTTTCTCTGGCTGGTCATACAAGTAGAAGTCAGAGATTTAAAGCATGAGAAGATTTCACATTGCTAGGAATGTGGGTGTTCTGCTGACAGCCAGCAACAAAAAGGGGACCTCAGACCTCCAGCTGCATGGAAACAAATGTTTGGAAGGGCAAGAAAGTTTGGAGGCAGATTTCCCCTGAGTCTCCAAATAAGTACTCAGCCTGGTCAACACTTTGATTTTGGTTTTGTGATACCCTGAGTAGAGAACCCAATCACATCTGCAGAACTGTCAGGTAACAGCAAGAGAACTCTTTTTTTTTTTTTTTTTTTTTTGGAGAGGTTTTCGCTATAGGGTGCGTGCGCTCTCCAGACAGACAGAGAGAGACAGAGAGACAGAAAGCGAGAAATCACCCCCCAGGGGGGATGGTCACGCCGCAATCCCTTCTCCTCCATTCTCCTCTCGGGATCTTGGGCACACACGCACACGCGCCTGGTGTGAGTTCTAAGCCACCGGGTCTGGGATGCGAACTGTGGTCGACTACGTGGGAGTCCAGCGACATAGCCATTACGCTAACTGCTGGTTCCCAAGAGAACTCTTTTAAGGTAAGTTTGCAGTAGTTCATAACCCAGTAGTAAAAAACATAACCAGACTCGATCTCAGGGTGGAGATATGTCAATGTGACATTGACAAACAGCATAGGCAAAGGGATATATTAATGTGACCATCTTCAGAAAACACAATTCATCACAGGCTGACTCAAATAATTGGGGGACATGTTATGTAAAGGTACACTTAAGGCACTACATGACACAGAAGCTCAGGAAAATTCTAGATCTGGGGATTTATGGAGATGGGAACAGAAAGATGTCTCTGCTGTAAGCTGGCTCTAGAAAGATGGCTGAGCAGTGAGAATTTGTGACCCATCTTCTCTGTAGTGCTCCACCCTTAACTATCTTCTCTGAGTCCCTTCATGACTCCGGTGTTTTCCTGTGAAATTCTTCTCTATGGGGAATTTCCCATCTTGAGTCTGAGGTTGCTCAAGAGAAATAAAAGCAGACACTTCTTTTCCCAACCTTCCTTGCACGGGCATGTGGCAATCAGTTGCACCCTCATATGACTTTTATACGGGTGTAAAGGAGGCCCTGCATGGAATCTGTTTTGGTAGAAACAAGGCTGGGCAGAGACACCGAGCTGACAGAGGCAGCAGTACAGGTGGTTCTGGCAGGACTGTGCAGTGCCCAATAGCAGTAGGGGCTAATGCCCTGAAGATGGAGATAACCAGTGGATTCTATTTGGAAGAAATGACCACAGAGACATCCAACTTGAGAAACAGCAGTGCCAGAGATTTAGCAGTAGTACTGTTGTAGAATGCAAATGAATGAATGACCACCAAAGCCAGATTAAGGGAGTCTTTATTAGCTGGCCGGTGACTACAGCCTGAGGCTGTCAGAAGGAGACAGCCATGTAAGGGTAAGGGAACAAAATGGACGAACTGTTGCACACATGCAAGATCTAATATGTGGCCCTCCACAGTACTGAGTGGAATGTGCTACCAAATCCATCTGTGCAGATGGTGGTGAGAGTCGACCTTTCTTGGGCTGTGTGGCCTTTAAGCTTTGTTCTCTGAGAATTCTTCCTGAAGATTTGATGACTTACTGAAAATCCCTTAACAAACTGGCTTCAGAGTATAGGTTTGCAGGTAAAAACCCTGATAGATACAGAATTTAGCAACAGGAGTAATTGCTGGAAAGAGACTTCTAAGGGATCTCTACTTGGGTATCTAACAGACATTGTAAATTCAGCATGCCCAAAAATCAAAGCTTAGAGAAGAAGGTTTACATACCAAGAGAATTTCAAGGTGTTGTTAATCTATATCAGCAGAGATGTGAAGACTGGGTATGGGAATAGATTCTAATTTTAATGGGGCTGAATTAATCAATATGAAGGTATTCACCAGAGATTGGAAGTTCAATTACTAGCTTGAGTATCTGGAGGTAGATCTAAATGGTTGCTCACTTGGGTAGCAGAACTTGAACTCAATGGTGTCCATCTACCTCCTAACCTTTCCTGTAGAAACCTATGGGTGTTTACAGAAGTACTATGTCCCAGGGGGAAGAAAAACACCCAGATCTTTGGGGATTACTGAACAATGATCCCAAATCAATCCTAACCACCCCCCCTCCCCCAATACAGAATAATACTGTGGTTCACCAGTTAAACTGTAAGCTTATGTAGTGTATTTTCTATCTGTCATTTTGGCTACTATTCTTTTCAAAGTAGATCTTAAAAAAAGTAGATTTAACTACAAAGTAGATCTAACTACATTTCTCAGTGTCCTTTGCCACTAGAATGAGCCATGTGATTCAGGTTCTACCAATCAGATGCCCTCATGAGATTTAATTGAGAAGAAGGATTGACCTCCACTTTACTGATAAGGACAGCAAAAGCCAGAGCTATAGAGGCTAATTCCTGATTCAGAAGACCACACTTTGACTTGGCAGTTTCATGGTCTTATCAGGGGCAGCAGCTCCATTGGCAGACCCATTCTGCTGTGTCCTTTTTTTTTTTTAAAAAAAAAAAATTCAGCCTAGATTCTGTTTCTCTGCCCATCCCTCCCTCCCCAGTGATTTTTGGGCCATCTAGAACTCTTACAAATCCTTTATTTGTTAAAATAACCAGAGTAGGTTCTGGTGGTTGCAATTGAGAATATCAGTACAGAGGATTAGATGGTAAATAAAGTTTTGACCCAGATCTGCCTCTCATGGTACCCCGGACCCATCCTGTGGTTATTTCCAGGGTCTTAAATGGAGTAGATAGAGTCAGTAAAGGGTTTTCTGATTCATAGAGTAAGGGTTATTGTGGTAATAAGGGCCAACACTCCTATATCTCTAAGAGTATAATAGATATTAGTGCCACCTAAAAGATCTGATAAAGTCAGGGTTGGTGACCGATCACTTCCCTATTAACTCTCACACTTGTGACTGTTTGATGGTCACATATTTGTGCTCCAAGTGTAAGACAGGCTGGAAGGTTAATTTCTGGCTTCTACATTGGGGAGGCACAGATACTAGTGAGAGAATTTCTTTTCAAAGGAGAATTTCTTCTCAAAAAATAAGAACAATTGTCCACAAGAGGAAGGGGAGGGATTAACATTTATAGAGCACTTGCTATGTTCTGAGCCCTATGGTAAGCACTTCATATACATTCCCTTATTTAATCTCTTAGCAACCTCATGGTGCTGTTTGTATTTTCATTTTATACATGAGGAAATGTAGGATTTGGATATAGGAAATCGAACTCAGTGAGGCTGGGATTATTATGCCCGTTTGTAGGTGAAGAAACTCTAGCTCAGTGAGGTCAAGTAACTTTCCTTTCCTTTCTTTTCTTTTTTCTTTTTTTTAAAGTAACTTTTCTAAGGTAACTTTTCTAAGGTAACTTTTCATAGCTTATAAGTAATAAAGTGAAGATTTAAATCCAGTTTGGCTTGGCTCGAAAGCTGTTGCTATTTTTCCTGCCCACTATGGCCTCAAACAATTATTGAGTCCCCAATGAATACAGAAAGAATCAGCTCCCATAAGCAGAGATTCGTCAAAAATGTATGTGGGAAGAGATGAGAATAAGTCAGGTGACCTGCCCATACAGATTCTTCCTTGGGCCCTCAGTTTCTTTTCAGAAGGCCCTGGGTCTGTGCTTGCTAAAGGGAGGAATGAGTGAATGAGCAAAGAGTGGAGGAATGAGGGTGACAGCTGGATGGTCTCTGAAAATCCTTTTGGCTCCAGCATCCTATTATTCCAATACTCATACGTCTTGGGAGCTTTGATCTCCTGGAGTCCCCTCCAGTTGGAGTCTTCTATTTACCAAGGCTGTCACTGGCTCTTTTGGTCTCAGGCCCTGATGTTCTTTTGCCATCTCAGGCCCAAATATGATCAAAATCAATTCTCTCTTCCATTCCTCTTACTAGACTGAAAACCTCTGGGACTTTATGAGGAAATTCTTATGAAACTTAAAGGAGAATTCAAAGGGATGAGCCAACAACAAGAAAACGTAAGAGAAACAGTATGATGTGAAGTTAAAGTGAGGAAAAGAAAGGCAGAGGCAGGGGCATCAAAACTACCTATTCACCAACATCACAAATTGGAGTCCATCTTTTTAACCCCATTTATGAGGTCATTCATTTGTTCATTCATTCAGTCAACAAATATCCATTAGATATCAGCGGTTGGAAATACAAGTAATTGTAAACAGAACAAAGTCTTTGTCCTCATGGGCTAAGATCTAAGTGCCAGAGACAAATAAGCAAGTTAAATAGTGCCTTGAGTGTTGTAGGTAATGGGATCCTGACCTGGCCATGGTGGTTGGGACTTATGACAGGCATGGGACAGGGACCTTTCGTGTTCCATCTTGCTTATTTCTTTTTGTCTTTTTGTTTTTTCTTTAATTTCCAGAGGGTACATGCACTCACCAAAGAGAAAGGGGGGGGGGAGATTTGTTATGTTACAATTCCCTTTCGTCCATTTCTGCAACCTGTCACCATCTTGGGTACACATGTACACTTGCATGGTATGTTTTTCAGACTGCTGGGCTGAGATTTGAACTTCAGTTGGCTGTGTGGCCTTTGGCTCCAGCACAGCGCTTAACTTCTGTGCTACAGCGTCAGCCCTTGTACTTTTTGTTGTTGTTGTTAAGTTTGTTTATCTAGAGAGAGAGAGAGAGAGAGGGAGAGAGAGAGAGAGAGAGACCCCCTACAGCATCTTCACACCATAATCTACCCCCAACCTCAGCTAGTCAGGACCATGGCATGCATGTGCCCAGTGTTCTCAGGGAGGACACAGAATACAAACCCAAATCTCTTTGTGGGTTCAGTTGTGTTACTGGTGTGCCATCTGGCCTCTCATCTTGTTTTTTCTCAGAAGGCACTTTGTCTGAGCTTGTCAAAGGAATGTACCAGAAAGTCCCTAAAAACTCCTTTATACCAACACTCTGGTTCTGACACTCATAATGTTTTCTGATGACCT
This sequence comes from Tupaia tana, assembly GCA_026018925.1. Lineage (NCBI taxonomy): Eukaryota > Metazoa > Chordata > Mammalia > Scandentia > Tupaiidae > Tupaia > Tupaia tana. The sequence goes on along the minus strand of JAKSZU010000011.1, from coordinate 48,273,641 downwards.
TGATCTTCTTGACCTTTCTCCCCCAGAATCTCTCAATTCATCTTTGCTGCCATCAGTATCCTGAGCCTCAGGGACATGCCATTCTCTCCTTAACTCAGGCCAAACCAGCCAAACATGACCTTTTTCACTTATTCCCTTCAGCATGACTAAGACACACTGGGGATCATCAGAAGGAAATTTTGTCAAGACAGAAGGAAACTTCAGAGAAAAGAATCAAGAAAACACCAAACCCATAAGAAAGAGTCAAGTTGGAAATCCAAAGTGAGGGTGGGGATGGCAGGCAGTTTGACTCTTGAGTTTTCTGCTCATTAGAAGCTCCAAGTGGAGTCTCTGCCTACTTTTATCAAGTTACTGACCCCTTCACTTAACATGTGCTCACTGGAGGTCTGCTCTGTGCCAGGTACAAGCTATTGTTGAGGCTCTCACAGTGACCCAGAAAGACAGAGGCTCTGTCCTCAGAAAGCTCATGGTGCAGACCAAGGAGTAACAGCAATCACAATATGGTGTGCTGAATTGTATTATAGGGGAGTCCAAGGACTCTAGGGGGTACACAGCACTAACACCTAACCCAGTCTTGGGAGTCAGAGAACATTCTACAGAGGAGGTGCTTAGATAAAGACCTGAAGTATGGGTTGGATTTATCCAGGTGGTATTTGTTGGAGGTGGTGCATGTGTCTGTGTGTTGGGTAGGTGGGAGTGTTCTGGGTAGGGGGAACTGTGTCTGTAAAGGCCTGGAGGTGACACTGAATATGGCATAGTGGAGGAACTAGGACTTATTTCCTGGGGCTCTTGTGCAGAGAGCAAGGAGGGGTTGGTGAGAGATAAAGGAGGATTGGTGGGGGTGGGAGGGTAAGTCATGAAAGAAATGTTGGTGAGCTACAGTGAGGAGCCTCAACTGTATCCCAGGGGGCCTCAGATAAGCCCATACTTTTTCTACATTTACCTTTTCCTAGCCTTCTGGTGGGGAATGAGGACCTGTTAGCCAAGAACTGCCTAACATAGTTGCTTTAGAAACATCCCTATTGGAGCATGACTCTGGTAAACAGAAGAATAGTCATTCTGGTATACAGAAGCTGTACTAGAGTTTGGGACATCGCCCACCAAACTCCCAGCTCTTACTTTCTCTGAGTAATCACAAGGGCTGGGTCATGTCATTCTGTGTGTGCCTATCACACTCCATCACTAGTAAGCCCCTGCTCCCAGATGAGCAGCTGTGCTGTGTTGGGTTCCCTACTCTTTCCTCCAGGGAGTGTTCTCCATTGGTAACAACTGTGATCTTCATTGTCATTGTTGTCTTTGCCTCCACTGCAGCCTCATCAGTATTGCAACTGGACCTCTTTTGCACTAGGACTATGGCGGGCCCTTCCAGAACTCACTTACTTTATTTTCTTTATTTTTTAAAATTTTATTTATTTATTCATTCGTTTATTTTAATTTGAGAGAGAGAGAGAGAGAGAAAGAGAGAGAGAGCAAGCCTCCAGGTCTGGGACTCGAACTGTGGTTGGCCATGTGGGAGTGTCCAGCACCTTAACCACCACGCCACCTGCTTGTCACCAAACTTACTTTATTTCTGATAACCACCCAACTTCATAGATGGGAAATAGGCTCAGAAAGATGATGTAAGTCAGCTGACAAAATATCTGGATTGGTCAGCCTCCCAGGCCCACACTCACCATCTCAGTGCACCTACTGAGTGTAGAGATGAATGTCTCCCATGAGCAGGAAAGCTCCAGAATCCCCTTCTTGAGGAGCAAGCCACCACACATGGACAATGAGTTTCTGTCCCAGTTAATTCTCACCTCTGGGCTTCAGTATTCTCACCAGAGATCCTTAGTGTGTGGAAAAAAATGAACTGACAATGAAACAAAGAGGGTACTGGGAAGGGTGATCTCAACCAACTTTCTGAGCCATGGAATAATGATTTATAACATCTCAACATTTTACCTGCCTCTAGGGTCTCTTATCCATCTCTGCTATCTGTCACAAGCCTCCTTAGTCCAAGGTCATGCTGTTTTCCCCTCTTTCAAGCCTAAGCATGAACAAAACAAAGTTCCTTCTCCTCCTTCCTCTTGGTATTATTAGTATATGCTGGGGTTTCCCAACAGAGCTTCTGTAAGCCCTAATGGGAACTTGTAAATATAAACAAAGCAATGAAAACCAAAACAAAACTCCCAGAATATTTGGAGTCTATAGTAAATAGTCATGTTTGAGGTGCAAAAGTTGGGATAGGGAAGTCTTGCTAAAAGCATTCCCTTCATGTGATAATTAAAACAGCATAGTATTGGTACAAAAACAGGCATGTAGACCAATGGAACAGAGGAGAGAACCAAAAATAAACCCCCCAAACATACAGCCAATTGAATTTTGACAATGGGCATAAAACAGTCCAGTGGAGAAAAGAACCCCCCAAACATACAGCCAATTGATTTTTGACAATGAGCATAGGACAGTCCAGTGGAGAAAAGAAAATCTCTTCAGCAAATGGTGCTGGAGAAACTGGATATCTTGCTGCATAAAAATGAAACTGGAACCCTACCTGTGACCATTAACAAAAATCAACTCAAAATGGATCAAAATATAAAACCTCCAGAGATAGTATGAGAAGAGGGTGGGAAAGGACAGAGGGTCAGAAATAGGGGTAAAAAAAAATCTAGAAACTAGAAATGGAAAATTTTTTTATAATAATATGCATGATTAAGTCACTATGCAGTATATTCTGGATGGGAAATCACATTTTGTATGCTGTGATGATGATTAGGGAAAGAATGTAAATTAACTTAAAAAAAAGTTTCAGAAAAAAAATCTATTTGATGACTGCAATAAGAGATATAGCCCCAGCTAGGTGCTACTTTATAGGATGCCTAAAGTTAGACTTGTGTTCATGGAAATGTATATATCAGCTGTGCTTGCTATGAAAATATTTAGACTAATTAAGATCTTTAGTGATTCAATAAAATGTGGGGGAAAAACAGTATAGAAAGCAAACATAGATACCAGAGACAGTGTGGGAGGAGAGTGGGTGATGGCAGAGGGTAAGAGATAGGGAATCAAGGATGGGGGGAAAAAAAGCAAAGCATACAGGAAACAAGAAATGGAAAATTATTTGTGGACAATAACATGTATGTTGATGTGCTTGAATGAACCAATATACAGTGTACTCTGGATGGAAAATCTCATTTTGTATGCTATAATGAAGTACAATGAATGAATATAAATAAATTTAAATTAAATAAAAAGAAATAAAGGCAATCGAATCATTAAAAAAATATAAAACCTCAAACTATAAAACTGCTGGTGGAAAACATAGAAACTCTTAAAGATATTGGACTAAGCAGACTTCTTTAATAAGACAGTCAAAACTCAGACAATATTCTCAAAAATAGACAAGCAGGATTACATCAGGTTAAGAAGCTTTTGTATGGGGCCAGCAGATGGCGTAGTGGTTATGTTGCTGGACTCCCACATGGCCAACCACAGGTGGAGTCTCGGACCTAATGGCTTGAAAATCACTCTGGGCATATGTGCGTGAGTGCCCAAGATTCCAAGGGGAGAAGTGATTGTGGTGTGGCTATCCCCCTTGGGGAGTGATTTCTCTCTTTCCCTCTCACAGTTTCTGTCTCTTTCTGCAGTGAGTACATGCACTCTATGTCTAAAACCTCTAAAAAAAAAAGCTTCTGCACAGCAAAAGGGACAATAATTAGAGTGAAAAGACAATCCTCAGAATGGGAGAATATATTTGCAAAGTATGCGTCGGATAAGGGGCAGATAATCAAAATACACTAGGAACTTAAACAACTAACCTGGAAAAAATTACTCAATTCAATTAAAAGATGAGCAAATGAGCTGAACAAACAACTATCCAAGGAAGACATTCGAACAGCCAAAAAATATATGGAAACATAATCAACATTCCTTATCCTAAGGGAGATGCAAATTAAAACTACAGTGAGATACTAGTTAACCCCAGTCAGAAAGGCTAAGATTTAAACAGAACGAATGATAAGTGCTGATGAGGCTGTGGTGAAAAAGAAACACTCCTATGCTGTTGGTGGGAATGTAAATTAGTACGAACACTGTGGAGAATGATATGGAGGTTCCTCAAAGACCTACAAATAGAACTGCCATATAATCCAGGTGTGGCCTTCTATATTATATATAAAGTTTACTTACATATAATCATGGTAGAGGGTGCATAGAGCTGCAAGAGAAAGAGAGAAGAAAGCATCCCCCCACACAATGGGGCCTGGTAACATTGTATTCCATTTTCCTTCAACTTGCCAGCCCTGTCAGGATCTTGGGCATAAGAATGTGAACCTGTCATGAAACCACCAGGGCCAGGACTCAAACCCAGGTCAGTCACATGGGGTTAGGCTTCCTCTGTACAGTGCCTAACCACTGTGCCCTGGGGCCAGCTCAAGCTGTGGAACCTTCTAATGTCAAATTTTTGTCCTGGAATGATCTCAGAGGCTGCTCAGAGGCTGCTGTGGCCTCCCTCTTACCTCCTGCCTGTGCCTACATTTCCTGCCTGTGTAGGGCAACTGCTGGGAGACAGGGAGGGCTTAACAGAGGCTCCCCTAGGCCAAAACTGACCTCTGATCTAGAATGCTCTGTCCCGTCAGATGGTCCTGGGCAAGGCCTAGGTTCAGAGAGGTTCGCTGACTTGTCCGAGGACAAGTAACCAACGAGGGGGTGGCTAGAGTCTTGATGCCAGCCCACCTGTGTGGCTTCCAAGGCTAGTGGGAGTTCCTTCAGTTATCTCGCCCCAGCCTTTTGCAGAGGCTCAGGGATGCTTTTAGGTTTCACTGGATTTACCCAGCTATACATAGCTCCCTCTCCCCAGGCTCCCATCAAACCCCACCCGCAACAGAACTGTGAATTGAGGGGACATTCATATTCTGGAAAGTTTTTAAACATTTGGGTTACCCTGTGATTCTAGTGGGTCTGGTGCTAATGGTGGGGCCCAGGGGCATGGAGGGGAGGAGGGAACAGGTAGTTCAGCTGCGCAGGTGTGCACTGGTTTTCACAGCGTTTTCCTCACAGCTGTGGCTGCAGCACTCTCTTGTGGCCATTTTACGCACCAGGAAATTGCCAGATAAACCTGTTTTAGAGCTAGGAGAGGAACTCTCTTTTAAAGATGGCCTCCTTCACTCTTTTGCTGCTCAGAGGAAAGACATATGCCCAGGGCCACAGAGGTAGATCCAGATCTTTGGAATCCTGGTCCTCCGGGGCTCGGTCTTGTACCACGCTCAGCTGAATGTCCATCGCTGCTGTAGGAGGACAAGGAGCGGTGTGGAGTATGGGCACCCGACTGAGTGTTCCTCTCCACACAGTTTTGAATGAGCTCAGGGGTATAGAAAAAGGGGGCAGTCTAAAGATGACATAAAAATAGCTAGAAGGCATATGAAAAAATGCTCAACATCCCTCGTTGTAAGGGAAATGCAGATCAAAACAACAATGAGATACCACCTAACCCCAGTCAGAATAACTAAGATTAAAACAAACAAACAAACAAACAAAAAAAAACGATAAGTGCTGGCTGGAGTGTGGTGAAAGGGGAATTCTCTTACACTGCTGGTGGGAATGTAAATTGGTCCAGCCAATGTGGAGAATAATTTGGAGATTCCTCAAAAATCTACAAATGGAACTACCATATGATCCAGCAATCCCACTCCTTGGTATCTACCCAAAGGACTGAAGAATACTTAATCGGGAAAGTGCTTGCACGTTGATGTTTATTGTGGCACTATTCACAATTGCTAAGTCATGGAAACAACCCAAATGCCCACGAACAGATGAATGGATAGAAAAACTGTGGCACATATACTCTATGGAATACTATTCAGCCATAAAAAAACAACAAAACCCTTGCTTTTGACAGGAAGTGGATGAATATGGAAGATTTACTGCTGAGTGAAGCAAGCCAGGCTATGAAGGATAGGCATTGTATGTCCCCACTTAATATATACCGAGTGTCCACACTCTATGACTGAAACTGATTGACTAAAGGATATAGAAACACAGTATATAGATGTAAATACCAGATATAGTGTGTGTGAAAGAGGAGGGTCTGAGGAAGGACATTTAGAAGAAAAATAGGAAGGCAAAGCATTAATGGCACAAAAAAATGTGGTATTATCTTTTGAAGCTATTTTGTAGTTTTATCAACTGTACTAGAGAGAACTGTTCACCTGTTGAAATATCCATTTTGTAAGCCAAATAATAATGTGATTGAATGTATAAAAGAAAATGAGATGAAAAAAAAAAAAAAAAGAAAGAAAAAAAGAAAAAAGAAAAAGGGGGCAGGAGGAGGAGTGGGTCTGGTGCAAGTTCCTAAGCAACCTCCAGGGGGCACTATTACACCGAGTTGGCTATACTCAGGGACGCTTCTGGGCAGGTGGAGGGAGTTCTGCAGGCTGACGGCAAAGGATGCTGCAGCTGGCCTGGGTAGTTTGTAAAGGTCTGGCCCTGTGGCTGGAGTCCTGCTCTGCCTGGAACTGAGGATGGCTCCAGGGTAGACATCCCTGTACCTTTCCCTGCCTTAGATATTAGGCCTCTGACTTACTCTACAAGCCCCTCTGCCAGTAGAAGCTGTAGTTTGAGCCAGAATGCCTGGTGAGGTGGGCAGGACAGGATCATTATTTCTGTCTGGATTGAAAAAAAGCTTCAGAGAAGCTGAGGAACTTACCCAGGGCCATCCAGCAGGTGGAAGACAGAGCCTGGACTCAGGGCTTTGGATTGTAAATACAGCACCTTTTCCTACCCAACAAAGGCTTCCCCTGAGCTTGGCTCAGAATATGTGGGAAGGTGTCCTACAGCAGAAAGCAAGGGGTGGGAGGCCTTTGGAGTCAGCTCCACTACAACCTAGACCTGCCTGTGTGGCCTTAGGCTTGTCACTTAGCCTCTTCTAGCCTCAGTTCGATTTAGATAATGAATGTTGTAAACATAGGAGCTGCGGTGCCCTGTCTCCTGCAAGACTACCTCTCTGGAGACCCAGCTGGGAATGTCAGGGCCCTGCTGTTCCTCCTTGAGGCTTAGTAAGTGTCCTGGATTGGGGTTCAGAGTACAGGGGTAGACATTGCTCAGGCTGCTGGGAGCCAGTGCAGAGATGAAGCTGAGAGGGACCAGGGTTGGTGGGGTCCAGGACAGGGCAGGGTAGAAGGGATGAGTCACTCCCCACTCAGACTGTGGTGTGAGGGAGGGGTGTGGAGGCTGGGCAGGGTTTGGCAGCACCAGGCACAGGCATATCTTGTAGGGAGGCAGTCTTGGCATCCCGCCAACCCAGCGGCCAGCCCTCGAATTGCCCTTACTCCCTAGGGGTGGGTTGGGATGAAGGAGGCCTTTAGTCAGTGTGTAGATGTGTGTGGGGAGTGGGGTCCAGGCGACCCATGGAGAGTTGTGATGCAGGTCCTCCACTTGCTGGCCCTTTCTACTCTCCTCCCAGTGCAGGGCCTTTCTTCCTACCCACCTGTGTGCTGGGGATGGAGGAGAATGCTTTGTGGGCCTCTCCCAGCCAGCCCTGAATGTCACCATCTATGCCAGACAGTGTCTGCACATGAACCAGGCACATTGCAGCTGACCATCCCCTCAGACACTTAGCCACATCTGAATCCCACAGGCCCCATTCAGGATCTGGTGAACTCTCAGGGTTGCCTGAAGGGACTGCAGAGAAGGAACTATTTCCAGACAGGGATCCTCCTCCAGGGAGGAGCTAGTGCGGAAAGCAGAAGGCTCAGGGGAGGCAGGAGCAGGTGAAGACAGTGGGCCAGGGAGGGGTGCCCTGCAGGAGCAGCAGTCAGAGCTGCAGAGCAAGCAGCTGCTGGTTGACTCCTGACCTGGTGGGGGGAAGTGGGGATAGACAGCCAAGCCTCTCTTGTCCTGTCCTTTCATCTCCAGCTGTTGCTTCCCCATGGCTGATTCCAATAGGGCAGTGGAAGGAAAGGAGCACGTGCCAGGCTTGGTAGGATTATTGTCCACATTCTACTGGGATGGAAACAGAAGCTTGGAGGTTAAATAACTGGGCCTGGATAATAAGTGGCTCTCAAGGAGGCGTGACTCATTCCAAAGGCCAAGCTTGTCAACACCTCACTATATGGTCACTTACTAATGGTCATTACTATGCTACTCTGCTTAGCCTCTGTTTTGTGGTTGTTCATGATTCACATATTTCCTCCTCATTCCCACCTCTCCCACTTTGCAGGGAGCTGCTGTGGGCTGGGTCTGAGTCTCTTCTGTCTTTGTATTCTGCACTCAACACAGGGGTTGGCTCAGAGTGCATGCATGGCCTGTGAGGAATTGGGAGAGTGAGCGCCGCTTCCTGGGAATGTCTTTGGGCAAGGCAGGGAATCGCTCAGGGAGGCCACCAGAGCCAGAGGTGTTGAGGCTCTGAGCTCCTGCTGGGCTCAGGCTTAGGGTCCTAGACCCATCCAAGCCTCTCAGCAGATATGAACATCCAAGTATTTATGCTTTGTCTGTTTGTTTGTTTTATATATATGTATATTCAAAAAGATAATACATGCACAGCACAGTACAAAATCTAAAAAGTACGAAGGATATACAACAAAACAGTCTCTCTCCATCCTTTGATCCCGTGCTATCACTTTCTTGTTTATCCTTCTAAAGATGCCAATGTATTAAAAACATGTATGCGTATATGTTCTCCCCTGCAGCAGCACACTTATAAACAGAAACAACGTATATTCATTGCCTTGCCATCTTTTTCATTGAATACAATACTTTGAACACACTTTTTTCAGTATCATATAGAGTTGCCTCATTCTTTCTGATGGTCACACAGTATTCTATTGCATAGTGGTATCACATAATGACCATGGAGGCACTTCCAGTCTTTTGTTATTGTTAAAAAAAAAAATAACAACACTGCAAGGCCAGCTGATGGACATCTGGATCCCATGGCTAACTACATAGTTTGAATCCTGGAGCTGGCAGCTTGAGAAACACACTGGGCACATGTGTGTGTGTGCCCAAAATTCTGAAAGAAAGAAGAAATGGAGAAGAGATTGCTGCATGGCTACCCCTCATGGGAGGTGCTTCCTCTCTTTCTATCTCTCGCTGGCAAGCACACGTGCCTTCCAACCAATCAAAATGGCAACAAAAACCACCACTGCAGGGAATATCCTATTACATTATATCATTTTGCACATAATCAAAAGTATATCTGAAAGATAAACACCTGGGAGAGAAATTGATTCAACCAATTACATTTAAAATGTTGATAGGTATTGGGTGGGTGCAGGACCTCAGGCAGGCTGAATGCCCACTCTGGTCTCAGTTTACTGACTTGTAAACTGATGGAGTTGGACCAAAGTGCCGGTTTTGGAGCTTTAAAAGAAGGAGAACCCTGTACTGAAGCAAACTCTTACAGAAAGCTGGATATACAAAACTATCAATAGTGAGGGCTGCTTTGGGTGAAGGAGCGTGTGTGTGTATACTTGTGAGTATGTACACATGTGCATTTGTGTGTGAAAGTTAATGTGTAAGTGCGAGTAATATGTGAGCTTGTATATGAGCATGTATGCAAGTAGGCACATGTGTGACAGATACGTGCACGTGTGTACAATGTGATCGCGAGGTGGGTATGAGAATGTGTGAGTGTGTACAATGCATATGTTAGTGTGAGAGTGAGTGTGCAAGTACGTGAGAAGTGTATGTGTGTGAGAGAGAGAGAGAGTGGGTAGGTAGTGGCTTGCTCAGTTCCTATCTCTCTCCTAGGGCTCTGTGTGCTTGAAAGCCTCTGGGCTGGGTTTCTATACCCCCTTCCTCCACCCCCACCCCCACGTGTAGGAGTTCTTTCTAATTCATCTTGCTAGGCTTATAGAAGATGCTTGATTTTTTTTTTCTTTTTGGAGAGGTTTTTGCTATAGGGTGCGTGCGATTGCCAGAAAGACAGAGAGAGACAGAGAGACAGAAAGTGAGAAATCACCCCCCAGGGGGGATGGCCATGCTGTAATCCCTTTTCCTCCATTCTCCTTTCGGGATCTTGGGCACGCACGCACACGCACCTGGTGTGAGTTTAAGCCACCATGTCCGGGACTCAGACTGCAGTCAACTACATGGGAGTTCAGCGACATAGCCATTACACTAACTGCTGGTCCCAATGCTTGATATTTTTAATAGTGAGGGAGAGAATAAGGATGAGATATATTGGGCATAGCAGGAAGGGGTATTCAGGGTTCCTGAAACTGTGCCTCTTCTCCCCTGAGCTCAAATCCTTCTTTTGGAATCCCCAGACACAAATCTCCCTGCTGGAGAAGTGTGTTGGTTTGTGTGTGACAGGAGCCTTCCTGTGTTTACGGAGCTCGAACTGATGTCTTTGGTAGGTACTCTCATCCCCACAGGTCCCAGCCCTAATCCCAGACAGGCCTGCTGAGACTACCCTGCCCTGCAACCCCCAACTCTAGTGCATTCCACATGAGGAGGGTAGAGTCTGGCGGGATGAGCCAGGGGAGTGGAGAGATACTTCCTGGTTTTGTGGCTCCGGTCCTTCCTGGTGCAGGTGTGTCTGGGAGGCCCCAGGCTGGTGTTGGGCACCCCGGTGAGAACTAGGGCTGGTGTTGGGAAGTCCTATAGGCAGTAGAAGTGAAGTAGCCACGGGAGCCAGTGAGGATTGTCTTCTGCCAATGCTCTGTGTGGGGGTGTCTTTGGTGTGGGGTGTGTGCTCCTTCTCCATTGTCCACTGATCAAAATGCCCCACAGATACCAGTCCCCTGTCATGGGTTGGGCAGCCATTGCTCTTTCTCTGGGCAAATAGTATCTTCCCCATTGGTCCCAGGCCCAGGCATTCTGATATTATCAGCTCCTGGCAGCCCACCCCACGCTGGGATTCTCTGCGGTTTCTGCCTGATGAGTGTTTATCCAGCAGCTGGCTAGAGCCGGGAGGATCCGGAAGAAGCCAGGCAGTGCCTGGCTCAGCCTTTTATCTTCAGAGTTGCTGGGAAACTCCTTCCAGCTACTCTTAGGAATGCTGCTTTTCCCTGCCCCTCTGCCTGGCTGGTCTCAAAGCTCAGCTCACCTGACCAGCCCACCCCCAAGTCTGTGAGGCCCCCCTTACCAGCTGACAGTCAGTGGAGCCTGGGATGACTCAGAGTGAAAGTACTAAACACTTCCTTCAACCTTATTAAAGAAGGGACATGTTTCCATTGTTCTTTGCTGAAAATTTGGAAAACGCAGGTCCTGGTCAGAAGTCACCTCCTTACTCTCTACCCCTGAATGTGGGCTCCGTGAGGGCAGGACCTGGGTGGGTGCTGCCTTTGTTTCTCCCCTTCCCTGTAGGCATTGGCCGTGGCAGAGATGAGGCAGAGTGAGTGCTTGGCAAGTAGAACCTGATTCTGCCAGGACTCCTAACTCAGCAGATCCAGGAAGACCCCAGGGGTAACCACTGTCCTTCTATAAGTTGGTTGTAGAAGCCATGACCCCAGACCAAACCCCTGACTGCCAACCAATGCTGGGCATAGGAGTCATCTAAAGTTCTTCATTAGCAAGACCTGTTAGTGGTGCCCTCAAGAATCCACCCCTTCCTGGTCACTGCTCACCATGCCCTCTGCTGTCACCCCAGAACAAGCCCTAGCATCTCTTGCCTCAGCACTGTAAAAGTCTCTTATCAGGTCTCCAGCTTCTACCCTTGGTGACTTACCCTACCCTGTGGCCAGGGGCTCTGAGGCGCCTCTGCTCAAAGTCTCATTACCCTCACAAGAACGCCCAGCTCCTTCACTAGCCTGCAGAATCCCATGCACTGTGGCCTGGCCTTCTGTGGGCTCGTCTCCTGCACACCCTCGCCCTGGCTCACTGTCTTAAGCACTGGGCCTGCTTGGGAGAACCTTCTTATTTAGTGCCCTGAGCCTGGAATGCTCTTGCCCAGAGATTGGAAGGCTCCTGGACCTCACTCAGGGCTCTGTTCCTGGGTCACTTCCTCAGAGTGGCCTTCCCTGAGCACCCCTCCATGTCCTTCCTCCCTGGTCTCCTCTACCCCAGGTCCCCCTCCAAAATGAAAGCTCCTACAGGGTAGGGAGACTTCGACTGTTCTGTCCAAAAGTCCAGAGTCCAAGGTGCCTGGCACAATGCTGGTAGTCCACAACTATTTGCTAAATAATAATGTGACGATGATAATAATAATAGTAATAAGGGCTTCTTCCTTTGTTCCGGCAAATAATCATTAAACATTTATTAGAGCTGGAGTCAGCCCTGGGTACAGCTGTGAAGCTCAGGTGAAGCTGAAGTCTAGCTGAGGAGAAAGCTTAGGGAGATAGAGCTATGGGGTGTGCCAGGGTGAGTTCAGGGGGCCATGGGAGGTGTGCGTGTGGGAGGGCACTGAGCCAGCCTGGATGGATCAGCGTGGATGTGGCTCCATGCTGAGTGGAACTGAGGGAACTGGGGTTATTGCCATCCAGGTAAAGGTTAGAGGCAGGTGAGTTGGGAGGATGCGCCATGCCTGGCCCCTCCTGGAAGGCAGGGATGTTGGTCCATCCTGCATCAGCCTCTGGTACACAGCGGGTGTTCAGAGTCTAGGGTGCACACTTGCTCTAGGGGAAGACACATGACGGGGAAGGGCACATTCCTAGATGAGGCTGATCCAAGCTCTGAAGTGCTCACCCAGGATTCATAGGGCTAGGTAAGTTTTGAAATGGAAAGATCTTGAGTGTAGAGTCCTGGAGTCTCTGTCCATAAGGGAGGCAGCACTGGATTCCCCAAGGATGCTTATGGGCGGACAATTACCTGAAGAGGTAGAGGACCCTCCGGCCCCTCTCATGGCTCTAGAAGTCAGGGCAGGCATTGGGACATTTTCCCTCCCCTCTGTCCTGTGTTTGGCACAATCCATGCCCAATCTAGGAAAATGGGCCATGGTGTCGGCAGGACCCAGCTCCCGATGGGGCCTGAGTAGACCAGAGCAGGACAGAGGACAGAGAGGCTGGCTCAGGTTGGCTGCGCCTTCCCTGTGTTGAGGGAGCCTGATCCTCGTCACCTACTCTCAGCACTGCTGAAGTGGGAGGGGATATGAGAGGCCGATGCCTGGTCCTCCAGGGTGTGGAATGTGGCTCTTGGAGAAGCCGATTCTCTTCCTTTCCCCACTGCCTGGACAAGGGATCTTTCCAAACTCTCTCCCCTTCCTCATGGTCTGCTCTGGTTCCAGTCAAGCTGGTAGTTCCTCCCCCTAGGATCAGGGGAGCACCAGAGGCCATCCTGAACTACCTCCCTTCCCGGCTTTTACTGTGTCCTTAATTGCAGGAATTGACCTGGGCTGTGGAGAAGCTCCAACTCCCACCACTGGTCTTGGGTCCCTGTGTCCCCGTGACAATACCCAGCTGGCCTGAGTCAGGCCTTGAGCCACTCCCTGTTCTGTGCCTTCATTAGGTTTCACCAACCAGTGAACTGGATGGTTCAAAGTTTGGAGGGGAGTGGGGCTCCCCAAGAGAAGGCCTGGGTCCCTGAGAACATGGTAGCAGCAGGGGTCTCATTCATCTGAGACTCCCCAGGACCTGGCCGATGTTGTGATGTAGCAGTGCTTTGTACATTATCCCTTTCTTTTTTATTTTGGAGAGGTTTTTGCTATAGGGCATGTGCGCTCGCCAGAGAGAGAGAGAGAGACATAGAGACAGAAAGTGAGAAATCACCCCCCAGGGGGGATGGTCACACCGCAATCCCTTCTCCTCTATTCTCCTCTCGGGATCTTGGGCACGCATGCACACGCGCCAGGCGTGAGTTTTAAGCCACCGGGTCCGGGACGCGAACCGCGGTCGACTACGTGGGAGTCCAGCGACATAGCCATTACGCTAACTGCTGGTTCCCGTACATTATCCCTTTCTTTCTTCATTCCAATCTGTCATCAAGTCATATCAGTGCTTCTTGCTGCTGTCCTTTACTCTCCATTCCACCACTAGGACATGTTCAGACTCTCTTACCTGTAACATGAATAATTAAAAAAAATGTTGCCTGAAGATATGTTTGCTCACCAGAGAGACAGAGATGGAGAGAGAAAGACAGGGATATAGAGAGAAAGCATCCCTTAACAGGGTGTGGTCATGTCACAATTTGTTCTCTTCCATTTCTCCACCTTGTTGGGATTTTGAACATGCATGCCCAAGTCACTGGGTCTGAGACTCGAACTGTGTGGTTGATCATGTGGCATCTGGCTATCTTAACCACCAGGCCATGGAGCCGGCCCTAATGGACTTTTTCTCTTCTTTTTCTTTTTCTTTCTTTTTTTTTTTAGAGGCTTTTGCCTTAGGGTGTGTGCACTCACCAGAAAGAGAGAGAGACAGAGACAGTGAAAGGGAAAGTGAGAAATCACCCCCCCCCCCCACCCAAGGCAGATGGACATGCCACAATCTCTTCTCCTTCATTCTCCTCCCAGGATCTTGGGCACACATGCACATGTGCCCGGCATGAGTCTGAAGGCACTGGGTCCAGTACTTGAACTGTGGTTGGCCATGTGGGAGACCAGCAATATAACTGCTATGCTCTCTACTGGCCCCAATGTGGACAATTTTAACAGACCCTAAACTGGTCTCCTTATTCCTGATCATACCTTCTTCCCTCATCCCATCAACCCATTTGCCACACAGCCTTGATTAAATGACTTTCCATTGCTTTTAGGATCAAGTCCAACACCTTGGCTGAGCTTCTAGCTCCTGCCTGTCTCTCCCTTGCCCTTCCTCCTCTACTCTGTGTCCCACCTCACCAAATGACAGTGGTCCCCCTAGATGGTCTCTTTCCATACCCCTATTCTCTTGGCCTGATAAACATGTACTGGTGTTTTAGCTTCTCACTCAAGGGTTGTGCCCTCTATAAAACTGTTCTCCAAGCTCCCGGGCAGACACGAACCGCTGTAATTCCCAACGTTGACACATTTCATTACATTGATTAGTTTGAGGCCTAAATGCCTATTGGCTCAGTTGTTCTGGCATGATGGCCCACACAATGGCTACCTCCTTCAACATCCCTAAACATCTCCCAGTCATTTCGGAAAGTCCTCAAAGGAATGTCTGACATGTGCCAACAATGTGACTGCTGGCTGTGGGTCCATGTAAGGTACACTCTGCTCTGATATCAGGTTTGCCCCTGGGTTCATGTGTATGACCCAGGAGAGCCTCACTGGGTTGTGAGAACACCCAGTAGGACTGGCTCTTGATACTCCTGAAGATTCCAATTTTCCAGAGCCAGAGTGGAAGGGGCTCTATATCACCTGGGCCTGAATGAGCTCTTCTTGAACTCAGACCTTTTCAAAGTTCTTGAAAAATCTGGCCCCTTTCCCTTCCCAGGTAAAACCACCAAAGCCCCCAGGGCATGGGGGTAGGAGCACAGAAGCCTTTTCTGGGGTCTCTCTTCTCCTCTCTTCTGCAACTTCCTGTTCTAAAACTTCTTTTCTCCTTCCCCAGTTCAAGAATAGAGTGTTGGCATAGATGAGTGGAGAGAGTTATGTCAGCGAGGCATGTAGGGTAGGGAAGGAGGTATTTACTGTATTAAACTCAACCAGTTCTTAATAATTACTATTCTTAGGAAACTACTTATCGTTAATTAATAAGTAATGCATAAATACAACCTTGTAAAAAGTAAAACCAAAGAGATCAAGCTTAGGTTCCCCTTGACTAGAAAACTTCATCCAGCTTCTCTCCAGAGGAAATCTCTCTTGTCAGTCTGGTGTGTTTCTTTCCTTATCTATCACATACACATGCATTTATACACATATTCACATGTACCTGCAGAAGTAAGAAGTAAGTCATCTTTTGAATGAATGTCAACATGCATTGACCTATCATACGCATTGTTCTCCCACTGCTTTCATTGTACTCAACTCAGTTCTTCAGTGTTTTCCATGTCACTATGTACTGACATTACTCATTCTGCTACTTCCTGCTTCTAATCCTCTCGATGTGCATGTTACATAGTTTACATAGCCATCCCCCCACTAGTGATTGTTTCCTTCTTTTGACTATTATAAGCAAGGCTTCAAAGACCATCCTTTCAGGTGTATTCCTGAATACTGGGCAAAGTTTTCTCTGGGGCAAATATGAAGAATAGACCTGGTGGCACATAGGGTTTTTATTTTTTTTTTCCCATAGGGTGTGTGCATGCACCAGATGCACACACACACATGCACGTGCATGTGCACGTGCGCACACACACACACACATACGAAACAGGGGAAAAGCACTGCTTAATTGGGAGTGGTCATGCTGCAATTCTTTCTTCTTTCTCCATCCTGTTGGGAGTTTGGGCATATAAGCACACATGCCTAATATATCTTTCAAACCCCTGGGGGTGGGATTCAAACTGTAGTCAGCCATGTGGGATCTGGCTCTCTTAACCACCAAGCCATGGGGCCAGCACCCTCATAAGCTTTAATGGAAGTGCTGCCAAGTCTCCTTGCCAAGTAGTTGTGGCAACTCACCTCCCACCAATGTGTTTGAGACGGTTCATTTGCCTGTGGTTTCCCTGACACTTGATATTATCAAACTTTGTAACTTTGCCAATCTAACGGGGGAAAGTAAATCTTTTTGTTTTTTCCTGGGTTGGGGAGAGAGAGTCACTTGGCTGCCCTTGGTTGATAGGGAAACTGGGTACTAATTATAGAACCTACCAGCCAGATGTGTTCATGGTCCTATCTTCCATTTTTCCTCTCAAGGTACTCAGTACCCCCAGTTCCTCAGCTTCTTTAGGGGTGTGTGGAGAACTGCTTGCTTCTTATGGGATCCTGCCTTCCGCTTTTATGTACTTCTTTCTACTTCTCCAAACCCTAAGTCTCAGCTGTCTCTTGTCTGCCATGTTTCCATTCCAAATTTAAAATTTTTGCTGACATTTTGTCTTCTTTAAATATTATGTAACTGTCATCTTGGTAAGGTTTTAAGAAGGAACAAAAACTAATGTGACTATTCAATTTATCACATTTCATCACAATAAATATGTCTTACTCCCCCTACTAGTCTGTCAGCCTCTTAGAAGCAGGACAAGTTTGTATTTATTTTTGTATCCCAGCACCCAGCAGCATGCCTTGCCTAGAAGAGGCTTGATGTACATCCCCTGAGTGGAGCAGTGGATGAGAAAGTACCTTGACCCTTCATGTTAGTCCCTGGAGAAGAGGGTGGTGTCTAAGTAAGGAGTTACTAATTTACATAACAAGCAAATTCATGAGGCTTCTACTCATTTACCTTTCTCTCCTCCTGCTTGTAAATTCTGTTCTGTTCATGTATACAAGACTGTCTTCTCTGCTAGGCTGAACTTTGAGGAATCTTGCTGGAATGAACCCATTGGCTGACCAAATAATTGCATATATTGGAACAAGAGGAACAAGTTAGGACCTTGGCAGGTGATACTAGGCCTTCCCTGGCTTGATAACTGTTTCTCCAGACCAATGGAGGAGGACACCTTGACCTCTACCCCACGACAGGAGGGACAACGTAAGTGGTTGGGAAAGTGGCTTGGGAAGTTAAGGGTCCCTTAATCCTGGGTCCCGTGTGTGACTTGAATCAAGTTATTAACCTTTTAGAGTCTCTGTTCACTAGTTATAAAAGCCTCAAGCTGGCCTTCTTGAATGACTGAGGGCTGTTCCTGGTAGGTTAGAGGTGTGGGTTGGGGTTTCTTACCTTTATTCTGAGACAAGTTGGTGATTAGAATACAATTTGTGGGGACTTAGGTTTCAGAGGCTGGGGACAAGTCTTCATTAGTCACTCAGAATCTTAGGCCATGGGGCTGTATGTGAAAAGGCTGGAAGCCGTAATTCAATACTCCTGGCTGTGGACCTACTTTTGTGTTTGTATATTCTTTAGTCAATCAGTTTCAGTCATTGAGTGCAGACACTTGGTATATATTAAGTGGGGACATACAATGTCTCTCCTTCATATCCTGGCTTGCTTCACTCAGCAGTAAATCTTCCATATTCTTCCACTTTCTGTCAAAAGCCAGGGTTTTGTTGTTTTTTATGGCTGAATAGTATTCCATAGAGTATATGTGCCACAGTTTTTCAATCCATTCATCCGTACAGGGGCATTTGGGTTGGTTCCATGTCTTAGCAATTGTGCATAGTGACACAATAAACATCGATGTGCGAGCACTTTTCCAATGAAGAATTCTTCTGTCCTTTGAGTAGATACCAAGGAGTGGGATTGCTGGATCATATGGTAGTTCTATTTGTAGATTTTTGAGGAATCTCCAAATTGTTCTCCACAGTGGCTGGACCAATTTACATTCCCACCAGCAGTGTAAGAGAGTTCCTCTTTCACCACACCCCCGCCAGCACTTATCATTTTTTTTTCACTCTTAGACATTCTGATTGGGGTTGGAAAAAACACTCTCTAAAGATGACATACAAATAGCCAAAAAGCATATGAAAAAATGCTCAACATCCCTCATCATAAGGGAAATGCAGACCTTTTCTATTGAGCTGCAAGGAGCCAAAGAATTTGAAAAAGCTTTGTAACTTGTACTGTCCTACTGTCAATTGTTCTAATGGTCATGGCTCTGGAGTAAGGAGCTGGGACTCTAAGCTTCTCTGAGCTTTAGGGAGCTTAGAATACCTTAATCTTAGGGGTTGAACTGTCAATTTTATCTTTGTTTCCTAATAAAAAGTCCCTTCCCAGACCCTCCTATCAGGCCGGGAAAATAGACTCTGACTAGGGCTTGGTGTGCTTAGCAGCTACCTGGCCCATCTCCCCCTTCCCCCACAAGAAACAATCCTCTTCCTCAGGGCCAGATAATGAGAGTGACTCACATCATCCCAGCTCTGGCAGCTACAAGCTTTGCGAAGGCCCACACCCTGCTTTCATGGCCGGCCTTGGGCCACCATTCCCTGCCCAGGTTCCCCAAAGACCTTCCAGCTTCCTGCAACGGATTCACTAGTTTAAACAGCCTCAGGCTGGCTTTCCTGAGTGGCTGAAGGCTGTTCCTGGTAGGTTAAGGTGTGTGTGTGTGAAAATAAAGGGTGGAGTGTGTGTGTTTGGGGGGGGTCCTACCTCGGATCTTGGATAAGCTAGTGACTGGAAGAGAATTTGCTGGGGACTGAGGTTTCAGAAACTGGGACAAATCTTTATTAATAACAGGTGACCCAGGTGATAATATGCAGAGAAGAGGGGAGAGCTAGGGAACCCCTTATTTCACTGGGGAAACTGAGGCCTGGAGATGGGGAGTGACTGACCCATATCTCTAACACTGTCTCTGGAGGGCACAAGGCCTCTGTCCTGAGCCTGGACCATTGCTCTGATACAGGATGGGAAGGAGGAACTAGACTGAGGTTGTTGCAGTGCACTGCAGTGTTTTGTGGGGCCTGGCCCTTCCAAGACTTCAGAAAAGGTGCTTGGAATTGGTGAACTGGATGAAGAGCAGGGCTGGGGGCTGGTATGGAGTGGAGGGAATCCTTTCTCTGTTATCAAAACTCTTCACTCTGCACATGGCACCTTTGTGTGGCTCCCTAACTCATTCATTTATTCACCCACATCATGGGACAAGAATACTACGAGACGTGCAGATTCGGCAGTCCTCTGACACCCCTGCTCAAGGAGGGCAGGGATGCCATTCCATTTTTGTCTTTGGGTGGCACATGCTAAATGCCTCATGGGCAAGCGATTTGACTCCACCCCACCCCCCCACCCCCAACTCAGATTCCTCATTTTGGGTACATGGAAGCAACCCAGTGAACAGTCATTGAAATAAATGTATGCTTTTGGGGTGTTGAGAGTCCCAGAGTGGAACTCAGCCCCTAGGTGGGAGTCAGGCTCAAGCTTGAGATTGTGAAGGTGCCAGTCCAGCTGGCAGAACCACTCCCTGCAGCTGTTTCCGGGAGCCTATTGTCCCTTTGGGCCACCGCAGGGTGGGGCAGTTTTGTCTCCGGAGGCCAGGGAACAAGAAGATTCAGGGAACCTTTATCTGGAAATGGTGCCTTTGTCAGAGGGGACTAAGAGGGATGCAAGGTGTGGGTGATCCCCCAAGGGCACGGGTTCAGAGAGGCTGTAATTGCCAGTGGGGTGTGGAAATCTGGAGAATGTACTTTGGGCAGGGGCACATCGGTTGTGATCACAAGCAAGGAGCTCACAACATGATTCCAGAGGGGATTCAGAGGAGTGATCACCAGGTGGGGTGTGTGTGAAAGTATAATCCTTGTGTGTGTGTGGGGGGGACTTGTCAAACTCTGGGTGATCTTAAAGGGCGAGGGGGTTGTGTACAATACACATATAATAGGTAAATACCCAGAAGGAATGTAGCCAAGAGGGAGAACAGGAGAGCGTGTGGTCCGGGCTCAGTTTCTGAGAGGGCTGGGTCGGGTGGCTCCAGGGAGGGCAGGAGCCTCTGGTCTCTGGGAGGGGAGAGCTAGGGGCAGAGCCACGGGAATTGACCAATGGGGAGAGTGTCCCTATTTGCACTCCGAAGCCTGCAAATTCCTCGGGGCTCAGATATACGCCCCTGACACCATTCTCCCCTCCCCGTCCAGCCTCAGGCATAAAAGGCCTGGCCAGGTGAAAGGCTCGTCACTCCTCTCGCCATCCAGCTCCTCAAATCAGTGTCACTTGCGTTCTCTGCCTGGACATGACTTCCTACAGCTATCGTCAATCGTCTGCCACCTCATCCTACGGGGGCCTGGGCGGTGGCTCTGTGCGCTTTGGGGCGGGTGGCACCTTCCGTGCACCCAGCATCCACGGGGGCTCAGGAGGACGTGGCGTGTCTGTGTCTTCCGCCCGTTTTGTGACCTCGTCCTCTTCTGGGGGCTTCGGCAGGGGTTTCAGTAGCGGCTATGCAGGCACCCTGGTCAGCTCCGTTGGGTTACTGGCAGGCAATGAAAAGGTCACCATGCAGAACCTCAACGACCGCCTGGCCTCCTACCTGGACAAGGTGCGCTCCCTGGAGGAGGCCAACGGAGAGCTGGAAGTGAAGATCCGCGACTGGTACCAGAAGCAGGGGCCTGGGCCTTCCCGCGACTATGACCACTACTTCAAGACCATTGAGGACCTGAGGGACAAGGTGGGCGGCGGCCGGGCCACTGGAAGTGCACCTGCCGCGGCTGGGCGGGTAGACGGGTGCGGCCGCGGAAACCCAGCCCCACGGCTCTGGGCAGACGCGGCGGCCAGGAGCCACCGCCTAGTCGGGGGTGGGAGCGAGCCCGTTAGGACGAGAGAGCCCGCAGGGTGGGGCAGAGGTAAGGGGGATGGAAAGCAGGGGGGGCAGGACCATGGGGCAAGAAGTAGAGTCCAGGTGGAGGGAAGAGAGGCGCAGGGCGGATCAGGTAAGTGGGCGGGGCCTGTAGAGGAGGCGGGGGCGGGGTTGGAGTGCCGGGAGGAAGTGGTAGTGCGGATCAGACAGGCTGGGAATGCGGATTCCAAGAATTTGAAGCTATGGGACACTGCTGCGTATTGTCCAGGGGTCTAGCCAGGGACGGAGACCACAGTAGGGAGATGCCAGAGTCTGGCCTGGAGGGTCTGATCCACACTGGGCCAGAACCACCGCTTCCCAGCCTCTCCAAACAGCACCTACCTGCCCCCTAATGACCTCAGTGTGGGGCCTCTGCATTCCTTGTCCCTGGCCTGGCAGGTCTGGTTTCCATCACGTCCAGGCTTTGGCCTCCTCTCCTGTTCCTCCCAGGTGGCCACCCAGGTCCTAAGAGGAGCTCTAGGAAGAATGGGAGAGGCCAGCTGTGGCCCCTGGGTCAGATGTCCCCGTTGTTGGCTTGCCTTGATTTCTGCCTTGGAGGACTGGGTCTGAGTCAGCTCAGGGTGGTCTCGGGCTGGAGATCTGGAGTCTAAGCCACAAGCTGTTAGAGGGGAGCCTTGATTTGCATGTACAGGGAAGAGACCAGCGAGATCACACTGCTGGGTCTCCCAACACATAGCTCCCCAAAACATTTCCCAGTGCCCAGTGTGCTGGGTGGCTGGCAGAATCCCGGAACCACACAGGCTGTGGGGGAGAGCTAGAGATCTTAACAACCACCTAGAATAGAGCTTTTTGTCCTGTTTGCACACATTTTGTAAATTGTAACCTTCCATAAGAAATGAGAGGGTACTTTAGAAAATTGGAAAAATGGAATTAAAGTAAATTTACTCTGGTGCAAAAATTTTTGAAACCTAGGCACAGTTTTTTTCATAATACAAAATTTCCATGAACTTTCTGAAGACCGCTTCACTCCATTTTAACATGCAGCCTTGTACATTCCTTCCACTCATTACCCCCCACCGCCGGGCTACAAACTGGTGTGAATACGTTTCTCAGATCAGAGAGCCCTCCTATTGGGGTGAACTTGGATGAAGCATCCTGAACTTTAGCTGCCACTTTTGTATTAGGAGAGCCCACTGACCTGAGGTTCCAGAGGCCATAAAAGATGAGGTACCGAATGCCTGGCACATAACAGCATCTCAGTAAACTGATGTCCTTCTCTGCAGGCAGAATGTGTTTTTATGTGGGTGGTATAGACAAAGGGGTGAGCCTTTCTCCTTGCTTCTCTTGGCCCCTACACTTAACCTGCATCTGGTTTATAGCCCCCCCCCCCCCCAATAGGCCATTTTGTGTCACAGGGCACAGACCTCAGAGGTTTTCTCCCCAGACTTGCCTTCCTGCCTTCCCTGCCCCATGCTCTTCTCGCCCTCTGTGTGATCCTCCTCCCGTGCTCAGCCTTCTCTGAAGTGTTTCCTCCTATTCTAGCCGCCGGGCATGGACTGATGCCAAGGCCTCCCAGAACAGGAGTGGGTGGCTGGGGCTGTGGTCTCTAGGGAGTGGGGTGAGTGGGGACGGGGTGTCATTTGCTACTTTTCTCTGAGAAGACAGTGGGCGGGCAGTGCCGTTATGCTGAACTGGTGCCAACCTTCTTCTACTTTCCAGATTCTCAGTGCCACCATTGAGAACTCCAAGATTGTCCTGCAGATTGACAATGCCCGTCTGGCTGCAGACGACTTCCGCACCAAGTGAGTATCTGCCCTAGGGGCTGCAGAAGCCAGGGCAGGGGAGGGCAGCATCCCAGGTCTTTAGGGAACAGTGCGGTGAGGCAGGGAGGGGCACTATACTTTGCCCTCAGTCACCCCAGCTGGCTTGAGGCAGGCCCTGCATGGATCCCTGAACTCTGGGGGAGGTGGTGAAGTCTTGAAAGGTGTAGAAGAGACTCTGGTCTGACTGCAACTATTTCCTCTGAAGGTTTGAGACGGAGCAGGCCCTGCGCATGAGCGTGGAGGCCGACATCAACGGCCTGCGCAGGGTGCTGGATGAGCTGACCCTGGCCAGGGCCGACCTGGAGATGCAGATCGAGAGCCTCAAGGAGGAGCTGGCCTACCTGAAGAAGAACCACGAGGAGGTGAGTTTCAAGCTGGCCATCTCTCACCCCTTCAACATGGCTCTGGGTATGCATGATGTTCCCAGGGTCCCAGAAGGGGACAGTGGTGACTCGGTCTACTCCCCCGTCTGGCTCGTAGGTCTGTACCTGAACACCAACCTGCTTTGGTCTGTTGGGGGAATGGCTTGGTCCAGGCCCAACAGACTCTGCCCTGACATGCCCATCTCTGCTGTGTCTTTCCAGGAAACTAGTGCCCTGAGGGGCCAGGTGGGTGGCCAGGTCAGTGTGGAGGTAGATTCTGCTCCGGGCATCGACCTTGCCAAGATCCTGAGTGACATGAGAAGCCAATATGAAGTCATGGCTGAGCAGAACCGGAAGGATGCTGAAGCCTGGTTCATCAGCCGGGTAAGCCGGGGGAAGCAGGCACTCTTTGGGCAGTGGCGAGGAGAGGGGGCTTGGTGCTTCTCACACAAGGTTCTGCCTCAGTCTTATTCTTTCCTCCTCTCTTGGCACAGACCGAGGAGCTGAACCGGGAGGTGGCCGGCCACACAGA
This sequence comes from Tupaia tana, assembly GCA_026018925.1. Lineage (NCBI taxonomy): Eukaryota > Metazoa > Chordata > Mammalia > Scandentia > Tupaiidae > Tupaia > Tupaia tana. Next base: position 48,249,837 of record JAKSZU010000011.1, on the reverse strand, counting down.
GCAGCTCCAGATGAGCAAGTCCGAGGTCACTGACCTGCGGCATACCCTCCAGGGTCTTGAGATTGAGCTGCAGACACAGCTGAGCATGGTATGTGGTCCTGCCCTGTGTGGGATACACGCTTAGGCCCTCACCACCTTGAGCAGCCTGGCCATGTGTGCCTGTGCTCTCTCTGCTGAGTCCTCCCCTCTTCCTCCCGTCAGAAAGCCGCCCTGGAAGGCACGCTGGCAGAAACAAAGGCTCGCTTTGGAGTGCAGCTGGCGCAGATCCAGGCACTCATCAGCAGTATTGAAGCCCAGCTGGGCGACGTGCGTGCTGACACCGAGCGGCAGAACCAGGAGTACCAGCGGCTCATGGACATCAAGTCGCGGTTGGAGCAGGAGATCGCCACCTACCGCAACCTGCTCGAGGGCCAAGAGGCCCACTACAATGACTTGCCCAGCCCCAAGAGTCTCTGAGTTGGCAGGCTTGTGGGCTCCTGCCCGCCTGCAGAGGGATTCCCTGGGAAGGGCCTTGGGAGGAGAGGGACCCTTATCTTGGTTTTCCCCTGACCTGCCAATAAAACTTTATGATCTGAGAGAGGAAGGACATTTGGTTTGTTCTTTCAGCCCATGGAAAGAAGGGTCACGTCTTGGCCCTGTTTATGTTTTATTTGAAACAAAGTTCACAGTGTCTCAGGAAAGGGAAGGGAAAGTACTCATATACTTTGACTGCTATGGCAATTTTTGTTTGCAGAAGTCTTCATCTATCTAACCTGCTCCTTACAATAACCTTGTAAAATAAACTGGCTTCTACCTACAGAGAGGTAGGCACGGGGTGGGAAAGTGGCTTGTATTGTAATTGCTCTCATACCTGTCAAAGGTGGTATTTGAAGCTATGGTTTTTGCTTCCAGATTCAGTTTTCTTTCCATTATTTTCCCCCAGGGGTTGAGACATGCATGCATGTGGTGTGTGTGTGAAAAATTAGTATTTATTAAACACTTACTATGTGCCACTTAATCATCCCTGGAAGGGAGTTAGTATGAGCTGCATGTTACAGATCTGGAAACAGGCTTGGGAGGGTTAAGTAACTTGTTCAAGGCAACACAGCAGCTACATGGCAGAGCCAGGACTCGAATCTAAGTTTCCTGATTCTTAGTTCGTGGTGTCACATCTCCCCAGGTGTTATCCTGGAGTTGACGCTTATGCCAATCCCTCAGAGTACATTCCATTCTCATTCCATATGAAGGCTCAGGACTGGATCCCCTGAGGCAGTTCCCCTGACACGTTTCTTGGCTTTACTCAAACTGGAGTTTTGGGGTCAGGCGCCCACGTAGAGCAGGGCTGGCGAGGGTGGGCCTGCACCGTGTCAGTGTGTGTGTACTGACACGCTCATCCATTCTGGGGCAGCCCTGTGTAAGCCCCTTACACCCACCAGGTTATGCCTGGGCCCAGAGCCTAAAACGGGACCTTGCTGTGACCCAGACCTCTCACACAGAGCCCCAACCTGGCTTGCCTGGGGCCTGTCCTGGGCCAGTAAAGGAACAAAGTCCCAGCTTCCTGGTACGAATCTGCCCTTGGGTGGGTATGGTCCTCCCCCTGTGGTTTGCAGCTCAGCTGCCAAGAACTGAGGCCAAGTCAAGGTAAATAAGAGGCTCATAAAGATATTTTCCTGCTTCCAGTGAGAGGTCAGGTGCAGGGTAGTGGGACACTAGGCCCACTGCCTGGTCCCCACTCTGAGAAGGAGTCTTATTGGAAAGCTGTGTGTGCCCAACACCCCGCTCTAGGCCCGTGACCTATCACACCCATGCTATACTGAAGGAGGCATTATTTCTACATTTCCTTGTAGGTCTCAGAACTAGACCTTGGCTTGCTGGTTGACTATGAACATATGGGTCCCAGAGCCCAGATCTTTTTTGCCCTGCTACAGCCCTGGCCCTTCGGCCACCTCCTCAGCTGTTCTTAGGGGCTGCAAGCTCCCATCTCTAACACCTCAGTAAGTCTTTGAGCTGGAGGCAGAGGCCTAGTCACACCCCAGGCTGGGACTGCTCAGAGATCCTTGTCCCTGCCCACAATGGTTGTTGTCACAGCTGAAACCCTCCCTCTGCTCCAGGGCCCCTGGAATGTGATTGTGGGGCGGGGTCTGGGCCCACACAGGTGGGGCAGGTGACTGGGTCTCAGGCCTGGTGTCAGGAATAAAGCCTTTCTTTGTGTGTGGAGAGGCACTTTTCTGTCTTAGTCTGGGAGCTGTGTCTGAGGAGACCTAGGATGGGGGGGGAGGGTGTGGAGAGCTTGGGGGACAGAAATTCTATCACTGCTGGCTGTCATGGCCACTTCAGTTTGTAAAGCATTTCTGGTCAGTCATCTTGCTGCTCTGTCAATCAGGCTGGGCTGGAATGATTTCCATTTTTCTGACTGGTAGACTAAGGTTCCAAGAGAGGAGCCATTATTGCCCAAGGGCACTTACTTAGTACGTGGAAAATGAAGCATTCCCAGGTTATGCCTTCTTTCCTTGGCATCCTCTTGAGGGGTGGAGGAGGGGAGGCGTGTTCTGAAGGGTACGGACACTTCCCTCCCCTTGTGCCATCAAATGCTCACTATGATCAATGTTAATGGCTTAATCTTTTTTTTTTTTTTTTTAAAAAAAAAAACTATTTAATTTTATTTATTATTACTTTTTAATTTGCTCCATGCTCTCATGAGAGAGAGAGAGAGAGAGAGAGAGAGAGAGAGAGAGAGAGAAAGAGAGAGAGCAAGCTGCCAGGTTTGGAACTCAAACTGTGGTTGGCCATGTGAAAGTCCAGCACCTTAACTGCCATGCCACCTACTGGCCCAATGGCTCAATCTTAAATCAGGAACCAGGCTGAGAGACTGAGGTGCACCCAGAGGTGGAATCAATGCTCTTTCTACTTGGCTGCACTGGCCTATCCTGAAGAGGGAAGGCCTGGCTCCAGGGACGGTCTGTCTGGCTACAGTCGGCAAAGGACAGAAACTGGCACAGCAACCTGGACAGGCTGCCTTGGGACAGCCTGGGGCAAGGCTGCAGCCAGGACTGAGACCAAACCAAGCTCTATCCTGCAAAGGCCATTCTGCCTGTGCTAATGAGGAGGTCCCGGGCCCTGCCCAGACCTTGAGCTCAGTAGCTCTTAGACTAAAACCAGGGATTTGCACGTGGGGCAGCCAGGTAACAGGTGCTGTCTCTGGCCTGGGCCTGAGGGGAAAATCCATTTTGGGTGGGGAGGCGAGTGGAGGAAGTCAGGGAGCCGAGTGGGGTTCACTCCTCCCTCACCCTGGGGTGACAAGCCAGTAATTGTTCCTGCATTAATTGCTGGGGCCCCATTGTCTGCAGAGGATTTAATGAGCTCTGGCTGATCTGAGTTTGATTATTTTTCTTTCAGAGGAAAAGACAATATCCTCCCAAGTATGAGGCAATACTAATATATGTACTCTGTCTGGGGCTAGCACCCAGCGGCCTAGCTCCTGGCAAAGCTGGGGAGGAGGAACCCATTCCTATTCAGGCCTGGCCACAGTTCTCTTCCCTTCTACTCAGCTCAGATGTGGGAGTTCTGGGTCTGTGGCAGGGACCCTTTCTTTCCATCCCCTGTCTGAGAGGGAGTCTGAAGACCTGTCTGAGACCTGACGACGCCCCTTCTACTAGCTGTGCCACCTTGCCGAAATCACTTCGCTGCTCTGAGTGTCAATTTCAGGGGTCATCCTCAGAGTTGAGAGGATTAGAGGAGGTGGGTACAAAAGCGTTTTGTAAATCGTGAAGAATGTGGTGGAAGTACAGGATTATTGTTTTGTTATTCTAGTGAAAATAAGAACACCTGTATTGCCCAGTAGGCACTGGCTATGAAGGAATGCACTGCTAAGCTTCAGAATGCACTAAGCCTCCCAGGCCCTGTGCTGATGTCCATGGGCAAAGTGAGGATACTCAGAAGTCCCGGGTATGGAACATGCAGCCTACCACCTGGCTCCTCGGAAGATGGGGAACCATGAGGAGGCAGAATGGGGCTTTTGGGACTTAGGGCTTCCTTGGAAATGAGAGCTGAGTATGTCCCTTGCCACAAGGAAAGAAACCTACAAAGAAACATGTCTAAGGTCTCACAAGTGTAATTGATAGAGCCAGAATTTGAACTCAGGTCCGAGGGACTCCAGAGTCCTATCACTGCTCTGCAGCCCTGGGCCTGGAATCTCCTGCTGCCTCTCCAGCTCGGTCTTGCTCACCTCTCAACACTTGGGTTCTCTGGAAGCTCTGGAACCAGGGCCAGAGGGCCAGGCCACATCTCCAAGTGGCATTGCCCACAGCTGTTGAGTGTCCCTGCAAAGCAGGACCCCTGAGCTAGTGGGCATTGGAAAGGGCTCTCCTGAGTGTTCGACTCACCTCTCCGGGCTTAGAATCTTTATATGCGAAGTGATGCCTTGGTCCTCCATATTGCACACCAACCCTCCCTGTCTCCTCCCTATCATACCACTCAGGCATGTAGGGCCTTCTGGCTTGGCCACTCCCCAGCCCCGTGGGGTTCAACAGGACAAACAGGGGTTAATCTAGCCCTGCTAAGCAGCAACTTGCCTCTTCTTGGAGAAGGCAGGGGCTTTCTGGAACTTGCCCCAGCCTTATCTGCAGAGGTTTGCCTCAACGTGTCCCAGGAACAGCAAAAGTTCAGTGACAGCTGGCAGGTGGTGGGATTATCAATCAGCCCCTTGTCAGCCTGGAGCCTGCAGGCTTTTGTGAGAGTGCCAGGGCCATGGGCTGAAGGCTGGGGGAGCTGGAGGAGCAAGAGAGAACTCTGGTGCAGGAGGGAAGTAGAGGGGAGAGTAGGAGAACAATTTGCAACACCAAGGAAGGGGCAGACGCTGGCCCCTTGGCCACCTCAGTGGCAACCTGACTGCAAACCCTCTCTCCTGTCCTCGGCCTGCCCCCGTGTGCCTGGACCCATTGACAGAGGCCTCCACTTTCCCCAAGCCCCTCAGGCTCATGCACAAGATCTTTGGGTGGGAGAACACAGAGCAGCAATTGGGAAGCGGACTCCCGAACTGGGACTGGGAGGTGTCTAGCTGCAGGGAGGCGCCTGGCGGGGGGCACAGGTGGTCTGGGCTGCTCTAACACCAGCTGGAGGTCTTGGGACCTGTGTTGTGCTGAGTTTGCTCCCCCTTTGCTCGCTCTTCTCTCCTGCAGTGGAGAGAGGAACTTGCAACCCAAGTGTTAAAACCATGGCCCAGGGCAAAACACTATTCATTCTGAATCATCTCTTTTGTTGCATTAAAAAAAAAAGAGAGAGAGAAAACTCCACACTAGCGGTGGAGGTGTGCAGGCAGCTGTGTTTGTCAGGAGGCAGAGGAGTTGGCTTCATTTTAGGGGAGGAGACGAGGTCCCACAACTCCTCTGAGGGGGTATATAAGGAGCCCCGGGCTGGGGTGACAGGCGCTACACTGTGGTTTCAGCCCAGCTCGGCAGCTCTGCGGGCAACTCTCTTGCTTGCCGAGAACTCACTGGCACCAGCTGCCTGACAATGGCCACCACATTGCTGCACACTTCGTCCACTGCCTTTGGGGGCAGCTCTACCCGAGGGGGCTCCTTCCGGGCTGGGGGTGGAGGCTTTGGTGTGGGGAGTCTCTCTGGAGGAGGCAGAAGCCGTAGTATCTCGGCTTCTTCTGCTAGGTTTGTCTCTTCAGGATCAGGAGGAGGTTATGGAGGTGGCATGAGCTGCGGCTTTGGTGGAGGGGCTGGTAGTGGCTTTGGAGGTGGCTTTGGAGGTGGTTTTGGAGGTGGCTTTGGTGGGGCTTTCGGTGGTGGCTTTGGTGGAGGTTTTGGCGACTTTGGTGGTGGCGATGGTGGTCTCCTCTCTGGCAATGAGAAGATCACCATGCAGAACCTCAACGACCGCCTGGCTTCATACCTGGACAAGGTGCGCGCCCTGGAGGAGGCCAACACTGACCTGGAGGTGAAGATTCGTGAGTGGTACCAGAAGCAGAGTCCCACCAGCCCGGAGCGAGACTACAGCCCTTACTTCAAGATCATCAGTGAGCTCCGGGACAAGGTAAGTTCTCGGGTGCCTAAGAAAGGGGAGCAGGTGGCTGGTGCCCTGCATGTGTCTCTAACAGTGGTGTTACCGCTGACTCAAGGAAATCCTCTCCTGCCCAGGCAGTGACTCTCTGGTGTGTAACCTCCACAAACTTGGGATGCTTTCCAGGTGTGGATGTTGACATGTATCTGCCCAATTTGGCAGTTCTGGGAAAGAGAGGGGTCTTGGGAATCTGGTTAGGACCAACGGGGACACAGGTGGGGGCAGTTTTAAAGAGCAGCTCCTCACCCCAAACATCTTGCAAGATCTGTGTGAAGTGTTCTCTTACCTCTTCGGCAAAAATGGTGTTGGAGTATAGCCTCACAAGCCCTAAATACCGGACCTCTCACTTCCCCCTTTAAGGATGTCTTTAGTGCCCGGAGCACCACTGGCACTCAGGAGACCTGTGAACTCCTTACAGGCTCTGCAGCCCGCTCACACACCCGCCGTCTCTGGGACTGGTTTTTTCATCTGTAAATGCCTTCTCTAGCTACTCTCCAGGTCCCCACTGGCTGGGATGTTCTGCATGAGGCAGTGATCCTGGGCTGTCCTGGGCGGAGAGCAGTGGAGTATCCTGAGAGCGCTATTGTCAGAACCTGAGAATACCAGCCCGTCCCCGCAGCCAGCTCCCACAGGAGACTCCAGGCAACACGCCTGCTGGTTTTCCAGGCACTGGAGACAGGGAGGGTAGGGGGTGGGGGCAGATCAAGTAATGGGCTCTCAAGAAGAAGCTGGACTCTGCCCTGTAGGGCTGTGGTTGGCAGTGTCAGAGGGAGATTGTTAGTGAGGGATGTGACTGTGGGCACAGTGCCAGAGAGCAGCAGGGAAGAGGAGGCGTCCTCCAGGCACCAACTTTCTGTTTCCTGCAGATCCTGGCTGCCACCATCGACAACTCCCGGGTCATCCTGGAGATCGACAATGCCAGGCTGGCTGCAGATGACTTCAGGCTCAAGTGCGCTTCTGCCCCTTCGCCCCTTCTCCCCTTCCTGTGTTGCCCACTTTGCTTGGCCTTCCTCTCCCTCTGACTTGGGCAGCCCAGACCCCTTACCCTTCCTTACTTTGGGCTTCCTCTTTCTTCCCAGGTATGAGAACGAGCTGGCCATGCGCCAGAGCGTGGAGGCCGACATCAACGGCCTGCGCAGGGTGCTGGACGAGCTGACCATGGCCAAGACTGACCTGGAGATGCAGATCGAGGGCCTGAATGAGGAGCTGGCCTACCTGAAGAAGAACCACGAGGAGGTGAGAACCAGGCAGTAGCTGGGGGTGGTGGGAACCAGAGTAGCACTGCTGGTGCTTCCTTGAGTCGGTTGAGGGCTTGGCACTTCAGAAATGCACCCCTACCAAAAACAGGAATCTCCACGGGGAGGAAGGGACCCTCTCTTTTGGTGACCCAGACACACAGCTACAAGTATGAAGTACCATCTTCCTGATTTGGTTTGTTAGCTCACACAAGGGCCCCTCTGTCTTAAGTCCTCCCCTGGTGGGACTTAGAGTGGAAGAGACGCCCTCAGAACTGAGGGGCCCCTGTGATCAAACCTTTTCATGTGCAATGGGGACCAGAGGTCAGGTGGGGTAGTGTGCCAAGGCTGCAGCATGAGCTAGGGACAGAGCTAGGACTGATGTGTGGGATGCCTGCACTCTCTGCTCTCTCTGTTGCCCTCCATTTCTCAATGGGCTCCTCCTACCCTGCAGGAGATGAAGGAGTTTAGCAACCAGCTGGCCGGCCAGGTCAACGTGGAGATGGATGCAGCACCCGGGGTGGATCTGACTCGTGTGCTGGCGGAGATGAGGGAGCAGTATGAGGCCATGGCTGAGAAGAACCGCCGGGAGGCTGAGGCCTGGTTCTTCAGCAAGGTAGGCCTGACCTCCCAGCCCTGCCCTGCTCTGTCCTGTCCCTGCTCTCTGAATCTCTGAGGAGGCCCATGGGGTTCACTTCTCTTGTGTGTGACCTACAGACTGAGGAGCTCAACAAGGAGGTGGCCTCCAACACAGAAATGATTCAGACCAGCAAGACAGAGATCACAGAACTGAGACGCACAATGCAGGAGCTGGAGATAGAGCTGCAGTCTCAGCTCAGCATGGTAGGACCGCTATATCCCACCTGGCCTCTCAGGTGACGGATGCCCCACCCTCCATGCCAGGTTAAGCCTTGGTGTTCATAAACTTCCTTGGAGGGACTTCATTCAATTCCATTCCACTACTCCCTGGCCCTCAGCGAGTTCCTTTCCAGCTTGATGTGTATCTGTCATCCCCTCAGAAAGCTGGGCTGGAGAACTCGCTGGCAGAGACGGAGTGCCGCTACGCCACGCAGCTACAGCAGATCCAGGGGCTCATCAGCAGCATCGAGGCGCAGCTGAGTGAGCTCCGATGTGAGATGGAGGCTCAGAACCAGGAGTACAAGATGCTGCTGGACATCAAGACGCGGCTGGAGCAGGAGATCGCCACCTACCGCAGCCTGCTGGAGGGTCAGGACGCCAAGTAGGTGCACAGGCACAGGAGTGGGATGGGGGTGGGGCTGGTTGAGGCTGGGATGCAGGGTCATCTCAAGGAGAGAGCAAGGTGTCCCGAAGCGGCTGTGTGGTGAAGGGAAAGAGAACCGAGCAAGGAGTAAGATATCTGTACTCCAGGCTCTGGTCTTTGGTGTTCCCTTGAGCAGGTCACTTCCCCTCTCTGGACCTCCGTCTCTTCGTGAATGATAGAGGTTGGGCTCGTGGTCTCTGAGCTTTAATGATTTTCAGTCTTTGTAGGAAGTAGATGGGGTGCTATTGTAGACCAGAACCCATTGACTTGGAAGTGGCAGGCCTGGAGGGGCCATCAGATGTCCCAGCCCCTAGAGGAGTCAGCTGTGGTGTGGGGGCTGGAATGGGACTGTTAAGCCTTGCACATGCGCTCCCTTAGGGAGGCTTGAGCTTTTGCCCTTTGCTTACATCTGCCTACTCCTCTCTTTCAGGATGGCTACCATTGGCTTCAGGGAAGGTAGGAAGTGTAATTCTTCTGGAGTGGGTGGGGAGGGGAGCTATGGAAACCACACCCCCCTTGAATGGGGAGGAAGAAGAAAGAGACCAATCACTCCAGTCGGGCCGGGTCACTCCCGTTCCAGTCCATGCCTCTTCCCTGGCAAACCTTTTATGGAAGCCAGACAGGGTTGGAGTTGGACACTTATTGAGAATCTTCCAGGCTGAGCAGGCTTTGTCTAAGCCCCATCTCTTCCCCAGACCCTACTTCACACACCCATGGTGATTCCCTGTCACATGCAGCCTAAAAACCCTGCTGTTACTCACCACGGGGCAGATCCACCTCTTTGATGAGGAAATCAACATCACACCTCCCAGCAGACCCCAAGGAACTGGCCAGAGGTCATTCTCAAGGGCACCATCCAGTTTTCCCAGAGCCCAGCAAATTCTGGTTCCCTTGGGAGGGAGAGCAGGGAGGAAATCCCACCCTAGAGCTTGTTCCTTCTTGTTCCTCCCGCAGCCTCTCTGGGAGGTGGTGGCAGTGGCGGCAGCAGCAGCAGCAGCACTTTACGCATTAATGTTGAGGAGTCTGTGGATGGGAAAGTGGTTTCTTCCCGTAAGAGAGAAATCTAAGTGCCCAGCACCGGAGAAACGTCCCTCACCACCTCCACCATATCAAGGCTGAGCAGAGGACTGGCTGGGGTGGGGGGGAGGGGCAGACACACAAAGTCCAGTCTCTGCCTTTCGAGCCCCAGCTGGAGAGGGCCCCTCTCTGCAATGCTTTCTTCCCTTCAGCTCTACTACTCCTCATCTGTTGTCTCATGTCACATGCTTGTTTGTACCATGTCTATTCACACAATAAAGAATTGCTTTTCCTTTTGCAAATATCTCTTGGAATGTAGAGTTTTTCTTGAGGGGGTCTAAGTTGGCCTCTGACCTCTCCAAGGAGGCCCAGGGTCCACATGCTGACATCTCCCCCACTTGTCCTCTTCCCTCATGGTTATAATTCATTCTTTAAGGTACTCAAGGTGCAGGCACCTAAGACAAACTCAGAGCTGGCTCTTCTTCTGGCTTACCTCATGGGGTGACCAGAAACGGGATGGGAAGTTTGGAGCAGGCTGGTGCACCCTGCATGAAACTCGACACATCTAACCATTTACCAAGTGATGAGTACACTGATTCTATGGGTTTGCCACTGGCTGGCCCTGGGCCAGGCACACTCTTCCCTGTGTCTCTCTAGAATTCACAGCTGAGGGTGGTCAGGATTTATTATTCTCATCGTAGAGGTGAGGTTACCAAACTCAGAGATGAATCATCTACTCAGTGGGCTCATGGACTGATAGTAGGTGGCAGGGCTGGGACTGGGCCCCACATCTGTGTGACTCCAAGACCAGAGCCTGTCTTGGGACCCTACGCCCTGGCCCTTCACTGCCAGGCTCCTCCTCCTTGCTACTGTTCTCTCCAATGTGCTGTTTAAATGCCCCCCTTTTTCTTTTAGAAAGATTTTTGCTATAAGGTACGTGCATTTACTGGAGAGACAGAGAGACAGAAAGTGAGGAATCACTCCCTGGGAAGATGGCCATGTTGCAATCTCTTCTCCTTCACTCTCCTCTTGGGATTTTGGGCATGCACGCACAAGCCACTGGGTCCACGACTTGAACCGCGGTCACCCATGTGGGAGTCTAGCAACATAACCATTATGCCATCTGTTGCTCCCATTCGCTTCCTTTCTAGCAAGGCACACCTGACCACCAGAATGGCTGACACCATTCCCATCTCTATGTCCTTGCAAAGCTGGAGCCTCATATCCTCCCAAGAGAAATTCATTATTTGTTGCCTCTGATCTGGAGCTAGTTTCTCTAAACTCTGGGACTCAGACTCTGGGTGCTGCAGCTGGGCTGGCTTAGGCCTGGGGTAAGGCTTTGGGGACGGAGGAGAACCGGTTTCTTTGTCCTACTAGGATGAGCAGCTGTGCCTCTCATGCTTTGGAAAATCTGTTCTTATAGGAGGGTAGCCACACCCTCCAAGAGGGTCCCAGGTGTCTTCTGGGTGAAGCCCCTTTTCCTCAAATCTTGGTTGGAGTGAAAGTGGTGTCTACACTTTCTGGGAAAGATTGAATGAGAATATGTCTCTTGAGAACACACTTTGAGGTTGGACCTCCTGGAGGAAGGAAATGAAATGAATTGAGTCTACGATAGGCCAGGCCCTGGCAGGGCACTCTATACTGGCATCTTTTTAACTCTGCCAACAACTCTGTGGAGTTAGGGTCAACCTTCAGCATCAGTTTCAGAAGAGAAAATGGGACATGACTTCCTGGGGAAGTTAAGCAGCTGGAATGAGGTCACAAGCCAGGCAACAGTAAGGCTGAGTCTGGGCTCCATTTTGTTCATCCCCAGCTACTGCTTTTCCATTGACATCACGCAGTGATGGAAGCGGCAGCACATTTTATTTATTTACATAATTTCTTAAAAAGAGGATGTGCTAATCTGAAACTCATTTCTTACTTAAAAAAAGAATCAAACTGCTTTCTTTCTGTCTTCCTCTCTTCCTTCCTCTCTTTTATGAGGAAGCGAGAGAGAGAGAGAAAGAGAGAGTGAGCACATAGATTCTGCAGGGTCTTGCTTTGTTGTGATCCTCTGTGAGAGAGAGAGAGAGAGAGAGAGAGAGACAGAGAGAGAGAAAGAGAGAGAGAAAGAACACATAGTTTCTGCAGGATCTTGCTTTGTTGTAATCCCCTGCTCCCCAGCTCTGCAGTCACCCAAGCATGTTCAGATGGCCCTGGGATCCAAACCCTGGGCCTCCCACATGGCTTCCAGCATTACAATGCAGCTTGCTTCTTAGCCTCAAATGTCATACAGCCACTACTGTCAGAAAGATTGTCCTTACATCTAACCTTAGTCTGTGGTTTAAGCTCATGCTGAAGTCCAGAGGATCAGCTGCCAAGTTTCCCGTGTCCTGGGAGCAGCCAGGCTCTTTCTCAGGCCCCTTTTGGATGCTGGCAGTCGAAGCTGGTGACCTGGCTGCTGCTTCTGCCTCACTGGCCTTCAGACCTCTGTTGAGAGGTCTCAGGCCTTCTAGGCAGTTGGTAAAGTGTTTTCTTAGCCTTAGTTTTCAAAAATTATAACTCTGCAAGAGGTGCAGAGAGGCACAGTGGGGCTCAGCGCACCGCTGGGCCCAGGCTCTGAGATGAGGTAGGAGGGCAGCTGCTCTGTCTCCTTAGAGCACCTATCTTTGCTCTCCTAGGGTACCCTGAGGGGCTGTCAGACAAGTCCTTGGAGGTTGCCAAATCCTGTCACCAGCCCGACCCTGCAGCTGAATGCCCGATTCCAGGGGTGGCTTGTCCTCAGTTGAGCCCTTAAATAGCTTCTGGGCAGAAATGGCACACCTACTGCCTGCCCTAGGCTGAGGTCAGGATTGGTTTCCAGCCAATCAGAAAGCAGGCAGCAGGCAATGCTCCCTCCCTTCTCACCACACGGAGAGGGTGGCTTTGGGATTAGAGATTAGGTCTCTGGGTGTGTTCTCTGCTTGGGTTGGGCTTCCTGGCATGGGGCATGCCTGCCACTCTTTCTCCAAGGACTGTGGCTGGTCCCTGCTCCTCTCTGCATCTCAGTTTCTCCTCTGTGAATGGAGGACTCTAGCTGGACGAGATGATCACAGAAGTCTCTGTGAATTCTGTATTCTGGGATCTCAGAGGAGAACCTGGACTGCAAGATCAGCGACACCAGGAGTTTATGTTCACTCTATTCACTGCAGGCTGAATCCTCAGTGCATATCCTGCTACATAAGTGCTAAATAAATATTTTTTGACTTAATGCATGAATTTGCTTGTCTTTTGCTTTTTCGTGTCTTAGATATGGCTCTGGACATGCACTGCAAGATCAGCGACACCAGAAGTTTATGTTCACTCTATTCACTGCAGGCTGAATCCTCAGTGCATATCCTGCTACATAAGTGCTAAATAAATATTTTTTTGAGTTAATGCATGAATTTGCTTGTCTTTTGCTTTTTCGTGTCTTAGATATGGCTCTGGATATGCATTAGTATCTCTGGCGTGTGTCCACCTGGTGGCCTCCTGTCCTCCCATGGGCAGCTGGCAGCACGGGGGATATTAAGAACTGGAAGCCTTGGAGCAGAGCTGACCCAGCTGAATGCCACTCCCGTTTGCCCTGCCTTTTCACCTAGAGCCAGCAGAGAAAACATCCCCAAACAACTTCTCAGTCATGGATCAAGGGCTTCCTGTACCAGGCACAGTATTTGGAGATACAGTCAACAAAGATCCTGTCCTTAGAGAATCCAAGATGGAGTGGGAGAAATAAATAAAATGCCACCAAAGGCCATTCACTGATTGCTGTTGATGCAGGGACCAGAGAGAAGGGAGGCAAAACCGGGGTGAGGCTCAGAGGAATTCTTGGACAGGTCATTTGACAATGACCAACTTGCATTTCCTCATTCGTCAAAGGGAAGTATCAACAAGCTTCCGCCCACCCGGTGCCTCGAATGTTAACTCATCTAATGGCTGTTTTCAGTGTTGGCTATTGAGGCACTGAAAAGTGGAGTAAAATTTCCAAGGTCACACAAGGTCACACAGCTAGTCAGGGACAGATGGAAGACTGACACTCAGGGCCAGCTCCTCCTAAGCCTTTTCTGGCTCGTCGGGTTTCTGGGAGGCCTGGGTGATATACAGGGGAGTTAGAGAGCTGAGTACTGTAGAAATGCGAGGTCTTACACACTCAGGCCAGTCTGGTCAGATTCCTGAGTAGTGCTGTACCAAGCCTTTCAGGAGATGCCCCTACCCTGTGAGGGAGCCTGGAGGCCCTTGGGTGGTGTGTCAGCCACCCTGGGTTATGGGCCCCTTCCTGGGAGGCAGGGAGCAAGGAGGTCTGCACCAGACCCTGGGGACAGGGCTTAAGTCTAAGGTCTTCAGTAGACTATCTGGTTCTCATGGATGAATTCTTGAGAACCAGAGACTCAGAAAGACAACTTGTGGGAAGGAACTTAGAAAGTATTTCCATGCAAGACCCACATGAGTTTTGTTATAGGGCGCGTGTGCTCGCCAGACGGACAGAGAGAGAGAGAGAGACAGAAAGCGAGAAATCACCCCCCAGGGGGGATGGCCACACTGCAATCCCTTCTCCTCCATTCTCCTCTCGGGATCTTGGGCACGCATGCACATGCGCCCGGCGTGAGTTTTAAGCCACTGGGTCCGGGATGCAAACCGCAGTCGACTACGTGGGAGTCCAGCGACATAGCCATTACGCTAACTGCTGGTCCCAAGACCCACATGAGTTTTGAGGCTTAGACCAGGGACAGACGGCAGACAGACTGGTCTGAAGGCCATCAGCTACACAGGCCTAGGCATTGTGGGAAGCAGGACCATCCCTGGCCCAGCCTGGGGTGATGAGAGGCCTGAGAAAGGAAAAGCGAAGAGATGCCCTTGCCTGGATGGGGATGATGCCACCATGGGCCTGAAAGGGTTTTCCATAAGCACAATTGTACTTTTGAGTTTAACCTTTCTGGCCTCATCTGAAAAGAGGGTATGATAAAAGGAGTAGAGATTATTTTGAGGACATAGTAAGACCATGCACGTAGAGTGTTTAACACAGTCTTCCATAAGTGTTAGCTAGTTTATTTTTGTTGTCTTTGAACATATGTAGAATGTGAATATAGGGAAAACAAACTGCTTTTCCATCATATCTATCCTCACATTCAATACAGAACATTTCTATGACCAGATGTGTGAGTTTTTCCCACATTAAACAATTCTCTGACTCTAGCTGTGTGTCCTACAAGTCAATTCAATTTTATTTTATTTTTAAAATCTTTCCTCCCCTTTTTATTCATTATTTATTCAAGAGAGAGAGGTAGGAACACCCTTCATTGGGTCTGGTCACCCCAAGATCTCCTTCCTCTAGTTCTCCAGCCTATGGGATTTTGGGCACTTGCATATATGCCCAGTGTTTCAGGCTAACTAGGTTGGGAATTTGAACCTTGGTCTCCATGTGATCACCATCCAGCTTCCCTTGAACAATGCATAACCACTGTGCCATAGAGCCAGTTCAAGTCTATTCAATTTTGAGACTAACTAGAGTTAGCATAGACCTCACAGGTTAGGGGCTCAGTACCACAAGACTGCTTCCCGCTTCAGACGCCAAGCACAAGTTGTAGGTCCCCAGGTTGCCCACAACTTCTGTCTAACTGGGCTACAAATCACAGGTCCCCATGACCTTCCTCTTGGACTTAATAATTTAGTAGAGCAACTCAAAGAACCTAGGCTATCAGTGTCCTAATTATTGCCAGTTTATGACAAGTGACCTTTAAAGGATATGATGAAGAGATGAAGAGAAACATAGAGCAAGGTCTGGAAGGGTCCAGAGCACAGGAGTTTCCTCCTTGTGGAGTTGGGGTGCACCATCCTCCGAGCACATGGATGTGTTCTTGTCCACTCACCCAGAAGCTCTCTGCACCCCAAGGTTCAGGGATTTGTGTGGAGGCTGCATCATATAGGCATGGCTGATTATTATTATTATTTTTTAAGACAGATTTTTGCTAGAGGGCATGTGTGCTCTCCAGAGAGACAGAAAGCAAGAAATCACCCCTTGGGGGGATGGCCACACCACAATCCCTTCTCCTCCATTCTCCTCTTGAGATCTTAGGCACACACACATGCCCAGCATCAGTTTTTAAGCCACCTGGTCAAGGACTCAAACTGCAGTTGGCTACATGGGAGTCCAGCAATGTAACCATTATGCCATCCGCTGGTCCCAGCATAATTGATTATTAACTCAGCCTCCAGCTGCTGTCCCCTTCTTGGAGGACTGGAGGTTCCTGAAGGCCTTTTGGTGACTAGCTCCCATCCAGAAGTCCACCAAGAGTCACTTCATAGGAACAAAAGACTTTCTTATCACCAGAAGTTCCAAGGGATTGGGAGCTGTGTGTTAGAAATTGCAGCCAAAGACCAAGTATTAGAATAAAAGATGCTCCTAGTACCCTTTTTGCTCAGGAGATTGTAAGGGTTTTAGGAACTCTGTTC
This sequence comes from Tupaia tana, assembly GCA_026018925.1. NCBI lineage: Eukaryota > Metazoa > Chordata > Mammalia > Scandentia > Tupaiidae > Tupaia > Tupaia tana. Next base: position 48,233,811 of record JAKSZU010000011.1, on the reverse strand, counting down.
TGAGAACCCAGGATAGAGACTCCAAACTATATACTTTTATTATAAGTCATGACATTACAGAATGGAGCATTAGAGATCATGCATATGAGATCACAGCAAGGCTGCCAAGGCACCAACAGTGAGGTAGAGAGAGGCAGAGGCCAGGTATCAATCTCATCTTCTCGTGGCCTGTGGCAAGTAACTTGCCCTCTCCGAACCTCAGCTGCCTTGTCCCTAAAATGGGGGAATATAAGTCTTTTCCCATTGTTGTGAGTGAAGCACAGCCTTGTTTGTAGGGGGTGTTCACAGAAACAGGGGTCTCTCTCCTTTCTTTGAAATGTTACTGGGGAGGGTCCTGAATTTGGTGTTATTTTGCCAAAAATGCAAAACAAAAAGCTTAAGACAAGCTGGAAATGCCTCAGACCCAGCCCTCTGTTCTGTCTCCATTAGGACTGGGGTGAGGAGAGGGGACTCTGAGCCCCTCTAATGGGTGTCTGCCTGGGGTCCTACAGGAGGGCCTGCACATGTCACCCAGCTCTATGGGCCCTGGAGTTCACAGGGTCAGAGGAAGGCATTTGTGTCCAGGTACTGCAAGTTCCTGCTCAGGAGGGAGGGGCTGTGCCCTGCCCCTGCCAGGGGAGGCATGTCATGGTCACTGTGTTTGGAGGATCTGCTACATTGTTACTCTAAGAGGCGTTGGCCCAACCTGCTTGTCAGCCAGGATTGGGGCATTGTCACCACAGTCCTGGCAGGTTCCATTAATCACCTTCCTGTCAGATTTGATCCTCCATCGAGATCCAGAGTGCCTGCTTTGGGCTGAATCATGTCTTTTCAGAGAGAGAGCTGAGCCATCAGTTTGGGGCAGAAGGGCTGGGCAGGGTCAGGGGTCAGCCTGAATTGGCCTCATAGTGGTGTTTGAGTGCCTGCAGCACATCCTGGGTCTCCTCGGTGCTGAGCCCTGGGGTGGAACATGGGTCATTTTCTTACCCCAGAACACAGAGGCAGAGACAGCCCTGACTCAGAGCTCTCCTTTCTGGCCTTGCTGAATCAGCGAAGGGGGTTCCAGGACAACCTTCTGCCTGTGCCACCTCAGCCCAGGCCCTGGCCTGATACCACCCAGACCCTTGTGGCTGCAAGCTGCTCCCTAGAGTCCATCCAGAGCCATGTGGCAAGTGTGAGCTGGGTTCCCGGGGCCAGGACTCTCCATTTTCAGCCCTGGAAATGTCTTCTTGCGGCCTGGTCTTTGAGAGGCGACCTCAAGGCCTATCTGCCAGTTTGAAAGGATAAGCCTCCTCTAGCAGGGTCACTGCATAGTCCCCGAGTTTCTCAGTCACATTCCAGGACTCTTAGTAGAGATCTTGGCCCCAAACCCTGGACCACAGCCTCTGCTGTGGCTTCTCAGTCAAAAATTCTTGAGCTGACATGTCGTGTGGTTAGGGCATTAATTAGACAGGCCCTGCTCAGCACCAGGGACCTTGGCTGTGTGTCTAAGGTAGTTAGAATAGTGGAGGGACTATGCATGGTCAGACTGATCCAGGGCTTCTTAGCCTTGATACTATGGCCTTCTGACCTATAGTGTTTTGTTGTGCAGGCTGTCTTGTGCATTGTAGGATATGTTGGCAACCTCCCTGGTCTCCACCCCCTAGAAACCAGTAGCATCCCCCAGTTGTGACAATCGTAATGTCTCCATACATTGTCAAGTTCTTTTTGCAAAGCAATGTAGCCCCTGACTCAGAACCTCCAAATTGATCTATGATGACAGAACTGGATGGATTGATTATATCAACGAAGCAGGTGGGTTAATGAGCAAAGGTACAAGGGCCTTTTGGAGGGCTGGAAATGTTCTGGGTGGGGTCACACAGGTCATATGTATGTAAAAGTGCATCAGGCTGGACACTTGGGACTTATACATTTTACTGTATGAAAAATATAACCAAAAAATGAGCCTTAGTGGGCCAGCAGATGGTGTGGAGGTTAAGGCAGCTGGATCCTACCTGGCCAACTACACAGTTTGAGTTATGAACCTGGAAGTTTGAAAAACACACTGGGTGCATGTCCATGTGTGCCCAAAATCTCAAGAGGAGAATGGAGGAGAAGGGATTGTGGCATGGCCATCCCCCTTGGTTGTGTCCGGGGGCTGATTTATCACTTTCCCTCTCTCTGGTGAATGCATACAGTGTGTAGCAAAAAAGAAAAAAAAAAGCCTTAGTATTGGACATAACTGGATTTGTATCTACCTATAAGGCTCATTTCCCTCATGTGTGAAATGGGGATAAGTCAGACCCACCTCACTAGGCTGCTGTAAAGATGAAATGAGATAACAGGTGTACAGTACTTAGGCCCATGCCAGCAAATGGTAAGGGCTCTGAGACTATTAGTTATACTGCCCAGGGTTGCTTCCTCTTCCTGTGCCTCAGCTTCTTCCGTTGTGTTCTATGGTCCCTAGGGTCCTGTAAGGTCCTTGTCACTGTGACTTCTTCTGATGGTCTTGGATCTATTTCTTTTAGCCTCAATATAATACTTACAAGACAGTTGATTCTACAAGACCAAGCAAAGTTTGTCATCAGTGTTGTTGGGAGCTCTGGAGTAGACAAAATGCTAAGAAAGATGCAGAACATTCCAGTCAGGAGTTTGCGAGATGGAAAGAAGGGAGGCTGATGGCTGCAGTGACGCCCCCCCTCCCTAAAGCACCCTTCCTTGGCAGAGTCCCTGGCAGATCTTCATGGTTCAGCCCCATTCTCATACTGGGCGGGGCTGAGAGTTTGCAGAAGTGAGCTCCTTAAGTAGAGAGGTGAATGAGAATTCAGCTGTCAAAAGGGTAGTCTTATGCAGAACACTGTTAGCTCTGAATCATCCCTTTTGTTAAGGATTTAAGAAAAGCCACCCCCAAAAGGCACAACCCACCCTGGAGAGTGTAGCTAACTGGGCTTGTGGGAAACAGAAGTGCAGTTGGCACCAAGTCAGAGGGTGGGGAGGGGAGGAGGGAAGATGTCCAGCCCCCGTGGAAGGTGTATAAAAGGTACCTGCTCTGAGGAAGAACCACAGTCCTCGGCCCAGGCCAAGCTACACTCGTATCTGCACCTGCTCTCAACCTTCCTCTCACCATGAGCTGTCGCCTGCAGAGTTCCTCCACCAGCTATGGAGGTGGCTTCGGGGGTGGCTCTTGCAAGCTGGGAGGAGGTCGCAGTATCTCTACCTGTTCAACCCGTTTTGTGTCTGGGGGATCAGCTGGGGGCTATGGGTCCGGCATGAGCTGTGGCTTTGGTGGAGGGGCTGGTAGTGGCTTTGGAGGTGGCCTTGGAGGTGGCTTTGGAGGTGGCTTTGGTGGAGGTTTTGGTTTCGGTGGTGGCTTTGGTGACTTCAGTGGTGGCGATGGTGGCCTCCTCTCTGGCAATGAGAAGATCACCATGCAGAACCTCAACGACCGCCTGGCTTCCTACCTGGACAAGGTGCGCGCTCTGGAGGAGGCCAACGCTGACCTGGAGGTGAAGATCAGTGGCTGGCACCAGAAGCAGAGCCCCACCAGCCCTGAGCGGGACTACAGCTCTTATTACAAGACCATCGATGAGCTCCGGGGCAAGGTAAGCCTTGGAGGGCAAGGAAGACTCCTCAGTGCAGGGAAGAGCTCCCATGGCCAGAAGAAGCAGTGTCATAGGCTAGGACCAGGTGTGGATAAAATTCACACCCTTCTTTCAGGGGCAAATTCTAATCCTTTATTCCCAGTGGTCTCTGCTCTCAAGGAGTTTCTCATGTCACAACTCCCCAGATGCATTTTCTGACATGGTTCATTTTTATTGTTATTACTCATGTCATTTTTTTTCTTCCTTTTTTACTGCTTTCTAAACAGTTATGTTATTACTGACTCCATCTCTATAATCCTGGCCTACTGAGTTATTTGGAAACATGACAGTTTTAAAAGCCACTAAGAATGACTAAAATGAACAGAGAAAGGGAGACATGTTCATTCATGGTTCTGGGGATAATTTTTTATTTTGTAGGGGACCCATTTAAATTGTATTCCCAGTTGGTGGTGAGCAACTGGGAGAGAGGGCAGCAGTGCTGAGCCTGGTCACCCTCCATTTTGTGACAGCAGCTTGTAGGAACAGAAATCCACCAGGCTAGGCTGGGGGTGGGTTTTGAATACTTAGGAATATAAAAATTTGGACCAGAAATTCAAATGGATGGGGATAATTGCCGATTTCCTCTATGCTCAGCTGGGAGGCCAATTCCTTGAAGTTACTATAGAATATGGGGATATACAGCTTTACAGACTATAAAGAGAAGACTCTCGAGGCAGCTGCCTGGAGAAGGGGCTGTTCTCTGGCTGCTGAGGCATAGCTACCCAAGGAGTTTCTCAGCAGGATTGTCCCCTGAAATGCACATCCCAGATCTTCCCCATCATGCACAGACATGGAAGGCTAAAGGGACAGGACAGATTGAGAGGACCTGGTTCCACCCTCCATTTATAGAAGAGGAACCAAGACCCAGAGAGCAGTGCCTCTTTGTCCCAGCTCATGGGACACTTAGGAGGCAGTGTCTGATGAGAACCTGGTCCTGCCCCTGTGTTTTCAGTTCTCCTCCCAAGTGCAAGGACCCTCTATACATTTTTCTCCTGTATTTTGCAGATCCTGGCAGCCACCATTGACAACAACCGGGTCATCCTGGAGATTGACAATGCCAGGCTGGCTGCAGATGACTTCAGACTCAAGTGAGTATATTTCCCTCCTGCTGCCTGCTAAGAAGTCTCTTCTTTTAGACAAATGCTCATCCAATTAAGAAAACGGGAGCATCTTAGCAGCTCTGGGAGAAGTAGCAGAGTACATTGCAGGGGGAAAAAAGGAGTGTCTAATATCATGTATGTCTTGCTTTTTTCAAAACAACAACAACAACAAAATTTAGGTTTGAGAATGAGCTGACTCTGCGTCAGAGCGTGGAGGCCGACATCAACGGCCTGCGCAGGGTGCTGGACGAGCTGACCCTGGCCAAGACGGATCTGGAGATGCAGATTGAGAGCCTGAATGAGGAACTGGCCTACCTGAAGAAGAACCATGAGGAGGTGAGGGGGGATTACACACTGGCCATGGACTGAGTGAGAAAAGGGAAGGTCTCTGTTACAACCAAACTTAGGCCACCACTGTGGGACCTGGAAGTGCTTTCTGGAACATTCTACCAGTATTCAGAGCCAAGGAGAGGGAGGAAGAGGAGCTTCACACAGTTTTCTTTCCTATCCCCACAGGAAATGAAGGAGTTAAGCAACCAGGTGGTAGGCCAGGTCAATGTGGAGATGGACGCCACCCCAGGCATTGACCTGACCCGAGTGCTGGCTGAGATGAGGGAGCAGTACGAAGTCATGGCTGAGAAGAACCGCCGGGATGCTGAGGAATGGTTCCGCAACAAGGTCCCTGCCCTCTTACCTCCTGTAGCTGAGTGGTGCCAGACGGACACAGCCTCTTGGTCAGGGTCTTCTAGCTGAACTCCTCCTTTATCTTCTTCCTACTTGAATTGCAGAGTGCAGAGTTGAAAAAGGAGGTGACGTCCAGCACTGCCATGATTCAGACCAGCAAGACAGAGATCACTGAGCTCAGGAGGACGCTCCAGGGCCTGGAGATCGAGCTGCAGTCCCAGCTGAGCATGGTACACCTTCTGCCCCATGCCCAGGGGCCACACTTTCTAGGGCTCCCTCTGGTCTGGCTTCCTCTGTGACTTCTTCTCTGTCAACTCCTCTAGAAAGCCGGGCTGGAGAGCACAGTGGCAGAGACAGAGTGCCGCTACGCCCTGCAACTGCAGCAGATCCAGGGGCTCATCAGCAGCATCGAGGCGCAGCTGAGCGAGCTGCGCAGTGAGATGGAGTGCCAGAACCAGGAGTACAAGATGCTGCTGGACATCAAGACGCGGCTGGAGCAGGAGATCGCCACCTACCGCAGCCTGCTGGAGGGCCAGGACGCCAAGTAGGTCCTCCCTAGCCCTGTTCCTGGGAATGTGACCACAGGACCTGTACCTGTCAGAGCAGACAGGGGCTTAGCCATCAGCCCCCTCATGTCAGAGAGGAGACCCCCTCCCCTGTCTAGCTTAAACAGCCTGGGAGAAGACCCAGGTGCAGAGATCCACTCTTCTCCAGAATCAGACTGTGGGGCATTTCCTCAGGAAGCTGCAGGAGTGGTACCTTTATACTCTCCAGTTCAGGCTCCTGAATCAGATTGGCAGAAACAGGACCACGGAGGGACCTTCTAATACTGGAAAAATACTAGCTTGTCTTCAGATCAGTCAAATGAAACCATTCATATGGCGATTTTGCTGTCTTTTGCAGAGACAGAGCCATCTGTGTGGGCTCAGGGGAGGGGAAGGGGGTAGAGGTTGCTGAATGGGCCAGAGGGAGGACAAGGGAGGACAATGCTTTCTGGCAAACACCTTGAATCTTGGGATGAGAATGTCTCCTCTTGAGACCTCTCAGACAGACAAGACAGGCAGGCAGACAGAGTCGGGCCTGGAGAACACGGGATGCTGTGGCCCCTTGAGCTGGGGGCACAGCTAGGGAAAAGCATCCCACTCAGGGCCTGTGAATGCCAACCTGAGTCACGCCCTCAGAAGCAGAGGTGGGCACCTGTTCTTGGTCACCCTCTGCTCACAGCCACTCTCTATTCTCTTCCAGGATGACTGGCTTTCCCTCCTCAGGAGGTAAGGAGACATCTCTGTGAGGGAGGTGGGCTCAGGCTTCTGTTCACTGCTGGGATGGGGGTGCCTGGTCGGTGCTGGGCTCCTATGTGCAGGGTGAAGGGTGGGGTGGGGGGTGGAGGGTGGAAGTGGTCATTTCCTTATTAATTTTCCTTTTGAAATAGTTGGCTCTGTCCCATAGAGCTCTTCACTGTCTTGGGGGCAGTTATCTTTGGGGCCAATAAGAGTCCCCACAACCTGACTAATAAGAGTGTGGGAATCCTCTCGGGGGAACCCAGCCTTCCCCAGCCTGAGTGTCTCTGCCTCTCTGTTTCTCAGTAACCGGCACCGTCAGCTCCTCTTCCACCATTTCCGCTTCTACTAATGTCACCTCCGGTAGCCGCACCGTGGAAACCCGTAGGCCTTAAGTCTGCCCGGAGCCTCCGCACTCCATCTGCAGCACACAACGGAGAAGACAGGAGACCGAGGAGATGGGATGGTTCCTGCAGGGGAGAGGAGGGGCCTCAGGATGTGAGGCTCAGTCCCTCTGCTCCCAGGGACCCCCTTCCCCGGGCTGCTCCGAGAGCCCTTCCTGATCTTCTCTCCCACTCCGCTTCCTCTCCTCCCTGACCTGACTGCTCTTTAATTTCTCAACTTCTCTACTAAAAAAGAAAAGACAAGTCAATAAAATTTTCTGCCTTTTTGCAACCATAATTTGACTCTGACCTGGTTTCTGAGGGTGGGCCCTGCTAAGGCCTTGATTTTTAGGGCTGTGGGTCAGGCAGGTGCGGTTGGCTGAGTAGCTAACCGGGGCCAGGATGGGCCCAGGGAGCTTCCCATCTATGAAGGACACAAGGCACGTAGTCAGCTGATCATGTGGGGTAGTAGTGACTCGCAGAGACACAGGGGGCTCACAGATCGTGCGGCCCAGTGAACCTGGACACACGGAACTCACTCAGGGTGAGCGAACCAGTATGTAGCCCCATGGGATGGCATCATAAAGGCAGAGAGGGGTGGTAGCAGAGTCAGGTGATGGAGAAGTGTGGGGACAGGGCCCAGAGGGCTCTGGGGCAGGCTGCAAGGGGCCAATGAAGCAGCGATCTGGGGAGAAGGAGGCTCAGGACAGTTGACGCAGCCTGAGTTTACTGCAGAGAACACTCCTTTTGGGCTGATGGCTCCAGTCCTGCTGTCCTTGCTGACCACCGTCAGCTTGCACCAACATCCTCTCACCCGCCTCTCTCTGCACTCTGATCTCTCCCTGTCCCTCCAAGCCCCAACCATACTGCAGCCTCCCTGCTCTGCTTACTCCTTGCATACTGGCTTCTCCTGGGGACCTGGCAAGCCTGCGCTTCTCTTTTTCCTCTTTGTTCTCCCCTTGGACCATGCTGGCAATGACCCTGGTTACAATGGCCCACATGCCTGACCACTCCCAAGTCCCATTCTCCAGAGAGGCCCCTCGTAGTTTCAGATGCTTGCACCCAGCTGTGCACCAGACTGTACCTCCTCAAATTCACACGCCCCGAGGAACTCGAGGGTTCTCCCAGATCTGCTCCTTCCTTGTCCCCATCCCAGAGGATCTAGAAACCCAAGCCAGGAGCCTGGGAGTCCTCTCAGCTTCCTCTCTCTAAAAGCTTTAATGTCCTCCTGGTCCTGACTGTCTGGGTATGTTCCACAGCCTCTCTGCATCCAGTTTGAGTTTCCCCCTCACTTTGTTCCACACTCCAGCTGCGGCAATTGTTGAAACTGCAAATCTTCCTCCCAGCTTAGAGATGCCTCAATAGCTCCCATGGCCAACAAGGAATACCAGCTCCTTACTGCCCAATAGGTCCCTGTGGTCTGGCCTCTGCACACCTCTCTCCAGCTATGGTTCCTATACTAGTCTTTCCAGCCCATCCCCAAATCCTGCCACCCTAAGGTGCTGTCAGTGAAGCAGTCAGGAGGCTGAGCGCTCTGGGGCCTTCATTCAATGAGTAACCTCATCTGATAAGGCCTTCCTTCTCCCCTTTCTCTCTGTATCCCTATCATTTTTTTTTTTTTTTTTCGGGGAGGGAGAGGTTTTTGCTATAAGGCACGTGCGCTTGCCAGAAAGGCAGAGAGAGACAGAGAGACAGAAAGCGAGAAATCACCCCCCCCCACCCCCCGACCCCAGCGGGGATGGCTATGCTGCAAGCCCTTCTCTTTCATTCTCCTTTCGGGATCTGAGCCACACACGCACCTGCGCCTGGTGTGAGTTTAAGCCACCGGGTCCGGGACTCGAACTGCAGTCCACTACATGGGAGTCCAGCAACATAGCCATTATGCCACCTGCTGGTCCCTTGTACCCCCATCTTTATTTTATTGGAGACAATCAGGTTTTATTTGAAATTCAGACTGAGACAGACATGCCTCCTCCACAGCACCTGGCTGGTTTGGGGCACTCCCAGGTGTGACAACTCCAGCACTGGCAGTATGCTCTGGGGACAGGGCTGTATCTCCGCATTGTGGGGCCTATGGCTTAGGCAATGCTTATTAAAGGAAGAGACGGATGAAGGAACTGGGAAGTGCTTCTCAGATGACATTGGACTTTTGTCATGGGGTTTTAGGCCTGATGGTTGGTGGAGCTCTGGCACTTTGGCCATCTGCCCTGTTTTCCTGCCCCCCTCCTGGCCCCCTCCCCTCCCTTCTGCAGCCTTTCCGTAGATGAATTCTCATTCATCATCTTTCTTCTCTTCTTCTACACTAAGCCAACTCCTGGGCTATGTCAGACATGCCTGGGCCAGCTTGCCACACCAGAAGAAATGTGTCTACCCTTTCTGGAATGAGTGATTCCAGCTCCCATCCAGGCCCTGCCCACCCTTCACTGCAGAACAAGGTGGGGTTCAGTTCAAGTTCATGTGTCCGGGGACCAGCAGTTAACGTAATGGCTATGTTGCTGGACTCCCATGTAGTCGACCGTAGTTCTAGTCCTGGACCCAGTGGCTTAAACTCACACTGGGCATGTGTGTGTGCATGCCCAAGATCCCGAGCGGAGAATGGAAGAGAAGGGATTGTGGCGTGGCCACCCCCCCTGGGGGGGGATGATTTCTCTCTTCCTGTCTCTCTGTCTCTCTCTGTCTTTCTGGAAAGCACACGTGCCCTATAGGAAAAATCTCTCCAAAAAAAGGAAAAAAAAAATAAGTTCACGTGTCCAGAGCTGTGCTATGGACTAAGGTATCACAGAGGACATTGGACCTACTCCCAAAACCCGTGTGCTTTCCTAGTTCACCTATTTAGTCAGCAGCTCTTAAAGAGTGCCCGCTGTATAGCAGGCACTGTCTTGGGTCCTGGAGAAAAGAGCCAAATAAAAGGCAGCCTCTGTCTTCAAGGAGTTCAGGGACTGGCAGGGAGGTAGGAGGAGCCAGCACACCAATACACTATTACAGCCTTCAAGGCTCAGCTCAGGTCTCTCTGCTCACTGAGGGTCTTCTCTGGCCCCCAGTGCTGAAGGCCATCCCTGTAGTGATTGGAGCCACACTGACCTGGTCTGCATCCAGGCTGTGCCACTCACTGCATCTGTCACCCTGTGCCGTTTATCTCACCTCCTGGCCTTCCCGGCTTCGTCTGCTAAGTGCTACCTCCCTCGCAGGTCATTAAAACCAAGTGCTTAGAACAGCCCTTGACATATAGGAAGTGCTCAGTGAACATTTCCTCTGGTCATGACCTTTCTGGTTCTCTTTATTAACCCCTGAGTTCCTTCAGGGCAGGGACACTTTCATCATCGTAATCGTCATACTCATACTTAGAAAGTTACAGGAGTTCACTAAATGTATTGAGTGGAGGAGAAGGGATGAATAAATGCAAGCTATGGGGTATGAGAGAGGTAAGTGTGCAAACTGCACTGAGGGTGCAAGAAAAGAAGTCCCTACCCCAGCCTGAGAGTGGCCGGGTCCTTAAAATGAATCACCCATAACTGGTCCAAGGCACCTGCGGTCCAGATCCCAGGCTGTGCTAGGCCTAGGGCAGACCCTAACCCTGAGACCCCGGCCAAGGTGATGCAGAGTGGCCCTCTCCTTTTCTCAGTTGGCATTGGGAAGCTCTGTGGAGTATCCCCCATGTGGAGTAGTCACTCATGTAGAAAAATAAAATGAGCTAGACCCAGGCCTAGTGGGGACTCTGGCCCGGGGACTTTTTACCCAGGGAAGACATTAAGGAGCTGGGACCCACTTGAGGACCTCTGTGACCCCATCAGGAGCCTGGGGGGAAGCAGGCTAAGAGCAGATGTCTCTGCCAAAGCCAAAGCCAACTCAGCCTTCTTGAGCTGGGAGAAGGGGTGTGAGGGCTAGGGAATGGGGAATCCTCTCTTCTGTCTAGCATGCCATTGCATCCCCTTAGTCCTCTGCATGGGGTGGCCATTCAGGGGAGGGTGTATTTCTTGGGCCTGCTGGGCCAGTTCTGCCCCTCTATGGGGTGACTCTGGTGCCATGCCCACCCCAGGTTCACATCACTGCTTGCTGGTGCTGCAGCAATGAGGAAGCAGCCTTGTCCCATCGGCAGTGTCCGGCTGATCTCTGCCTTTGTGAGTGAGTGTATGCTGATGCAAGAGGGGCCAGAATAAAGGGGGTGATGATAAAGGGGAGCACGAGGCTGTGTCTAGCACCTCATGCTCTACAAACCTCCTTTTTACCCTTTATTTCATTTCGTCTTTGTAACAGCTTCATGCGTTGGAGCTGTTGTGCCCATTGTACACCTAGAAAGACTGAGGCCCAGGCTGGTTAAGTGACCCACCTAGTGTGTTGGCTGGGATCCATGGTTCTAACAGGTCCAAGCTGTGGCTGGTCCTTTGTAAGGTTGAGTGTTCATCTCCAGGAATCTGGGGGAGAAATGAGGCTTTCTCCTGGACTATGTTTAGGAGACAAAGGAATCAACCTTGGAAGGTTCCTGTGGTATCCTGGTGCCCCCGAGCCAGGTCAGGTTCCAGAGGGAAGAGCCTGATGCCTAGCAGATGCTCCCACAGGTGGCTGAATGTCATGCTTCTTCTGTGGATCCTGTACGCTTCAGTCTCCTCCTCATCCGGAGCAGGAGGCACCTCTCTGCTAGGCCCTGATGTAATGAATGAGTCAAGGCCTCTCTGCCCCCCCCACCCCCCACCCCCCAAGGCATTTTCTGTCCTGCCTGGGTCCTGCAGGGGGCAGGCTCACTCCACAAATCAGGTCAGTGCCTCTGGTTGCCTGCAGGGACACAGTGTGGAGGGGCAGGGCCCCCAGGTTCTAGCCAGACCTGGTCCCAACACGGGGCTCTGTCCCACTCAGCATTGTGTTAGACAACAGGGCATCTAACGAGTAGGGCATTTTTGAGGGCAGAGTATCTATCCGCAGAGGACCAAGAGTGTCTGGCCCTTCCTGGCAGGAGGCATCACACTGTCCCCACCAAGGGAAGCCTGGGATGAGACCAGAAAGCATTGTCATGGCAGGGCTGTGAGTGGATGGAACGTGAAGACACACTGTCCCAGCTTTGCCAAGGCAGTCCAAACCCTTTCTTCCTCCAGCCTGGGTCAGTGCACCTCAGGGCTGCCTGGGCACCTCCCCTCTTTTGGGTGGCCTCCCCGGGGCTGTTGGTGGCTGGTGTGAGCAGGGTATGTGGGTTGCCTCCCTCTGAGTAGCTCCTCTGTGGGGCTCTCAAAGGGCTGGGCACACTTCACATTCTCCGTTCCCCTGTGGAGTTTGGGGAGGACAGATGGGTGGATAGGTGCTGCTGAGACTCGTACAGGTACCTGTTGGGGAGTCTGTGGGGGAGTTGGCCAAAAGCTGGTATCATTCTTCTGGCCCTTTTTTATGAATAGTCATAATGACTCTGTGGCTTCTTTCATCCAAGAACCTCAGACCAGTTTGAAAGTAAAATCCACAGTGTACAGGGTCAAATCCACATGTAAAGCATGGCTAATTACAGCCTGGAGCCCACAGCCTGGTTTGTAGCCATGCTGTCGTTAGTGGGAAGAGAGTCAGATCGACACCACACCAGCCCCTGTAAATGCAGGCTAAGGGACCCAATCAAACAGGGTGCCTGGGAAATTCACTTTATGATTCAGTTAAATGATGCTTGAATCAAGGGGGACGCAGGACGCTGAGCTGCTTGCTCTGTCCTCCCAGTGGGCCTGGCCATGCATCTGCCACAAATCACAGGTTCCCTAAGCACATTGCGGAGAGAACTGACGCTCTGGAATTCTCCAGACCATAAAAGCTGGGTGGGGGGAGTCAGGGATTCGGTGGATCTGAGCAGGATGTGGACTCTTCCAGATGGGAGCTGTTGGCCAGTGTGGCTGTGTAGGAAGAGCTGGCCCTAGGCAGAAGGCAGTGGGCCCTCGGATGTGGTCAGCACGAGCACTGGAGAGGTATGGCTTAAGATGGGGGTCAAGTGGCTCTCTGGGCATTACCATGACTGGAGCAGTTTGGGGCAGAATCTTGAAGCCCTGACCAATTGCCACAACTGCATCCCAGAGTTGGAGAGAAGGGAGGAAATATATTCGTATTTTGGAGAAGATGAGATCTCTGGGGCAATTTTGGGCCTGGTAAAGTGGGAGGCCTAGTCAGGGTATAGTTGAGGCCTGATGGGGATTGGTTGGTTAGGAAGCTGGACGCCTTGCAGAGCCCTCAGTCTCAGGAGGAGCCACTGTTCAGGGCAATGGCCATTACTCGTCAGCTCTCCTGAAGACCCCTGGAGGGGCAGCTGGGGAGCAGGGAAAGACCTCCTAGGTCACTTTGTGTGAGTTCAGACTGTCCCAAGCTTGGTGAGGCTGGGGACAGCAGGGTAGGTGGAAGTTTGGTGCATGGGGCAGGGGAGCAGGAAATGGAGCAGAGAGATGAGGAAGGTCTGAGTCACTCTGTGAGGCAGCTGCCATCAGGGTGGAATGCCACTGAGATGGCCAGGACAAGAGGGAGGACAACGTCCCCCATGTTTCCAAGTATTGCTCCCTGGGCCAGTCAGGACAAAAATGGCAGACACTGAGAGTGGGTCATAAGGGGACAAAAAAGGCACAATTTTCCAAGGGAAGCCCCAGATACCTGTCCAGAGAACAGCCAGTCATGGGGCCAGAGGGGAGGAGGGAAGGAACCGCTGTATCTTGTCTGGCCAAAACCAGTGACGCTTTCTTACTGAGGGCTGTCAGATAAAGCATAGGACACTAGTTACACTGGCATGGCAGATAAACAACAAACCATTTTTAGTACAAGTAGCTTCCAAATATTGCATGCATTTTTGGTTGCTAAATCAGGCAACCCTATTCTAACCAGGGCTGTGAATGGCCCTATCTTCCATGATCAAAACTGAGTGAGACCTTACCTGGAATCTTTGGAAACATTGAGTTGGTGGTTAGAAATGTCTTAGTTATAAGTTGTTTTCATTCTATAATGCCTTCTTTGGCTTCGTGTACTTGTTACTGCATGTCTGTACTAGACTTTAACATGAGCCAGCGGCAGATTTGGCACTACTTAGTGATGTGGTTATTTGACACAGAAGATACAGTAATTATGCTTTCAGGGGAGGGGCCTGGAGTCCCAGGTGACTTGTTGCTTGAAGAAATCTCTCATTGGAAGGAAAAAGCTGTTGTGTGGATCAGGTGTAGGTTTCCCAGTATTCTGGGTGGGTGTTGGTTGGGAACTGAAGAGGTTGAGACATGGGAGCTGTATATTGTTGGTGCCTCTTATGGTGGGAAACTCTCCAGAACTTGTGTAAATGGACCTCAAGGATGGAACAGGCTTTAGGAGAAATCTAGAAGGATGAAGCCTAACCCTGCAGGCTGAGCTAAGACAGATGGCCGTTGGCCTCCTTGAACCCTTTATTCCATTTAGTGCCCAATTGTGGGTGGCCTGGCTACCCCCTAGACTACTGCCCAGCCTGCTTCTCAGCCATCTTTGGGGCCCCAGGTTGGTGGTGGACAGCATGTTCTGACCAAAGCCTAGAGAAGAAGGGAAAGAGAGATTCTGTTGGGAGAACTCATTTCTTCCCTAGGTGCATTGTGACAGGCTATGTCTTATGTCCTCTGCTTCTAAGGGTCTGCTCAGAGTCAGGCAGAAGGACATGCAGGGTTGACATGTTAAATATTTACCTATGGAAAACCTTAGCTTTTAAATGAAGCTCATTTGAGGGTATAAACTTTTTTTTTTATCAAATAATAAGTCATCAATTAGCAATTAATCTTGAATTTGGTGGCCTTCCAAGATGGGCTTGGGAAAAATCAGGATGTGTCTGTCCTTACAGTGGCATCTCTCTTCCTCTCCCTTCCTCTCTTCCCCTATCCCAAATTGGGAGCATGGTGGACAGAGCATTCTATCAGTACTGTAGCCCTATAACCTGAACCTATGTCTACAGGTGGGATAGAGGTGTCTGGAAGCTTCTAGACTATATGTTAATGGCTAGAAAGAGGATCTTGGCCAAAGGGACTGCCACAGCTCTGGACACAGGCCCAGCCTCTGCTTGTTTGAGCAGCTGTCTTTTCTGTGGGCTCTAAGAGCATTTGGAGCCCTTGAATCTGTGAAGTGCTTCCTGTTTATCAAGCACCTTTGATTTAGTTCTCACAGTCCTGTGACTATGGCATTATGACCTTCATTTACCTATTGGGGAAAGGGAAGCTCAGAGGGATTGAGTAGCTTGAACCCAAGTTTGGCTGAGTTTGGGCCCAGGGCCCTTGCTCCTGCTGTCCAGCCTTATATTCTCTAGCTCTCTTCTTCGCTCCTGCAAAGCAAAATTTCCAGCTCAGGTGGCCAGAGATGGTGTTCCACCTGAACACCCCGGTATATCTTCTCAGTGTCCCAGTGACACCTCTGCATGGGCCTCCTGGGGAAAGAACATGGTTTGGTGGGTTAGTGCTGGCACTCTTCTATGCAAGGCAGGATCAGGAGAAGCCTGCATCCTTGTTCTGTCATGGCATGCTTCTGCTTGTGGCAAAGGGAGACCAGGGGCCCATGGGTATTTGGAAAGAAAAGAAAACCCAATCATGTCATATGCTTGAACCTCCTTTATGCCCCTGTATTCTGTGGCTCAGTGGCAGAAGGGACAGGGCCCATGGGGGAGGGTAAATGAGCCACAGGTTTTGCCCAGGTAACTCCTGGATGTCATGGCACGTGCTTGGGCACCAACTTCTATGATATTGGAGAAGGATGGGACTGCAGTCATTGTCCAAGCTCTTCCTGGTCCAGACTAGGGCTCTGAGGCCAAGTGGGTGGGCAGAACGGGGCATGGAGTTCAGGTCTCCTTTTGATTGATGTTAGAAAGAATGGCCACAGAACAGGGTCCTGATGAATGGGCACCTTGGTTTACTCAATCTGACCAGCTGGATGGTCCCTAGACTTGGCTATCATAGGAGTGGGTAGTTCCCCTGGAGTTGAGCAGTGTGGTGGGTCCAGGTTGTCTCCTTTGATACAAGTTGGACATTTGTTCCTATGGGCCTCCCTCTACCCTGTGATGGTCTAGGCTGCTGGGGTGGAAGAGGATAGAGGAATTCCTCCCACCAGTAATATTCTACATTTCCCTCTGGAAAGGAGGCTGTCATGCAGTCTACCATCTACATAAAGGCAGGGACAGAGGGAGACTAAAAGCCCTTCTCTTTTGTCTAGCTTGTTGCCTGCTCCAGAAATATCTGTCTCCATCACCCTGAGACACCTCTGTGGCTCATAGTGGCCCTCCTGATGCATAGGTGAGAGTGATGGGAATGTCCTGAACGGCAGACACCTGTTTATCCCACTGCTCTGGGAGAAACCTAGAGCCAGCTTCAGGCATGGGCTGTACAGCCTGGGGGTTAATAAAAAGAAAAGAAAATGAGAATGCTGATGTCATATGTTCCCCAGCCAGAGACCCCAGACAGAGAAGAGTTGGGCAAAGGGGTCAATAAGGGCTGCCTTTGGGGTCCATTTTATAGGACAAGCACTCTGTGTCACAAAGAAGGTAAATTGAGGCTTGGTTAAAATAAGGGCTGGTCTGAGTGGGCCCTACAGAGACAGCCAGCCTCTGCATTAGGTGTTCTGGAAAGCAAAGTGGGGATGCTTGCAGGAGGTTGGGTGAGAGCTCCAGTTTTTGTCCCAGAAGTCCAGTGGTTCTCAGCTGGGGATGTTTTTGTCCCCTCACAACCCCAGAGGATATTTGGCAATATCTGTGGACAGTTCTGGTTTTCAGAGTGGGACAGGGGATTGCCATTGGCATCTGGGGTAGAGTCTAGAGATACTGCCGAACACATCACAATGCACAGGATAGCCCAGAACAACAAGGAATCACTTAGCCTACATGTCGGCAGTGTCAGGGTTGAGAAACCACAACAGTCCAATTCTAGGCCCTGCCAGGAGAGCAGGGAAGATGGGGTAGCTGGAGCCTTGGAGGGCTAAGGCCCTGACTCTGGGTCCTAGGGAGGCTGCATGGAGAGGGCCCCCAGGACGACCTTCCCCAGCTGCTCTCAGGCCTCTTGTCGAGGTGTCCACTATACTGGGTGAGGTGTGTTCACCACAGCCAATCCTCCTGACTAATTTCAGAGAGAAGCTTATAAAGTGTTTTAAGAGGCTGATGCATTGCAACTCTAGAAGCACATAAATGCTTCTATAAATGCCAGCCTTGCAAACCAAGTCTGTGTGGGAGAAGAGTGAGCAGGTTGCCCAAGCCTTGGGAAAGTCCATATTTGCACGTGGAAGGACTGGGTTTATCTTTGGTCCTAATTCCCTTCTTTGGCTTGCTTAATTATCTGGCAGTATTTGTGTGTTTTTTTTTTTTTTTCTTGTTCTCTTTCTTTTTTAGAGTTTACTTATTTCTTGAGAGAGAGAGAGTGAGAGAGACAGCACACCAAGATCTCACCTCAACAATCTAGCCTTCTGGCCAGACAGGAACATAGGCACACACACGAGTATGCCTGGTGTGTTCAGGTCACCCAAGGATCTGAACGTGGGACTCCCATGTGGCTCCAGCAACTTGCACTAGCACCCTAATACCTGTACAACTGCAGCTAAACTGGTTTTATTTAAATAAATTTCTTCTCTGTCCAAAGAGCCTGTCACTGGTCATCTCTATGACCTGTTCAGGAACCAGGAGGATCAGAGAGGGCTGTCCTGGGATCCTGACTCTACCCTTATAGTTTCAGAAAGCTGAGGACCACAAATGAAACTGTCCAGCAGCCTCACCTGTGGATCCAAGCATGTGGATTACATGGTGGCGAGACACGTTCTCCATGATGATGTGCTCATGGACTGACTGAGAGATCGGGTATGGGGCCGTTTCTCCCTGTGCCACCATGCTGTGCCCAGTGGACAGGAAGACCTCCTCAGAAGCCCTCCCGAGTGCTCACATGATGGCCACAACCGTAAAGCATCACCAAAGACTGTTCTCTTAGCTTGACCAACACTTCTATGGTACCCAATGGCTCTCAAGACACTACTTCTGTTCTTGTTCAGTCTTCCTTGTGAAGTAGACAAGAGCACCGGGTGATGATCTTTTAGAAAGTTTCTTTATTTATTCAATGAGTTTGGATGTGTGTGTGTGTGAGAGAGAGAGAGAGAGAGAGAGTGAGAGAGAGAGAGAGAGAGAGAGAGAGAGAGAAACCCCCCCCCCCCCCACCGTGGGGTGTAGTCATGCTGCAATCCCTTTTCCTTCTTTTCTCCATCTGTCAGGATTTGGGGCACATGTGCTTGTGTGCCTGGCTTACTTTTCAAGCTGCCGGGGCCAGGATTTGAACCTTGTCTGGCCATGTGGGATCTGGCTCTTTATGTATAGCACTTAACCACTGCATTATGGGCCTGGGCCCTCTGACAGGGACCTCCCAGGATTGGGAAGACATGTAAATGGAATAACTGCAAACCTGGCACATGATAGTTGTTCCACAAAATGTAGTTTCCTCTGCTCCCTTTTTACCATCCTGTGGCCAGGTAACCAGCTATGAGAGGTAGTAGATGGAGGTGAGAAATGAACAGATTGGGCTCCTCAAGGAAGACAGACAGAAAGGGCAGGAACCAAATGCCATTTGTGAGGCCACTCCCGATTTATGGGATCTGGTGCAAAGCCTCTTTGAAGAGGCAATAAAATGCATATTCTGGTAGGAAATGACAACAGCTGAGAGTCCTGACTTAGCAAACCAAATTCAACATTTTTTTCTTTTAACAAGGTAAGAAATTCTGGATGGGTTGGAAAAATCACGTTCTAATGAGATTGCTTTCTGGAATAGGAATAGGCTTTCCCAAGAGCAAAGATGTGTAACGTGCCAACACCCTATGGAGAGTGTATATAAATGCTCCAGGTAGGCCTTGAGAGACCAGAACCTGAGCTCCTTGCTAAACTGAACCTTCCTCTGCTAGGATCATGGCCACCCAGCTTTGCACTCCGACCTTCTCCACTGGGTCTGTCAAGGGCTTCTGTGGCACAGCAGGAGGCATCTCTCGGGTGTCCTCCATCCGGTCCGTGGGCTCCTGCAGGGTCCCCAGTCTTGCTGGTGCTGTGGGGTCTGTGTCTTCAGTCAGGCTGGGCCTCTCTGGCCTTGGGAGCTGCTTGCCTGGCTCCTGCCTCTCCATTGGGAGCCACTCCTCTGGCTTTGTCGGGAGCGGGGGCTGGTTCTGCGAGGGCTCCTTCAATGGCAATGAGAAGGAGACCATGCAGTTCCTGAATGACCGTCTGGCCAACTACCTGGAGAAAGTGCGCCAGCTGGAGCGGGAGAACGCGGAGCTGGAGTGCCGCATCCGTGAGTGGTACGAGTCTCAGATCCCATACATCTGCCCAGACTATCAGTCCTATTTCAAGACCATCGAGGATTTCCAGCAGAAGGTAATGGGGTCCTGGCCCTTCTCCAGCTGAGCAGCCCAGCTCCTGGAGGAATCTGTCTCATTGCAAGGCCTTCCCATAGGGGATTGTACCTTTTAGGGATTACTGCTGGTAGGGTGAGCTTTTGTCTCTAGGGCTCTGGTTTCCAGGGGCACTCAGTCTTCTCTGCTGATCTCCATCTGTACTCTGTTGCCAGCCATTCCTCACATCCCCTTGCAGTCTCAGCTTCAGGAAGAGAAGAAACACGTGTTGTGTCCCTATTGGATACTGCCGATGCTGTCCTATCCTCTGGTTTATTTATTTCTCATCTTGGAGAGATGGGTATTACTGTATTCAGCAGATGTGGAAGTTGAATTCTGAGAGGTTCAGCAACTTGCTGAGTGTTGGGTGCAGAACCTGAATCCAGGCCTGCTTCACCCTAGAACATCTTACTATGTCATCCTGGAGGTGATGGATGCCAGAGTTAAAGTCACTGAAAGCCTATGATGCCTTTCCTGGGGCTGAAGTTCTTTTCGCACTTGGGGTCTGGGCTTAGGGATGGAACTACTGAAGGTGCTGGTTGTACTTGGAATCATGGCCTGTGGACTGGGCTGTCTTCTTCCATCTGGCTCCACACTGCTGGGTCTCCCCCTGCTCACAGGAAGCCTTTTGTTTCCCAGATCCTCCTGACCAAGTCTGAGAATGCCAGGCTGGTCCTGCAAATTGACAACGCCAAGCTGGCTGCTGATGACTTCCGAACCAAGTGAGTACACCCAATCAGGGGAGATTTGCTATGCTGTCTCCTGGATTCTGTCCCCTGTGTGTGGGAGTTGATGGTGGGGAAAGGGGGAATAAGGCCAGATGAAGCTATAAATGAGAAAGGTGACAGGGGCCCTGGATCCCTCCTGGGTGATCTGAAGGACCACCATGCTTCTGACCCCAAATTAGTTACTGTAGCTGGACAGTAGGGCAGGGGCCCCTGCTCATGAATGGCTTGTTTGGCAGCAGACTTGGCAGGGTTCTGTGTGTGTAGGTATGAGACAGAGCTGTCCCTGCGGCAGCTGGTGGAGGCCGACATCAACGGCCTGCGCAGGATCCTGGACGAGCTGACCCTGTGCAAAGCCGACCTGGAGATGCAGGTGGAGTCCCTGAAGGAGGAGCTGCTATGCCTCAAGAAGAACCATGAGGAGGTGAGCCTGGTGCCATGTGACCTTTCGCATTTCCCATCCAGCTTAGGAGCCACTGTTGGCCCTTGGGCTTACTGTCTGCCTGGAACTATGTGAATTTCATTTCACCTTACAACAATCCCAACAGGTAGATACTGTTACTATCTCCCTTTATAGATGAGAAAACTGAGGCATAAAGAGGTTAGGCCATCTGTCTAAGGTCACATGGAGTCCACACTCTTGCCCATGACTAGAAATCTATCTCCATTTGGGCTAGAGTGTCTGATAACAATTCTATTTGCCTGGTGTTTGTGTCATCTCATGCAATTCTCTCAAATTCCCAGGAGGAATAGGTACATGCCCATGAGAACCCAAGGCTCAGAGAGGTTAAGTACCTGCCTAATGATACTTTGCTGGTGACTGAGGGAGGTCAGTGGAACCTCAATCCACCATCCTTTTCACAACCATCTCACCTCCTCTCTGCAGGAAGTTAATGCGCTCCGTTGCCAACTTGGGGACCGATTGAATATAGAGGTGGATGCTGCTCCGCCAGTGGATCTCAACAAGATTCTGGATGATATGAGATGCCAGTATGAGGCCCTGGTGGAGAATAATCGCAGAGATGTGGAGGCCTGGTTCAACACCCAGGTGGGGCTGGGGGGCTCAGGGCCACAAGCTCCTGGGGTGGGGGCTCCTATACAAGCAGCTGATTCACTTGGTCTGACTCTACTCTCCCTCCCATGTGTTTCAGACTGAGGAGCTGAACCAACAGGTGGTGTCCAGCTCAGAGCAGCTACAGTGCTGCCAGACAGAGATCATCGAGCTGAGACGTACGGTCAATGCCCTGGAGATTGAGCTGCAGGCCCAACACAGCATGGTGAGTGGCTCCTGGCCAGAAGACTGGCCCCTGAACCAGCAGCCTCACCATGTGGCTGTCACAGGGTGTGATCACAAGCTATTTGCATGCCCAGGGCTGTGGGGTCTGGTAGTGGGGTTCTTTCCTCACTGGCAGCTCTTCTTCTTTCTGTTGCAGCGGAATTCCCTGGAATCTACCCTAGCCGAGACAGAGGCTCGCTACGGCTCCCAGTTGGCCCAGATTCAGTGCATGATCACCAACGTGGAGGCCCAGCTGGCCGAGATCCGCTGTGACCTGGAGCGGCAGAACCAGGAGTACCAGGTGCTGCTGGATGTCAAAGCCCGGCTGGAGTCGGAGATCGCCACCTACCGCCGTCTGCTGGAGAGCGAGGACTGCAAGTGAGTGACCTATGGGCCCTGAGGCCATGTGGGGGGTCGGACTAGGACTTGACTCAACTCTCAGTGCCATGAGAAGGGGTCGGTCCCTAAATGGTTATTATGCAGATGCAGGGTATGGAGCCAAAGCTGCTTGAGGTGCCCATTAGTCCAAGGCCTTGGTGATACACAGGGGATAAGCCCACCCAACACATATGGCATTCCTGCAACCAGCTTTATTTTTTGGTTGGGAATTTCTGCTCTTTTGTCCTATTGCCTTATCTTCCCACTCTCTGGGTTTCAGAGGCACTGAAAAGGTCCAAGGCCATTTGTTGCTACTCACCAGTCTCACTTGATCCCCTAAGTGTCTTTACACGAGCCTCAAACCCATGTCCCCATGCCTAATGCACTTTGCATGGTTGTATTTCCTCAGGCTTCCTGCCCATCCTTGTGCCACGGAATGCAAGCCTGCCATTAGGGTTCCGCATGTCCCCTCTGCTCCTTGTGCCACTACTGTGCCCTGTGCCCCGAGTCCTCAGGTCAGCACCCAGATCCGCACCATCACTGAGGAGATCAGAGACGGCAAAGTCATCTCCTCCAGGGAGCACGTGCAGCCCCGCCCACTGTGACCAGCCTGCCTGGCCCATCAGGCCCTGGGCCACAGGAAGGAGGACACCCTGTGGCTCCTGGCTGCTGAATAACCCCACCCTTCCCTAAAGGGGCCCTTGCTTAGCAGGTGTTTCTACCAATACTTCTTGTATTATGTTTCTGGACTTAACCTTGCTTTTACGCCATGCAAAACCAGGTTTCCCTGGAAATTTACCCAATAAAGTGTGTTCTCTTGGCATAGCAAATGCGGCCCTGGCTGATTCTGTTGCTTCTCCTATGGATAGTCAATGGGGGTGTTTGGCTAGACCTGCAGTAAAGTTGTGGGGTTTGCGTTCAGTTCTGTGTCTTCTGGCTCTGAGTGGTAGGAAATGGCACAAAATGATTCAAAATATTTAATGATGGGGGATGTCTCAGGCCCTGGCTAATGAGGACAGACACTGATCTGGTTTGGATGGGTGCTGGCTCTAGCTCCTCAGGTTGGCCCTATGGGTGGTAGCACCTTAGGGCAGCCTGAGAAGAGGCAACGCTCCCCAGCCAGTCCTCCTTGGTGGTCCTGTCCAGATCTGGTGGCCACCTCTTTTTCTTCAGCTTCTCCTCCCCTGCCTAGCTCCATCACCCTGTTACCTGACACTGGTGACAGCACAGGAATTGAGGCCTCAGGGCTACCCAGAGAAAGTGAAACTCCAGGGGACCAACCTGAGCCAATCAACACCAGGGAGGGAGCTGAAGGAGCTGGGAGGTGGAAGCAGAAGGCCAGGTGAATCCATGTCCCAACGCAGATAGAGGGCTCAAGGGGAAGATGGCAGGGACAGTGTATGTGTCTTGTGTGTGTGTGTGTGTGTGTATGTGCATATGCTCAAACACAGAATTGGGGGGAGGGCAAACAGACCTCACTGTGGAGCAGATCTGAGTACCCCTCATTCCACAGGCTGAGCTGTGCAAGTCCAGGCATGGGGCTTAATTTTGCCATTCCCCAGATACTTCTCTGGCCAGACACTTCTCTTGTCAGAGGCAAGGCATGTGAGAAGTCTGGGGGCCCCATGGCTGGCTTCTTTGTCCCCAGGCCTCATTCTTCAGTTGACAACAGAAGCCTAGAGAGGGCACTGAATTGCCCCAGATCACACAGCAGCAAATGGCAGAGACTTGGCCATTACCCAGCTATTCTGGCCCTGACTAGCTCACAATTTCTCACCTCCCAGCCCCTTCTCTGCCTCTAGGCTCTTGTTTAAGACCAAGACCTCCAGGAGAAAGATCTGGCCCTACCCTATGTCACCTGGTATTTGGTGCTAAATGTGAATTGTCACCCACCTACTAGATAAACCCGTGGTGCGGCAAAGACATCTCAGAGCTCAGGTGAAGACATGCACAAGGAGAATCAGAGTGTCCCACGATGAGCCCAGCTCTGCCGCTCTGTGGTGTGTATCTAGTCACATCACGTGACCTCTGCTCTCAGTGGTTCATCTGTGAAATGGAGCTGCTGGAAGGCTCCAATGGGACAATGTGGATACTGTGCCCAAAGAATGGTAGCTTCTAGTGTTAGTTTAAAATGAAAACAGAGTCCCTGGGCTCAGACTGGGTACAGGAAACTCCACCAGGTGGGCCGAGCTCTTTGCTTCATACACCACAGGATGCGGAGGGTTTGCAGGCTGTGCTCTCAGTAGCATCCTCAGAGCTGAATGGCAAACTGAAGGCCTCTGCTCAAAGAACCTGTTTGGCTTTGGGAAGGAGGGCAAGTCCACGTGGCTCTCACCCCTGCCCTGTACTGGCTTCCTCTGTGCACCACACCTCTGAGGCCTGCGTCCTGCACCCCAGACTCTGACCCTAGACCTGGGGCATGAGAGAGACTACACAGACTCCCATATGGAAACAACCAAGGGTTGAGGGGTGGACTTAGCCTCTGGGAGATAGCTTGAGCTGCCTTGCCACTGTAGCAGACAGATCATGTGGGTTTGGGACCAGACAGGTAAGCACGCTGCCAGTACCTCACACCGCACAGGGGTTTCCCTTGTTATGATCACTCTGCGTTTCACAGCCTCCTCTCTTGCATTCACACAGCCTGTATAGTTACAGGTGCTTTGTTTATATGTCTCTGCCTGACTTTTATTAAATTGTCCAGAGCATTTGCATTGATTAAGGAACCCTTCCTACTCTTTCATCCTCACTCACCCCCTTAACTGAGGTCCAGTTAAAATCACTAACCGATGTACAAGTTAGAATTCAACATTGACATGGAGTTGGTGATGACTGGTCCAAAGTCACACAGTGAGTGGCAGACTTCAGATACCTCTTAGGCCTTTTGACTCCTCTTCATCGCTCTTTCCATGACATCAAGAGAGAGATGATACAGACATTACACGGAAAGAGCGATGAACTGAACCTGATACTTTATTTCAAGGTGGTCTGATCTTTTTGGTGCTTTCCAGACAAGGTATCTGTTGTCTTTCTCATTTGCACAAACTCAAAGATGTACAGTGATTAAATGTAAACAAACAAAACACCACCACAACAAAAATTAAGAAACAAAGAAAGGATGTACTGACCACCATATATGGAGGAAGTCCAGTACTAGTTAGTACTGGGAGCAGCTGGGCTGAATAGTGGGTGACAGCCGCGGTTCCCGTGGAGCTCGTGTCCAGCTGTGGGGGGTCCCCTTGCTCCTAGGAACGCAATGGGGATGGCAAGAGTGGGTGTGGAGTGGTGTTTCAGGTTCTGAGGATGGGGAGAGATCATTGAGAGTTGGTTCGATGGGACCTTTAAGGGTGGACAGAAAATGAAAGAAGGAGAGCAGAGGATATTTTCAGGCATGGCCAAGTGCATTCATGCAAGTTTTATGATACTACAGAACTCATCTGAGCAGCATGCAAAGATCCTGCACAGAAAGTTACTAGACTACTTGCTAACCAGTGTTAGTTCTTGCTGATAAAGTGTTCTAGGTAATTACTAGGTTGTCGAAGTCATGATGCATTTTTTCTCAGGTAAACCGAGAAAATACATCATGACTTTTCTGACAATCCAATATTTGGTTCTTTTAAAGAATGAGTGGAACCAGACCACAAGAATTTTCAGGGTAATTCACAGCTTTACAAACATTACTTACATGCTTTATAAAATTATCTAAAACAATCTTATCAAGAATTTTTTAGCCACACCTTTAGTGCTGAATACGCTTATGGAATCTCTCTCCCTCAAGCAGAATGGCTTTTGGCCCAGAGAACACTTTGTTCTCTGCCAAAGGGGGTGGCTAGTCTGGACAAGTGCTACTAACCTGCACAGAGATGTCTAATTTCTTTCCAGCTCTGAGCCTCAGTTTCCTCATTTATAAGAGGAGAAACAGTAAGAGTTATTTGGTGTTTTCCTTTCCCCCCTTCCTACTCACATTTTTTTCCCTTAACTCCCTCTTCCTCTCCCTTCTATGCTCCCTTCTTCCCTAAATCCTTTGTTTCTTTACTTAACACCATTCACCATGGGAGAATCATTCATTCATTCATGCTGAGACATCTAGAAGCATAGCACTGTGCCTGACACTACAGTGGTTTCAAAAAAAGTATGAGGTTAGCCTTTGCGCCCCAAATTACAGCCTCCCTGGAACATAGGTCTGAAACACAAGACAGTCAGAGGTCATTAGTTAATTGAGGGATAATGGATCCACCACTGGTCACTGCCAGAAGTATTCAGAAGACCCAGCAGGGCTGGAGCAGATGGCAGGCTCCAGGGAAAAGGGTTGGCTGGCCCTGGGCCCCCAGTGGCAGTGGGACAGGCTGAGGTCTGGAACCAAAGCCTGTGCTTTAATCTCCCTGGAAAACCTATGCATGTCATTCACCACCCTGATCATTCGGCCTTCCTGTGGGAGTCAGCATCCTTCTACACATCTGTGTTGCCAGGTGTGTGGGGGGCTTAAAGGAGATAGCACACCTTGAACCGTTACACAAATGCTAGCTCTGCTGACTCTGCCGCTCACTGGCTGTGTGATATCAGACGCCCTGCTGAAACATTCCAAGCCTCGGTTTACTCAGCTATGAAGTGGAGATATTGGGGATGCAAACCTCAGGAGGTTGTTCTGAGGACTGAAAGAGAGAATGCATGGAGTCAATTCAGCATGGCACTTGGCAGGTACTGAGTGCTCAAGGAATGACGACTGGTACCATTAGCCCTCTGATGGTAAAAGGCCTGTGTGGAGAGAGCATCTGGAGCTGAGAAGCACTTGAATTCCCTCCTGGGCAGCACAGGAGTGCAGCCCTGCCTGGGAACCCGTGGACCGCAGAGGCTATGCAAACAACATGGGGCTTCCCAGAACTTCCTGCTGTGCCTTCTCCAGGCCCTGTGGCTCCAGGGTGGCCCTTGATAAGCCCAGAACATATCCTCAGGAGGCTGTGGCTTAGCTGGGCTGAGTGGAGCCTTTTATCTACATGGCTGGGAAATGCAAACACCCAAGGAAGCCCAGCCAGGCTCTCAGTTCAGCTGTGTCCTTTGCACTGGGGCTTGAATTTCTAGGGAGGAAAGGCTGAGACAGCCCCTGGGACTCTGGGATTGTATCGGGCCGATGCTGGTCACATCAGGTCCCCAGGTGTGGGAAGAGCATGATGACTCATGGAAGCTCTCTATCTGAGGGCCCCAAACACATACACTTGGCTTGTGGAATGTGACCCGTGTGCTCAGAGCCCACCCACACTCCCTAGTGATAGTTGCTTAGCATCAGCAATCTAAGTACAACAAGATACCACTTGCATAGCAATTGGCAATCACAACAACTGTCATTATTGCATACTTACCACAAGCAGGTGCTGTTCTAGATGATTCAAACCCATTTAATCCTCACAGCTACCTTAGAGAATAGGTATTATTATTTTCTTCCCATTTTACAGAAGAGGAAATAGAAGAGTTAAGTCACACAGCTGGTCTGTGGTGGGGCTGGGATTTGAACCAATGAGTACACAGGCAACTATGATTATGTGCTGTTGGCCATCCCCTTGTGAAGCCCACTCCAATTCTCTCCTTTTTTCTTCATAGACCTTGATCATATCCAGCAGCCTGTAACAGAATCCTAGAGCAGAGGTGGAGGTGGAGTGCAGAAATGGGATGGGGGACCAGACTTGGGGTGGCTCCTTGGCCAATCTCCAGTGGGGGGCACTTCAATGAGCTTTATTATCTCTGAATCTTGATTTTTATGATTTAAGATGGTAATAATAAACTTAGGCTCACAGAGCAATCCTGTGGACGGAGTAAAACCATGTGTGGGGCGCAGAGCAGTATGCCAAGCTCACTGCTGGTGTTCAGCTCATGACTGTTTTCCATATGGGCAGATAATTTGTGTCCCCCAAAGAGTAATCAAGACCCCAAACTACAGGATAGATCAGAACACAACTCCTACAAAGTTCCACCCAATGAGGCCCAGAACCCAGCTCCACCCTCCCATGGAGCTCATCTCCTAGTCCCTTTTCCAGGTCTCATTTGCTTGGCTGGGATTGGGTTGGGACTTGTTAGTGCCTTGTCAAGCTTTCTAGACATCCGCTTAGCTGACTCATGTAGCAGAGGTAAAAATGTGAAAGTCAGGCTCTTCATACTTCCTGAGGAGGTTTGTGAATCAAGACACCCTCTTCCCCCCTTTCTCCTATTTAGGCAACCAGAAGGAACGACTTATTCATTTTCCAACCAGGGCTGGGGAAAGCATGCTCTCCAGGTGTCACCATGAGCAGGTTCCCAATTAACTGATTTCTAATCCTCTTTGCTGGAGCTGAGGTTGCATAATCAGAACAGATTTTCTGGTAAGGGAGGCAATAGAGATGTGTTTATCAAGGCTCTGCTGTATCTAGGGTGACCAGTTGTCCCATTTTTCCCAAGACTGAGAATTCTCCAACATATGGGATTGTCAGCACTGACATCAGGAAAGTCCCTGGGAAGCCAGGAGAGTTGGTTACCCTGGCAATATCTTTTAGGCCAATTTCAGAGCTTTCTGTGTCTCTTTCTCTACAAGACCCCTGCCTTCTTACAACAACCAGACTTGCTCTTCCATCTACCAGGAGGCCAACCTAGGTGCCTCCTCTACTGCCTTGAGTCTATGAAAGGAGGCAAAGTTGGAGAAAGTCCAGATAGTGGCTGGTCCATGCCTGCTTAACGAGGAGGCTGAAGTCTGGTTTCTGATGACAGCTTCCTTTGAAGAACTGACGGAGACTTGGTCTTCTAAGTGACAGGGACGGTAGAGGTGAGTCTCAAAGTAGCCAGCAGTCCAACGGGGCTCCTGTTTTACAAGGCCATGAAACGTTCATGGGAAGCTAAATAGCGGGTTAATGAAGGGTTCTAATAGAAAGTGGTATTAACTTTAATGAGGAGAAAACACTTTGTAAAGGCCAACCAACGCCCACTGGGGTGGAGGTATAAATCCGGGGGGGAAGAGCTGCTTCTCTGTGTTGTAGCATCTGCCCTCAGACATCTAACATTCGCATTCAGTCTGCTGAGGCCATGGCTTCCAAATGCCTCAAGACAAGCTTCTCTTCGGGGTCGCTCAAGAGCCCAGGAGGGGCTAGTGGGGGCTCCACTCGTGTATCTACAATGTACTCCAGCAGCTCTTGCAAGCTTCCGAGCCTCTCTCGTGGGGCACGCACTTTCTCCGCGTTCTCAGCTGGGCTGGGCAGAAGCAGCTGCAGGGCTGCCAGCTGCCTCCCTGCTCTCTGCCTTCCTGCTGGAGGCTTTGCCACCAGCTACAGCATGGGCGGGGGCTGGTTTGGAGATGGCATCCTCACAGGCAATGAGAAAGAGACTATGCAGTCCCTGAATGACCGCCTGGCCAGCTATCTGGAGAAGGTGCGCCAGCTGGAGAAGGAGAATGCAGAGCTGGAGAGCCGCATCCGTGAATGGTGTGAGCAGCAGGTTCCCTACATGTGCCCCGACTACCAGTCCTACTTCCGGACC
The DNA here is from genome assembly GCA_026018925.1 of Tupaia tana. Taxonomy (NCBI): domain Eukaryota; kingdom Metazoa; phylum Chordata; class Mammalia; order Scandentia; family Tupaiidae; genus Tupaia; species Tupaia tana. Next base: position 48,204,553 of record JAKSZU010000011.1, on the reverse strand, counting down.
ATTGAGGAGCTCCAGAAGAAGGTAAGAGGCTCAGAGTGGCTTTGGCTACTCAGTAGCCTCGTTTCATCAACCATGGACTGGAAGCTAGAACACTAGATGGTAGTCCTGCTCCCATGGGGCAATTTGGAAATTGTGAAGCATGGTCATATTCGTGGCCTCTTTTCTTTCTCCCAGTACCCATATGAGGGAGGTATTATTAGCTCATTATACAAATGGGAATGCTGAGGTGTAGGCTGGTAACATGGCATGGTAGGCAGTTAGTGGAGCCAAAGCTTGGACATAGGCTCTATGAACTAACTGCTCATATGATCCTTGGACTCAGTTTTCTGAGTTTCAATTTCCTCATTGTTTTAAAGCAGAGGAGCTTGATTTGATGTGTTTGGTGTAGATCAGGTCTCCAGGAAAGGGAATGCCTGTCAGAAAATTTTCCTTCTTGCCCAGCCTATATCCTCTGAAAGTCACAGCTGGCACCTGAGAGGGACCATCAATGACCAGAGAATCATAGGATAATCACATACTGTTACTTGCTTTCCCTGGGCTCCCATTAGGCCTGGGAGGGAAGACAGGAAGGCAGGAAGAAGCTCCCATCCATTATACAGAGCTTTTTCTAAAGCACATCCATGCCCTTTTTGCTATCCCTGGTTACAAGTCACAGACACACTGCATTGGAAGAAACCTTAGAGGGTCCATGGTCTGATCTCTAGAACATGTCTACAATGGAGACTCAGCCTCCAGGGGTTCAGGATAGGTGACTCCCTCCCTCAAAAGGCAGCTCCAACCAGCAGAATGCCCTTTCTTGCACTGAAGTCACTTCTCATGTCCCCAGGCCCTGTGCAGCAAGGCGGAGAATGCCAGGCTGGTGGTGCAGATTGACAATGCCAAGCTGGCTGCAGATGACTTCAGGACCAAGTAAGTTGTCCTCCTCACCCCTTGGCTGGGGACTGGTATAAACTAGACATTGGCAATGCCTGGACTTAGGGTTTTGGCTATGCTCAGTTACTGAGGTGTGAAGGCAGGACCCACAGCACCAGGCTAGTCTGGGGTCGGACCTGACTTAGATTAAAAAAACGAAGTGCAGCTGCATGTGCCCTGTTCTGTTCCTGCAGGTATGAGACGGAGGTGTCCCTGCGGCAGCTGGTGGAGGCCGACATCAATGGCCTGCGCAGGATCCTGGATGATCTGACCCTGTGCAAGGCTGACCTGGAGGCCCAGGTGGAGTCCCTGAAGGAGGAGCTGATGTGCCTCAAGAAGAACCACGAGGAGGTGAGGATGGGGGAGCAGTGAACATGGGGGAAAAGATGAGTCGGGGACGGAGGTGAGCATGGGAAGGAGGTGAGTAAGGTGGGGCAGCTGAACATGGGGGAGGGGTGAGCATGGGAAAACAGGTGAGCATGGGGAAGGAGGTGAGCAAGGTAGCCAGCTGGGAAGGTTAGTGTTGATCACAGTCTGTGCCATAGGAAGTGAACACCCTGCGCTGCCAGCTTGGTGACCGGCTCAATGTTGAGGTGGATGCTGCCCCACCTGTTGACTTGAACCGTGTTCTGGATGAGATGAGGTGCCAGTATGAGACTCTGGTGGAGAATAACCGCCGGGAGGCTGAAGACTGGTTTGATAACCAGGTAGGTTCTGGAAAAAATGCAATAGGGGGACATGATGGGACACATAGAAGTGACCTGGGGCTCTGAATCAAGAACTCTGAGTTTGAGTTCCAGCTGTTTCTACATTACAGTGCAACCTGGGACAGATTTCTGTTCTCAAGCGTGAAATGACTGGGTTGAACTGGGAGATCTGGAAGATCCTTCTTGGTCCATGGTACTAAGTAGCCCCTGCAGAACTCAGAAACTGAGTCCCCAGTGCTCCTGACCAGCTCCTGTGTGTGTGTGTCTTTCAGACCGAGGAACTGAACCAGCAGGTGGTGTCCAGCTCAGAGCAGCTGCAGTCCTGCCAGGCAGAGATCATTGAGCTGAGACGCACAGTTAATGCCCTGGAGATCGAGCTGCAGGCCCAGCACAGCATGGTGAGCCCGAGATGGGGGAGAACTGCCACTGGACCAAGCATAGAGCACACAAGCTCCCAAGTTTCCATGCCCCTAACCACACAGGTGGGCTCTGGGACTTCTTGAACATCAATCAGGGCTTCTGTACAAAGAAGAGGGAATGAGGACCCAGCCCCAGTCACAAATGCCCCAGTGATAAAAGACAAGAGGCCTGTACTGAACGACATGTTCTGGCAGAAGTCACAATATTTGTGTAAGCAGATACACCTCTGAGTAATTACTCAGACATGTCATTAATAGGGAAATACTCTCTAGTTCAAGGAAGCTCCAGGGGCTAATTGGCTCATCTCAAATGAGAAGTCTGACTGTGGTTCATTCTAGCTCAAAGTGATTCTCTAAGCCTCTGTTCTTGAGTTCCACTGAGATCCCAGATGGATCTTCTTTGCTTCTTCTCCTGCCTCTAACCTTCTTCTTCTCTTTATAACCTCTTGCTCTCACAGAGAGATGCTCTGGAATCCACCCTGGCAGAGACGGAGGCCCGCTACAGCTCCCAGTTGGCCCAGATTCAGTGCATGATCACCAATGTGGAGGCCCAGTTGGCTGAGATCCGGGCTGACCTGGAGAGGCAGAACCAGGAGTACCAGGTGCTGCTGGATGTGCGGGCCCGGCTGGAGTGTGAGATCAACACGTACCGGGGCCTGCTGGAGAGCGAGGACGGCAAGTGAGTCCCACCACCTAGCTTCTCTCTGAATGCCAATATTTGGAGTTCGGGGGAGACAGCATGGCACCTGGAAAGACCCTGGCTTTTGGTCAGGAGCCTTGGGTTTTGGGTCTAGGTTCTAGTCTTGTTATAAACTCATCATGTGACTCCTGCTGCCCCTTTCTTCTCCAAGTTTCATTCCACTTTGATAAAACATGGAGGCATATGATTCTGGGATTTGATCTGAGTTGTATATATCAAACACAGCAAATAGAAAACCCTAGTAATATGACTTTTTTCTTTTTCCTAGGCTCCCCTGTAATCCGTGTGCCCCTGACTACTCACCCTCCAAGTCATGCCTCCCCTGTCTTCCTGCGGCCTCCTGTGGGCCGGGCGTAGCCCGTACCATCTGCAGCCCCCGCCCTGTTTGTGTGCCCTGCCCGGGGGGCCGGTTCTGAGAGTGGCTGACCTAGAAGACCAAGGCCATTGTCTCCAGGGCTTAGACAGGAATCTCCTCAACCTGAGCCCTGATGCTCAATCCCCGTCTTTGCACAGAGTGCAGGCCCAGAGTGTGGCCTGGAGAGGGCTCCTGGCTTTCAAGTTTCTCTGAGCTCGTCCCTAAAGCTTGCTGCTCACAGGCCTCACCTCCTTATCATTTCAGTGGGTTCCAGGGTTTTGTTTTCAGGCTGCCTCCGTGTCAGATTTTCCCTCAAGGTGCTGTTCCAGAGGGTTCTGAAATGTAGTAGAAGGCTTATTCTGTTGGAATAATAAAGCACATTTGATCTAGCTCCACATACCTAACTCGCACCTTGTTCTGGTGTTGGTTTGTGTCTCCGCTGGGTTCAGAGAATGGCTCGTGGGCAGATGAACAGGGCAGATGCTTGACCAAATGTGACTGTGGGGATGACAGGGCATCTGGCCCTTTTGGGAGGGGGTGGGCAGAGGCCTACAGTGAGAGTTTCTGACTTGACTTCTTTCTCCAAGATTCCAGTGTGTTGATGGGTGTCACCAGCCTTCTTCCATGATTTCTGTCTGTGTACATGGTTATCCCACAGCAGGGTGGACAGAACCAAGATGGACAAACTCCTAGTTTCATTGTAGCCCCTTCCAGTTCAGCAACCCTTCTTAATCCACATCCCATACCATCAGGAGCCAGAGAGTAAGCCTGCCACTGGGATTTCCACATGTAGTTCAGAGATTTTTTTTTTTTAATTTGCTAGACTCACATGCACTAGTGAGAGAGAGAGAGAGGGAGAGAGAGAGAGAGAGAGAGAGAGAGAGAGAGAGAGAGAGAGAGAGAGATAGGGACAGAGAGACACAGAGAGAGAGAGGGAAAGTGAGAAAGCACCTACCAGAGAGGATGGTCAGATTGCAATCCCTTCTCTTCCATCTCTTCTTGGGCACACACATGCAGGTACCCAGCATGTTTTTCAAGCTACAGGGCTATGGGGTCAGGGACTCCAACTGCACAGTCAGCCATCTGGGATCCAGCCACCTCAGCCACTATGCCACCTAGCTGGCCCCAAGATCTAATTTTTTTAAAGGAGCTCATGATCTTTCTTATGTACTCTTGGCATCTGAGGAGGGAGGTACATGGATGTGATCACCCAGCATCTTGGCCCATAAGCTCTCATTTGAGTCCCAAACGTCCTCCCTAAATGAATACCAAGTTCCATCAATCCCAACGAGAAAGGGAGAGGGGTGAAGGCCAAACTTTCTAAACTAGAAAGGAAGGCAGGTTGTCCCCAGATGATTGCATGCTCCTCCTAAGATGCCAAGAGCACCTGCTAAGGAATCTGGTGATGGTAGAGAGCCCAAACAGTGCCCAAGGTGGAGAACAGATTGGTGAAAGAGGCTAACAAACAGGCCTGAGATCCTGAGTGTGCCTGGTATAGTTTTCACTGATTTGATTGAATCCTCTTCTTTCTAACCTCCTCTAAAGGAGAGCTGGGGCTGGCTGACCCCATGGCCTAGTGGTTAAGAGAGCCCGATCACACATGGCCAACTGTAGTTCAAACCCTGGTGGTTTGAAAAACAGTCCGGAAGTGAGTGCATGAATGCTCCAAATCCTGACAGGATGGAGAAATGAAGGAGAAGGTAGGGTAATATGATCACACCCCATTAGGGAATGTTCTCTCACCCACTTCTCTCTCTTTCTGGTGCACCCTTTGAGGGAGATAAAAAATAGTAGAACCAGGGCCTTTGGGTTCTCTCAGCCCCCTTGCTCTTGGTGTTCTGTACCACCTCAGCTCCAGTTTTAGAAAACTTTGGCTGATTCTGCTGAGGCACAGGGTCTCAGAGGGTGGTTTTGAGATAGTTTACTTTATTAAGTGCTCTTTTATTGAGTGCCAGTATGTGCCAGGCTCGGTATGAGGGGCAGGATTGGTCCATGTGAAAGAGTTGTCTTGGGGTGGGATAGGACAAATACTTTCTTCCTACTTCTCTTCCTTTCACTTTGATGGGTGGAGGGGGGGTGCTGGCTAGAAGAGGTCATGATTTTAGTGTAATGAATGTGGGCTCAGAATGTAGAACTGGGTTCAAATCCCAGCCCTACCACTTACTGTGTGTGGGAGCTTCGGCAGGTCCTTCCTAAGTCTCAGTATCCCCCTAAGTAACATAGAGAACATGACATTCCCTACACCGACCAGTCCCCGATGCTTGGCCGAGCACTGGCTGGCATTTGGAAACTGCCTCTCTCCAGCTGCTGTCTGGATTGTGCTTTTCCTTGCCCATGGTTTGCTTTGGCTTCAGAGAGGCTGGGGTGGAATGGCTTTGGTCAGACAGACCTGGGTATGAAAACTGTGTGCCCATTTGCTATGTGGCCACCTTTTCTTTCTATTCTTTTCTTTAATTTTCTTATTTTTTAACGCTTGATCACTGTATATTTTTACAGCATATAAAATGATTTTCCCAGCATGAATACACTATGTACTGCATATTAGTCCAGTCAAAGATATTATTTTACATACATTATCGTCAACAGATGATTTTCCATTTTTGTGTCTCTTAAATGTTTGGCTTTTTTTTCTTCCTCTTTATTCCCTCCCTCTTGTCTCTCTACCCACCCACCCCATTGCCCACCTTAGCCTGCCTCTGGTATCCACAGTTGTTCTTCAATTGTATGCCTTCCAGTATTCAGTTTCTGCCACCAGAATAGCTAAGATTAAACAAATAAAGAATTATAAGTGCTGGCAAGGCTGTGGGAAAAGGGAACTCTCCTATATTGTTGGTGGGAATGTAAATTAGTACAGCCACTGTGGAGAACAGTATGGAGATTCCTCCTTTGAGGAATCTCCTCAAAGATTCCTACAAATGGAGCTACCACATGATCTGACAATTCTACTCCTGGGTATCTATCCAAAGGACAGGAATACACTCAGTCAGAAAAACACTGGCACATTTATGTTTATTGTGGTATTATTCACACTTACTTTTTTTTTATAGTTTTTTGCTATAGGGCATGTGTACTTACTGGACACACACACACACACACACATACACATACACATACACACACACACACACACACAGAGAGAGAGAGAGAGAGAGAGAGAGAGAGAGAGAGAGAGAGAGAGATATGACCTGTCCCTCCCCAAACGCCTCATAGAGGATGGCTATGCTGCAATCCCTTCTCTTTTCCTCTGGGGATTTTGGGCACACATGCATCCGTGCCCAGCATTATTTTCAAGCCGCTCAGTCTGGAACTCGCACCATGGACTTGGCCATGTGAAATCCAGATGTCTTATCTTCTATGTCACCGGCTGGGCACCTTCCTTAGCCTTTGTTAGCTCTCACTCCTTCTCTTGCAAGATGCACTCAGATGTTGCACATTGACCCAAACTATGGTCCTTCTGTGTTTGAACACTGCTGCTCTCCCGTGTAGGTTCTGCTCGTGTGAAACTCTGTCCATCCTTCAAACTGTAAACACTGCTCATACTAAACATTTAAGCCTCGTGGACTTTGAACCTTCCCATGTGTTTCAGCCTTGCAAAGTGTTGCAATTTACCATTGTACTTCTATCCAGCCCTTTGACTTTTCTTTAAAAGGAAAACACAAACAAATGAAAATCTTGAGCTGAATTGCACGTATGGATGCAAGAGAGAGAAATAAGGAGAGAGAAATAAACACCCTCCATAGGGCTTAGTCACTCTGTGATCCCTTCCTTCAGTCTTCCAGCCTGCCATGATCCTGGGCACACATGCATGTGCTTGGTGTGTTATCTGATGGACTGGGCTGGGGACTTGCACTGTGGTTGGCATGTGGCTTTCAGCTCCAGTCCGACATGCTTCCAGCCAATGCCACAGAGGCTGAGTTGCCTTGACTTTTCTTAAGCAATGAAAAGACCGGTGACATTTTCTCTTTGCCCATTTACTGATACTTCTGAGAATATACAAAAAGTAGAACAAGTACTTACACCCTGACATAATATTGAGAAGATTAGTGAATAAAAAAGTGACCACATAACACACACACAGCACACATTCTGTGAGCCCACAGCTTTTGCAGCCAGGACTAAAACCCATTGGTCTAGCATGTTGTTCTCATAAGGGAATGCTCAAGGCTTCTATAATTAGGAATGCCTGCTCCCTATATCCATCTTAGCTCATTCCAGGGCTACAGAGTGTTGCTTCTCAAGGGAGCTGATTCACAGTGCTCCCCTTCTCTGAGGCCCCAATTGAGCCCTCTCTGTCCACCACTATAGAAAGTAAAAATGGAGCCTGACCCAACCTATGCAACCCCAGTCTACTCAACAGAAGGTGACTCAATAATCGATGGCTCTGTACATGGTACACAATAATTGAGTAGAGGCCAGAGATGAGCAAAATATTGGGTCATTAGAAAAGACATGACTCCTCGACTGGACTGGTCTGAGGTATATTTCATGTTGGGTAAAATAATAATAATAATAATAATAATAATAATAATAATAATAATAAAACTCACGACTCATTTTTGCATAGAAAAAACAAAAAAAATAACATCATAATTTTTCTGATGACCCAAGAGAAAAACTGCCTCATGGAGATCTTCATGACATGCATCTGCTTTTCAAAAATAAATAAATAAATAAAAGTCCTGCCCCTTGCTTTCTCAATTACCTCCAGCTGAACAGATGTCTCCGCTCTTTAGGCTTTCTGTCTGTGTCTCAAGTTCATTCTTTCCACCCTCATCTTATTTTCTTCCCCTTGGTGGAAAAGTGATGTGTTAGGATGCCTCTGTGGTTCTTTTCCTTCTCCCTGGCTTATCTCACAGCCAGTATTGTTGCAGCTTCAGTCACCCACACATTTCCTTGTTAAGGGGCCTGGCCTCCTTGCACAGGGAGTGCTTTCATTAAAGGAGCAGCTGTGGGCCCACAGACCTGCAGCCTTTCTCAGGACCAGAGTAGGTGGGTGCAGTGGGCAAGGCCAAGGGTGGCACTGGGCCAGGCCACTACTATCTTGGCAGCCCCGCCCTGGTAATGAGAGTCCAGGCATGGAGTTGATCCTTTGAAGATGTGTCCTGAAGCTTTCCCTTGGTGATCAATGACAGGAGCTGAGTCCTGCTGTAGCAAATGACAAGTTTGGCTTCTTTTATGAGGAAAGGAACACCTTATTGGAATCCAAATTACAAATTAATTAGCAGCTTCCTCTAGGGCTGAGTGTAAACATCAACACCACCCCATAATGCTTTTCCAGCATAAGCCCCCTCACTCCAAGGGTATAAAAAGGTCCAGGAAGGATGGGGTCTGTGGAACATTTAGATAGCTGCAGCTGAGAAGGAAGGCGCCCCAACATGATGTCCAACTGCTGTGTTACCAGTAGCTTGCAAACCTCTGTCAAGAGCTGCCCCCGGCCTTCCTCCGTCTGCTCCAGCAGTGTAAGTTGCCGGCCTGAGCTGTGCCTGGGTTATGTCTGCCAGCCTGTGACGTGCATGCCTTCTATCTGCATGCCCACCACCTACCGGCCAGCCGGCTGCTCCTCTAAGACCTACCTACCCAGTTCCTGCCGGCCAACCAGTGGCATTACCAGCACCATGGGTCCCTGTAGCTGGTTCTGTGAAGGTACCTTCAATGGCAACGAGAAGGAGACCATGCAGTCCCTGAACGACCGCCTGGCCAGCTACCTGGAGAAGGTGCGCCAGCTGGAGCGGGACAATGCCAACCTGGAGAACAAGATCCAAGAGGCCTGCCAGTCCCAGGTGCTCACCATGTGTCCTGACTACCAATCCTACTTCAGGACCATCGAGGAGCTCCAGCAGAAGGTAAGAGCAAGCAGTGCACAGACTCCCTGGGAAGGGGCCGGAACCAGCTGACATTCCAGATTGGAATCTTGTTAATTTATTCAGCTATGTTCAGGGAAGAAACCTCCCTAGGGCATCGAATTATCTCATTATTTGAGCTCCTAGCCAGAGCCCTTACTGTGAAAAGAGACCTGGGATCCAGTCTCAGTTCTACCATTGACTCATTGCATGACTTTCGGAGATCCCTCCCCTTCCTCAGACTTCGGTTTCCCAGTCTGTAAGATGGGGATAATAAAGGTCCTTATGCAATAAGGTTAAGAGGATTCAATGAGAAGATGCAGGTTAAGTACTCAGACTAATTCCTGGTACACGACGAGTTTTTTGTAAGTGTTGAGGACCCTTCTGTTGTGTGAATGACTTCAGACACAATGAGCTTTTTCCCTTTCTCACTGCTCACTTCATCCGAAACAGGGTATTTATGAAAACGTAGGTACTTAAAAAATAAATCTCAAGTCCTCCAAAGACGAGCAGTTCACCAAACACTCCACAGAGGTCCAGGGGAGAGGGGCTTCTGCAGGGCTGGTTGCAGGGCTGCTGTGCTCCACCTCTGCCCTGTTTTCTCCTCAGTGGGTTTCTCCTCAGCCTGGACTAATCTTCTCTGCTTGCCTTGGCCCCCAGGTTCTGTGCACCAAGGCAGAGAATGCCAGGATGGTTGTGCACATTGATAATGCCAAGCTGGCTGCTGATGACTTCAGGACCAAGTGAGTCTGGCCAGGGAACTGGGGGGCACTGGAGCTGCCCTCTCCCATACATTCTCAGGGCAGCTTTCCATTAGTTTCACAGAGGCACATCATGGCCTTCCTTGAGTTTTGTATTCAGTTCCATCTCTTAGTTGCTGACCCTGTCCTCATGTAGGTACGAGACGGAGGTGTCCCTGCGGCAGCTGGTGGAGGCCGACATCAACGGCCTGCGCAGGATCCTGGATGATCTGACCCTGTGCAAGGCTGACCTGGAGGCCCAGGTGGAGTCCCTGAAGGAGGAGCTGATGTGCCTCAGGAAGAACCACCAGGAGGTGAGGCCAGAAGGCAAGCTGAGGTGGCCGTGGGAAGCAGGTGGGAACAACGTGGGGTTTGCTAGATGTGGGTTGAAATGATCAGGCCTGCCCTGTATTGTTTCTCTGACTGCCCTAGTTATATAATCTTTTTGAAACTCCTCATCAGTAAAATGAGGATAACACTAGCATACGGGGCTCTTGCGAGGATGTAATGGATAATAATGGACATGATCCAGGTCACGGTTATGGAACACTTGCCTTTCACTAGGTGCTTAGAGACATGGCTCCCTTCCCGTGGCAATTCCGGTACTAATATCACTGCCAAATGCTCTCTCCTGGTGACTGCATTTGTTTTCCCCATGAGAGCCACATATGAAAGATAGAGTAGTGCACTAGGGTTGGGGTGGGTTATATTCTAGAACTACATGGAAAGGCCTAGCCACTTTACCCTGGCTAGACTGCCAGGGGTATCCCTAGCTCATTGAGTGAGAGTTGAACTGCAATGGTTTTCTTCTCTTTTCTGTCCCCAAACTCATTCCCCTTCCTCTTTTCTGTTTATGCATAATATACTTAAGATGAAGCTATAGGCAAACACGTTTTCTTTTGATCTTTTCAAAATAATAAATGTGGTAATATCTTTGACTTTATTATTGTACACTGCATGCATGCTTTGAAAATCTATATTGTTCCCCATGAAAGATCTAAAACAATGAAATATACATGTCTGTTTTACATTTGGTTGCTGCAAACCCTTTTGCTTTTGGGTTTTTCCTCATCTTCTATAGGTCCTTAAAGGAAAAGCCCTCTGTCTTGGGTATCTATGTGTGCAAAGCCCACCTGAGCCATGGTGTTTTTTCTTTCCTTTCCTGGGTTGATTTTCAACTTCTTAATGTGGGATTTGAATGAACAAAAGCCTTTGGATCCTGGCTGGGTTTCCTTAGTTTAAGTGTAAAGTAATAATCAGTCACCACATACTCACTGGGCACCCTAGGGCGACTGACTCATCCCACTTAAATCAGAAAACTGGGAACTGCACCAAGAAGCCACTAATGAGGAATTACTACACACTTGGGCAGCCTCAGTGACAACTTTCTCTCTTTGGCAGCCAAGCTTGGGGAGGTACCCATTGTAATTTGGGCCTGGAGCCAAAAAAAGCCTACCGTCCTCCTGGTGTCCTCCTTCCCAGATGAGCAGAGGCTGGGAGGAGGACTGGGAATGCCAGGGTACAGGTTTCTCATTTTGCCCAAATGGACCATATGAACCCCAATGCTGCTCTTGGCTCTGTTAAAGTGGCAGGAAGTGCTGTGTCAGAGTGAGCCTCCTACCATAGCAGGATGTCCAGCTCAATGTGGAAGACAGTGAGCTACTGCAGAGTGGACTATAGTCCTTAAAAAGCCTCTCCAACATGGCAGTCTTCAGCATTTTTTTTTGGGGGGGGGGTATTATTTTGTGACTCCCTGGGGAGGTTAGCTGAGATTAGATGATTTTCACACTTGCCTGGGGCTCTGTGACTTTTTAGGAAGTCAGTACCCTCCGATGTCAGCTTGGGGACCGCCTTAACATTGAGGTGGATGCCGCACCCCCCGTGGACCTGACCCGGACGCTGGATGAGATGCGGCGTCAGTACGAGACCATGGTGGAGACCAACCAAAGGGACGTGGAGGAATGGTTCAATATGCAGGTGAGTCTCTCAGACTCTGAGGAATCTGTCCTCCTCAGCAGCCCTGAAAAGATGCTCCCAGCCTTCTCCTTTTCTCCATTGCAGATGGAAGAGCTTAACCAGCAGGTTGCCACAAGCTCTGAACAACTTCAGAGCTACCAGTCGGACATCATTGACCTGAGACGCACAGTCAACACAATGGAGATCGAGCTGCAGGCCCAACACAGTCTGGTGAGTGCCACTGGAGGGGGACCTCCCCAGCTCTGGATTTGAGGCAGCACTGCGTATAGGCAGGCATACAGGAAGGAGGACGAGGAGGCCTTGATTTTAGCCCCTATAGGTGCGCATCCTGCTCACCTTCCCTGGAGGAAGGTTTCTCAGGATCCAGCTTAGAAATAAAGAGGCATGTTCTAAATCAGACATGGGTTAAATGGACACTGCCAAACACAACTCCTCAAAAAAGTATGGTCTCTACCTGTAAACTCGTTGTTTTCAGTATTACCATGGCTTTTTCTCTGGACTATTCAATTGAGGGTCTCTGGAGGTAGAACCTAACATAGGTAATTAAAAAATTATTTAGTTATTTGTATTTTTTAATATAAAGGGCTCCCATGTGACTAACATTCAGCCAGTCTTGAAAACCATTCATCTAAATGGTATCATTGGGAGGGTCTTCACGAACCTCCGATTTACAACCTGAAGCCAGTCTAAGATTGTAGAAGAAATAAAGGGCTTAGAATCAGAGTTGGGCTCAAACCCTAGTTGTGTTATGTATTAGCTGTTGAACCTTGAGCAAGTCACTTGACATTTCTGGGCTTTAGTTTCCACAGTGACTTAGGTAGGGAGCGGTCATTTAAAAATTTTGTTCTCTTTATTTTTTTAAACATTCAATCACTACATATCATTTGGCTTGTAAAGAGAATTTCCTCAACATGAAATACTTCTCAGACCAGTCCAGTTGAGACTATTATACTTGTTATCATCAACAGGTAATAAACCATTTCTGTGTCCCATTAATATCATGCCTCTCTATCTGTTCTTTTGTTATCCTTCTCTATATTCTTCTCTTCTTCCTCATCCCCATTCCACACTGTCTTCAGCATCTATATTTTCACTGCTTTTATGCCGCCCAATATTTCAATCTCTACCATGAAGTGTGGATAGTTGGTATATGTTAAGTGGATACATACAATACTTTTCTTTCATATCCTGGCTTGTTTCACTCAGCAATAGATCTTCCATATTCGACTGCTTTCTATCAAATGCCAGGGTCTTGTTGTTTTCTATGGCTGAATAGTATTCTATAGAGTATATGTGCCACACTTTTTCCATCAATTCATCTGTTTGTGAACATTTGGGTTGGTTCTGTATCTTAGTAATTGTGAATAATGCTGCAATAAACATTGATGTACACGTGCTTTTCTGAATAAGCATTCTCCTGTCTGGGAGGGATCATTTTCAATACCAGAGAAACTTGGCTTTTCTTGGTTCTTCAAGGTTCTGAACAAGGCTGTGGAAAATTGGTCTCCTCTTCCTGGTTATGTTTGCTTTAGAGGAACTCTCTGGAAAACACTCTGGCAGAGACGGAGGCCCGCTACAGCTCCCAGCTGTCCCAGATGCAGGGCATGATCATCAACGTGGAGGATCAGCTGGCTGAGATCCGGGCTGACCTGGAGCGTCAGAGCCAGGAGTACGAGATGCTGCTGGACATGAGGGCCCGGCTGGAGTCTGAGATCAACACATACCGGGGCCTGCTGGAGAGCGAGGTCTGAAAGTACGAAGGTCTTGCTGAGGCTCTCTAGAGAGATGTGTACAAGGGTTGGGGGAGGTGATAGGAAGTGACTGGACCTATGCTGAAGGGGCCATAGACTAGAAACTGTCACGATTAAGAAGTCACTAGGAAGTGGGTGTGCTCTTTTTTTTTTTTTTTTCTAAGAGAGGTTTTTGCTATAGGGTGTGTGCGCTTGGCTAGAGAGACAGAGGGAAGCAGAGAGAGAGAAAGTGAGAAATCATCCCCCAGGGAGATGGCAACATTACAATTTCTTCTCCTCTAGTCTCCTCTTGGGATTTTGGGCACACACGCACATGCGGCTGGAGTGAGCTTCAAGCTGCTGTGTCAGAGACTTGAACTGCGGTCGAATATGTGGGAGTCCAGCGACATAACCATTGCACCATCTGCTGGTCCCAGAAGTGGGTGTGCGCCTAAGAGAGTCAGGCAATGGTGTCCTTGTATGAGAGGCCATTCCACTCTATTCCAAGTTGGCAAACTCCTTCCAGATGCCTACTGAGGACACTGAGATAGATGAGGACAAGGCACATGCTCTCAAGTAATTTCCATCTCCTCAGGAAGATAGGTGACTGGAGATCTTACTGGTAGAAAAAGCTTTTGGCACATTGGAAGAGTGATAGGTGGCTTAATGCAATTGAGCTGTGGTGGGAAGCAGGACAGGAAAGGCCAGTTGGGGCCCATTCATGGGGAACCAAGGAGCCCATGCTGGGGAAGGGGGACTTTATTTTATAGGCAGTTTAGAGACCTTACCTGAGGAGGGAATGATAGAATTTGCTCAATTGCCAGTCTTCCTTACTAGATGATGAACATCCAGAATGTGGATGGTGACAAAACACTTTTTTATTTCCTGCACTTGAGACAGAGTAGATGCTCAGTAAATGTGTTGTGACTGAGTCAATGGAAGGTCAAACTTTCCTTCAGAAAGATTGCCCTGATGACAGTGGGAAGAACTGAGTAGAGGAAGAGGGGACTGGGCAGGGAAAGTGTTCAGGAGGCTTTGAGCATGGCCTAGGCAAGTGATGGGGAGGTCTGGAATCAGAGTGGTGGAGGCATCAGACCCTACATTGTGCAGGGGGAATCAGCAGAATTGGTGACTGGATGCAGACTACCTCTGGGCTGTGGACACCTGGTAGGCTGTGATTGTAGCAGTTTCTTGTTCTGCACTTAGCTTAGCTTCTCTGTCATTCAGAACCTTCTCCTTCAGAGCAAGTGTTGCAAAGTCAAATGTTTGCAAGGACCAGGCTGTGCACATATGTAGACTATGGGTCATGTGGGAACTGTGGAAAACCAGGGAGCTCATACCTTGTCCAGTAAGGATGGTGCTATCCCCTCAGGGTCATTTCTACTATATGAGATGCAGGTCCAATATTGCCAGAGCTTCTGATTGTTCAAGGGAAGCTGGGGATCTGAATTTTTAAAAAAATGTTAAATTCTTCCAATTCTTTTTTTTTGGAGAGGTTTTTGCTATAGGGTGCATGTGCTCGCCAGACAGACAGAGAGAAACAGAGAGAGAAAGAGAGATAGAAAGTGAGAAATCACCCCCCAGAGGGGATGGCCACGCCACAATCCCTTCTCCTTCTTTCTCCTCTCGGGATCTTGGGCACGCACGCACACGCGCCTGGTGTGAGTTTAAGCCACCAGGTCTGGGACTTGAACTGCGGTCGACTACATAGGAGTCCAGCAACATAGCCATTACGAAAACTGCTGGTCCCAAAATTCTTCCAATTTTTAAATATTTTCAACTAATTAAAAAAATATAAGGCCAACCACGTTAAACACATTTCAGACTTTACATGGTCCTTGGGTGGCTGTTAGAGCTCTGAGTTATTGGTCTTTATCCAATGTCCAGTGTGTTGTTTTGGGTTTTGAGGCCATGCTTTTTGGTCTCTGAAGTCATCTTTTCTCCTTTTTCCATGGACTCATTCTATTTATTATTTCACTATATCCAACACATTCTTATTAAGTGCCTGTTCTATGCCAAGTATGCAGGGAGGGCAAACACACATGGCTGCTGACCTCACTGCCTAATAGGGGAGATTGCCTATAATAGAATAATTACTATGGAAGGAGTTACATGGCACCAAAAGGGAATTTACCATACAGAGAACAGGGGAGGCTTCAAGGAGGATATGACAGATGAGTTTAGTTCTTAAAGAAGAGAAGAAATTGATTAGTTGAGTGGAGAGGGAAGAGTTTTCTAGAAATAGGAAAGAGGGCACAAGCCCTGTAGCCTGGACATTGTGGTCCATGGGGGAACTGGAAGAATGTCAAGGTACTGAGAGCTGAGAGAGCAACAGGGCTATGGGGTGAAGCTGGGGATAAAGGGGGGGGTGCAGGATCATGCAGGTCCTATGAAGGAAGCTGTCCTCACACTAAGTATAAATGGGAGCCACAGAAAGTGTTGGCTAGGGGAAGAGCGTAATCAGATTTGAGTTTATAGAAGATCACTCTGACCAGTAGATTGACAATGATTAGAACAGGCAAGAGCTGGGTTGGAGAGATCAGTTGGGAGGCTGTTGAGGTAACATAGGCAAAGATGATGGAGGTTGGGACTAGGGAAGCTGGATGGAGAAGGTGCTCAGAGGATGGGTTTGAGAGGTGTCCCAGGGGTAGAATGGCAGGACATGTTGCCAAGCGGGTCTTTTCTACTAATCCTGTCCCACTGTGACTTTCTCCTGCAGGTTACCCTGTAACCCATGCTCCACACCTTCCTGTTCCCCTTGTGTGCCCTCCCCCTGTGTGCCATGTACTGTGTGTGTGCCACCCACTGTCTGTGTACCTTGCTCACCCTGTCCCCCTGGCCACTATTGAAGTCCTTCAGGGCTGGTGGATCCTGGAGGGACTGGAGCTGGGCGACCTGGTGTCTCTTCAGGCTGAGCCAGATCACAGTTCAGTGAGCAGAAGAGCAGAGCCAGCCTCAACCATCAAGGAAGACCCTGAGCAGAACAGGAAGTGGACCATCCTCAACATGTTGGGATACTACAGGGAAGCTCTAGCCCCACCTCTTCTGGAAGGTGGGAGAGGGGAAGAGTGTAGGGAAGGAAATTAGGGAAAAAATAGAGAGGCAAGACATTTGTGGGATAAGACAAAGCACACATGAACAAAGATTAGAAGAAAGTATTAGCTTGAGGGGAACCAAAAGGCTTCTTGTAGCTGGTGGCATTTGAGATGGGTCTTGAAGGTTAAATGGGATGTCTTACCTGAAGTGGTTTTTACCTGTTGATGATATCATGTATAGTGTTCTCGACTGGACTGGTCTGAAGCGTATTTCATGTTGGGTAAATTCACTTTACAAGCTCAGCGATGTATAGTTATCGAATGTATAAAATAAATGAAAAGAAAACTGCTCCTTCTATTTCCATGGGCAAACTGTTCTCTCTGGTGATGTTTCTGGTTGTCTATGCTGCCACACAGAACATGTGTTCTTAGTAGACTAGAAAATAAAGCTGTATTCGTGGCCCTGCAAGCATGTCCATCTGTCTCTTCCTGTCATTTGTGCTGCTGTATCCACAAGCCAAGTCTATTCATCTGGGCTCAAGAGAAATGTGCTGAATTCTATATTTATTTTTATATCCCTTCTGTTTCCATAGAGGCTTGAGAAGTGTTCACCAAAAAGGCCCACATGCCATAAGCCAGTTAAAACCAGGCAACCAGTCTAGAGCCAAGTAATAAAAGAATAAAGAGAAGATGGAGATAATTATGCCAGAACTCTAGGCCAAACAACTGCAGTTGAAAATAATACTGTAATAAACTCACCACTCAATCTCATTACAATTGGTACAATGGGATCATTTATTGACCCAAAAATCTTCATTGAGTGTCTGCTAAGTGCAGGTTCTGTGTTAGGGGCTGTATAACTCAAAAGCCCCTAGACACCTTATTAATAATGCCTCATTTAATCCTTGCAACAGTCTATGAAAGAAGTACCATTATTTTATCCACTTTATAATGAGGCACAGAGAGATGAAGAAACTTGCTGGAAGTCACACAAAGCTAGTAAGTGGTGGATCCAGGCCTCAACTCAAGGCCTTTAGGTTCCAGAAATGCTCACCCAATTCATTGCCAGTGTCTTTACTATTTGCAAACTATGGCCGGGTGCACGCAATACCCAAAAATGTAAATGATCTCCACTATCCAAACCCTTATAAGTAGAGGGGGAGCTAAGATCAGTGCCTGTAAGGTCCTGCTCCTTCCTCAATACGGGTTGTGTTACAATCACAACAACAGCAACCACAATGACAATTGCTACTAATTACTGAGTGCTTATAACGGACCAAGTTTTGTGTTGATTATGTTACATAAATTAACTTATATAGTTTTACTACACCTTGTAAGGTAAGCTTCATGTTCATTTAAGTATGGGAAACTGAGGCTCAGAGAGTGGTTAAGTCAGTTGTCAAGGTTATATGCAAGGACAAAGATTTGAACTCGTATCTAGCTGCATAACAGTGTTATGTTAGCCATTTTGCTACACTGCAAACTCTTATACAGAAAGCACACATGAACAAAGATTAGAAGAATGTATTGGCTTGGGGAGAACTGAAAGTCTTCTTGTAGCTGGTGGCATTTGAGATGGATCTTGAAGGTTGAATGGAATGTCTACAGAACAGATGATAGGAAGGTGTGTGTGGGGTCTGCAGGAGAGCAGAAGTCAAGCTTGGGAGACTTGGAGAGTCCCTGTTAGCTGGGGCAGAAGATTCCTATAAGAGACTAATGAGAAAAAAAATCCAAATGATAGTAAAGTATTGGACTGTGGGGGTCCTCAGCTACTCCAAGAAGAGCTTGGACTCTATTCTGAAGGCAGTGGGAGGGTTGCTGCAGGATTTGAGCCCAAGGATGATATGACCAGAGTGGTATTCCAGAAAGTTTCACCACAGAGCTTAGATGGGATGACTGAGAGGTAGGGAGAAAGTTAATGGATAGTCTGTGAAATAAGCCAGTCAGGTCCCAGCTAAGACAATGACAGTGGTCATGGAAAAATAAGGGATCAGTCTGAGACTTGGTGAAGGACCTGACTTGGTAATGGATTGGCTGTGGCAGGAAAGAGGAGAGAGCCAGGAAGAGGAATTGTGAACATCTTTCTGAACCTTACCCACAAACACACAGTTCTTCCTTAATGAGCTGAGATGAAGTTTCTATTAAGTATTTTGCCCTTGGGCCTTGCCAAGAAATGATCAAGAATAGATTGGATCCTGTAGCTGCCTGGGGGCTCCCCAGACATGATCTTGCATGCATGCCTGGCAGACAAAGTCATTAGCCTAACAACGAGACACGAACACACAACTCAGCAAGCTGTGAGGCCTGGTTAGTGGTGGGTAAAATTTCAATGAGCTGAAATGCCAAGGGTGAGGGGCATTTGGTTAATTGAATTTCTTATAACTATGCAAACCAGGAATCCCATGATTTTATCTCCTGTGCAGAACTTTTCTACAATGTGCTCAGTTTGTTAAATCTAATAGACTGAACGGACCAAATCTGGATTTCGAGAATCCTAGATCTGTTCTGTCCAATGTGGTAGGCACTAGCCCCATATAGTATTTAATTTTTAACTAAATAAAACTGAAAAATTAATGTTAGTCACAGTAGCCATACGTGGATAAGTGTACCAATGAGACATCGAAGCTAGAAAATACTTTCAGCACCACAGAACATTCAGTTGGACATAGTTGTCCTAGACTATCAGAGCCAGAAGACACATTCCAAATGATCTGGCTCATGCTGCAGACAACTCATGCTGCAGACAAGAAGTCTAAGACCCAAAGAGATGGAAAGATGTGCTCACAGACACACAACCAACAGGTGGGAATCAAAGCCAAGTGTCTTCATGCCAAACCCAACAGGTTTCTTCAAGCTCTTTATGTGTCCTCCAAGCATTCACAGTTTATTATTATTTCAGGCTAATAAATATGTCTCCTTTCTGCTTCTTTTGTTTCCCTAAGAATGGAGACATTTTCTCTGAGATGCTGAAACTCCTTCTGAGACTATGGCTCCTTCTAAAAAAATTACAGCAAACTCAGAATCTGCTTATCCTTTGAGCATTTGGCTCAGTAAGCACAGACCTCTGGTTGTGGCCGGGAGCTGTGGCAGGAGCAATTGCACAGAAGTTGCAATCTGGGGGTCCAGAACTCTGGCTTCTGTCGAAACTTCAGCAGGCTCCTTTTCCCCTTGCATATATTGTCCAATATACCCTGGTCCCTATTTCCACACCTGTGTGTCATTCCAACTTGCCAAGACCTGCCTGCCCACCCAAATATCTATTAAAGCTTTTTATATGAAACCAAGCCCCGCACATCCAGGGTCAGGAGCGCTGCCCCCTGCTGGAAATGGATGGCTACCACTATCCAGGCCCCCACGTGGTACTTCCAAGCTAGAGACCTTGTGAGCTCCTGTCAGGCCCATCTTTCTTACTGATGGTGAGACAGCCATGGTTGTAGGCTGTGGGAACTATTTACACCCCACTAGCACCAGGACCTCCCAGAAACTAAACTCAGGGTTACCACATGGAGATTCTCAGAGAAACTCTCTCTTCATATCAAAGCCTGTGAATTTAATTAGCTCTGCTTTATAGGGAAACGTAGGCAGGGCTACTGTGAAGTAATAAAACTCTGCCATATTTGATGTTTGGGAGAAACTCTCACAGATCCCAGGGCTTCTCCTGGAGTGGAATTAGGAAAGAGAGGATTTATTTTTCAAAGAGACTACTTTTCCCAAGGCGACTGGAGGCTGGGCTTCCTCCTGTCACTCACTGTTCTAGAGCAAGGCTCCTCTTCTTGGGCTGAGCCTAAGGCCTGTGTGAACAGAACTGTCATTCAGGGAAGCAGTAGCCAGAGAGCACCACTTCGTAAGAGGAGGCCCCAGAGTAGAGATGCAGGAGTTGGGCATAGTGACTGGGAGATGGGGTGGTTTGAAGTGTACTCAGTGGACTTTTTCTCCCTATGATATTAGGAAAACTTTTACAATATGATCAAAGAAGGATGCACCTCTTCCAGGCTATAGCCAGGGAAATCATCAATAATAAACAATTCTTTTGTGTTTTACAAATTTTAACACTTGAATGCAATAATTTCAATTTGGCTAAAGTGAAAGTTCCCATGATCATTTGATGTCTATCTTTTTTGAACAATTGGTGAAGATAAGTTTATCTCTAGGTAGCAGTTTCCCTTAGCCATAATACGTAGACAATCTCACAAAGGAGCTTCTTGGTCTGATGGAAAAGAGTGGATTTGGCTTCAGAAAACCTGACCTAGAATCCCAAGTTCAGCTACTAACATGCTGGGTGATTTGGGGATATTTTAAAATCTCTGTGCAACTGAGCTTCCTTCTTCTCTTTAAAAATGGGGATAATTCTACTTCCTTCACAGGGTTGTAGGGATATAATGCCTATCAAGATGCCTGTCTATTGTAAGGGCTTAATAAATATTGGTTAAAGAAGACTGTTTTGGTAACAAATTTCCCCTCTCTTTTGATTTTCCCCAATGACAGTGGAAGCTGAGTCACTTTTTGGGGGCTATTCTAAAGCTTAAGTTTCGGGAACAAGAGCAGCAGTAGCGGCACACACGCAGCCTGCTTTGCTTTAGAACATTGGGATGATCTTCCAGTCTCAGTCTAAATGCCCTGATAGAGTGGAAGCCCAGTGTCTGAGCCTCAGTGCCCAGAGCTGGAGTCCACTTGAGTGTTTGCCAGGCACACTCCTTCTGTCCTAGCCCTCTTGCTCCAAGACCAACAGAAGTTCTCCCACATGCTCTGAGGGATCCAATTTTCATTCATGGTCCCGCAAGAGCAAGGGGTAACAAACTATAGCTCATGGGTGAAATCCAGCTGCTGCCTGTTTTGGTTAATAAAGTGTTAGTGGAGCATAGAGCACCCATCTGTTTTCATATAGTCTATGTCTGCTTTGTGCTACAACGACAACTGGGTGGTTGGAATACAAAGAGACTAATAGCCTGCAAAGCTTGAAATATTTACTATCTGGCCTTTTAACAGAAAGGGTTTATCCATCCTGGTATGGCAGAAACAAGATGAGCTGGAGTTAGGAGCCTGGGTCTCTGTACTGGCTCTGTCACTGACTTGCTCTGTATCCCTTGGGAACTCACAGCTCCTCGCTGGCCTCTTGTGCATGAAAGGACTATATTAGTTTTGTTGAGTTCTAATAGCTTAGCCTCTCTTATTCTATTCAGTCTCTCTAGGGATTCTTGCCCTGAGTCCAGAGACTCATCTGTTCAGGGAACTTTACATATTTATGTATGGAGGACCAGCAGAGAAGAATGTCACTCCTAGGGGGACACACACAGCCTGCTTTTCTTTAGAACATTGGGATGATCTTCCAGTCTCGGTCTAAATGCCCTGATAGAGTGGAAGCCTAGTGTCTGAGGCTTAGAGCCAATGTCACTCCTAGGGGGACCCAGCCGGTCACTCAGAGAGCAGAGCTTACCTTCTCAATGGGGGATCTTTAAGGAGGTAACATGGAGTAATTCTTGCAGCAACAGAGGGCAGGAGTAAGAGTCCAGAGGCAGCTGGCCCTCTCTTCTATGAGGCAGGGAGGACTTCCAGGGACTGATGGATTGTTCTGATGGCAGAAAAATAAAAATGAGGATTCGTGGGGAAAGTTGTATTCAGTACTCGCTCCCAGGTTGGGTAAATAAAAACTCTGGGCTAGGAAACACTCTCCCACCTGGGTACTCCCTTTTAACCAATCTGCATCTCAGCTTTCTGGGACCATGGCTTCTAGCTATGGCAGCAATCCCTGCTCCTAAACAGCGAGAAGTTGTTTGAAGGCTCCTCACTCCAGGCAGGCTGTGGCTGCCCCACGAACTCTGTATCTAAAAGCTGCCCGGCCCCCAGAGAAAGCTTTGCAGAGAGGTTACTGAGTCATCTGTTTATGATAGACACTGGCCACCAAGGTATTTCAGATTTAAGACGCTTAATCATGGGTTCATAATGAGCAAAAGAAAACAGTGTTCAGTATTTTTATATTTTATACCATGAGGATCTTTGAACTATGCCAAGGATCTATTTTTATGCTGGCCAAAATAGCATTCTATATTTTCTTCCCTTCTCGGGGTCCTGATTATCAAGGATCTTTCACCTTTCCCATGTATCTTCTGGAGTTTCCTTTCCTAACCATCTCCCACCAGGGCAAGCTGAGCCTCATGGGTATACCCCCCAGTGGGTAGATTATTGAGTGGCCCAGAGCAGCCAGCGATGCCACGGGGCAAGTATGAGGCTCAGAGGCTCCATTGCATGGCCCTTGTCTTGTACCTGTGTGCAGAGGCGGAAAGATAACGATTGCACTAGTTTACGCCCCTACCAGGAGGATGTGCAGGGACCTGTTTTCCCACACTTGTGTCAACACTGTGTGTTATTTTCCAACTTAAAAAAATCTGATAAAGAGAAAGCAGTATCTCATTTTTTAAAAGTTTATATTTCGTAACCATAAATGAACATACATTCATGCGTAGTAAAACCCTATTTAATTTGAACAAAAAAGATTTTTTTTTTTTCTGTTCATTGAAACCTCAAGGAGCTGGACACCTAGAATAGTGAATAAATATGCTCTGCTAATCTCTTAATCTCTTAAAAATCTTTTTGTTTTTTGATTCCAGCTTTTAAAATGTTTTCCCTTTTACACAAAACAAAATAGAAGGAAGAATACAGAATTAAAATAGCAAAAGTAGTTAATCAGTAGAACATGTATTCACAAAAAAATTCTGGTTGGGAAGATAGGCTTATTTACAATGAGGAAACACATGTAAAATGATGGTAATTTTCTTATGAAACATTAAAAAAAATCATACACTACAATGGGTGCCACTGTTTACAGCAATATTGAAGGGAGACAACCATTATTTAGGGACAGATAAACCACAAGTTTTTTTTTTTTTTTTTTCTTTTTGAGAGGTTTTTGCTATAGGTGCGTGTGCTTGCCAGACAGACAGAGAGAGACAGAGAGACAGAAAGCGAGAAATCACCCCCCCAGGGGGGATGGCCACGCCGCAATCCCTTCTCCGTTCTCCTCTCGGGATCTTGGGCACGCACGCACACGTGCCCAGCGTGAGTTTTAAGTCACTGGGTCCAGGACACAAATAGCGGTCAACTACATGGGAGTCCAGGGACATAGCCATTACGCTAACTGCTGGTCCCCAAAGTACAAGTTTTAGAGTATCAGTGCAATAAATTCACAAAACGATAGTATAGCTAGTTCATAAGTTGAATAATTATTCTCAAATAAGTCACATTTTTGGCCCTCAGAGATTTATTCCTACAGATTTCAACCATTGTAAATTTCTAGCTACTGGGAGGAAAAGAAGGATAACAGGAAGCTTTCCAAGGGGTTACAAAATCTATGTAGATCAGAGCCCAACTGGCATTACTACAAATCTGCTTTCACTAACAGCCCTTGGTGTTTCCAGAGAAAAATAAAGGAAAAAAAGTCAGACACCTGCATAGTCACTATTCCCTACACCCAAAGTATGAGGACTGAAATGGCCAGCACTGCCATAAAATCAGAATTATGAGGCTTACCTTTAAAGGCTTTTTCTGGTCTCAGAAATTAGTAGGATAAGTTCACAGTGCTGGTCCCAAGTTTATTTTCTACTGAAATGAATCTTGACTAAACCTAGGCAGGTTTTCAACCTTTTTTGGCTGGTTTTGGAGTTAAAGGTCATAGACATGTCTTAACCTATTACGTACTTTAAAGTCAGTTGAGCTCCTGAAATGAAAAATATGCTAAAAATCCTAAACAAAATCTTTTGGAAGTTTGCTATCAAAAAGCCCTTGAGGATTTACTAATTTTAAGTCTATGTCCAAGGGGTCAAGAGCTCTATAAGCCTATCAAAATCCCCATTTGGGAGAAAGGATTGATATTTACTATGAATTCTGCAATTCAGGTGAGTGGAGGGCTGCATGTCCCAACTCTCTCACTCTGTTTTCACCACTTTTTGTCACTGAATCTGCCTCATATTTAGTCACCAGAAGCCACAGAACTCTTTGTTCTTTCCCTTTCTTTTTAAAGTTTATTTATTTATTTAGAGAGGGTTTTTTTTTTTTTTTTTTTTTTTTTTTCTACAGGGTGCATGGCTCGCCAGAGAGACAGAGAGACAGAAAGTGAAAAATCACTCCCCCCCCCCAGGGGGGATGGCCACGCCGTAATCCCTTCTCCTCCATTCTCCTTGGGATCTTGGGCACGCATGCACACATGCCCGGTGTGAGTTTAAGCCACCGGGTCCGGGACTCAAATTGTGGTCGACTACATGGGAGTTCAGCGACATAGCCATTAAACTAAGTGCTGGTCTCCCCCATTCTTTTTGGGAGAGGTTTTGCTATAGGGTCAGTGTGCTCACCAGAAAGACACAGAGAGAGAGAGATAGAAAGTGAGAAATCAACCCCCAGAGGGGATGGCCATGCCGCAATCACTTCTCCTCCATTCTCCTCCCAGGATCTTGGGCATGCACACACACGTGCCTGGCGTGAGTTTAAGCCACCAGGTCCGGGACTCAAACCATGGTCAACTACATGGGAGTCCAGTGACAGAGCCATTACACCAACTGCTGGTCCCTGAGAGAGAGAGAGAGAGAGAGAGAGAGAGAGAGAGAGAGAGAGCGCTTTTACAGTGTCTCACCATGCTAGAATTTCCCCAGCCTTCCAGCTGACCAGGATCACAGGCATGCCCAGTTGTGCACCCAGTGTATTTAGGTCAACCCAGTATCCAAACCCAGGGTCTTCCCTACGGCTCCAGTGTCACACAGCAGCACCCAACTGCTTGTGTTGGGCAGCTGGGCCAGGGACTCTTTTTAAAGGGTTGGAAAAGAAAGCAGTTTTAGGATCTCCACACCCCTTTTCAGAAAAAAAAAAAAACAAATCAGAGGGACCACACAATTTTACAAGAGTCAGACATCAATGTCATGCAAAACAGCACATTGAGTAGCAGCTCAAGCTAGGACTGCGGTCAAGGTTTAGCAGAGGAGAGCGTCATCCAGACACGCAAAGCTTCAGCTGTGATATTGCAGAATAACAAGCACTGTGCATTGTGAGATGGAACAAATCATGGCTTCTAGCCCATGGAATGCATCCTGACAGAGGATAAGGTCAAAAGATGAATCTACTTAGCAAATCAAAAGAAATTACTTTAAAAATACAATTCTTTTGTTTATAGGGAAGCTCATTTCTATGTGATGAATTGGAGAGTAACAAAGGGGTATTTGAAGATGTAACATATGCAGATTGTACCCAGAGACCTCTGAAGGCTGGGATAGCCTGGCCTGGCCATGCCTCCTAATGATGGTATCTATAAAGGGTTATTCATTGGTGAGCTCTGAGTAACCCCTATTAGGTCAGCACTGACTACTACTTACCTTTACTGGGAAACTTGACCTGTACAGAACCCTCAAACTTTGTATTCTTTTGTTCATCATTCTTTTTTTCTTCTTCTTTTAAACATTTATTTATTAATCTATTTATTTGTTGTGAATTTTTAAGCCACCGAGTATGGGTCTCAAACCATAGTTGACTGTATGGGAATCCAGCACCCTAACCGCTATGCCACCTGCTGGCTCCAAAATTCTGTATTCTTCTTTTATTTTTTTTTGAAAGAAATTTTTTGCTATAGGGTGTGTGCACTCACTGGAGAGACAGATAAGCAAGAGAGAGACAGAAAGCAAGAAATCATCTCCTGGGGAGATGACACCATCCCTTCTTCTCTCCTCTCCTCTCAGGTTTTTGGGCATGCACGCATATGCGCCTGGTGTGAGTTTCAAGCCACCAGATCTAGATATCGAACTGTGATCAGCCACGTGGGAGTCCAGTGATGTAACCACTATACCATCTGCTGGTCCTGAAACTCTATATTCTTGATAGAATGATAATAGTCTGTGTTTCACATATACATACATGGACCCTATAGACATATATGTTCAGCTTTTGTTCAATGCTTATAGCACTGTAATCATTCATTTTCTCAAAAATTTTGGAGATCTTGGTCCATCTTAGTTTTTCCTTTAATTTTTAGGAAAGAGAGCATTGGGAGTGTGGGGTGGGGTTGGGAAGAGAGAGCTATTTTTGACAAAGTCTTGTCATGTTCCAGTCCTTCTGTACCAGCCTCTCAGTTGGCTAGGGCCACAGGAATGAGACACTGTGCCTGGCTTGTTTAGGCTGGGTTGTGAAGTGGACCTGGGCCTCAAATGTGGTCTCAGTGACTGTTCAGTGGCACTATCCTGCTTGTGTGTCTATGGCTGGACCTCCACATTAGGTTTTCTTAGCAGTCAGGGCCTACCTTTCTACTGCTGCAAATTTCCAGGTAAACTTTGGATTTCAGCAGTTGGCTGTCTTAAATCCCTGCTACCAGGAGCTATAGAAATGTGGGATGTACAGTATCACCATTTTGGAGACAGGTCTTTCCCCAGAGCATCTTCCTGCCTTAGTTCTTGGAGAAACCCTGTCCTATTGCTTTGGTAAACTAACATTCGTATTTTCTGAGACACAAATAAACTAATACACAGTGCACTTTTGTTTTGTTAATTTCAGGTTCTTGCCCAGTTTCTAGGACTTTTTCTTTCAGTTGACAGAGGGCGTTGGTGTGTGCTCACTGAAGGAGTGGGGAAGACAAGGAGAGAAAGAGAGAGAGAAGGAGCAAGAGAGAGTGAGCGCTATATCTCAATTGGGCATGGTCATGCCGTGGTCTTTGCTCCTTCACTCTTCCTTCCTGTCAGGATTTTGAGCACTCAAGCACACACATCCACCCAACATGTTTTTCAAACCATCAAGGCTGAGATCTGAACTGTGATTGGCTTTGTGGGATCCAGTTGCCACTGCCACTACCCTACGTGGCTGGCCTCTAGATCTTCTAATCCTTTTTTTCTTTTTTGGAGAGGTTTTTCGCTATAAGGCATGTGCGCTTGCCAGACAGACAGAGAGAGACATAGAAACAGAAAGCGAGAAATCACCCCCCAGGGGGGATGGTCACGCCTCAATCTCTTCTCCTCCATTCTCCTCTCGGGATCTTGGGCACGCATACACACGCGCCCGGCGTGAGTTTTAAGCCACCGGGTCCGGGACGCGAACTGCGGTCGACTATGTGGGAGTCCAGCGACGTAGCCATTACACTAACTGCTGGTTCCCATAGCTCTTCTAATCCTTTTTAGTTTCAGCAATGGCACAGTTGTTCCTGGGGGTGTGGCCGTGGTGATAGTCAAGGGGAGGAGAGCAAGAATAGGCACTGGAGTCTAAAGAAGATGATGCAGAGAGCAGGCTTTACATATTTTCATACACATTTTATAATGGAGTTTGAACGCAAAAAAATGACTTCACATCACTGGTCCTCAATGGCATATTTATTTATTTATTTTGAGAGTTTTTTTTGCTATAGGGTGCGTGCGCTCGCCAGACAGACAGAGAGAGACAGGGAGACAGAAAGTGAGAAATCACGCCACAATCCCTTCTCCTCCATTCTCCTCTTGGGATCTTGGGCACACATGCACACGCGCCCCACGTGAGTTTAAGCCACTGGGTCCGGGACTTGAACCGCGGTCGACTACATGGGAGTCCAGCGACATAGCCATTATGCTAACTGCTGGTCCCTATGTATTTTTTTTTAACGAAATTAAGATAAGAATACCCACCTCACAGGATGGCAATAGGATTAAACAATATCATGAATAAATAAGTGGGTGCCAATAACACATATGGTGGGTGCCAACAACTGACTTCAGAACCAAGGAAGCAAAACCTGGAGAGCATCCATAGCAGCTCTCATAACTCAGCGTCCTTCCACTTTTCATTTTTTTTTTTTTTTGAGAAAATTTTGATATAAAGCACGTGCACTTGCCAGAGAGACAGAGAGACAGAGAGCGAGATATCACCACCCCCCTGGGGCGGTGAGCATGCTGCTATCACTTTTCTTCCATTCTCCTCTCAGGATTTTGGGCGTGCGCGCGCGCGCACACACACACACACACACACACACATGCACACATGCCCGGCGTGAGTTTTAAGCCACTGGGTCCGGGACCTGAACTGCAGTTGACTACTTGGGAGTCCAAAGATGTAACCATTATGCTGCCTACTATTCCAGTATCCTTCTACTTTTATGGCTAGGTTGTTATTTCCCCAAAGATTATTGTTCGTTTTTGTTTGTTTCTGGTTTCTTGAGTTCTCCTTTCTTGGTCCAGAGCAGCCATGGTTTTCAGAGACACTCCTACACTGATGAACTTCTCAGACACTCTAAACATTCATGTTTGCCTAGTGAGGGCTGTCCCCTGACAGCAGGAACTGCATGTTGAACATGGAGTGCAGTGCCTGCCATATGGAATGTTGCCAGATATGTCTCGAAGAATGGATTTATCTAACTCTTTCTCCCTCTCAAACAAGTCTGAATAGCACACAGTGAAAGAGAGAAGAAATGCAAACTTTTTGATAAGCAAATACCATAACATCTTCCAATATCTAGAATTAGTTTCTTCCTTGTATAGAAAGTGCTGATAGAGTTTAACCCAAGTGAGCCTCACTGTTGTCAGAGGGCTTTGTTCCTCCTGCTACACCTCTAACCCACAGGAATATTCACACCTACGGCGTGGCACATCAATAATAGGCCAATATCTAGTTGCGGTATGAGCATCTAATGACTGAAAGGATTAACTCTTCTTTGAAAGATAATAAAGAACTGACCTTCCATTAATAGCCAACCTGATATCAAAGAGCCAAAAGACACCTTAGATTCATCAGCATTCTTTTAACAAGGTGAGGAACTTTTAATGGTAAACTCAGTAGTTGAGTAACAGGATGATGGTACAACAACAGGCAGATAATCAAGGCAGTGAGGTCAAGGCACTTGAGCCAACACCCACCAGGGATGGGGTATAAAAGGACTAGGAGAAGAGAAGGTTTTCAGACTCAGTGGCTTCATCTTCTCAGCTGATCTGAAACTCCTGTGCAGCCTCAGCCCAAACCATGACTTCCTCT
This sequence comes from Tupaia tana, assembly GCA_026018925.1. Taxonomy (NCBI): domain Eukaryota; kingdom Metazoa; phylum Chordata; class Mammalia; order Scandentia; family Tupaiidae; genus Tupaia; species Tupaia tana. The sequence continues at coordinate 48,175,184 of JAKSZU010000011.1, read as the reverse complement.
TTCATCAGCTCATCCTGTCCTCTAGGCGCCAAGATCCCTGGAGCAGAAAATGTTTTCATTGACGTTGGGTGCCAACCTGGAGCAGAGGCCAAGGTGGCCTTCCCATGCCTCTTGGCCAATGTGGCACACGCCAACCGAGTCCGTGTGGGGTCTACCCCTCTGGGCCGACCCAGCCTTTGTCTGCCCCAAAGCTGTCGCACTGCTTGTCCCTTGCCAGGGACCTGCCACATTCCTGGCAACATTGGAATCTGTGGGACCTACGGTGAAGGCAGCCTGAATGGCCATGAGAAGGAGACCATGCAGTTCCTGAATGACCGCCTGGCCAACTACCTGCAGAAGGTGCGCCAGTTAGAGAAGGAGAACGCGGAGCTGGAGACCGGCATCAGAGAGATCAGTAAATGCCATGAGTCCACTGTGTGCCCGGACTACCAGTCCTACTTCCGGACCATTGAGGAGCTCCAGCAGAAGGTGAGGTTTATTCTATAGCCTAGGATATGCTGGGTCTAAGGAAAGCAGAAGAGAATGGCAGGCAGAAAACCATTTAAGGCCCAAAGAGTTTTGTGTTATTAGATTCTCTTGAGATATGAGTGCACATACCACATTTAGAGCTGGATCCTAGAGTATGGTGTTTGTATGTGAACTGTGTTCTTGCTTTCTCAGATCCTGTGTAGCAAGGCTGAGAATGCCAGGCTGATTGTACAAGTTGACAATGCCAGACTGGCTGCTGATGACTTTAGAATCAAGTAAGTAAAACTGAAAGAAGGCCCAGTGGGACTCCTTCTCCACCCTACATCCCAAGCCCCAAATACTTACTCAATGGGTGAATTACTGTGCTTTTTCTTCCTTAGTAAATCACCTAAATTAAAATTTTTACTATAACCCAAACTTATTGAAGGTGGTTGAGAAAAACATTCAGTGAAGCATGTGTTTTAGTCTTCTTTCATTTATTTTACTAAAATGGAAGATAAAGCAGCCCGAGTTCATCAACCAGGAGCAAAATAAGGTGAACTAAAGGATAAACTGAGAAAGGACAGCCATTGAATTTTATGTGCAAGTTAGTAGAGTCAATCACAGGTGAGTCAATTTCCATATTTACCCATGGAGCCGTAAGATACCAGGTGTTTGCACTAAATAAGTAAGAGATGGAAAAGTAGCAGAACACAAGAAATACAAAGCAACAAATCAATGATAAGGACACTGACTATTGCTTTTCCTAGGTAGTTGATAGCTCATACAATGGTATGAGCCCTGTACAGAGTCCTGTGTTATATGATTTCTAGCAAGTCAGTCAATCTTTTGGAATCTCAGTTGCCTCAATATACAGTGGCAAAAATGCATATTGCACATTGCATTGCTGTCCTTCACTAGACCATGAACTCTTTGAGAAGAAGGGCTGTGTCTAATTCAACTTTCAGCTAAAGGGCTATGCAGAGTGAACAAATGAGGAACCAAGATGGTGAAGGGGATGGGAAATGGGGGCAGAGGGACTCTTGTTGACATTCTTCTGGACCTCCCATCTCCTGTGTTGGAAGGCATGAGAGTGAGCACTCCCTGCGTCAGCTGGTGGAGGCAGATATGTGTGGGATGCAGAAGCTCCTGGATGACCTGACCCTGGCCAAGGCTGACCTGGAGGCCCAGCAGGAGTCCCTGAAGGAGGAGCAGCTCTGTCTCAAGAGCAACCATGAGCAGGTGTGTCCCCGTGAGCTCTGACTTATGGGGGAGAGTGCTGGGCAGAAAAGGGTGCACCATGCCCGGTGGTGCTCAGATCACAACCTGGGCTCAGTTAGCATCAGGGTAAAGGGCTGATGTGGGTCTGAGAGTTCAACCTGCCTCTGCCTCTGTGGAATGGGGCAGAATTGTCTTGTGAAGGTTAACACATGGACTCTTCCCTTTGGGCCCTGGACAAGACTTTCCCATTAGTATGTGTGTTTCTTTGTCAGAGGAGGGGTCTAGTTGCCATTTGCTCTGTCAAAAGAACTTTGTCACTCAGGGTGTATGTCCCTTCTGTCCCTGTAGGAAGTGAAGATTCTGAGGGGTCAGCTGGGAGACAAACTCCGGATTGAGCTGGACACTGAGCCCACCATAGACCTGAGCAGGGTGCTGGAGGAGATGCGGTGCCAGTACGAGACCATGGTGGAGACCAACCGCCAGGATGTGGAGCAGTGGTTCCAGGCCCAGGTGAGGGTGGTACTGCAGGGCAGGGAGGGCCCCTGGTTTCTACATGAGCAGGAAGGTCATCAAGTCTCTGCACTTGTGCTTCAGTCTGAAGGTATCAGCCTGCAGGCCATGTCCTGCTCTGAGGAGCTGCAGTGCTGCCAGTCAGAGATCCTGGAGCTGAAATGCAAGGTGAATGCCCTGGAGGTGGAGCGCCAAGCCCAGCACAACCTGGTACGTGTCCTCCTTCATCCTCACCAGATCGCAAAGGTCCTATGCCATGGTCTGGCAGTACTTCTTTCTGAGGTTTTGCTACCTTCATCTTCCTACTTGCCTACTTGTTGATTATCAATTTCTTTTTTTGGGGGGGTACTTATTGTCAAAGCCTTAAAAAGTCAATCTCTTTTAAAAATAAGTATTTATTGCAAAAAATTTGAGTTTTAACTTTTTGTCAGGTATTAGAAAGATTAGGTTGGATAATATGCAGCTAATTATCTTTGGGGGTAGTGCAAATTTGTAAGTCTTATTCATAGGCGACTTAGCATGAGTTCTTGCAACTTGCCCTGTGCTAGGTGAGTTTTAATTTTGCAGCAATTCTGGCTATATTTACCCCCTCTAAGATTGGGTGCATGTAGCAGTTTCCATGGATACATTGAGTATTTAATCCCATTTTTCCCCATTACAGAAAGACTGTCTTCAGAACTCACTGTGTGAAGCTGAGGGTCGCTATGGCACTGAGCTAGCCCAGATGCAGAGTCTCATCAGTAATGTAGAGGAGCAGCTGTCTGAGATCCGGGCTGACCTAGAGCGGCAGAACCAGGAGTACCAGGTGCTGCTAGATGTCAAGGCCCGGCTGGAGTGTGAGATTGCCACGTACCGGAACCTTCTGGAGAGTGAGGACTGCAAGTATGTGTGATCTAGGCAATTCTTGGCCAAGTCATTTACCCAATTTCTATGGAGTCCTTAGCTTGGCAGAAGAGCTGTGTCTACAAAGAACAAAGTTCTTTGTAGCTCCTTTGCAGTGAGTCATTGCCCTGTCCTGTACTTTATATTCTGCATGGTTGATTGAGTTGGAAGGGAATGACATCCACTTATAAGAGGATGTCATATGCTAGGTGTCCATTGGAGCTGCTTGGTGTGTCATTGATTGATGGGAGCGAAAATGTGATTGTGCCTCTAACAGAAGATCTGACTGTAGACCCAGCAGGTCTTTGGATTTGACTTTCCTTCCTTAAGTTCTTCTTAGTGATTTCTTTTCTATAGGATGGAAACTGACTCTCATCTAGAAAACTTGAGTTCTGGAAGGTGTTTTAGAGACCACCTGATCTCACATAAGTGTGCACAGTAGGAGTGTGTAATAGGTCAGGGATTTCAGTTGGGTCCATGTCCTATTGTTTTGTAGTAGAGACCCCTTCCTTATGCTCCATACACATTGCTGAGACCTCCATTAATTTCCCAGTCCTAACTTTGGTTGCCTTGTTATCTCTCTGCAGACTTCCTTGCAATCCGTGCTCCACCCCTGCCTCCTGTCTGGCTCCTGCTTGTGCTCCTCGCCCAAGCTGTGCCTCCCGTACCACGTGTGGGCCCGGATCAGCCTGTGGAGTTAACACTGGGAGCAGATTCTGAATGCCTGTGGACCATCTGGGGCTGGTTAAAGCTAGGGGATACCCAAAGAAAGCTGCTTATTATGTATTTAGGAAATCTATCTTCTAACTATCATTAACTTTCTGCATGCAAAGGACTGTTCAAATGTTACGAGATGCCAGGAAAAGTAGCATCTTGATGAGATTCCTTCCTTCTTTCCAAGCTCTTGGGTTTTTGAGATGAGCTCTATGCTCTCAATGGCTGGATTCCAACCACCTGTAGTGGGTTGTAATATTGACATTGGAGAGACTTAAAGAAGGGAATCATGTTGGGAACCAGCAGTTAGCATAATGGCTATGTCATTGGACTCCCACGTAGTCGACCGCGGTTCGCGTCCCGGACCCGGTGGCTTAAAACTCACGCCGGGTGCATGTGCATGCGTGCCCAAGATCCTGAGAGGAGAATGGAGGAGAAGGGATTGCAGCGTGACCATCCCCCCTGGGGGGTGATTTCTCGCTTTCTGTCTCTATGTCTCTCTCTGTCTGGTGAGCACACGCGCCCTATAGCGAAAATCTCTCCAAAAAAAAAAAAAAAAAAAAAAAAGACGGGAATCATGTTGAAGATGCATTTGGGTAAGAATAGAGTATGACTTAGAGTTGTATTTTTGCATTTTAGGAACACAAATTTTAACTTGAATTTTTATAGTTTGTGGCACGGAAGTGAGAAACAAGCTTCACTGACTGGAGTACCCTACATTCATTAGATTGTTCCTCCTATTTCCAATCCCAGATTTTGGTCCCAGGGAGGAAGGAAATGGACCCAGAATTGTGTATCTAACTATTCCTCTTCTATTTCCCTTTTCCTTTCTTTTTGCCTTCCTGCCTTGGAAACTGGTTAAGTGAGTACTTCTCTTGCATCAGGATTTCACTTTGACAAAAGACCAGACTTCTATCTTCTATGACAACATAGCCTCTTGCAATGTAAAGGGCATTTTCAGGTTAAGAAATCTCTCTTCTTTCTCTATACATCCTGACTCTCAAGACTATTACGTAGCTATCACCCCTCCTTCCATCTAATTTTAAAGAAAAATTTCGACAATGACTTCATTTTTTTCTAGTACTTTTCCTCAAAGTATTGACAGTTATTGATTCAATGTGTAGAGAATTGCTAAGATTGATCAGGCGTGGTGGTGCCCGCCCTATGGAGACCTGCTGAGTTTGATGACTTAAGGGTAATGAAAAGAATCACTACAATATTTTCAAAATTTGAATACTTGCCTACTTTCTATGTTTCTACCTTTTTTCCAACACTATATCTTCCTTACCACGATCCAGCCACATTTGCTTTCCTATTTGCGTGCCTGTCTCTGCTCTTTCTCTTTTCTGGAATGCTCTTTTCTTCTTTGTGTTATTCGGGTCTCAGCTGAAATGTCATTTCTTCTGAGATCTCTTGTTTGACCATCAATCTAAAGTATTCACAACCCTGAAATTCTCTATTTTATTTATTAGCATCCCCCAATAGCTGAACTTGCTTATTTATTCATTAGTTTCCCAATTAAAATGCTTACTTGAAATTAGCAAAATTATTTACTGTTATATCCCCAGAGCCTAGCCCACTGCTGGATACAAAATAGATGCTTAATAAAGATCTGCTGAAAGAATGAATGCTTCTTGTCCTATTTCTGACTTGTCATGAGGCTTTAGAATTGTCACTTTGTGTGTCCAATGCTCAGTACTTTCTTTCTGCTAAAAAATGGGGATACTGTTGTATTTCATATTTACATCTCAGATCTGTTGTGGATAATAAGATAACAGAAATAAGAATAATCTGAAAAGGGGAAAGTACCTAGAAAACCTCAGCCAGTATTGTATAATTCTTAGGAGTGCAGGTGCTGAGCTGGATTGGCCTGAGTCAAAGCCCACTCATAATCTCAGACTTTTTCCTCTGGGAAGCTTCTTCACTTAGACAGCTAACATTAATTTCCTCTAGAAACCAAATTCATCCAGAAACAAAATAGTGCACTTTATAACTTGTTTCTCAGAGCAAATTGCATTTGAGTATTTGCATTAGTCTGAAGAATGAGAAAACTTTGCATTGAGGAGTAATCTTTCTTGATAGCTCCTTTATACTGAGTTCATCCAAGAAACAGGGACCTATTTTCATGGGGAGTCTTATTTCCTTTTCTCCTCATTATATCCATGACTCAGGGTCACTACTATGATTTGGAAAGGGGCTGAATCTTGATTTATTTAGCATAAAACTTACAGAAGGACAATATATTAGTTGGTTTTCTGAACCAGCTCTCCCTCCAGCTCATGGCTGTCTAACTCTTGCTAAATGCCTTATTTGTGTTGAACATTTCATGGGTCACTATCAATACCCAGAGAACACAGAAATTCACACTTCAGTTGACTGATTTTTAACAGAGATGCCAAGAACATATCATGGTTCTGCAAAGCACTCAGTAATTCTTTTCTTTTCTTCTTCTTCTTTTTTTTTTTTTTTTGAAAGCTCTGCACTTATCTAGGTCCTACTTTTTATTTATTTATTAACATCAAAATTTTGTTTATACTGCATTGAATTGCATATAACTTTACAGTGTATTACATTGCTTTTTCAAAAGGGAATGCCATGCATGTCAGTCAATACAGAGACATTAAACTTCCCACTTCATCATTCAATATCTTTTCATTGTTTTTCCCGATCAATATTATTATTATTCCAATTATTTTTTTAAACAGTCAATCACTATTTCTCATTTTGTTTGTAAAAAGGCTTTACCCATCATGAAATACTTCTCAGACTAATCCAGTTGAGAATACTATACATGTCATCATCAACAGGTAATAAGCCATATCTGTGTCCCACTAATGTCATGCCTCTCTATTTGTTCTCTTGCTATCTTTCTCTATTCTCCTCTTCACCCCCCCCCCATTCCACACTGTTTTATTCTTGTTAAGTACTTTTACTGCTTTTATGTCCTCCAATATTTCGCTCTCTACCAGAGAGAAGCACTCAGTAATTCTAAGGGTCATTATGATTCCTGTAGAACTTCATTTTGGATACTTAGGGGAATGTGGTCCTGATTTCTTTTCTTTTCTTTTTTTTTTTTTTTTGGAGAGGTTTTTGCTATAGGGCGCGTGCGCTCGCCAGACAGACAGAGAGAGACAGAGAGATAGAAAGCAGGAAATCACTCCCCAGGGGGGATGGCCACGCCGCAATCCCTTCTCCTCCATTCTCCTCTCGGGATCTTGGGCACGCACGCACACGCGCCCGGCGTGAGTTTAAGCCGCCGGGTCCGGGACTCGAACCGCGGTCGACTACGTGGGAGTCCAGCGACATAGCCATTACGCTAACTGCTGGTCCCCTGATTTCCGAATGTAGTTACCAGCTCCTTGGAAAAAATAGATCAGAATAGCCTCACTTTGATTTCATAGAGAAAAATTAATAAAGAGAAATGGAGAAGTGACATCGACTACTAATGTCAACGTAAAAATTGGATCGTTCAAGCCAGACTTGTCTTCTGGTAAAGAGACCAAATGAACATCTGGTTTACTTGGTTATCTGGCATTTGGGGGTTTTTAACTCCTGCTGTTGAATGTGGGCCTGTGGTAAAAGGTGCCCTTATAGAAGAATTTGTTATGATATCAAGTCATCATTTTGTCTGAAGTTGATTGGGATGTGTTGGGGGGGAGGGGAAGCAGGAACATGGGCTAGAAAGCTCCTTCTATAGGGTTGACTTTTTTTTTTTTCCAAGAAGAGATGCAAACGAATATGGGACATATTGTGCTGGTACCTACCTTGGGGATGCTGTCTTTAGGAAAGACTCAGTCTCTTACTTCAGTGCATTTAAGCTCCTGTTCCTGGTGGATATCTTTCCTTGTTATAAACAATAGCATCCACGTCCCATTGAACTTACTTTTGCTTTTCCTCTCTTCAATATTTTTTTTTTTTTTTTTTGCTATAGGCCATGTACACTTGCCAGACTGAGACAGAGAGGGAAAGTGAGAAATCACCCATTCAGGGTAGATGGCCACACTGCAATTCCTTTTCTTTGATTCTCCTCTCAAGATTTTGGGCAGGTATGCATGTGTACCCTGTGTGTTTTTCAGACTGCTATGTCTGGGACTTGAACCATGGGCTCAGTCATGTGGGATCCAGTGCCTTACCTGCCACAACATTTGCTAGCCTTCTCTTCGAGTTTTAAAAATAAACATTTAAACATAAATTCATAGTTTGGGAACCAGCAGTTAGCGTAATGGCTATGTCGCTGGACTCCCACGTAGTCGACCGCGGTTCGCGTCTCGGACCCGGTGGCTTACAACTCACGCCGGGCGCGTGTGCGTGCGTGCCCAAGATCCCGAGAGGAGAATGGAGGAGAAGGGATTGCGGCATGACCATCCCCCCTGGGGGGTGATTTCTCGCTTTCTGTCTCTATGTCTCTCTCTGTCTGTCTGGCGAGCGCACGCGCCCTATAGCGAAAAACCTCTCCAAAAAAAAAAAAAAAAAAATTCATAGTTTTAAAATAGAGTCGTTTTTCTTCTGCCTGGTGTTTTATACTGTCTATGGAAGAAACTGAAATATTAGACAGTATAAAGGCATGGAGGGCAAGTATGGATGCCAGAGACAGTGTAAAATCACGGTAGGAAATGGCAGAGGGTAAAAGGGAGGGAATAAAGGGGAAAAAAGAAAGAAGCAGAACACTTAAGAAACACAAAATATAAAATTATCTGTTGAAGATAAAATGTATAGTAATATCTTAGCAATCATGAATAGTGCTGCAGTAAATATAGTCGTGCAAGTGCTTTTCTTGTCCTTTGGGTAGATACCCAGGAGTGGAGTTGCTGGATTATATGGTAGTTCTATTTGAAGATCTTTGAGGAACCTCCATATTGTTCTCCACAGTGGCTGGACCAATTTACATTCCCTAAAATAATGTAGAAGTGTTCCCCTTTCACCACATCCCCACCAACACTTATCATTTTTTTTTTTTAATCTTCTTTTGTAAAAGTTCTGACTGGGGTTAGGTGGTATCTCATTGTGGTTTTGATCTGCATCTCCCTTATAATAAGGGATGTTGAACATTGTTTCGTATGCTTTTTGGCTATTTGTATGTCTTCCTTAGAGAGTTGTTTGTTCAGCTCATGTTTCCATCTTTTAATTGGGTTTATTGCAGCAGTATTCATGATTGCTAAGACATGGAACCAACCCAAATGTCCACAAGCAGATGAATGGATTGAAAAAGTGTGGCATATATACTCCATGGGATATTATTCAGCCATAAAAAAACAAGGCCTTGGAATTCGATAGAAAGTAGATGAATATGGAAGATTTGTTGCTGAGTGAAGCAAGTCAGGTTATGAGAGACATTGTATGTTTCCACTTAACATATACCTACCATCCACACTCTATGGTAGAGACTGAAAGACTGGAGGACATAAAAGCATTAAAAATTGTTATGGACATTGTGATAAAGTGGAAGGAGAGAGTGGGAGGGGAAGAGTGCAGGAAAGGAAATTTGGGGATAAAATGGAAAGGTAAGATATTTGTGGGACACAGATATAGGTTATTATCTATTGATGAAGATGTGTATAGTATTCTCAACTGGATTGAGATGTGTATTATGCTGGATAAAGTCTCTTTACAATCTAAATGATGTATAGCCATTGAATGTATAAATAATAATAATAATAAAGATAAAATTATCTGTTGAAGATAATATGTATAGTAATATCTTTGATTGAGTTAATAGACAGTATATTCTGAAAGGAAAATTCATTTTGAATGCTGTAATGCTATACAGTGAATGAATGTAATAATAGTAATAAAAATATGAGACAGTGAAGATCATAGAAGGTTAGATAACTTGACTGAGAATATGCATTTAGCAAGTGACTGAGCCAGGGCTTGGATTTAGAGTGCTCTGGTTTCAAAGCAAATATCATTGTACTACATCACCTGATATTTCTTCTCCATTCCTCAAAGTGGCTCTGAGCAGCCTTTTAAAGAGGGAACCTGAAATGTGAGCTTTACGTAACTTTGATTCTCATACTCAAGGTCACTGACTATGATTTGGAAAGGGGCTGAATCTTGATTTATTTAGCATAAACATTACAGAAGGACAATATATTAGTCAGTTTTTGAACCAGCTTTCCCTTCAGCTCATTGCTGTCTAACTCTTGCTAAATGCCTTATTTGTGTTGAACATTTCATGGGTCACTATCAATAACCAGAGAACACAGAAATTCACACTTAAGTTGACTGATTTTTGACAGAGTTGCCAAGAACATGCAATGGAGAACAGTCTCTTCAATAAACAATGCTGGGAAAACGAGATGTCCACATGCAGAAGAATGAAGCTAGATCCCTGTCCCTCATCATGTGCAAAATCAAAGTAGATTAAACACTCAAAACAATAAAACCACTAGAAGCAAACATAGGGAGAATGCGCCATAACACTAATATGGACAAGGATGTTTTAAATATAGCCCCCAAAGCAAAGTCAACAAAAGCAAAATTAGACAAATGAGATTACATTAAACTGAAAAACTTCTGTGCTGCAAAGAAAATAACCAAAAGAGCACAAAGACAGCCTACAGAATGAAGTAAAAGATTTGCAAACTACACATCTAACAAGAGGTTAATATTCAACAGATAGAAAGAACTCAAACCGTTCAATAAAAAATCCAATTAAAAATGGGCGAAAGACGTGGATAGACATTTCTCAAAAGAATACATACAAATGTTCAATAGATATATGAGAAAATGCTCAACATTGTTGACCATTAGGGGAATGCAAATCAAACAACAATGAGATTTAGTTATAACCCAATTAGAATAGCTTTTTATTAAAAAGACAAATAATAACAAATGCTCGCTTGGATGTGGAAAAAGGGGAACTCTTATACACAGTGGGTAGGCATGTACATTAGTACAGTCATACTGAAAAACAGTATGGTGATTTCTCAAACAACTGAAAATAGAACTACCATATGATCCAGTAATCCCGCTGCTAAGTGTGTATATATATATAATATATATATATATATTATATATATATATATATAATATATATATATATTTTATTTATACATTCGTTTATTTTAATTTGACCAGAGAGAGAGAGAGAGAGAGAGAGAGAGAGAGAGAAAGAAAGTGAGAAAGCAAGCCACCAGGCCCAGGACTCAAACCGTGGTCAGTCATGTGAGAATGTCCAGCCCCTTAACCACCATGCCACCTGCTGGTCCCCATGATCAGTTATTTAATTAGGTTCTTGGCAAAAAAATTTAGAACACCAATTTGTGAGGATTAACTCCATTTGTAAGGGCAAACACGGATCACGGGTAGCCCTGGAGCTGAGGAACAGCTTTGATTTTTGGTTAAATTTGTGAGTCCACAGCTTTCTGATCAACTTTGCACTGCTCTGAAATCTTGTATTTCTCCTTCTCTGTGTTGAAGATCTCACCTTCCTGGTGTCTGGGCTTCCGTGGTTTCTTTTTCTTGAAGTAAGCGTTGGTTAGGTGCTTTGGGATTTTTACTTCGCTAATATCAATTTTTGTGGAGGTGGCAATGACAAATTTCTGGCGTGTTCTATGTAGTAGAACTCGATTGAGGACCAGAGGTTCACAGGAAAACCACTCTCTTGCTTCTGTGATATCAAGTGAGGATGATCGGAATGGTCCCAGGAGTGATGCTGGCTCGCAGCTTTTTCACAGGCTGACTGAAGGGTTTTTGCCATGGCTCAACAGCTTTTGAGGCACATCTTCAGTAGGATAATACCTAGGCATTTTGTGCAGTTTAACCACCCAGGTACCACCATTCTTGTCTCCACCAACTGGTTTTGTGACAGTCACAAGAACCTTCTCCTTTTTCTTTTCAATCCTGGATTTAGTGGCCGGGAATTTCCTCTTGTACATGGCCTTTCTGGAATACATGGCTCACTGGGAGTATCTGCCAATGCCCCAGACTAGGACCGGGTTTCGGCTGCAATGGGGCTTCCCCTTGGGCTTTTTAGCTTTGGGGCTAAGTATATATTGAAGGGACATAAAATCAGTATATCAAAGAGATTTCTGCACCTCCATGTTTTTTGTATTACTACTTATAATAGCCGAGATACAAAATCATCAGTGGATTAATGGATTACAAAGTGCTATATCTGTACAATAGAATACTATTTAGTCTTAAAAAAGAATGAAATCCTGTCATTTGTATCAACATGGATGAACTTGAACATTAAGTTAAATCAGCCAAACATAGACAAATACTCCATGATTTGACTCACAGAAGTAGAGATAGAATAGTGGTTACCAGAGGCTGGGAAGGACTGTGTTGTAAGGAGGTAGGGGGAGATTGGTCAGCATATACAAAGTTATAGTTAGAGAGGATTAATAAGTTCTGGTGTTCTGTTGCACAGCAGAGTGACTGATTAACAATATTGTATATATATTATAACATAAAGAGATGATAAATATGAAGTGATGGGTATGCTAAATGCCCTGACTTGATTATTACACAAGGTATATATGTATTGAAATCACACAGTTCCCCATAAATTTGTGCAACTATGCATCAATTATAAACAAAATAAGGGGCCAACAGGTGACACAGTGGTAAAAGTTTTGGACTCCCACATGGCCGACTGTGGATCGACTTCTGGTCTTGGCAGCTTGAAAAGCATACTGGGTACATGTGCATGTGTGCCCCAAGTCTGGAAAGAACAGAGACCAAGAGACTGAAATCACCATCCCCCTGCGGGGTGACTTCTCAGTTTCTTTCTCACTGTCTCTCTCTCCAGTGAGTGTGTCTTTAAGTCTGTGTTCCATTGTGCCACTGAGATTTGCTGTCACATATGCACTGTCTGAAATAATTTTAAGTTTCCATATAATAAAATATCCTGGATTTGATCCTGAAGGAAGTTAGTAAGATCATAGTTTTGGGTCATAAGTCTGTTGTACTTTCAGTAATGTGATTTCAGATGGTCACGTGTGTTTTCCCACTTCTCTCCTCCATTATCCCTGCTTTTCCTTTTAGCAAATGTGAGCAGTTAGAGAGATAGATTAATGTGAGTATCAGGAATGTGAGTCTTTAAAAGGTTACAGCAGTTACATGTAAACAGGGCAGTAAGGAATTTGGTATATAGAGTTCTCTTGGAGTAATATCCCACAAGTGGGACAGGAATCTCAGGAATTTTTTTTTTTTAAAGCTACTCATTTAAAGTACGCTGTTTCTTTTAAATTAGTTAATTAATTATTTTTTGAAGAGAGATTTTCTTTATAGGGTGAATGCACTCACCAGAGAGACAGAAAGTGAGAAATCACCCCCCAGAGGGGATGGTCATGCCACAGTCCCTTCCTCTGTTCTCTTGGGATTTTGGGCATGCACACACACATGCACCCAGTGTGAATTTCAAGCCACCAGGTCTGAGACTCGGACCATGGTCAACTACATGGGAGTCCAGCGACATAATCATTATGCCAACTGCTGATCCCAATAAATAAAATAAAAAAAAATAAGAGACCAGTAGATGGTGTAATAGTTACGTCGGTAGACTCCCATGTAGTCGACTGTGGTTTGAGTCCTGGACCCGGTGACTTAACATGCTGCGCACATGGATGACTAGAGTCTGGACAATTTTAAAAAACTCTAAAGCCCCTTTGGAATGGTGGAAATAAAAACAGGTAACTCACTGAAGTAGATGAATAGCCTTGCATTTAAAAAAAATATGGAAAACTCAAATTTGAAATGATTCAAAATGTCAAGTATTATAAGCAGGTATTTAAGACGGTTGTAAATATTGGGACCAGCAGTTGGCCTAATGGTTATATCACTGGACTCCCATGTAGTTGGCTGTGGTTTGAGTTCTGGGCCCCATGGTTTAAAACTCATACTGGGAGCGTGTATGTGTGTGCCCAAGATCCCAAGAGGAGAATGGAGGAGAATGGATTGCAGTGTGGCTATCCATCCCTTGGGGGGTGATTTCTCTCTTTCGGTCTGTCTCTCTGTCTCTCTGGTGAGCATACATGCCTTATAGCAAAAATATCTCTCTTAAAAAAATGCTTGTAAATATTATTTATGTTTTTAATTTTGTAAAATAAGGACTTCTTTTTAACCACAAAAAACACCTCCTAAAAATAAATAAATAAAAATAAAAAATTATAATATGAGAAGAGGAAAAGGATGACTCTTGAGGGGAGAATATGTCATTGACAGAGAAGAGTTATTCTCAGTGATATAAAATTTCTAGAGATTGACTGAATGAATGGTGGGATGAAGTTGTTGTGGACTACAAGGTGATAGGATGGCCAATTTAAATAATTCTATTCTTTGATAAAAGAATGAGTTAAACACATAATTAATTATGATCTACTTTTGAATGCTCTGCATAAATTTTTATATAATATATTCTTAAATGAAAAGATATCTTAATTTTGACTTGATCTAGGGAAAAAGGGTTTAGAAGTCAAGGATTTTATACCTCTGGCACAGCATGTTATAATTTGACTTCGTATTATGTCTATTTATTTATTCATTCGTTGAACACATTTACTTAACATCACTATGCATCAGGTACTGTAGACAATACTACTGAGTATGACTTGCTTCACAGCTGAGCTTATTTAATAATTTCTTTCATGTTTTCATTGAATGAGTGCTTCCTGTATGTCAGGTGCTATGCTGAAAACTACAGAGATGGACAAGACAAAAGTAATGATCCCATACTTTCAAGGAACTTCCAAGTAAGTCAACAACAATGCATTATGTAGAGAGTTACATTTAAAGTAAACTGAGGATTTGATATAAATGAAGAAGAGGAACTTATGGAATGCCCAATGAAGCAGTCACTTGAAGGTAATATTTTTTTAATTAATTTATTTTAATTTATTATTTTTTTGGAGAGGTTTTTTTCTATAGGGCGTGTGCGCTCGCCAGAAAGACAGAGAGAGACAGAGAGACAGAAAGTGAGAAATCACCCCCCAGGAGGGATGGCCACGCCGCAATCCCTTCTCCCCCATTCTCCTCTCAGGATCTTGGGCATGCATGCACATGCGCCTGGCGTGAGTTTAAGCCACCGGGTCTGGGACTCGAACTGCGGTCGACTACATGGGTGTCCAGCGACAGAGCCATTACATCAACTTCTGGTCCCTTTAAATTTATTTTTAATTAATTTATTTTTATGATAGAAACTGCTTGTGTTTGTATGAAGGTGAGAGGAGAGAGAGAGACAGGGAGAGAAAAGCACCTTTGATAGGATCTCATCATGCTACGTCCCCCCTTCCCTAGCCCTCTAGCTCCTCAGGATCTTGGGTGCCCATGTGCATGCCTGGCATATTTTTCAGGCCAACCTGGGGATGTAAACCCATGGATGCCATGTGGCTTTCAGCACTGCAGGGCACTTGTGTTACCACTGTGCCATAACAATTGGCCTGAAGACAACTCTTGAGATGAGAAATACGAACTTTCAGATAGTCTTGACTTTCCAGAGTATTCTAGAGTCAGAGTCAGGTATTTAATACTATTGGATTTTTAAAAACAATTTATTTATTTATCTCAAGAGATGAGGGCACTCCCAACAGGGGTCTTTATTGTGTGACCCACTCACAGTCCCAGTCTCAGTCAGACCAGATTATGAGCATGTGTGCATACCTGGCATGCCCAGGAAAGCTCTAGGGTTCAAACCAAGGACCTTCCCATGTGGGTTCCCTTGAGTCATCACTGTGCCACTTTTTGGCCCCAATGCTATTGGCTCTTTCTTTCTTTCTTTCTTTCTTTCTTTCTTTCTTTCTTTCTTTCTTTCTTTCTTTCTTTCTTTCTTTCTTTCTTCCTTCCTTCCTTCCTTCCTTCCTTCCTTCCTTCCTTCCTTCCTTTCTTCCTTTCTTTCTTTTATTTTTTATTTTTTTTTGAGAGGTTTTTGCTATAGGGCACGTGTGCTCACCAGAAGGACAGAAAGAGAGAGACAGAAAAACAAGAAATAACCCCCCAGGGGGGATGGCCATGCTGCAATCCCTTCTCCTTCATTCTCCTCTTGGGATCTTGGGCACACACGCACACGCACCTGGTGTGAGTTTAAGCCACTGGGTCCAGGACTCAAACTGCGGTTGACTACATGGGAGTCCAGCAATGTAGCCATCATGCTATCTGCTGGTCCTGCTATTGGGTTTTAATAAACAAAATGAATTGGTATTGTCAATATATCCCTATTTCATTGAACAAAATTTGTGAAGTGGGTCAAATAAATAGTTCTGTAATGGCTTATTTGGAATTTCATATTTTCCCAACTTCCTCAAGTATTCACACTATGAGTTCCCATGATTGTTCCTTTTTCCTTTCTTTGCTCTTTTGCTCCATTACCATCTCCTGCTATATTGGAGAGAGAAATGGTCTCATGAGAAGGCCAGAGAAATGGACTAAGAATATTGAGAGAAAAATCCACAGGTCTATGAGGACACAGGAAAATGGAAATGTTCCTGATCTGATGCCCAGGGATCTCATCACTTAAGTATAGAGAACAAAGAGACTAATGAAACATTGGGAGAGAACAACAACTGCAACTCACCTTATTTGGCACAAAAGTCATGAACTCCCACGAGGGGAAATAGAGCTCAAGGGAGTCCAAATTCTCACAGAATATTAAGCATTTGTTTCTTTGTTTTGTCTTAAAAATAAAGAGGCCATAGTGTACGTGTGCCACATTTTTTTTTTTCAGTACAGTCTTTTGTTCTTGGGCTCTTAGGTTGACTCTGTATCTTAGAAATTGTGTACACCACTTTATGGTAGAGACTAAAAGATTGGAGGGCATAAAAGCAGTGAAAATAGTTATGGACGCTTGAGACAGTGTGGAAGGAGAGTGGGAGAAGGGAAGAGTATAAGTAAAGAAATCAGGGAGAAAAAATAGAGAGTCAAGACATTTGTGGGACACAGAAATGGTTTATTACCTATTGATAATGTGTATAGTATTCTCAACTGGACTGGTATGAGATGTATTTCATGTTGGGTAAATTCTCTTTACAAGTCAAATGATGTATAGCGATTGGGTATTTTAAAAAAATAAGAATAAAGGGAACTCTCCTACACTGCTGGTGGGAATGTAAATTGGTCCAGCCACTTTGGAGAACAATTTGGAGATTCCTTAAAGATATACCAATAGAACTACCATATGATTCAGCAATCCCACTTCTTGGTATTTACCCAAAGGACAGAAGAATTCTTAATCAGAAAAATGCTTGCACGTTGATATTTATTGTGGCATTATTCACAATTGCTAAGATGTGGAACCAATCCAAATGCCTATGAACAGATGAATGGATTAAAAAACCATGGCACATATACTCTATGGAATACTACTCAGCCATAAAAAACAAGACCCTGGCTTTTGACAGAAAGTGGATGAATATGGAAGATTTTCTGCCAAGTGAAGCAAGCCAGGAGATGAAGGAGAGACATTGTGTGTCTCCACTTAAGATATACTGAATGTTTGCACTCTATGGCAGAAACTGAATGACTGAAGGCTATAGAAACGAAGTAAATGGCTGTGAACACCAGACACAATGTGAGAAGAGGGCAGGTGAAGGAGTAGAGGAAGATAACTTTCTAGTATGGTGAATTGGACTGGTTAGAAATGTACACTTGTTGGAATATTCACTTTGTAGGCTGGGTAGCATGATTGAATGTATAAAAGAAATAGAAATAAAAAGAAAAAATAATAATAAAAAAAGAAATTGTGTACACCATTAAAATGTACAATGATTAAAAAAATGTAAAGTAAACAAATAAATAAAATAAAATAAATATAGGGGGCCAGATGGTGGCACAGTGGTGATGCAGCTGAACATACATGGGATGGGTCCTGAGTTCACATTCTAGGATTTCCCCAGGCATGCTAGGTATGCACATATGTACTCATTGTCTGGACCAGCTGAGACAGGGTGGATCACGGTGTCATTTTACTGTTGGGGGTACATCCTCTATCTTTTCTTTCTTTATTTCTGTCTGTCTGTTTTCTCTCTGTCTCATGGAATAATCTTAAAAAGAAGCATACAAAATCATATAAGTAGAATATGCACACTATAAAACCTTGAAGTAGAACTGAAGGCTATACCGTGTAAATAGTCCTTCACAAGGTATTTTCAAATGTAACAAAACAAAGTTATATATTTCACACCTAAATTTATGGCCTGAGATTCATTATTGCTATAAATTTAAGTCCACATATGACCCCCTTTTTTTAAATATAGGAAAGAGTGTGCTGAGTATCTTGTTTCACATATGGCTCCCTTCTGCCCCCTGACTTTATATCATAGGGTGCTATTTCTATGTCAGCATGTATAGATCCACCTCATTATTTATAATGGCTGCAAGATTTTTGCTAAATGGATGTACTACAATTAATTTAACCAGTCTTCGATTGGTTGGCTATTTCTTCCAATCTGCTATGACTGCCAAGCTATTGCAACAGGTATCTTTGCTATCCTTATACATGTTTCTGTACGAGTGTCTATAAATGTCTAGAAATGGACTTACTGGTTGATAGAATATGTACACTTGCAATTTTAGTAGATATTGTTGATCTACTTTGCAAAGAGGTTGTATAATTTACTTTCTCCAGGAAATGACAAAAACACTGTGTGACAGTGCCAGTTTTTTTCTATCTCGCCAACATAGTGAATTAATTAAAAAAATTATTTTATTTCATTTTATCATGGAAAGAACACTTAACATGAAGTCTATCTTCTTAATATATTTTTAGGTGTAATATATTACTATTGACTATAGGCATGATGTTGTATAGCAGATCTCTAGAGCTTATTTATCTTATGCCCATTGATAAACAACTCCTCATTTCCCCTGCTCTCCCAGCCTCTAGACACTCCCATCCCACTTTTAATTCTATGAACTTGACTAATTGAGATACCTTATATAAGTGCAATTATGCAGTACTTGTTTTTTGTAATTGACTTATTTCATTTAGCATAATGTCCTCAAAATTATCCATGTTGTTACATATTGTAAAATTTCTTTTTTTTAAAAAAGGCCAAGCAATATTTCATTGAATGTATATGCCAGTTTCTTTTTTACATTCATCTGTCAATGGACATTTGGGTTACTGCCACATCCTGGCTATTGTGATTCCTATTGCAATAGGAATGCTACTATCTCTTAGAGACCCCAATTTTAGTTCTTTTTATTTTTTTTTTAGAGATTTCTGCTACTGGCATGTGTGCTCGCCAGAAAGACAGAGAGAAACAGAGAGACAGAAAGCGAGAAATTACCCCCCAGAGGGGATGGCCATGCCACAATTCTCCTCCATTCTCCTTTCAGGATCTTGGGCACACACGCACATGCACCCAGCATGAGTTTAAGCCACCAGGTCTGGGACTCAAACTGCGGTCGACTACATGGGAATCCAGCGACATAGCCTTTATATCAACTGCTGGTCCCCCAATTTTAGTTCTTTTAGATAGATACTTGGAAGTGGTATCACTGTGCCATATGGTAGTTCTATTTTTATTTTTTAAGAAGCCTCCATACTGTTTTTCATAGTAGCTTACTATTTTGTAGTCTTGCCAACAGTGTGCAAGAATTTCAATTTCTCCACATCTTCCCCAACCCTTCTCTTTTCTTAAAAAAATTATATCTATCCTAAGAGGTATGAAGTAATATCTCATTGTGGATTTGACTTAAATTTCCCTTACAACTAGTGATTTTGAGCATTTCTCACACATTTATTGTCCGTTTATGTGTTTTCTTTGGAGAAATGTCTAAAGTCTTTAGCCCATATTTAATTGGGTTATTAGGCTTTAAGATGGGCTAGGCTGTAAGCATTCCTTACATATTTTGAAGATTAACCCTTTACCAGATATATGGTTTGAAAGTTTTTCTCCACTCCATAGG
The DNA here is from genome assembly GCA_026018925.1 of Tupaia tana. Classification (NCBI taxonomy): domain Eukaryota; kingdom Metazoa; phylum Chordata; class Mammalia; order Scandentia; family Tupaiidae; genus Tupaia; species Tupaia tana. Next base: position 48,155,558 of record JAKSZU010000011.1, on the reverse strand, counting down.
TTGTCTTTTTATTGTTGATTATTTCTTTGCAAAGCAAAAGCTTTCTGGTGAGATTACCTTTTTGATCTTTGCTCACTTAAATAAGTAAAAATGGGGCCAGCAGGTGGTGTAGTGGTTGGGTGCTGGACTCCCACATGGCCCACCACACTTTGAGTCTTGGACTTGGCAGTTTGCTTTCTCACTTTCCCTTTCTCTCTTTCTCTCTCTCTAGTCAATTAAAAAAACTTTTTCCCTTAAAAACATAAATATGGGGACCAGCAGTTAGCATAATGGCTATGTTGCTGGACTCGCATGTAGTCGACCACAGTTCGAGTCCCTGACCTGGTGGCTTAAACTCACGCCAGGTGTGTGTGTGTGCATGCCCAAGATCCTGAGAGGATAATGGAGGAAAAGGGATTGTGGCTTGGCCATCCCCTCCGGGGGGTGATTTCTCACTTTCTATCTCTCTGTCTCTCTCTGTCTTTCTGGCGAGCACACGCACCCTATAGTAAAAAACCTCTCAACCCCCCCATAAATATGTAAAAATGGTAAGTTATAAGAATGTTAGAATTATAAGTGGTGTGAAAATCCTAATATAGAATGAAAAGTTATTCTAAGAAAAACAATAATAGTTATACACTTATCTAGTGCTTAGTGTGTACTATGTGCTAGGCACTATTTTAAATGATTTACAGATATCAATTCTTTTTTTTTTAAATTTTTGATATAGGGTATGTTGGCTTGCCAGAGAGAGAGAGAGAGAGAACGCAATCATCTCCCATGAGGATCGCCATGCCACAATCCCATCTCCTCCAGCCTCCTTGCAGGGTTTCAGTCATGTAAACTGCCTGATTTTCAAGCTGCTGGATCCCAGACTTAAACCATGTGGTTGGTCATGTGGGATCCAGCACCTTAACCTCTATACCACTTGCTGGCCCCATCAGCTACTTTAAAAGTTTATTATTTGTTCTTTCCATGTGTGAGAGAGACAGAAAGAGATAACCCCCAGAGGGCCCCAAATTTGTGATTCACCTCAGCCCCAGCCAGCCAAGGATCATGCTCAGTGTACTTAGGGAGGTTTCCTGACATGAACTTGGAACCTTTCTATGCAGGTCTTTCTCACAGAGCATAGTGCTTTACCACTGTGCCAGCATTAGGTCCCCAGGTAGCAACTTCTTTACTACTTAAAACAAATCTATGAACTAGATGTTATTATCTCCATTTTGCATAAGCAAAAACTGTGGCACAGAGAGGATGAGACACCAGCCCAATTTCATACAGCTGGTAAATTACCATTTGGTAGACCCAGAATCTGAACTCAAACAGGATAACTTCAGTTTGGGGCCTAATCCACTCTACCATGCTGCATGAAAGGACTGTCCTGGGCTCTAGAATGAGATAAATAAGGAAAAATGTTCTGTAGAATGTGGATAAAGAAACCCTAGGATCAGGGGACAAGAGTGGAAGTGAATTTTTTTTTTTCATTTAGTTTCTGATCATTAGGAGCCCTAGGAGAAAAATAAAGCATATTCTTTAAATATGCTTTAAGTATTACTTAAAATCAAACTAATTTCCCAAGTAACTAAATTTTAAAGTCTAATTTAATAGAAAAGGAAATAGTGATTTTTTTTTTTTTTAAGTTTATCAAAGAGGACTGTTGAAGTCAGAAAGATTTTTCAGGATGTCCTTCCTCAAACTCTGATCTCTTTGTCTAGCATGTCTGAGAGCCTTTTAGGAACAGTTGTACTCAGATGGATCACTTGTGACTTTCAATTTTTTTCCTGGGGTAACATATGTGTGGGTTGCACCTGATTTCTTAGGTATTGTCAGAAATTCTCTTTTGGAGGTAGCTAGACTGAGGCCCCATGGGCTGTTCCAACTCCTTTGCTTCTCCTCACTTGGAGACACATCAGTATGTTCCTACACCATGACATGGATTATGCTACTTTGGACTGAGTATCCAGTTTCCCCATTGTAGCTCAAAATTTTTCACCCATGAAGAGAGAAGAGGGTATGCCTGTGAATGACAGAGGGATGCAGGACTACTTTCATGCAACATGGCTCATATGTTGCTTTCAGGGCCAGAAGCTCTTTTTTTTTTAATATAGTTTCTTATTCACATTTAATCATTGTACATCTCTATTTCTACCATGTGACTCACTAATCCCAATCCTTGGTATTTACCCAAGGATAGGAAAATAGTCAGAAAGACACTTGCACACCCATATTTATTGCAGCCTTATTGGCAATTGCTAAGACATGGTATCAAGAACTGATGATTTCACAGAAGCTCTATTTAAAGAGGAGAGAGAGGGAGGCATCTGGGGTGTCAAGGATAGGCTTCTCCTCACTTACACAGCCAAATGCACCTCAAACACCCATCTCATGCTTTCCATTTACTGCCTGTTTCCTTAAGACAAGAAAAAAAAAAAAAAAAAACAGCAAAGCCAACTGCTTTTCAAAATAGTAAGCAGTGTCAATGTCATTATGCAAAATGGACCATGCAGCGTCTATGCCAGTGCCACACACAAATCAAGCTTTACAGAGAAGTGTCACACAAAGATGCAAAGTTTCAGTTGTGATGCTTAAGAAATACCAAGTGTTATGTGTCCTGAAGTGGAAGGGACTCTAATTTTAGGCAATGGGCCAAAACCTGTTAGGGGATAGGGTCAAACAGATGGGTCTTAGTTAGCAAATCAAAGGAAACAATTTTAATGGTCCACTTCTCTGGATTATAGTGATGCCATGTGATGAAGCTGTGGAGAGAAACAAAGGGGTCTTTGAAGATGGAACACATGCAGATTGTACCCAGAGGCTTCTGAAGGACTGCTTGCCTAGGGCGGGATCTTCTAAGGATCACCCAAGTAAAGAATTACTCACTGCTGACCTCAGGATAACTGGCAGAGCCATAGCTGACCCAGAGTGAATTTTCTTCTTGGGAAGAATTCCAGATCCTTTTATTTCTTCTTAAAAGAATTCCAGGAACCTCACTAATACACGCATCCCCTATCTCTCATTTGGCTTTCATAGGGATACTTGCTCTTGAATTTTGCTTGGAGCAAAGCTCTATTTACATATTTGTCTCATTGGATCTTCTTCAGTCTTAAGGTCCCTCTGTTTTCCTTCTATCACTCTGAGGAGGATAACTCCTGGCCCCAAAGCCATTGGTTGACTTATTCCCCTAGTTTTAATGGAAATCTCTGGGCTTTGAGATATCTTGCATTTTTTTTTTTTTTTTTGAGAGGTTTTTGCTATAGGGCGCGTGCGCTCGCCAGACAGACAGAGAGAAACAGAGAGAAAGCGAGAAATCACCCCCCAGGGGGGATGGCCATGCCGCAATCCCTTCTCCTCCATTCTCCTCTTGGGATCTTGGGCACACACACACATGCGCCCTGCGTGAGTTTTAAGCCACCGGGTCCGGGATGCGAACCGCGGTCGACTACGTGGGAGTCTGGTGACATAGCCATTACGCTAACTGCTGGTCCCGAGATATCTTGCATTTTTGAGTGTAACTTTCTTATGTGTATTTTATTGTTTTCACTATTTCAGCATCTAAATAGCTTCCTTTGCTGGAAAGCAAGGCCCTCTGTAATTTTATTTCTTTCTATTTGATTTTCTTGTTCAATAACTAAGCCCTTTGCATTCTCCATAGGCCAAACAATGACACAGGTAATGGTACATATTGTTCTCACTGGGAGCCATGATGAGGTGGGAAGAGAAGGGCTCTGCAGACATGAGACTGAATCAAACCTGCTATTTTATTAGCTATGACAATCAGAAAAACTATTTTATTCTAGTTTTCTCAACAGCATATTGGAACTATGAATAGCTACTTCACAAGTGGTAAAGATTTATAGGAAAGAATACAGCAGATAACCTAGTCCATCAATGTACTCAACAAACATTAGTTCTTGACATTTGTTAGGATATTATGCATATTATTATCAAATAAGGGTTTTTGTTTGATTGTTTTTAGATTTTTTTGCCATAGGGCACATGTGTTCACTGGAGACAGAGACAGGAAAGGTGAGAAATCACCTCCCAGGGAGATTGACTACATTGCAATCCCTTCTACTCAATTCTCTTCTTGGGATTCTGGGCACACATGTACACATGGCTGGTATGTTTTTCAAGTCGCAGGGTCTGGGACACAAACCAAGCAATTGTCTATGTGGGATCCAGCACCTTAACCATCATGCCACTTGCACAGATTAGAGACCTAATGGATCTTTTAAAGTCTGTTTCTTCTGCTACATATTGACTAAAGATTTGATTATTGATTATGGCTCCATCTACAGAGAGAACAGCCAAGTACAGAGAGAAGACATTTGGATCCTGAATTATTAGATTGTCAGAAAGATCATGATATATTTTTCTATGCAAAAATGTGTCATGACTTTTCTGATGGCCCCAAAACAACCTGATATCAAAGAGCCAACACCATAGATTCATCAACATTTTTTTAACAAGGTGAGGAACTTTTAATGGTAAACTCAGTAGCTGAGTAACAGGATGATGGTACAACAGGCAGCTAATCAAGGCAGTGAGGTCAAGACACTTGAGCCAACACCCACCAGGGATGGGGTATAAAAGGACTAGGAAGGGAGGAGGTTTTCAGACTCAGTGGCTTCATCTTCTCAGCTGATCTGAAACTCCTGTGCAGCCTCAGCCCAAACCATGACTTCCTCTTTCATCAGCTCATCCTGTCCTCTAGGCGCCAAGATCCCTGGAGCAGAAAATGTTTTCATTGACGTTGGGTGCCAACCTGGAGCAGAGGCCAAGGTGGCCTTCCCATGCCTCTTGGCCAATGTGGCACACGCCAACCGAGTCCGTGTGGGGTCTACCCCTCTGGGCCGACCCAGCCTTTGTCTGCCCCAAAGCTGTCGCACTGCTTGTCCCTTGCCAGGGACCTGCCACATTCCTGGCAACATTGGAATCTGTGGGACCTACGGTGAAGGCAGCCTGAATGGCCATGAGAAGGAGACCATGCAGTTCCTGAACGACCGCCTGGCCAACTACCTGCAGAAGGTGCGCCAGTTAGAGAAGGAGAACGCGGAGCTGGAGACCGGCATCAGAGAGATCAGTAAATGCCATGAGTCCACCGTGTGCCCGGACTACCAGTCCTACTTCCGGACCATTGAGGAGCTCCAGCAAAAGGTGAGTTTAGAGTAGCCTAGAGTATGCTGGATCTGAGGAAAGAGAGGGCATGTCGAGTAGAAAACCACATAAAGCCAAAAGAGCTTTGCATTCTTGGATTCCTTTGAGGCATGGGTTTAGACACTGCATGCAGAGTTGGAGCCCAGAGCATGATGTTTGTATGTGAACTGTGTTCTTGCTTTCTCAGATCCTGTGCAGCAAGGCTGAGAATGCCCGGCTGGTTATACAAGTTGACAATGCTAGGCTGGCTGCTGATGACTTTAGAATCAAGTAAGTAAAACTTAAAGGGCTCAGAGGGACTCCTCTCTTTTGCTCTATTTCCAAGGGCCCATCAGTACTTGGCTCATGGTAAGTATTAAAATATACGTTTTGACAATCAGAATAAGTGAATCAATACACAAATGTCTACTTCCTTTCTTTCTAAACCTTAATTTAGTCTATTACCAGAAATGAACATTATATAAGCTGGGAAAAAATAAAATAAATAACCAAAAAGAGGAGGTAGAGTCAAGGTTGATTCGGTCCTCCCTCATTTCCCTTTATATCTAGAAGATAAAGGAGTTTTGTTTTGTAACCAGAAACAAAAGAGAGTCATTGCAAAAATAAACTGTCTGTGCATAGATGGTGGACAGACTTACTGATCCTTGGCCAAATCCATCAGTGAAAAGAATTATCATTGGAGTTCTTGGGTAGCAAACATTGTAATTGACAGCTGAGAAAGGGAGAAAAACAATGGGAAATAATTAATTCAAGGGGCAAAGCAGAAAATTGAAGGTCCAGAAGCTTCCTTTTAGTCATTTTCTCCCCTCCTCCCGATTGGATAATTCCTTCTGTGGCAGAATAAGTATGCTTTGAATTTTGAACACTTAGGTTGTGTCTATGAATTTACTATTAAACAGGCATATAATTCTGGACAACCCACTTATTCTTTATCAACTTCAGTTTTTATCTAGTCAATAGGCAGAATGATACTTGTCGTGACCATGAGGCCTGTAGCTACAGGGTGGAACAGAGTGAGTGGTGATCCAATGAACAAAGGAGGATCCAAGATGATGAAGGAGGCGGACTCAATGGGCAGCTGAGAGAGGCTCTCATTGACATTCTTATTAATACTCCCCATCTTCTGTGTTGGAAGGCATGAGAGTGAGCACTCCCTGCGTCAGCTGGTGGAGGCAGATATGTGTGGGATGCAGAAGCTCCTGGATGACCTGACCCTGGCCAAGGCTGACCTGGAGGCCCAGCAGGAGTCCCTGAAGGAGGAGCAGCTCTGCCTCAAGAGCAACCATGAGCAGGTGTGTCCCTCTGAGCTCATACTCATGGGGGAGGGTGCTGGGCAGACAAGGGTGCACCATGCCCAGTGGTGCTCAGATCACTACCTGGGCTCAGTTAGCATCAGGGTAAAGGGCTGATGTGGGTGTGAGAGTTAGACTGCTCCTATGGAATGGGGAAGAGTTCCCTTGTGAATGAGGAAGGTCTCCAAATGGATTCTTCCTAATGGGCCTTGGACAAAACTTTCTCATTAGCATGTGTGTGCTTGTCAGAGGAGGAATCCAGGTACCATTTGCTCTGTCAAAAGCCCTTTGTGCCTCAGGGTATATGTCCCTTCTGTCCCCGTAGGAAGTGAAGATTCTGAGGGGTCAACTGGGAGACAAACTCCGGATTGAGCTGGACACCGAGCCCACCATAGATCTGAGCAGGGTGCTGGAGGACATGCGGTGCCAGTACGAGACCATGGTGGAGACCAACCGCCAGGATGTGGAGCAGTGGTTCCAGGCCCAGGTGAGGGTGGTACTGCAGGGCAGGGAGGGCCCCTGGTTTCCACATGAGCAGGAAGGTGATCAAGTCTCTGTGCACTTGTGCTTCAGTCTGAAGGTATCAGCCTGCAGGCAATGTCCTGCTCTGAGGAGCTGCAGTGCTGCCAGTCGGAGATCCTGGAGCTGAAATGCACAGTGAATGCCCTGGAGGTGGAGCGCCAAGCCCAGCACAAACTGGTACGTGCCCTCCTTCATCCTCACAAGACTGCAAAAGCCCCATGCCATGGCATGGTAGTAGCATCTCTTGGAAGTCTCACCAATAAGTGAGACTTTCCTTTAACATTAAGACTGTACTTAGGATCTAGGATCCTCTCTACCTGGTGGAGGTGCCCTGCTGTCAAGTTCTTTTTGACCCAGAAAAATGAAAAATCAATTTCATTTCCTTTAGAACACAGTGTAGGAGTTCAGTTACTCAATCCACAAGACTTCTTTGGGTCCTAAGTTTTTATCAGGTATTAGAGATTCAGGGATATAGAGATGAATATGGCATAGTTCCTCAAGTTAGATGTATGTGTGTGTGGTGTGAAGTTATGGTTGTTATTGACAGTTCTCTAGAGCTGTAAAAATGTCCTAGGACTTTTTGGAATTTGTTGCCTGCTTTGTGAGTTTGCCCATGTATGTCTTCCACTGGTGAATTTTGGGACTCCTGGTTCTCTTACTCCATTATTTCCTATTACAGAAGGACTGTCTGCAGAACTCACTGTGTGAAGCTGAGGATCGCTTTGGCACTGAGCTGGCCCAGATGCAGAGCCTTATCAGCAATGTGGAGGAACAGCTATCTGAGATCCGGGCTGACCTAGAGCGGCAGAACCAGGAGTACCAGGTGTTGCTGGATGTCAAGGCCCGGCTGGAGTGTGAGATTGCTACATACCGGAACCTTCTGGAGAGTGAGGACTGCAAGTATGTGTGATCTAATTTCTAGCTAAGCCACATGCCTGTCAGGCAATATCCCAGAGATAATTGAAGTACTTGGGAGAAGATCTCCATAAAGAGCAAGCCTTCTGTGTACCCTTACTGAGTGAGACTCACTAAACTCTCTTGGTCTGTGCAAATCCTATTGTCTATAGAATATTCTATACAGGTAGCTAGGTCCCTAAGATAAGTTCTCTGTGAAGATTCCCAGATATACAAAGACACAGATGAGAGTAGAAGTTGAATAGATTCCTTTGTTTTATGGCCTTGTCGATGGCAGACCTATCCTTTACCTTTTTGGTTTTACCGTTGTCTGTCAAGACGCCACTGAGATATCTTTTTATTTCTTGTGTGTAACTCTTCCTTCTCCTTCTCCCCACAGACTCCCTTGCAATCCCTGCTCTACACCTGCCTCCTGTACCCTTTCTTCAAGCTATGGTCCCACCACCTGTAAGCCTCCCTCAGCCTGTGGAACCAGCATTGGGAGACGATTCTGAAGATCTGAGTTCTAGCACAGGAGGTTAAGGCTGAGAGCACTAGGGTCCGGATTGGTCTCACCTTGCTTAGTCTTCGTTTAAGAAAAACCAGACCAATGGGAAGCATTTTCACTAAATCAAAGGGCAGCAAATACTTTGAAGCAGTGGCTTTCTGTTTGTGTTTTAAGCTGTATTTTTATTATTGCGAAGTTGCAGTGAGCTTTTACCCAAATTACTACTTTTCCCTGTGTCTCTTCAGGGATTTTGGTTCTACTCCAGTGGTTCAGAATTGCCTAAAATGTAATGAACAGAACTCCTGTATTAAATGTTAAATAAACCTTCCTGTTTCAAGTTCTCCTTGAAAGTGTTGGCTGTATGTATGGTGTGATAAAAGTCCTGTCCCTTGAGTCCTTGGGTCCTCACTGGCCTGAACTTGTTGTTGCCAGGAACTCTCCGGATTGCAGGGGTTTTAGCCTTGGGATGGAGTTCCTTTCCTGACTTTGGATGTATACTAACCTTGCCCCTGGAACCTTGTGGAGTGGTGAAAGGAAATGATACTTGTTGTCAAGTTTGAATTATTTTGAAACAGCTCAGAACTAACATGTCTCTGCCATTCTTTTGGCATCTTTGACCTCCTGGTATTTTGTCCAAGAGCAAAATCACACCACATAGAGTTCCAGTCTCATCAAAGGGAGGTTGTGTTGAGAACTGCCAGGCCCCAATTGCTAAGTTTTTTCTCTGATTCAAATTGCCTCCCTTCTCTGAGGTGTGGAATTCTGGTGCACCCGCTTAGACATGGAAGCCCAGTTTGTTAACTGGGGACAGTTGTGTTGGTCCATGCTCATTTCCTCAGTGGAGTTTTCTCCACTGATTCTGCCACTGATTTATCTGTTGTCTACTCTCCTGCTGCCTTGGAAGTGCTGGTGGGAGGACTGTTGCTCCTTCAGAGGAGTCCAAGTCCCTATCTGCCTCTTGGATGTGGCTCTGGTACAGTCAAGAAGGTTCACAGCCAGACATGACTGAGGAGCAGGTAGAGGAGTAGCATCCAGGAGGCAGCACTGCCTTCCATGCTGTGCGAGTTAGTTTAACTACTGGCAAGCACCAACTGTGGCCAGAATAGTAGAACTCTCAGATCTCAGCTTACCTATGTACACTGGGGCAAATAACAATGCAGAATTGACCTTTTTCATAAATATAGTATGGTGAAATAAGAATGCACTCCAGAGTTGGGTAGACCTAGGTTCAAATCCCACCTGTGCAACACTACGAGTGAAGTTGGTCAGGTCACTATGCTCTCTTGAGACCTATTTCTTATTTGTAAAAATAGGATTATTGGGCCAATCAGTGATATGGTGGTTAAAGTGACTGGATCCCACATGGCTAGCTGGATAGTCTGAGTCCCAGAGATGGTGGCTTGAAAAACATGCCAGGCATGTGTTCATGTGTGCCCAAAATTCTGAAAAGAGAGAGAAATGGAGGAGAAGGGATTGCAGCATGACCATCTCCCATAGGGTATGATTTCTCACTTTCCTATCTCTCTTCTCTGTCTCTTGTGAGCACAGGTGCTTTCTGGCAATTTTTTTTTGGAGAGGTTTTTGCTATAGGGCATGTGCACTCACCAGAAAGACAAAGAGAGACAGAGACAGAGATAGAAAGCTAGAAATCACCCTCCAGGGGGGGATGGCCATGCCACAATCCTTTCTCCTCTCTTCCCTCTCGGGATCCTGGGCACACACTCACACGCACCCAGCATGAGTTAAAGCCACCGGGTGTGGGACTCGAACCACGGTCGACTACATGGGAGTCCAGTGACATAGCCATTATGTCAACTGCTGGTCCCCTGGCAAAATTTTAACAGAGAGAATCATTGTATTTATCTTTGACTGTTGTGGAAGGATAATCCATACAATGTTCCTGGCATAGAGAAAGTGCTCAGTGGATATTAGTTTATTGGGCCTTTCTGAGAACCAGCATGGGCAGTCTTTTCCTTCTCAGAAAGAAAGAGAAGGCAAAGGAGTAATAGCAGAACCCACTAGCAGCATCAGTGACTCCAGAATGCCTTATCAGTGGCCCGGATGTTTGACCATACTCCTTGTTCACTAATAAGCAGTGATGAAAACTACTGAGTGCAGTTATGAGAGCTCAGTTTTTTACTTCACGTAGCTTAACTGAAGTCAAGAAATCATTCTTTCATTTGTCAGAGGACAAAAATGTGCAATGGGTTCTTATGAGTATTCTTCTAACAAGTAATCCATGAGAGTTTTAAAAATTTTTTTTGTTAAAATTTTTGCTATAGGGTGTGTGTGCTCACCAGAGAGAGAGACAGAGAGGGAAAGTAAGAAATCTTACTTAGCCACACTGCAATCCCTTCTCCTCTGTATGGATGGTGTGATAAGAGTCCTGTCCCTTGGGTCTTCCACTCAGGATTTTGGGCACGCATGCACACACACCCAGTGTGTTTTTTAAGCTGCTGGATCTAGGAATCAAACCACATAGTCAGCCATGTGGGATCCAGCCACCTTAACCACTTTGTCACTGGCTGGCCCAAGAAGAAGTGGCCATTCTTTTTAAGTGAAGAAGAATATGACCCTTTCATGTGATGAGGCTGTAGAAATCTGGCCTGTGCTCACTTTGCCTAGGTCACATTATTAACCAACTCTAAGTGTGGAGCCCCATGTCTCACAGGTGTGCTGGAAAAGGCCACTCAAACACACAGAGGGCTGCAGACCGGAGAGGCCAGCAGGAGGATAAACAGTCTCACAAGGTTACTTGGATGTTGTGGTTTTGTTTGCACCTACATTGCAGCCTGATGGCTCAGGGTTTCCTCGCACTTCCCAAGCATGTTTGGTCCTAGGTTCACTCTCTCACCTGCACATTATGCGTGTCTCTCTGGCCTCCCTACATCACAGTACCCCACAGATAGACCATGTGGTCCTCAATATGCTATCTCTGCTTTGACCACAGTAGTTGCAGCCAGGTTGTTTTCAGGTGGCTGTGATTTTCCTTCTCTCGGTTTAGGACCGTACCCAGCTTTGAGCCACCTAGTACGGAGCCCACCAGTCTGGTTTACCAGCACTCACTTCAGATGCGCCGGTTTGTAATATTGCTTTCCAGGCTTCACATGACAGTGCCAGTAAGGTCGCAGCAAGCCTCTCCACTTGTGTGTTTTTTGACTCCAAATGTCATTTCCTGTGAAGTCCAGCAAAGCGGAGAGAAGGGTGGCCAACTGAGGTGGACTCTGCAGTCCCCAGAGTGGAGAGCTCTGGAGAAGGACCCCCCACTTGTGTTCCTCCCACTGTATACATTGGAAAGCCAAAAAAGTCAAGGTGGAATCTGGACTTCCCCAAGAAGGAGCATTTTTCATTTAGATACATTTTTATGCTACCCCACCCGCCTCTGACTCCTTTCAGCATCCTCCCTTCATTTTCTTAGCTAAGAATGAAGTAAAATTCACCCCTCCTCAGAGCCATTTATAATGAACTCAGTTCATTCATGAGCTCAGCTTGTTGAACCATTTTTAATTCTTTTCCTTTTTTTTAAAAAAATCTAACTCAGTTGTTTCTCAACCCTCTTTTCCCACTTAATATAAAAATACTTCACCTTTTCATTTAATATTATTTTATACCAAACTCATAGCATGACTACAAGACATTCATTTAGAATATAGTTATGTTTGTTTTTAAATGACACTACCTCTAACCAAATGTCTTCCTTGCTACCTGTTTTGGAGATTCCAAACATCAACTTTCCTCTGAGGGGTGGGGAGAAGGCACTGCTCTCATTTAGAATCTCTGTTCCTATTTTAGGTATGAGCCCCTGGGCTAAACCAACCTGCTTTACCTGCCTGTCAGATGACATAAATCTAAGGTCTTTGGAGTAGGGTTTCTCCTTGAATCCAAACAAACCAGACTGCTCTCTCTCTGCCTCAGGCCCCCTAGTCCCACTCACTTGCATTTCACTCACGGTCTCCAAATTTAAATGCAGCCTCTCCCTCTAGGGCTGGCTCTTGCTCTTAATTTCTCAGTTACCCTTCACAACACATGACTGTCCCAGAAGCCCAGAGGTGACCTCAAAGCCACTTTTGGTTTCTCCACCTTTTTTGACCCCCATATACAGTAAATCACCCAGCCTCATAGAGTCTCTGTCCTCCAGGCCTTCTCATTCATTGGCACCGCTGGTAGCAACATTAGTCCCCATTACACCCTGCCACCATTCTCCGCCGCCTCTGTCTCTTCTGTCTGCCATGCAGTAGAATGATCAAATTTACCCTCTTTGGAAGACCATGCGTAGAACTAGAAAATACATTAACTAATGGGCAAACTTACAGACTTTCTTTGTGACACATCAGCAGCCTTCAGCACCAGCACCTAGCTGGCACAGCGTAAGTACCCAATAAATATTCGTTGAATGCATGAATGCAAGAACAAAAGAAAGCAGAGGAAGAAGTAACAGGGAAGTAGAGTGCAATCTGCATAAAGGTCTTTGAAACAGTCCCCTACATCTTGAGCTCCTTAACTTCAGGAGCTTAAGCTACCTGTAGTTTCTCTCTGAACACTAGTGTCTTATACAAAGGCCTGGGGCGCTATCTGTGAACTCCAAGGGCTGAGGTGGCAATGATGGCATGAGCTATTCTGGAACATGGTGGACTATACAACTAGCTGGAGGGAACTGATCAGAAGGAATTTAATGCCAAAAGGTTCAAGACTATGGGACTTAGAAATTCTTTCAGCTTGGAGATTTTATGTTTTAGGGCCCTCTGTAACATGTACTGCTTCCTCCTGGTGAATTCATTCATCTTAGGAATGGGTCAAAGTAGCGTCTTCATTAGCATAGACTGGAAGCTGGCTAGCTGCCCTTTCCAGGGTTTATTGAACAACTGGCCATTGGCTTATTTGCTTTAGAAATAGAAGAGGCCATAAAGCTTCTGATGCTCTGAGTGTGTCTGAAGATTAAGGAAATTTAAATTTTGTCCTAGAGTCTCTCAAGTAATGGACAATAAAACTATGCATTTCAAGGAAAGGCAAGAACATTTCAAAAGGGAAAAGATCAAAGCTCTTGACTGTATATTTCCTGTGGACAAAGAGGAGGAGGGACTCAGTCTGGTGAGAGGATCCAGCTCGTCTAACAAAGGAAGATGCCCAGAAAAGAGGGGGAGGCCCTGAGAATAGACACAATAAAGCATTAGTCATTGCTCACCTAAATTAGCCAAGAGATTCCAGTACATAGAAATATAGGTTTAGTTTTTGGGGAATCACAAATTACCACATTTCATTTGTGAGGTTTTTTTTTTTTTTTTTTTTTTTTTTTTTTTTTTTTTTACTTCTGGAAGTGCTTATCTGTTTCATATTTGCCTAGAGAAAGGCTCGGAAGTAAATTTATTTATTTCCTGCATTTTCATTTTAATTCAGCTAAAAATACTTTAAAAATTTCTCATTTGATTTTTTTTCTTTCTTGCTTTAGATTTTTGCCATAGGGCACATGCATTTGTTGGAGCAAGACAGAAAGAGGAAAAGCAAGAACCACAATCCCTCTCCTCCAATATCCTCTTGGGATTTTGGACATGTAAGCACATGAGCCTAGTGTGTCCTTTTAAAAAATTAATTTAATTTTAAAATTTACACTTAATCACCACATCTTTACAATGTATGACATAATTTTTCCCTCCAGTGTGAATACGGTGTATATTAATCAAGTCAAAGTCATTACCATATACATTATCATTAGTAATAACCTTTCATTTCTTGTGTCTACTAAATGTGTCGTCTTTTTCCCAGCATGTCTTATTTTTTTAAAGAAATATTAATTTAATTTATTATTATCTTTCTTTAATTTGCTATAGGGCATGCTTGCTCACCAGAGAGAGAGAGAGAGAGAGAGAGAGAGAGAGAGAGAGAGAGAGAGAAAGCCACCAAGTCTGAGACTTGAATCGTGGTTGGCCATGTGGGAGTCCAGTGCCTCAACCACCATGCCACCTGCTGACCCAACATGTCTTTTAAGCTGCTGGATTAGAGACTTGAATTTCAAAGTTAGCCATGTGGGATCTAATACCACAACCACCACACCATCTGCTAGTCCACTTGATTTCTTGTTTGAGCCATGGGTTACAGAGAAATGTCAGTGGTGGCACAGGTAGAGCGTGTTGAACTGCAGTGCTGGAAGCCACATGGCAACTGTGGTTTGAATCTCCAATCCAGTCAGTCTGAAACATGCTGGGCACACGTGAGAGTGTCCAAGATCCCACTGGACTAGAAGACTGGAAGAAAGGGGATTGTGATGTGACCAGATCCTGTGGAGGGCAGGCCTTTCTCTCTCTCAAGTGCAGATATGTTTTGTCATAAATAAAGAAAAAGTATTTTTTTTAAGAGTGTGTTAGTTTTCAAACACCAAAATCAATTTGAATTAATATTCCTCTTTCATTGTTTTAGCTTGTGTTACCCCTGATATTTGTAAACGAGTCCATCTCTTTTCAGTTACTTTCCTTCTGAAGGAATCTGGCTATTAATTTTTCTTCGTAAGTGAGGAAAATCAGCTTCCAGCACAAACTTCCATCTTTCACTTGCCTTTATCTGAAAATTATATGAGAAGTCTTCATAAAGTTCATGGGAAATGTGTATTAAAAAAACAATAAGCCATGCATGGACTTCAATTTTTTACAACAAAATAAGCTTATACTTTAATTACATTTCCCCACAAGCTTTTATTTATTTATTTAAAAAAAAGAAAGAAAGAAACTGATTTCTAGAGAGTGACCATGTTCAGGTTGGAGTATGCAGGGGGAGGGGAAGAGAGAGAGAAGGAGAAAGCACCCATAATGGGACATGGTCATGCTGCAATGTCTTTTCTTTCATTTCTCCATCTTGTTGGGATTTTGGCAACATGTACACATGTACCTGGCGTGTTTCTCAAGACACTGGGGCTGGGATTTAAACAATGGTCTGTCATATGGGATCCAGGTCTCCATACACAGTGCTTAACTGTTGTACTATGGAGTTGGCCTTTCAAAACTTTTTGAAGTCTCTTTGTATACTGAAGATAGTGACACTCAAACTTCCTACTACCTAGATTAAATGCAACTTTCTAATGCTTATGTTCGTATCTTCATTACAAGTGCTAACACAAGTAGACTGTTTGCTAGTTCCCAAACATGTTTGATTCCGTTAGTTTGTTTTCCCTCATCATTCAAAACACATTTTTTTTTTAAGAAAAATTTTTGCTGTAGGGGGTATGTGCTCACCAGAGAGACAGAGAGAACAGAGAAACAGTAAGCGAGAAACCATCCCCCAGGGTAGATAGTCATACTGCAATCCCCTCTCCTTCGTTCTCTTCTTGGGATTTTGGGTAAATATGCACATGCGCCTGATGTGAATTTCAAGTCTCCGGATCTGGGGCTCTAACTGCGGTAGGCCATGTGGGAGTCCAGTGATGTAACCATTATTCCATCTGCTGGTCTCAAAACACATTTTAAAAATCTCTTATTCAGTGCAGTCTTTTTCTGATCTCTCAATGAAATCTTCACATCTCTCTCTCTTCCCCTCTTTCTCTTGGATACCCACTCTTTTTTTTTTTTTTTTTTGGGAGAGGTTTTTTGCTATAGGGCGCGTGCGCTCGCCAGACAGACAGAGAGAGACAGAGAGACAGAAAGCAGGAAATCATCCCCCAGGGGGGATGGCCACACCGCAATCCCTTCTCCTCCATTCTCCTCTCGGGATCCTGGGCACGCACGCACATGTGCCCAGCGTGAGTTCAAGCCGCCGGGTCCGGGACTCGAACCGCGGTCGACTACGTGGGAGTCCAGCGACATAGCCATTACGCCAACTGCTGGTCCCTTGGACACCCACTCTTAATGCCTTTGTAATACTGAGGTCACTTACTGTCTCATCTCCCTTATTAAAATCTAAACCTCCCTCCCCACAAGCAGGCCCAAATCAGTGTTTGCTCCACACTGGGCACTTTACAGTGTATACTGAGACAAACTAATCAGGAGCTTTCCTGTTTCTGTGTGCCTGATTGACTAATATTTTAGGTTTTCCTACAATGGGAACATTCTGAAATAAGAAGACTATGGGAGTGAAACATTTGAGAAAATTTTAGAAATCTCTGGTTCTTGCTTATTTTACAGATGTAAGGGATAGAAAGGGAAAGAATTCATAGGCATGGAAAGCAGGCAGCTTGAAAAAGACCTTATTTTCTATTTTCTAGGACCCTGTAGTGATGGGAAGCATTGTGTACAGGTGTAAGGCCTCTTTCATGAGCTCATTAACTCTTTATGGGATGCAAAAAAATCACTGACTAATACAGTGATTGTATAACAATCAACATAAATATTAATGAGGAAAATGCCAGTTTTTTTGTACCAACACCCATTACAGGCCTATATAAGGTCTACAGGAGAAGGAAGGCTTTAGCCATAAGTAAATCCAACTATAAGTGAAGCAGGAGCCTAGGCTTTTAGCACCATGACTTCTAATTGCTGTAACCCTCTCCTCACAGGGCAAGTTTTAGAGACCAAGGTTGCCTTCCCAGGCCTCTTGGCCAATGTGGCACATGCCAACAGAGTCCGTGTGGGGTCCACGCCTCTGGGCCGACCCAGCCTCTGTCTGCCCCAAAGCTGTCACACTGCTTGTCCCTTGCCAGGGACCTGCCACATTCCTGGCAACATTGGAATCTGTGGGACCTACGGTGAAGGCAGTCTGAATGGCCATGAGAAGGAGACCATGCAGTTCCTGAATGACCGCCTGGCCAACTACCTGCAGAAGGTGCGCCAGTTAGAGAAGGAGAACGCGGAGCTGGAGACCGGCATCAGAGAGATTAGTAAATGCCATGAGTCCATCGTGTGCCCGGACTACCAGTCTTACTTCCGGACCATTGAGGAGCTCCAGCAGAAGGTAAAGTTTACGGTGCAAAATCAGGGGTTAGCAAACTACCATCTGCAGGCCAAATCCAGCCTACCACCTGGCTTTATTAATAGAGTTTTATGCCCATTCATTTATGTATTGTCTACAGCTGCTTTTGAGCTATGGCAACAGATTTGAGTAATTGCAACAGAAGGTATGTTGTCTGAGAAGCCTCAAATATTTACTATTTAACCCTTTACAAAAAAAGATCAGTGACCTCTGCATTAGATGTTCAGGGCCTGGATCAGCAGTGGAATTATTATTATTTTTTAATTATAGAGTGAAGGTGAATGGAAATGTGAAAAGGATGAGATGTGTGATTTGCCTCCAGGATTCTGAGTTCATGCTTTGTCACTACAGGTCCTTTTTTTTTTTTTTTTCCTTTTTTTTGGAGAGGTTTTGCTATAGGGCGTGTGTACTTGCCAGAAAGACAGAGAGAGACAGAGAGACAGAAAGTGAGAAATCAGCCCCCAGGGGGCTGGCCACACCACAGTCCCTTCTCCATTCTCCTCTTGAGATCTTGGGCACACATGCACATGCGCCCAGCATGAGTTTAAGCCACCAGGTACGAGACTCGAACCACGGTTGACTACATGGGAGTCCAGCAACATAGCCATTATGCTAACTGCTGGTCCCAACAGCGACAATTTTTATGAAAGCAACCTAACTTGTGGTGCAATAAACCTGGTGAGAAGAATATTTTCTAATGTCCTTGATGAACCAGGGTCTATTCATTCATTCATACACTGGCCTCTTATGCATGTCTACTGTTGATCATCCAGTCAGCTCTTCTTAAAAGCCTGTATCTTACTTTCAGAGACATGAAGACAAAGAGTGTCTAAATAGGGGTCATAGAAATTTGGCTAGATTCAGAGAGCTTTGGGGAGGTGGGACAACCAGAGTAAGGAGCTTCCTATCTAGAATGGATCCCACTTTATCTAAAGCTTTCATACCCAGACCATTGTTCTGTGGCTTAGATTTCTGATCTGATTTATAGAAGGCTAAGTATCATATTTGGAAAAACAATATCTTCATTACATACTTATTTGCTACTATTTCCATTCCCTGGTTTCTTTGATCCTATGCCTTTATCCTTTGTCAAGAAGCCTCCTGCACATCTCCCTTTTGCTCCACAAAAGTATCTCTAACATATTTGGGACTTTGTATTGTCCAAGGAGATGTTGTAGCTTGAACCTCATTCAATGGAACTTCTTCTGATTCAAGGCTCTAGCTGGCTTTAGGAACAGTATATCACTCACTGAGCTTACTTTCTTTTTCCCAGATCCTGTGTGCCAAATCTGAGAACAACAGGCTGGTTGTACAAATAGACAATGCCAAATTGGCTGCAGACGACTTCAGGACCAAGTGAGTTGAGTCAGAACATGGAGTAAAAGAAGCCAGGTGCCAAACTTGGTGTCTTCTCTCTAGTGATTCAGTTGCACCAAGATGAAATTAGTCAAGACCCCAACCCAACAGTCACAGCAGGAGAAATTAAAGGCATTGAGCCCAAGATCTTGAAAAAAAAATCTGCTCTTCAATTGTTTAGTGTCGAGAGTTTGCAGCACGCTTGAGAATGCATCATCCACTTGATTCTATTATAAGAACCAAGCGAAGCAGGCAGAGCAGGGATGGCATCTCCACAGGTGGGGATGCTGAGACTCAGAGTGCTTAAGTGATGGCCAGAAGCCATGTAGCTACTGAGAGGTAGAACTGGGACTTGGACCCAAATTTCGTACCAAATTTTCCTCTCTTGAGGCTATTTCCTAGGAAACTGCTGCCTCGACGAGGATGTTTTCATGCTGCAGCTCAATTAATTTGTGTGTTTTTAACTCATGACAGAAATCATGTTCTACCGCCTTAGTTGGAGGTGAGTGAAGATCAAAAGGTTTATAACACCTGAGAAAGTTCTGCCCTGGGAGAAGGAAGGGACACTCTTTATCATCTTTCTTCAAAAAAAACTGTAGAAGCCTCACTGTTTTAGAGCTAATAAAACCATTTCCTTCCTCCCACCCTGGCAATTTTATTTCTAAGAGAGAATCCAGGGTCCCTTTCAATAGGTGGCTCAGAAGAAGAGTGTCTTCAGTCATCACACTGTTGTGATTATTTGTTTACTTAAATGCCTTCCTTTGGGGCCATAAGCCCAATAGGGCAGTTGCAGCTTGGTCCATCATGGTGTCTTTAATACCAGTTACTCTGTGTGGTTCTTCTTAAGTGCTTAGCATTGGACGAGCGGGGTGCATCCTGTCACTTTCTGGGTTACAAACACATTGTATAGGCAGAGCCCATTTACAACTAGATTGCTGAGGGAAGGCCAGTGGAATTATGCTGTAAGTCATGATTTGGTCCTACAGTCTAATTTCTGTTCCTGCACTTTCCCCATTAAAGATATGAGACGGAGCATTCCCTGCGCCAGCTGGTGGAAGCTGACATCTGTGGCCTGCGTAAGGCATTGGACAACCTCACCCTTGCCAAGTGTGATCTGGAGGCCCAACTGGAGTCCCTGAAGGAAGAGTTACTCTGCCTCAAGAAGAACCATGAGCAGGTATGTGGTCTTTGTATGATGTATTGAGACTTTTTAGGGGTAAAATAAGACTCATTAAGGGAAGAATAAGGCTTCTTCCTGCTCAAGATGGAAGGTCTGCAGGCTCTGCTTCAGGGTTAAGCCTCACAAGTCATGAAAGTGAGCCTTCACTTTCCAAGAGAAGTTATTTTTTATCCACAGACTCTGGAAGCTGCTGGGCTGGTGTGGGCAGTGCCTCATCTTTGGAGAAGCACAAGGAGATCTCTGGGGAGGATGGGAAGTAGGATTTGAGGCTTTGGATAGAGGGTAGAGGGGGCTTGATGGACTGGTCATCTTCTTCCTATGCTCCCAGGAAGTCCATACTCTGAGACATCAGCTGGGAGACAAACTCAGGATTGAGCTGGACACCGAGCCCACCATAGATCTGAGCAGGGTGCTGGAGGAGATGCGGTGCCAGTACGAGACCATGGTGGAGACCAACCGCCAGGATGTGGAGCAGTGGTTCCAGGCCCAGGTGAGGGTGGTACTGCAGGGCAGGGAGGGCCCCTGGTTTCCACATGAGCAGGAAGGTGATCAAGTCTCTGTGCACTTGTGCTTCAGTCTGAAGGTATCAGCCTGCAGGCCATGTCCTGCTCTGAGGAGCTGCAGTGCTGCCAGTCAGAGATCCTGGAGCTGAAACGCACGGTGAATGCCCTGGAGGTAGAGCTCCAGGCTCAACACACACTGGTGAGTTCCACTGTGGAAGACTTAATTCTGTGTCCCAGAAGTAGTTGTTTGGATTCAGTACAGTCCTCACTTATATATCCACAGGGAACACAGTTTAAACCTTGAAGCTTCCTTTGGAAAGACTTTTTCATAGAGCTGGATACTTAGTAAATGAACACTAATCTGGGTGAGGGAGGTTCTTCAAACCTACCTTAAAGGTATATGATGAAGGGCAATAGCAGTGCTCATTTTTCCAGATGAAGACTTTGATAGGGTATTGAATTGTTCTCTGGGTCTGGAAATGTCTTGGGTATCATGGTCTTCCTGAAGAGGTTGAGTGCAAGGATCTACGATTTTTAAATCTCTTTCACCCTTTCTTTGGTATTACAGAAGGACTGTCTGCAGAACTCATTGTGTGAAGCTGAGGGTCGCTATGGTACTGAGCTGGCCCAGATGCAGAGCCTCATCAGCAACGTGGAGGAGCAGCTATCTGAGATCCGGGCTGACCTGGAGCGGCAGAACCAGGAGTACCAGGTGTTGCTGGATGTCAAGGCTCGGCTGGAGTGTGAGATAGCCACATATCGGAACCTTCTAGAGAGTGAGGATTGCAAGTAGGTACTCTAATGTCTATATCAACACCATGTGCAAAAGCAGAGACCTCTTACTGGGAATGACCTACAAGACGCCCTGGAGATCAGGTGGAGGTGGCACTACAGAGTCCCTCTTTGGAGACAAATTTGCTATCTAGAGGACTAGCAAACTTCCATGTGTCTTGACAGAAATGGGAATGTGTCAGAATATTTTGCCTCATGCCATTGTTTTTCTGACCATGTTGCATTCCCAGCTCTGGTCATGTCCATAGAGGGTTCAAATACTGAGAGCCTCTGTGCATTTAGGTTTTGCTAAATTCTCTCTGGAAGAATTCTTACACTCACAACAATTCTTCAAGCTCTTAGCATTTTAAAGTATTGCTAAGTGCATGAGCTCCTGTTCTCTCATTTTAGTTCCTCAATAGGCCTGTGAAAAGGGTAAAATGGATAATACACTGCTTTAAGCAATAAGGAACATGATCAAGGGCTTTATTTAAAGTAGGAGAACTATTGCTGACCTGTTTTTGTTCTACTGGTCGTTCTGTTTTTCTCTTTGCCATATTTCTTCTACATGGGAGGTAACCTTTGCCTTGCACATAGGGGCTCTGAGCACTGACCCCCAGTTCCACTATAAATTTTGGGCAAGTTCTTTTAGGTTTAGAGGGATCTCTAAGGTTTAAAATTCTCTTTTGCTCCTCTCAGATTCTAAAGTGTGTCTATATACTTTTGTTTTTCATGCACTTCTTTTTATTTGAATTATTTGTTTATTTATTTTTATTATTTTTAAATTTGCTATAGGGCATGTGCACTTACCAGAGAGAGAGAATGAGAGAGAGAGAAAAAGAGAGTGAGAAAGAATGCCACCAGATCTGGGACTTGAACCATAGTTGGTCATGTGGGAGTCCAGCACCCCTAACTGCCATGCCACCTGCTGGCCTCCATTTATGTACTTCTTATACCAATGTTTCAAACACCCTTTTTCTCTTGACAGACTTCCCTGCAATCCATGTGCAACTTCAGCCGCCAGCATCCCCTGTCCAGCCCCGACAGCTTGTACCCTCAGCGATCCCTGCCTTTCTGGGTCTCCTCGGGTCTTCTGTGGGCCCTGCTCATCAACTTTGAAATCATGAGAATGACATCATCTGACATTTTGGCTCTGACATCATGAGTCTGACATCATCTGGTATCATCATGCTGTCACACTCCAAAGCACTCAGATGCCCGAGGCACTGGAAAATGGAAAACATCTTCAGTCCCTTTGGCTCTGCTCCTTAGTCTGCTACCCAAGGCCTTACTTTCTCAGTCAGCTAGGCAGAGTGTCAGTGCTTCTCTGTTGCTAACTGCTTTTGAGTCCAGGAGCTCAGCCCCTGCACCTGAATTTGTGCCTCCTTTTTTCAGGGTGTATTGAGTGCTCCATTTTCCCTCTTCTGTCGCCTTCTGATTTTTCTGAGATGGGGAAGGCAATCTCGTTTTTATTTTGCCAATAAACTTCACTTCTGCAGCAATAATGAGGCCAGTGGCTGCTGGTCTCAGTTTTCATCTCCTATGTTGAGAGACTTGCTGGGTGCTCCTTGAGCCAGCTGATCCTATAGAAGTGAGGTTGTGGCCCATATACCAAAGTAGTTCTGGGAGACAGCAAAGCCAGTGAGGACTGGAGTTAAAAATGGGACTGCAGCAAAATGGCACAGAAGAGAGATGCCCAGTTCTCTTGTCCTGACCAAGCTATTTGAAACCAGATTCACAGACAGAGCTTCTAAAATACAGACAGTAAGTAAAATGCCCCAGAAGTCTAGATGAAGCAACCTGGTCCTTGTGCAAAAGAAAAGCTCATGTTAGAGATCTTCCAGCTCTCCCAGAATACCCTACTTAAATCAAGCTTTCATGATTGCATGCTCATTATGGGCAAGCACTGTGCTGGGCTTTATAGATATTATGACACAGGGTCCCACAACAACTCTGCCAAGAAGGAGTGGTTCTTATTCTCAGCTGGTGACTGAGTCAAGACTTTGAACTACATCCAAAGTTTATTGTTTGGAAGCTTTGAAGGGGAAAAAAATTAAACATCAGAAGGTTCAGAGCCTCAAATTAGTATCATCTGGGAACTCTTGAAAATGCAGATTCTTAAGGCCCATCCTAGACATTCTGAATCAGCAGTCTTTATTGAGACTTCCAGGTGATTCTGATATACTTAGGTCTGAGAACCACTGAGATAGGGGATGTATTTGGAGACTGCACCCTGCCCAACCAGACATAGGGTAGACTTGCTCTCTTTATGTCCCGTGGATGAGGAATTCCTCATGCCATTGAGCTTGTGCCTTTCTCTTGCATGTTGTGAAATCCTGAAAATGTTAAATGATGGTAATTGCCATACCTGACATGATAGACTATCAGTCTAAGAAAGGTCATAGTTTGACCCAAACATGCTTACCCACCCAAGCTCCCTGATTAGCTCCACTGGTGTTTCTGGCAGCTATCTGGCTTGGAATTTGCAGGCAATAAACATGTCAACCAGAAGTTCTATATTTAGGCAGCCATGACTGAGAATCAGTATGTCTTCAGAATTCAGCATCACAGCTGGCCTAAGATGAAAAGCTGTGAGTTCTCCATCATTGGAGACATTCAGGCAGAGGCTTCACAACCACCTGGTGGGCATGTGGAGGAGGACACTCAGGCACATGTTGGGGCTGGACGAGATATTGTAGAGGGTCTCTAGCTCCCAAGTTCTTTGCTTTCTGGTTTTTGTTCATCAGTGAAACCACATTTTTTAAGGTGGAGCTCACCAAATGTACTCTAGGAGCTGGTTTTTGTTTTCTCTCTCTGCTTTGTGACCTCTCTGAAATTTACAAGTACAGTCGACCCTCTACATCCACAGATTTCACATCTGAATTTACAAGCTGATTGTACTTGCAAATTCAAGTACGAATGTTCCAAAAAAAAAGGTTGCATGTAGATTTTTTTTCTTGTCATTATGTCCTAAACAATACAGTATAACTATTTACATAACATTTACATCGTATGAGGTATTATGAATTATCTCTGGATGACTTAAAGTATACAGGAGGATGTGTTTAGGTTATATGCAAGTACTATGCCATTGTATATAAGGGACTTCAGCACTCACGGATTTTGGTGTCTGTGGGAGTTCTCAACCTAATCCCCTACAGCTACCAAGGGAAGGCTGTTGTTTAATACACGCCATCCTAGTACAGAGCTATGGAGCTAGGAGTAACCACAGTCCCAAGCCTCGAGGTTGGAGAAGGCGTAAGTGAGAAGCTCTCAAGTCCAGAATTCTGCCTGTTGGTCACTGTCCATGTAGATAAGACTGATTTGCCTGGGAGGAACCAGGACTTGCATCGTAACAAGCCTGGGAAGGGTCACCCTCCCCTTCTCTCTGCTATGTCTTTGCTTTATTTTTTCCTATATAATGAAGGTGTTTGTGCCTATGTGACACACCCCTTAGGCATGTACCCAACAGCAGGTCTCAATGAAAAAGCATAATCCTTATTAGCCTTAATTTAGCACCTGGCCCAACCACCCTCACCTCCTCCTTTGTACTTAAATAGCTCCTTTCATCCAACAAGTTCAAAGCTGTCTAGCAAAATAAACTCACTTATTCTTGCACCATGATAGAGTAGGCACTTATTGTTCCCATTTAAGGGAGAGAGAGAAGGTGAGTCATTCAGTGGTTGAGGGATTTTTCTGGTGACATGAAGTGAGTCACTGGGGCCCAGGGGTGATTGACCTATGTTTCTTAAGTTCACATTTAATGTACTGGCTGTCATTTATAATGAAAAGATTAGCTTTGATGAGACAGCGTGTGTGTGTGTGTGTGTATGTGTGTGTTTAGTTGTTTGGGCTTCTGGGAAAGAAAAAACTGGGACAGGAATTATTACATTCAAGGTGTGTGTGTGTGTGTGTGTGTGTGTGTGTGTGTATGGGTGAAGTGCTTTCTTGGAACCCAGATAGCCCATTGTTACCATAGCCACCACCAGAATCATCAACGTTGTCATCATCGTCATTGTACTCTTACTACTAACCAGGCATTGATCTAAATTATATATTTTTTACATACGCTACTTGAATTATGACGGGGTTAAGCCCAGTAAACACATGGTGAGTTGAAAATATCCTAAGTCAAAATGGGCATTTTTAGACAGGATGGAGTGAGAAAACACAAAACAGACTACCAAAAAACACCAGTGGCGCCACACACTGTTGAGTACTGGTTGTTTGCTCTCGTGATTGTGGGGCTGATGGTGAACTGTGACTTGCTGCCAGTGTTTGGCACTGCAAGAAAGTATTGTACCACGTGTCACTGGCTCAGGAAAAGATCAAAAATCAAAATTCAAGTTTCTCCTGAACAGATAGTTTCTGCACCCGGCATGAGTTTTAAGCCACCAGGTCCAGGACTTGAACTGCAGTAGACTACGTGGGAGTTCAGCGACATAGCCATTACACCATCTGCTGGTCCCTAGCAGCTGTACATTTAAGCACTGTGCTTTATAGGGGCCAATTCTAATATTTTGTCAGTAGGATGACAGAACCATAATTATCCCATTGTTAATGATTTCTTTCCTTGAAGGAAATGAGAATGTTTATATTAGAGAAGCCATTTCTGGGAATTTATGCTACAAAAGGTGGTGCAAGGAATGAATGTTCTGTAGTATCTCAAAGTAGCTTGACGCTTGAGGATCCTCGCAGTTTCAATGACTGAGATCATTAAAGCAGCTCAGTCCAAGCCTGCCATTACTAATACCATGTTGCCTATTGAAGAGGAAGAGAAAAGAAGTAGTCTAAATCCCTTACAGATGTTCATTGTTTAATCCAATTTGTTTTCTAATCTGAGCCCCTATACAACCTTGAGACAGAATAGGAACAATCCCCAACGGGCAGTGTGAGATGTTCAGGCATAGGAAAGCCAAATGACCCTTCCAAGGTCTCAGCAGGTGTGGGCAGTGCCCAGCACTCAAACCTGAGTTTTCTCCTTTCTGATCTATTGTTCCTTCTCTGTAACAACTGTTAATGACCTTGCTGGAAGTACATCTAGTTAAAACCTCACATACAGTGCAGTTCATATAACTCTGGATTTTACAAGGTGTTCGAGTTTGAGATTTCCCAGGAATGATCTTTCTGGTATTTTTGCCCCACAATGTTTTCCCCTCCCCAAACTTGACGTTTTGGACTGAACTTCTGGTCTTTGGCCATCTCTTGGCTTCTCTTGGGTGAAGCTCCCCCCTTTATGTTAGTTATTGTACCCAAATCTCCCTTGTCTTCTTCCTCCATGGGTATCAGACATGTTATACTACCCGCCTCACCATTCACGTTGACCTCCAAGGCTCAGATCCCCCCAAGCCCCCTCCCCTCCACTTCAAGGAGATCAGTCTGGTCTTCCAGGTTTATTTACCAGCAGGTCCACATGTTACCTCTGTTCCTTTCCACTCATTCCTTTTTCTATTCCTTTCACATTTGCTTTTTACTTTTGTTTCTTTTCTTTCTCTACCCCACACCATATCCTTGGGGTCGTTTTCTATCTTGCACTTGCCAAAAACTTCTTTCACTTGCTTTCTTTTCCCTTTTTTTGGAGAGATTTTCGTTATAGGGCGCGTGCGCTCACCAGACAGACAGAGAGAGACATAGAGACAGAAAGCGAGAAATCACCCTCCAGGGAGGATGGTCATGCTGCAATCCCTTCTCCTCCATTCTCCTCTCGGGATCTTGGGCACGCACACACACCCGGTGTGAGTTTTAAGCCACCAGGTCCGGGACACGAACCGCAGTCGACTACGTGGGTGTCCAGCGACATAGCCATTATGCTAACTGCTGGTTCCCTCTCCCCCCCCCCCCCCTTTTTTTTTTGTCATAGGGTGCATGCACTCACCAGAGAGTCGTCTCTTCTCTTCCATCCTCCTCTTGGGATTTTGAATATACATGCACACGTGCCAATTATGATTTTTCAAGTCACCATGTCCAGGGATTTTACTGTCATGGGCCATGTGGGAGTCCAGCACCTTAGCCATTACTCCACCTGCTGGCCCCTCTTTCACTTGCTTTAAAAGTTACCTCAAAGCCCACAGGAATCTTGTGGGGATGCCACGAGGCTGAAGCAATAGGCTGACACCACCATCCATTCTGTGGTCTCCAAAGCAACAAGATCCAAGATCCAAATGCCAAAATAACTAATTATCAGATGTGGTTGAAGAAAAGATTCTTTTAAAAACTTTTCTTTTAAAAACATTGCCAGAGGGCACGTGCACTTGCCAGAGAGAGAGAGAGGGGGGGAAAGTACCCTCCAATAGAGCAGGGTCATGCCACAATTTATTCTCCATTTCTTCACCCTGTCAGAATTTTAGACATGCATATACACGTACTGGATATGGTTTTCAAGCTACCAGGGCCTTTCTTCCAGGTCCTTTGGTTTGGGACTGTGCTGAACACACAGAAGATTTTCAACAATGACTGTAACCCTTAATGTCGTATTGCAGTTTTCTGATTACATTATATACAAACACACGAGGAGGTCTTCAAACAGTTTGTGGAAAATGCATATTATGAAAAAATTATACATGAATTTAAAACAATATTTGTGCCTAAAAATCTCATATTTTAATTCTATTTTTGTACAGACTTTTTAAAGTCCTCTTATAGTTCCAAATGTTCATCTTACATTTTTGCTATCATTTAAAAATTAACAAAACATTTGGCAGAGGGCATGTGCCATGTGCACCTGGTAGAGACAGAGAGAGAGTGAGAGCAAAAGAGAGAGAGAGAGAGAGAGAGAGCGAGAGAGAGAGAGAGAGAGAGAGAGAAAATGACTAAACATTCCTCCCCATGGGGGATGGTCACACTGAAATCCCTTCTCTTTTATTTCTCCCTCTTTTTGGGATTTTGAGAGCATGCATGCGTGCACACACACACACAAACATGCACCCAGTGTATTTTTCAAGCCACTGGGGCTGGGACTTGAACTACACAGTTGGCCATATTGTATCCAGTTGCCTTAATCACCACACTGTCAGCAGCCTCATCTCACACCTTTTAAATATCACATCTCTTTACTTTCTGGCTAGTTTTCATATAGCTTTGGTACCAATATTGGCCGAAATTGTGCATAAAAAGGTAATCCTTTAACAGAACTATGAGTCTTCCATTTCAGTTCAGTTCTGGGCCCAGCATAATGAAATTGCCAAATAAATGTATTTTGAGTTAATTTGAACCAAATAAAGAATGTGGGTTTTATAGACATTGTTCAATTTATCTATGAGTAAATGAAATTTGCAAAAATTCTAATTAGGAAATGCAAGGATTGCATGAAATCTTCTCCTAACCTGTATGAGGTCATAGTAACCTTACAACCCTAGGGTCCCACTTCTTTCACTAATTCAAGATGCAAATTCACTCAAACCTATTGATATTTTGAAAACACTACAAGAAAAGAGACTAGATGTACAATGGATGGAAGCATTGTGTTTACTCACCAGCAAGTCTGTCTGCAGTCTCCATCCTGAATTCCTGTGCCATTTCACCTTCTGCAGGGTAGCCAGCAGGAGAAAGAGGAACCTTGAAGTGTAACTGGCAGGAAACAGGGGCAACTTGCTCTCTTCTTCATCTTCCATGTGGTTGACAATTGACCATGACCTGAAGCCAATGCAGGTCTGACTACTTCTTCCTTCCTCCTCTCTGCATTCCTTAGTTGTTCAGGAACAAGTAGGATTGCTCCTTTTAAACATTACACTGCCTGGGTGTAAACAACAGTGTATTTTTCAGCCACAGTCAAATCTCAGACTGGATCATGGAGGTGATGCTCTGGTCTGGATACTTGGGAATGACAGCAATTCTTCTAGCGGCCTCAGATGTTGTAGTGCTGTGTTTATAGATCTTTCATGAGTTATCTCCATTTACAGCTTGCAGGACTCTCAGTAGGGTGGGCCACTCTTCTGTCCATCAATTTAGTCTGTCTTGGCTATTTCTCAGCTTGCATTCTCCAGGTTCGCCCATCTGAGGGTGGGCTAACTTTGATTCACATGCAGGCTTCGCAGGTTCTGAGGATTTTATCCAGGTTTCTTTGCTTCTCTTTTATTAAAGGAGAAGTTCTCATCTTTCTTATTAAATGCGTAGCTCCTTGTAGCCATCTCTCTCCATTTCTCTGATGTCTCTATATTGTATGGATATTGCATTTCTATCTTCTCATCAATCCCTGAATTCAATTCTTGAATCTTCTCATACTTGGAACCTTCTCAGTTGACCCTATTTAACACTACACTGGCCAATCAGTAGATAACATCAGGGAGCCTGGAGAATGCTGTCAGTACTGGTCTGTGCTCAGTGTAAAACCTCCCCAAGTGGGAAAGAAGAAAGGGTTGCAGGAATAGCTCCTTACTGGAAATCCAATGCTTTGGAGCAGGCTGATGCGAGCTGGAAAGCAGGAGGCTGGTGTTGGTCCCTGCAAGTGAATGTTCACCAGCTGGATGCATGGAGCCTTTCTATTCATCCAAAGCCCAGGTGAGATGAGACAGATGCTTCCTCTTGACTGCCACTGACTTGCCTTGTGTCCTTCCTCTGGGAAGTCTCATTGGTATCTGCCTATTTCACCTCTTTAATTGCCTTGTAAGAAAACAAAAAGAAAATTGATTTTATTATAAGTATTAGGCTTCTTTGTAGTGCTGTGGGGCTTTTCATCTGAATGGCATTATAATAAGCTGTGATAATGGTCTTGGAGAATGTATATAAAAGACCTTTTATCTGAGACTCATGGGGAGAGAAGGAGAAGGACTCCAATAAGTTGTCAATAAAACCACAGCTCTGGCTGGAAGTCAAAGCCACAATGGAGGTGGGGGGTGCAGCATCCTGAGATGTAGATGGTACCCGGTGGTACCTATAATTATGCAATTTTTATATATTCAGAACTTTGACCACCTCTTCCTCAGATCTCCTGGTGCCATCCTTAGCTTCCCAAATCAACCCCAAACAAGCCCAGCTTGCCTAACAAAGTTCTCTGTTTATGCTGTGCGTCAGCATTGTCTTTCCAGGTGCTCAGGTCTTTGTATTCAATTACACTACACAGATCTTCCTTTTATACCTTTAAGCTGTTTAAAGTGAGTTGTGTACAAGCCAGTAGACCTAGAAATAGGAAGTTCAGAACAGAATATGGTGCATCTTCCTGGTATATCCACTTCACTTAGAGAACTGGACAAAATGTTAGAAATTTAAGTGATTAAAAAAGTTAAAGAAGTTCTTCTGAAGGGAGCGCTATTCCAGGAGAACTAAATACAGACACACAGAAATAAGAGTTCAAAATCAACGAAGAAAAATGGCCAACTTAATGGTAGGAACAAGTCTGGAGTTGAATATTATATCCCGGAATTTAATCGGGAAGATTGGACCACAACAGAAGATAGTTAAGTACATGAGACTGAACTGGTGAAATAGAATGTTATGACTTTTGACTAAAACATTATTGATTTTCTTCTAGGCTTTGTTTTCTAGAATTAAGGATTTTTTTGTCTTGTCTCGAGCTACTGATAGGTTCATGTACCTACTATTTGAACAGAATCCTAACCTGTTTCCTGGCTTGAAGTTTTAAACAAAACTCTCTTAGCATTTCTCTGATTTTGATTTATTAAAATTAAAGCTGTTTTTCTTGAAATTAAGAGAATATATTAAAAATATCTATTTAATGACCACAGTAAGCTATATAGCATCAGATAGGTGCTACTTTATAGTATATTCATTCAACTCAGAGTTTTATGCCTGAAGTCAGACATTGTATTCACAGATATGTAAATATCAGCTTACCTTGCTATTGAAAGTAGATTATTTAAGATATTTTGTGAATCAATAAAATGTGGAGGAAGAAAAAAAGAATGGAAAGCAACTGTAGACACCAGAGATAGTGTGGGAGGAGGGCGAGAAATGACAAAGGGTGAGAAATAGGGGGGAAACATATATATATATATATATATATATATATATATATATATATGAAACTAGAAATGGAAAATTATCAATGATAACATATAATTAGGCCACTCTGCAGTATATTCTGGAGGGTTCAGTGAATGAATGTAAAATTAATTAATTAATTAAAAACCCACAAAAAATGTTAAAGCCAACTTGGATGTATTACAGAATATAGGGTCAATTCACAAGAAGATGTAAGATCATTTTCAAGTAATTTTATACTAATGGAGGCCCCTTTGGGTTGTCTCTTGATTTTCCTAATGTCTGCTATCACTCTGTTCTGCCATGCTGGGTGCTCAGTGTTTTTTTTTTTTTTTTTTTTTTTTTTTTTTTTTTTTTTTTTTTTTTTTGAGAGGTTTTTGCTATAGGGTGTGTGTGTTCACCAGAAAGACAGAGAAGAGACAGAGAGACAGAAACTGAGAAATCACCCCCAGGGGGGATGGCCATGCCGCAATCCCTTCTCCTCCATTCTCCTCTCAGGATCTTGGGCACGCACGCACATGCGCCTGGCGTGAGTTTAAGCCACTGGGTCTGGGACTCGACCCATGGTCGACTACATGGGAATCCAGCCACATAGCCATCATGCCAACTGCTGGTCCCATGGATGCTCAGTGTTTTAACAAATATTTCCTTATTCTGTTCTCTCACAATACCTCCAGATACTTTTACATAGCTTAAATGCATATCTACAGATCTCTCAGCATTTTCCAGGCTTCTCAAAATTATCTCCCCCTCCAGAAAATTCTGTTCTGAAACTATCAAAGCCTTTACCTTTAATATTTGTTCTCTCTATAATTCTCTTGAATGACACAGGGGGCACTATATGGTCCTTAAAACATAAATAGCTGTCCCACCTTTCCTGTCATGCCTCAGATCAATCTTAATCATCCTCCTTCAGGCTTCCAAAGCTTGCGATGCCACATAATTTACAGATTTTTTTCTTCTCTTAAAGCAAAGGGCAAGAGACTCAACTGGTACCACTTACTGCAACTTCTTCCATGGACCAATCTGTTTTTCCCCCAGAAATATCAGGTGGGCCAAGGCATAAGTTAAGCTCTGGGGCTGCAGGATCACACGACACAAAAGAATGTCACAGGATACACCAACACTCAATTAACAAGGGCAGGTACTTGGGCTGGACCGTACAACTCTTTGAAGGTCTACCACAGAACTCTGATTTCATGGATATACTACCTGAAGAGGAGTCCTGACTTAGCAAGAAGCCCAAGTAAAGAATTTTATGGGACAAGGGACTCATCTGAGGAAGGCAAATAACAGACTGAAGGAGAGGGCGTTTGAAAACCAGCGAAGAAGTAAAAAGAAAAAAGACATTACATACTGTGTCCACACCCTTTGTGGAGGGGATATAAATGCTCCCCAGAAGAAGACAACCCACAGCTCTGAGGCTTGGAGAATTTGGTTTCTGTTTCAGCCAGGCACCTCTCTCCTCCCAGCCATGCCGTACAACTGCTTCCTGCCCAACCTGAGCTGCCGCACCAGCTGCTCCTCCCGGCCCTGTGTGCCCCCCAGCTGCCATAGCTGTACCCTGCCTGGGGCCTGCAACATCCCTGCTAATGTGAGCAACTGCAACTGGTTTTGCGAGGGTTCCTTCAATGGCAATGAGAAGGAGACCATGCAGTTCCTGAATGACCGTCTGGCCAGCTACCTGGAGAAGGTGCGCCAGCTGGAGCGGGAGAATGCGGAGCTGGAGTGTCGCATCCGTGAGCGGTGCCAGCCTCAGGAGCCCTTAGTGTGTGCCAGCTACCAGTCCTACTTCCGGACCATTGAAGAACTCCAACAGAAGGTGAGGGTTCTTGCTGTCATCTCTAAACAAGTGGAATTTGCTGTGATTCTCGATCTGTGGTAGAGTTGTGTATTTCTTGCTTCTATGCTATCATAATTCTTGCTTCCACTTTTAATCTTCAAAATACATTTTTCATCTATTTAAAAGAAGTTGATGATTTCATATTTAATTTCAATTCCCACTGAGCAATCTTTCGTTCCCAGATCCTGTGCACCAAGTCTGAGAATGCCAGGCTGGTGGTGCAGGTTGACAATGCCAAGCTGGCCGCGGATGACTTCAGGACCAAGTGAGTTGTTTGGAATTCTATTTCTTGTGTTTCTAGTACCTATTTCTTGTGCTTAGCCTCTAGTTAAAGAAAAGGGAGTTCCACAGCTTTACTAACAACAGATTATTTCATCAGTCATGAAGGATGCTATAGAGGATTGAGGGATCCAAGCAAAGGAATCACAGAAATTGATTGAGTCTCAAGTCAATTTGCCTATTTTTGGACCAATATTGAGCCTTGATTCCAGAACTCTGTCTCCTGGCCCTGCTTATTGCAGGAAGTGGGAGGACAAGGCAAATGAAGTTGTCAAAGATCATCCTATGCGTCTTAAAGATGTGCTAGTTACTGCTCTGATCCTGTCCTCATGTAGGTATGAGACGGAGCTGTCGCTGAGGCAGCTGGTGGAGTCAGACATCAACGGCCTGCGCAGGATCCTGGACGAGCTGACCCTGTGCAAGTCTGACTTGGAGGCCCAGGTGGAGTCTCTGAAGGAGGAGCTTCTTTGCCTCAAGAGGAATCATGAAGAGGTGAGACAAGGAATGAGAAATGAAACCTCTTCAGGCTCAGGCTGAGAGTGGCTTTAGTGATTTGGAGCTGCAGAATCAGGAGTATGAGTATGAAGCTGAGGATAAATTTCCTTCAAAACACCAGCACATCATGATGAAAGAAAAGTTTATGAAACTATTCATGTTCCCAGACAGGAAATATCTTTTACACCAAACTACTACATCATTTCAGTTTCCCAGAGTTTCTCCATTTGCTTGTAATTGGTCATTTTTCTCCCCCAAAGGCCAAAAAACCCAAGCCTGATTAGGGTGAGTTCCCACATTTTCAAAGTCATGGTGAAGAATGATGAGAGGTGCCTTCTTCTCTCTTCTGGGAGGTACCATCACATGATCTTACTTCTTACTTGATAGCAAGAACTGTTTGATAATACAATCTGAGATTGAACGCAATTTCTGCATTCTGAGGTCCTCATAGCCAATCTACAAACTGAGAGAAGTGCGAATTAATCAGTTCATACTTCAGAGGCATCCAAGCAAATACTTGAGAATTCTTGTTGAAACCAAGGGCCTTGGCAAAGCACTGGTGAGGGCAGCTATACCATATGGGGTGCAGAACATTTTGCCTTGAGCTATCATAGCTTGCTCTACTCAGAGTTTCTTTTCTGAGTAAATAGACAAATGGGCTTTCCACAAGAAGCGTCAATTCTTAGAGTCTATTCTTTGTTAAACATAGTTACTCTTATATTTTATGAACCCACAGGAAGTCAATATTCTACGGTGCCAGATAGGAGATCGCCTCAATGTGGAAGTGGACGCTGCCCCCACTGTGGACCTGAACCGTGTACTGAACGAGACCAGGTGTCAGTATGAGGCCCTGGTGGACACCAACCGCAGGGAAGTTGAGGAGTGGTACACCACGCAGGTGGGCATCCAAGCACATGGCCACTCTGGACCTCAGCTCCCCCAGAGCCCTTAAGGCAGAGTCTGATCCTGTCCTGTCCCCTTGGGTATTTCAGACCGAAGAACTGAACAAGCAGGTGGTGTCCAGCTCAGAGCAGCTGCAGACCTGCCAGGCAGAGATCATTGAGCTGAGACGCACAGTCAACGCCCTGGAGATCGAGCTGCAGGCCCAGCACAACCTGGTGTGTACCGTTCAGCCCTACTGGTGGGTAGTGTGAGGTCAGGGACGGAGAGTCACTGAGGTGTCCTTTGGGCCACATGCCCTCCTTAGCTGTCAAAGCTGTGACTTCTTTAAAACCCCGTAGAGAAACCCTTTAGATGAACATCTTTCTGACATTCTTGATCTTCCCCACTACAGAGAGATTCTCTGGAAAACACACTAACAGAGAGTGAGGCCCGCTACAGCTCCCAGCTGTCCCAGATTCAGTGCATGATCACCAACGTGGAGTCCCAGCTGGCTGAGATCCGTTGTGACCTGGAGCGTCAGAACCAGGAGTACCAGGTGCTGTTGGATGTGCGGGCCCGACTGGAGTGCGAGATCAACACGTACCGGGGCCTGCTGGAGAGTGAGGACTGCAAGTAAGTACATAGCTGGAGGTGTTTGATGTGACTATACACAGAAGAATATGTTGCCAGCTAGGAATAGAGATTTGGGAGGAGAAGACAGAGTTTCAGACACTAGTCTAGTACTTTTGGCACTCTATAATACAGAGACCTAGCAATTTGATAGCTTTGCAGCCAAGGGGGCCTGTGATCTTCTCCATCCTAGGACAGGCCAAGTCTGACAGGTATTCCATTCTTGGGGGTCTCCCTTGCTATGATTATGTGTCTCCCACAACTCATCTTTCCACATCGTCTTTGTCTCCAGCCTGCCCTGCAACCCCTGCGCCACGACCAATGCATGTGGCAAGCCCATTGGGCCCTGCGTCTCCAATCCCTGCACACCCTGTGCCCCCCTGGCCCCCTGCACGCCTTGTGCGCCACGACCCCGCTGCGGACCCTGCAATTCCTTCGTGCGCTAGAATTCAGGGGATACCAGAGGATCAAGAACACAGGGTGAAGAGCTCCAGAACTTTGACCTGGCTCTGGTTAATTTGACAAAAAGGGCCTGAAAACACACTTTGCATGCTGGAGTGGCCCCAGTTAAGGCAGCCAAGAAACTCATCTGAAGTCTTCAGTTACCTGCTCAACCTGCTCCAGACCATTCCCTGCCCACCCTTTCCTTCATCAGAATCTGTTTCCTTCCTTGCTTGCCCAGAGAATTCTCTGAAGTGTGGGCAGCCCTCTCTTATAACCGCATAATAAACATGAGTTCTCTGGCAAAGCAGATGCCTTTCTCATTGGTATTCATTTGTTTCAACGTGCTCATCACTTGAGTACTCTATAAAAAGCCACTTGAAAGTCAGGCAATATAATGGCCTGACTCTTGGATGCAAGAGCCCTTCCATGCCTGGCAGGCAGACAGCTGGCCTGGCACCCTGAACTCTTGGGTGAGGCAGGCAGCAAGGCAGAAAGGAGGGTAGGGAAGCTACGGTGATGTGGCCCCTGTTACCACTTGAAGTCTCCCCAGATTTTTCTCTTGACGTGGACATCTCATAGAGCTGCTTATATCCTAACTTGAACTGAGGAGGTATAAGTTGAGGACTGGGAAGAAGCTCTGGAAACTCATATTTCTTCAGCAGAAGTTTTGGGTCCAGGGCTGGCTAGGTTATTGATAGTCCAGGCAGTCGCAGGAATGCAGCGAGAGGACTCTCTGGCTTGCCCTGACATGTCCAGCACTTCTTCCTTTTCTTTGTGTGGGGAGATCACTATTAGCCTGGACTTCCAGCTGCTTTCTTCCCCTCCCAGGATGATCTGGGTCCTAGAGAAGACTCCATCAACTCTTCATTCGATACTTTGGACTTTCTCAATTCAACTCAACCAGAATCTGTTGAATATCTACTCTGTGCAGATGCTAGGTGATGGGTTGGGGAGAGACACAAAAAGAAAGACACAGTTCCTGACTATGAGTTATTTCCAGTTTGTTAAAATGAACAAAACTAGTCCCCAGGTAGTGCTGCTACTGTAGGGCATAGACCCCTGGCTCTGTGAACAGCTAGACTGGTGCTTGAAACAAATTTCTGAGTTCTGAAAAGGATAAAGCCTGGGGGCTGATGACATCAGTGTTTATCATTTTACACTCTAATAAGGTTCCGTGAAAGTGACAATCATAGACTTCCTAAAACCTCAGAGGATCATTTTGATCTGAAGAGATCAGAAACCACTCAGGTCTCTGTTTTTTCTTTTTCTTTCATTTATTTATTTATTTTTACATTGTTCCACAAACATTTACTTTTTACATATCAAGAAAATTTAGCTCATACTCCATAGTTCTTGACAGTTTATAAACAGCTTTCAAAATTTGAAAATACTGAATTTTAAAGATAATGTTCAAAATATTTCTTATAATTTTATATAATTTTGTGACTCTATAACAAGAGAAACAGTGTGGTTTTAAATATTTTTGAGAAAATATTTACATGTCAACTACTCAAATTGTTGAAAAGCAAATGCCCAGCACACTAGTCACACATAATCCTTCTCAATTCAGCCCTGCCTACCAAGTATTCTGTGATATACCTTCTGCTAGCAAAGATTAGTCTCTTTTTCTTCCTTCAGAGTCCTTCTCAAGATAATCCTCTGATGTGGTTGCCTTTTTTTTTTTTTTTTCAATCTCTACTGGTTACAATGCTGGGCTGGAAAAGTCCAGATTATTTTATGTTATAAATTCTTTCATATATCTTCTCTAATCCTCTCTGTCAGGCAGTACTATTTATGGTGCCAGGCCATCTTTCTAAGAGCTTCTGTTGGCTTACTTGAGATCCACCTGTTTCCATAATTTTCTGATTGATCTTCAGATGTGACATTCCAGTCAAAGCCCTGTCTAATAATGAGTATTTCCAACTTCTGATTCAATGCAACAAGCATTATTGAACTTATACAAATAACCCTTCTGCCACAAAATAAGAATACTCCCAAATATTTTAAATTCAAGAGGGGTCCAGAAGGAAGAAAAGTTTGTATTTCCATTTAAAGAACAAACAAAAAAATATTTTAACAAATTGCTGTTTTTTCTTAATCTACCCCCACACAAGCTTTTTGAAGCAGGTATCAGACTCCATTTTAGTTACTAACTAAATCCCTTAGTTAAGGGATTTGAACCAGGTTCTATCTATAGTTGTACATAAGACACCACTATAAAGGAGGGAGAATGACTTTAAAAAATCAGAGCAGAATGCATACAACCAGGTCGGCGATACTCTTCAAAGTTATCTCCTACACACAGATTTCAATTAATGTTTGGCAAGTCTTTACAAATTTTCCTTAGAGTAAATTATGAGCTACGAGCACATGAAGGTTTTTAAAGAATTGTCTAACTGGATTGTCTACTTTATTCACAACATTTCTCTATGAATGGGTTCAGAAAACTCAAATCCATCCTCAGAGGACAAAGGTTTGCTATTAGCAAGCTGCATATTACAAAGATACAGACATCGCTGAAACAGAAAGTTCTAAACATGCTTAATATCATGGAATAAAGAAAAATTTTCACCAGGGGAAACACTTTTAGGTTCCAAAAATTATTTAATGTCTTCCCTATTGTTATTTCTATTGCCAGAGGTTATGTGTGTGCTTGCCAGAGATACACACAGTGAGAGAGAGCCCCTTAATGGGTGTGGTCATTCCACAATCCCTTCTCTTCCATTTCTCTATCCTGCTGGGATTTTGGACATGCACACACTTGTTCCTGGTGTGTTGTTCAAGCCAGCAGGTCTGGGTCTCATACTGTAGTCAGGACTTGAACTGCAGTTGGCCATGTGGGGTTCAGCTTCCTTAACTACTAGGCTGTGAGCTGGTCCTCTCCCATATTTCTTTCCTCTGCTTCCTTTCCTTCCTTCCTTCCTTCCTTCCTTCCTTCCTTCCTTCCTTCCTTCCTTCCTTCCTTCCTTTCCTTCTTTCTTTCCTTTTTTCTTCCTTTCTTCTCTCTCTCTCTTTCTTTCTTTATTTCTCTTT
The DNA here is from genome assembly GCA_026018925.1 of Tupaia tana. Taxonomy (NCBI): domain Eukaryota; kingdom Metazoa; phylum Chordata; class Mammalia; order Scandentia; family Tupaiidae; genus Tupaia; species Tupaia tana. Next base: position 48,116,965 of record JAKSZU010000011.1, on the reverse strand, counting down.
TTCTTTCTTTCTTTCTCTCTCTCTTTCTTTCTTCTTTTTTTTCTCTCTCTCTTTCTTTCTTTCTTCTTTCTTTCTTTCTTTCTTTCTTTCTTTCTTTCTTTCTTTCTTTCTTTCTTTCTTTCTTTTTTTTCTCCTTTTTCTTCCTTTCTCTCTCTTTTTTGTTCTCTTTCTTCATTCTTTCCAATTTGAAGGATAATCTTGTTGGGTATAGTATTATTGACTGAAATAGTTTTTCTTTCAGAATTTTAAATATGTCTTTCCATTCCCTCCTTACCTGCACAGTTCCTTTTTAATTTTTATTTTAATGTATTTTATACTTTCAATCATTGTACATCACTACAGCTTAAAATAAGTTACCCAGCATGAATACACTTCACACTAGTCCAGTTGAAGCTATCATACAAGTTATCATCAACAGACAGTCCTCTAATTCTGTGTCCCCTAAATGTTTTGCCTCTCTATTTTCTCTTCGATTCCTTGCCTCTCACTCTCTCCCTTCTCCCAACCTCTTCCCACACTATCTCCACTATCTGTAACTATTTTCCACAATTCTATATCCCCCAATCTTTCAGTTTCTGCCACAGAGTGTGGATAGTAGGTATATATTAAGTGAAGACATACAGCATCTTTCTTTCATAGCCTGGCTTGCTGTACTCAGCAGTATATCTTCTATATGCAAATGCCAGGGTCTCGATTTTTTTTTTTTTTTGAGAGTTTTTTTTTTTTTTTTTTTTTTTTTTTTTTTTTTTGCTATAGGGCGCGTGCGCTTGCCAGACAGACAGAGACAGAGAGACAGAAAGCGAGAAATCACCCCCCAGAGGAGATGGCCACGCCGCAATCCCTTCTCCTCCATTCTCCTCTTGGGATCTTGGGCATGCACGCACACGTGCCCAGCGTGAGTTTTAAGCCACCGGGTCCAGGACGTGAACCACGGTCGACTACATGGAAGTCCAGCGACATAGCCATTACACTAACTGCTGGTCCCGGGTCTTGCTTTTTTATGTCTGAGAAGTATTCCACAGAGTATATGTGCCATACTTTTTTCAATTCATTCATCTGTTCATAGACATTTGGGTTGGTTCCATGTCTTAGCAATTGTAAATAATGCCACAATAAACATAGATGTGCAAGCACTTTTACAACAGAGCATTCTCCTATCCTTTGGGTAGGTACCCAGGAGTGGAATTGCTGAATCATATGGTAGTTCTATTATAGATCTTTGAGGAATGTCTATATTGTTCTCCACCATGCTAGACTAGTTTACATTCCCACCAACAGTGTAAGAGTTTCCTTTTTACTACAGTCTTGCCAGCACTTATCATTCTTTTTTTCAATCTTAGCCATTCTGACTGGGGTTAGGTGGTATCTAATTGTGGTTTTGATTTGCATCTCCCTTATGATGAGAGATGTTGAACAATTTTTCATATGCTTTTTGGCCATTCATATATCTTCCTCAGAGAGTTTGTTCAGTTCATTTTCCCATCTTTTAATTGGGTTGATCTTTTTTTTTTTTTTTTTTTTTTTTTTTTTTTTGAGTAAGCCACTTGAATTCCCTGTGTATTTTGGTTATCAGTCCCTTATCTGAGGCATAGTTTACAAAAATATTCTCCCGTTCTAGAAGGAGATGAAGAAAACACTCTCTAAAGATGACATACGAATGGCCAAAAGGCATATGAAAAAATGTTCAACCTCCCTCATCATAAGGGAAATGCAGATAAAAACAACAATGAGGTACCACCTAACCCCAGTCAGATTGTCTAATATTAAAAAAACAAAAAATGATAAGTGTTGGCGGGGGTGTGGTGAAAGGGGAACTCTTTTACACTGCTGGTGGGAATGTAGATTGGTCCAACCACTGTGGAGAATAATTTGGAGATTCCTCAAAAATCTACAGATAGATCTGCCATATGATCCAGAGATCCCACTCCTCGGTATCTACCCAAAGGACAGAAGAATTCTTCATTGGAAAAGTGCTTGCACATCGATGTTTATTGCGGCACTATTCACAATTGCTAAGTCATGGAACCAACCCAGATGACCCTGTATGGAGGAATGGATTGAAAAACTGTGGCACATATACTCTATGGAATACTACTCAGCCATAAAAACCAACAGAGCCCTGGCTTTTGACAGAAAGTGGAAGAATATGGAAGATGTACTGCTGAGTGAGGCAAGCCAGGCTATGAAGGAGAGACATTGTATGTCCTCACTTAACATATACCATTTGTCTGCATCCTATGTCTGAAACTGATTGATTAACAGTTGAACAAACACAAGAGATGGGTGTGAATGTCAGATGAGGTGTATGTGGAGGAGTGGGGCCCAACGAAAGACATTTGGAGAAGGGATACAGAGGTAGAGCATTGACGGGATGGGGAGGTGTGGTGTTATCTGTGGAAGATATTTCGATCAACGGGTCTGGGGAGAAATGTTCACATATCGAAATGGTCTCATTGTAAGCCAAACAATATGATTGAAAGTATATACAAAAATAAATAAATTAATAAAAAAATATATTCTCCCGTTCTGGGAGTTGTTGATTCACACTAATTACTGTGTCTTTTTCTGTGCAGAAACGTCTTAATCTGATGTAATCTCACTTGTCTATTTTTGGGATAATTGTCTGTGCTTTGGGGGTCTTATTTAAGAAGTCTTTGCCTACTCTGATGTCTTCTAGAGTTTTCCCAGTGTTTCCCACCAATAGTTTTATAGTTTGAGGTCTTAGGTTTAGATCTTTGCTCCACTTTGAGTTGATTTTTGTCAATGGTGAGAGATAAGGGTCCAGATTCATCATTCTGAAGGTGGATACCCAGTTTTTCCAGCACCACTTGCTAAAGAGGTTTTCTTTTCCTCATTGGATTGATTGGTTCCCTTTGTCAAAAATCAGTTGGCTATATGTTTTGGATTTATTTCTGGGGTCTCTATTCTGTTTAATTGGTTCATATGTCTGTTTTTGTGCCAATATCATGCTGTTTTGGTTATCACAGCTTTGCAATATATTTTGGGGTCAGAGAGTGAGATGCCTCCTACTCTACTCTTCCTGCATAGGATTGCTTTGGTAATATGGGGTCTTTTATGATTCTAGACAAATTCTATGATTATCTTTTATCTAGATCTGTGAAGAATGTCTCTGGTAATTTTATGGGGTTGCATTAAATATGTAATTAATTTGGGTAGATTTGCCATTTTGATTATATTATTTTTTCAATACAGAAACATGGGATGGAACATGGGATGGCCTTCCACTTTTTTGTATCACTTTCAGTTTCTTCTTTTAGATTTTCATAGTTTTCTTTTTAGAGGTCTTTGACTTCTTTGGTTAGATTTATTCCTAGGCATCTTATACTTTTTGTCGCTATGGTAAATGGGATTTCTTTCTTTAGTTCTATCTCAGTCTGATTGTTTGTATATAGAAATGTTATAGATTTTTGTATGTTGATTTTGTATTCTGCCACTTTACTGTATTAATTTACTTCTTCCAGGAGCTTTTGTATGGAAATTTTGGGGTCTTCTATGTATACAATCATGTCATCTGCAAACAGAGATAATTTCAGTTCTTTTTTTGCTATTGGAATGTCTTTTATTTCCTTCTCTTATCTGATCACATAACTAGGACTTCCAGCACTATATTGAAAAGGAGTAGAGAAAGTGGGCAGCCTTGTCTTGTATCAGTTTTTAGTGGAAAAGCTTTCAGCTTTTCCCCATTCAGTATGATGTTAGCTATGGGTTTTTCATAGATGGCTTTATTGTGCTGAGAAATGACCTTTCTATGCCGATTTTGCCGAGAGTCTTAAACATGAACGGATATTGTATTTTATTGAACACTTCTTCTGCATCAGTTGATATGATCATATGTTTTTTTTATCATTCTTTCTGTTAATATGGTGTATTACATTTATGGTTTTGCATATGTTGAACCACCCTTGCATCCCTGGAATAAAGCCTACCTGGTTGTGATATATAATCTTTTTTATATGTTGGATACAATTTGCTGGTATCTTGTTGAGAATTCTTGCATCTCTATATCCTTCAGAAATATTGGTCTGTAGTTTTCCTTTCTTGTCAAGTCTTTATCTGTTTTGGGGATGAGGATGATGGAGGCTTCATAAAGTAAATTTGGAAGGGTTCCTTCCTTTTGGATCTTCAGAAATAACTTGAGTAGAATGGGAGTTAACCCTTCCTTAAAGATTTCATAGAATTCAGAAGTGGAGCCATCAGGACCTGGACTTTTCTTTGTTGGGAGGATATATATTACTGATTCAATCTCATGGCTTATTATGGGTCTATTCAGGTTTTCTATGTTCGTCTTATTCAATCTTGGTACATTATATGTTTCCAGGAATTTTTCCATCTCATCCCAGGTTTTTCTTGTTTGTTGGCATATAGTTGCTCATAGTATCCTCTAATGGTGTTTTGTATTTCTATTATGTCTGTTGTAATATTGTGTGTTTCATTGTGAATTTGTTTTATCTGGTTCCTTTTTCTCTTCTTAATTAGTTTACCTAGTGGTGTGTCAATTTTGTTTATCTTTTCAAAAAGAACCAGAGAAAAATGTATATTTTATGGTTTTTGGGCAAAACTTCTGTCAAGTTCATTTAATTTATGGTGTCACTTAGATCCTGTATCTCTTTGCTTATTTTTTGTCTAGATGATTTGTCCAAAGGAGATGGTGGAATGTTGAGATCCCCAACAATTAGTGCGTTATATTATCTCCTTTTAGATCCAGCAGTTTTTCCTTCACATTTTGGGGTGCTCCTTAGTTGGGTGCATAGATATAGTAAGCATTATAACTTCTTAAAGAATTAACCCTTTTACTATTTTATAATGCCCTTCTTCGACTCTTCTTACAGATTTTGTCTTAAAATATATTTTGTCCGAAATCAGTTGTGACTCCAGCCTTTTTTTGGCTTGTGTTGCATGGAATACTTTTTTCTAGCCCTTCTACATTTAGTCTGTGTATGCCTTTATTCATGAGGTGTGTTTCTTGTAGGCAACAGGTAGAAAGTTTCTGTATTTTTATTCATTCAGTCAGAGCCTGCATGGTTCCTGCTGAGAGGTCTGAGATTAGTTTCATGAGATATCCTTTATAAGAAACTTGAAACTCCTCTTGCTGTTTTTAGAATATTATTTTTGTCTTAGACATTTACCATTTTGGCATGATGTGCCTTGGAGAGGATCTTCTCTTTTGGACTCTGAGGTGGGGGTATGAAATTTGGAGTTCCAGAGAAGTTCTCTCATCTCCCCCCAACCCCATGGTGGGAGACGTTTTGGCAACTTCATTGAGTTCAGGCAATTGAGTCTCTCTTTACTTTTCCAGGTAGCGATTCTGTACTCCAGAAGCTCCTGTGGTCTTTTTCTTATGCTAAGTCAGTCTTATCTCACTCTTTTACTGGAAGTAAAGCATTTACTGAAAATTTTTAGCCTTCTCAGAAAGCTGCCATAGTGAGTGCTTCTAGTTGGCCATCTTGATTCCTCCACTAAGCTTCTTAAGAGTAGGAAAATGTGATTATCCAGGAACTGAAATATTGGACAGTATAAAGACATGGAGAGCAACTGTGGATACCAGAGACAGTGTGGAAGGAAGGTGGGAAGTGATAGAAGGTATGAGGGAGGGGATTGGGAGTGGGGAGAGAAAGAAGTAAAACACACAAGAAACACAGAATGGAAAATTATCTGTTGAAGATAATATATATAGTAATATCTTTGACCGAGTCAATGTACAATAGGAAATTCATTTTGTATGATGTTAACAGTACACAGTACATGAATGTAAAATAAATCGAAATAAAAAAGAAACATATGGTCATCTGTCTCTCTTTTTTTTCTTTTTTTGTTTGATGCCCATTAGTGTAGTTTACATACTGCCTGTTGTCTTTCATCATTTCTTTTATTTTTTTTATTTTTTTATTTTTTGAGAGGTTCTCGCTATAGGGCGCGTGCGCTCGCCAGACAGACAGAGAGAGACAGAGAGACAGAAAGCAGGAAATCACTCCCCAGGGGGGATGGCCACGCCGCAATCCCTTCTCCCCCATTCTCCTCTCGGGATCTTGGGCACGCACACTCGCACACGCGCCCGGCGTGAGTTTAAGCCACTGGGTCCGGGACGCGAACCATGGTCGACTACGTGGGAGTCCAGTGACATAGCCATTACGCTAACTGCTGGTCCCAGTCTTTCATCATTTCTTTCTTCTTTAAATGCAGCTCTGTACCAGGAATGTATGCTCTAGTCAGCATTATTTGATACTCTTTGGTCCAGGCTTATCTTCTCATGGAGGCCCCCAGTGCCTTCTCAATTGGTTGGGTTAGTTAGTATGTCCATTCTGGTTGGTGACTTGTATTATTGAGCTGAGCTATCCTGGTCTGAGCTTTTAGCCAACTGTGCCTATCATTCTTCGATGTCTTACTTCTCCCCAGGCTTACCTTATGAATAATTTTGCTGCTTATTTTTCTTTCTGTTTCCCTGAAAATTTTTTTTGTTATAGGGTAGAGTTCAGGAATTTTTTGGTCTTTGAATTTGAAGTCAAATCTATCATCTGTGTACTTTTAAGCTAGAGGCTGCTGTCAGCATCTACAGAAGGAACAACAGTATCGTCCAGAGCAAACAGCATTTTCCTCCATAAAAGCTCAACCCAGTACTTCCAGGAGTCACGCCTTGTGGCAAGTTTGTGGGATTTGTCACCCCTAGTTTACAAAGGAATAAAATAATGTGCAGGAAGTCTAGGCGTGTCTTATCTGTGTGCTCAAAGCTTGCATCAGAATTCATGATTTCTCCCAGCTCTTTTGTTTTGTTATATCCTGCTTTAGGTCAGTGTCTCATCTCTCTAACTCACAATAGGTGTGCTGGAATAGGCAGATCTCGGACTTCTTAATCATGTCATATTGGATAAGTTAAAGTTTTACTCAGTGTTTCAGATTCTTTATCTGTGATACATGGTGACAATAATGGAACCAGAACACACCCAGGGTTTGGGATGAGAATGGAAATACTAAGTATGAAGGTCCCAAGTAGATTTTTTGACTAGAAAGTGATCTGTTGTTCTTTTTTTTTTTTTTTTTAACTTCGCTATCTGAGACCTCATCTTCTCCATAATTTCAGGCCTTTTATGCTTTAGAATTCTTTGATTCTAAGGCACAGAACTTACTTTACAGAGTTAAAATGTAAGAGTTAGGTGTATAGACATTTTTATTTACTTAGATGTTCAGAAAAGTTAATGTAATTTCTAGCTTGGACATATCAACTAAACATGCATAAGGTTGGTTGCTTCTCTGTGGAGGAAAATAAATGGATTAGACTTGGTCTTAGTTCAGGAAGATACCATAGAGAGTAACTGGGTGCAAAAGACTTAGGCAGAGAGACTTTTGTAAAGATGATGGGATATGAAGAGGGTGGTGACAGGGCCCAAGTGGGAAAACTATTGAGGGGTAATGGACAGCAATAAATCTAAGATTGCCTTCCCCTCACAAAATCAGAAAAACCTCTGTGCCAAATATAAAGTTTCTGTACTATGTTTAGGTGTTCATACTCACTACTCGGACATCTGACTTGTTCAAATCCCAGCTCTGTCACTTGTTGGATATATTTTGTGCAAATTCCGAACCTTACTTAATATGTTTCTTTATAGGCAAAATGGGAATAATTTAGACTAATCTTATAGGATTTTTGGAAGAAGCAAAGAAATGTGCCAAAGTGCTTAGTATCTTGTTTGTCACATCCTAACTATTCAAGAAATAGTTGTACCATCATAAACATTATCCTCATTACCAACGACACTGCCATCATCATTATTATGAGTGCTTGCATAGAGCTGTAAAGCTGGAGGATTTCCAGATGATGAGTAGATCTCATTTTAATGCCAGTACCAGAAAAGAGGCTTTGGTGGCAACACAATTCTGTGTGGAGAAGTTTTCTCCTCAAGAACTATGTCAAGTACAATAACCAAACCCACAAGATCGAAAACTTAGCAAAAATGTAGGGAACAATTGCCAACTTCCTATTCTAGCCACTAAGGTAATATTAAAACTTACATTTTATTTGTGGATGAATTTATGAATAGAGTTTTGTGCTCCTAGTGCTTACAGGGTGAGTGAGTGAGGTTCAGTCACCACTGGGTTAACATGAACAATGTACCCAAGTGTCTGGTGAACAAAGTAAAATCTTCACCAATTTTTTTCACCTGAGCCATCTGGCACAATGATAGAAAGGAAGAAATTTACAGAAATAGTAATCATGTTGGGAACCAGCAGTTAGCGTAATGGCTATGTCGCTGGACTCCCATGTAGTTGACTGCGGTTCGCGTCCCGGACCCGGTGGCTTAAACTCACGCCGGGTGCGTGTGCTTGCGTGCCCAAGATCCTGAGAGAAGAACGGAGGAGAAGGGATTGCAGCGTGGCCATCCCCCCTGGGGAGTGATTTCTTGCTTTCTGTCTCTGTCTCTCTCTGTGTCTGTCTGGCGAGCGCATGCGCCCTATAGCGAAAATCTCTCCAAAAAAACAAACAAACAAAAAAAGAAATAGTAATCATGTTCACATACAATCTTTTACTTAACTTTCACAAAAGTTTATGAGGTAGGCAGCAGAATTTATACAGTTGTCCCTCATAACATGTGGGGAATGGGTTCCGGGAGTGTCCACACAAACCAAAATCCATGAATGCTCAAGTCAGTTATATGAAATGGTGTAACATTTGCATATACTCTACACACATTCTTCTGTATACTTTAAATCATCTATAGATTAATTATAATACCTAATACAATGTAGATGCTTTGTGAATAGTTGTTCTACTGTATTATTTAGTGAAAACTGACAAGAAAAATGCACATGTTCATTATAGATACAACCATTTTCTGGATAATATTTTAAATTTGTACTTGGTTGAATCAACTGATTCAAAACTTGTGCAGATAAAGGATTGACTGTACTTGGAGATGAGGGAAAAAAAACGACACAAAAATGAAAACTTATCTGTTGATGGTAATATATATGTTAATATCTTTGACTTTTCTACTACGTACTGTGGTCATGCTGGCAAAAGCAATTTCCTATGCTGTAAAGATGTATAATGATTAACTGTAAGTTTAAAAACTGTAAAACAACATAAAAATGGAAAAAAGATTAAAAAAAAGACTGACTTCTCTGAGTGCATATTATGGGTAAGGATGTGAATCCAGGTCATTTAAATGTATGTGTTTTAGGGAGTGATATCAGCAAGAGGGTGGAATAAGAAGCCCTGGACCTTCCTGTTTCTATGTATACACTGATTTGGCAGATCAATAAAGGTGAATTACTTTTATGAGAAATACAATAACTGGTTAAGAGGCTTTTACACCCTGGGTGGGTGTGAAAATCAGTTAAATAAAAGCTGGTAGAAAGCTATGATACACTCACAATAATCCCTGCCTCAGCACAGTGCCATATGTTGAGAGAAAACTATCAGTTCTGAGCTTCTGAGAGAGAATGGAAGAAACACTCAGATTTTGAAAGGAGCTTCTAGTTTCTTTCTTGCCTGTTTTAGAGTGGGACTCAAGAGCTATTGAGAACAAAAACGGGAATTTGAACTAGCACATCACCATTTTCCAAAGCCCCCTCCTTCTGGTTTTGTGCAGAGTGAGCCAGTAAAAAACTCCAGATTCCAGGTTCTCCCTGGGGAAGAAAAGAGTTGAAACATATGTCGGTGTTCTGACTTTTTTAGAAGATGCCTGGGGAGATGGGTTTCTGTCTCACCTATTTCAAAATGCTGACAAGATCTGGCATATTCTAGATGCCTGGAGACTGTAAGGAACAAAGATGGTGGTTTGGATTAGCACAGAGATTTGAGAGGCCCCCAGAATCTCTGATTGGGCTGACCAATAAAGGTCTTAAGTACAAGGGCAGTCTATCAAGACTAGGAGAGGTGGCTGTTTTGTCTAATGCCTAGATATCAGTGCAAAGAGTCAAGGGAGATGAAGTAACAAGGAAATATGGCTCAAAGAAAGGCACAAGATAAATAGACAGAAACTGATTACGAATGATTTACCTCAAAGAAAATTCAAAGTAGCCATCACAAAGATGCTCTATGAGGTCAGGAGAACAAAACAAACACAAAATAAGAATTTCAAAAAGTACAAAATGGAAATCACATTGCTGAAGAATGTCATAACTTAGTTGAAAAAGTTCATGAGAGGGGTTTATCAGTGCACTAAAGGAAGCAGAATAGAGGATCAGTGAATTAAAAGGCCATTGGAAATTATTTAGTTAGAGGAATAAAAGGAAAAAAAAAAAACAATGAAAAAATGTGGTGGGAAACCATCAAGTGAGCCAATATAGACACTATGGGAGACCAAGAAGGAGATGAGAGAAGAAAGAGCAAAACCTTTATTCAAATAAGTAATGACATAAAAATCACCCAGATCCAGGAAGCCCAATGGGCTCCAAAGAAGATGAACCCGAAGAAATCCACATTGATACATATTATAATAACATTGTTAAAAATTTCAAATGCTGAAAAGATGCACAGTGATTAAATGTAAATTTAAGAAATTTTTAAAAATAATAAAAAATAAAAGAAAATGATATAAATAAATGGAAAAAAATTCCCTTCTAGCCCCCCGAAAAATCAGACAAGGAGAGAATTTTGAAAGCAGCAAGAGAAAAGTTACTTATCATGTATGATGAAATCCCCATAAAACAATCAATAAATTTCTTAGCTGAAACCTTGCAGGCCAAAAGGCAGTAAGAAAATATATTCAATGTGCTAAAAGAAAAAATTTCTGCCAACTGAGAATACTATAACCAGCAAAATGGTTCTTTGAAAACAGAGGAAAGGTTTTCTTAGGGAAACCCTGGAGTGGTTCATGTAAACAACAAACCAAAATCCAACAGTTCAAACCATTAGATCTGCCTTACAAGAAATGCTGATGGAAATTCTTCAAGTTGAAACAAAAACACGCAAAACAGCAATATAAAAGCATGGGGGGGGGGGGGCAAGCAGCGGCATGGTGGTTATGACAGCTAGGTCCCACATGGCTGACTGTATGGTTTGAATCCTGGACTCAGTGGCTTGAAAAACATGTTGGTTGTGTGTGCATGCATGCCTGAAATCCTGACAAGAGAATGGAGTATAAGGATTGTGGTGTGGCCATACCCTCTGGAGGGATGTTTTCTCATTTTTTCTCTCTCTCTGGTGGGCATACATGTCCTAAAGCAAATTAAAAAAGAATATGAAAATATAAAACTTGTTGGTAAAGGTGGTTATATTGACAAAGAGAGATTACTATAATACTCTAATAGTGATAGGTAAATCACTTCTAATTCTAGTATCAAAGTTAAAAAAGAATTAAAATAACTATGACTAAAATATGTTAATGGATATAAAAAGACTTAAATCATGACATCAATAACATAAAGGATGTGCACAGGAGAAGTAAAAGTGTAGTTTTTGTACATATTTGAAGTTAAATTGTTATCAACTTAAAATGAAAAAAAGAGGAAAGACTCGAATAAATAAAATGAAAGGTTTGTTTTCTGCTCCTCTTATGCTTCTTTTAAAATCTTGATATGTCTTTATTTAAATGACTCATTAGGACCAGTAGTTGGCGTAATGGCTACGTCGCTGGACTCCCATGTAGTTGACTGTGGTTTGAGTTCCGGACCTGGTGGCTTAAACTCAGGTCAGGCACGTGTACATGTGTGCCCAAGATCCTGAGAGGAGAATGGAGGAGAAGGGATTGTGGTGTGGCCATCCCCGTTGGGGGGTAATTTCTTGCTTTCTGTCTGTCTCTGTCTTTCTGGCGAGTGCACGTACCCTATAGCAAAAACCTCTACTAAAATAAAACAAAACAAAACAAAATAAAATAAAATAAAATACTCATATTCTATCTTTTGGGACTTTCTTTTGAACCATGATTTTGTTTCTATGCATAATGAAAGAAAGACAGAATGACAGGGGAAAAAGATGGAGAAGGCCCTGTTTAGATTCATTATTGGGCAATAGTGAGACTCTCTAGGGTATGGAAAAAGCCAGAGTAACTTGATCCCAGAGGTGATAGAGAGAAACAGTTATAAAATTCAGTCCACTTCTTAGGGACAACAGTCAAGTTGCATTCTTATGGGCACTGTGACTTGTCCTGGAAGCATCTCAGACTGGCATAGAGATGTTAATATTCTCAGAAAAAGGAGTACGTCTAGGAATAAGGTGAGAGAAATTTAAGATAGGTCACCCTGTAGCTCTGAACACCTCTTTATAGTTTTCCTTTCTTGGAGAATCTGTGCTATGTATTTATACTTCAACACTGCCACCTGAGTTCTATTTTCTGAATTATTATCAGAATAATTCTTTCTAGATAGTTCTTCTCTTTCTCATCTTTAGAGAGACTGTTGCTTCAGTTACAGTTGGCAAGTTTTCTGAAAAAGGTGATGTAGTAAACACTTTAGGCTTTGAGGGCCCTCTCTGGTCTCTGTCCCAACTATTCAACTTTGACATTATAATACAAAAGCAACTATAGGTAACTCCTATATAAATGGGCATGGCTGTGTTCCATTAAACTTCATTTATAAAAGACAAAGCAAGTAGAACTTGGCTAGGGTGCAGGGGGAGGGGGCTACAGGTTGACAATCCTTCCTTTACTGATATTCCCATCCAGCCATCTAGTTTTTACTTTAACTTCTCATCTAACCATGAATACACAATTGTGGCCAATCTCTCCATAAATTGGAAAATTCTCTAAGTTCCAACCAACAGCAAGGCTCAGGATCCTTGCAGCTAATACAGGGAGAGTTCCCGTGGTAAGGACAAGTTGAATTCAATACTGAAACATACTTTGGAGGAGAGTTCCTTGGGAGAGTGTTCTCTTTCCAGGGAATACAGTGGCAGAACCTCATAGGTACAGAAACCTTGATTCCCAAACAACTCTGCCCCATGACCCTGACTGCCCTTTTCACTGAGTAATGGGGACAGCCTTTCGGGCTACAATGATTCTACTTCCTTTGAAGCCAACTGATGAAACTCATTTTACCAACCACTAGCACCCAGCGCCTTAGTGTGACATAAGCTAAATGGAATAATTTTATGGGCTGAGGGGGGACTCTTTGGAATCATCTAACTAGCATATTTTGGAGAAAAATTACCTGAAGCATTAGGAAAGGAAACTATGCTGTATGCCAAGCCCAGTCATCATCAAGGGTATAAAAGGACAGTAGAGGAAAGAGAAACTCAAACTTCATCCACATCCATCTCCAGCAGTTCATCTGCCCTTTACTTCTCCCAGTATCATGTCGTGCAACTGCTGCCTATCCAACCTAGGCTGCCGCACCAGCTGCTGCTCTAGGCCCTGCGTGCCCCCCAGCTGCCACAGCTGCACCCTGCCAGGGGCCTGCAACATTCCCGCCAATGTGAGCAACTGCAACTGGTTCTGCGAGGGTTCCTTCAATGGCAGCGAGAAGGAGACCATGCAGTTCCTGAATGACCGTCTGGCCAGCTACCTGGAGAAGGTGCGCCAGCTGGAGCGGGACAATGCAGAGCTGGAGTGTCGCATCCGTGAGCGGTGCCAGCCTCAGGATCCCGTTGTGTGCGCCAGCTACCAGTCCTATTTCCGGACCATTGAGGAGCTCCAGCAGAAGGTGAGGGAGTGAGCTTTGTGGGGACTCAGCAGCAGTGGGCTCTCTTTGAATACTAAGACATTCTCAGGTTCTAGTGAAACTCACAGTAGACTTTTTTTTTCAGATTCTGTGTGCCAAGTCTGAGAATGCCAGGCTAGTGGCACAGATCGACAATGCTAAGCTGGCTGCAGATGACTTCAGAACCAAGTACGTTGAGCCTTTTTGGCCAGATGACCTCCAGGGCCCCTGTGACTGTTTTATGGTCCTAAGTGCCTAATGTTGCCTAGGAGGGAAGAGAAAGCCATTGCTTCCTTTTAATTTCTCTTCTTTTTTTAAATTACAGTATTAAGATAGTTGTATTTTATTATTAGTTATTGTTATTAATATCTTTATGCCTAATTTATAAAACCTTATTATTGTATGTGTGCAAAGGAAAAAACATAGTATACATAGGGCTCAGTAATATCTGCAATTTCAGGCTGGTTATGTAAGACCAGTTTCAGTCAAGGGTTCAGATTCAAGTGCTGCCTGCTTTTTGGTCCTCTGGAAGGACTTTTTAAAACCCCAAATTTAGAGATTAACATGAATTATTATCTGAGAATGGATGGATTTGGTGATAAATTAATCAAGCAAAATTAAGAGCAGAGGGGGAATTTTGATTTAATGAGTTCCTGTAGGCACCTTCTGGTGCTAGGGCGAGTCAAGGGGCCTCTCTAGTTTGCTCATCCATAGCTTGAAGGAAACATGTAGAAGAGAACAGGCAGAAAACTATGGAAGTTCAGAAAGGTCCAGGCCAATCCTATCCAAGCAAGACATAGGAGACGAAGATGGGCTTCTATCCTAGCTTATCCTCTTACTCCAACCTCGATGTGCAGATACGAGACGGAACGGTCTCTGAGGCAGCTGGTGGAGTCGGATATCAACAGCCTGCGCAGGATCCTGGATGAGTTGACCCTGTGCAAGTCTGACCTGGAGGCCCAGGTGGAGTCCCTGAGGGAGGAGCTGCTGTGTCTCAAGAAGAACCATGAGGAGGTGAGAAGAAAATAACAAAAGCAGGTTTCAGAGTTGGGCCTTCAGTATTGGGAGTCAGCAGCCACGCACTGTCAGGCTTACTGGAGTGAGTCCTTTCTTTGAAGAGCTCAGCATTTTCTCAGAGAAAGATGATGCTCTCCATATCAAGGAGAGAGGTGAGCTGCTAAGTCTCAAGCAGCTGGATGAGTATTGGGAAGGTATTGGAGATATTGAGAATGCACATACATATTGAGAAGCTGAGAACGCACATTCATTGAGCCGCCCCACTCTCTGTTGTTTACTGTTAGGTCCTGAATATGGAGTTGAAGATGGAAGGGAAAACACAAATAATATGTCGCTCTTTAAAGTGTTCATGGTCTTGTGTGGAGAGTTACCCATTAACATAGTGATGTAATCTAAGGCAGAGTGAAATAAGTACCATATGAGATGTAGGACCAGTATGCTCCCAGAATAATCCAGCCTGCCTGAAGAAGACAGGGAATATTTCTCAGATGCAAGTGGGAGGACCTCAGTACTTGAGTGTTTCAATCTGAGGGAAGAGGCTAAGCAAAGGCACTGAAGTGGTAGAGCGGGTTATGACTGGGCATGCAGTATCTACAGAAATGTGATAAGAAATGGAGGAGGATTAGCACATGCTAAGGAGTTTGGACTTAGCCTTAACAGAAAATAAAAGTAGTTTCATTTATTTTGAGAAAGAAACTGATGTGATCATTGTTTCAAATTACTGACACATAATATAGGTAAACCTTTGAGAATACTCAGGTTATTCCTTTTGGTGCTCTTTGAACAGTGCTGTGCTTACTTCTACATAACAGGAACAGCATAGACCCATTTCTGTGAGTTCATCATTTCCTTTTCCCTATCAGGAAGTCAACATTCTGCGCTGCCAGATTGGAGATCGCCTCAATGTGGAGGTGGATGCTGCCCCTGCTGTGGACCTGAACCGTGTGCTGAATGAGACCAGGTGTCAGTATGAGGCCCTGGTGGACACCAACCGCAGAGAAGTTGAGGAGTGGTACACCACGCAGGTAGGCATCTAAGCACATGGTCACTCTGGACCTCAGCTCCCCCAGAGCCCTTAAGGCAGAGTCTGATCTTGTCTTGTCCCCTTGGGTATTTCAGAGTGAGGAGCTGAACAAGCAGGTGGTGTCCAGCTCAGAGCAGCTGCAGACCTGCCAGGCAGAGATCATTGAGCTGAGACGCACGGTCAACGCCCTGGAGATCGAGCTGCAGGCCCAGCACAACCTTGTATGTACCGTTCAGCCCTGCTGGTGGGCAGTGTGATGTTGGGGATGTGGAGTCACTGGGGTGTCCTTTAGGCCACATACTCTCCTTAGCTGTTGAAGCTTTTGACTTCTTTGGAACCCTATGAAGAAACTCTTTAAAAGCACATCTTTCTGACATTCTTCATCTTGTCTACCACAGAGAGACTCTCTGGAGAACACGCTGACAGAGAGCGAGGCCCGCTACAGCTCTCAGCTGTCCCAGATTCAGTGCATGATCACCAACGTGGAATCCCAGCTGGCTGAGATCCGTTGTGACCTGGAGCGTCAGAACCAGGAGTACCAGGTGCTGCTGGACGTGCGGGCCCGGCTGGAGTGCGAGATCAACACGTACCGGGGCCTGCTGGATGGCGAGGACTGCAAGTGAGTAGTGGACAAAGAATTTCTGGAAAAAAATGTATATAGTGGAACCATAATACATATGGGCACACATGTGGCCATATAGTCAACTTACCAAACAATACACATTAATTATTTATTATGTGCCCAGTGATCAGTGATAGTTAAGTAAATATGGAAGGGCAGAGATGATGGGGACAGCTCCTGCCTTAGGGGGTTAACGATAGAGAGACGATGATGGGAATAATGGGAATCACAATATCTTTTGGGTGAAGCAGATTTTGTTAAGTCCTATGAGAATTCAAGAACATGAGATAATATATTTTTTTTGAGAGGTTTTTGCTATAGGGTGCATGCACTCACCAGAAAGAGAGAGAGAGACAGAGAGATAGAAAGTGAGAAATCACCCCTCGGGGGAACGGCCATGCTGCAATCCCCTCTTGGGATCTTGGACACGTACGCACACGTGCCCGGCGTGAGTTTAAGCCACCGGGTTTGGGACTCGAACTGTGGTCATCTACATGGGAGTTCAGTGATATAGCCAGTACGCTAACTGCTGGTCCCGAGATAGTATTTTTTAAAAGGACAATTTTCTACCTTTGCACATGGAAATCTGGGAGAGGGAGAATGATTTAGTAATAATCAAAATTTGATTCCAATGAGCTCCAATCACTGAAAATTTATAGGTTATTTACTTAAGAACCAGGTATTTTGTGTGTCTTAGAGGTCTCTCTACTACCTTTCTCAATCTAATTTAAACCTCTGTGTCCCCAGCCTCCCCTGCAACCCATGTGCTACCACCAATGCTTGTGGCAACTCTTGTGGATCCTGTGGCTGCTCTCAGAATCGTTGCGGTTAATTGAACATCCTGTATCCTCTTTGAAGATGTCAATGAAGCCATTTACATCGAGTATAGGAAAAATCCTGAGGTCTTGCCTTCCTCAGAGCTCAGTTGCCATTAAAAAGACCTCATCATGCTATCTGTGATGTTTCTAGACACTGAAATGTGTTGCAGAATCAACAAGCAAAGACACACTCCATCAACTTCCTACGTCTGGAAAACTCCTTCACGTTGAGTGTTGAGCCTCTTTGTTTCTGAAGATGCTCAGCTCCCTGTAATCTGAGCTCCAGTTATTACTTTAGGGTGTTTCCTGTATATACTTCATTTCCTGCTTTCCTTTCTTCTTTGGTATTCTTTGGAATGCAAGGAGGCTAAGGCTACTTCATTTATTTCCCAATAAACTTTATTTCTCTGGCATAGTAAATGTGTTTCTCATTCATATTCATGCCCTGTAAAGAACTCATCATGACTATTTCATAAAAATACCCCCGGGTGAAATGACTGACCTGTCATTATGTTCCACTGGATGTGCTGCTGAATTGGAAGCCATGGCCTTCTGGAAGCCTCCCATCAGGAGTAGTCCATGCAGAAAACTGGCCTTCAGCACTTACATGCACCTTACTTTGGTTGCAGGGCCCTTGGAGATATCGAGACTCCTGCCTAAACCCAATTACTATCTCCTGTAACCCTCATCAGATGGGAATCATTTGCTTCCTTTTCTCCTAAACTTCTTTGTTTTTTTTTTTTTTTTTTTGGAGAGGTTTTTCGCTATAGGGCGCGTGCGCTCGCCAGACAGACAGAGAGAGACATAGAGACAGAAAGCGAGAAATCACCCCCCAGGGGGGATGGTCACGCCGCAATCCCTTCTCCTCCATTCTCCTCTCGGGATCTTGGGCACGCACGCACACGCGCCCGGTGTGAGTTGTAAGCCACCGGGTCCAAGACGCGAACCGCGGTCGACTACGTGGGAGTCCAGCGACATAGCCATTACGCTAACTGCTGGTTCCCTCTCCTAAACTTCTTTAAGATCAGCTTCTACAGAAACTCCTCAAAGAGCAATAATTCTATTCTCTCAACCATTCTGCTGCTCTCGCATTGCCAATGTAAATATCTATTCCTTCTTCAAAATGCACCTTCACTGATTTCTATAACCCCTCATACTCTGCTTCCTCTAGTAATATCTTTGATATTTTCTCTTTGTCTTTTGATCAGCTTATTTTCAATTTTGTCCCAAATGAAGAAAGCATATTAATCCTCAGTCCTTTGTTTCTGTCTTTCTACATTCCTATTCCTGGAGAACTAGTACCTTCATGCTACTGACTCCCATTTCTCAGTTCAAGTTCCAGATTTTTAGTTGTCCATAGAATAATTTCACTTGGTATCAGGTCATTGCATCATTTTTAATTGGACTAAAACTAATATTGTTAGAGTGGTTCATCTTGTTACTTACTTGATATACTTAACACATTGTCCTCTAAAAAGACCCTTTAAATGCAGTCAACCCTCTGTCCTGACTTTTTACCTCTTTAAGTTGACTCTTTCCTCTAGGTCTTTGCTCATATCTATAATTTTCTTCTATAATCTCTTTATTTCCTGTAATTCCAACAAGGTCAATGTTCATTAAGTATCCCCTCAAAAGTACTGAGTCTGTTACACCCTTCTCTCCACTTCATCTCTGAATTTTTAAAGCTCCTAAGACGATAGGCCACAGTGTCAATTACCGCTTCAATTTAATGCCTTTGATTGCAATTAATCAACTCTTGTGTGTGCCAGGTACTGTGTGAGGTATGGAGAAACATGGACTCAGTCTTGGCCCACAACAGTTATAGATTCTTATAGATTCTGGAGTGAATAAGACAAAGAGCTCTTAGGTAAACATCAATGTGGCTCAGAAAGGTATAAAAAAATTATGAATTTTTCAGAGATGTGAGAGAGTGTTAAGAAATTCCAGGAAGGAGGTAATGCTCAGTTGGAGTTTTGAAAGTCAAAATGTTCTGTTCACATGCATTTTAAAAATGTCCATCTTGTTGATTGTAGGCTCTTCATCAGAGATAATATCTTCACCTTATTAAAGCTTAGTATAAATCATGGAATCCTGTAACTGAAAGCAATAAGGAAGAGTAACACTAAAGAGGATTCATGACGTTATTAAAACTATGTATACTTACCACAGTTTCAACTTCCATCAACTATTACTGTATGATATTATAATATTCTGAAATAAAGTTTGATGGGATGTATTTTTACAGATGAGTGTGTGTAGATCTGAGAAGAGACAACATTTTTTCAAGTATGAGCTTTGTCTTGTAAAAAAGTGAAGAATCAAGAAGTGCATTTAGTAACCAACAGTTCAATTCCTAGTCTGGAAGAGAAAAAATGTGGTAATGGAAGATGAAACTGCAAGATAGTTATGTAGGACAATATCTGGCAGTGCTTTCCATGGTTATCAATGAGATTTTTCTTGTAAGTAAATCTGTTTTGTAATATATCTGGCAGCAGTGTATAGGGTGGGTCATGAAGTTTATGGAGTTGGGTCAAATAGAGGGAAGATCAATTAGGAAGCTGGTGAGAGATGACAAAAGCTGAGATAGGTGGGCAGGGAAGAGAGAGGGTGAATTTTTCTGGCATAGACTAGGATACAGAAGTTGATTGAAGGTAGAAGAAGAATGGAGAGAGAATGAAGGAAATTACAACCAGTTGAACACTGCATTAGGGTTTTTCAGAAAAACAGAACCAATAGGATATGTAGAGCTATAGATATATAAAAAGACATCATTAGAGATTGGCTAAAGTCATTATGGAGTTCAAGAAGTGCCACAATCTACTGTCTTCAAGAAGGAGGCTCAGAAAAGCCAGTGGTATAGTTCTAATCCATGATCAAGAACCAGGAGGGCTGATAGTGTAATTCCTGGTCTACATCTGAAGGCTTAAGAGCCAGAAGCATTCATGTAAGAGGGTGGTAATTGATGGAATCTGTCAATAAGAGATAGTTTGCCCTTCCTTCACATTTTTTTTTTTTAATTTGGGCCCTCATCCCTTTGAATAAAGCCTATCCACATGGGTAAGGGCAGATCTTCTTTATTTGGTCAACTGATTCAAATGTCAATATATTTCAAAAATGTCCTTACAGACACACCCAGAAATAATGTTTTACCAGTCATCTGGGCATTCCTTACCCCAGTCAAGTTGACATAAAATTAATCATCGGAAACACGAGTTTGAAGCTTTTAAACTTGAGCAAATGTAAAACAGTAGTTATCCATTAGAGAGAGCTGGAAAAGAATTACTAGATTTGAGAGCGTTGTCAGAGAGTTACCTAAATCAAGATGATACTTAGAACTATGGGAGTTGTTAAGACTGTTGAAGGGGAGAAGGTAGAGCGTGTAGAATAATTCTGGGGACCATTGAAAGAAATGACAGAGCTGATCTGAATCCTTCAAAGTCCCTGACATGAGGTTTAGCTCTAGTTTTGCCAGTTCTTCAAAGATAGGGATAATATATATTTATAAGTAGTTGGAGAGGGAAATGGAAGCAGTTGAAATGACACAGAAGTAAAAAAAAATCAGAATTTTATTGAGGGGGTAGTCAATAGCATCCAGTCAAGGGTGATGAGACTCAGATAAAACTACTGAATATAGCAATGGGGAGATTGCTGATGATTATAAAAAGAACAGGGTCTATGAATTGCTGGGGAAGAAGTCATATTTCAGTGGCTCTTTTATGTCTCTTGATAGTGAGCTTAATGCAAAAGTTCAACACAACATATTGATAATAAACATGAAGCTTACATTGCTGTATCTTCTGTGTACTGCTAAAATTTTTCATCTGCTCTTTACTTGATATACAGAGACGTGTACATAAACACATTTCCATTCATTCTATGAGTGGTCCCTGAATCCGTCTTTCCTAGGAAGTCTAGCCCTGTTAAGTCACATTATCATAAATTGTTTAATTTTAGACTGGGTAGCAATCAAACCATATCATGGATGAACTTTGCATTTTTTTGATTTGGCTTGGCTTCTGGAGACCCCTGATCTCCATTTCCATTGGAGATTGGGACTGACTATAAGAAAAACAATGGTGGCTGGGAAGGTTTGTAGAACTGAATCCCATTTTGAGGCCTCTGTTTCTGTCTTTGCTCAGCTCTTCTTACTACTGACCTTAATCATTCTCCAGTTCCTGTACTGGTTGTCCTTTATCAGAAGCCCTGTTGAATAGCACAAAATCTGTTGGCTTAGTTCCTGATTACCACCACAGTTTCTTCTCTTGCTGTAGTGAGGCTGGGGAGGTAATACATTGGCAACAGTCGTCTTTATAGAACAGCCCATGGAAACCCTATATCCTGCTTTTATAGGCAACTATAATTGGAGCTGGCCCAGGATGATGGGTTGGAATCCCTCTTTGGTATAAGTTAGTCGTCTTGCTCTGTGTGCACCCAATGATACCCCTTCTGGCCTTTTTGCCATTTTTACATATTAAAATAAAATGAATCTAGCGACCTAATATGTTTCTTTCCATTCCCCCCAAAACACATTTTACATTTCTCATGGTGAGAATTTTAAGTACCAGGACCTGGAAATCAGGGAGGATGATTTTTGAAAGGAGGAAGGAGGCCTCCTAATGTCTTTTAAGTCTTGCCAAAGAGAGGATGGCCTCAGCAGAAGACCTGCCTTGATTCCATTCCATGGTTAAGTACCACTAGTGAGTTTACATGTGACCTCTCCCACAAAAATAGCCTTGGCTTTTGTAATAAATAGTATCCTTAAACTGCACCTGCAATTTGCTCACACCTTGAAACTAGAAGCTCCAACTACAGCGTCTACCACAATTACATGGGCAGGTATAAACTTTTGTGTTTGTTAATATCTGATTTGCTCATCATGTTTATTGAAGGGTAATTGAACAGAAACAATATCATCATTTATATAAAGGTAAGAATTTCCAGTATACTGTAAGTGGAATAATATACAGTAAATGGAATAATAAAAACCAATTGTCTTCCAAAACTCCTGGGAAGTGAATTGAAGCTTAGTTCTTTCCTCAATAGACCAAAGTCCTTTCAATCATCATTATTTTTAAAAATTTTATGATTTGTTATTTATATTCAATCATTATACATCTCTATAGCACACAATATGTTTTTCAAAGTATGATTGCAGCATGTGATAATAAAATCAAGGCTATTACCATAGTATCATTTTCAACAGGAAACTTTGCAATCTTGTATCTGATAAGAGTTTTACCCATAAGGCCCCCCCCATAATCCCCTTCTCTCACACAAAGTTTTTGGTATCTATATTGTCCATATTTAACAGCCAAGTGGCCATGCAGCAGTCGTGGTTACTTCTACTAAAGATGTAGGAACAGCCATGTATTTTAAACTTGGCCCCTCACTTTTGAAGATAAAATGATACCTCTGGATTATTACACTCTAAGGTAGAAGTTACAGCTATGGTTATATGAATCCCCATGATTCATATAACTCATCTAAAACTGAATAGCAGTCCCTCTTCTCTAAAAAGTGTCATTGTCTAGATTTTTTTTCTTTTTATAAAAGATTAAATCAAATTAAAATTTTATTTTATTTTATATTATTTATAAAGCAAAAATTACAGATTTTTCAAAAGGGAATTTTACATTCTTTTGTCTGTTAAATATTTGTCCCCTTTCCCCCTCACACCTGTCCTTGATAACCCACCCTCTGCCACCCACTCACCTCCTTTACAGTCTCTTGATATCTACACTTTTCCTCTGCTATGATATCTGGATCTTTTCATTTCTGTCATTAGCTATTCAGTACATATTGAGTGGGGATTAAAAAATATCTGAGTGAGTCAGAAATATATTTTTCTTTTGAAGGGTGGGTCATAGAAAGATGAGAGAAGGGCAGGAGATAATTAGGAAAAAGCTAGTGAATCTGGCTATTTGATTTATTTTTATTTGATCTGTTTGGTATTGACTATTAAACAAACACACCCATTTCATATCTCTTGGACAGTGGGATCATTTTAAAGGTAGAGATTCAGACATCATATAGCAGAGGCAGAGTTGTGGATTGTAAGGAAGGCTGTCAGAGCCTTCAGTGCCTTTTTTTTTTTTTTTTTTTTTTTTTTTTTTTTTTTTCTGGGAGAGCACACATTAGTGCCAAATATGCTATCCTTCATAAAAGCATATATTGAAGTTCCATCTTAGAAATGACTTGGAGAATCACCCAAGAAAATGCACATGAATTGTGTTACAGTCACAAATGCTATTTGGCTTCATTATTTACCTTACTCAGGAGGCTTGATTCCAGATGACATCTGACTGCTTCAAAAGATAAGCACATTCATAGAAGTTGAAGATGTGATTCCAAGGAGAATAATCAAAACAACGCATTCATGGTTGCAAGGGTAACTCGAAGAAAGGACAATATGAGCAACTCATATTGTAGGAATCAGCAGTAGGAATTAGCATGTGGCTTCCAAAATGAACAACTCTGAGGAGTATCCTTCATACGTTGAGCATTGATGAGGAAACATAAAATCCTCATAGTTCATAGCTCCAGGCGGAATAGCATGAGGGCAGAACATCTATTTGTCAAAATGTACTGATAATCATGAGATGCCGTCAAACATGTGCCAATGTGATGACTTTTCAGGTCATGTCCTTCAGAGAACTAGGCTCAGGTATTCTTATATGAAATCCTGAAAACTGAAGATTTCCTCTTTTCACTATTCTAGTGGGTATTACACATTCTTGCTTAGTAAACTTCCTTACATTAGAATATAAATGACTTTTGGTTCTTTATGAGAGAAGAACAGGCTTGTTACTTCCTGGCCCACTCTAACTTGGTAGGGACTACTATCTAGTATTGACTGATCTCCAATGAGCTCAATCCATTTCAGCATTATTGCACCTCAGTAGTAAGAAGATTGGAAGAGAGAAGCAGCATAGTGTGATGGAGAGAATGTGGCCATTGGAATCAGAGATCTGTGTTTGAATCCTGGCTCCACCATGTAGGAGCTCTGTGACCTTGGGCAATCTCTCATCTATGAATCCTTGTAGAGTTTTGTGAGGACTGAAGGAAACAATGCATATGAAGTGCCTAGTTCAGTGCCAGGGACACAGTGGGTGCTCAGCAAAGCAAGAACCATCACCAATAGTAGTCATATTGTGCAAAGGCACATAGCGCAGTAATTCATACATAGCAGGTGTCCAGATAAATTAGCTTTCTTATTATTATTGTGAATGTTGCATAATAGTAGTTGAATGGGATGACTGGATGGACTTGTCAAATCCTTTCTGATCCTAGCTTCCAAAATTTATGATCTGGTTTTCTGTGGACTTCCCAGATGGGATGGTTATTCTCAGAGAGTCCTAACAGAGCATGAACTGGATGAGGCTCAGACCTCTTCCTGTTTAAAATAAAGAGGCACAGAAGTGCACCCAGCTTTGGAAATCAAGGTACAGCTGTCCTTCTAACTCAATGCCCTTGAATGAGTGCTGTTGTTAGCAATGTTGGTTACTTTGAAGCCAAACCATGAAGCTCTTGCTAAACCAACCAGCATGATTGGTGAGGAGTCCTGACTTAGCAAGAAGCCAGAGTAAAACATTTAATTAGGTAAAGGACTCATGTGAGGTAGCTAAATAACAAATAGAAAACTTGGTAAAGAGTGTAAAAGAGGGTAATGCTTTTCATGGTCACCACACCCATTGCCGACAGAATATAAAGCTCTGGAGAGGAACAGAGCATATACCAGAGAAAGAAAATCAAGTTCTGAGATTGACCTTCAGAGCTCTGCTCCCTCCCAGCACCATGCCGTACAACTGCTGCCTTCCCAACCTAAGCTGCCGCACCAGCTGCTGCTCCCGGCCCTGTGTGCCCCCCAGCTGCCATAGCTGCACCCTGCCTGGGGCCTGCAATATTTCCGCCAATGTGAGCAACTGCAACTGGTTCTGCGAGGGCACCTTCAATGGCAGCGAGAAGGAGACCATGCAGTTCCTGAATGACCGTCTGGCCAGCTACCTGGAGAAGGTGCGCCAGCTGGAGCGGGACAATGCAGAGCTGGAGTGTCGCATCCGTGAGCGGTGCCAGCCTCAGGATCCTGTTGTGTGCGCCAGCTACCAGTCCTATTTCCGGACCATTGAGGAGCTCCAGCAGAAGGTGAGGGAGTGAGCTTTGTGGGGACTCAGCAGCAGTGGGCTCTCTTTGAATACTAGGACATTCTCAAGTTCTAGTGAAACTCACAGTAGACCTTTTTTTTTTTCAGATTCTGTGTGCCAAGTCTGAGAATGCCAGGCTAGTGGTGCAGATTGACAATGCCAAGCTGGCTGCAGATGACTTCAGGACCAAGTAAGATTTTTCTAACCATCAGATCAGTCTAGCACTGGACAGGCTGATTACAAAGTTATGAACTGTTCGAAGTATCTTCTTGATGATATTGAGAGTAGTCTTGCAGATGCTAAGTTTAGTTTTAAGGAGTGCAAGAGTCTATTCAGTCTTTCTCCTTTTTGACTCAACATCTGTACTAAATTTAAAACTGAATTTCACACTGGTCTGCTGGTATAGGTTAACCACTATAAGCCCATCAAAAAGAAGTTATTAAACCACAAAAATAGAAGTAAAATACATTTCTTTCAGAGACTCAATCAATATTTTTAGGTATGACCTTTGTAATAGTAAGACTCCCTTTGCAGTTTTATGGACCCCTGTAATTTACAATACAATTTTTAAAGAAGTTTATTCTATGAATGAGAGAGAAACAAACACACACACACACACAGAGACATGTGAACACACACACCTTGAGAGAGAGAGAGGGAGACACACACACACACACATGGTGTGTGTGTTTGCACACTTGAGAGAGAGATGGAGACAGAGAGATAGACAGACACACACACACACACACACACACACACACACACACAGAGCCTCCCCAGCAGGTCTTGATACTGCTATTCACCCTCAGTTTCAGCCAGCCCAGATCATGGGCACAAGCGTGCCTGGTAAACTCAGAGTGATCTCTAGATTCAAACTGGCAACCTTCCCATATGATTCTGCCTTGCAGTTTGTTCCATTTTACCATTGTGCCACTGTCTGCCCCCAAATTTATAACATAATTTTATCTGTATCATTTCATTATCTTCAGCTCATCTCTCTGAAATGTTAATATTGTCTTCATTTTGCAGATGGGGAACCCAAGGTTCAGAGAGATTAGGAAGTCTAGTCACAGCCACTTAATGGCAAGGCTGAATCTAGCTGACCTCTAATTCAGTCCTTCTCTCACGATACTAGATTACTTTTCAGGGTGGTTCGAAAAGTGAGGCAATCTGTAGCAGGCTTATAAAGTGCACTGACTCACTTGAAAAGACAAAGATGACAGGACTTAGCTGATAGCAACTTGTGAATGGGATTCTTAGAGCAAATATAGGTAATGGCAGATTAAGCTATACACAAGTATCTTACCAATACCTTCTCTGTGAGTCTCAGGGAAGAAATAAGACTTCTCACTCAATTTGTGAGCATTTTTTCCCTTTAAAATTAAAAAAAAATTCAAACTATAATGGATTTGACTAAATCAACCAAGAAAAACCCAGAAATAAAGTTTCTTGCTTGACTTCCTCTAACCTCTGGCTGTGTGTGAAGGTATCAGACAGAGCTGTCCCTCAAGCAGTTGGTGGAGGCCGACATCAACAGCCTACGCAGGATCCTGGATGAGCTGACCCTGTGCAAGTCTGACCTGGAGGCCCAGGTGGAGTCCCTGAAGGAGGAGCTACTCTGCCTCAAGCAGAACCATGAGCAGGTGAGAGATGCCCAGATCTCAACATTCCAGTACTGAGCTCTCATGACTCCCCATGGCAGGGCCAGGCAGGTCTTGATTTGCTAAGTACCCTAGAGTTAACATGACATTTTGTTTGATGCTCAAAGTGGATTGTTGGGGAACAAGTCCCAAACTTACTTCTTTTACATAGAAGAGTGTGGTCAATTGATCTATCTCCACTTGGGGTCAGATGTATGATTGAAAGACTACATGAAGTATTTGATAAAATCTATTAGCTTCTGAATAGGTGAATTATTGGCCATGGTTGGAAAGAGATAGAAAATATCTATTAAACTCTGTTTCACCTCAACAACTAAAATCCAAACCACTTGTATGGAAGGAAAGATGGGTGGGTGGATGATAAAAATGGGAGAAGTGAAGAAACTCAAATAATGATTCATTTAGATCTCATGTTGAATGTACTACTAGCAAAGTGGGTGCACATCTCAAGCATTAGAAGTTTTTATAAAGAGGAAACAACTTCTAATAGAGAGCACATGAAGGTAGAAGACATGAAACGAATGGGAGGAGTTAAACCTGTTTCTCTCTATTTAGGTAATACTAATTATAAACTGATGATTATTCCAGGCTTCTAACTGAGAAAAAGGAAAATCAGAAATAAGTGATACAACCCTGCAGTGGGAAGAAATATTAGCAATCAATTTAATCAAGCAGTCTCATTATACAGATGGGAAAGAGATTCCTAGGAGAGGTCTGGGTTACTAGAGATAACTTAGGTGGGTTTTAAATCAACTGACCTTCATAAATTCCAGTGCAGTTCTCCTCCCACCATGCTGGACTCCCTCAAACAGAGTTTACTTATAGACTTCTTTCTGTGTTTATTCTTTCCCTTTCTGCATCAGGAAGTCAATACTCTGCGCTGCCAGATTGGAGACCGCCTCAATGTGGAGGTGGATGCTGCCCCCACCGTAGACCTGAACCGTGTGCTGAATGAGACCAGGTGTCAGTATGAGGCCCTGGTGGACACCAACCGCAGGGAAGTGGAGGAATGGTTCACCACACAGGTAGGCATCAAAGCACGTGGCTTCTGTGGACCTCAGCTGCTCCAGGGCCCTTAGGGCAGAGTCTGATCCTGTTCTGTCCCCTTGGGTATTTCAGACCGAGGAACTGAACAAGCAGGTTGTGTCCAGCTCAGAGCAGCTGCAGACCTGCCAGGCAGAGATCATTGAGCTGAGACGCACGGTCAACGCCCTGGAGATCGAGCTGCAGGCCCAGCACAACCTTGTATGTACCGTTCAGCCCTGCTGGTGGGCAGTGTGATGTTGGGGATGTAGAGTCACTGGGGTGTCCTTTAGGCCACACGGTCTCCTTAGCTGTTGAAGCTTGTAACTTCTTTAGAACCCTATGGGGAAACCTTTTAAAAGCACATCTTTCTGACATTCTTCATCTTGTCTACCACAGAGAGACTCTCTGGAGAACACGCTGACGGAGAGTGAGGCCCGCTACAGCTCCCAGCTGTCCCAGGTACAGTGCATGATCACCAACGTGGAGTCCCAGCTGGCTGAGATCCGTTGTGACCTGGAGCGTCAGAACCAGGAGTACCAGGTGCTGCTGGACGTGCGGGCCCGGCTGGAGTGCGAGATCAACACGTACCGGGGCCTGCTGGAGAGCGAGGACTGCAAGTGAGTACCTGATAGACGAGGCACACGCATGGTTTCACTAAAGGATGAAACAGGGACTTTGTGGATCCAGTTTCAGATACCAATATGTTTGTAGAGACTGGAGTTTTATATTACAGCAGTGGGAAGTGCAGGGTATTTATTGCAAACATGTCGTGACCTAACACATATGTTCCAACTATGCTCATGTGACTTGACTATTTTCTACATTGATAATCCTCTGGAGGCTGATGAGTAAATAAGGCTTTACATCTCCAAGGCTGGCTCGTCATAGCAAAAGGGGAAACAAAACTGTAACAATCATTACTTTTTTTGAATTCATCAAAGCTTTCAAATCCATTGTTCCATTGATCCTTGCTAGAATCATACAAGGCCAAGCAAAGTGGGGATAATCACAACTATCTCATGGATGAGCATTTGAGTATCAAAAGGGAAACTGATTCAATAGCTAGAAGAAGAGTGAAGTGCTTGTCAGCTAACAGTGATTTTGTGAATACAATCTCAAGGAATTTTTACAATTCTGTATGGTTGGTATTACCAATTCCACTCAATGGGCAGGAAAGCCTGTAGAAATGAGTTCCCCATGTCTCCAGGGTGGTAGAGCAAAAACATTCCACCTCAATGATTTTTGCTCTTTCCTGCCATGACCTCTGAGCTTTGTTGAAAGAATAATCTAAACAAGTCTTTGCTTCCTTAGACATACGAGTGGGTACTGCTTGTTCTCACGTCTCCTTAGGTTGAGCCTCCCCCACCCCTTTTTTTTAATCACCTTTCTCATGCTAATGGTTTGATTCTGTGTCTCAGCCTACCCTGCAACCCCTGTGCCACGACCAATGCATGTGACAAGCCCATTGGACCTTGTGTCACCAATCCTTGCTGTTCACGCCCCCGCTGTGGACCCTGCAACAACTTCGGGTGCTAGACATCCCAGAGCTGGCAGGAGAATTGCATGAAGGCAGAAAGACCGATAAGAACTGGCTCTACTTCTTTGTGACCATCAGTCACAGGACCCTACCCCAGTGCATCACCATGAATCATGGCCTGGAAGAAGAACAAATGCCCAGTGTCGTAGCCTGGCTTAGGCCAGGCCCACCTGATCCTCTTCATCCAAGGCTTCTTTCTTGTAGTTTGTCTGTGTTCTAATGACCCGAATGGTTTGAGCTGTGAAGGTGACACCAAGGTGTTCTGTGGTTTTTTTCTGCTTCTTCTATTTTTCTTGCAGTTCCCCGAGTCTCTTAATAAACTTTCCTCTTGCAAATCATAAGTGGTTCTCATTTGCATTCATCCTTTTCAAACTGTTCACTCTGTGTGTGCTTCTTAGGAAGCCACTTGAAAGCTGGGAGGACTTTATAGTTTAATCCTCTCCTAAAACATCTTCATTATTATTCATTAACATTCATTAAGCGCAATGAGCCCAGCCATCTAGTCAGGCTGGAATAAAACTAGCAGGAATGCTAAGGCACAGGGCCTCATCTGAATATGATAAATTCATTTGTTATAGGAACTTACTCAGTAAAATGCAACGGTTAACATTTCTAGAGTTCCACTTCTTCTGTTCCAAGTCCCTGCAAGAGGATAGGCGTTAACACTTACTGAATACCTTAGCAAGTCCCAGGAATTGTGTCACTAATTTCTCTCTCACTCACAAAATGAGGAAAGAATAATGATAGGACTGAACCTAGAGTTCACTCTGCACATCAGTTACATCTGAGGAGGATGAGAGAATAAAACTGATTTCAAACAGCAACCAGAGCTTATGCATCTTTCTGGGAAGACTTGATGCTATCAGTGCTCAAAACATCTCTGAAACTCTCCTTGGAAAAATACTGAATCACTCATAATAGCAAAAGAGACCATCTTTCACATTTCAGTAATAGCCAACGGATTTTAAAATTTTATTTTTAAATTATTTAATTGTATTTATTATCATTATTATTATTATTATTATTATTTGAACTCATCAGAGAGAAGCAAAGAGAGAGCGAAAAAGTAAGAAACCAAGCCACCAGGTCTGGGACTCGAGCCGTTGTTGGCTATGTGCGAGTCCAGTGCCTTAACCATTATGCTACCTGCTGGTCACACCAACATATCTTCTGCTCATTTGACTTTAAAAACATTTTACATTCATTCACTGTATATCATTACAACATACAAAATGAATTTTTCCATCCAGAATACACTGAATATTGGCCTAATCAAAGATATTACCATACCTATTATCTTCAACAGATAGTTTTCCTTTTGTGTTTCTTCCTTTTTTTTTTTTTTTTGAGAGTTTTTTTTTTTTTTTTTTTTTTTTTTTTTTTTGCTATAGGGTGCGTGCGCTCGCCAGACAGAGAGAGACAGAGAGACAGAAAGCGAGAAATCACCCCCAGGGGGGATGGCCACGCGGCAATCCCTTCTCCTCCATTCTCCTCTTGGGATCTTGGGCACGCACGCACACGCACCCGGCGTGAGTTTTAAGCCACTGGGTCCGGGACACGAACCACGGTCGACTACATGGGAGTCCAGTGACATAGCCATTATGCTAACTGCTGGTCCCACCTTTTGTGTTTCTTAACTGTTTTACTTCTTTCTTTTTTCCCCTTGATTGCCTCTGTTTCACTCTCTGCCATTTCCCACCCTCCTCCCACACTCTTTCTGGTGCCCACAGTTGCTCCCCAACCTTAATGTTGTCCAATATTTCAGTTTCTTTTATAGACTGCAGACATTCGATATGTATCAAATGGGGACATACAATGTCTCTCTTTTATAGTCCGGCTTGCTTCATTTAAGATTAAGTTTTCCATATTTGTCCACTTTCCGTCAAATGCTAGGATCTCATTTTTTTTTTTTTTTTTTTTTTTTTATGGCTGAGTAGTTTTCCGTAGTATATATGTGCCACACTTTTTCAATCCATTCATCTGCTCATATCCATGTTTCTTGCAACACTTGACTTTTTTTAACCACTGAAACTAAATTTGAATTTTTGGATCTTCCCCCATGTCCAAAGTTATTTAGCACTAAACTAAGATATTAAGTCTCTGGGGTCCATGAGTGCTAAGGTGACAGCTAATCTGGTGTTCCGCTTCTTCTGGTGGCCACTGATGGTCAGCCACTGTTAGTTGCTCCCATCACTGTGTGTGCTGTGCTTTGTGCCAAGGCCACTATCTCAGTCCCCAGATTGACTGTATGTTATTTATATCTTCTATCCTTGATGAAACTGATCCTATCTCCCTTTTTGTAGCTCCAATGTTAGTTTTAAATTCCTGCGTTCTTTCATGATAGTTCTTTGTGTCTGCTCCTTTGTCGTTGATGTTGGAATTCAGGTATGAGACCTTGGAAGATCATCTGAATGACATTCAGTACTATGCTCAGAATGTTC
Source organism: Tupaia tana (assembly GCA_026018925.1). Taxonomy (NCBI): domain Eukaryota; kingdom Metazoa; phylum Chordata; class Mammalia; order Scandentia; family Tupaiidae; genus Tupaia; species Tupaia tana. The sequence continues at coordinate 48,085,085 of JAKSZU010000011.1, read as the reverse complement.
TACACCCTGAGTGTGGACTCAAGTCTCTCTTTCCTCAGGGTGGTTTTATTTCCTAGAGCCACCTCCATGTCTCACACAAATCACTCTGGGTTAATCTATCCCATCAGTTCTCCCCACATGCTAGGAGCACTGTCTACTGACAGTTACTGCCCAGTGGCCTTTATCAAGGACAGTGCTTTCCAAACACCTGTTGTCACTCTTGTGAACAAGAGCTCAAACTTCTCAACAGTAAATATACTTTGTTCTTATTATTCAACATGTAGAGTACAAAGGGTATTCAAAAGTTTTATGTAAATGCATATTATGAAAATATTATGCATAGATTTCAATTTTTTGCATCAGAAAAACTTATACCTTTGTTCTAATTTTCCACCAAACTTTTTGAAGTTTTCTTGTTTTAAACAAAACTTTAACTGTGTTTAATGGGGACATGTCAGTCCAGTAAGGTTATCCTGGTCTCTGTCAAGGTGCTTTCTTTGGTGTAGAAGAGAAAGAAGTGTTAGGGACACTTTTTCTCAGGACAAAGCCAAACTGATGTCTGAGAAATCTGGTTATGGCTCAGTGTTACTACTTAGCTAACATACTTGGTAAGACACAATGACTCACAGGCCACTGTGACATGATTATGATCTATGATTTGGCCACCAAGTATGACAAGGCAATCCTGCTATTTCTTATTTCTTTTCTTTTTCTTTTTGATTTTTTAATCTATTTATTATTATTATTATTTAACATTGTGTATCCTTAAAGCACACCAAGTATATTTTCTTACCCTGAATACACAGTATACTGATTCAGTCAAAGATATTATGATACGTAATATCATCAATGGATAATTTTACATTTTGATGTTTTTATTTTCTAGAGTATGAGTGCACCTGCCAAAAAGAGGCAGAGAAAGAGAGAGGGAAATTGAGAAAGCATTCCCAATGAGGGATGGCTACATCACAGTCCTTTCTCCTCCCTATCTCCTGTTGGGATTCTGGGCATGCATATAGAAACACCCGACAAGCTTTTCAAGCCATTGGATCAGGGACTAGAATCACACAGTTGGCCATGGGATCCAACTGCCTTAACCACTATGCCACAGGCTAGCTCTATTTCTTATTTTAAATGTTAATTAAGAGCTATTTCATATACATGAAAGTACGAAAACAAAAGACACATTTAAATCCTTAGCCAAGATTTAAGAGATGTTAATTTTATCTCATAGTTAAATTATTTTTTCTCTCTCTTTTAAGAAATAAAGTATTGTAGATTGAGATAAGACCCCATCTTTATCTACCCTTCTTTCCTCTGTTCCCTTAGAAGTACCCACTACTCTTTTTTTAAAAAGAATTATTTAACTTTATTATTTACTTATTTATTTAAATGTGACCAGAGAGGGACAGAGAGAGAGAATAAAGTGAGAAAGCAAGCCACCAGCTCTGGGACTCAAACCGTGGTTGGCCTTGTGGGAGTCCGGCGCCCTTAACCACCACACCACCTGCAGGCCCCTAGAAGTAACCACTATTCTAAACCTGGTGGATCATTCTTCAAAAAGTCAACTATGTTTTTATCTATTCCACTATGGGGGACAGTTAGTGCTTCTTTCTTTTTTATCATTATAAACAGTGCTTTATGAAATCCTTTCCAATGTGTCATTCATCTGTGTGAATGTTTCTCTAGAGCAATGGTTCTCAAAGTGTGGTCCCCTGGAAATCCAGGAACCTGTTAGAAACTCTATTTTTTTTCAGTCTCACCCCAGAATTACAAACTCAGAACCTCTGGAAATGGGCCCCAGCTTCTTCTGTAAAAATTATTTATTTATTTATTTATATAAAGTTACCCTCAATGAAGTCCCTAGGTCATGATCTGTGCCTTTGCCTCAGCTGACCCAACTCACAGGCACTCATGAGCATGCCCAGCATGCTCAGGGAGGTCCTAGGACATGAATCGGGACCTTTCCCATGAGTCCTCCTGTGTTACCACTGTGCTACTGTATGTCCCCCTCCCAGATCAGTTTTAATAGTCATCTGGGTGATTCTATTATTTTCAAACTTGAAGTGTGTCATCAGACTTAACAAATACTGCCAGTGAAATGTGGGTATCTTGTTTCAGTTTGAAGTTTTCTTAGTTTTAGAGAAATGGAGCATTAAAAAATGTTTCTATTGGCCATTCAGGCTTCTTCTCTGTAAACTTGATTTCATTCAAAAACTCATCATTGAATGTTTACAATGATGCATGTTGGAGAGAGCAGAGGACACAACAAAGACCTGATCTCAAGGAGTTTATTTTCAAGTGGGGTAGGAAGCAATAAAAAGAGGCAAACAAGCATGATCTTGCCAAGCACTAAGAAAAAAAGTAAAATAGAGAACGGACACAGAGCAGGTGACCTGGGAGAAGCATCTTCCAGATAGGGTGGTCTGGACACCCTGTGTCTGATGAAGAAAAATAGGGTTGAGTCTATTTACATTTAATTTTATTATAGTACTGACATTTTTGTATTTATTTAAAAAATTTTATATTGTACTTCCCATTAAGCACATTTTTTCCTTTGCTTATTGTTTCCTTATTTTCTGACATCATTGGATTGATCTGGTTTTCTTCCTTCTTTCACTCCTTCATATTGTTTATTCTTAACTTTTACATGTGCACACTTGATTTAATGTTATCACATTTTAACTAATATCTTTCCTCTTACATATAAAACAAGATCCAGAAAAGGTTTTATGTACATTCTTTAAATTCTACCTTGCTTTTAATGCTCCCAAACTGGTCGTTATTATTATTGTTTAGAATTAACTACATATTTCCAGTTTATTTTCATACAATGCTTCTTTCACATTCTTCTTCCTTTCTGATTTTAATGTCCTGTTTTCCAAAATGTGTTCTTAGTAGTTCTTATAGAATCTGTAAATATTAAATTCTCTCAATTATTGTCTGAAAATATCTTTTCTTAGTGGTTACTCTTAAATGATAGTTTAGTTGGCATAGAATTCTAGGTTGACAGATATTTTCTTTTAACATTTTGAAGATGCGATATTTTATTTTGTATTCTGTTGTTGATGCTGTGTTTAAGGTGCTAGACTCTCACATGGCTGACCATGGCTCAAGTCCTAGACCCAGTGGTTTGAAACTTATGCTGGGTGTGTGTGCATGCATGCCTAAAATCCTGAGAGGAGAATGGAGAAGAGATTGCATCATGGCTATCCCCACTGGGGAATGATTTCTCACATTTCCTCTCTGTCTCTCTCTCTCTAGTGAGTGTATGAGCTCTATGGCAAAACCTTAAAAAAAAAATCCTAGAATTCTGTCCAAAGAGTATGTGAAGCTCTGTGGAACAAATACTAAGAAAATTAAGTCACCAAAATAAATATGACAATTAAATAATTTTTGTGATTTAATTAATGGGAGAGGTATTGAGTAATTGAAAATGCCCAGTAGGATTATGAAAGCTAGAACTTTGTTTTTAACTACAATTGTATTAGGTCAATAGATTCAAAGAGAAAGCTGAGCACCTTGAAGAATATTATTGATGTCAAAATAAATCTTGACTTTTGGAAGCTGTAAGCAATCTAGTAACTAAAAATTTACTTTGAAAATATTTATATCTTAGGGCCAATTTCATGGCACAGTGGTCAAGTGCTGCTCAAAAGGAGCTGGATCTCACATGACGATGGTCAGCATGAAACACACTGGGCATGCTGGGGATATGTGCCAGTGCGCAGGATCCAGTGGACTGCAGTGCTGAGGAAGGCCATCAAGGCATGGCCAGACCCCATGGAGGGTGCTCATCAATCTTTCTTGCCCTCTTTCATGCATGCTCATGGGCTCCATCATGAATAAAGAAGAGAAAAATTAAAAAATACTTTAAATTATATTTTTCCATTTCTAATAGTTCCATTTGATTTTTTTTTTAAACTACCTCTTCTTTTGTATAATGACTACCGGTTTTAGGGGCTTAGACCCTATTTTGTCCTATAATCTCATCAAACATTGTTATCTAACATTCTTGCATTTAATCCTCTGTTTATGTCTTCTTCTGCTGGCTTGTTGTAAATTATTTCCTTGTTTATTTTGCTAACTTATCATCAAAAGGTTCCTGAAACATATGGGTAGTATAGATTCAACCTTTAACCTTGGTTATACATAAGTCAGTTGTTTAACAATGTCAAAATAAACTCTTATTATTAAAATAACTATATTAAGTTTAGAGCCCAATTTGACATAGTTCAGCTTTAAAAAAATATCTTCCAGAATCTCTGCACTAAACTACATCTTCAAAAAAGTTCAGACAGAAGCCTTTCTAATCTGAGGTGTGTCCTGCTGTGTTCAGGGACCAAGGCAACTGAATCTCTGCTCTAAACCCCATCTTCCAGATCCCAAAAAAGTTCAGACAGGGGCATAGAAATCCTCAAGCCTTACTGAACCTGCTGCCTGAAGGAAGAAACTCCTCTTTATAAATCTGAACTAAAAATCTCTTTCTGTGGATACCACATTGCAAAACACAGTAGAGGAGAAAAATTGTCTCAAAGTACCTTACAGTAAAAGGAAGCATATAATCTTACAGTTGCAGAAACCTTCTCTAAGCAATTAGCCCAAAGTGGATACACCACCAAATGATGAAAATTCAGAGAAGAGAGACTGCAGAGTGAGCAGCAGGGAGAAGTAAGGAGCTGCAGAGTGTGGCTTGTCCTCCCACAAGCCTCTGAACTCTCAGTTGAAACCTCGCAGCTCAGCCCAGCCCTCTTAACCAGAAACTGTGAGGTCTTTGTAATATCCAGTTCCAAGTCAAAAGTCTAGGTTACTTGGGAGTATCAGAGAGATGGAACTGCAGAGAGATTGTGGACCACCTCCTCCTGCACATCTCTGAATGTTTAGATAATTAACTCCAAGAAATTAGGAAGAAACAAATAATCCATCAGATCCACCACAGAGGCACAAGAAATATAAGAAATGAAGAAAATATATCTCCCTTAAGGGAGAAGAACAATACTTCATCATCCAAAGACATTACAATGGAACTTGTGGAAATGTCTGATAAAGAATTCAGAATATCCATAGTGACAAAACTAAATGAGATGCAAGAGATGAGAGACAATGAACTCCAGAAGGTGCAAGAGAAAAGGGACAATGAGTTCTAGGAGGCGAGGAAATGCCATTAAAAGAATCAAATGGAGCTGTTAGAGATGAAGGCTATAATACAGGAAATCAAAACCTCCCTCCAAAGCATTAAAAGCAGATTAGACCATGCAGAAGATCAAATCTCAAATGTTAAAGACAAAACCTCTGAGCTAGAAAAAATCACACACACACACACACACACACAAAAAAAAACCCTGAGAAAATAAACTCCCAAATGAGCATAATATATGAGAAATACTAGATACCATTAAGTGCCCAAACATTCAGAAAATTGGTATCCCAGAAGGTGAAGAAACTATTAAGGGCATTGATAATCTATTCCATGAAATCCTGGAAGAAATTGTCCAGGATTCAAATATCCAGACCCAAGAAATACAAAGGACCCCAAATAGAATCAACCCAAGAAGATCTCCAAGGCAAATCATAGCCAGATTGGCCAAATCCACAAAGACGTGATACTAAAATTGGCACGAGAGAAAGATCAGGTTACTTACAAAGGTTATTCTATCAGGCTAACATTAGACCTCTCAGTGGAAGAAATGCCATCAAGGAAAGAATGGGAAAATATATTCAAAGTGTTAACTGAAAAACAATTTCAACCAAGAATACTATACCCGGCAAGATTGTCCTTCATATGGGAAGAAAAGATAAAAACATTCTCAGATAAACAAAACCTGAAAGAATTGACCAACACTAGACCAGCTCTTCAGGAAGTTCTGAAAGGAGTGCTTTGCCAGGAGAACTAAAGACACAACAGTCAGAAATAAGAGAACAAAGAGCAACCAAGAAAATGCTAGAGACAAATCCAAAATTATCAATAATAAAGTTGAATGTTACTGGATTTAAATTGACATATTTGGACCACATTAACACTGCAAATTCAACAGAAGAGAGATTAATTACATGAGACTGAACTGGTGACATGGAATTTTATGACTTTTTTGGTTTTTTTTTTTTTTTTTTTTTTTTTTTTTTTTTTTTTTTGAGAGGTTTTTGCTATAGGGCGCGTGTGCTCTCCAGACAGACAGAGAGAGACAGAGAGATAGAAAGCGAGAAATCACCCCCCAGGAGGGATGGCCACGCCGCAATCCCTTCTCCTCCATTCTCCTCTCGGGATCTTGGGTACGCACGCACACGCGCCTGGCGTGAGTTTAAGCCACTGGGTCTGGGACGCGAACCGCGGTCGACTACGTGGGAGTCCAGTGACATAGCCATTACGCTAACTGCTGGTCCCGAATTTTATGACTTTTGACTAAAACATTGCTGATTTTTTTTACTATGCTTTGTTTTCCAGATTTAAGGATTTTGCTTTCTTTTGAGCTGTTGATAGGTTCAGCAATTTGTTAAAATGTTTTTTGCTTTTTATTTTTAAATTGAAATATAAATTTTTCTTCCTTCTTGACCCCTCTGGAATTGGAACATATTTGTGAGTATTCTTATTTTGTAATAGAAGGGTTATTGCATAAGTTCAAAAATACCTGTTGCCTCGCAGCACAAATTGGAAATATTCGTTATGGCTAGGGCATTGACTGGAATGTCATATGTGAAGGTATGACCAGAAAATTATGGAACTGAGGTGAATCTCAAGAAATCCTACAGAAGCTCTTTGTAAATTGTGTTCTGGGTGTTTGGTTCTCAACAGTTCGAGTAGTTAACATGTAAGTATAAAACCATACTGCCTGTTGTTATAGAGTCACAAACAAAATTTTAACAAATATTTTGAAAATTATCTTTACAATTCAAGTTTTTGGAAAATTTGAAAGTTGCTTATTTATTTATTTATATTTATTTTATATACTTTCACTGGACATCACCACAACATACAAAATGCAGTTTTCCAGCCAGAATACACTGTAGAGTGGCTTAAACATACATGTTATCATCAACAAATAATTTTCCATTTCTTGTTTCTTGTGTGTGTGTACATATCTTCTTGTAATATCTATCTCTCTATATCTATCTATCTATCTATCTATCTATCTATCTATATTCCCCCTTATTTCTCACCCTCTGCCATTTCCCATCCTCTTCCCACCCTGTATCTGGTTTCTGCAAATTTTTTGATATGTAAAGTAAATGTTTGTGGGAAAATAGAAATAAATAAAGAAAAAAGATAAAAAATGGATATAATAAATAATTCTTTAAAAAAATCTTCTTATAACAATGACCATACTTGTTTTTTCCATTCAGTTCCTTTATTTTCCTTTCTATTCCATTTCTTTCTTTTTTCTTTCTCTTTTTTATATTTATATATTTTTTTAGTATTATTCATACATTAAATCACTACACATCATTTAGATTGTGAAGAGACTTTACCCAAATGACCATACTTTTTAAGTCTACCTTTTCATTAAGGGTATGGTATTTTAGAGAGCTGAATTTTTAAAAAATGATTTTAGTTTTTTCTTGTGAAGACTAAAATCCTTGTCCCCTAGTTCTCATTTCTCTAGTCTAACTTATCCTTTTCCAGTTTAGGAATGCAGTAAGGATTACAGATGGGTTTTAACAAAATGATCCAAAGCAAGACATTTCTTCATCTCAAGCCATTTCCTCCAAATGAGGGTGAGGAAGGCTTGAATGAAATGATCATTAAGATCCCTGACATTACTCTTGTTCCAAGATATTCCTTCTTTGTTTTGATCTTTTTTTTTTTTTTTTTTTTTCATTTGGAATCTACATTAGGTGAAAGGGAGAAAAGGAAGAGCCAAATTCAAAAACCAAAGCAGTCTGATTTTTTATCTGCACTGTAGCTGAGAGGTTCAGATTCTGCTGGCAATCATCTTTCTCTGAGCTCCACTTTGTCCTTCGCTAGTGAGGACAGGAGAGCAAACCAAGTCATAGAGGCCTGGGGACAGTAAGTTGTGGCCCCAAGATTCCAACACAGATCTCTGTTCTTTCCATCATAGCATACTGCTTTGGGCATGTGATTGATTTTTTTCTTATTGTCTGTTTTGAGGATGTTAAATAAGGCTCATCTATGTCTTTTAACAAATGGAAGAAGTGTCATATGTATGGGCAGTTCTGATTACTTATGCTTCTTGGATAATTGTTCCTAAATCATGAACTATTGTGAATCATCAAGTTCAAACAAGCTGGGCATCTCTAAACTCTGTAAAACACACTCCAATTATTGTATCAAAGTCTGTATTGGTAAGACCACAGCTCACAAGCTTTATAATCAAATGCACAAATGAATTGTGGAAAACCTTCTCTAAGTAATGAACATCTCAACTCTGTGTGTTTGAAGCTCAGTGTGGACATTACATTAAGAACACAGGTGCTGTATGTAGTAGGCACACAGATGTAGTAGGAAAAGCTCTGACAGCTTTCTAGTCAATGTAACTAAGATCCTCTCCATGGCCCTGATCTTATGTGACTGCACCCCCATCCCAACCCCACCATCTCTGCATTGACAGTTTTGACCATCACTTCCTTTTTGAAGTTCTCCTCCCGATCCTGTGGTACCCTGAACTCATTCTCTCCATATTTTCCCTTACCATTTCTCCATTTATCAGTGATTTTTGTTCCTTCTCCTTATTTCTGATGGGGGATTCTTCAAAGTCCATTGTTGCTCTTCTCTTAATATATTCCTGCCTCGGCTCATTTCTCTAACTCTCACACTTGCATTAAGACCTTATCCATCATTATCATCCCTATAAATTCTAGTCTTGTGAGTCCTTTCAGTTCTAGCTTGCCTGGACTGTTGTAATAATCTTCTTGCTCTCAGTCTTTTCTTTATATTTTTCTAAAATAGATAAATGTCAACTAAAGTATTTCCATGAAAAGATAAATGGATTGAAACAGTATGGAACATACACACTACAAAATACTACTCAACCATAAAAAAACAGTGAGATCCTGGCATTTGATAGAAAGTGGACAAATATGGAAGGTTTACTGCTAAGTGAAGTAAGCCAGAGTATGGAAGAGAGGCATTGTATGTCCCCACTCAATATATACTGCATGGCACTCTGTGACAGAACCTGAGAGATTGGAAGGTATAAAAGCATGGAGAACAATGGTAATACTGAAGACAGTGTGGGAAGAGCGTGAGAAATGGGGGAGAGTGAGAGGAAGGAAATCAAATGGAAGAAAGAAGCAAAACATTTAAGTTACCCAAAATGGAAAGCAGTCTATTGATTATAATGTATGTGGTACAGTCTTTGACTGGACTGATAGGCATTGTATTCAAGATGAGAAAATTCATTTAGCATGCTGTAATGATACACAGTGATAGAATGTAAAAAAAAAAAAATACCAAAACCAGCTTTCATCACACTCCACTCAATGTAAGCACTCTAGAGCTTATATTGACTCTGCTGCTTCCAGGGATGTTCTGGCTCTTCAGCTCTGCCATTGAGGACCTCTACATGACCGTGACCTCTCCATACAGTTTTATTTCCCACCACTTCTCTTTACACATTTCCATTCCAAGCCAACTAGACTTAACCAAGAGGTCCCTTAGCCGTGTGCTGAGCTTTCCTGTGCCATTGCTGTATGTACGACATTCCCCCTACCTGCAATTCCTAATTTTCAATTCTCTGATTCCTCATTCCAGCACAAATCCATTTCTGTGAACCTTCAGTCCTGGAGGTGCTAGCTTTCCCAGTGTGTAAACCATTCACTAGTCACTTACTACCTCTTGCCTCAGATTATTTTTTTCCTGGTTATCCCATCATTCATTCAATGCACACCCACTCAACAGTGTCTAATGTGCATTAGGTGCCTAGAGCTGGGTAAAACTGAATTAGACTTTGCCCTTGCCTCAGGGAACTCAAGTAGTGAAATAAATAAGCACACAAGTCATGATAATGCCATGATTAAGATAAAACTGGAGTTTACAGAGGAGGAAGAGACGGCCTGTCTCAGGAAGTTAGGGAAGGAGATAGGTTATTCTTATCTAAGCAGCATGTTATCATGGGAAGAATGGAGATCTGTGTTGGAATCTTGACTTTGCAACTTAGTATCTACTTTCTATGACTTGCTTTGCCCATCTGTAAGATGGGAATTATATCATTTGCCTTGAAGGGTTGAGGTGAGGAGTGAATAAAATGTTCATGAAATATGTATAGCACCACCTTGGACCTGTGCAGGTTCTCAACAATACAGGCTCTTTCCAACCACAGCACTGGTCCTGCCTTCCACTCCTCACAGTGCCGAGTATGCTGCTCTAGACAAACTGGGATTCTAGTGGATATTGATTATTTGGTTGGTGCACATTATCATGAATATGGATGAAGCTCACTATACCAGGAAACAGGGCCACCAGGAATGAGTCTGTTGTACTGTTCCAGAAGAGACCTATTCCTCTTTCTGAGAACCATGGATTTGAAATTCGGCATTTGGAAATTTGTCCTAACAAAAGAAAAGATGGCAACAGCTATGCTTTTTTATTCTAGAAAAGGGAGACTTGCCAAAGAGTCAGGGCTCTCAAACCAGGGAGCAGAGCAGCAAGGTTGTCCCTTGCCCTGCCCTACCCTCTAATGAAGGCCACAGCTTTCATGAGTTCAGCTCTTTGAAGCCACACCATGAAGCTCTTCATGACGCACAGCAGAGAAGAGGAGTCCTGACTTAGCGAGAAGCTCGAGTCAAGTCTTTTATGAGGCGAGAGACTCTTCTGAGGAAACAACACACAGAAGGGAAGGGCTTTTGACAATCACCAAATGAGGAAAAAAACAGGGCTCCCTTACATGTCCCACGTCCACACCCTTGGCAGAGGGGTATAAATGCTTCGCAGAGGAAGGAGGTGCACAGTTCTGCAGCTCGAAGAACGTAGGCTCTTTCTTCAGCCAGGCACTTCTCTCCTCCCAGCACCATGCTGTACAACTGCTGCCTTCCCAACCTGAGCTGCCGCACCAGCTGCTCCTCCCGGCCCTGTGTGCCCCCCAGCTGCCACAGCTGCACCCTGCCTGGGGCCTGCAACATTCCCGCCAATGTGAGCAACTGCAACTGGTTCTGTGAGGGTTCCTTCAATGGCAGCGAGAAGGAGACCATGCAGTTCCTGAATGACCGCCTGGCCAGCTACCTGGAGAAGGTGCGCCAGCTGGAGCGGGAGAATGCGGAGCTGGAGTGTCGCATTCGTGAGCGGTGCCAGCCTCAGGATCCTATTGTGTGCGCCAGCTACCAGTCCTACTTCCGGACCATCGAGGAGCTCCAGCAGAAGGTGAGCGGGTGGACACCATGCTACCTCTAGTAGGAGTTCTAGAGAGACAATCTGAAATAGGATTAAGAAGCAACATGAGTGCTTAGTGTGAATGAAATTTTGGAGTCTGGTCTTTCTACTTTGTTTTCTTCCTTCCCTCCTTCCCTCCTTCCCTCCTTCCCTCCTTCCCTCCTTCCCTCCTTCCCTCCTTCCCTCCTTCCCTCCTTCCCTCCTTCCCTCCTTCCCTCCTTCCCTCCTTCCCTCCTTCCCTCCTTCCCTCCTTCCCTCCTTCCCTTCCTCCCTTCCTCCCTTCCTTCCTTCCTTCCTTCCTTCCTTCCTTCCTTCCTTCCTTCCTTCCCTCCTTCTCTTTCTTCTCTTTCTCTCTTTCTCTCTTTCTCTCTTTCTCTCTCTTCTCTCTCTTTCTCTCTTTCTCTCTTTCTCTCTTCTTCTCTCTCTTTCTCTCTTTCTCTCTTTCTTTCTTTCTTTCTTTCTTTCTTTCTTTCTTTCTTTCTTTCTTCTTCTTTCTTCTTTCTTTTTACTTTTATCTACACTTATTTTATGCTGACTTTATTCCCATGCCATAAGTCTTTGTTTCTTCAGTTTCTTCTGGGATATCTTTTTCTTCTGTGCAACTTCCTCTTCTGGTTTAGGAACAATTTGCTCCTTTTCAGTGAGGATCATCTTGATGTGGCAGGGGGAGCTCATGTATGGGTTAATCCGTCCATGAGCTCTGTATGTACGACGGCGCATCTTTGGTGCCTTGTTCACCTGAATGTGCTCCATGACCAGAGAATCTACAGCTAACCCCTTAAGTTCAGCATTACTCTCTGCATTTTTAAGCATGTGCAGCAAAAATTCAGCACTCTTTTTAGGCCACCGACCTTATGTCCAGCCCCACTGTTTAGCCTGAGCACATCTACCAACTCCACCATTATAACGACGGAATGGCACACACTGCTTCTGTAAAGTGACATCCTGCAGATACTTGGTGGCTTTTCGGATATGCATACCCTTGGTGGCCTGGGCAATTTCACGAGTGTTCTTAAAGTGAACATGAAGATTTGAACCTCTTGACTTGCATGACTTTGTGGGGTTCTCTGGGTCAAGTGAATAGTGAACCATTTTCAAAGATCACCTCAGGCCGCTAACGAGAAGAAAGAGCTCCAGTTTGTTTTCTTGAAAGACTAATGTTAGATGTGGGAACTGTTATGCTGAATATTTGCATATTATTAGTCTCTGTGGAGGTAGTGGCACTTTGCATACATTAGTTGTAATTAAAAGCTGCCTATGAATGCTTCTGTGCATTTGCCAAGCTCCAGAATTATTACCCTGAGGTGAAAGAAATGAACTGAACCCAAGAAGAAAGCTGAGGAAATAGAACATTTTAAAAGGATTGAGCCATTTTGTTTCTCCCTCTTCTCAACTTTTGCCTCTCCTAACTATGGATTGCCTTCTTTTTCTGGGTACCTAATTATACTGTCTTCATTGTCCCTACCTGGAGGTCTCTGGGGTTCTCCTACTGTACCATATCCAGTAAGGGCATAAAATGGTTGGCTAAAACCAGAAAGATTGAAAACTTCCTAGAAGGAAATAGTTCCCAGCCACCCAGGATGGCCAGGAGAGTGCAGTGGCTTCTTTGACTGAATCCCCTGCAATTGCTGATTTCCTTATTAATTCTCACTTGACAGAAAGTTTCCTGAGTGCAGGATCCATCTTTACTTGTTTGTGTATCCTCTGCTCCTAGAAATATAGTAGGACACATAGTAGGTGTTTTTGATCAATGCTATTATGATCAGTTTGATCAGTTTTTCAGTATTGCTTATTAGGAAACAAAAGGGAAGATTATCTACTCACATTTTTCTCACTTATTTTGGTGTTCTATTTTTTCAATTTAATTTTCACATGTTTATTGAGTACCTACTGTACATGGACAGCAGTGAATGGCCTTATGTAAGATATATTGTGATTTTTCATTCTGACTCACATAAGTAAATTAGTAGGGATTGACTTTGGTGAAAACCAAGCCCTTGATTAATCTAGAATTGTTTGGGTCTTCTAGATCCTGTGTGGCAAGTCTGAGAATGCCAGGTTGGTGGTGCAGATTGACAATGCCAAGCTTGCCTCAGATGACTTCAGGACCAAGTAAGTGGGAAAATGGGGTGTCTCTGCTTATTTCTTCTCTCTCCTTTTCTTACTTGTCAACCTCAACACACATTGTCTGGGCTTTTTCTAGATGTTTCTGTGGATCGCTAGGATCCATGGAGCCCTTATACCCAAGAGTTTAGAGATCCCTTCTCCAGGCCTAGACTCCTTCCAACTCCTGCTTCTCCTCTGTAAATGACTCCCTCACAATGGTACTGTGTGTCAGTGCAGACGTTATGGGACTCTGATACTCTGTTGTCCACAGAACTCAATCATAAGGATGTGGGAAGAATACTAATTTTGGAAATCTCACAATTTATGACTTTTATCCTTTCTATCCACTGGTTGTTTAAAAAAACAATCAGCAGTACATTTCCCTCCAGGAGCTACTGCTGGGCGTGGAAAGTTTCAACAACAGAGGTGGCTATAAAAACTATAAACCTAATTCCTAGTTGTCTGACAGATCAAATCAAAGCAGTGTCGAGGTCAGGCCTGTTCCTGCCCAGCCTGTCTCTGATCCTCTTGCCATCATAGGTATGAGACGGAGCTGTCGCTGAGGCAGCTGGTGGAGTCGGACATCAACGGCCTGCGCAGGATCCTGGACGAGCTGACCCTGTGCAAGTCCGACCTGGAGGCCCAGGTGGAGTCCCTGAAGGAGGAGCTGCTGTGCCTCAAGCAGAACCATGAGCAGGTGAAGTTCCCCAAAGAGTGGCAGGATAAGACCCGCCAGGGCCTGCTCTTCTGGCTATGGGAAGTGCTGCCAGTGGAGGTGCAATTAGTTGAGCCAGTTGTTTTCCAAACAGAAGGAATTTGTAGAGAATGAGTAATCCCCAAATCCATGGTATGAGATTGGGATTTTTCTGCCAGAAGTAAAAATGAGAGCGAAGGAAGTTGGCAAGCCCAGGAAGCAGGAAAGGTCAACTATGAGACAGCAGCCATGGCCTCTCCTGTTCCAGGTCAGAGAATATTGGGCAAAGCACAGAGACCTTTTATCTCAATTCTCCATTTTGTAATTGGGGAAGGAGGATGATCCAGGGCCACCCAGCTGGACTGAGCTGGAAACAAAACGCAACTCTCCTTATTCTTGTTTAGAGCTCTTTCTGCTGTTCAGTGTTGCTTGGTAGAAACACGAGGGAAAATTCTCACCATCATCACTCAGTCAGCTACATAAGGCAAACAGATATTTTATGGAAACCTAAAATCCCAGAAATGTAAATGGTGACAGTTAACATTAATCGAGTGCTTATTATGTGCCAAACATTGTGCTAAGTGCTTTAGAACTCCAGAAGTACTTCTCATTTTAAGACGAAGACATTGAGACTTTGAGAAACTTCTAGAAGCTGTGTAGTAAGTGGTAGACATGAGACCCAATTCAAATCTGTCTGTTATCCACATGAGCCCAAGGATCAAACTATGCTGACTCAGTCAAGAGCTCAGCAGTAAAGTGAATAGAAACTTATTTCCTTAAGGAAAATATGTACTACTAGAAGCAACAGATCATCAATTAATTCTATTCTATCCAAGAAAACTTTTTTTATTTCCTCTCTAGCTAGACCCTTACCTTTATATTACCCATACCTAAGAATCAAACCTAAAAGCCCACATGGCAGACTAGCAAAAAACATTGAGCTGGGCATTTGGGGATCAGAATTTAAATTATGATCCACCATGCCCTCAGTTCTGAGGCCAAATCACAGCACCTCTTTAAATGAAGAGTGGTACAATGAACACAAAAAACAGAAAGAAGTCAAGGACTTGAAGGTATTTTGTAAAGTAGATACAAAGATTAGTCACTGAGCTAGGACCAGTTCATGAGATGATCAGAAAGAATGGAACTTTTTGAAAGCTTAACAGATGATCAGAAGTTGAATTATATTTTCTTAAAAGAGCACCAGGAGATTTTATGATATTTAGAATTTTGCCCTTTCTTCATCAGGAAGTCAACACCCTGCGCTGCCAGATTGGAGACCGCCTCAATGTGGAGGTGGACGCTGCACCCACTGTGGACCTGAACCGTGTGCTGAATGAGACCAGGTGTCAGTATGAGGCCCTGGTGGACACCAACCGCAGGGAAGTCGAGGAGTGGTACACCACGCAGGTGGGCATCTAAGCACATGGTCACTCTGGACCTCAGCTCCCCCAGAGCCCTTAAGGCAGAGTCTGATCTTGTCTTGTCCCCTTGGGTATTTCAGAGTGAGGAGCTGAACAAGCAGGTGGTGTCCAGCTCAGAGCAGCTGCAGACCTGCCAGGCAGAGATCATCGAGCTGCGACGCACGGTCAACGCCCTGGAGATCGAGCTGCAGGCCCAGCACAACCTGGTATGTACTATACAACCCTGCTGGTGGGCAGTGTGAGGTCGGGGACGTAGAGTCACTGGGATGTCCTTTGGGTCACATACCCTTTAGCTCTTGAAACTTGTGACTTCTTTGGGGAAGAAGAGAAACCCATGGAGAAACCTTTTAAGTACACATCTCTTTGGTTTTCTTCATCTTGCCTACCACAGAGAGACTCTCTAGAGAATACGCTGACAGAGAGTGAGGCCCGCTACAGCTCCCAGCTGTCCCAGATTCAGTGCATGATCACCAACGTGGAGTCCCAGCTGGCTGAGATCCGTTGTGACCTGGAGCGTCAGAACCAGGAGTACCAGGTGCTGCTGGATGTCAAGGCCCGGCTCGAGTGTGAGATCAACACGTACCGGGGCCTGCTGGAGAGCGAGGACTGCAAGTGAGTAGGAAACTAACCTTGGGGTACATGAGGTTGCTGTGGGAACGAACAATGTTCATGGAAATGAATCTATAATTTCAAGCCTTTTATTGGGACAGTCTAAGGAAGAACAATACTCTCACTCAGAATGGTTTTAGTGTGTTTTTATCGCTTCAGCTCATTTTACTCTAACTTGCTGCATGATTTTCTGTCTCTAGTCTCCCCTGCAACCCCTGCGCCACAACCAATGCATGTGACAAGCCCATTGGGCCCTGCGTCTCTGCTCCCTGTGTCCAACGTGCTCGATGTGGGCCTTGTGGCAACTTTGGTTGCTAGAAGCTGCACTGCCAGGAGGAGGAGAAAGACTTCAGTTACATCTCACCTCTACTTCATCCAAACATCACCAAGAGTGAGCACACTGGAAAGAATGCAGAAACCTTTCAACCAGCAACAGCTTCCAGTGGTCAGCTCTTGCCTTCCACTGAATTCCCTGGCTTAATCCTTTAGCACAAAGACTACAAAGTGTGTCTTCTGAGTCACATAGGGATCTCTGCAACCCAGATATTACTTAAACTCAGAGTTTAATATGTGTTATCATATGACAAATTTGTATAACATGCTATGCTTAACAAAACTTATCTAAATGTGATTTAAAAATAATGACGTTTAGTGTGGTGGAGCCGATGGAGATGCCACGAAAGAGAACATAATTGGAATTAATTTTCCTTGTCATTCTTTTGGTCTTTGGAGATGTAATTAAAATCCTTTGTTAACCTCCTAATAAACTCTTATTCTGGCAGAAAAAAATTAATAGCCTCATTTATTAACTCCAGAGTTGGTTGTCTTGCACACATGAAAAGCAATCAGTGTTTCTCTGTCAGGTGAAGAAGTCTTTCACCCCAATATATGGTCTGGGATTTCTTTCAAAGGAAAAACCTCCATCAGACATCACCTATCGACCTGGATTTCAGGCTTGAGAAGAAGGTGGTGGGAAAAAAAATGGCAATCTCACATGACAGTTTCTTTTGAGATACAGAAATTACTCATTTGAAACATGAAATTCAGGGGTCTGCAAATATTTGGAATAAAGGGAAAATTTGGTCTATGGTCATATGTACTATAATATATGGTATATGGTAATATATACTATAATATACAGTATATGGTAATACATATCATATATTACCATGATATGCATTATGGTAATATTTATCTGTCTTAATGTGTATGTATTGAAATTATATACACACACACACACACACACACATATGTATACACACATACACACACACACACACACACACATCCAATGTACGATGTACATATACAATTATCATTTTGTATCCACAGGGTATTTGTTTCAGAACTGCCCTCACATATTAAAATCTGCAGATTCTAACATGAAGTGGGGCAGTATTTGTGTACAAGCTATGCACAACCATATACTTTAAATCATTTCAAGATTACTTATAATATCTATCACAATAAAAGCTATGGAAAGAGTTGTTTTACTACATTTTTAAAGGGAATAATGACAAGAAAAGTCTGTACATGTTTAATAGACATAATCAACTTTTTTCCCCAGAATATTTCCAATCAACAGTTGATTGAATCCATGGATATGGAAACCTACAGATATGGAGGACTGGCTGTACCCACACACACTGTATTCACACACACACACACACACACACACACACATACATGGCATGTGGAGAGGTTGTAGGTAGAAAGTAAAAAGGTGCAGCAAAGAGTAGAAGGATCTAGAATCATGAGGAGTGGGGGGATCTGCTAGGTTGGGTGGTGGAGGAGGTGCCTCAGGTTCACTTCTTCTTTTTGCCCCTTCTCCAGGGCACAAGGACACAAGGACCTCTTGTGATATTCCCTAGCTCTGTGATGCAGGCCTGGAGCCCTGTGCTAGAGTGTGTTTTCTCTGCTCAATGGCCCAAGGTACACTGCAGATGACAGAAGCCTATAACTTGTTGTTCTGGGTTCTAGGGAGCCTGGGGCTTTGTCCCCCATCTGTTTGTGTTTGCATGCAGTTGGGATCATCTTTCTATCTTGTTTCTGCACTTAGTGGTGTCCAAATTTACCTATTTTATTTTTAAGCTCTAACAACAATCAAGTGAGGAAACTCAAGACACAGCCCACAAAAAATTCATTCTTCTTTCCTTTCATCCCTCCCTCCTTTCTTCTTTCTCTTTCTTTTTTTCTTCCTTTCTTTGTTTCTTTCCTTTTTGTCTTTCTTCCACTTAAACATTTATTGAGAGAGAGAGAGAGAGAGAGAGAGAGAGAGAGCTAGCAAGAGAGAGAGAGAGAGAGGTCCTCTAACAGGATCTTCATACCATGATCTGCCTACAGCCTCAGTCAGCCAGGATCACAGGGATACATGCCCATGCCAGAAATGTACAGAGAGATATGAACCCAGGAACTTCTTATGTGGCCTCGGCATCACAAAGTGTTATGTCACGGGAACCAGCAGTTAGCGTAATGGCTATGTCGCTGGACTCGCACGTAGTTGACCGCAGTTCGTGTCCCGGACCCGGTGGCTTAAACTCACTCCAGGCGCGTGTGCGTGCGTGCCCAAGATCCTGAGAGGAGAATGGAGGAGAAGGGATTGCGGCGTGACCATCCCCCCTGGGGGTGATTTCTCGCTTTCTGTCTCTATGTCTCTCTCTGTCTGGCGAGCGCACGCGCCCTATAGTGAAAACCTCTCAAAAACAAAAAAAAAAAACCAAAAAAAACAAAGTGTTATATCACTATTGTACCATAAGCTGGCCATGTCTTCCCTTTTTCATTCTCTCTTCTCTAAATCAATTATTGGAAAGACACGATATCAGGAATGGAAGCGCTCAGCAGAGATTAGAACATCCTCAACCTATGAACAAGTAGGGCAAGGAAAGAGGTGGAGTGGAGGGTAGGGCTTCTATCCAAAATTCACAGACCATATGCTTAGGTGTGGCAGAGAGTTGCTGGGGAAAATGCCAAAAAGGGCTGGAAATCTGAGGACATCTGAGGAGACGGGCCTTCACACCTGTTTACCAGTTACTTTTTTTTTTTTTTTTTTTTTTTTTTTTTTTTTTTTTACCAGTTACCTATATTTTTGAGACAACTCCTTCCCTATGCCAGGGCTGACATGGAGAACAATGCTGACTTCTGGAAGACTCTGATAATTACTTATCCTCAGGAACAGAATCCTATAGAATGGAGAATAGATGTTCCTGAAGACCTGAGAATCTGTGTGCATTTTCAGAAGAGGACCACTGCCCCAAGTGTCAAATGAGGCCCACAGACTTCTAATGAGCACCTCAATTAGATGAACCTGTCCCCTAAAAAAGGAGGAAAACACTGAACAGTCCACCTATTGGGCCGAGAGTATTAAAAATGTACTTTCTTCTGTTTGTTACAAGTAACTCTCTTCATGAAATCATTGTAGGAGAAAATACATAGGAAATGTTTTGACACCCTCTTTCTGCAGAATTTGGGCTTTTTGGGCCACACAGCATACTCAGCTAACTCCTACCTTCACAATGAAAATATCTTATAGTCACCACGTTGCAGAAAAACAGACGCCGAAAGTGGCACTCAGGAGAGAAAGGAGGACTCTTTATTACACTGGCAGAAATGGAGGAGTTAATACTCTGAATTTCCAGCTCCGGCTGAGAGTTGGACAGTCTTTTATGGGTGAATTGGGGAGGGACAATTTCAGTATGCTTGGACCGTCCTATCAGAGAAGGAGCTCAGTGTCTACCCTAATGCAGAGCTGACAGAGAAAGAGGAAATTCATCCTGCTCGAGGGCTTTGGCCTCTCAACAGTTCAGGGGAGGGGCAGCTAGCTTGCAGGGAAACAGAAAACCCAGGCAGCTATCAGCCCTGGGTTGCTTCAAGGTTGCTCACAAGTTCTGAGTTGCTCCACATCAACCATCTGAATTTAGTGATCAAGCTTAACATCACCAAGAGGGCAACAATGTGACATCATGTATCTCCTGATAAGACATGAAATCACAAAATCACTTTGGTGGTCAATGAAGAATTTTTGACAAATAAACCTAGCCTCAACCTAATCTAGCTTTGGGGCCAAGGGTTGAAACACTGCAGCATATAGGCTAAATTCAGCCTGCTGGCTTATTTTTGTAAATAAAAATTTAAAAATAATTATTAATTTTATTAATTTGCTTTAGGGCATGTGCACGAGAGAGAGAGAGAGAGAGAGAGAGAGAGAGAGAAAGGGAGAGAGAGAAAGGGAGAGAGAGAAAGGGAGAGAGAGAGAGAGAGAGAGAGAGAGAGAGAGAGAGAGAGAGAGAGAAAGTGAAAAAGCAAGCCACCAGGGGTCTGGGACTAGAACCATGGTCGGCCATGTAGGAGTCCAGCACCATGCCTCCTGCTGGTCCTATAAATAAAATTTTATTAGAACACACATACACACAAATCTTTCAAAAATATTTACTTATTTACTTCATGAGCAAGAGAGACAGAGAAAGAGAGGGAACATGTTATAATACACCGCCAGCCTCAGACAGTCCTGGACCATGGGCATGTATAAACCTAGCATACTTAGGGAGGTCTCTGGTGGTGAACCTGAACGTTTCCCAGGTGGGCCAGCCTTGAAGAGGGCCGTGTTTTAACTCTGTGCCACCATCTGGCCCCAGCCCTTATTTATCTGAGTTTGGAAGGAAATAATCAGTACAAAATATTTCATCAACTTTAAATGAAGAACAGACATATAATATAGATTTCAAAAAAATCAATGTAGAAAGCTCCATTGTTGTTAATAATGAATGTAGACTTCTATCTTGGAATGAGACAATACATGGGTTTGGAACTCTCTGTCTTTCTCTTTTTGTTTTTAGCAACAACACAGTCAAGAAAAAAAAAAAAGAAAAAAAATAACAAGAAAGTATGAGCTCTCAGAGATAAGGTTCTGTTATTCAACTCTGGGTTTTCCCAGGCAGTGGGAGGTTTCTGCTCACTCTACATTGCTGTGTCCTGAGAAGTTCCATAGCTACCAGACATCTGACTCCCTCATTGAGAGAGGGAATATTACCAGGGTTTCTCCAAGGAGCTTTCTTTCTTTTTCCTTTTCTTTTTCTAAAGGTAGGGTCTGGCTATGTCATAATCCTCCTGCCTAAGGCTTCGAGTAGTTGGGAACAACAGTTGTGTGCTGACCCAGCTTTTAGAAATCAAACCCAGGCCTCCCATGTGGCCTACCATGTGGGCTTAGTCAGCTGAGTTGCAGCGTCAACCAGGGGGCTCTCCTGGCTACACTGGGCCAAGGAGCTTTCTTTTCTTTGCCCAGGTCCTCTATTGTTTCTGAAAGCCCACTTTTTGACGTCAGGGATGGTCTCTCCAGGAAGTGACATTTTGAGTTGAGACGTGAACACCAAGAAGAAGTAGTCCAGAGGGAAAAGATATTCTAGATAGGGAGACCAAATTAAGGGAGGGAATGAGGCTGATGCCTTTGCAGGAAGAAGAAAGGAGTGATGCACATGGGGCAAGAAAGGAAAGGTCGGGCTAGGGTAGGGAGTGGCTGGTGAAGGTGAGGGCTGGCTGGCTCTGGGGAGCATCTGATTTTATTTCAACTGAAGAGGAAGCCTTAGGAGAGTTAAAAGGATAGATTTAATTGACACCTTTATTAAGGGGAGTGCTTTGGTGGCTGAGTGGGAAATAAGTTTACTGAACGCTAACACTTAAAGCTGGGGAACCGTGGGCAACAATTGTAAGTCATATGCATTGTTTGGTTTTACTTCAGAGAAGAATCATTGACATCTAACAACTGCTCACATTCCTCATCAAAACAAGATAAGTCGGATAAGCAGTGCCAAAAACGACAAGAATCACTAAGACTATAAGAAGATACGATCATGATACCGCCTGTTCCTTGTTATTGCGAAACTCACACTGAGAGTCTTGCCAAGGGCATGCACAAGATAGGGTGGGCCCTGGCCTCGCCTGGCTCCTATCAGAGCTACTGCAGGTGTGCAGAGGTAGTGTTCTCTCACTCTCACTTTACTTACATGTAGGTACAAGCATGGGTCTGAAATTTAAAGTTCAGAAAAGATGTATGGCCTCCCCAATTAAAGACATATTTGCAAGACATTCTAATGTGTGCTTAGCAATGGCAGGGAAATCTACTTTATTGCAAGAAGTCTGGGGGTTTTCCTGGAAGACTGCACAATATTTATACATGAGTATTTCCCCTGCTGTGATGGACCAAAGCCTTATGTTGGGTGGCAATGCTCTCAACTGGTAAAATAAATGCGTGGTCACCATAAATGACTGCATTTGGGTAGGTGAGTTTCTCTAACACATTGGTCAAATTGATTTGTTGTGTAAGGATGTTTTCCTGCTCAGGGTAGAGTTTACTTTTTCAAATACAAACCTTTGATTCTTATTGAGAATACCTTCTAGTGGCATCTTTCTTTTTTTTTTTTTTTGGAGAGGTTTTTGCTATAGGGCGCATGAGCCCACCAGAAAGACAGAGAGAGACAGAGAGACAGAAAGTGAGAAATCACCCCCCAGGGGGGATGGCCAAACTGCAATCCCTTCTCCTCCATTCTCCTCTCGGGATCCAGGGCACGCACGCACACGCACCTGGTGTGAGTTCAAGCCACTGGGTCCGGGACTCGAACTGTGGTTGACTACATGGGAGTCCAGCCACATAGCCATTATGCTAACGGCTGGTCCCACCACCCTTCTTTATGAGAAATTTTAAAAGTGGTTGATGATGATGATGAACACATTTTTTCTCCCTTGCTTATAAATATTTAACCCTCCTGAACACAATTCACTCCTTTTGAAGAAAAAAATTTGAAATATAAGGCTGTGTAAGATTTGCTTTTAAACTGTATGATATCTTTTTTTGTATAGTTAACACACTACCAAATGTGCCTTTATTTATTTTATTTGGAAAGGACAAGACAGTTTATTAAATAAAAGGAAAAGTACATTCCTGAGAGGTAGGAGCAGGCCTGAGTTAGTAAGATAAAAAAAATCAGTGGCTCAAAGGCCCCAGCAGTTACATTCTGCAAGATTTATAATCTTTTTAATCTAAGTTGAGTTGGTTGATCATTGGCTGGGCCTACAGATTTTTCTTATCTTATTAGTTTGATTAAATGTGGCTGGGCCCACTGATCCATCTCACTGGCTATATTAAATGTGACTGAATCAGCTAGACATCCCCCACTGCCTATATTACCTTGGGCAGGGAATTTTCTCCCCTGGTCAGTTTTTCTATTTAGCCACATAGGCAGATACTCCAGCTTTCTTTCCCACTTCCACTTCCTAGCTTTTTCCTGCCTCATTTCTCTCTTGAAAGGCATGACCCCTCTAAGTCTTTTTGGGGAGTTGGAGGTGGGTGGTCTGTCTTCTGTAATAACTTTATACTGGAAAGGAGTGTTGGCCCTATCTATTGGGGATCACGGAACTCTGGCCCTATCTGATCTAGGAGTGGAGCCAGGGACAGGCCATTGAGATAGTCCTGAGGTGTGTCAAGGAGTGAGTTGTCATTGGTGTTGGATGACTTGTAGTCAGGTTTAGTGGAGGTCCCAAGGAGTTGGTGTCCCTACTGTGTGGTTGTCTGTAATTTTACAGTATCTAAGTAAGAAGAGATAAAATTGGTTAGGAGATTTAAGGACAGGGTCCCTAAATAAGGGTGAGAATTAGCATTAAAGGGGTCTTAAGTAGGGCAACAGCCAAGGTAACCAGTTCCAGATTTTTTTTTTTTTTTTTTTGGAGAGGTTTTTCGCTATAGGGCGCGTGCGCTCGCCAGACAGACAGAGACAGACATAGAGACAGAAAGCGAGAAATCACTCCCCAGGGGGGATGGTCACGCCGCAATCCCTTCTCCTCCATTCTCCTCTCAGGATCCTGGGCATGCACACACACGCGCCCGGTGTGAGTTGTAAGCCACTGGGTCCGGAGACGCGAACCGCAGTCGACTACAAGGGAGTCCAGCGACATAGCCATTATGCTAACTGCTGGTCCCACCAGTTCCAGATTTTTGACCAGGTTTCCCATGAATCTGACAATTGCCAGATTCATGAAGTCCTATCAGTCAATTTCCTTGCAGTATCTCTTACCAGACCAGAGTGGTTTGCATAGAAACAGTACTCCTCTTCAAGGAAGAGACAGAACCCACATTCTTTTTGCAGTCAGAAGGTCTAACTGCTTTCTGTTTGAAATACTACTCTGGACAGTGAATCTATTTGCTTTTAGAGAGTTAGGATATTTTGAGCTATTTCATCTAGGCTGTCTGAAAGCTCTTTGGATAACTTTTAACAGTAAGTCAGGGAAGCAGACAGATCAGCAACCTCTGGACTTATTCTGCAGGTGATACTGAGCCCCACTTGAAGGGGGATAAGTTGTATGTCTCTTTTTGTCCTCATATGAGTTGTGAGGGGAACAATTAGTGACTGCTTGTTGGGGGCAATGGTGATCTCAGGGGCTAGGTAAACACGTGTACAGGTTCACGTCCTTTTTGCGGGGAGACACAAATAGGAAGTAGTAACACTAAGAAAGAAAATTCCAGTGGTCTCCAGGCAAAATCTCAGGTTAATAGGAAAGAGAGAATTTGTTATTTTCACTTTCCAAGGCACAAAGGCTTCTTGCCAAGGTTGTTCCTGTAAGTGATTGCTATGATCCATGGGAGATAGTCTGTGTGGATCCTTGGGTTTTGTTTTCCCAGGGTAAATAATATCTTAATGTTTCTATATAAACCCAGGTGGTTAAATTTTCATATTTAGGTACAAGTAGACATTTCTTTGGGTTGGTAGAGTTGTGCCAGAGAAAGAGGCTAGTGCATTGACTAGGTCCCTTGACAGCATCCAGAATTTTTGTTCAATAGAGTGGGAGCATTAAGTTGAGATTTCCCTGAGAACCTCCCTGGCTTGTTGAATGGTGCATATTGGGTTACCTGGTAATTATTAGCCTAATCCTTAGGAGGCTGTACTGCTATAATAAGATTGCAGAGAGACTGGCCTTAATGCCTAGTGGTTGTATCATGAATTGGATTGTATCATGAATTCTTGTATATATATATATATATATATATATATATATATATATATATATATACACACACACACACACATACATACACACACACACACACACACACCACACATTAGAAATGGAAAATTACGATAACACATATAATTAAGCCGCTACGCAGTATATTTCTGGATTGGAAATCACATTTTGTATGCTGTGATGATGCTCAGGAAATGAATGTAAATTAATTAATTGATTAAAAAAAGGGGGGAGGACTTGGACTCTGATTGTGCCTTCTTGTCCAGCTATCCCCCTGAAGGGGTAGAGGGTCTCACTTCAAGTATGTGAGGGACTGAAGGGTTGATTATTTCTTCTGTCCCCTTTGGGGTGGGCATAGCTGTGCTTGGGGTTGAAGGCAAAGAGCTATATGGTGGTGGGGGAGTATATTCTCTTCAGAGTCCAGTTGGGGTCAAGGAGTGAGTCTTGGGGAATCAAGTGGTTATTTCCCATGCTTCAGGTTTTTCATATTTTTCAGCAGGGGCAGATGAGTCTTTGCTATGGGAATAGAGTAGGCTAAAGTGTCAGACTCCTGGCTTGGCATGCCACAATATATGTTCTGGGATAGCTTCTGTGATGGAATCCATGTTCTTGATGTTTTGGACAAAGAATTGATCAAAATAAACCAATAGTGAAAGGAAAAGATAATTTATTAGGTAGAAACTAAAGTACACTCCTGAGTGGTAAGAGCAGGCATGAGCAGATAGAAAACGAGTGGCTCAAAAGGCCCTGAATGTGTCTTTAGATAAATATCACTGTCCTGGTGATATTTTCAATAGTCACTAAACTTGCTTGGTACAGTATGGGGATTGTAAATTGGCATGGAATTTAAAGCATATTCTTATTGGTGCATAGCACAGCACAGCAGAAATTACTTATTTATGGGGATAGTAGATTTTTCATTTTCAGTTGTCTCTGTTGCAGCCTATATGAAATAATTTTTGTTCTGTCAACTGGATACTACTCTGTAATTGCACTGGTTAACCACCTGCAGAAAAATGAAATGACCCCCATCTCTCATCATTAACAAAAATCAACTCACAGATGGTCATAGATCTAAACCTAAGACCTCGAACTATAAAACTACTGATGGAAAACACAGGGGAACTCTTGGAGACATCAAAGTAGACAAAGATTTCTTAAATAAGATCCCCAAACCACAGGCAATAATCCCCAAAATAGACAAGTGGGATAACATCAGGTAAAACAAACAAACGCACAAACAACAACAAGAAAAAACCCTCTACATAGCAAAAGAAACAATAGTTTAGAGTGAATTGACAACTCTCAGAATGGGAGAATATATTTGCATACTATGAGTCAGATAAGGGACTGACTGATAACCAGAATATACAGAAAACTCAAGCAGCTCATCAGGGAGAAAAAAAAAAATCAACCTAATTAAAAAATGGGCAAAAGTGTTGAACAGACAGCTCTCTATCTCTAAGGAAGACATAAACAGCCAAAAAGCACATGAAAACATGCTCAACATCTCTTATCGTAAGGGAGATGCAAATCAAACCCACCATGAGATACCACTTAACTCCAGTCAGAATGGCTAAGTTTAAAAAAATAAAGAATGATAAGTGCTGATGAGGCTGTGGAGAAAAGGGAACTCTCCTACTCTGTTGGTGGGAATGTAAATTAGTACAGCCACTCTGGAGAATCATATGGAGGTTCCTCAAAGACCTACCAATAGAACTACCATATGATTCAGCAATTCCATTCCTGGGTATCTACCCAAAAGATAGGAATGGACTCAGTCAGAAAAAAACACTTGCACATCCATGCTTACTGAGGCACTATTCACAATTGCTAAGGCCTGGAACCAACCCAAATGTCCATGAACAGATGAAAGGATTGAAAAAGTGTGACACATATACGCTACAGAATACTACTCAGCAATAAAACGCAAGGAGACTTTGGCATTTGATAGAAAGTGTACAAACATGGAAGATTTACTGCTAAGTGAAGCCAGCCAGACTATGAAAGAAAGACATCGTATATTCTCACCAATATATACCAAATGAGTGTGCTCTATGGCAGCAACGGAAATATTCAATTGTATAAAGGCATGGAGAGCATCTGTGGATACCAAAGACAGTGTGGGAGGAGGATGGGAAGTGGTGGAGGATGGGAGGGAGGGAATCAAGGTGAAAAAAAAAAAAAAAAAGAAGCAAAACATTTAAGAAAAAAATGGAAAAATTATCTGTTGATAAAATGTATGGTAATATCTTTGATTGAGCCAACATACAGCGTTTTCTGAATGGAAAATTCATTTTGTATGCTGTAATGATATGTAATGATTGATTGTAAAGTTAAAAAAGATAAAGCGTGAAATGTTAAATGCAAAAAAACATTACAAAAGAAGTTGCAGCTGTTTTGTTGACATTCTGAATGTTTATAAGTACATTTTTTATTATTAAAAAAAGAAAGAAACTTGGCTGTTGTGGAGGGAGAGTTCTAAGATAGGAGGTAATGGAGTTTGTGGTGCCATGTGTGCCCAGAATGTCAAATACATGCTTAGGAAGATTTTCCTGAGAACACGAGACTAGAGAAAGGAGGAGAACATGAATTCAATATGGATCACATACCAAATTGACTCTGAAGTATTGAATTAAGTTTGAGTTCAGGTCTAGATGGAGATGCTTCTTTCCTTACTCCTTTAAATAACTTCTCTAGTTTCCTCCTGGGGGGAACTTGAAAAGGAATTAGAAAGGGAGAAAAATTAAATAGACTGGGCAGGCAACATGTAGTTATACACACACACACACACACACACTACATAGTTCAGTTAAAGGGTTATTAGAAAATCTAAAGAAGTGGCTATCAGACACCTCTTGGCTTTGTTGGTGGGGAGAAAGGAGAGAGAAGAGGTGGAGGACTTGACTGCAGGTCTTTAGCATCTCACAAATTAGGGAAAAGATTACCTGGGAGGAGGAAAAAATTATATGAAATGAGGGCCATGCAATGATTCTTCCTATCACGCTTTTCTTACGATCTGACTTAGCCAGTTCTCCCTTTGACATAGACTCTCCCTTTGAATCTCGATGTCACAGTAGAAATGACACTATGTGACTTCTGAGGACAGGTCATAAAAAGCAATGCAGCTTTTGCCTGGTTCTCTTGGGTTACTTGGAACCTAGACATTATGCCATGAGGAAGCCCAGGCAGCCCCAAGAGTCTAGACTTCTGAGAATAAGTCGAGCCATCCTATTATGCCTTTCCCAAATTCCTGATCCATAGAAGCTATGAGCATAATAAAATACGTGTTAATTTACATTACAATATTGTTTGTCCTGCGGCTTTAGGGACTAAATAATCTTTCTCTGGGTCTGTGGTTTGTCTTTACTTTTGGTGGGAACCAAAATAAAACTTCAGAGTTACATCTTGACTTTACACCACCCATAAAGTTCTATGGGGGACTAAGCGGGACTTTCTTTTGTTAGTGTTTTTTGTCCCCCCTCCTCCCACCTCCCTGAAGACTACACCTGTAGATATTTCCTAGTTTGTCTTTTATTCCTTTAAAGGTACCAATGTATTTTATTATAATCTGTTTTATCATTACAGTACCTAAAGTCTTTATACATCTGTTATGCTCTGTTAGTTCTACTGGTTCTCAGGGTACCTTGTAGCCTTGTGTCCATAGTTATACACGGGTCTGAGTTATTCATTGTATCACTCAGGGTAAGCAAAGTTACAGTTATTACAATAACAAATGAATCTCAAATATCCCAAATCTTAGCATGAGAGTTTATTTTTTGTTCATGCTTTTTATCTCATAAATCATTAAAGACTCAGACTGAAAGTAGCTACAACTCTACAAATGACAGTAGTTCCACTTCTACAATTCTGCTTGGGAAGGAGAAGAAAAAGTGTATTGGAATCAGCCCAAGTTAGTTCAAACTAGACTTTAAATTTGGTAAAACTTCTTACCTGCCAAAGAGACTATCATCCTGCTCTCTGGCTGATGCTGAGGAATCAATGATTTGATCCCCATGAAAGAGAAGCAGGGAATGAAGCAGGCATGATTCCATCTTGGAGAAGCACCTCCATTATGAACTGTTAAATTCCTATGACTGGAAACCTCCCCTCTCCCCTTTTGTTTAAGAGTAAATAGAGAGAATAACATTCCCATTGTCCTTAAAACCCCACTTCTCCTAATCACCTTAAGGATGATTAACCTGCTTACCTGCTTTTTCTTGCTTCTGTAAAAGCCCTACCCCCTACCCTTTCAAGCCCACTGCTCTTTGTCCTTGTAAATCATCAAGTCATCCTGGAGATGATTGTGCATTTTTGGCCTATATAAGCTCCTTTCTCCTTTCACTCGGGGCTGTGGGGTTTTGAGAGACATGAGTCCCCCCCATATGCCGCTGGCTTAATCAATAAACTCCAATAAATTTGAGAAAAAAAAGTGCATTGGATTATAAAGCTTTGATTTGGAAGTAACACATATCACGTCATTCACATGTTATGAGCCAAAGCAAGTCACCTGGTCATGCCTAATTTCTAAGGAAGTAGAGAAGTAAATTGCCATGTTTCCGAAAGATAGACAAAAGTATTGGTGAATAGCACTAATGATTGCCACCCTTATTTTTCCCGGAATATTATTCATGAGACTTTATTGAGATAGAATAATGGTATGTTCCTGTGACAAGTGTTTGCATTTGCTTTCACCAGTGCATAGAGTCATTAACAGTTGGAGGTCTCTGTATATTCATGGTCTGAAGCTTTCTGAATCATCCAGGTAATGTGCAAAACAACTTTCGTAACAGTTCCCTGATGGTAGGAGTGAGTGGGCTGAGTTTATTTCTGGGTCACCATTAAACTAAGGGTGTGGCCCTTTGCGATTCCCTTTATGGAAGGAAGATCTCCTAGAGTCTCTATCTTGGCTGCACCCTGGACTTCCTCTCCTATTTCTATCTCCCTGAGAAGTCATGAAAATTGCAATGCAAATTTATCAAGTTCAGCAAATGCCTTTGGGAGAAAAGTAGTTTCAGTGTTCAGTTCATGTCTATTAGTGTGTACCTTTACTTAGTTCTCTGATAATTATTTGGTAGTTAATATTTTCGTGTCAACTGTTTGGTGCCTTTAAGAAGATTCGAACTTAAAAATAAAAAAGCATTTTTGATTGTTTTCATCATGTGGGTTAATCCCCTAGCTTGCTGTGTCATCTGAAACAGAATCTTTTTTTTTATTAATTTATTTTATTTTTACTATTCTTCCTATTTTTTTAAACATACTATAGCTATACATCATTTGGCTTGGAAAGAGAATTTACCTAACAAGTAATACATCTCAGACCAGTCCAGTTGAGAATACTATACATGTTATCACCAACAGGTAATAAACCATTTCTGTGTCCTACAAATGTCTCACCTTACTTATTTTTTTCCTGATTTCCTTTCCTATACTCTTCCCTCCTCTCACCCTCCTTCCACACTGTTTCCAGCATCCATAACTATTTTTACTGCTTTTATGTGCTGCAATCTTTCAGTCTCTACCATAAAGTGTGGAGAGTTGGTGTATATTAAGTGGAGACATGCAGTGTCTTTCTTTCATAGCCTAGTTTGCTTCACTCAGCAATAAATCTTCCATATTCAACCACTTTCTATCAAATGCTGGGTCTTGTTGTTTTTTATGGCTAAATAGTATTCCATAGAGTATATGTGCCATACTTTTTCAATCCATTCATCTGAAACAGAATTTTTGGAGTTGTATGGTTCAGTACAGAAACCACTAGCCTCATCTGATTATTTCAATATAAATGTATTAAAAATCAAAATATAATTAGAATATAATTTATTCTGCAAAAGCTTTCAGGTGATGTCCCTCGGCCTGGTTAGAGGCCAAGGGAGTCATGCCCAGGGTGGGTGCTGCTCATTCTTAAAGTAGGTGGTCACCACGGGTCCTTGTCTGGCCAATGAAGTTCGCTGTTTCTGTTCAACTTTGGCGGTGCGCCAAATGCTGAAGGGCGGGAAAGTCTGTTGGCGATGGCGGGCCAGATGCAGAAAACAGGAAAGTTCTGCCAGTGGGAATGTTTCTGCCATGTTTCTTTTCCCTTCCCCCAAACCTTGCAAGGATCATTTCACATTCATTTATAATTTTATTTATTTAACAGATACTTACTCAGTACCCACCATATAGTAGCCTCTAGACCTAAATTGGTGAATAAAACAAGTGTGGTCTCTGTGTCTCTGTAGTTGTGAAACTTGTAATCACTTGAAGATATTCTGACTCTGAGACATACTTTAACACAAAGAATCAATTTTCTGCTGTCTCCCCCAGCAAAGCTGGACATAGAAGAAGGAGGTTGGGCTTCAGACAGACAGATCTGGGTTCAAATCCAAGCTTTTCATCTTCTAGTTAAAGCAACTGACCGCCAAGGAACTGGACGGTGGTGCTGCAGTCAAATGCAGTCCTCTGGGAGGTGGACCCATATGGGAAGGTTTCTGGCTCATGGCCAGAGACCTCCCTGATAAGTATGTGGCCAGAATGGGAGCTGGGAGAGGCTGGAGTTGGAGTGTGGTGGCAGGACCCTGTTGAGAGTGCCTATCTTTCTGTCTCTGTCTCTTTCTCTGTATCCTTCACTTACAAAATATATAAATAAACTTTTTTGACCTTCATAAGCCTCAGTTTCCTCATGTACAAAATAAGGAAAACCATATTGTGTATAGTTATCTTGAACATTAAACAGGAAATCATGCAAAGTGCCTAGCACAGGGCTTGGCACATGAGAGGGCCTGATAATGTGCCCCCTTTGACAGAGGTGGTTCATTGTACACATGATTTAAATAAGTGCCATGTAAATATAAGAAGCTTCTCATATCAAGCCAAGTTTTTGTTGAGTTGTTTCTGATGAAGCCAGCATCAAGGTCTGACTTGCTGGGCCTCTAAAAGATATACTAGAAGCCACGCTGTAATGCAAGAAGGTGAACACTAGGGGCCGCCAGAATAGATGGCATGCCTAAGGTTTGGTAGCCAAGTCCGGTTCTTGCACTGCGAACATTCAATAGAGACTGAAGTTCTCCAATTAGGAAAACCGGGGTGTTTTTCTAAAGCAATTATTTCTCATACACTAAAATACGTTCCTGATGGATAGCAGCATTAAGTGTACAAAATGGACTCATGAAAACTAGAAGAAAATAAAGTTAATAGTTTTCTGATTTAAAGATTCAGAACTTTTGAAACAAAAGCAACAGAGAAGTAAAGGTAGATATATTCTCCCCCATTAAAAGAAAATTCTGGGACTGTTTTGTACTGCAAGTTAGACACTTGCAGAAGAAGCCGGATCCTACATGGTTGGCCAGGATTTGAGTCCTAGTGTGTTGCCTGGGGTGCTGTTGCCCAGGATCCTCACTGGATGGGGAATTTGAGAAAAATGGATTGTGGTGTGACCTGGGTGCCCACTCTCTCTAATGCATGCATACATCATTTGGCTTTAAAAACAAGAAACAAAAACCAGAGGTCAACAGGTGGCATGGTGGTTTAGTGCTGGCCTCCCATATAGCTGACTATAGTTCTAGTCCCAGACCTGGGGACTTGAAAATCATGCCTGAGGCATATGCATGTGCACCCAAAGTCCCAAGAGGTGAATGGAGGAGAAGGGACTGCGGTGTGACCATCCTCCTAAGGAAGTGTTTTCTCACTTTTCCTGTCACTGTTTCTCTCTGTCTCTCTCCGGTGAGTACATGTGCCCCATGGCAAAGGCCAAAAACCAAAAATCAAAAAAAAATTCCCCAAACCCCAAACCCCCCCAAACCAAACCAAAACAAAAAAATTCTGTATAAAAAAAATACTACATACTGTTGGATACTAAAAGAAAATGAAACTTGGGATAAATTTTGTGAATACACAAAGGAAAGTTAATACATACAGCATAAAAATGTTTTTATACATATATTAGGAAAGATGAGTAGCTTAATAGAAAAATTAGCACAAGCAGATAATTCTCCCCCCCCACAAATAACAGTGGTTTAAATAAAATAAAAGCACTAATAATTAAATAAGTACAAATAAATACTTTCTAATTTAAAAACATTTTGTCAAAGAATGTGTGCACTCTCTCTGGAAGTGGTGAGCAAGATAGCACCCCTCTCCCATAGGGCATGGTCATGTGGTAACCCTTTCTCCATCATTTCTCCCTCCTTTCGGGATTTTAGGCATGCACATGTGCCCAGAGTGTTTTGCAAGCTGCTGGGTTTGCAACTCAACCACAGGAACGGCCATGTGAAATCCAGCTGCCTTAAACACTAGGATACAGGATGACTGAGTACAAAGAAGTACCACAATGAAACTTCATGATTAGCCTACACAACTGACAAAGAGATTTTAAAAAATAATAACTGGTATTGGTGAAGGCATTGTGAAATGAAGATAAATGGGGGAAACTTCTTTGAAGAGTGATTTGAAAATATTAGTCAATAGCCTCAAAATCATTAACATGTTGAAGACTCAGTAATTACATTTCTAAGAATTTATTTTAAGGAGGTAAAAAGAGAGATGCATTAAAAAGTCGCTTTAAGGAAATTCATCTCAGTGTTTTGTTTTAGTTAGTTTCGTTTTAGTTGTGTTTCTTTTGTTTAGCACTGAAAACTGGAACCAACTTAAATATCCAATAATAGAGGAGGTTCACATCAACTTGAAAATGGAAATTCTCAAATTTTCACAACATTTAACACTTAATATACCCACTAGTATTTTTTTAATTTATTTTTAAAAATTTATTTATTTATAGTAATTCACTATACATCAATACAGTATACAAAATGAGATTTTCCATCCATTATACATTGTATGTTGGCTCAATCAAGGATATTACCATATATGTTATCATTAACAAATAATTTCCTATTTCTTGCTTCTTATATATTTTATCCCCCCCCCCCCCCCCCTGATTTCCTACCTCTCATCCTTTGACAACTTCCCTCGTTCTCACACACTGTCTCTGGTATATACAGTTGTTTTCCATGCCATTTTTTTCACATTTTATTGATTCACTAAAGATCTTAATTAATTTAAAGACTTTCATATCAAGCATAACTGATATATACATATTTAGGAATGCGTGTCTGACTTGAGGCGTAAACCTTTGTGAGTAAAGTGAACATACTATAAGTAGCACCTCACTGGGGCTATATAGCATACTACAGTCATTAAATAGGTATTAATAGATATCTTTTAATGCATTTAATTTCAAGAAAAAGTTTTAGTTTTAATAGATCAAAATTTTAAAAAAATTATTTTTTTTGCTTAGAACTTAAAGCCAGGAAAAAGGTTAGAATTCAGTTCAAATAGTTGGTAGATGAACCTATCAACAAGGGGTCATAAACCCTTAAAGAGACTCTAGAAGTTAACATTCAACTATGGACTTGTCACTAGCATTAGGCTGGCCATTCTCTTGGTTGTTTCTTGTACTCTTATTTCTGTGTCTGATTAGTTTTCCTGGTATAGCACTCCCTTCAGCACTTTTTGGAGAGCTGGTCTGGTGTTGATAAATTCTTTCAGGTTTTGTTTATCTGAGAATGTTTTTGTCTTTTTTTTCCCCACATGAAAGATAATCTTGCTGGGTATAATACTTTTGGTTGAAATTGTTTTTCACTTAACATTTTGAATATATCTTCTCATTCTTACTTGCATTGTTCTCACTAGCATTTTCTCAGGTGAGGGACAATATTCAGCGTATAAATCAAGTGCTACATTGTGCTTTCAATTTTGTAAAATATGTGTCAGGATGAGACCTCGAAGCGTTCACTGGTATTATTTTTCTTCTGTAACTTCTTTCACTGGTGCTCCTTTCTCATAATTTGGGCGGTGGTGCAGACTTTCTATATTCACTGCCTCAGGGTAGGGTTTTTATTTAAAAGCACAGAGGGAATGACTCAAGTCTGTGCTTAGCTTGTGCAATCGAAAGTACACCTTTGTGGTGGAGGAGAATGGGTGATGAGAAAGCCATGACCTTCGGACCTCCTGGATAGGGTGATAAAAGATTGCAGAATCATAGATCGGCAAGCAGGGAGAATTCCAGTATCTCAGCTGATGCCATCAGAGGGGTAATGGGCAAGAGAGGATCATAAACATTTCAGCAGATGCCCCCTATGAAGCTGTTGCTATCCTCCTTAATACTATAATACTATCAACCCCCCCCTCCCAAAACTCAGATACCACCTCCAGATGAAGGATGGGCTAGTTTGGAGAAGTCCTGAATGATTTCTTAGTTTACATAGAATTGACTTTCCTTTTCATCTCTATAAGCTGGAATGAGGGTTTGAAATAGGTATAAGCAGTCTTAGAGTAGAAGAAAGTTACATATATTTTTAACATACCTTAGAGCATTCATATGTATATATCTGCACATACATTTATCTATGCTCATATTAATATTTATATGCACTTTTTTAGTCTAAAATACTAAAGAAAAGCTTCACAGTAAATATCTTTGGGGTCTGCAGGTGGTGTGAAATACAAAGCTGTATTTTTATTTCACAAAGTATTCTCATTAATCAAAGAAACAAACCAATAATCTACTAGAAAAATGAGAAATAAAGATGAAAAGATAATTTATAGGAGAGGAAATATAAATAGCAGTTAAGTAAATGAAATACTGCTTAGTTGCATTCACAATAATAGAAATGGAAATAAAACTATTCCAAGATCCAATCTCTCTCTTACCAGATTGACAAGGTCACACTCCTTGACAGCACGTTGTAGTGGTAAAGGATGAGGAGACATATAATCTCGCACATTGCTGATGTGAGGGTGAACTGATACAATCTTTATGAATAGTGATTTGGCAACATCCATAGAAATGACAAATGTAAAAACTCATCGATCTAGCAATTTCTCTTTAAAGAGTTTATGGCAGAAATATATCAAGATACATGTAAAATGATGTAAGTATACTCATTTATTGCAACACACTTAGAATAGCAAAGTATCAGAAATATTAGAAGCAACCTAAACGTCTTTCAATAGGAAACTGGTTAAATAAAATACTGGTACAATAAAATTCCATGAACTTCTTTATGTACTGATATGGAATGATATCTAAGTTACCATAAGCGGGGGAAAGCAGAATTAGCAGTATGTATAGTGTGCAGTCCCCTCTAATGAGACTCGGAGACAAGCTATTAGTGGTGCCACAGAAGAACATCTGAGTTTGTCACCACTGCTGCAGTGGGTGCTGCTCCAGGCAGGTCCCCCCATGTCCAGCCCGAGCCACAGTGCACCCTGGAGCTCATGCCCAGGGCTGGACAGCTTGCTCCACTCAGGCTGCCTTGCCCCTTTCTTCTGGCCCACAACTCACCACTCCCTCCTGACCTTCTACTTCCTCTGTGCCCTCACTCCTATGCTGAGTCTCATCTCATTCTGACATGCCCACCCATTGCACTGCAGCAGCAGGTGTGGCCAGTGGGAAGGAGTGCTTGGCCTTGAGGATGTGCCCAGCCAACCCGTGTCTCTGTCACTAGGGGAGGCACACACCATTTTTCTTTCTTTACCACCTTTCTTAGTCCCTGAACTAGGTAGGGCAGTACCCTGTAGGTTAGGAAGGTAAGCAGGAGGGGTTGATCCCTCTATCCCCTTCACAGATGCCCTAATCCTCCCTGCCCTCATCCTGGAATCTGAATATCTATTGCTGCAATGGAGATGTGCAGTCTCCTTTTATCCAGGTGAGGTCCAGGGAGTCCAGGTTTCCTGTGGCAGCTGCTTCAGGTGGGCTTGGGCTGCTTACCCAAACAGCCCGCTTTCACTCTTGGCCTGTTTCTCCTTTCCTGATACAGGGCACCGATAAACTAGCTCTGTCCACCCCGTTAGCTTTCCCCTCCTCCCCCTGCCCCTGGGTTCTGGTTCCTTCTTTTCTCTGTTCACAAACTACCACTGACAGCTGTGTCATTTTTGTTCAATGTGTTATTCTTAGCCATCTTCATTGCTGCTGCTGCTCCCAATGTCAAATGTTCCTCCTGATCTCATCGCTTGTTCTGTCCACATTTCCCTCCCCCCAGATGTCTCCTGGGGGAAGGAGGCTGGAGTGCAGCTGGCTGGGTTTCCCACTGCCCAGTTTCGGAGAGAGTGGGCCCTGGCCCCAGGATGCTGTAGCAGAGTATTTCCCATTTGAAGTATAGGGGTCAACTTCCCCCGATTCTGCCTCGAGAAAGTAGACATTACTTGTCCCAGTCTTGGAGTCCCCATTGGGTTTCCTATTTTAGTCACTTGAATAAAAAAAATTTTTTTTTCCTGAAAAAAACAAGACAAAAACAAAGCCCAGTATGTATCATGCTACCATTTAAGAAGAACAAAAATCTTTCTCTCTCTTCTTTGTGTGTGTGTGTATATATATCTCAAACTATATATAGTCAATCATGTTATGAGTGTTCTACATATCTGTTTAGTCACGCATCTAATCACAATGGCCTTATGAGATTGGCACTATTATTATCACAATTTTACAATCATCATTTTGTAGATGAGGAACTTGGGTCACAGAGGAGTTATGTACTTGTGGGAACAGAGAGGGGGTGAGTAAGAGGCCAGTAGGCTTCACGGTGGGATGCAGGAAGATGAAGGAGACATTGTACTTCATATTCTTGTATACCTTTCACTCTGTACAAGGTGGTACCTATTATTATATAAATAAAAGTATGTGTTGGTCATGGCATTACACATGACACTGTTGTACTATATTCACCCAAAGGTGCCCATCCGTAGACACAGTCTGGGAGAAGGAACATTAAATCAGGAAACAGAGCATCTCAGTTATGGTCCACTGTCATGAATGTATTTTCTCTGGGCCTTGTTATCACCTTTCATCAAACACAAATGCTTGGGGGTGATATGGTGATACTCAATTATATCAGTCTTGTCTAACCTAGTTGACCATCCATGTCATCTGAGAAACTTAAAAATATGTAGTTTCTCAAGCTCCCATCAATATGTATTCTGATTTCATACAAAGATAGGAATGTAATTTGAGAAAGATTATTGGTAGAGGGTATGTATGCTTGCTTGGGAGAGAATCCTACCCCAATGGGATGTGCTCATGCCACAATACCTTTTCTTCCATTTCTCTTGACCTTCAGGATTTTAGGGATGCACACACACGCCTGGCATGTGTACTACAACACAGGGGCTGGGACTCAAAACATGGTTGGCCATATGGGATCCAGCTCCTTTAACTACTGAGCTATGAGGCTAGTGTGAGAACCTTATTTTTCAAAAGCCCTCCCTTGGGAACCCGCAGTTAGCGTAATGGCTATGTCGCTGGACTCCCACGTAGTCGACCGCGGTTCGCGTCTCGGACCCGGTGGCTTACAACTCACGCCGGGCGCGTGTGCGTGCGTGCCCAAGATCCCGAGAGGAGAATGGAGGAGAAGGGATTGCGGCGTGACCATCCCCCCTGGGGGGTGATTTCTCGCTTTCTGTCTCTCTGTCTCTCTCTGTCTGTCTGGCGAGCGCACGCGCCCTATAGCGAAAAACCTCTCAAAAAAAAAAAAAAAAAAAGCCCTCCCTTAGGCAATTCTGATATAAAACTGGGTTTAGAAACCCTGGACCAAATGACTTTTCAGGGATTTCTGTCAGCTCTAAAATTCCATATCCTGTGAAGTACTGAGTATCATGTCAGAGCCAAGTAAACCATTTGCCATTCATCTTCTCACTTATGTCCTCAGTCCTTCTAGGTCTTCTTAGAGGCTGCCTTATTCCCAGACCCATTTAAAAAGAAAGGGGAAAGGGTGGTACCCCTTGGTCCAGATCCTCACCCACATTTCACCAAATGCTGGATTCCAAGGTGCATGGCCTTCGGCTCCAAAGCTGCCATTATCATTACAGCAGGATGATGAGGTTCCAGAGCCCAAAATAGAGACAGACATTTTGGCCCACCTCAGAATTTACACATAGATCTTCATCCTTAGGCCTCTAATCTCTTTCCAAAGGCATTTTATTCCCTGGGATTATCCCCTTTAGTCTCTTTCCAAAGACA
Organism: Tupaia tana; assembly: GCA_026018925.1. Lineage (NCBI taxonomy): Eukaryota > Metazoa > Chordata > Mammalia > Scandentia > Tupaiidae > Tupaia > Tupaia tana. The sequence continues at coordinate 48,045,951 of JAKSZU010000011.1, read as the reverse complement.
TTTTATTCCCTGGGATGACACGTTGGGTATGTTGTATGCTAATTGCAACTTCTGCCAGATGATCTTTAAGGTTGGAGCTCTTAGAAAAAGTGTACACCAGGCCCAACTGTGATGGAGGATATGCTCCTCTGTGGCTGAGGCCACATGGGAGGCCTGAGTTTGATTCTTGGTTCAGCCTAAACAGGCTGGGCACATGGTGTTACCCACATGTTGCCCTAGCTAACTTGGGAGGCTGGGGCAGGAGGATTGCAACAGTGATATCCTGTCAAAAATATCTCTTTCTGTCACATACATGCACACATATATACCTTTTAATGCAATGTTTGAATATTCAGTGATCTGCTTCCTCCCTTCCTCTCTTCCTTCTTTTCTTTTCCCTCTTTTTCCCTTCCTCCTTCCTTTACTTCTGCCTCCCTCACCTCCTTCTTCTCTTTATCCTCCCATATTTCCTCTTTCTTTTATCAAGGGAAGACCTGGTGATGGGGCAGTAAGTCCTGACCGCAGCTCTTCCCACCCACTCAGAGAGAAGTGTGTGTTCAGTTCACTGAGCAGCCCAGAAAGAACGTGGCTCCCCAGCCTCTTGTAGTTTTATGGCGAGTCTCTCTCCATTTCACAGGGCAGTTATTACTCATAATTGGTGCTCACTGACCAAGCCCAAACAAACGTGTGGCACACTCCACATACCACACACAGACAAATATTTTCTCTGCTCACACGGGCTGGGATGAGGATGCCATTCTCACCTTGGAGGAGCCACATGACCAGACCTTCCGCAGTAACCTCAGCCCGTGGCAGAAGAAACAGGGCAGCCAGCTTTGCGCATTCTGGTTTTTCAGGACTAGCATCTATGAAAAGAGGCATTTACTGCCACCATGCCTCCAGAGAAGATGTGGCAGAGGAGTCCCCCCTTTTCAGAGCCAGAGTGTGAGGCTGAATCCCCTTCTTCTCTTCACCTGGGCTAATGACGGCTGCCCTGATATTTGGCCATGATGACAGGTCTTTCCGAAGATGTATTTTTACCCTCTGTACAAATAGCACTTGGGACGAGTGGAGCTCTTTTTATGAGTTGAGGTACTCAGAGATGGAAAATAAACAGCTAGTTAATGAGACGTTCTTATGGAAACTGGCATAAATAATAACAAAGAAAACATCCTGTTCCTTCTGCCAACACCCTTGGGTGAGGGGATATAAAAGCTGCTGTCCAGCTGGCCACTGTCAGACTTGGGGAACTCCGGCTGCCCTACTGACCTGCCATCTGCCCAGCCGGGACCATGGGGTGCTGCCCAGGGGATTGCTTCACCTGCTGCACTCAAGACCAAAACTGCTGTGAGGAGTGCTGTTGCACGCCTGCCTGCTGCGGCTGCTGCGGGGCCTGCTGCGGGGCCTGCTGTGGCTGTGGCTCTGGTTGTGGAGGCGGCTGCTGTGGATCTTCCTGCTGTGGAGGATCTGGCTGTGGGGGCTGCGGGGGCTGTGGGGGAGGTTGTGGAGGCTGCTGTGGATCTTGCTGTGGTTCCGGTTGCTGTGGCTCCGGGGGCTGTGGACCTATTTGCTGCCAGCCCTCACCTGTATGCGACACGAAATGAAGATCTTCCTCCCACCACTGAAAGCCTTCACCTGGAGACTCCCCTGCCTCCAGAACCTTCCATGCACCCTGGACAGTGTCTGGCCTCTCATGTTATTTGTGGAGGAGGGCTTGTTCTTCAACGCCTGCCCTGGTGTTTCAAGTCACTGAGCCATATCCTGGCGAGAAATTAAAACTGGGTCCCGACAAAGTGATCCCTGAGCTCAAGGGGTGAATTCCATGGCTTTATGCGTGTGAAATTAAATGTCTTGTCACTATATGGCATCTTTTATTCAAGGTGTCTTTGGGACTGATTCTCCTTGCTGGCTTTCTGCTGCTTTTGAGATGCAAATATCGCCCTTGTTAACCTCTTAATAAATTCAAGCATGCTGGCATAACCTGATTAGTTCTTTTGCCTCTTCCTTCACCGGCTCCTGGACTGATTAGGACAATCTGCTCTGGCACCCACATGAGGGTTTTTGAAATGTGGATTGTGGATCACCTGTATTAGCATCAGCAGGAGGCTGGTTAAAACTGGAAGTTCTGAGGCCCTCCCTGAGACGTGCAGAATTGGAACTCACATGAGGATGGCCTGGGAGTCTGTTTTTAACAAGAAACTCTGATAATTCTTATGCACTGAGGTTTGAGAACCATAGATGTAGATTAAAACTTTCATATGCTGCATGAGATTCACTTGAGGAGGTTTTTAAACATACAGATCCTTTGGCTTCAACAGTGAGATTTTATTCAGTAACTCTAGGGCCTAGAGTGCCTGGGATTCTGCCTTTTTATAAGTCCTCAGGTAAATGCTGATGCTAACCCAATTTAATCTTGATTCCATGGCATGGCTTCCTTCTGCACTACAGTTCTAGGAGAGTTCTTCGGGAGGGCTTCAGCTTTGGTCAGAATTTTTGGGCATAGTCAGGAAGAGGCTTTGGTAGGACAAAGCTTGGTTTTGAATAGAATGGATTCTTGTGGCCCACTTTGTAAATGTACAGTTTTTTTCTTTCTTTTTCATCTTTTTGTTTCTTTCCTCCTCCTCCTCCTCTTCTTTTTTTTTTAGAGGTTTTTGCTATAGGGCACGTGTGCTCACCAGAAAAACAGAGAGAGAGAGAGAGAGAGAGAGAGAGAGAGAGAGAGAGAGAGAGAGAGAAAGCGAGAAATCACCCCCAAGGGGGAATGGCCACGCCACAATCCCTTCTCCTCCATTCTCCTCTTGGGATCTTGGGCACGCACGCACATGCGCCCGGCATGAGTTTTAAGCCACCAGGTCCGAGACTCGAACCGTGGTTGACTACATGGGAGTCCAGCGACATAGCCATTACGCTAACTGCTGGTCCCCAAAAGCTCCTCAAGCCCCTTTCTTCTTCTTCTTCATTTCTTTCTTTTCTTTCTTCTTCCTTTTTTCTTTTCTTTCTCTCTCTTTCTTACTCTCTCTCTCTTTCCTTCTTTCCTTCCTTCCTCCCTTCCTTCCTTCCTTCCTTCCTTCCTTCCTTCCTTCCTTCCTTCCTTCTTTCTTTCTTTCTTTCTTTCTTTCTTTCTTTCTTTCTTTCTTTCTTTCTTTCTTCTTTTTCTTCCTTTCTTTCTCCTTCCTTCCTTCCTTCCTTCCTTCCTTCCTTCCTTCCTTCCTTCCTTTTTCTTTTTTTATTTATTTCTCTTTTTTCTTTCTTTCTCTCTCTTTCGTTTCCTTCTTTCTCTCTCTCTTTTGCTTTCTTTCTTTTTCTTTCTCTCTTCCTCACTTTCCTTCTTTCCTTCCTCCCTTTCATCTCTTTTTCACTCTTTCTTAATTTAAATTTTGTACAGAGGGCATGTGCACTCTCTGGAGAGAGAGAGAGGGAGAGAAAAAGAAAGTGAGAAAGTATCCTCCATTGGGCATAGTCATGCTACAATCTCTTCTTCTACATCTCTGCTTCCTTTTGGGATTTTGGGCACACATGCACATGTGTCTGGTATGTTTTTCAAGCCTCCAGGTCCAGGACTCAAACCATGTCATTGGACATTTGGGATCCAGTTGTCTTAAGCACCACATCATGAGCTGGACCAATTGCATAGTTTCTAAAGATGTTCTGGGCAGTCTAGTTCTTTCCTCCAATTTCATGCTTGGGCCCAGTTTCACTCTTCTGTGTCAGGTTTTCTTGTTTGGGAACCAGTCACATTTCTTCTGCTCTAGTCCCAGGGAGGAGTGGGTGAGTAGAAATCTGTTAGGTGGGGCCTGACTCAGGAGTGTGGGTCCATCTAGGGGGTTAAAGTTCAAAAGATTGTTTATTCAACTTCTTACTAAAGATGATCTTAAACTATGTGTAGAATAAAACTAATTCTTCTCTTGCTCTAGAAAACAATATTCTTATTTCTATAGAGCAAGATTTTGTTCAATAAATAAAAACTTTTCTCCCCTGTCCTTAGGTATAACAATGATTCCTAAAAATATAAAAAGACCACAGAAAATATAAAGAAGAAATAATAACCATGCAATTTTTTTTTTCGGTCAAAGGACTTTCTTTTTTCTTTTTCATTATTTCCTTTTTTTATTTCATTTTTTAAAATACATTCAATTACCTTTTTTAGCTTACAAATTGAATATTTCAATATGTAAACATTTCTCCCTAGTCCAGTTGAATAAACTATAAAATATCTTCAACAGATAATACCACATTTCTTTGTCCCATTAACGCTTTGCCTCCGTATTTTTCTTCTAAATGTTCTTCCTCAGGCCCTACTCTTCCACACACATCATATCTGGTATTTACACCCATTTATTGTGTTTGTATATCTTTTGGTCAATCAGGTTCAGTCGTAGAGTGTGGACCATGCAAATTCTTATCACTTATATTGTTAATTGCTATACATCTTTTTAGACTCCTTTTATGAGCCTGTTTATGAATAAAAGTGGGATGGGCCCAGCTGCAGTGATGCTCGTGGGAGGGTGTCACTGAGGATACAGGGGAGGCCTGGGTTTGGTTTCTGGCCCAACCTAAATGGACCAGGCATAGTGGTGGCATAGGTGACTTGTCATGTGGAGAGACTATCAAAAATACCCATCTCTCTCTCCCTTCTGCACTCACTCTCTCTCTCTCACAAAAATAACAAAAAAAGGGATTATGCTGCCCTTTTTTAAAATTGCAATTTCTTATTTACATATAATCACTCTCCATCTTTGTGGGGTATCATGTGGAGAGACTATCAAAAATACCCATCTCTCTCTCCCTTCTGCACTCACTCTCTCTCTCTCACAAAAATAACAAAAAAAGGGATTATGCTGCCCTTTTTTAAAATTGCAATTTCTTATTTACATATAATCACTCTCCATCTTTGTGGGGTATCGTATAGTTTTTAAAGCATGTTTACAGCATTTAATAATCCAATCAACGATATAAACATATTCACCAGCTTCAACATTTGATATTACATTATATTATGCACATATGAGAGTTGTTCTATTCAATTTTTTTTGAAAAAAGTATATATTGAAGGCCAGCCAGTAGTGTGATGGTTAAGGTGGCTAGATCCTACATGGCCAACTATGGTTTGAGTCCCAGACCCAGTGGTTTGAAAATCTTGCTGGGGAAAACAAACAACACATTTAACTGACACAAAAAAAGTTCTCTGCTGATGATAATATATATGGTAATGTCTTTGACTTGACTAATACGTACTTTATTTGTGGTGGGAAAAACCATGTTATACACCGTAAAGATGTATAGTGATTAACTGTAAAAAAAAAAGGAAAAAAAAGAAAAACATGCTGGGCATGTGTGCATGCATGCTCAAAATCCTGAGAGAAGAATAGAGGAGAAGGGATTGCACCATGACCATCCTCTCTGGGAGGTGACTTGTCCAGAGACCAGTCACATTTCTTCTGCTCTAGTCCCAGGGAGGAGTGGGTGAGTATAAGTCTTTTAGGTGGGGCCTGTTAAGGGGGCTTCTTACTCCCCCTCCCCCACCCCAGTGTCTCTCTCTGGCTGAGCATACATGTTCTATAGCAAAACAAAACAAAACAAAACAAAACACAAACAAACAAAAAAACATATGTTGGGTTACCAGTGACATTTTTTACTCTGTTGTGGTACACTATTACATAACCTATTCCACTTGTTTACATGCATTCTTGTGTCTGTTGATCATTTGTTCCTGAAAACCCTTCTATCATTCCCCCATGTAGGTTCTAGTAACAACTCTCTCTACTTTTATGCTATATTTTGCTTTAAAAAATATTTTTAAAAACTAACTTTTTGGAGATATAATTTACCCTTGATGGCCAATCCCCCCAGCTCCTTAGCCTGAGGAATCGTTAATCTGTTCTTTATGTCATTGCATAGTGACATTTGCCATTTCTAGAATTTTATGTGAAGAAAATCTTTTCCTCTTAGCATAATAATGTTGATATTTATTCATGTTGTTTCAAGTGTCAATAGTTTGTTTCTTTTATTGTATAGTATTCCATTGTATAGATAAACTACTTAAAAATGTATTCACCTACTGAAGGGCATTTGGGTTGTCTACATTTTTTACCATTATGAATAAAGCTACTGTGAATGTTCATGTACAAGTTTTTGCGTGACCAAGTTTCTTTTTTGGATAAATACCTAGGTAAGTGGTAAGTGAATGTTTAGCTTTATAAGAAACTACCAAACTGCTTTGAGAAGTGGCTGTGCCATTTTCTATTCCCATCAGTAATGTTGGAGAGTTCCTATTGCTCCATGTCTTTCCTAACAGTTGATATTGTCAGACTTTCTACTTTTGGTCATTCTATTAGGTCGTCTGAAAAATCATAATGTGTTTTTCTATGCAAAAAATGCATTATGACCTTCCCAATGACCCAATAGTAGGTATATAGTCATAATTCACTGAACTTTCTTTGTTGTTTCATTTAAAAAAATTCCATGAATATTAGTAGTGCCTTCTTTTGGAAAGAATTCGAGATGTGCCTCCTCACTGGTTCAGTTTTGGACTTTACTGTTTAAGTCATTTTTGCTCTGTCTGGAATTGGCCTCATCAGAACTGGTTCTTTAAACCCCCAGGACGAAGCAATAGCCAGAGCCAATAGGCCAGTGGGTCTGAACTGAGTAGCTGTGATTCAGAGCAGCTGGTTAACCTATTGCTCACGGTCAGGTCTCCTGGATACACAATGGAGGTAGTAATTTCTTGAATTACTGACAAAGAATTGCCATTCTTGGATATCCACAGAGGTTCTCATTTATTCATTCAGTAAATACTAATTGTGTAGTTTCTATATATTGGACACTGTTCTGGATGCTGGGTTTACACCAGTGAATGGACAAAGTCCTTGCCATCATGGTGCTTATATACTATGTCAAGGGGTGACAAGAGCTATAAAGAATAATAAAATAGTAATGGGTCACATAGTTAAAAGAGCTGCCATTTCATTTAACAGAAAAGGATTTTTTTTAACTTCATTTTCTTTTATACATTCAATCACATTATTTAGCTTACAAAGTGGATGAATATGGAAGATTTACTGCAGAGTGAAGCAAGCCAGGCTATGAAGGAGAGACATTGTATGTCCCCACTTAATATATACTGAGTGTCTGCACTCTATGACTGAAAAGAATTGACTGAAGGGTTTAGAAACACAGTAAATGGATGTAAATACAGATATAGTGTGTGTGAAAGAGTAGGCTTTGAGAAAAAACAATTAGAAGAAAAATGGGAAGGGAAGGATTATTTGAGGAGATGATATACCAGCACAATGGGTAATACTGTGTTTCTCAGCTGAGAGAGTTTATGAGAATTTGTTGGGGAGAACACCATCTTTATCTGTAATTTCATTTTTGGCTTAGCTGGTTAAGAGAAGAGAAGCTAAGCAATGTAGGGTGCAGGGTCTTGGGGGCTCCTCTGCCTTATCTTCTGCAGAGCTGTTCAAAAGTCTTCTTCCCAACTGTTTATCCCAATGTGGGAATTTCTTTAAAAAATTCTTTTATTTTTTTAAGAGAGACTTTTGCTATAGGGAGTGTGTGCTCGCCAGAGACAGAGAAAGAAAGGGAGAAATCACCCCCTGGGAGAGATGGCCATGCTACAATCTCTTCTCTATTCTCCTCTTGAGATTTTGGGCATGCACACACATACATGCCCAGTGTGAGTTTCAAGCCACTGGATCTGGGACTCAAACTGCAGTCAACTACATGGGAATCCAGCAATGTAACCATTACACCATCTGCTGGACCTGTCAGTACAATTTCTTAATCCTGATCTTAAGCCTTTCATGATTGGTGCCTAATGACCCTTCTAGTCCCATCACTGTTCCTTCTGTCCTATCATGCTTTTCATCCTGGCTATGTTGAACCATTGTTGCTCCCAAAATATATTATGCTCTTGTGTCTTAGATTTCTGTAGCTAATCCTTTCTCCTCCCTTACTATCCCTCTTTATCCTTCCTCCTCGAGGATGCAAGTCAGTCATCATATTACTAGAGAAGCCTTTCCTAGCCAGTATTAGGGAAAACTATGCTGGTATTTCTCCTTAGTGTCCCCCAAACACCACATGCATTCCTCTATGCTAGCACTTGAATGCTGCAATAAATTGTGAATGTGTCTATCTCTCTTCTAAATATAGGTTTTATTGGGGACAGAATTGCAATGCATTCCTGTATCCTTCACACAGAACCCACTATTGGTTGAATTAAATAGCTAGACGAAAGAGAAATGGAGTGAATGATTACATATATTAATAAATTAAGGGAAGGATGAATGAATGTCATAGTAGCTCAGTTTTCCTAGGGAGAACTTGCTTTTCACATTGAAGATGAAAATGGCTTATGGAGGCAAGGTAGGCCCTCCACTAAGTAAAGATGTCAGGCTTGGTGTTCAGGACCTAGGGTTCATTTATCACCTCATCTGTCTCAAGCAGTAGCAAAGGTGGAATTCTCATTCACAATGTCTTTGAAAGACAAACCTGGGAAGTCACCCTGTAAAATAACCTCTTTTTTTTTTCCTTTACATTGTGGGCTGGGATACATCTTTTTTTTTAGGAGCTGTCAAAAATCTCCAAAGGCAAGGAAGCTCTTGAAGGCTATTGCCTGTTTGAGGAGAAGTGGAAGGGCTGGGACACACACTTTCCAAGGACAGCTAGAGCAATGTTCTAGGGAAGTTTTCTTATGGAACAGGATGGAGGGCAGTAGTAGGCTGATGAAGTCTCCTGAGAAAAGTTGGTCTAGATAGGTTGGTGAGGAGGAGAGCCAGTAGTTTTGCTTAAATCAGTTGGCGTGATCTGTATAATCTTTAGCAAGTGACTTAAACAGTCTGACTTTCACATCCATTTCTTCATTTCTAAAGAGGGAGATCTCTCTAATTGGATTACTATTATTTTAAGTAAGATCATTGCTGTAAAATGAAATCATTTAAAATCTACCTCAGGGTTGCCCCTGTAGCCTATTGGGTTAAGGGAGCTGGATCTCACATAGCTCATCATGCAGTTCAAATTTGGCCCCACTGGTTTAAAAAAAACCAAGTTGGGCATGTGTGTGTGTGTGTGTGTGTGTGTGTGTGTGTGTTCTCCAAATCCCAACAGGATGAAGTGTAGAAGAAAGGATTTTGGCATGACCATGTCCTGTTTGGACAAGGCTTTCTTTCTCTCGCTCTCTCCCTGTCTCCCTGGCAAGTGCATGTGCCTTTTAGGAAAAAAAAAAAAAAAAAAAAAAAAAAAGAAAGAAAAGAAAGAAAAAAAGAAAGAAGGAAAGAAATTCAGCTCAGATGATGTTCTGTCCCTCACTGCGTTACTCCACTGTACTAATCCCTATATGCTTATTGTGGAACTTATCATTGTGTTGCAATGAGTTTGCTTGCATGCTTGTCTGCCCCCTATGTGGGATCCATGAAGACGGGTTGGATAGGTCTTATTTATGTGGGCATCCTCTGGACACAACTCAGAGCTCATACAAAAGACTAGGAGGGCGGATAAATGATAAGTTTCTTCTTTCCCTGTTTATGATGCTGAGAAATATAGATTATCAAGCTTGGAAGTGATGATGCTTATTCTAACGCCACCTGTAGCTCCAAAGATTCCAAATTTAGCAAGTTAATAAATAAACAGCATTTTTATGGGTAAACAACTTCCAGATCAACAAACCTTGGCATAATAAGATGTCCACGTGCAAACTGGCCCAAACAGCAATGAGGAAAAGATGCAGAGGCCCCAAACAGCACGCACTGGTGAAGGAGTATAAAAGTGAGGGCCTTGGAGAGCTGTCACAGTCAGGCAGCTATCTCTCAGCACTCACAGGGAAGCAGAGAAACCTCCATCATGTCTGGCTGCTGCTGTTCTAGGAAATGCCCCTCCGTCTCTCTTTGTTCCACTGAGGTGACCTGTGGAGGGCCCATCTGCTTGCCCAGTTCCTGCCGGAGCCATACATGGCAACTGGTGACTTGTCAAGATAGCTGTGGATCATCTAGCTGTGGCCCCCAATGTTGTCAGCCCTCCTGTCCGGTGAGCAGCTGTGCTCAGCCTGTGTGCTGCGAGGCCACTGTTTGTGAGCCTTCATGCTCTGTGAGCAGTTGCTGCCAACCAGTGTGCTGCGAGACCACAGTTTGTGAACCTTCTTGCTGTGTAAGTAGCTGTGCCCAGCCTTTGTGCTGTGAGACCACCGTTTGTGAGCCTTCTTGCTCTGTAAGCAGCTGTGCCCAGCCTGTGTGCTGTGAGGCCACCGTTTGTGAACCTTCTTGCTCTGTAAGCAGCTGTGCCCAGCCTGTGTGCTGTGATGCCACTTCCTGCCAACCGGTCCTCTGTGTGGCCACTTCCTGCCAGCCCATTCTCTGTGAACCCAGCTGCTGCCAGCCAGTCATCTGTGAGCCCAGCTGCTGTTCTGCTGTCTGCACTGTGCCTAGTTCCTGCCAACCAGTAGTCTGTGAGCCTGTCTGCTGTCAGCCGGTATGCCCCACGCCTAGCTGCTGTCCATCTGCCTGCTCTGTGGCCAGTAGCAGCCAGGCTGTCTGCTGTGACCCCAGTCCTTGTGAACCGCTTTGCCCACAGCCCAGTGTCTGCCAGCCTGCTTCCTGTGTGACTCTGGTCTGTGAGCCTGTTTGCCTCCGCCCTGTCTGCTGTGTTCCGAGCCCTTGCGAACCACCTTGTGTTTCCAGCACTTGCCAAGAGCCTTCCTGTTGTGTCTCTAGTATCTGCCAGCCCATCTGCTCTGAGCCTAGCCCCTGCTCACCAAGTATCTGTGTGCCCCGTTCGTGCCAACCTTCCTGCTATGTGGTCAAGCGCTGTCGTTCTGTCTGCTGTGAGCCTGTTTCCTGCCCATCTACCTCCTGTCAACCTCTCTGCTGCCGTCCAGGATCTTCTGCATCCGCCACCTGCCAACCAACTTGCTCTCGCACTTTCTACATTCCAAGCTCCTGCAAACAGCCTTGCAGCACTCCAGTATCCTGCCGTCCAATTTGCCGCCCAATTTGCCGCCCAACCTGCTCTGGGCTCATCACCTACAGACAGCCCTATATGACCTCCATCTCTTACCGTCCTGCCTGCTACCGCCCATATTACTCCATCCTACGTCGCCCGACCTGCTTCAGTTCCTACTCTTATCGCCCTGTCTGTCCTCGTGTGCCTTGTGCTGAGTCTGACTCCTGTAAACGAGATTACAAAAAGTCCACCTTCAGCCAACCAGATTGTGCTGACTCAACCCCCTGCAAGGCAGAAGTCTCAGAGGAGAGTACCATCCGGGCTGCTGAGGCCAAACCCACCACTCCAACTACCCACGAAGCAGCAGCCACTCAGCCAACTTCCAGCAAGCCTGGCAATTGCTGAACTGGCCTCAGCTCACCAATTCCTGCAAAGCAAGATACTGACTAGAGAGAAAATCTGAACACCTTCCCCGACCCTCATTATGCTTTAGCTAGAACCTTTTTCTTTCAGTGTAATCACTGGTCATCTGCTTATGCTTTGAAGAACTCATGACAGATGTCAATGTCTTAGTGGTCTGTGTGAAGGCCTCCTGGGCACTGAGAAGGGGACTTCCTAGATTCCGGTCTTCTGCTGCTATGAGGCTGAAAAGAGTTAGTTTGCTACATCATCTTTTTTTTTTTTTTTTTTTTTTTTTTTTTTTTTTTTTTGGGTTCTCATGCATATGTTCCTTTGCTATGTGTGCTTATATTCCTTGGAGACTTCTTCTATGAGATAAAATATTTAACTGTTCAATAAAATTGGCTAAACTGAAGTAATATGCTGTTCTCATTGCTCTCCTGAAAATGCTATATCTCATCAGGACTTGCTTTGTCTTTGAGAGTATCCTCATCCATCCATGCCACAAGTATTACATATAGATTAGGTACCAGGGCCTATAGGCTCTAGGAATGAAAAGACTGAAGTCTTGATTCTTAATCTCAAGGATCTAGCTCTCTGGTAGGGAAACAGATGGGAAAAGAGCTATTTACTACAGTCCTTTGGGCTAAGAACTTTGGTGCGGAGGTAAACACAGAGCTCTGTGAATTCAGCAGGTCTCGGGGTAACTGTGGAAGAATTCTTGGGGAATGTGATGATGAAGCTGAGTCTTTTAGCACAAGTAGAAATTAACCAGTTACAAACAGGGGGGGAACAACTCTAGGCAGAGGAAGCATGTATTAATGAATGAGGCTTGTTAGCAAACCCTTCATTAGGCAAAGCTTGGGAAGAGTTGTCCTTAAGAGGAGTGGTAAGCCCTGAGGTCACAACCTACCTATGCTGGGTCTTGAATGCTATACAGAGGCATTTGGGTTTGGTGCAGAGCTGGCAAAAGGGTACCGAGGTGCCATATGCAAGGCAGTGACATGAACAGCACTGGGTTTTGGAACGTCTCTCTTGTCTTGGTGTGAGAACTCAATGGAGGAACATAGTCTAGGATATAAAGACACAGGGAGAAGCCAGTTGTTTTGGGGTTCACAGTGGTATGAAAACAAGTAGAGGTCATACTTATAATAAGGAAGTTCAGGTAACCTGGATTTTTTTTTTTATTAATTTATTTTACTTGCATTCACTGAGCATCTTCACAGTATACAAAATGGAATTTCCCATCCAGAATACACTATATAGTGGTTTAATCATACATGTTATCATCAACAAATAATTTTCTATTTCTTGTTTCATGTACACATATGTATATATTTTTTGCCCCTATTTCTCACCCTCTGTCATTTTCCACCCTCATCTCACATTGTCTCTGGTGTCTACAGTTGCTTTCCATTCCTATTACCCCCCCCCCCCCCACTTTATTGATTCACAAAATACCTTAATTAATCTAACTACTTTCAATAGCAAGTTTAGCAGATAATACATATCTGTCAATACATGTCTGACATTTAGGCATGAAGCTCTGAGTAGAATGAATATACTATAAAGTAGCACCTAACTAATGCTATATAGTTTACTGTGGTCATTAAATAGGTATTTTTAACATACTTTTTAATGTCAAGGAAAGCAATGTTAGCTTTAAGAAATAAAAAAAAGAAAAAAGAAGGCGAAGAGAGCTTTGCTTAAAACTTAAAGCCAGGAGGGACCAGCAGTTAGCGTAATGGCTATGTCGCTGGACTCCCACGTAGTCGACCGCGGTTCGAGTCCCGGACCCGGCGGCTTAAACTCACGCCGGGCGCGTGTGCGTGCGTGCCCAAGATCCCGAGAGGAGAATGGAGGAGAAGGGATTGCGGCGTGGCCATCCCCCCTGGGGGGTGATTTCCTGCTTTCTGTCTCTCTGTCTCTCTCTGTCTGTCTGGCGAGCGCACGCGCCCTATAGCAAAAACCTCTCCAAAAAAAAAAAAAAAAAAAAAACAACTTAAAGCCAGGAAACAGGTTAGGACTCTGTTCAAATAATAGGTGCATGAACCTATCGGCAGCTCAAGACAAAACAAAAATCCTTAAAGCTGGAAAACAAAGTATAGAAGAAAATGAGTAATGTTTTAGTCAAAAGTCAAGATTCTATTTCACCAGTTCAGTCTCATGTACTTTATCTTCTGTTGTGGTCTGATCTTCCTGTTTAAACTCTGGAACATAACCCTCAACTCCAGATTTGTCCCTACCATTAAGTTATCATTATCTTAGTTATTATTGAACTTTATTTATTTATTTATTTATTTATTTTGTGAGAGATTTTTGCTATAGGGCACATGCACTCGCTAGAAAGACAGAGAGAGACAGAGAGACAGAAAATGAGAAATAACCTCCCAGGGAGGATGGTAAGGCCACAATCTCTTCTCCTCCATTCTCCTCTTGGGATCTTGGGCACACATGCACACACAGCTGGCGAGAGTTTAAGCCACTGGGTCTGGGACTCAAACTGCAGTCGACTACATGGGAGTCCAGCGATGTAGCCATTATGCCATCTGCTGGTCCCTGTTATTGAACTCTTATTTCTGTGTGTCTGTATTTAGTTTTCCTAGTATTTAGTCTGATATTGGTAAGTTCTTGCAGGTTTTGTTTATGTGAGAATGTTCTTGTCTTTCCTTCCCATACAAAGGATAATCTTGCCGGGTATAGTATTCTTGGTTGAAATTGTTTTTCCCTTAACACTTTGAATATATTTTCCCATCCTTTCCTTGCTTGCATTGTTTTTGATGAGAAGTCTGCTGTTAGCCTGATTGGATATCCTTTGTAGTTAACTTGATGTTTCTCTCTTGCCGATCTTAGTATCTTTGTCTGTGGTTTTGGTCAATGTAGCTATAATGTGTCTTGGAGAAGATCTCCTTGTGTTATTTGGGGTCCTTTGTATTTCTTGGGACTGGATCTTTGAATGTCTCTCTAGGTTTGGAAAGTTTTCTTCCAGGATTCTATGGAATAGATTATCAATGCCTTTATTAGTCTCTTCACCTTCTGGTATACCAATTATCTGGATGTTTAGATGTTCAATGGAACCTAGTATTTCTTGTATATTATTTTCATATATATATATATATATATATATATATATATATACATATATATATATATATATATATATATATATTTGGTTCTTTTCTCAGTCCTCGTGGTGAATTTTTCTAGGCTAGTGATTCTGTCTTCTACAACTGAGATTCGATCCTCTGTATGGTCTAGTCTAAGTACTTTCAAGGGAGGTTTTGATTTATTGTATAACAGCTTTCATCTCTAGCAGCTCCATTAGATTCTTTTTTATGGTGTGTATTTCTGCTTTCAGATTGTGCAAGAACTTCTTCACCTCCTGGAAATTGATGGCTCTTTTCTCCTGTGTCTTCTGGAGGTCATTGTCTCTCTTCTCTTGCACCTCTGTTAGCTTTGTCACTATGAATATTCTAAATTCTTTATCTGACATTTCCATGAGTTCCATTGTACTGTCTGTGGATAAAGAGGAGTTATTCTTTTCCCTTGGAGGAGAGATATCTTCTTACTTTCTCATATTTCTTGTGTCCTTGCTGTGATTACTCATCATCTAATAAATTTTTCATTTCTTTCTAATTCTTGAAGTTCAATCTGAGCATTTAGAGGTGTGCTGGAAGAGGTGATCTGCAATCTCCCTTCTGCTGAGTTTCTCACTCTTTGTGAGTCAGGTTCAGTGGAAATTGAGGACTATTCTGACCCTAATAGTAATCAGATGTTTGGATGCTGTTCACTTAGACCCATCTAGACACTCAGTGCATGAAGGTTGAGCCACCTAGGGATGAAGTTAAAAGAAAAAGGAAAAGAAAAGAGAAGAAGAGGAAAGAAGACAAAAAGAAAAAAAAAAGAAAAAGACAATAAAAATTTTTATATTTTATTTTTAAAAGGCAAAAAATGAAAATTGTGTGGTCCATGCACATGCCGTGCAAAATCAGTATTTCACAGCTGAAGTTCAGTAGCCATCTCAGAATGGGCCTTGGTTTGTGCCTCTCCTAAATGACAGGGAGTAAAAGTATGAATTAGCAAGTTAAAGGAGGGGCTTGAGAACCTAGAGAATACTTTACCTTAAAAAAAAAAATAAAAAAAAAATGAAGAGACACAGGAAGACACAGAGAGACAGAGAGAAGAATACAGAGGTTGCCCTACCAATCTAGGAGTGAATCTGGAGGCAGAAGTTTCAGCAGAACATCTTCATTTTTAGTCCCTGAAAGCAATATTTCACAGCTGAAGTTCAGTAGCCATCTCAGAATCCCCTGGATTTTTTGTTTAAGTATTTTCCTTATGTGCTCCTAATCCTTAGAAGACATTCCATGCAGATTTTCTTATAATCTCCAGACAGTCTCTTCAAAGCAGTTACTTCCTGCCCTTAGTGCACAGGATGGAGGTCTAAAACTTGTCCTCAAAGTGTACCTTGGGCCGTCGCAAACACAGAACAAGATTTCTCAACTTTGACAGTACTGACAGTTTAGGTTAGATAATTCTTTGATGTGGGGGCTGTCCTATACATTATAAGATGTTGAGTATCATCCCTGACCTTTACTAACTAGATGTCAATAGCATCCTTTGAGTGTGATGACCAAAAATGTCTCTAGATTTTGTTAAACATCCTTGGGGTTACAAAAAATACCCGTTTGAGAACTGCTAGGTTATACAATGGCAGAGAGAAAGCCGAAAGTGAAACTTATCCTGAACACTCATGTTTGAATTACTGTCTCATCAGGCCATTGGGTTTTTTTTTTTTTTTGGAAGAGGTTTTTGCTATAGGGTGCGTGCGCTCACCAGTCAGAGAGAGACAGAGAGACAGAAAGCGGGAAATCACCCCCAAGGGGGAATGGTTATGCTACAATCCCTTCTCCTCCATTCTCCTCTCAGGATCTTGGGCACACACGCACACGTGCCCAGTGTGAGTTTTAAGCCACCGGGTCTGGGACACGAACCACAGTTGACTACATGGGAGTCCAGCGACATAGCCATTACGCTAACTGCTGGTCCCAGGCCATTGGAATTTACCTGTCTCCTTCCAGAATCAAGAGAGAAGGTGACCAGGGTTTTAAATCTCTGTGCCATGCACTGGATTTGTGTTTTATGCAAATTGCAGCAATTCTGAAAGGTAAGACTTTTCTTTCTCCCACCATCTATAAGATGAAGAATCTCAATCTAAGTGTTCATCAATAGACAGGTAAGTTGTAGTATATCTTCATGATAAAATATTATACTGTAGTGAAAATGAACCACAGTTACATGCAACAACATGGATTAACATTACTGATATAATTTTTTTTGAGAGATTTTTGCTATAGGGCACGTGCGCTCGCCAGACAGACAGAGAGAGACATTAGAGACAGAAAACGAGAAATCACGCCCCAGGGGGGATGGTCACACCGCAATCCCTCTCCTCTATTCTCCTCTTGGGATCTTGGGCATGCATGCACATGCGCCCGGCATGATTTTTAAGCCACCGGGTCCGGGATGCGAACCGCGGTCGACTACGTGGGAGTCCAGCGACATAGCCATTACGCTAACTGCTGGTTCCCATGATATAATGTTGATTGATATATGACAGCCACACATAAATCTAAAGCTCAAAAACATACATATACATACACACATGTAAGGGTATACATGCTTGTGTGTGTGTGTATAATCACTACAGTAGAGCAATAGAGTCCCCTTTTCTTCACACCTTCAAAGTCATCAGATCTGTCCCTTGTTACTATCCCTTATCCCTTGCATACTTTTGAAAACGTGTTTAAACTTTCTGAGTTAATTTCACCACTTCTAACATAGCAATGACAGTTACACCGAGGTTATGTATGTGCATATATATATATATATATATATATATATATACACACACATACACACACACACACATAATGAACACAAAATTCAGATTAGTCAAAGCTGTAAGGAACACAAAAAAGACTAAACCCAGTTTTGTGCAAAGCTTGTGCTTTTTATGGATTGCCATCTTTCTTGATGTGGCCATAACAATACTTGGTGATACATCAGGTGTCTTTGGTGCCATGAACCACAGCAAAATGCATGTTCTCTCTATTGAGAGGTTTGTTTAAAAGGAAAAGAAATAAGGGCAGAATTAGTTAGAGACATTTAAATGTAAACATGGTTTTCTTTAAAACAATAAAGTAGTATAGTCTGCTTATAGAATATTGGTATCTTTTTCAGATTGATGTTCACATAGTTATTCATGTTCCCATTTTCATTTTGGTTGGAAGGACAAATCTGTGGAGGGAGACAGAGAGTTTAGTGGTGTAACTATCTAGGAACAAAACGGGGCCAGCAGGTGGTGTTGAGGTTGAAGCAGCTGGATTCCACATGACTGACTGCATGGTTTTAGTTCTGTACCCAGTGGCTTGAAAATCATGATGGGTGCATGTGTCCAAAATCTTGAGAGGAGAATGGAGAAGGGGATGCATCATGGCCATCCAATGGGGGCGGTGGTGGTGGTGATTTCTCTCTCTCTCTCTCCCCCTCTATCTGCTGAGCACACATAGCAAAGCACTAACAACAACAACAACAACAACAACAAAGACAAGAAAACCCCAAAAACATAGTGAAGGGATCCTTAGTGTTTGAGAGATGCTAAATGAATAGAGATGAGGTCAAAAGAAGTGATCCATAGTGAGACATAAAAACCAATGGCATAAAAAAGGTATTTTAATGCAAAGGGCAATAATTTTCCACACACTGTTTTGATCTTTAGAAAATTTCCTCTTCCTGTTTCTTTTTTAGAGATTTTTTTTCGCTATAGGGCACTTGCACTCGCCAGAGAGACAAAGAGAGACAGAGAGACATAAAGCGAGAAATCACCCCCCAGGGGGATGAACATGCTGTAATCCCTTCTCCTCCATTCTTCTTTTGGGATTTTGAGCACACATGCACATGCACCCAGTGTGTTTTAAGCCACCAGGTCCGGGACTAGAACCATGGTTGACTACATGGGAGTCCAGCAATGTAACCATTATGCTATCTACTTTCCCAGAATAGTTTCTCTTGCATTTAAACTGAGGGTACTAAGGATAAGATATACCATTTTGTAGCTAATACTTTACAAAGTACCATCCATGATTTCCAGGAATTTAAAATAATTTGTATAGCAAAAAAAGAGAACAAAACCAACTCAAAAAACAGCAATGCAGGGAACCAGCAGTTAGCGTAATGGCTATGTTGCTGGACTCCCACGTAGTCAACCGCGGTTCGCGTCCCAGACCCGGTGGCTTAAAACTCACGCCGGGCACGTGTGCGTGCGTGTCCAAGATCCCGAGAGGAGAATGGAGGAGAAGGGATTGCGGCGTGACCATCCCCCCTGGGGGGGGTGATTTCTCGCTTTCTGTCTCTATGTCTCTGTCTGTCTGGCGAGCGCACGCGCCCTATAGCAAAAAAACAAACAAACAAAAACAAACAAACAAACAAACAAAAAAACCTCTCCAAAAAAAAAAAAAAAAAAAAAAAAAAAAAAAAAAAACCAGCAATGCAGTTGACAAAGTCTTGGTACTTTGACACTTGGATAATTAGGTGACATGTTCCACATTGTAGCAGAGCCAGAAATCAAGACCAGCCCTGTATGGCCCTGAGCCCAAACCACCATCTTTCTATTCTATAATGTACCTCCAGCGTGAACCAGGACATGGGCTAGTGTGGAATGCTGACGGTGGGGATGCAGAGCCAGGACGAGCCCAGAGGAAAAACAGAAGGGTCAGGAAAACGCCCCACGGATTCTTCTTGGAAGGGGTTGATTTAATAGAGTTGATTTAGTGCAGTGATACTCTTATATCACATCTGGTTGTGCTTATATACTTATCAAATTAATATGCTGCTGATTCCATAGTATAAATTAATCCTTCCTGATGAAATATTTTGCTGTTTTAAATTTTTTTTTTTTTTTAATTTAAAGATTGTCTTCAGGTGTGCTGAAAAGTAGAGACACTCACAGCATTTTGATGTTGCTGATGGTTCCAGTCACTGGAGTGAGCAGACAATCCCTGACGTGGGGCCTGGGCAGCATGCTGAGGAGCCAGCATATGGCCTTGAATTCAATGTTAGCCTTGAATCACTATAGGAGAGTCCCCCTTTCTCCACCCCTTCAAAGTCATCAGACCTGTCCCTTGTTATTATCCCTTATCCTTTGCATACCTTTGAGAACATGTTTAAACTCTTTGAGTTAAAATTTCACCATTTCTAACATGATGACAGTTACACTGAGGTCATCGTGAAGGATCAATGGAACATACAATTGCGGGCTTGTTATACAGTAAGTATGCGATAAGTGAAAGAGATTACTATTAACAGTACTAGTAAAGGCAAGTTTCAGGAAAGGGAGATGAGAAAATTATAAAAATGTGGTGGAGACACTAAAATGTCTGTGGTTTCAACTGACCGATTTTTAGATCCCTATCCCTAATACCCTCTCCCACAGTTGGGTCAGAGCTTCATTTCCTGATTGAATGGTGCACAGCTGCATTCCTGGAGGAAGAGGAGGGGTGCTTTGGCTTGGTGGAGGCCTCCTGATGAGAGGTTAGTCGGAGGTTAAAGGAGGAGAAGGCCTGTTTCGGTGAAGCTGGGGAACAGCTTATAAAAGAGCTCATCGCAGAGCAGGAGTTGTATCAATGAATCCAAATTCAGGAAAGAAAACTTCCAACTCAACAGACTTTATTTTAACTGGGGACATCGCCCAAGCTCCTAAAGCCTGCTAATCAGATGTTTGCATGCAAATGAGTAAAAACAATAACAAGGAAAGATGCTATACATCATGCCAACACAACTAGAAGAGGGCTATAAAAACCCCTATGTGTTAGATGTCTTTCAAACTCAGGTATACTGAGTTTGAACTCTAACTTGCAACTCCACAGCTAAGTCAGCTCCAGTACCATGGAAGAAAGCTGTTGTCCTGGACACTCCACAGCCGTGCCCACCACTGCCATATGCCCAAACAGTGGCAACTTCCAAAATGCTATCTGTTTGCCCAGTTCCTGCCAGTGCAGGACATGGCAACTGGTCACATGCCAAGAAAATTGTCAGCCATCTAACAGCGTACCAAGTAGCTGTGAACCTGCTTCTTGTCAACCTATCTGCCTTGCAAGAACTTCTCTTGTGGGTTTTGCCTGCCAACCTATGTGCTCTCGTGCAGCCTGCTGTGAATCTGACAGTAGTCCGTCATCTCATCCGGTTAGCTCATGCCAGCCACCCTGTTCGGATTCTACCGATTGTCAGGCAAACTGCTGTGATGAGAGCCCCTGCCAACCAAGGTCTTGTCAGGACTCAGTCAGCATGTCTGGACCAGGCCAGACAGCTTGTGGCCAATCGGTGTGCTGTGATGCTAAGTCCTGCCAGCCATCTTGCTCTGAAGTGACTTCCTGTCCTGAAACATCTTGCCCATCAATCTGCTGTGCAGTTAGTGCATGTCAACCAACTTGTTGCCATGGAAGTTCATGTCAGTCCGTTGGTGGTGAAGGCCAGTTCTGCAAATCAACTTATTACCAACCTATCTGCTACATTTTCAAGCCTTGCCAACCAATTTCCTGCATGCGTTCTCTCTGCCAGCCATCACCTTTCGTGTTCTGTTCTTACAATCCTACGTGTGTGTCTACTCTTTGCCAGTCACTTTACTGTGAACCAGCTTCTTCCATATCCTTGAACCCTCAGCTAATGGCTAACTGTCAATTTTGTTCCATAAAGAACTCTTGCAAACAAGTTTCCTGTGGCACCGTGCTTTCTAGCCAATCAACTTGTTGTGGACCCACTTCCTACAACCAAAGTGACTGTAAATCTCCTTCCTACCAGCCAACTTGCTGTGTGACAGGTTTAGGCAAATCATCAGGTTTAGTAGCAACAGTTGCTTCCAACCTACTTCCTGAAGACTATGCAAAGCAAGTATCTGCTTGTTAACTTCCTGAGAACACAGCAACGAGTCCAGCTTCTGTAAGGCACCACTTGGCTGATGGAGCACTCTTTTAGTTTTCACCTGAAGGTCTACCACTGTCTACAAGTGCATAGCCACCCATGGGTGACTGACTCTGGCTGAACACATCAGCTGCTTACCCTCGAACTTTACTCCGAGTCCAGCCTTACCTTCTTTCCAAGTGCTGGGGAGCCTTCTTAACCCTTGGTCCACATTAACTTGCATTTCCTAATATTGTCAGTTCATTTCATTGTAGCAAACCCTTCACTACAGTTTTCTTTCTTTTATACTAGTCTTTCAGAAGACTCCTTTGCTGCCAGCTGCTAATAAAAATGTGACTAGTGAAGTATAATGAATGACTCTCAGAGTGCCCTCATTCCTTTCAGTAAACCCCTACATAGGTTTTCTTCAGGTCATATTTGAACACAGAGATCCTGAATTCCAAGTCAATGGGACTGCAATGGTTTGCAAAGGTAGTTGGTGTACAGAATTATAGAAGCTTAAACTGGAAGGGAGTAAAAACAGAGTTCACTGGTTTCTAATTATTTTCCCACCAAGAACTCTTTGGAGCTGAGCAGCCTCAGTTTCTCCATAATGAATAGACTTGGAAAGCCAAAAAGAGAAATGGTTTAAGGAAATCCTTGATTAAAGTGAACAGAAAGTATGCCATAGAGAATTGCTTAGGGTTAATTCATTTATCATCAATTCACCTCATGGTCAATTTAAATAACATTTAAAACTCTTTAGATGGGGGGGGGGGGTAGCTTCTTTTGTTTTCTCTGTTTTACACATTGTAAGAGATAGTTTTTGCCTTTGTTTTTATTTGCCAGATGGCATGTGCACTAGCCAGAGACAGAAAAAGATGAAGAGGGAAAAAGCACTCTCCAATGGAGTGTAATCATACAGCAATCCCTTTTCTTCCATTTCTCTATCCTGTTGGGATTGTGACTAGACATATCAAAACTGGATATGAGGGGGCCAGCAGGTGTCGTGGTGGTTAAGGACGCTGGACTCTCACATGGCTGACCATGGTTTGAGTCCTAGACCTGGAGGCTTGCTTTCTCACTTTCCCTTTCTCTCTCTCTCTCTCTCTCTCTGTGTGTCTCTTTCTGAAAATATTAAAATAATAATAATAGTTAAATAAAATTAAAAAAACACAAAAATACCTGGATATCAGAGAAATCCAAATCAAAATAACACATTTACCAAGGAGTGGGATTGCTGGAACCAAACCAAATGCCCACGAACAGATGAATGGATTGAAAAACTGTGGCACATATACTCTATGGAATACTACTCAGCCATAAAAACAAGACCCTGGCTTTTGACAGAAAGTGGATGAATATAGAAGATCTGATGCTGAGTGAAGCAAACCAGGCTATGAAGGAGAGACATTGTATGTCTCCACTCAATGTATACCGAATATCTGCACTCTATGACCAAAACGGAATGACTAACGGATACAGAAACATAGTGGTTGTGAATACCAGATGCAGTTTGGGAAGAGGGTGGGAGAAGGGAGGAAGAAGGTGGGTGAAAGAGTAGAGTCTGAGGAAGGACATTAAGGAGAAAAATAGAGAGGCAAAGCATTTACAAGACAAAAAAATGGGTTATTATCTGTTAAAGATAACTTTATAGTATTTTCAACTGGACCAGTGAGAAATGTAGACATGTTGGAATATTCACTTTGCAAGCTAAATAACATGATTGAAAGTATAAAAGAAATTGAAATAAAAATAAATAAATAAATAAAATATTTACTTTATAAGTATTAAACTGGCAGAAAAATGCAGTGTCAGAGTTTAATAAACTTTTTCTGTTAGAGAAAGGTAGTAAATGGCTTAGGGTTCATGAGGCATATGATCTCTGCTGTTATGGCTAAATTTTGCCATTGTATCACGAAAGAAAGCATCTGTAGACAATGTATAAACAAGTGTGGCTGATTTCTAACAAACTTTCTTTATAGAAATAGGTTGTGTGCTCTATTTGGCTCATGGACCATATTTTTCTGACTCCTGTCATAAACCCTGTCACATAACTCCTCCCTATATAACCCAGGTTTTCATGGGGGTGTAAGTTTATAGGAATCCTTCTGCATCACTACCAGGGTTGTTGGTTTATTTGGGCATTTTAAAAAAGCATCTAAATCTGTTGATGTAAATTACATAAATGCATGCCGCTTAATCCAACAATCTTGTACCTGCTCATCAGATGTTTGCATGCAAATGAGTAATAACAATAAGAAAGAAAGACAAAATAAATTGCAAAACATTCTTACAAAGGTCTAGGAGGACACATATGAGGATGTGCACTGTGGTGTTTCTGTGATGGCATGCATCTTTTTAATTAAAGAATTATTTATTTATTTTTATTTATTCATTTGTTTATTTTGATTTGACTAGAGAGAGATACAGACACACACACACACACACAGAGAGAGAGAGAGAGAGAGAGAGAGAGAAAGCAAGCCTTCGGCTCCGGATCTTGAACAGTGGTTGGCCATGTGGAAGTGTCCAGCTCCTTTACTACCATGCCATCTTCTGGCCCTGATGACATGGATTTTTAAAGGGTATCTAGTGTCCACCACAGAAAAAGTGAGTAGGCAACATGTGGTGAATCCTTATGTGGAGTATCATATCAGAATTAGAAGCAATAGATGACATACACAAATAGCTGCATAGATGGATAATAAAAACATTCTGATTAAAAGAAAATCAGAATGGGATATAATGCACATTACTATTTGCATAAAGTACATGTGTACCAAATAATCAAACACAATAAACACTTAATGCATTGAACAGAATAGAATAGCTGCCTATTGGAAAACAGTGGAGCATAGGGAAACAGGAAATAAATTAATCAATATGTAAATACGTAAAGAAAATAAATAGAGAGGGACTTTGTAAACACCACAGATGATAATGTCCCATAAAATAAGGAATATGACTGACTGAATTTATGTGCAATTGAATTCCACAGTGAAAAAATATAAAGAAGAAAGGAGGAAAGACCTTGACAAAGGAATTTCGGTGGATGGAATGTTTTCCAGAAATTACATCTAATAGATGCTTTGTTTAAATTCCCTTCTCTACTTCTTTCACAGAGATCTCAGTCATGCTAGAGAAGGGATGAGCTGTGTTAGCATTGGACAGGATTTTCAACGACGTTCCTTACATTACAAGCAGATGTACACATTGCTTGAGGAATTACATCTTAAATAATTTGTTTATTGATATCAGAATATACATTTTGTAGGTTTTTTTTTTTTTTTTTTTTTTTTTTTTACCACTGTAGGTCTGTAAGTGTATTTTATCCTTTTTTAAAAATTTGCGGGAGGGCACATGTTGAACTCCCCAGTGATTATTGTGTTGCAATCTATCTTTTCCTTGAAATTTCAGTCTCTTTTTCATGTATTTGAGTGTTCTAGTGTTAAGTGCATAGACATTTATGTGGTATATCTTCTTGGTGAAAAAGTTCTTTTAGTACATATAATGTCCTTCTTTGTCTCTTCTTA
The DNA here is from genome assembly GCA_026018925.1 of Tupaia tana. Lineage (NCBI taxonomy): Eukaryota > Metazoa > Chordata > Mammalia > Scandentia > Tupaiidae > Tupaia > Tupaia tana. Next base: position 48,021,148 of record JAKSZU010000011.1, on the reverse strand, counting down.
CATCTTTCTTTTTTTTTTTTTTTTTTTTTTTTTTTTGCAAGAGATTGTTTGCTATAGGGCAAGAATGCACTTGCTGGAGAGACAGAAAGAGACAGAAAACAAGAAATCATCTCCCAGGGGGATGGCCACATCAGAATCCTTTCTCCGTCCTCCTCTCAGGATCTTGGGCATGCATGCACAAGTGCCAGCATGTGTTTCCGGCTTCCAAGTCAAGGACTCGGACCACGGTCAGCCATGTGCAAGTCCAGCGACATAACCATTATGCCATCTGCTGGTCCCACAGCTTTCATCTTAAAGTCTATTTTGTTTAATATCAGTATCACAACTCCAGTCTTTTTTTCTTTTTGGTTTCTATTTGAATGGAATATCTTTTTTCCAGCCTTTCACTTTGAGTCTATGTATAACCTTATCCATGAGATGTGTTTCTTGTAATCAACATATAGATAGCTTCTGTTTTTTAATCCATTCTGCCAGTCTGCAACTTTTAACAGGAGAATTTATTCCATTAACAGTCAATATTATTATTGATATTTACAGACTTATCCCTGCTATTTTGTTAGACATTTTCTTGGTTGTTCTTTGTTCTCTTACTTACTATTTGTCTCTCTTTATTTATTTATTTTTTTCTGATATAATACTCCCTCTTGTAGAATTGGTCTAGCATTGGTGGATTCTTTTAGTTTTTGTTTATCTGAAAATACTTTTGTTTGTTCTTCCCATTTGAAGGATAATCTTGCCGGGTAAAGTATTCTTGGTTGAAATTGTTTTTCTTTTAATGTTTTAACCACATCTTCCCATTCTTTCTTTGCCTCCATTGTTTCATTTGAGTGGTGTGATGTTAACCTAATGGGATAATCTTTACAAGTAAATTGATATTTCTCTCTTGCCATTTTTAGAATATTGTGTTTGTCTTAATTTTACCAATCTGGCTATAATGTGCCAGGGGGAGGATATTTATTAGTTGATTCTATTTGCAGTTCTTTTTATTTCTTGGGTCTGAATTTCTCCATGTTTCTCTAGATTTGGAAAGTTTTCAGATAGTATTTCATGAAAGATATTTTCCATGCCTTTACTAGCTTCTTCATCTTCTGGAATATCCATTATATAAATATTTGATGTTTCATGGTGTCTAGAATTTCCTATATCTTATCTTCATTTGGCAGGGAGAGGGTTATGTTCTTTTTGGTCATTTGGTCTATGTTGGAGACTTTGTCTTCAAGGTCAGAAATTCTTCTACATGGTCCAATTTGTTTTGAATGCTTTCTAGGGATATTGTAATTCTTGTATTCTTCATTTCTGGCAAGGCTGTGGTGCAAAGGGAACTCTCCTACCCTGTTGGTGGGCATGTAAATTAGTTCAACCACTGTGGATAGTGATATGGAGATTCCTCAGAAACCTACAAATAGAAGTACCATATGACCAAGTAATTTCACTCTTAGGTATCAACCCAGAGGATAGGAAAACCCTCAGTCAGAAAAACACCTGCACATTCATGTTTATTGCAGCATGATTTATAATTGCTAGGACATGGAATCAACCCAAGTGTCCAAAAATAGAACAGTGGATTGAAAAAATGTGGCATATGTACTCTATGGACTACTACTCAGCTATAGAAACAATGAGACCATAACATTTGACCAAAGTGGACGAATATTCAAGATTTAATTAATGCTAAGTGAACAAGCCAGACTACAAATACAGGATTTGTATGTCTCTGCTCAGTATATACCAAATGTCTGTGCTTTATAGCAAAAATTAAAGGATTGGAAATATAATAGCAGGGAGGCCAACTGCAAATACTAGAGATAGTCTGGGGGTGGTGGGGGTAATGGGATATGTAATACAAGGAGGGAAGAAGGGAAACAGGGAAAAAACAAACAAAAAATACATTCAATTAAAACAAAACTGAAAAGTAATATGCTGACAATAATGTCTATGGTACTGTCATTGTTTTGACTGACATACACTATATTCATGCTAGGATAAACTGTGTTGTACATTGTTAAGATATACAGAGATTAAATACAAATACCATAATAAGTATATAAAAAAAGGAATAGGGTCTTTGCAGATATAATTAGTTAAAAGTAGGTTTCATTGGATTAAGGTGAGCCCTAAATCTGATGACTGTTCCTGTAGTATTTACATGAATAAATATGCACATAGAGAAGGTCATGTGATGATGGAAGCCAAGACTGGAATGACATAGCTACAAACCAAGGAACCCCAAGTATTGCCTGCAACTACCAGAAGCTGAGAGAGTAACATGAACAGAAACAAATTCTTCCTGAAAGCCTCTAAGAAGGAACCAATCCTGACCCCTCTGGAACTGGAAAATATTTGGGAGTATTCTTATTTTGTGACAGAATAGTTACTTGCGTAAGTTCAATAATATCTGTTGCCTTGTATCAGAAATTGAAAATACTGGTTAAATTGATTAGTATTCTTGAGTTTTTAGTATCTACCTACTGTTTGAACAGAATCCTAACCTTTTTACTGGCTTTAAGTCTTAAACAGATTTTTCTTAACATTTTTTGATTTTGATTTATTAAAGCTAAAACTGCTTTTCTTTTCATTTTTCTTTTCTTTTTTTTGGAGAGGTTTATGCTATAGGGCACATGTGCTCGCCAGAAAGACAGAGAAAGACAGAAATTGAGAAATCACCTCCCAGGGGAGATGGCCATGCCGCAATTCCTTCTCCTCTATTCTCCTCTCAGGATATTGGCATGCACACCCATGCTCTTGGTGTGAGTTTAAGCCACTAGGTCCGGGATTCAAACCGTGGTCGGCTACATGGGAGTCCAGCCACATAGCCATTATGCCAACCGCTGGTCCCCAAACTGCTTTTCTTGAGATTAAAAATACATTAAAAATATCAATTTAATGACTGCAGTAAGCTATATAGCCACCACTAGGTGCTACTTTATAGTATGTTCATTCTACTCACTGAGTTTTATGCCTAAAGTCATACATGTGTTCATAGATTTGTATATATCATCTGCACTTGCTATTGAAAGTATTTAGATTAATTAAGATCTTTTGTGAATCAATAAAATGTGAAAAATAAATAAAGGAGGAAAAAGGAAACAAATCCTGGCAAATTGCCATTGAATTCAATCTGTATTTCTGCAATCTTTTCATAAGATATTATTAGAGCCCTTTTCTATTGTAGTTACAGGTCTTTGCCTTCATTTTCTGTTGTATTCATTTATCAACTATCTAACCAAAAAAAAGTTAAATGATTTGATGTGACTTCGCCTAAGTGGTCTCACATTTTATCTTTTTACAAGGTACTCACAAAGACTCCTTTGAACAATACATCCTAGAATCATTTCTTTCTGAGATAAGATCAAACACATAGGTGCACAACTTGCAGAAACTTGAAAAACATAAATGATATTTGCTTGTCTCAACACGTGGAACATCTCTTATTTTCTAAGATTCCTTAAATATCAATGTGTGGCTTGCTTTCAGTTTCTAGCCTTTCTGAGATGCAATACGTACAGATACAGTGTTAAGAATTTAGAGAACTTAAGTATTTGTAAAATTGATTTGTCAATATAAATGTTTAATCATTTTTCCAACTCAACCTTTGCTCATTGTCTAAAAAGAAAAACCATAAATACGAATATTTCTAGCATAATCTTCACATTCTTCGTGCCATATTCCACAGTAAGATCTTAGATCTAATCTCAGTCTCTGGTCTCAGCATGAACTAAGGAAGCCACGTTCCTTTTATAAACCTAGGTTTTCTTTGCCAGATACTCAAATGTCTGCAGTTCCTGAATTATGTGCTGTATGAGGGGTAGATGCAAACATATCATGAAAAAAATTGCAGAATCACATTGAGGAGCTTTAAACTTCTCTTGGTAGTTCTAGTTATCCTTGTTCAGATAAAAAGAAATTAAGATCTCTCTCTCTCTCACTTTTGCAAGTTTTCCCATTTCAGTACAAAGGAAATATTTTAATGTTTCTTTTTTGTAAAAGTAATCGGTAGTTGGGGCCAGCAGATGGCGTAATGGTTACATCACTGGACCCCCAGAGGGCTGACCATGGCCATGAGTCCCTGATTGGTGGCTTGAAATTCAGACTGGGTACATGTGCATGTGTGCCCAAGATCCCAGGAGGAGACTGGAGGAGAAGGGATTGCCATGTGACCATCCCCTCTGGGGGGTGATTTCTCACAATCTCTCTCCCCCTACCCCCAGTGAGCATATGTGCCCTATGGCAAAAGCTTCTTAAAAAAAAAAAAAGTAACCCTTGCTTAAGGGGGAAAACAATGTATGAACAAAAAGTGAAAAGCCCTAGTCCTCCAACACCTCACCCAAATCCCATCCCTCTGGGGCAATTACTAGTTACTGTGTATTATGCCCTCATCTTCATTTTCTCACTCTCTATTTTTTTTTTTTTTTTTAACTGTGGCTGGGTCATTTGACCTGTTATTTTATTTACTTATTTATTTATCTTTTCTCCTTTTTAAATGATTATTTACACATTCAATAGCCACACATCATTTAGATTGTAAAGAGACTTTACCCAGCATGATATACTATACCCAGCCCAGTTGAGAATACTATATACATCTTCATCAACAGATAATAAATCTTATCTGTGTCCCACAAATGTCTTACCCCTCTATTTTTTTCCCCAAATTTCCTTTCCTATGCTCTTCCCTTCCCACACTGTCCTTCCACTTTGTCTCTAGTGTCCAGAACAATTTTTAATGCTTTTAAGTAAAGATGGTTGCTTATTATCCCCATTTGAAAGATGAAAGGAAAATAAAAGGAGTATTGCTGTGTGTATCTTAAGCACAACTATAAGATTATCAACACAAAGTAATAGACTTTTTTTCCTGTTTGATGGCATCTTCACTTTGCTTACAATCATTTTATTTAAAAACACACTTCCATTGTATTTTTATTTTACTTACTCATTTATGCCAACCTCAGAGTATTCAGAGCATCCTTTATTCTTTTCATGGGTTTTCACTATTTGCACTTAATGACTAGTTCATTAACTTATTTTCTTTCTTTCTTTCTTTTTTGGAGGGGAAGTTTTTCACGAACTTATTTTCTAAGGTTAAATCTTTGAAAGTGCAGATATATTGTTGTCATTTTTTATCTACAAAGATATAAATTACATATGACTCAAGCTAGTATTTTCTACTTGGCCTTTCCCAATCAAACCCTAGTGTACACCTCCTTATAACTCTCTCTGGTATCTTTATATATTGAAAACTATTTTAGAAGATACTAAGAATCACACACAGGAAAGTATTTTAAAGAGAATTATGACAACTTAAGTCATCTTTTCTGCTCATGTCTTGTAGAATAGAATCTATTTGTACTTTTTCCAATTGTTTTGATATCTATTCAATGATTAAGGCACACATTAAGGTTGTTCTTAGACATTCCATTTCTGAAGGGCAAAAACTATAGTTGTCTTATTTTTCTCAAATGCGAGATTGACATAATGGGTTTTGATAAAAAGGATTAAGGGACAGAAGAAAGCGTGTGGTGATTGAGACAAGCTCTTGAAAGTCAACTTTGAAACTACAGGCTAGCAAAGGGTTATCTCGGTGGAATAACCTAGGAAAATAGAATGGAAATGGATATTTGAGACAGAAAAATGGCCCCCAAAATATGTGTAAGGAATCTACAAGTTAGATTTCAAACATGACATGAAATATGCCTGTCTGTGTCGTGTAGGACATTCGATGTTATGCATGCTGGCCTTATTAGTTTGTCCACATAAATGGATTTGTTGTATAAGAGTAATCCCATCATGGCCAGCGATAAATTTCCTCTTATAACCCACTTTATCAGGAATGTCTCAGGAAGGTCCTGAACCTGGCTGGAACTGCAGAAATATTTGGTAATTGTATCTGGAGAGTGATTTCAAGGGGGCATTGCTGGACACCAGGCTGACTGTAGCTGCCAAGTCCTAACTACTGGAACCTGTGGCTCATCCCCTCATACTCACCTTTGTACCTCAGGTTTGTGTCTTGGGATTTTAATGAACTTGTGCCCTTCTCCACCTCATCTGGAGACCAGTTCAAGTGGCATTGCTAGACACCAGGCTGCCTGTGGCTGCAGGCCCTAACAGCCGGAATCCGTGGTTCATCCCCTCCCCCTCATTAGCCTTTGGAACTCAGGTTTGTGTCTTGGGACTTTAAAATGAACTTGTGCCCCTCCCCACCCCATCCAGAGGCTGGTTCAAGTGACATTGCCTGAAACTAGGTTGCCTGTGGCTGCAGGACCTAACAGCTGGGACCCATGGCTCATCACCTCCCCCTCCCCCATCTTTGGATCTCAGGATTATGTCTTGGGACTTTAAGATGAACTTGCAGCTCTCCTCACCCCATCTGGAGACCGGTTCAAGCTGTACTGCTGGACAACAGGCTGCCTGTGGCTGCAGGCCCTAATGGCTGGGACTCGTGGCTCATACTCCCTCCACTTGCCTTTGGATTCTCAGAACTTCTGTGTTCTGAATAGCACATCTTTTATTTGCTCTTGAGGCAAAGCTTATTAGCTCAGTTGGAGGCTCACCACTCTTTAGAAACGGAGGACTTTGGGTCACCTAGCAGGATCTGTGATAACCATGCATGTTGGATAAATTCTTTTTACAAGCAAAGTGATATATAGTGATTAAATGTTTAAAAAAATAATGAGAATAAAAGTAATAATAATAACCTGGAAAAAATGATAAAAAGCTATTTGATGATGATGATGTGGATAGTAATGTCTTGACTGATATGCGTGGTATTCCTTATGGACACAGAAATGTAATACAGTGTAAGGATATATTTGATTCAATGTAATATAAACAAGGTTATGATATAAATAAATAAAATAAAATAAATATTTGGTGATTGTGATTTTATGATAAATTTTCCAGAGCTGTTAAAAACAAATTTTGGAGTGTTGCTAGTTTAACTTTTTTTAAAGTTTATTTTATTTATTTCTTTCATGAAATAAAGTGAAGGAAGTATCCTGAACAGAGTCTCACCATATCCTAATTCTTCCCCCAGATTCCCAGTCAGCGAGACCATTGGTGAGTGTGATCACACCCGGAGTGCCCAGGTTGACTTGATATCCAAACCTGAGCCTCCCAGATGGCTCCTGTATCATGAAGTCATGCCCTACGACCTGTGCCACTGCAATTAGACCTATTTAAAGACTTTTAAAAAGTTTATTTTATTAAATTGTGGTTCTTTAGATGGGCTCTTTTCTTATGCTCTAAGGCAGCCTTATATGGGATCCATAGTTCAAACCCAGTGTCTTAAAAATGTTTTATCTTAGTGGTGTGGAATAGATGTAGAAGAACTTTGCAAACAGTAAAATATTCCTTAAATCCAAGGGCGTATGAAAGACACACTGTACACATAATCCAGGTCACAGAAGAATATATAAGGTAAGTATAGTTTATTAGGAGATAATTTAGAAATATTTTAGTTGCAAAGGAGATAATTCAAAATGACCATAGTGAATAGAGGACAGGTTATAAACACAATGAAGACGTTTGAAGGGAGATACTTTAGAGATGGCAAAATGAATCAATATTAAGACAATCAGCAAGGGCAGAAAGCAGGTGTGGAGGATCTCTTCCATATCCAATATTTTTCTAATTTTATTTTATTTTTAATTAACATTTAATCACTGTACATCTTTACATTGTACAGCATGGTTTTTCTCATCATGAATATAGTACATATTGATCAAGTCAAAGACATTATCATATACATTATCATCAACAGATAACTTTTCACTTTTGTGTCTATTAAATGTTTTATTTGTTATCCCTTCTTCAGAAAATATGACTCACACTTTGGGGGGGCTACATTTATATCCACTGTGGCTTTTAGGAGTGTTCAACTTCTTTTTTTTTCCTCCTCAAATCCTTCTGTTTTCTGGTAACACTCTGGTGTTGAAGCAGATTCAACTTTGCCTTGCAATATCCAGAGATTATTATTTATTTTATTATTTATAAAAGAGTTATATACCCATTCCTCAGATACTTCAATTTCTAAGATTGTATAAGAATATAATATCCTTACCTCAGACTAAGGATTAATAACCAGGATGTATAAAGAATTCAAGCAGCTCACCTGTAAAAAAATGAATAATCCAATTTAAAAATGAGAAAATGAGGTGAATACAAAACTCTCTAATGAAGACATAGCCAAAAGATACATGGAAAAATATTCAAAGTCTCTCTCTCTCTCTTTTTTTTTAACATTATTTGCCATAAGGCACATGCACTTGCTTTGGGGGGGGGAGAGGGAGAGAGAAAGAAAGAGAGAGAGAGAGAGAGGAGAGAGAGAGAGAGAGAGAGAGAGAGAGAGAGAGAGAGAGAGAAAGCAATCCTTCCAGGCTGGAATGACCATGCCATAATCCCTTCTCCATACTCTTTTTGGGATTTTGGACACACATGCACGTGTGCTTAGCATGTTTTCAGACTACTGGGTCTGGGACTCAAACTGAAGTCAGCCATATGGGATTCAGTACCTTAACCTCTACAACCAGCTGCTGAACCCAAAGTCTCTTGTTATAAAGGAAAAGCAAATTAAAATCTCAATGAGTTACCATTTAATCCTTGTTAGAATGACTAGGCTAAAAAAATAAAGAATGACAAATGCTGGTGAGGCTATGGTTAAAAGGGAACTCTCTTACACTGTTGGTGGGAATGTAAATTACTGTAACCACTGTGGAAAACAATAAGGAGGTTCCTCAAAAACCTACAAATAGAGCTACTATATGATTACTTAGTAATTCTACTCCTTGGTATTTACCTAAAGGATAAGAAAACAGTCAGAAAAACACTTACATATTCATGTTTATAGCAGTATGACTCATAATTGCTAAGAAATAGAATCAACCCAAGTGTCCAAGAGCTGATGACTATTAAAAAATCGTGGCACATAAACTCCATGAAATACTACTAGGCCATGAGAAACAATGAGACTTTGGCATTCAATTCAAAGTGGAGGAACATAAAAGACTTAATGTTAAGTTAAGTGAACCAGACTTTGAAAGACACACACTATACATTGCCACTCAATGTGTGCTGAAAGTCTACACTCTATGGCAGAGATTGAAAGATCCAAAGATATGATAGCAGAGAGGATACATTTAGATACCAGAGACTTTAAGAAGGCGTGTGGATGATAAAAGGTGGGTGGGAGGGGCAACACCAAGAAACATTTAATAGATCAAAAAAAGGTAAAGTACTCTGTTGAAAAACAAGATCTATAAATTTTGCTTTATAAAACAATGAAATGGAAAATAATAATGCTCTGATTGGGAAGCTAAGTTGACTTAGAGATTGGAGGCATAGAAAATGTGTTCTATAGTGGGACCAGCAGTTAGCGTAATGACTATGTTGCTGGACTCCCACGTAGTCGACCGCGGTTTGCGTCCCGGACCCGGTGGCTTAAAACTCATGCTGGGCGCGTGTGCGTGCATGCCCAAGATCCCGAGAAGAGAATGGAGGAGAAGGGATTGTGGCATGGTCATCGCCCCTGGGGGGTGATTTCTCGCTTTCTGTCTCTCTGTCTCTGTTTGGCAAGCGCACGTGCCCTATAGCAAAAACCTCTAAAAAAAAAAAAAAGAAAAATAAAATGTGTTTTACATGCACTGCAGGGTTTTCCTAGTCTTCTTTGGGTTCAGTTATTTTGTATTTTGAAGCAGAAAAGTGATGAGTGTGCAAGGCATGATTATTTCCATTTGGTAGGTAGGCAACTCATGTTGTACATTTTAATTATGTTTTTAGAGAGAGAGATTTTTGCAATACGTTGCTTGCGCTCACCAGAGAGACAGAGAGAGGCAGAGAAAAAGGAAGCAAGAAATTACCCCCGGGGGGGGGGGGGGGATGACCATGCCACAATTCCTTGTCTTCCATTCTCCTCTCAGGATTTGCGTAAGCAGCCCACTGAGGTTTTAAAAACACATGAGAGAATATGTTTGAAAACAGAAAAATTATCTGCATATGGAAAGATTTATTTTCACATAGACAGGAAATCTGAACACTCATCTTCTCAGTGCTCAGTGTTCTGAGCACTGTCTGTGTGTGTATGTGTGTTTGTGCATGTGTGCTTGCAGCAAGATGTAAATGTAAGTCCTCTGGAACTAGACTCAGATGCCCTGCACCTTTGACCAAATTCTGTCCACAGCTAGTCATGTGACCTTATGGAGGCACTCTTCATTTGGAAAGAGAGATGAGCATCTTGGCACTGTGAGCTTAGGGATCATCGTCAGGCTCAGAACAGATAATACTTGTAAAATGAAATACGAATGCAAGACCTTAACAGTGCAGGCAGGGCCTTGAATGCCACACAAAAAATAAATCAGAATAGAGATAGGAATATAGCAAAGACTTTATTGGGAAAGAATAAGGTAAGTGTCTTCAAAGCTGGGAAGATAATGTAAAGTAATCATGAAAGGAAGAAAGTAAGAATAATGAGCACAGTATAAAAATGTGATTAGCAGGAAATAGTAAACCTGGAAGAAAACTGTCATGAGCATTTGTGTTTTAGATTACTTGGAGGGAACTTGACAGTCCTTTTTCATGGCTGAGACCAGGATGGTAGGTTAAGGGGATTGGAAGAAGGCCTGCATCTGTCACAGAAATCAACAGCAAACACAGACAGAGGAAATCGGGGTGAAGTCTACTGTATTTCAGCAACTCAATTCATAAAGGACTTTTTGTCAAAAAACCAATAGAAAGATAGTAATATCATGTTAGATGTTGGTGAAGGCTGGTGATGGAGGTTGTGGCAGGATCTGGAGAACTGGCAGGTTGATTGTCAGGAGGCTGTCTGTGCCCGATGATTCTATAGTGCGGGGATCAGCAGCTGCAAGGTTGGCAGCAGCTGGATCCGCAGCCCTGGGCTAGGCAACCAGGCAGACAGACGCAAGTGGGGAGGTAGCAGGTTCTACAGCAGTACACCGGTCCAGAACAGCAGGGCTGGCAGCAGCTAGATCCACAGCAGCTGGACCCACCACAGCACGACTGGCAGCAGCCACACCCACCGCAGCAGGGCTGGCAGCAGCTGGACCCACTGCAGCAGGGCTGGCAGCAGCTGGACCCACCGCAGCAGGGCTGGCAGCAGGAGGTTCTGCAGCAGGTGGTTCTGCAGCACGTAGGCTGGCAGCAAGGGGAACAGCAACAGCTGGTCATGGTGTTAGATGTGGAAGGTAGTTTCCTGTTCACAGGTGAGTGTCCCAGAATCTGAGAACTCCTTTTCATCTGGACCTTTTATACACTGGGCCTCCAAAGTTTGAACCAATAAGCAGGATTTTTCCTTGTTTACATTGTTTTGCATAATCACTGGGAAAATTATTAAGGAGGAAGTTATTTCCTAAATGTTAGGAATCTTTTCAAATGAAGTCCTTAATGTGTTTCTTAATTGAGAATAACTCAGAGAAATTTTTTTCAGATAAAAAGAAGGTGGAAAGGAAGCTTTTGAAATATAAAAAAAGGTTTTGCAATGTGTTATGAATTATAACAAAGGACTAGCTTATTTATTTTACATAAATAAATTATACATACATATGCATATATATGTTTGTGTGTGTGTGTGTGTGTGTGTGTGTGTGTGTCTGTGTATGTAAAGGAAGATGGTCACATCATCAGCCTCACTCTTGCTGTGATCATTTGGTCATGTGATGTTTCCTGCTGGTTGGAGAGGGTCAGGGCCGTTGTCCCTCCTCTGTTAATTTTTGGGGGAAGTGTTGGTGAGGAGGAGCAGGATACAGACATTTTCATGGTGATGAGTTGAATCCATGCTTGGATCCAAGTCTGTTTACCTCCAACAGCCTGATTCAAGACTAATAGGCATTTCTTTCTGTCCAACCCACTCCACTGTGTGTCCCAGTTCTATTAAAGGTGTTTGAGAAGAGGATGATTGGCACAATCTAGTCCCTATGGCAGGGCAGTGCCAAAGCAGGTGGGTAGAAGGAGTATACTTGATTCAGAAAGCATTGAGTAATTTACATATTAGGGTGACTGTTCATTTTGGTTTGCCCAAGATCTAGGGGTTTTCCAGGTAAGACTTTCAGTGCTTACCGGAGACAGTCGTGGGTAAACTGAGATGAAGTGATAACTCTAGTCCCAGTTCTATTAACCAGAGTAGAGAGTTTAAGCCACTGGCTGAACCCTTTCTTATGTTATTCTTCCTTTCCTTCTTTTTCTTCCTCCTTCCCTCCATCTCTCTTTCTTTTTTCTCCCTTATTTTATCAACAGTTTATCAGTATTTTCATTTTCAGAAATGTTGCTTGCATAATCCTATCATCTATCAATGAAGATTTTCTACTAGTATCAGAACAGTCTTCTTATATTTTAATTTTTCTTGCCTTAATCCACTGCTAGGTCCTTCAGTAAAGTATCCAATAGAATGGTGCAGTGGCGACTTCTGGTATTCTCAGTATAGTAGAGATAGATCTCAGTATTTCACAAATATTGAAACTTTTTTTAGATTATTCTCATCAGAATAGCAAGGCTTTTTCTATTCCTTGTTTACTATGATATTGTCTTGAAAATGTGCTTAACTTTATGAAATTCTTTTTCTTTATGTATTATGATGTTACAATTATACAATCTTTTAAGTAAATGTGATTTAAAAATCAGTTAATGTTTAAATGTTAATAACTGGAAAATAATTCAATGTGGTTATGATCATATGTATATGGCCCTAGATTTGGTTTGTTTACATCACATTTAGGTCAGGTGATGTCATTGAATTACACAAATGGGAAGAAATCCCCATTCTAACTTTATTTCCTCCACTTTCTCTGAACAAGTAAGCTCTGAATATGGCAAGATTCCTTTCCATCCTGAGACCCAGTTGGTTCTTGATGTGGCTCCCTGTTTTTGATATTTCTGAAGGTGTTTTTGTGACCTATAAAACAGCACTAGCAGTGCTATTACAAAGTGTGGGCCTGGAAAGCAACAGTTGTCTTTTTAGTGGAAACACTAGTATGTTCCAAGGACTTCTTTCTGTCACACACTAGGGGGTAAACTCTAAGATAAAACTTGTAGCCAAATTGTAAACTTTGTTATATGCTTTGAACAAAGACAGCAAAGTCCATACTGATTTTTCTACAACAATATTATATTGCTCCTAAGAACATGAGTGAGAAATTGTCTTTAACCCTCAATTCAAATTGTAAGAAGAGGAGTTCATTGCACAGTATGTAAGTATCAGCTAAATGCATTGACGAGAAGCTGGAGGGAAAGTGTGATTGATGAATCTCAAATAACAAGCTGGTTATATCAGATATCACCTGATCAACAAATCCATTAACTCACAAGAGTCCATGCAAATTTCTAAAGCCTGTCCTATTCTTCTAAGTTTTACAGGTAGGCTTTGTTTGGAAGAAATTGAAGGAGACACTCTGGGAGTTACCTAAAAATACAATTAGACTTCTGTGGCACATAATCTCATAATTGATTTTTAAATGTTATAGGTGAACAATCAAAGAAATGTACATTCTAGGTGAGCAGATGGCGTAATGGTTACATCATTAGACTCCTACATAGTCGACCATGGTTCAAGTCTTGGACCCGGAGGCTTGAAATTCATACTAGGTATGTGTGCATGTGTGGCCAAAATCCCAAGAGGAGAATGAAGGAGAAGGGATTGTGGTGTGGCCACCCCCCAAGGGGTGACTTCTCGCTTTCTGTCTTTCTGTCTCTTCCTGTCTCTCTGGTGTGTGCATGCACCCTATAGCAAAAGTCTCTCTTGAAAAAAAGAAAAGAAAGTTGACATTAACATTTCATCTCTATCACAATTTGGGTGCCACGCTTGGATGCCATAGAAGGCGAAAACAAGAGAGAATGATGTCTGCTCTTGTAAAATGTGACTTAAAAGTGATATACATAGAGGTCAGCCCTGTGGCCTGGTGGTAAAGGGAGCCAGATCTCACATGGCCCACAAGGGGTTTGAGTCCTAGCCCCAACTACTCGAGAAACATGTTGGATACATGTGTATGTGTACCTCCAAATCCCTAAAGGATGGAGAGGTGGAGAAGGGATTATGGCATGACCATACCCCCTTGGGAGCTGGCTTTTTCCTCTCTGTCTCTCTCTGGCAAATGCACCTGCCTAACGGCAAAACAAAACAAGACAAAAAAAAAAATAAAAACAAAACAAAAAAAAACCCCCACAAACACACATATAGTACCAGATTTTATGAAAAGGAAACTTAAAGACAAAAACTGACTTTAAGATTAGCAGATCTTATACTAGCCAGGTTGAGAATTTCATGAAAATGAATATTTCTTAAAAGTGAGTGAGGTTATCAACCATGGAAGTTTATGTTAAGGGGAGGCTCAGATATAATTGTGGGTAGTGTCTCGCTTGTCACTGAATAGGGGACAGGGACATTTTTTCTTGAGTCTTCCAGTTTCTTAGGAAAGACCATGTAGTTTGGTCTAAATGCATGAGATGTCACTAAATATTGGAATATTCTTCTAATATTGGAATAATTAGAACACTGGAATATTGGGTCTATTATATTTAAAAACAACAGATAAAAGATGTCGACAAGAATGTGAAGAAATTAGAACCCTTATACTCTGGTGGGGAAGTAAAATGGTATAGCCACTATGGAAAACAGAAGACTAATCAAAAAAAAAAAAAAAAAAAAAAAAAAGGAGAATTACCATAAAATACAACAATGCCATTTCTGGGTTTTTATCTAAAAGAATTGAAAAACTCAAAATCTCGAAGAGACGTTAGCACTCGGATATTCATGGCAGCACCATTCACAACAGCCGAGGTATGAAAGAAACCCAAATGTTCACCGCAGATGAATGGAAGAAGAATATATGAGGACTGACTCGATAGTGTAGTGGTGAAGCACTATGCCTTGGGAACTGGATCCCACTGTGGTTCAAATCCTGGCCCCTGTGACTTGAAAAATATGCTGTGGGGACCAGCAGATGGTATAATGGCTATGTCGCTAGACTCCCATGTTGTCTACAACAGTTTGAGTCCCGGACCTGGTGGCTTAAACTCACGCCAGGTGCATGTGCGTGCATGCAGAAGATCCTGAGAGGAGAATGGAGAAGTGATTGTAGTGTGGCCATCCCCGCTGGGGGGTGATTTCTCGCTTTCTGTCTCTCTGTCTCTCTCTGTCTTTCTGGCGAGCACACACGCCCTTATAGCAAAAACCTCTCAAAACAACAACAACAATAACAAATATGTTGTGTACATGTTTATGCATACTCCAAATCCTGACAGGATAAAGAAATGAAGGAAGAGGGATTATGGCATGACCATGTCCTATTGTGGGATTCTTTCTCACTCTCTCTGGAAACTGCATATGCCATCTGGAAGTAAAATAATGTAAACAATGGAATATTATTCATCTTTAAAAAGAAAAAAATTCTGCCATTTGTGATAACTGAGATGAACCTTGAGGACATTATGCTAAGTGAAATTAGCCAGTCGCAAAAGGATAAATACTACATGGTTACACTTACGTATATGAAATCTCCAAAATAAGTCAAACTCCATGTAAGCAAAAAATAGAACATGGTTTCCAGAGGCTGGAGGTAGAAGGAAATAGGGATTTATTAATCAATGGGTATTAATTTCCAGTTATGAAAGATGAGTAAGTTCTAGAGATCTGTTGTCCAACATTGTCCATACTTCATGTAGTACAATGTAATGTAGTGTGCTTAAACATCTATTAAGTAAGTAGATTTCATGTCAAGTGTTCTTATCTTCCCCTTCCCCCCCCACACAAAGACAGACAACATGGGATGAATAATGGAACAGAATTTATTAAGACCACCTGCCTGTAGGGAGACAACTCATACAAATCATGAAAATAGAAAGTAGAGTGCAAGTTGTCTACACTTAAAAAGAAAACATGATAATAAAAAATGTAGATCGGTTGCAGAAACCTCCTGGATTTTTATGAAAAAGCTGGAACACGTTCCCCAACACATAAAGAAGCATGAGAGTGTGCACTCTGCACCCCCTCAAGCTGATTCATAAGCTTTTAAAAAAATAGATGAGAAACAGATTATTTTGGTGGTAACATGATGGTTTTCACTTCCTACTGGAAGTAAAAATATCCAGGCATGGCAAGTCGGTTGGCAGCATGTTGGTTTGTGGTTCTTTGGAGAGTTTAACAGCAGCAGCCAGGCTGGCCACAGCTGGATCCGCAGCCCTGGGCTAGGCAACCAGGCAGACAGACACAGGTGGGGAGGTAGCAAGTTCTGCAGCAGTACACGGGTCCCGAGCAGCAGGGCTGGCAGCAGCTGGACCCACAGCAGCTTGACCCACAGCCACTGGACCCACAGCAGCTGGGCTGGCAGCAGCAGGATCCACAACAGCTGGGCTGGCAGCAGCCACACCCACCACAGCAGGGCTGGCAGCAGCTGGACCCACCGCAGCAGGGCTGGCAGCAGCTGGACCCACCGCAGCAGGGCTGGCAGCAGGTGGTTCTGCAGCAGGTGGTTCTGCAGCACGTAGGCTGGCAGCAAGGGGAACAGCAGCAGCTGGTCATGGTGTCAGATGAGGAGGGTGGGTTCCTGTTCACAGGTGAGTGTCCCAGATTCTGAGAACTCCTTTCCATCTGGGTCTTTTATACACCGAGTTGCCAAAGTTGGAGCCAATAAGCAAGACTTTCCCTTGTTTACGCTGCTTTCTATAGTCACTAGGGTAATTGTCAAGGGGGAAGTTATTCTTTAAATGTTGTGAATCTTTTCAACAAAATAAATTAGTCTGTTTCCTAATTGAGGTTAACTCATAGAAACATTTTCAGCATCATTCCTGTTGTGCTCTTTACCTGGTCATGTGTTGGTATAGATTGGGGCAAACTAGCATGAGCTAGGGACTCCAGTTCTAAACCTGAGTACACATTTCTTTCTTCTTTTTTCCTTTCCTTCCTTTTTTTTCCAGTTTTTTATATTTTTATTTATTTATTTTTTATTTTATGAGAGAGAGAGAAGGGGGGGAGAGGGAGTGGGAGAGGGAAAGAGAGACTTGACAGGATCTTGTCAAACTGTGATTTCTTTTCCCCAGCCCTCCAGCCTGTCAGACTTGTTTTCACAGACCCTGAGATCCAAACCTGCAATAAGCCATGTGGCTTCCAGCACTGTAATTTAGTTTGCTACTGACAGCATCACCACCAGGCTGGGCTTCTCTCTCTCTCTCTTTCTCTCTCTCTCTCATTGTTTTCTTTCTTTCTTTCTTGTCTTACTTTTCTTTCTTCTTTGTTTCTTTCTTCTTTCTCTTTCTTTTTCTTCTTTCTTTTAGAATTGGATGATATTTTACTTATATTTGAGGTCTAAAATGCTTTAATTTAATTTATTTATTTTGATTTTTTTCCAACATTATCCATTTAAAGAAGGTTTAAACTATTAATTTTCTACTTGATAAACTACCATGAAGTCAATATATCCATGTCATTATTACCAGGTTAGATATAATAGAAATTGATCTCACTGCCTCCAAATGATATCCTCTCATTCGTCCCCCAAAGCAACTAGTCATTCTATTGACTAGTAATTCTGTTAATCAGTTTTGGCTTCTTTTCACTTTTGCATAAATAAAAAAATAAAAGATTGGCTATTAAAAATAATGCCGATATAAAAGATTTTGTACAGGGCACTTGGTAGACATAAACACTTTGGTTGGATATACAGCTAGATGTAGAATTCCTTCACCAAATATTTATGCTTTTCTCTGTAGAATTCTTGCCTATATTTCATTGGGTTTATTCTTACATTTTCTTATGCTATCATATATTGGGCTGTCACAAAAGTTACAATGCATTTTTGCATAGAAAAACATAAAACCTTGGTCCATTTCCAAGGACATTTTCAAGACCGATAGAAGACTATACTATACTAGTAGTGCTGTTACAGAATGTGGGCTTGGGGAATGACAGTCCTCTTTCTCATACACATACTATTGATAGAATATCCCATGCATCCCTTTCTGTCACATACACCATGGGGGGAATTTCAAGGTGAAATATGTAGTCAAACTGTAAACTTTGTTATATGCGTTGAATAAAGACAACAAAGTCCACACCAATTTTCTGAAATTAATACTTGGCCATTTTTACAACAATATTATATTGTTCCAGGGAACATGAGTGTGGAATTGTCTTTAACTCTCAAGTTCTATGAAGAGGATTTACTGAAAGATATGTATGCATCAGTTAAACTTATTGAAAAGAATGTGGAGGGAAAGAGATTGGTAGAACACAAATAACAAGCTGGTGGTAGATTATCACCTGGTTAACAAACTCATTAAAACATCAGAGCCCATTCAACTTCCTCTTGTTTTATTTTTTCTTGAGCTTTTAAAAGTTAAAACAAGGTTTCCCATCAAACTTTCTTTCTATTTCACTAGGTTTTTTTTTTTTTTAATTTCATTTTCTTTTATTCAATTACATTATTATTTGGCTTACAAAATGGATATTTCAACAGGTGAACATTTCTCCCTAGTATAGTTTATAAAACTACAAAATATCTTCAACAGATAATACCACTTTTCTTTTTGCCATTAATGCTTTGCCTCCCTATTTTTCTTCTAAATGTCTTTCCTCAGACCTTCCTCTTTCACACACACTATATCTGGTATTTACATCTATATACTGTATTTTTATATCCTTTAGTCAATTAGTTTCAGTCATAGAGTGTGGACACTCGGTATATATTAAGTGGGGACATACAATGCCTCTCCTTCATAGCCTGGCTTGCTTCACTTAGCAGTAAATCTTTCATATTCATCTACTTCCTGTCAAAAGTCAGGTTTTTTTTTTTTTTAATGGCTGAATAGTATTCCATTGAGTATATGCACCACAGCTTTTCTATCCATTCATCTGTTCGTCGGCATTTGGATTTTTTCCATGTCTTAGCAATCGTGAATAGTGCCAAAATAAACATCGACGTGCAAGCACTTTTCCGATTAAGTATTCTGTCCTTTGGGTAGATACCAAGGAGTGGAATTGCTGGAGGGAATGTAAATAGGTTCAGCCACTGTGGAGAACAATTTGGAGATTACTCAAAAATCTACAAATAGAACTTTCACTAGGTTTTGTATGTAGCTTTTGGAAGAGATTAGAGAAAAAATGTTTGTAAATCTAATTAGACTTGTATTACATACAGTATTTTTCTTTTCTTTATTATTACTCTTTAATTTGCTGTAAGGTACATGCACTTGCCAGAGAGAAAGAGAGACTAAGAAAACACCCCTTAGGGAGGGATGGCCACTCTGCCATCTATTTTCTTCCTCTCAGGATTTTGTGCACATATGCACCCAGTGTGTTTTTCAAGCCACTGGATTTGGGACTGGAACCATGCAGTTGGCCATGTGAGATCCAACCACCTTACCCACCATGCCACTGGCTGCCTTGTTTTTTTTTTTTTTTTTTAATTGTCAGTGGGTGTATGCACTTGACAGAGAAGGAGAGAGAATGAGAAAAAGAGAGAACACCCTTTAATTGAGCATGGTCACACTGCAATCCCATTTTCCCACCTCATCAGAATTTTGAGCATGCACACATACATGCCCAGCACATTTTCCAAGCCACTGGGTTGAAATTTGAACTACAGTTAACCTTGTGGAATCTGATTCACTTAACAACTGTGTTTCAGGGCCAGCCCTGAGATGTAGTATCTTTATTGGTTTTTAAATATGGCAGAATTAAGCCAAATGAAAGTTTACTCTAACACGTAAGAAGTGTCACAATTTGGCCTATAAGCTGTGGTGCAAAAGTAATATAAGGGGCCTGCAAAGCTGGAAGCCATAAGGGCAAACAGCAGTTTGAATACTTGGGTCATCTTGAAGACACTCCAGGTACATATATGTGGGATCCTAAGATCTTGAGGAGCTGGAAGGCTTAAGAAAGGTTATCACAGCATGAAAAGACTCACTTGGGGGTATCTCATTCTCTTATGCATGTATGTGTTCTCCATCATGAAAAAGTAATAATTATCACAATTTGGGCACTACAGAGAGATTCCACAGATTAGGAAAAAAAGAGATTAGATTGTTCCTTAACTTAAACTTTATTCAAAACAAAACACAAACAAAAACAAAAAACAGAGTGAAATTATGAAAAGTTACCTTAAAGAAAATAAATGGCTCCAAGGCTAGCAGATTCTGGCATTTGATAGAAAGTGGATGAACATGGAAGATTTACTGCTGAGTGAAGCAAACCAGGCTATGAAAGAGAGACATTATATGTTTCCACTTAATACATACTGATTGTCCACACTCTATGGTGGAAACTGAAAGATTAGATGATAGAGTAGCATGGAAAATGGTTATGGATTCTGGAGATAGTGTGGAAAGAGGGGGAGAAGTGTGAGGAAAGGAATTAAGGAGAAAATAGAGAGGCAAGACATTTATTGGACATAGAAATGAATGATTATCTGTTGATGATAACATGTTTAATACCTTCAGCTGGACTGGTGTGAAGTATATCAATGTTGGGTAAATTAACTTTACAAGCTGTAGTGAGATATAGTGATTGAATATATAAAAGAAATTAAAACAAAAAAATTAAAAAAGAATTTATTTCATTAAAAAAAGAAATGAATAGACATTTCTTAAAAAGGAGTGGGGTATTCAAACATGAAAGAAAAGATAAAGGGAGGAATAAAGTTAGTGCTGACATTGATCAAACACTCTACAAGAAGAACATTGTACCTTGAATCTTCCATTTCCTTTATCCAGAGCATGTAATTGACATGAATACATGTGATGCCACTAAATATTCGTCTTTGTAATTTTCTTCTTCTGATTGCTCAGAAGGCTTGCTCAGAAAATAACCTGGTTCTTATTTGTCTTGCTTTTGCATATGCATGCTTAGAGAAACAACTGACCAAAGAGACTTGTGGAGCCAACAGGTGGCATGGTGGTTAACGACTGAACTCCTGAATGGTCAACCACAGTTTGAGTCCAGGACCTGGTGGCTTACTTTCCCTCTCTCCCTCTTTCACTCATCTCTCTTGGATGAGTGCACGTGCCCTACGACAAATTAAAAATAACAATAAATTTTAAAAAAACCCAGCAAATTAAAAAAAACTTGTGTGAATATTTCAATAATGACAGTTATAATTAGTAGTTTAGCATGCTGTTTTTGTGGACTTACATAAAGTTGCTACACACCATTGTAGGCTCATCAGTTTTATTTATTTTAATTAATGTATTTTACATTCTTTCACTGAACATCACCACAGCATACAAAATGCATTTTTCCAGACAGAATACCCTGCAAAGTGGCTTAATCATACATGTTATTGTCAACAAATAATTTTCCATGTCTTGTTTCTTGTATGTATATATTTTCCCTCCTATTTTTCACCCTCTGCCATTTCCCATCCTCTTCCTACCCTGTCTCTGGTATCTGCAGTTGCTTTCCATTCATTTATTCTTTCCCACATTGTATTGATTCACAAAATATCTTAATTAATCTGAATATTTTCAATAGTAAGTTCAGTTGATATATACATGTCTGTTAATAAAAGCTGACTTTAGGGGGAACCAGCAGTTAGCGTAATGGCTATGTCGCTGGACTCCCACGTAGTTGACCGCGGTTCACGTCCCAGACCCAGTGGCTTAAAACTCACGCCGGGCATGTGTGCGTGTGTGCCCAAGATCCCGAGAGGAGTATGGAGGAGAAGGGATTGTGGCGTGACCATCCCCCCTGGGAGGTGATTTCTTGCTTTCTGTCTCTATGTCTCTCTGTCTGGCGAGTGCACGCGCCCTATAGCGAAAACCTCTCAAAAAAAAAAAAAAAAAAAAAAAAAAGCTGACTTTAGGGATAAAACTCTTTGGATAGAATGAATATACTATAAAGTAGTACTTATTTGAGACTATATAGCTTACTGTGGTCATTAAATAGGTATTTTAAAATTATTTTTTTAATTTCAAGAAAGGCAGTTTTAGCTTTAATAAATCAAAATCAGAAGTTGTTAAGAAACTTTGTTTAATACTTAAAAGCCAGGAAACATGTTAGGATTCTGTTCAAATAGTAGTTACATGGACCTGTCCACAACTCAAGAGAAGACAAAACTCCTTAACTCCAGAAAGCAAAGCATAGAAGATCAATAATGTTTTAGTCAAAAGTCATAAAATTCTATTTCACCAGTTCAAACTCATCTGTTTTATCTTCTGTTATGGTCCAATCTTTCTGTTTAAATTGTGGAAGATAACATTCAACTCTGGACTTGTCCCTATGATTAAGCAGGCCATTTTCTTAGTTGTTTTAGAACTCTTATTTCTGTGTGTCTGACTTTAGTTTTCCTGGGATAGCACTCCATTCAGAAATTCTTGAAGAACTTGGACCGGTGTTGGTAATTTCTTTCAGGTTTTGTTTATCTGAGAATGTTTTTGTCTTCTCTTCCCATATGAAGGATAATCTTGTCTGTTATAGTATTCTTGGTTGAAATTGTTTTTCACTCAACACTTTGAATATATTTTCCCATTCTTTTCTTGCTCTCATTGTTTCCGATAAGTCTGCTGTTAGCCTGATGATATATCCTCTGTACGTAACTTCACATTTCTCTCTTGCCAATCTGAGTATCTGTCTTTGTCTGTGCTTTTGTGCATTCTGGCTATAATGTGTCTTGGAGAAGATCTTCTTGGATTGATACTACTTGGGGTCCTCTGTATTTCTTGAGTCTGAATCTTTGAATGCCTCTCTAAGTTTTCTTCCAGGAATTTATGGAATAGATGATCAATGCCCTTATGAATCTCTTCACCTTCTGGGATATGGATTATCTGGATATTTGGACATTTAATAGTATCTAGTATTTCCTGTATAATATTCCCTTTTTAGGGGGCTATTTTCTCAGTCTTCATGGTGGATTTTACTAGCCCAGCAATTCTGTCTTCTGCATCTGAGATTCAATTTTCTGTATGATCCAGTCTGCTTTTAATACTTTCAATGGAGGTTTTGACTTCCTGTATTGTAGCCTGCATCTCCAACAGTTCCATTTGATTATTTTTGAATGGTGTGTATTTCTTTTTTCAGCTCTCACAAGAACTTCCTCACCTCCTGGAACTCATTGGCTTTTCTCTTCTGTTCCTTGTCTCTCTTCTCTTCTATTTTTGTTAGCTTTGTCACTATAAACATTCTAAATTCTTTATCAGACATTTCCATGTGTTCCATTGCACTGTCTGTGGTTGAAGAGGTGTTATTGTTTTCCGTTGGGGGAGAGGTATTTTCTTAGTTTCTCATATTTCTTGAGCCTCTGCAGTGATTTCAATTCATCATATGGTTTATTTGTTTCTTCCTAATTTCTAGAAGTTCAATCTGAGCAATCAGAGGAACATAGGAGGAGGTCTGTAAACTCTTTGCCATTCCATTTTTCTCCCTTTGTGTCACAGATTCAGTGGGAATTGACGAATATGAGGACCCTAATAATATTTGGATACCTGCCCTATATGCTTTTCCAGGGTGACTTCTCAGCATAACATCTTCATTGCTCTTATCCCTGAAAGCACTAGATCTCAGCTCTCATGGTGACTCAGTCTTCTTCTGTTTTATTAAGATAAGATCCTTTTTGAATTTGCATAATGAGGTCCAGCCCTTGATATGTTTGTTAAGATTATGTAAGAATTTCCTTTTATTCCCAGTTTGAATAGATAACTTAAGTTCATGGTAGCCTGTATATGTATTTTTAATTGCTGAGTCATTGAATGCTTATGGATTTCAGAGAATGGCAGCAATGTTGAAATCAATCAGGTGTACTGATTGAATAAGACATAATTATTTAGAGACCTCATAGAATCTGAGGACTGGAAGGGATACTCAAAAGTCTTCTGATAAGATTCGCCCAGTGAAGCCAAAATACCTTGATGCAATAGCCCAATATCTGTCAACTTTTTTTTTGCTTGAAATTTAGATATCATTGGTGATGTGAATTCCTATCACCATGGCAGCCCATGCTAGTTTCAGGCATTTCCTTTAAAGGCGACTTCATTGTGTGAATAACAACCTACCCTGGATCTTCTGCACTTTCCCCTCGTCGTGATTATATAGTCAGAATAGTACTGCTGAGAAGTTTCTCCTTCATTAGACACCTTGACTCCTGGTATTGCTTGCTATTTTACACTAATCTCATCTGGCTTCCCACTTTGTGGCTTTAAGCAGCACCATTTCCTTTTCTAGCTGCTTAAACTTTAAGATGCTCACCATCCTGCTTTGGCAAAGATCCTCATCACTGAACCTGACAACTAGATCTTTATGATTAATCTTAAGTAGCTGCTCTAAATATTCTAGTTGTTCCTATGCCATCTACAAGAGATTCACTTTTTATTTAAAGACACATACAGGCTAAGTGCGAAAGAATAAAAAAAGGCATTGCATGTAAATGACAACTAATATTGAATAAAATTGAGAATTGAATATAATATGATATTATACTCATATCAGACAAAATAGACTTTAATTTTAAAGCTTTGGTATAGTAGAAAGTCACATGCACCTCTTCCTAGCATTCAGGCTCCAGTGTTATTGCTACTTGCTTTGAGATGTAAATGACAGTGTTCTTAGCAGGCACAGAAGACCCAGTCAAAGATCTGAGTCCATTCATTATTAGATACATGACATCACACAATGAAATATTTTATCTAAAAGTGGAAGTAATAACATGTGTGTGGATGAATAATGAGTTATATTTAAAATGATTGATGCAGATGGTATGCATTATATATTCAAATCTCTATATCAGGAAGGACTGTACAATAAAGCAAAACACACCATGAGATGGACTATGATTCAGACTTTATTAAGAAACATATAGGAAAGAATACCCCTACTAGGGAGTTAACTCAAAGCCATCATCAAAAGAAGAAAGCAGAATATAGAGAACAAGAACACATTGAAAAAGAAAATCTCATTATGAGGCTTCTGAATCAGTTTCAGAAACCTATGAAAAAGTCATAAGGATTTCCTTTCCCAGGTGAGAGGTTGAAAATCTTAACTTGAGATTCCAAGCCAAGACCCTCGGTCTATATGGATGGTAGGGGAAGATGGTGCTTGATCCCCATTATAGAAGGAAGAAGAGAAACAGGAGAAGGTACTATGAATTTCATCAAGCTGATTCACAGGGTTCCAAAAGAGCAGAAGAGGAAGAGAACTTTTGGTAAGAGCACGCCTATGATCCACAGGGTCTAGGAAGTGAATTTTTGCCCCCAAAGGCAAGCAAGTGTTATGTGGCAAGGATGGTTGTTTGGGGAGTTGATCAGCAGCAGCCAGACTGGCAGCAGCTAGATCCACAGCCCTGGTTGAGGCAACCAGGCAGGCAGACACAGGTGGGGAGGTAGCAGGTTCTACAGCAGTACACGGGTCCACCGCAACAGGGCTGGCAGCAGCTGGACCCACAGCAGCTGGACCCACCGCAGCAGGGCTGGCAGCAGCTGGACCCACCGCAGCAGGGCTGGCAGCAGCTGGACCCACCGCAGCAGGGCTGGCAGCAGCTGGATCCACCGCAACAGGGCTGGCAGCAGCTAGACCCGCAACATCTGGACCCACCGCAGCAGGGCTGGCAGCAGGTGGTTCTGCAGCAGGTGGTTCTGCAGCACGTAGGCTGGCAGCAAGGGGAACAGCAGCAGCTGGTCATGGTGTCCGTTGTGTAGTGTGGGCTTTTGTTCACAGGTGTTTTTCAGAAGCTGAGAATTTCTTCAGTTTCCAGGCTTTTATACACTAGAGTCCCAATGTGGGACCAATAAGCATGACTTTTCCTTATTGTTGTTTACATTATTTGCATATTCAATTTGTTTTTGTCAAGGAAGAAGTTCTTCCCTAAATGCTTGTAATCTTTTGAGTAGAAGTGTTTAATCTGTCTCTTAATTGAGTATAACTCATAGAATCATTTTTCAGATAAAAGGAAGGTTGTCACATGCTCAGCATCATTCCTACTCTAGTCATCATCTGGTCATATGATAGTCCCTGCTGACTGGAGAGGGTCAGTGTGTTCAGCTTATTCCTTTGGCTATATGTAGACTGGGAAGTGTCTCTGGGCAGGTACTTGATGCTAACATGTTCATAGCATCTTTCCCTTCCTCTCTCCTTTCTCTTCTTCTTTCCTTTCTTTTTTAGTTTTCTTTTCTTGGTAACAAGATCAGATTTATGAGTCTGTAAGAATCAATTTCAGTCCCCAGTAAATATGTCAAAATTATAAAAATCAACTTGGAAGACAGCTGATTTTTTTTTTTTTTTTTTTGGCCTGAGGGTACATGTACTCACTATAGAGAAACAGAGAGAAAGAAAGAGAAAATGTGAAAGCACCCTCCATGGGGGTAGGTCATACCCCAATCTCTTCTCCTCCATCACCCCCTTTCTGGGATTTGGGGAACACATGCACATGCACCCAGCATGTTTTTCAAGCTGCTGGGTCTAGGACTTGAATTGCAAAGTCAACCATGTGCGATTCAGTCTTCTAACCAACACATCACTGGTTGGCATGGAAAACATTTATTTGTGGGTGGTTCGATAACCGTTTAATAATATCCTGTGTTTTTCTTTCAAAATGGCATTTCTTGGGGGCCAGCAGGTTGTGTGGAGGTTAAGGCAGTTGATCCCTCATGGCCCACTGTGTGGTTCAAGTTCTGGACCTGGTGGCTTAATAATCATGCTGGGCATTGTGCATTTGTGCCCAAAGTCCCAAGAGGAGACTGGAGGAAAAGGGATTCTGGCATGAGCATCTATCCTGGGGAGGTGATTTCTCACTCTCTCTGGTGAGCACATGTCCTAGACAGTTACAAGACACAAAATGAAGAGTTATTTGTAGATGAAAATGTATGATAATACATCTGCCATGACTGATATGCACTGTATTTATGCTGGGAAAAACCAGTTTATTTTAGCAAAAACAAAAATAAAAAATAAACGAATAAAAATATTTCTTTAAGATATTGTGGACTTTGGAGAATGACAATGTTAGCAATCAATGAATCAATCAGTTGCACTGGTTGAATAAGACAGAGATTTTTGGGAATCTTAGAGATACTCACTAGCAGAAAGTACACTTGGAGCAACCTATTAGAACTACTCACATAAGTTGAAAAGTCACTGTATGATAAGTCAATAATTGTGAAGTGTTCATTTGGCTGGTGCTTAGATTTTCCCAGTGACATGACTTCTTTCACCAGAATAGCTCATTTCATTTTGGAGCATCTTCCTAAAAGAGAGCTGTTACGGTAACAATAGTCTTCACTGGAGGACCAATACGTTTTCCTGATTGAGATCACTGGTATACAAAATTGTGTTGCTGAGAAGTTCTTTATCTCATTAGAAACTCAGAGGATCAGGGAAAGGAAAAAACAGGTATCAGACACAAAAGTGAAGTCCTCTGTAGATGAAAATGTATGGTAATACCTCTGACTTGACTGATATGCACTGTGTTTATGCTGGGAAAAAACATTTTGTATACTGTAAAGATGTACAGTGATGTATTATAATGAGAAAATTCACTTGGTACTATGTAATGATACACAATGATGAATGTAAAAAAATAATAAAAAATTAAAAATGGTAAAAATAAAAATAAAAATAAATAAAATAGGTGTTATTTTCAGCAAAAAAGAGAAAGAAACCTTGGCTCACAGTATACTGATATCCCTAACCTCTGACATCTGTATTCCATGCTATGAGATGCACTTTTGACTATGACATCACATTTCTCCATGAGTTGTATGAATTTCAGATGCTAATTTTTTCCCTGAGCCTTTAGCTTCCAACCTTGCCATATAGATCTTTATTAAGCTTAAGTTCAAAGTAGTTTCTCAAATTTTATAAAATTACTAGATTATGTTTTGGTGGAATGACATTTCCATGAGATAACCTGGATATTCACTGTCATTTCTTATTATTTCTATCTAAGTCAATTGCATAAGATGTTTCTATTTTATATCATTAATCTTTTTGCACTAAACTACCACAAAGACGGTGCACCTACTGATCTCTGATTTTATCTTCAATCATCAGTTTTTCATTGTGGAAGTAGCAGATATCATTACAGAAGTTATAATGACATAGAAAGAAATCAGTTCTTCTTCTGACAACAAGCTGTGTGTTTTGGAGAAAATAGATAATATATTTATGTCACCTCATGGATAGTATATATGCATATTTTTTAATTTGCTACAGGGTACATGTGGTTGCTGGACAGAGACAGAAAAAGAGATGGAGAGAGAGAGAGAAAGTGAGAATGCACTCTCCAGGGAGCATGGCCATAGTGCAATCCATTATCCTCCACCCCCATCTCAAAATCTTAGGCACACATGCCCAGTGTGTTACTCATGCTGCCAGATCCAGGCCTCAAACTGTGCATTTGGCTATGCTGGATCTAGTCACCTTAACCACCACACCACTTCTGGCACTCAGGAATAGCTTTTTGTATACATTGTGACATCCTCCTTTAAGGTTATTTCTTACTTTTCTTCATGACCATCTTATATAGCATGTACACATAAACATGATCTTTCCTTTCTTGGTTCCATTAACATAACAATGTTTTTCAGTCTATAGAAATATATCTATATTAAGAGACCAAAGAGATTCCATTTAAAAAACATTATTTTTACAAGAAAAACTTTTTTTTTCTTTTCTTCTTCAAAATCTAGAATTTGATCACTTTTGTTTACCTGGGTATCTCTGATTTACAAAAATATATACATCAAATATAAAAAAAACAATCTACAGGGCCAAGGCGCTTTTTTTGTTGGAAGGTTGTTTGATGGCTTCACCTCTGAATTCTACAAAACTTTCAAAGAAGAGTTAACCCCCATTCTGCTTAAGTTATTTCTAAAGATCCAAAAGGGTGAACCTCTCCCTAATTCATTCTATGAAGCCTCTTTCACCCTTATCCTTAAAACAGATAAGGACAGGACAAGGAAGGAAAACTATAGACCAATATCTCTGATGAATACAGACACAAAGATTCTCAACAAGATACTAGAAGATTGTATCCAACAAATTATAAAAATGATTATACATCATGATCAGGTAGGTTTTATTCCAGGAATGCAAGGTTGGTTCAACATATGTGAAAGCATAAATGTAATATACCCTATTAACAGGAAAAAAAGATAAAAAAACATATCAATTGATGCAGAAAAAGCATTTGATAAGATATTTATTCATTCCTTTATGATCAAGACTCTCAGCAATATTGGCATAGAAAGGTCATTTCTCAACACAATAAAAATTATCTATGAAAAATCCATAGCGAACACCATCCTGAATGGAGAAAAGCTGAAAGCTTTTCCACTAAAAAGGGATACAAGACAAGAATGCCCACTTTCTCCACTCCTTTACAATATAGTACTGGAAGTCTTCGCCAACGCAATCAGAAAAGAGGAAAAAATAAAAGGTGTTCAAATAGGAAAAGAAGAGGTGGAAATATCTCTATTTGCAGATGACATGATAGTATACATAGACGACCCAATAGTTTCCATGAAAAAAATTCCTGGAAGTAATACACAAATACAGTAAAGTTGCAGGATACAAAATCAACATACAGAAATCTATAGCATTTCTATATATGAACAACAGGCAGACTGAGATAGAACTGAAAAGAGTAATTCCATTTACCATAGCCACAAAAAGTATAAGATACTTAGGAATAAATCTAACCAAAGAAGTTAAAGGCATCTACAAGGAAAACTACAAAAAGCTAAATAAAGAAATTGAAAATGACACAAAAAAGTGGGAGGACTTCCCATGTCCCTGGAATGGAATATGATCAAAATGGAATTCTACCCAAATTAATCTATATATTTAATGCAATCCCAAGCAAAGTACTAGACACATTCTTCAAAGATCTAGAAAAGACAATCATACAGTTTGTCTGGAATCATAAAAGACCTCGTATTGCCAAAGCGATCCTGCACAAGAAGAGTGGAGTGGGCAGCATCTCACTCCCAGACCCAAAAATATACTACAAAGTTGTACTAATCAAAAGAGCATGGTACTAGCACAGAAACAGACATGTGGATCAATGGAACAGAATAGAGTTCCCAGAAATAAATTCCCAAACATACAGTCAACTGATTTTTGATAAGGGGTACTAGTCAATCCAGTGGGAAAAGGAAAACCTCTTCAGCAAATGGTGCTGGAAAAACTGGATTTCCACCTGCAGAAAGATGAATCTGAACACCTACTTCTCACCATTGACAAAAATCAACTCAAGGTGGATCAAAGATCTAAATCTAAAACCTCAAACTATAAAACTGCTCCTGGAAAACACTGGGGAAACTCTGGGAGCCATTGGGATAGGCAAAGACATCTTAAAAAAGACCTCCAAAGTACAATTGATAATCCCCAAAATAGACAAGTGGGATTACATCAGACTAAGAAATTTCTGCATGACCAAAGACACAGTAATTAGTGGGAATCGACAGCCCTCAGAATTGGAAAATACTTTTGTAAAATATGCATCAGATAAGGGGCTGATAATCAGAATACACAAGGAACTCAAGCAGCTATTCTGAAAAAAAGATGGTCAACCCTATTAACAGATGGGAGAATGAGTTGGGGAAAACAAAAACAAAAACAAAAACAAAAACAAAACACTCTCTAAGGATGATATTTGAATAGGCAAAAGGCATATGAAAAAATGCTCAACATACCTCGTTGTAAGGGAAATGCAGATCGAAACAACAATGAGTTACCACTTAACCCCAGTCAGAACGACTAAGATGAAAAAAAAAATAACAAAAAATGATACGTGCTGGCTGGGTGTGGTGAAAGGGGAACTCTCTTACACTGATGGTGAGATTGTAAATTGGTCTAGCCACTGTGGAGAATAATTTGGAGCTTCCTCAAAAATCTACAAATATAACTATGATATGATCCAGCAATCCCACTCCTTGGTATCTACCCAAAGGATAGAAGAATTCTTAATCAGAAAAGTGCTTGCACGTCAATGTATATTGTGGCATTATTCATAATTGCTAAGACATGGAACCAACCCAAATGCCCATGAATAGATGAATGGATTGAAAAACTGTGGCACATATACTCTATGGAATACTATTCAGCCATAAAAAACAGCAAGACCCTGGCTTTTTTTTTTTTTTTTTTTTTTTTTTTTTTTTTTTTTTTTTTTTTTTTTTTAGAGGTTTTTGCTATAGGACGCGTGCACTCGCCAGAAAGACAGAGAGAGACAGAGAGATAGAAAGCGAGAAATCAGCCCCCAGTGGGGATAGCCATGCTGCAATCTCTTCTCCTCCATTCTCCTCTCGGGATCTTGGGCATGCATGCACACGTGCCTGGCATGAGTTTAAGCCACCAGGTCCAGCAACATAGCCTTTACGCCAACTGCTAAGACCCTGCCTTTTGACAGAATGTGGATGAATATGGAAGATTTACTGCTGAGTGAAGCAAACCAGGCTATGAAGGAGAGACATGGTATGTCCCCACTTAACATATACTGAGTGTCCGCACTCTATGACTGAAACTGATTGACTAAAGGATATAGAAACACAGTAAATGGTTGTGAATACCAGATTTGGTGTGGGTGAAAGAGTAGAGTCTGAGGAAGAACATTTAGAAGACAAATAGGGAGGAAAAGCATTAATGGGAAAAAGAAATGTGGTATTATCTGTTGAAGATAATTTTATAGTATTATCAACTGGACTAGGGAGAAATGTTCACATGTTGGAATATTCACTTTGTAAGCTAAATAATGTGATTGAATGTATAAAAGAATGTGAAATAAAAAATAAAAAGAAATAAAGAAAGAAAGGAAATGGGTGAAAAAAAAGCAATCTACAGAATAAGGATTTATGAAAAGCAATAACTAATTAGCAAAGGGTAAAAGGTCTGAGATGACCTGGTAATGAAAGCACACAGACAAGATATATCTCATCACATATCAATGAATTCATGGCAAAAATAGAGTAAGTAATGATAAAATAGCTTTAAGTTGATTAAGCCACACAACAAAAGTTTTGTCACATGTAATATTTTTGCAACATATCAGCAAAATTTATTCACCAAAGAGCAGACAGGGGAAATACCCCAGTAAAAAGAGGTTTGAGACTTACACGTGGACGTAAATGTTGGTCATGGAAAAACTAGCCTGGGGAAATAGTGTTCACTGGCCTCTGGCAAGTGGTGAAAACCTTGGCTGTTTGGTGTGTGGCCTGCCAAGAGCTAGACTGGAAGATGGGAGAGAATGAGATGTGGGGCAGATTCCTATAAATGGAATCCCCACATCGGAAATGGAAGAAGAAATATGGGAAGAAATAGTTTCTTCTTTGAGTTCCCGTGCCTTTGCCCACCATAAACTGTCTGCCACATTGAGCGCAAGGTTTTGGGGAAACATTGCCGTGGTCTCTCTCCTCAGTGACTGCACTACCTGTGCAAGAGATTGAAGAAAACAGTCATGGTGGCAGAAACAGAAGCTTTGGATGGAGAAGGAGCCTAGATTCCCTCCTCCCAAGGCTGACAATGCTGAATGTACTGTTTGTTAGCCGAGGGAATTGATGTCGATCCTGAAGGTGATAATATCCCCCCATGGAAAGTAATTTAATCACAGGAGGCAAGTGGACTCCATCAGATCACGTCCACTTTAGAAAAGGTGGCAATCCTCTACAGTGAGGTCTGAGTCAAGTTTTGGGTTTGAAAACACTTCCTCTGTCTACAAACAATTGTAGGTTGTACAATATTACTGTCATAGAAACTGGAATTACATTCTTTTATACCACAAGACTAAATTTATGTTGAATAAGGTGCAAAAATTGGCACATGACTATAAGATCCATCTGTATGAAAATACATCATCATAACAAGAATATGTTGCCATGAGAAAACATTGGACTTGTCACTGGAATATACATGAAATGCATTCATGAAGAGGGGATAACATGTGAGCTTGGACATACGCCTACAGAAAGAGGTATATACCAGGATCAGGAGCTAGGATATGGTGCCCATTCAGGGAGAACTGCACGTGGATCCAGACACTGAAGGGTGGCAAAAAAAGTGACATATCCTGCATTAGACATACAGGGTATTTGTGTTGTATCTACGGCTTCAGGCTTAACTAAGGAAAAGGTTTGGTTTGACAGAAAGGAATACTTCAGTTGGAAAACACATGAAAAATTACAGTAGTCACCAGAGGGTTTTTTGTTTGTTTGTTTGTTTTGTATGTAGTTTAAAAAATTTTAAATTTATTATTATTAGTATTATTTACACATTTAATTACTATACATCATTTAGATTGTAAAGAGACTGTATCCACATGACTCACATCTCAGTCTAGTTGAGAATAGCATACACATCTTCATCAACAGATAACAAACTATATCTGTGTCCCACAAATATCTCATCTCTCCATTCCCCCCCAATTTCCTTTTCTGCACTCTTCTCCTCCCACACTCTCCTTCCACTTTGTCTCTAGTGTCCATAACAATTTTTAATGTTTTTATGTCACCAGATTTTTAGAAAGTGAAGATAACAGCACAAGACAAGTGGGAGAAATAATACAAATAAGGAGAGAAACACTTATCTTCAAGAAGCAGAGGGTAAGAAGAAACATTACTGGAACTGAGGACATTGACTGGAGGAGCTAGTGGCACAGCAATGCCCAGGAATATCCACTAAGCGGAAAGGCAGCACTGGCATTGTAACAGGTCATGGAGTGCCAAGGGCTATGAAGTGCCTTGAACTAGGAAAAGAGGTGTCAGTCTTGGATCGGGGTGTGTCTGCTTGTCGCTACATGAACTTTCTGTCTCCAAGCCAGAAGCAATATCATCACCTGAGATGTCCCCAAGGATACTTATCTCTGGCTAACACATGTGTATTTGTGGGACTGTGCGATGTGTGGTTTAACCTTGTGATCACAAAGTGCTGGTGAAGAAAACAAGATGCGACAAGAGTTGGACAATGGGTCAGGCTTTATTGAGAAAGCTGGAGGGAGTTGACTCAAAGTGTCATCAAAGGAAGAAGGCAGGATACAGAAAGCAAGAGTCCACTGAGCAAGAAAAGCTGATTGTGAAGATGATCAATGAGTTGCTCAAAGCTATGGCAAAGGGAGGACGATGGGCTCACCTAAGGGTCCTGGAGCAAGAGGGCGAAGGTCTTGACTGGAGAGTGCAAGCATGCACCCTCACTCCATGCAGTTGGTGGAAGAATTGGACATTGATCCCCAAGGCAGAAGGAAGAATAAAAGGAGGAAGGACTGTGCCCCACATCAAATGTATTTATAGGGTTTTGGAAAGCAGACAGAGAAGAGAACACTTGCTGAGAGAATGAGGCTGTTGTCCATGGAGAGTAGAGGACGAACCTGTAACCCCAAGCACGAGTCAATATCGTCTGATAAGGATGGTTGTTCGGGAAATTGATCAGCATTCGCATTCGCAGCCACAGCCACTGCCACAGCCACATCCACTTCCACCTTGACCACCGCAGCAAGAGCCACAGCAAGTGGGCCGACAGCAGACAGTCCTGCAGCAGGTGGTCTGACAGCATGTAGGCTGGCAGCAAGGCTGGCAGCAGCAGGATCCACCGCAGCAGGGCTGGCAGCAGCAGGACTCGCAGCAGCAGGGCCGGCAACAGATGGTCCTACAGCAGGTGGTTCTGCAGCAGGGCTGGCAGCAGTCGCACCCACCACAGCAGGGCTGGCAGCAGCCACACCCACCACAGCAGGGCTGGCAGCAGGTGGTTCTGCAGCAGGTGGTTCTGCAGCACATGGGCTGGCAGCAAGGGGAACAGCAGCAGCTGGTCATGGTGTCAGGTGTGGAGGGTGGGTTCCTGTTCACAGGTAAGTGTCCCAGAATCTGAGCACTCCTTCCCTTCTGGGCCTTTTATACACCACACTCTCAATGGTGGGACCAATAAGCCGCACTTTTCCTTGTATTTGTTGTTGTTTTGGTCATTTGCGTAGTCACAGGAAAGTCGTCAAGGAGGAAGTTGTTCCTTTCACATGTGGAAGTTTCCGATAATTAGTATTCCAATCTATTTCCTAATTGGGAATACCCTTTAAGAAACTTATCAAGAAATGAGAAAGGCTAGAGTCCTCATGGTCTCAATTTGTGCTCGCGTGCCTTTGGCTGGTCATGGTACAGCATCCACAGGATTGAGTGAGAATGAGGGTTGAACAGAACACTTGTGTGTGTGTGGAGGGATAGTTTCTTTTTCTCTCTTCTTTCCTTTCTGCTTCTTTCTTCTTTTTCCTTGTTTCTCTTCTCCTTTATTGATTTTTTTTTGGGGGGGGAGAGAGGATTTTGCTACAGGGCGCGTGCGCTCGCCAGACAGAGACAGAGAGACAGAAAGCGAGAAATCACCTCCCAGGGGGGATGGCCACGCCACAATCCCTTCTCCTCCATTCTCCTCTTGGGATCTTGGGCACGCACGCACACACGCCCGGCGTGAGTTTAAGCCACCGGGTCTGGGACGCGAACCGCGGTCGACTACATGGGAGTCTAGTGACATAGCCATTACACTAACTGCTGGTCCCTCCTTTATTGATTTATTGTTTTTCTCTTTCTTTCTTTTGGTCATTTGTAAAGGAGAAGGTCACACTGGATGGGATTATTTAGGGTGGATTTGAAATCCTGCTTGGCTTCACATGTGATCACCCAGAAAATTATGACTCAAGGCTGCAGCAGGTAAGTGTGTCTTTACCAGCAGGCTCTCCATGTGTATTCCACTGATACTGTAGTTGAAGCTGGAGGGCACAAATTTTGTGTATAAAATGAGCACAAAAACAGGAGATAGAGTAAGAAGTACAATACTGGCATTTAGAAGGTATCCACCTGTTCTTATTTCCTGGGCATGTTTGGTTCTCAAGAAGAAAACAGTTTGAGGGAGAATCATTGTTTTTTACTGGGTCTTCCCAGATGACACTTTTTCCAACCCAGCCTCCCAAGAACAACATCGTTGATTTGTTTCTTATTTTTGGTCCTTTGTATTTGTGTGTGAAATGCAGGTTGAGCTGCTGTCTCATTATCTGTCTTTATTTTAATTGAAGGGTACAGTGGCAGGAGGGATTTTGAATTCAGATACTATTGTTCTTTGAGAAACAGAAACGCTCTTGTAGCCTAATGCATGAGTCGATTGCCTGATTTCCTTGCACATCATGTGGTTCTGGCTGAAGCCTGGATGTGTTAAACCCTGTGGTGTGGGCCCTGTTCAAATGGGATGCTAACTTAGTGGTGTGCATCTGCTTGCTCAGTGGTTTTTCTCCAGTGATTTTCTTAAATCATTGTCATCTCTCATGGGTGGGTGATAAAATCTCTTCTGGGTCAGAAAAGGTTGTTTAGAGAGTTCCTTAAGTATTGGAAGCTGACAAGTCTTCTGTTCTTTGCTGTGGGGTGCTGTGTATAAAAGGAGAAATGAGCTGACTGTTTTGGTTGGATGAACAACTCTGCCTTAGACTTTGTTTCCTGCTCATTCAGAGTGTTAAGGTCAGCCTGAGTGAGAGGTGAGTGTCCTGGAATGCTACATGAGTATGCATGTTGTCCTTGGTGTGTGCATGTCTTTCAAACTTTCAAGTAGTATTTCAGAACTTATCGAAGCCCTAGTTGTGGTCAAAGAGAGCGGTGCAACATTCAAGCATGAGGTGGTAAGACTTCCTCAGGTAGGAGGGTATCAGGTTTATGTCCTAATTTCTCCACACAGGTCCAGCAGTCCTGTGACTGGGATCTGAGGTTGCCTGGGGCTGTGGATGGATCATGACCCTGAGAACTTTCTGGGATATAATTTCTTCTCCCTCTTTCTCTGCCCATGTCTCTGTCTCTTTCTGTCTCTAGCAGTTTCTCCCAGTGTCATTCATGGAAAACTCTGGTGCAGTGCCTCAACCTAGGACCCTTGGCACCCTCATTCTCTCACTTGTCCTCTGAAGGTTCTTGCTCTTGTTTACTGTATGGTTTTTCCATACTGGATAGACCAGTCCCTGAATGATGTGGTGTGAAGCAATTGCCTCTACATGTTTAGAGCCAAGACTCCCAGGGATAAGGCTTTAGACTTAGCAAGGCCTGGATTAGCTCATGGACATGACCTTGCAAGATAGGCTTCCTGGGAAGCCCCTAACAGATGAAGTCATGCCAGTTCTCCAAAAGTGAGATAATAAGGATCTCCAGACCTGTCCTGCCCTTGTCCATGGCTGTCAGGCAGAGAGATTGACTATTACTAGAGGTAGGTGGATTATTAAGGCACTGAAAAATGAAGCGTCAGAAGCATGGATACCATTTGTTGGATTCCAGATCAAAACTGAAAAAACTATAACTTGTTTTGAGGGAATTCTTCAAAGCGACCGGCGATGGGTACCCCACACAGCAGCAGTTTCCAAGGCTGATCATTGAAACTAACACAAGCGTGGTATTGGGTCTCCCAAGACAGTTGTAATATCCCCAACCAAAAGAGCACTTGGCCGTGCACATGATCCTAAATGCTGGTCGGACACAACATGGCATGGGGAAGTAGTGCTCATGAGGTACTGTCTACGGTTCATAAACTTGGTTATTTATTGTGAGCCCTGGAGGGAGGGAGACTGACGACCGGAGAAAAAGAGATGTGGCGCAGATTCAAGCAGAAGGAAGGAGGTAGGTGGGCGGTCATCATTTTCTCTTTTTGTCCCCATGTCTTTGCCCAGCAGAAGCTGAACACCACACAGGTGGCACGGAACAACCAGGTGTTGGAGATGTGCTGCCCAAGTCTATCTCCTTGGGGACTGTACTGCCTGCTCAATGAGAATGAAGAGGACAGCCATGGTAACAGGGACAGAAGCTTTGTGAGGAGCCACCCACCCTGGCTGCCTCACCTCCAGTCTGAATTTGTGGAAAGTGCAGTTTGTCAGCAGTGGGGCCTGATAGGAAGTCCTTAAGATGATAACCTCTGGGATGAATAGGAACTGAAGTACAGGGAGTCAAGTGGACTGTGTCACATGGCTTCCATGTTTGTAAAGGCAGCGATCCTCCTGGGGTAGTGACCATTTTGCCTAATGTACAGATCTACATTCTCTGTCTTCAGGACTGGATGGGACCTTACAATATTCCTCAGAGGAGCCTGAAGAGTTTCCTGTTGGGGGAAAAAAACCCACTCTAGATTGAGTAGGGTGCAAGAATGAGCACAAAATCATGGGATTCACCTGTCCTGACACACACCACAGATAGGAGAATCTGCTGATCTGAGAGAACATTGGAATCATTGGTGGGATGTGCATGGAAGGCACCAGTGTAGAAGGGCCCACCTGAGGGTACATGCTTGGACCTCAGGCCATGATGACTGTGGTACAGGGAGTACTGGACACAGACTCAGACACCGACAGTTGGCAACAAGAGTGACATTACCTTCTTTGGCTGTGTTCAATATCCCATGGCCTTGTGCTCAACTAGGGTGGAGGCTTGGTGTTCACAAAAGGGATGTTTCAAATGGGAAATGTGTGTAAATTTCCCTCAGTTGCCTGGATTTTGTGGCATGAGCATGACAGCACAAGAGTAAGCAGCGGAAAGTCTCTTTATTTGATGAGATACTCTTTTCTCGAAGAAGCAGAGGGTCAGAAAAAACATAACCAGAACTGAGGCGATTCACTGGAGGAGCTTGAGATGTGTTCATGCCCAGGAAAATCCATGGAGGCCTAACAGTGGCACCAGCCATGTGACGTGGCAAGAGGTGCAAGTGTCCGGAGGCTTCCTGATTTAAGGTGTGAAAAACAGAGCCCTGACTGACACATGGACATTCTAGTTTTGGAGTGGGTCATGTCTGCTTATAGCTACATGATCTTTCTGCCTCAAAGCCAGAAACAATGTGATCATCTGAGATGTTCCCAAGGGTACTCCTACCTGGCTAATGTTTGTGTATTTGTGGGGGTGTGCAATGTGTGGTTTAATCTTGTAATCACAAAGTGCTGGTGAAGAAAACAAGACACAACGCAGGTTGGACGATAGGTCAGACTTTATTGAGAACGCTAGAGGAAAGTATTCCCCCTAGGATTATGTTGACTCAAGGTGTCATCAAAGGAAGAAGGCAAGATACAGAAAAATGGAGTCCACTGACCAAGAAAAGCTGATTGTGAAGATGACCAAGGAGTTGCCAAAAGCTACGGCAAAGGAAAGAGGATGGGGTCCTCTACAGGTCCTGGAGCAAGGGGGCGAAGATCTTGACCAGAGAGTGTAAGCCTGCACCTTCACTCCATGTGATTGGTGGAAGGAGATGGCACTCGATCTCAAAGGAAGAAGGAAGAAGAGAAGGAGGAGGAAGGATGGTGTACTGTGTCAAGCAGATTCATAGTTTCAGAGAAGCAGACAGGGAAGAAAATCCTTGGTGAGAGCATGACCTGTTGTCCTTGGAGAGTAGTTGGCATATCTGTGTCTCCAAGGGGAAGTCAGTGTTCTGTGACCAGGATGGTTGTCTGGGGAGTTGATCAGCAGCAACTGCTACAGCCACCACTGCAGACACAGCCACAGCCACAGCCACTTCCACCTTGTCCACCGCAGCAGGAACCACAGCAAGTGGGCTGGCAGCACACGGTCCTGCAGCAGGTGGTCTGACAGCACGTAGGCTGGCAGCAAGGCTGGCAGCAGCTGGATCCACAGCAGCAGGGCTGGCAGCAGCAGGACCCACAGCAGGAGGGCTGGCAGCAGATTGTCCTACAGCAGGTGGTTCTGCAGCAGGGCTGGCAGCAGCTGCACCCACTGCAGCAGGGCTGGCAGCAGCAGGATCTACAGCAGCAGGGCTGGCAGCAGCCACACCCACCACAGCAGGGCTGGCAGCAGGTGGTTCTGCAGCACGTAGGCTGGCAGCAAGGGGAACAGCAGCAGCTGGTCATGGTGTCAGGTGTGGAGGGTGGGCTCCTGTTTACAAGTGTGTGTCCCAGAATCTGAAGACTGCTTCCCTTCTGTACCTTTTATACACCACACTCTCAATGGTGGGACCAAAAAAAGCTGCATTTTTCCTCGTATTTGTTGTTGTTTTGGTCGTTCGCGTAGTCACAGGAAAGTCATCAAGGAGGAAGTTGTCCCTTTCACATGTGGAAGGTTCTGAAAATTAGTATTCCAATCTATTTCTTAATTGGGAATATCCTTTAAGAAGCTTATCGAGAAATGAGAAAGGCTAGATTCATCACAGTCTCAATTTGTGCTTGCGTGCCTTCGATTGTTCATGGCATGGCATTCACCAGTTTGAGTGAGAGTGTGGGTTGGACAGCACACTGGTGTGTCTGGAGCGATGGTTTCTTTTTCTTTTCTTTCTTCCTATTTTTTTCTCTTTGTTTCTCTTCTCTTTTCTTGATTTATTGTTTGCTCTTTCTTTGTTGTGGTGGTTTGTAAAGGGCCATGAGAACGTCACACTGGATGGGATTATTCAGTGTGGAGTTGAATTTCTGCTTGGCTAAACATGTGATCACTCAGAAAATTATGACTCAAGGCTGTAGTGGGTAAGTGTGTCTTTACCAGCATGCTCTCCGTGTGTATTCTACCAATATCAGAGATGCTCACATTGTAGTTGAAGGGCACAAACTTTTGTATATAATACTAGTATGAAAACAGGAGTTAGGGGCAGAGGTAAAATAATGTTATTGAGAAAGCTTCCACCTGCTCCTATTTCCTGCCCATGTTTACTTCTCAAGAGGGAAACAGTTTGAGGAAAAGTCATTGGTTTCTACTGGGCCTTCCCCGATGGCAGTCCTTCCAACCCAGCCTCTCAAGGAAAGATTCATTGATTTGTTTTTTATTTTGAGTCCTTTATATTTGTGTGCGAAATGCAGGTTGAGCTGCATTTTTACTGGCTGTCTTTATTGTAATCGAAGGGGGTGGTAGCAGGAGGGATTTTGAATTCTGATGCTATCATTCTGTGAGAAATGGAAATGCTCTTATAGCCTTATGCATGAGCCAAATTGCCTGATTTCGTCATATGTCACGTGGTTTCGGCTGATTCCTGGACACAGCAAACCTTGTGGCATGAGCCCTGTGGACATGGGATGCTCACTTAGTTGTGTGCACCTGCTTGCTCTTGTTTTTTTCTCCAGTGATTTTCTTAAATTGGTGTCATCTGTCATGGGTTGCTGATAAAATCTATTCTGGGTCAGAGAAAGTTGTTTAGAGAGTTCCTTACACATCAAAAGCTGACAGGTCTTCTGTCCTTGGCTGTGGTGCAGTGTGTTCAAGAGGAGACATGGGTTCCCTGCTCGGTTTTACTATAAACAGCCCTGCTTAGCCTTTACGTCGTGCTAACTCAGTGTTGAGGTCAGCACAAATGAAAGGTGAGAGTGTCCTGGAATGTTATATGAGCGTGCATGTTGTCCTTTGGGTGTGCATGTCTTTTGAGCTTCCCAGGAATATTTAAGAACTTATGGAAGTTCCAGCATTGGTGCGGTGAGTGGTGAAGCATTCAAACATGAGGTGGCAGGGCTTTCCCAGGTAGGGCGGAATCAAGTTTATGTCCCAATTTCTCGTGAGCAGGCCCAATAGTCCTGTGACAAATATCTGAGGTAGCCTGGTGCTGGGGATAAATGATGACCCCGAGATCTATCTGGGATACCATTTCTATTCCCTCTTTTCCTGTCTATATCTCTGTCTCTCTCTGTCTCTACCTGGTTGTCCCAGGATCATGGTAATTCAAAGGAAACACCAGTGCAGTGCCTCAACCTATGCCCCTTGAAACCCTCATTCTCTTGCTTGTCCTTTGATGGTTCTTGCTCTTGTTTACTGTATGGTTTTCCTGTACTAGACTGACCAGTCCCTGAATGATGTGTCATGAAGCAATTACTTCTACATGCTTAAAGCCAAACTCCTGGGGAGAAGACTTTGGCCACTTAGCAACATTGGATCGCCTCATGGAGATGGCCTTGCAAGATGGGCTTCCTGGGAAGCCTCTGAGAGATGAAGTCATGGCAATTCTCCAGAAATGAAATTTGAAGCTCTAGACATGTCCTGTTCTTGTCTGCGGCTGTCAGGCAGAGATACTACCTATTGTTAGAGGCCGGTGGACTTTTAAGGGACTGAAAAATGAAGCATCATAGGCATGAACACCACTTGTTGGATACCAGGTCAAAATTGAAAAAGCTATGAATCCTTTTGAGAGAATTCTATGAAGTGACCAGTTAATGATTGCCTCATACAGTGGCAGTTTCACAGGTGGATCATTGCAAGTAACACATGCACGGTGTCAGGTCTTCCAAGACAGTGGAAATATTTCCGGCTAAAAGAGATCTTCTCAGTCTATATAGTCATAAATGTTGGATGGAAACAAGGAAGCAGGGGGAAGTGGTGCTCACGAGGTACCACCCAGGATTCAAAAGCTCGGCTGTTTAAAATAGACAAGTGGGACTATATTAGACTAAGAAGTTTCTGCACAGCAAAGGACACAGTAACAAGTGTGAACCGACAACCCTCAGAATGGGAAAATATTTTTGTTAAATATGCCTCAGACAAGGGACTGATAACCAGAATACATAGGGAACTCAAGTGCCTTATGCGAAAAAAAATGATGAACCCAATTAAAAGATGGGAAAATGAGCTGAACAAAAGTCTCTCTAAGGAAGACATACGAACAGCCAAAAAGCATATGAGAAAATGCTCAACATCCCTCATCATAAGGGAGATGCAGATAAAAACTACAATGAGATACCACCTAACCCCTGTCAGAATGGCAAAGATTAAGAATATAAAAAGTGATAAGTGTTGGCGGGGATGTGGTGAAAAGGGAACCCTCCTACACTGTTGGTGGGGATGTAAACTAGTTCAACCACTGTGGAGAACAATTTGGAGGTTCCTCAAAGATCTACAAATAGAACTACCATTTGATCCAGCAATCCCACTTCTGGGTATTTACCCAAAAGACAGGAGAACGCTCAGTCAGAAAAGTGCTTGCACATCAATGTTTATTGCGGCATTATTCACAATTGCCAAGACATGGAACCAACCTAAATGTCCACAAACTGATGAATGGATTGGAAAAGTGTGGTATATATACTCTATGGAATACTACTCAGCCATAAAAAATAACAAGACCCTGGAATTTGATAGAAAG
Source organism: Tupaia tana (assembly GCA_026018925.1). Lineage (NCBI taxonomy): Eukaryota > Metazoa > Chordata > Mammalia > Scandentia > Tupaiidae > Tupaia > Tupaia tana. The sequence continues at coordinate 47,978,190 of JAKSZU010000011.1, read as the reverse complement.
TGGTCAGATACGGAGGATATATTGCTGAGTGAAGTAAGCCAGGCTATGAGAGAAAGATATTGTATGTATCCACTCAATATATACCGACTATCAGCACTCTATAATAGAGAGCAAAAAATTGGAGGACATAAAAGCAGTGAAGGTACTTAACGAGAATAGGACAGTGTGGAATGGGGGAAGTGAAGAGAAGAGAATAGAGAAAGATAACAAGTGAACAATAGATAGGCAGGACATTAGTGAGAAACAGATATGGCTTATTAACTGTTGATGTTGACATGTATGGTATTCTCAACTGGATTTGTCTGAGAAGTATTTCATGATAGGCAAAGTATTTGTACAAGCAAAATGAGAAATAGCAATTGACTGTTTTAAAAAATAATTAGAATAATAATAATAATGGTTGGGGAAAACATAGAAAAGATATTGAATGTTAAAGTGGGGAGATTAATGTCTCTGTACTGACTGACATGCATGGCATTCCCTTTTGAAAAAGCAATGTAATACACTGTAAAGTTATATGTAATTCAATGTAATATAAAGAAGAATATGATGATAATAAAAATATATATATATAAAAAAAAAAAGCTCAGCTGTTTATTGTGAGCCCTGGAGGGAAAGAGACTGACGACTAGAGAAAAAGAGATGTGGCACTAATTTGAGTAGATGAAAGGAGGTAGATGGGCGGTCAGTATTTTCTCCTTGTGTCCCCATGTCTCTGCCCAGCAGAGGCTGACCACTGCAAGGGTTGCACAAAACAGCCAGGTGTTGGGGATGCACCACCCAAGTGTCTATCCTAGGTTACTGTACTCTCTGCTCAATGGAGAATGAAAAGGACAGCTATGGTAGCAGGGACAGAAGTTTTGGGAGGAGCCGTGCACCTTAGCTGCCTCTCCTCCAGTCTGACTGTGTGGAAAGTGCATTTTTTCAGCAGTATGGCCTGATGGGGAGGCCTGAAGATTATAGCTTCCGGGCTGAATAGAAACTGAAGCACAAGGACTCAAGTGGACTCTGTTAGATTGCTTCCATATTTGTAAAGGCAGTGATCCTCCTGGGTAGGGACGATTTTTGCTCAATGTATAGATCCGCATTCTCTGTCTTCAGGGCTGGCCAGGAGCATACAATATTCCCCAGAGGAGCCTGAAAAGCATCCTGTTGGCGCAAAAACAAAAAAAAAAAAAAAAAAAAAAAAAAAAAACAAAAAAACCATTCTAGATTGAGTAGGATGTAATAAATAGCACATGGCCATGGGATTCACTTGTCCTGACACACATCACAGGACCCAGTATCTGCCGATCTGAGAGAACACTGGAATCATCTCTGGGATATGCATGGAAGGCACCAGTGTACAGGGGCCTACCCGAGCTATATGCCTGGACCTGAAGCCATGACTGTTTGTGATACAGTGAATACCAATGCAGATTCAGACACCGAAGGTGGGCAGCAAGGGTGACATTAAGTCTCTTGGCCATATTCATTATGTGACTCTCCATTCCATTTATTTGGGCTTGACCATGAAGGAGGGTTGGTGCTCATGAAAGAAATATTTCCACTGGGAAACATGTGTAAAGTTCCCTCAATACCTGATATTTGTGCCACGAGTGTGACAGGGGAAGGTGTCACTATTAGTGAGAGACAGTTATCTTGAACAGAGGGTCAGAAGAAACATAACTGAAATTGAAGAGATTGACTGGAGGAGCTTGTAATGTGTCCATGCCCAGGAATGTCCACAGTGGCGAAAAGGCGGCACCAGCCGTGTGACAGGGCAAGAGGAGCCAAGGGTCTGGTGGCTACCTGATACTATGTGCGAAAGATGAACCCAATAGAGGTACACAGGTTCCAGTTTTGGAATGGGTTGTTTCTGCTTATAGCTACATGAACTTCCTGCCTCAAAGCCAGAAGCGATCTCATCTCCTGAGATGTCCCCAGGATACTCCTTTCTGGCTAATGTTTTTGTATTTGTGGGAGCATGCAATGTGTGGTTTAACCTTGTGATCACAAAGCTCTGGTGAAGAAAACAAGACACAACGTGGGTTGGATGATGGATCAGGCTTTATTGAGAAAGCTGTAGAAAAAAATTCTCCCTAGGAGGGATTCATCTAAAAATGTCACCAAAGGAAGAAGGTAGGATACTGAAAAGAAGGGTCCACTGATCAGGAAAAGCTTTTTGTGAAGATGATCAATGAGTCACTGAAAGCTATGGCAAAGAGTATGGGCTCTGCTGAGAGTCGTGAAGCAAGAGGGTGAAATCTTGACCAGAGAGTGCACCCTCACTTCACGTGGTCAGTGGAAGCAGTTGGCGCTCAATGTACAAGGCCAAAGGAAGAAGAGAAGCAGGAAGAAGAACCGTGCACTGTATCAAGCAGATTCACAGGCTTTCAGAGATACACTTGGTGAGAGCATGGCCTGTTGTCCACAGAGAGTAGTCGGCAAATCTGTGTCTCCAAGGGCAAGTCAGTGTCCTGTGACCAGGATGTTTGTCTGGGGAGTTGATCAGCAGCCTCCGCAGCAGCTGCCACTGCAGCCACAGCCACAGCTACTTCCACCTTGTCCACCACAGCAGGAGCCACAGCAAGTGGGCCGGCAGCACACGGTCCTGCAGCAGGTGGTCTCACAGCATGTAGGCTGGCAGCAAGGCTGGCAGCAGCTGGATCCACAGCAACAGGGCTGGCAGCAGAAGGACCCGCAGCAGCAGGGCTGGCAGCAGATGGTCCTATAGCAGATGGTTCTGCAGCAGGGCTGGCAGCAGCTGGAGCCATCACAGCAGGGCTGGCAGCAGTCACACCCACTGCAGCAGGGCTGGCAGCAGCTGGAGCCATCACAGCAGGGCTGGCAGCAGGTGGTTCTGCAGCAGGTGGTTCTGCAGCACATAGGCTGGCAGCAAGGGGAACAGCAGCAGCTGGTCATGGTGTCCGATGAGGAGGGTGGGTTCCTGTTCACAGGTAAGTGTCCCAGAATCTGAGTACTCCTTCCCTTCTGAGCCTTTTATACACCACACTCTCAATGGTGGGACCAATAAGCCACACTTTTCCTTGTATTTGTTGTTGTTGTTTTGGTCGTTTGCGTAGTCACAGGAAGGTCGTCAAGGAGGAAGTTGTCCCTTTCACGTGTAGAAGGTTCTGAAAATTAGTATTCTAATCTATTTCTTAATTGGGGATACCCTTTTACAAAACTTACCAAGAAATGAGAAAGGCTAGAGTCATCATGGTCTCAATTTGCGCTCACATGCCTTCGGCTGGTCATGGCATGGCACCCGCAGCTTGAATGAGAGTGTGCCTTGGACAGCACACTGGAGTGTCTGGAGTGATGGTTTCTTTTTCTTTCTCCTTTTCTTTCTGCTTCTTTTTTCTCTTCTACTTTATTGATTCGTTGTTTTGTTCTTTGTTTCTTTCAGTCATTTCTAAAGGGCCATGAGAGGGTCACACTGGATGGGATAATTCAGGGTGGAGTTGAATTTCTGCTTGGCTTCACACGTGATCACCCAGGAAATTATGACTCAAGGCTGCAGCGGGTAAGTGCGTCTTTGCCAGGGTGCTCTCCGTGTGTATTCCACCAATTTCAGAGATGCTCAGAATGTAGCTGATGGGCATAAACGTCTGTAAAAGAAAAAGTGCACGAAAGCAGGAGGATAGTGACAGAAGTACACTGCTAGCACTTAGAAAGCATCCACCCATTCCTATTTCCTGCTCATATGTGGTTCTCAGGAAGGAAACCGTTTGTGGGAGAGTCACTAATTTCTACCAGGCCTTCCTAGATGGCACTGCTCCCAACCTGGCCTCCCACCGAAATTTTCATTGATTTGTTTCTTATTTTTGGTCCTTTGTATTTGTGTATGAAATGTAGGTTGAGCCCAATTCTCATGATGTCTTTATTTTAATCAAAGGGGAGTGTGGCAGGAGGGATTTTTAATTCCAATTCTATTATGCATGAGCAGAATTGCCACATTTTGTTGTAGGTCACGTGGTTTGTCTGACCACTGAACTCTTCCAACCATGTGGTGTGGGCCAAGTGGACGTGGGATGCTCACTTAGTGGTGTGTGTCTGCTTGCTCAGTGGTTTTTCTCCAGTGATTCTCTTAATTCAGTGTCATGTCTTATGGATGGCTACTAAAATCTCTTGCGTCAGCTAAGTGGTTGAGAGAGTTCCTTGCACATCGGAAGCCAACAGGTCTTCTGTCCTTGGCTGTGGTGTGCTCTGTCAAAGAGGAGGCATGAGTTCACTGCTTGGTTGGACAATGAACCACTCTGCCTTAGCCTTTACTTCCTGCTCACGCAGAGTGTTAAGGTTAGCCTGAGTGAGTGGTGAGAGTGTTCTGGAATGTTACGTGAGCATACATATTGTCCTTTGTGTGTGCGTGTCTTTCGAACTTCCAAGCGTTATTTCAGAACTTATCAAAGCCCTAGTTGTGGTCACAGAGAGTGGTGCAGCATTCAAGCACGAGGTGGTAAGACTTCCCTAGGTAGGAGGGTATCAGGTTTATGTCCCAATTTCTCCATGCAGGCCCAGCAGTCTTGTGACTGGGATCTGAGGTTGTCTGGGGCTGTGGATAGATCATGACCCTGAGACCTTTCTGGGATATAATTTCTGCTCCCTTCTTCCCTGTCCATTTCTCTAACTCCTCTCTCTATCTTTATTTCTCCCAGCATCATGGTAATTTAAGGGAAACATTGGTGCATTGTCTGAACTCAGGCCCCTGGGAACCCTCTTTGTCTCATTTGTTCTTTGAAGATTCTTGCTCTTGTTTACAGTATGATTTTCCCATACTGGATTGACCAGTTCCTGAATTGTGTGGTGTGAAGCAATTGCCTGTACATGATTAGAGCCAAAACTCCCACGGATAAGGCTTCGGACACTTAGCAAGGCCTGGATCAGCTCATGGACATGGCCTTGCAAGATGGGCTTCCTGGGAAACCCCTGACAGATGAAGTTATAGCAGTTCTCCAGAAATGAGATAAGAAGGAGCTCCAGACCTGTCTTGCTCTTATCTGTGGCTGTCAGTTAGAGAAACTGCCTATTACTAGAGTGTGTTACATTACAAGGGTTTGAAAAATGAAGCATCAGAGACATGGATACCCCTTGTCGGAAACCAGATCAAAACCGAAATAACTATGACTCGTTTTGAGGGAAATCTTCAAAGTGACCAGTCGATGGGTACCCCACACAGCAGCAGTTTCACAGGTGGATCATTTGCAACTAACACACGCGTGGTGTCAGGTCTCCAAGACAGTGGAAATCTCCCTGGCAAAAAAAGATCTTCGCAGTTCATGTGGTCCTCAATGGTTTGCGGACACAACGAGGTATGGAGAAGTAGTGCTCATGCTGCACTTTCCAGGTTTCAAAAGCTTGTTTGCGTAATGTAATCCCTGGAGGGAGGGAGGCTGAAGACTGGAGAAAAAGAGATGTGGCACAGATTCGAATAGATGGAAGGAGGTAGGTGGGAGGTCAGCATTTTCTCTTTGTGTCTCCATTTCTTTTCCCCACAGAGGCTGAACACCACACAAGTGGCACGGAACAACCAGGTGTTGTGTATGTACTGCCCAAGTCTCTCTCCCTCTGAAGACAGTATCCCCTGCTCAATGAGAATAAAGAGGACAGCCCTAGTCGCAGGGACAGAAGCTTTGGGATGAGCCATCTGCCTTATCTCCCTCTCCTCCAGTCTGACTGTGTGGAAAGTGCAATATGTTGGCAGCAGGACCTGATGGGGAGGCCTGAAGATGACTACCCCTGGGATGAATAGGAACTGAAGCACAGGGAGTCAAGTGAACTATGTCACAATGCTTACATGTTTGTAAAGAGAGCGATCCTCCTGGGCTAGTGACTTTTTTGCTTTATGTATATATTTTCATTCTCTGGTTTTAGGACATGCCAGGACCATACAATATTTCTCAGAGGAGCCTGAAGAACATCCTGTTGGAGGAAAACAAACCATTCTAGGTTGAGTAGGGTGCAAGAATGTGTACACAGTCATGGAATTCATCCATCTTGACAGACATCAGAGGTTGGAGAATCTGCCAGTCCAAGAGAACATTGGAACCATCTGTGGTATGTGCATGGAGGCACCAGGGTAGAGGGGCCCACCTGAGGGTACATGCTTGGACCTGAGGCCATGATGTGATTGTGGTACAGGGAGTACCATATACGGATTCAGACACTAGCACATGGCAAAAAGAGTGATATTACCTCCCTTTGCTGTTTTCGGTATTTGACTCTCCACCCATGGCTTTGTGCTCTACTAGGGTGGAGGCTTGATGGTCATGAAAGGAATGTTTCTACTGGGAAACTTGTGTAAATTTCTTTCAGTACCCTGGTTTTTGTGGTATGAGCGTGACAGCACAAGAGTAAGCTGGGGAAGGTGTCTCTATTTGGTGACAGATCTTTATCTTGAAGCAGCAGAGGTTCAGAAGAAACATAACTGAAATTGAGGAGATCCACTGGAGGAGATCACATGTCCATGCCTGGGAATATCCACGGAGGCTTAACAGTGGCATCAGTTGTGTGATGGGGCAAGAGGTGACAAGGGTCTGGCTACCTGACTTGAGGTGTGAATGTTGGAGCCCAGACTGAGCCACAGAGGTTCCAGTTTTGGAACGGATTGTTTCTGCTTACAGCTATATAACCTTTCTGCCTCAAAGCCAATAGCGACGTCATTTCCTGAGATGTCCCAAGGACACTTATCTGGCTAATATTTGTGTATTTGTGGAAGTGTGCAATGTGTGGTTTAACCTTGCGATCACAAAGTACTGGTGAAGAAAACAAGACATCACGCGGCTTGGACGATAGGTCAGGCTTTATTGAGAAAGCTAGAGAAATGAATTCTCCCTAGGACGAATTTATCTAAAAGTTTCATCAAAGGAAGAAGGTAGCATACTGAAAAGAAGAGTCCACTGAGCAAGACAAGCTTATTGTGAAAATGTTCAGTTAGTCACCGAAAGCTATGGCAAAGGGAAGAGGACAGGCTTGCCGAAGAGTTGTGGAGCAAGAGGGTGAAGGTCTTGACCAGAGAGTGTAAACCTGCACCCTCACTTCACTGGTCAATGCAAGGAGATGGCGCTCCATTCCCAAGACAGAAGGAAGAAGAGATGCAGGAGGAAGGACGGTGCACCACATCAAGTGGATTCACAGGGTTTCAGAGAAGTAGATGGGGAAGAGGATAGTTGGCAAGAAAATGGCCTGTTGTCCACAGAGAGTAGTCAGCGAATCTGTATCCCCATGGGCAAGTCAGTGTCCTGTGACCAGGATGGTTGTCTGGGGAGTTGATCAGCAGCTGCTGCAGCAGCCGCTATCGCAGCCACAGTCACTGCCACAGCCACAGCCATTTTCACCTTGTCCACCGCAGCAGGAGCCACAGCAAGTGGGCCGGCAGCACACGGTCCTGCAGCAGGTGGTCTGACAGCACGTAGGCTGGCAGCAAGGCTGGCAGCAGCTGGATCCACAGCAACAAGGCTGGCAGCAGCAGGACCTGCAGCAGCAGGGCTGGCAGCAGATGGTCCTACAGCAGGTGGTTCTGCAGCAGGGCTGGCAGCAGCCACACCCACCACAGCAGGGCTGGCAGCAGGTGGACCCGCCGCAGCAGGTGGACCCACCGCAGCAGGGCTGGCAGTAGCTGGACCCACCGCAGCAGGGCTGGCAGCAGATGGTCCTACAGCAGGTGGTTCTGCAGCAGGACTGGCAGCAGCCACACCCACCACAGCAGGGCTGGCAGCAGGTGGACCTGCCGCAGCAGGGCTGGCAGCAGCTGGACCCACCGCAGCAGGGCTGGCAGCAGATGGTCCTACAGCAGGTGGTTCTGCAGCAGGGCTGGCAGCAGCCGCACCCACCACAGCAGGGCTGGCAGCAGGTGGACCCGCTGCAGCAGGGCTGGCAGCAGCTGGACCCACCGCAGCAGGGCTGGCAGCAGATGGTTCTGCAGCAGGTGGTTCTGCAGCACGTAGGCTGGCAGCAAGGGGAACAGCAGCAGCTGGTCATGGTGTCAGGTGTGGAGGGTGGGTTCCTGTTCACAAGTGTGTGTTCTAGAATCTGAGGACTGCTTCCCTTCTGGGCCTTTTATACACCACACTCTCAACAGTGGGACCAATAAGCCGCATTTTTCCTCGTATTTGTTGTTGTTGTTTTGGTCATTTGTGTAGTCACAGGAAAGTCGTCAAGGAGGAAGTTGTCCCTTTCACATGTGGAAGGTTCTGAAAATTAGTATTCCAATCTATTTCTTAATTAGGAATACCCTTTAAGAAACTTATCAAGAAATAAGAAAGGCTAGAGTCATCATGGTCTCAATTTGTGCTCACATGCCTTCGATTGGTCATGGCCTAGCATTCACTGGCTGGAGTGAGAGTGTGGGCTGGATATCACACCGGTGTGTCTGGAGCGATGCTTTCTTTTTCTTTTTCTGTTCTTTCTTCTTATTTTTTCTTTTTCTTTGTTTTTCTTCTATTTTATTTATTTATTTTTACATTTTACCACAAACATTTACTTTACGTGTCTAAAAATTTTTGCTCAGTCTCCATAGTTCTTGACAGTTAACAAACAACTTTCAAAATTTTGAATTTTAAAGATAATGATCAGAATATTTCTCATAATTTTGTATACTTTTGTTTGTGACTCTATAACAACAGAGACAGTATGGTTTTAAATATTTTTGAGAAAATATTTACATGTCAACTACTCAAAGTGTAGAAAAGCAAATGCCCAGCACACTAGTCACACATAATCCTTCTCAATTCAGCCCTGCCTACCAAGTATTCTGTGATATACCATCTGCTAGCAAAGATCAGTCTCTTTTTCTTCCTTCAAAATATTTCTCAAAATAATCCTCTGGTGCGGTTCCTCTTTTGCAATCTCTACTGATTACAATGCTGGGCTGGAAAAGTCCAGATTATTTTTTGTTATAAATTCTTTTATGTATCTTCTCTAATCTTCTCTGCCGGGCAGAACTATTTATGGTGCCAGGCCATCTTTCTAAGATCTTCTGTTGTCTTACATGAGATCCACCTTAGTTCCACAGTTTTCTGATTAATCTTTAGGTATGCCATTCTAGTCAAAGTCCTATCCAATAATGAATATTTCCAGTTTCTGATTCAATGCAACAAGCATTATTAAACTTCTACAAATAACCCTTCTTCCACAAAAGAAGAATACTCCCCAATATTTTCCAGTTCCAGAGGGGTTAGGAAGGAAGAAAAGTTTATGTTTCTATTTAAAGAAACAAAAAAGAAAAATATTTTAACAAATTACTGAACCTATCAACAACTCAAAAGAAAGTAAAATGCTTAAATTGGGAAAACAAAACAGTAAAAAAAAATCAATAATGTTTTACTCAAAAGTCATAAAATTTTATTTTGCCAGTTCAGTCTTATATTCAAACTTTCTTCTGTTGCATATGCAGTGTTACCGTGCTCCCGTATTTCCATTTAAATACTGGAAGTTAACATTCAACGTTATTATTGATATTTCTTGTTCCTACCATTAAATAGGTCATTTTCTTGGTTGCCTTTTGTTCTCTTATTTCTGTATGTGTCTTTAGTTTTCTTGGTAGAGCACTCCTTTCAGAACTTCCTGAAGAGTGGGTCTGCTCTTTGCAAATTCTTTCAGGACTTGTTTATCTGAGAATGTTTTTATCCTTTCTTTCCATATGAAAGATAATCTTTCCGGGTGTAGTATTCTTGGTTGAAATAGTTTTTCACTTAACACTTTGATATATTTTCCCATTCTTTTCTTGCTTTGTTTCTGATGAGAGGTCTGAGGTTAACCTGATTTGATAACCTTTATAAGTAACCTGATGTTTCTCTATTGCCAATTCTAGTATCTTTGTCTAGATTTGGCTAGTCTTGCTATGATGTGCCTTGGAGAAGATCTTCTTGGGTTATTTCTCTTAGGGGCCTCTGTATACCCTGGGTCTGGATATTTGAATGCCTCTCTAGATTTGGAAAGTTTTCTTCCAAGATTTCATGGAATAGATTATCAATGCCCTTATTAGTTTCTCCACCTTCTGGGATACCAATTATCCAAATATTTGGGTGTTTAATGCTGTCTAGAATTTCTCATATAATATCATCATTTTTTTGGGTTATTCTCTCAGTTTTTTTTTTTTTTCTAGATCAGAGGTTTGTCTTCAATATCTGAGATTCCATTTTCTGCATAGACTAATCTGCTTTTAATACTTTCAAGAGAGGTTTTGATTTCCTGAATGGCAGCCTTCATCTCTAATAGCTCCATTTGATTCCTTTTATGGTGTGTATTTCCTCTTTCAGATCATGGAAAAACTTCAACACCTCCTGGAACTCATTGACTCTTTTCTCCAGCACCTTCTGGAGTTCATTATCTCTCAGCTCTTGCATCTCATTTAGTTTTGTCACTATGAATATTCTGAATTCTCTATCAGTATTTCCATGAATTCTACTGTACTGTCTGTGGGTGATGAGGGATTTTTCTTTTCCTTTAGGAGAGAGATATTTTCTTGGTTTCTCATGTTTCTTGTACCTCTGTGGTGGTTTTTGGTCATTCTGTGACAAAATCTCTCCTCTACTTGTCTGAATATTTTGGGAGTCTAGAAGATGGAGTTTAGAGCATAGCTTCCCTGAATAGGCCAAGACACACCTCAGCTTTAAAATGGCTTCTTGTCTGAATATTTCAGGATCTTCTCTTTTCTTGATTTATTGTTTTGCTCTTTCTTTGTTGTGGTAATTTGTATAGGGCCATGAGAGCATGACACTAGATGGGATTATTCAGGGTGGAGTTGAATTTATGTTTGGCTTCACATGTGATCACCCAGAAAATTATGACTCAAGGCTGCAGTGGATAACTGTGTTTTTACCAGCATGCTCTCCATGTGTATTCCACCGATATCAAGATGTTCACATTGTAGTTGAAGGGCACAAACATTTGTACATAAAATGAGTATGAAAACAGGAGATAGAGACAGAAGCAAAACATGGATATTTAGAAAGCGTCCTCCTGTTCCTATTTCCTGCCCAAGTTTACTTCTCAAGAAGGAAACAGTTTGAGGGAGTCACTGGTTTCTACTGGGCCTTCCCAGATGGTACTTTTCCCAACCCAGCCTCCCAAGGAAAGCTTCATTGATTTATTTTTTATTTTTGGTCATGTATATTTGTGTGTGAAATGCAGGTTGAGCCACTTTCTTACTGACTATCTTTATTTTAATCGAAGGGGACAGTGGCAGGAGAGATTTTGAATTCCAGTGCTATTGTTTTGTAAGAAATGGAAATGTCTTTGTAGCCTCATCTGTGATCCAGGTTGCCTGATTTCATTGTACATCACATGGTTTTGGCTGATCCTTGGACACATCAAACCTTGTGGCATGGGCCCTGTGGACATGGGATATTCATTTAGTGGTGTGCATCTGCTTGCTCAGTGGTTTTAACTCAATGATTTTCTTAAATCGGTGTCATCTCTCATGGGTGCCTGATAAAATCTATCCTGGGTTAGAGAAAGATACTGAGGGAGTTTTAAAAATTTTTTTGGAGAGGTTTTTTTGCTATAGGGCACATGCGCTCACCAGACAGACAGAGAGAGACAGAGAGATAGAAAGTGAGAAATCACCCCCCAGGGGGTATGGCCATGCTGCAATCCCTTCTCCTCCATTTTCCTCTCAGGATCTTGGGCACGCACGCACACGCGCCCGGCGTGAGTTTAAGCCACCGGGTCCGGGACTCGAACCGCAGTCGACTATGTGGGAGTCCAATGACATAGCCATTACGCTAACTGCTGGTCCCTGAGGGAGTTTCTTATGCATGGGAAGCTGATAGGTCTTCTGTCCTTGGCTGTGGTGCACCGTGTCCAAGAGGAGACATGGGTTCACTGCTCAGTTGGATGATGAACAGCCCTACTTAGCCTTTATGTATTGCTCACTCAGAGTGTTGAGGTCAGCACAAGTGAGAAGGGAGAGTGTCCTGGAATGTTACATGAGCATGCATGTTGTCCTTAGTGTGTGCATGTCTTTTGAGCTTCCTAGGAATATTTAAGAACTTACAAAAGCTCCAGTAGTTGACATAGAGAGGGGTGAAGCATTAAATCATGAGGCAGCGGGGCTTTCCCAAGTAGGATGGTATCAGATTTATGCCGTAATAGCTCCATGAGCAGGCCCAACAGTCCTGTGACTGATATACGATGTTGCCTGGTGATGGGGATAAATGATTACCCCATGACCTACCTTGAATATAATTTCTGTTCCCTTCTTCCCTGTCCATGTCTCTCTCTCTCTCTCTGTATCTAGCTGTTTGTCCCAGCGTCATGGTAATTCAAGGGAAACACTGGTGCATTGCCTCAACCTAGTCCCCTGGGAACCCTCATTGTCTCCCTTGTCATTTGAAGGTTCTTGCTCTTGTTTACTGTATGGCTTGCCTGTATTAGATTGACCAGTCCCTGAATGATGTATTGTGAAGCAGTTGCCTCTACATGTTCAGAGCCAAGACTCCCAGGGACCAGGCTTTAGCCACTTAGCAAGGCTAGATCACCTCGTGGAGATGGCCTTGCAAGATGGGCTTCCTGGGAAGCCCCTGACAGATGCTCCAGAAATGAAATATGAAGCTCTAGACATGTCCTGTTCTTTCCTGTGGCTGTCAGGCAGAGAGATTGCTTATTTTTAGAGGCAGATGGATTTTGAAGGGACTGAAAAATGAAGCGTCAGGGGTATGGACACCACTTGTTGGATACCAGATCACAATTGAAAAAACTATGAATTGCTTTGAGGGAATTCTTCCAAGTGATCGGTTGATGAGTTCCCCACACAGTGGCAGTTTCACAGGTAGATCATTGGAATTAACACACGCATGGTTTCGGGTCTTCCAAGACAGTGGAAATCTCCCCGGTGAAGAGAACTTCTCATCTATGTGATCGTAAATGTTGGTTGGATACCACAAGGTGTAGGAAAGTTGTGTTCATGAGGCATAATCCAGGGTTCAAAAGCTCAGCTGTTTATTGTGAGCCCTGGAGAGAAAGAGACTGAAGACCAGAGAAAAAGAGTAGTGGGGACCAGCAGTTAGCATAATGGCTATGTTGCTGGACTCCCATGTAGTCGACTGTGGTTCGAGTCCCGGACCCGGTGGCTTAAACTCATGCTGGGCGCGTGTGTGTGCGTGCCCAAGATCCCGAGAGGAGAATGGAGGAGAAGGGATTGTGGTGTGACCATCCCCCCTGGAGGGTGATTTCTCGGGTTCTATCTCTCTGTCTCTCTCTGTTTGTCTCTCTCTGTCTGGCGAGCGCACGCGCCCTATAGCAAAAACCTCTAAAAAAAAAAAAATAAATAAGAGTAGTGAATCTGATTAGAGTAGATTCAAAGAGGTAGATGGCTGGTCAGTATTTTCTTTTTGTGTCCCAACGTCTTTGCCCAGCAGAGCTGATTATCACAAAGGTGGCACGGAACAACCAGGTTTTGGGGTTGTGCTGCCCAAGTGTCTCTCCTTAGGGACTGTACCCCCTGCTCAATGAGAATGAAGAGGACGGCCATGTAGCAGGGACAGAAGTTTTGGGAGGAGCTTGGCACCTTGACTCCCTCTCCTCTAGTCTGACTGTGTGGAAAGTGCATTTTTCGGCACTCCCCTGATTAGGTGACCTGAAGACGATAGCCTCTGGGTTGAATAGGAACTGAAGCACAGGGCTCAAGAGGACTCTGTTAGATTGCTTCTAAGTTTTTAAAGGCAGTGATCCTCCTGGGCTAGCAACGAATTTTGCTCAATGTATAGGTTTTCATTCTCTGACTTCAGGACTAGCCAGGAGCATACAATTTTCCAGCAGAGCCTGAAGAGCATCCTTTTGGAGCAAAAAATTCCCACTCTAGGTTGAGTAAGATGTAATAAATAGCACATGGTCATGGGATTCACTTGTCCTGACACACATCACGGGGTCCAGGATGCGAACCGCAGTCGACTACGTGGGAGTCCAGCGACATAGCCATTACGCTAGCTGCTGGTCCCAGATACACTTATATGGCTCCTGTTTGTGTATTTTTGGGAGTGTGGAATGAGTAGTTTAACCTTGCAATCACAGAGTGCTGGTGAAGAAAATAAGACACGATGCAGTTTGGACATCGTGTCAGGCTTTATTGACAAAGCTAGAGCAATGAATTCTCCCTTGGAGAGATTTATCTGAAAGTGTCATCAAAGGAAGAAGGTAGGATACTGAAAACAAGAGTTCACTGAGCAAGAAAAGTTTATTGTGAAGATGATCAATGAGTCGCTGAAAGCAATGGCAAAGGGAAGAGAATGGGTTCTGCTACCACTTGTGGAACAAGAGGGCGAAGGCCTTGACCAGAGAGTTCAAATCAGAACTTTCACTTCACGAGGTTGGTGAAGGAAATGACATTCAGTGTCCAAGGCAGAAGGAGGAAGAGAAGCGGGATGAAGGACAGTGCATCTTGTCAAGTGGATCACAGGGTTTCAGAGAAACAGACGGGGAGGGGAACGCTTGTTGAGAGAATGGCCTGTTAACACGGAGAGTGGTTGGTGAATCTGTGTCTCCACGGGCAAGTCAGTGTCCTGTGACCAGGATGGTTGTCTGGGGAATTGATCAGCAGCTGCCGCAGCAGCCACTGCTGCAGCCACAGCCACAGCTACTTCCGCCTTGTCCACCACACGAGCCACAGCAAGTGGGCTGGCAGCAGATTGTCCTGTAGCAGGTGGTCTGACAGCACGTAGGCTGGCAGCAAGGCTGGCAGCAGCTGGATCCGCAGCAGCAGGGCTGGCAACAGACGGTCCTATAGCAGATGGTTCTGCAGCAGGGCTGGCAGCAGCTGGATCCGCAGCAGCAGGGCTGGCAGCAGTCACACCCACCGCAGCAGGGCTGACAGCAGCTGGACCCATCACAGCAGGGCTGGCAGCAGGTGGTTCTGCAGCAGGTGGTTCTGCAGCACGTAGGCTGGCAGCAAGGGGAACAGCAGCAGCTGGTCATGGTGTAGGTGTGGAGGGTGGGTTCTTGTTCACAGGTGAGTGTCCCAGAATCTGAGCACTCCTTCCCTTCTGGGCATTTTATACACCACACTTTCAACAGTGGGACCAATAAGCCGCACTTTTCCTTGTATTTGTTGTTGTTTTGGTCATTTGCGTAGTCACAAGAAAGTCGTCAAGGAGGAAGTTGTCCCTTTCACGTGTGGAAGTTTCCAAAAATTAGTATTCCAATCTTTTTCCTAATTGAGAATATCCTTTAAGAAACTTATCAAGAAATGAGAAAGGCTAGAGTCCTCATGGTCTCAATTTGTGCTCACGTGCCTTTGGCTGGTCATGGCATGGCATCCATAGGATTAAGTGAGAGTAGGGGTTGCACAGCTCACTTGTGTGTCTGGAGCGATGGTTTCTTTTTCTTTTTCTTCTTTCTTCTTCTTTATTTCTCCTTCTCTATTTCTCTACTGATTTTTTTTTTTCCTTTCTTTTTTTTGGTCATTTGTAAAGGGTCATGAGAGGGTCACAGAGGATGGGATTATTCAATGTGGAGTTGAATCTTTGCTTGGCTTCACATGTGATCACCCAGGAAATTATGACTCAAGGCTGCAGTGAGTGTGTCTTTGACCGTGTGTTCTCCACGTGTATTCCACCGATATCAGAGATGCTCGCATGGTTGTTCAAGGGCATAAATTTTTGCATATGAAACAAGCAGGAAAAAAGGAAATAGAGGCCTAACCACAACACTGGCATTTAGAAAGCTTCTCCACATTCCTATTTCCTGCCCATGTTGCTTCTCAAGAAGCAAACAGTTTGAGGGAGAGTCATTGGTTTGTACTGGGACTTCCCGGATGGCACTTCTCCCAACCCAGCCTCGCTAGCAAAGCTTCATTGATTTGTTACTTGTTTATACCTTTGTATTTGTGTGTGAAATGCAGGTTTAGCCTCTTTCTTACTGGCTGTCTTTGTTTTAATCAAAGGCAACAGTGGCAGGAGGGATTTTGAATTCTGATGCTATTGTTCTGTGAGAAACGGAATTGCTGTTGTAGACTTACCAGTGAGCCAAATTGCCTGATTCCCTTACATGTCACATGGTTTTGGCCTATCCCTGGATATGTCAAACCATGTGGCATGGGACCTATGGACATGGGATGCTCACTTAGTGGTATGTGTCTGCTTTCTCAGTGGTTTTCCTCCAGTGATTTTCTTAAATCGGTGTCATCTCTCATGCGCGGCTGATAAGATTTCTCCTGGGTCAGAGAAGGTTTTTGAGAGAGTTTCTTAAACATCGGAGGCTGACGGGTTTTCTGTCCTTCGCTGTGTCCAAGAGGAGACTTGAGTTCACTGCTTGGTAGGTGGATGAAAAGCTCTGCCTTAGCCTTTACTTCCTGCTAACTCAGAGTATTAAGGTCGGCCTGAGTGAGAGGTGAGAGTATCCCGGAATGTCACATGAGCATACATGTTATATTTTGTATGTGCATATCTTTTGAGCTTCCCAGGAATATTTAAGAACTTATGGAAGCTTCAATCATTGGCTTAGAGAGTGGTGCAGCATTCAAACATGAGGTGGCCAGGCTTTGCCATGTAGGAGGGTATCAAGTTTATGTCCTGATTTCTCCATGAGCAGGCTCAGAAGTTCCTTGACTTGGGGGAACCAGCAGTTAGTGTAATGGCTATGTCGCTGGACTCCCACGTAGTCGACCGTGGTTCGTGTCCTGGACCTGGTAGCTTAAATCTCACGCCGGGTGCGTGTGCGTGCGTGCCCAAGATCCCGAGAGGAGAATGGAGGAGAAGGGATTGCGGCGTGGCCCTCCCCCCTGGGGTGATTTCTCGCTTTCTGTCTCTATGTCTTTCTGTCTGTCTGGCGAGCGCATGCGCCCTATGGAGAAAACCTCTCAAAAAAAAAAAAAAAAAAAAAAAAAAAAGAAGTTCCTTGACTTGGATCTTAGGTTTCCCGGAGCTGTGGATGGATCATGACCCTGAGACCTTTCTGGGATATAATTTTTGCTCCCTCCTTCAGTGTCCATGTCTCTCTCTCTCTCGTCCTCTCTCTATTTTCTAGCTGTTTCTCCAAGTGTCATGGTAATTCAAGGGAAACGTCGGTACAGTGCCTCGACCTGGGCCCCTTTGAGCTTTCATTGACTTGCTTGTCCTTTGAAGGTTCTTGCTCTCATTTGCAGTTTTGTTTTCCCATACTGATTTGACCAGTCCCTGAATGATGTGGTGTGAAGCAATTGCTTCCCCATGTTTAGAGCCAAGACTCCCAGGGACAAACCTTTGAACAGTTAGCAAAGCCTGGATTGCCTCATGGACATGGCCTTGCAAGATGGGCTACCTGGGAAGCCCTTGACAGATGAAGTCATGACAGTTCTCCAGAAATGAGATATGAAGGAGCTCCAGATCTGTCCTGCCCTAGCCTGTGGCTGTCAGGCAGAGAGATTGCCTATATTAGAGGTAGGTGCATTTTTTTTTTTTTTTTTGGAGAGGTTTTTCGCTATAGGGCGCATGCGCTCGCCAGACAGACAGAGAGAGACATAGAGACAGAAAGCGAGAAATCACCCCCCAGGGGGGATGGTCACGCCGCAATCCCTTCTCCTCCATTCTCCTCTCGGGATCCTGGGCACGCACGCACACGCGCCAGGCGTGAGTTGTAAGCCACCGGGTCCGAGACGCAAACCGCGGTCGACTATGTGGGAGTCCAGCGACATAGCCATTACACTAACTGCTGGTTCCCAAGGTAGGTGCATTTTTAAGGGTTTGCAAAATGAAGTGTCAGAGGCCTGGACATCTCTGGTTGGATACTTGATCAAAACGGATAAAACTATGAATCATTTTTAGGGAATTCTTCAAAGTTACTGGTCAATGGTGCCCCACACAGCGGCAGTTTCACAGGTAGATCATTACAACTAACACACGTGTGGTGTTGGGTCTCCCAAGACAGTGGAAATCTCCTTGGCAAAAAGAGGTCTTCATGGTCCACATGGTCCTAAATGCTGGTCGGACACAATGAGGCATGGAAAAGTAGTGCTTATGTCGCACTTTCCAGGGTTCAAAAGCTCGGGTGTTTAATATGAGCCCCGGAGGGAGGGAGACTGAAGACTGGAGAAAAAGAGATGTGGCACAGATTCGAGTAGATGGAAGGAGGTGGGTGGGTGGTCAGCATTTTCTCTTTGTGTCTCCATGTCTTTGCCCAGCGGAGGCTGGTCACCACCACACAGGTGGCATAAAACAACCAGGTTTTGGGCATGTGCTGTCCAAGTCTCTCTCCCAAGACTGTATCCCCTGCTCAACGAGAATGAAGAGGACAGCCGCGGGAGCAGGGACAGAAGCTTTGATAGGAGCCATCCACCTTGGCTGCCTCTCCTCCAGTCTGACTGTGTGGAAAGTGCAGTATGTTGGCAGCAGGGCCTGATGGGGAGGCCTGAAGATGATAACCCCTGGGATGAATAGGAACTGAAGCACAGGGAGTCAAGTGGACTATGTCAGATTGTTTGCATGTTTGTAAAGACAGCAATCCTCCTGGGCTAGTGACTTTTTTTGCCTTATGTGTAGATTTTCATTCTCTGTCTTTAAGACTGGCCAGGGCCATACAGTATTTTGCAGAGGAGCCTGAAGAGCATCCTGTTGGGAAAAAAAAAATCCACTCTATGTTCAGTAGGGTGCATGAATATGTACACAGCCATGGAATTCATCCATCTTGACAGACATCACGGGTTGGACAATCTGCCGATCGGAGAGAACATTGGAACCATGTGTGGGATGTGCATGGACGCACCAGGGTAGAGGGGCCTACCTGAGGGTATATGCTTGGACCTGAGGCCATGATGTTGGAACTTGTTAATATACTTAAAAGAAGAATGTTGTTTTTATGTTAATCAGTCTGGCTTAGTTCAACAAGATATTAAAAATCTTCTTGAAAAAGACACAAAAATTGAAAAATTAGGATTTTCCTCATGGAACAATGCAAACTGGCTTTTAAGTCTCTTGTTGCCACTAGTAGGGCCGGTTGTAATGATCATCCTAATCATAAGCTTTGGCCCTCCATTGTTACAAGCCCTTACTAAACTTGTTGCCAACTGAATACAATCTATTTTTATGTTACAGCAATATCAACCAATACCTAATAATATTAACCTCTCCCCTCTAGATGCAGCCGCTATAACCTTCCACAATTCATATGAGGACACCTCTGAAGTCTCCACCTAATCTTGGGGCTAGCCTGACAGAGAGCAAGGACTGAGGCTCTGACTCCCCTCTCTTCGGCCCATTTGTCAGCTGGAAGAAGCTACAGAAGAAGAGACCTTCGGTCCATTTTTCCTGCATGATTTCAGGGTCTCAAGTCCTTGAGGGGGAAATGTGGTAGGCAGTTTAGTTAGCCATGAGTGAGCAGCCCTAAGAGGAAAGCGAAAGGCTCACTTAACTCCAGGTGCCAGGAGGGCAAGGCAATTTGCCATATTAATTCCTTGAGGCTTGAGGGAAGCATACAGGGATAGTTTGTAGATTTTCTTTTATCAAAAGGACCCAAGCAAGCATTTTGGTCATTAATACGATAGACTAATTGGGTGATCTAATTGAGGCAACTTGACTTGCACTGGGCGTACATAATTAGATG
This sequence comes from Tupaia tana, assembly GCA_026018925.1. Classification (NCBI taxonomy): domain Eukaryota; kingdom Metazoa; phylum Chordata; class Mammalia; order Scandentia; family Tupaiidae; genus Tupaia; species Tupaia tana. The sequence continues at coordinate 47,958,696 of JAKSZU010000011.1, read as the reverse complement.
ATCAAATTCCTCACTTTACCTGTGAGGAAGGTGCGCAGGTGCAGGAGAGAACGTGTGGATTCAAATTTCAAGGAAGAACATAGGCAGCGTAACGGGGACCGCCCACTAATGAATATTCATGACCATTAGTAATAAGAATAACTGTTGACCAGTATCAAACGCAGTTGCCACTTGGCAATCAGCCCGCCCAACAACATTTTTGGATGTACTTTCTTTCTTTCCTTTCTTTTCTTTCTATTAAACCTTCTTTTCTGTCTACTTCATTCGTGGTTGTGGTTTTATTTTGCGCCTAGGGACAGATCTCTAATTTTAGTGGTCTGGACCCAAAGAACCGAGGATTTCACAACGCAGCTCAACACTTTTCCATCCGTTACTTGACCGTGTTTAGTTTCCCATGGCTTTTTGCTCGACTAAAGTGGAGGCTTGGTGCTCACAAAAGAAATGTTTCAACTGGGAAACTTGTGTAAAGTTCTCTCTGTCCCCTGGTTTCTGTGGCATGTGCATGACAGCACAAGAGTAAGCAGGGGAAGGTGTCTCTATTTGGTGACAGATCTTTATCTTGAAGAAGTAGAGGGTCAAAAGAAACGTAACTGGTATTGAGATTCAGTGGGGGAGATTGTGATGTGTCCATATCCAGGAATATCTATGGAGGCTTAACAGCAGCAGCAGCCGTGTGACAGGGCAAGAGGTGCCAAGGGTCTGGCACCTACCTGATTTGAGGTGTGAATGTTGGAGCCCAGACTGAGCCACAGAGGTTCCAGTTTTGGAATGGGGAGTGTCTACTTATTGCTACATGACTTTTCTGCCTCAAAGCCAGAAGTGATGTCATCTCCTGACATGTCCCAATGATACTCTTATGTAGCTCACATTTGTGTATTTGTGGGAGTGTGCAATATGTAGTTTAACCTTGCGGTCACAAAGTACTGGTGAAGAAAACAAGACACGATGCAGGTTGCCTGATGGGTCATGCTTTATTGAGAAAGCTGGAGTAACAAATTCTCCCTAGGAGGGATTTATCTAAAGGAAGAAGGTAGGATTCTGAAAACAAGAGTCCACTGAGCAAGAAAAGCTTATTGTGAAGATGATCAATGAGTCACCGAAAGATATGGCAAAGGGAAGAGGACAGTCTCGCCTAAGAGTCGTGGAGCAAGAGGGCAAAGGTCTTGACCAGAGAGTGCAAACCTGCACCCTCACTTCACGTGGTTGATGGAAGAAGATGTCATTCGATTCCCAAGGCAGAAGGAAGAAGAGAAGCAGGAGGAAGGGCAGTGCACTGCATCAAGCAGATTCAGAGTTTCAGTAAAACCGTCGAGGAAGAGAACGCTTGGCGAGAGCATGGCCTGTTGTCCACGGAGAGTAGTCAGCGTATCGGTGTCCCCAAGGTCAAGTCAGTGTCTTGTGACCAGGATGGTTGTCTGGGGAATTGATCAGCAGCCGCCACAGCAGTCGCCACTGCAGCCACAGCCACAGCCACAGCCACTTCTGCCTGGTCCACCGCAAGAGCCACAGCAAGTGGGCCGGCAGCAGATGGTCCTGCAGCAGGTGGTCTGACAGCACATAGGCTGGCAGCAAGGCTGGCAGCAGCAGGACCCACAGCAGGAGGGCTGGCAGCAGACGGTCCTACAGCAGGTGGTTCTGCAGCAGGGCTGGCAGCAGTCGCACCCACCGCAGCAGGGCTGGCAGCAGCCACATCCACCACAGCAGGGCTGGCAGCAGGTGGTTCTGCAGCAGGTGGTTCTGCAGCATGTAGGCTGGCAGCAAGGGGAACAGCAGCAGCTGGTCATGGTGTCAGGTGTGGAGGGTGGGTTCCTGTTCACAGGTGAGTGTCCCAGAATCTGAGCACTCCTTCCCTTCTGGGCCTTTTATACACCACACTCCAAACAATGGGACCAATAAGCTGTACTTTTCCTTGTATTTGTTGTTGTTTTGGTCATTTGCGTAGTCACAGAAAAGTCGTCAAGGAGGAAGTCGTTTTTTTCATGTGTGGAAGTTTCTAAAAATTAGTATTCCAATCTATTTCTTAATTGGGAATATCCTTTAAGAAACTTATCAAGAAATGCTAAAGGCTACAATGGTCTCAATTTGTGCTCACATGCCTTCGGCTAGTCGTGGCATGGCATCTGCCGGGTTGAGTGAGAGTGTGGGTTGTACAACACTCTTGTGTGTGTCTGTAGCCATGGTTTCTTTCTCTCCCCCCCCCCCTTTTTCTGCTTCTTTTTTGTTTTGCTCTTTCTTTCTTTTGGTTGTTTGTAAAGGGAGGGAGAAACCATAGGAGGGTCACACTGGATGTCATTATTCAGTATGGTGTTGAAATCCTTCTTGGCTTCGCACATAATCACCCAGGAAATTGTGACTCAAGGCTGCAGTGGGTGAGCGTGTCTTTGTCAACCTGCTCTCCATGTGTATTCCACTGATTTTGAGATTCCTGCGTTGCTGTTTATGGGCACAATGCTGTGTGTGTTTAAAGGAGCCTGGAAGCATGAGTTTAGGGACCAAACCCTCGTACTGGCGTTTGGAAAGCTTCCATCCGTTACTGTTTTCTGCCCATTTTTCTTCTCTAGGTGGAAAGAGGTTGAGGGAGAGTATTGGTTTTTGTTGGGACTTTCTAGATAGTGATTTTCTTAGAGCAGCATTCCTAGGAATGAGTTTTTTATTTTTGGTACTTTATATTTTTGTTTGACAAGAAGTTTTTTTTTTTTTTCTTCTTAATATATGGACCAAGGTAGGTTGGCATAAAGTCTTACCTCTTTGTTACTAGATCTTTCCTCAGGATATAGCAAGTATGATACAAAAAATAATATTGTATTGATCAGAAGGTCCTAATTTCAACATTATCAATTGGGAACAGTAACCTTCGTAAATTTCAGGGAGTTGTTTTCCCTACATGTAATGGAGAAAGTGTGCAATTGTTGACTTGACAATATCAGTCTAGACCCTCACATCATAGGGACAGTAGAGGTAGATGGTGTTCAGTCCCTAAAGCAAAAGGAAGAAGAAAAACTAGAGGGTGTATTGTGCACTCCTTGTAGCTGATTCACAGGGTTCGAGAGGCAGATGTGGTTTTGGTGAGGACATGTTATTGACCACGGAGAGTAGCAGGGGTATCTGTGTTTTCAACAGCCAGTCAGTCCTGTGTTATAATGACAGTTCTTGCAAATTTGATCAGCAGGGTGTAGCCATTGCCACTCTGGCCACCACAGCTGGAGCCACAGTATTAGAGTTGGCAGCATATTGTCCTGGAGTTGGTGATTTGATAGCGTGTATGCTTGCAGCAAGTCTGACAACTGCTGGATCCACAGCAGCAGGCCTGGGAGCAGCTAGGCCCACTGCAGCAGGTGGTTCTGTAGCACGTAGGCTGGCAGAAAGAGGAACAGTAGGAGTGGGTCATCATGTCAGGTATGGAAGGTGGGTTCATGTTCACAGATTGGACAGTTTTCAATTTCCTGCTCGACCTTGGGTTGGTCAGCACAATTGTGTCTGTCTAGGAGTTTTTTGCTTGTTTTTGTGTGTCCTTTGATTGGAAGTGGCATGAGACCATTAGTATTTGGACGAGTTTATTCTTCAGTAGATGTGTACTCTCCTTGTGTTATGAATTTCACCCAGGACATTTTTGCGTGAAGGCTACAGCAGGTGTTCATATCTTTATTATTCTGTTTTTTTTTTCCCCAAAATAAATCGCCCATCTTATCTAAATTTAAAATTTTGGCATAAAGTTTTTGTAATATTCATCTAGAATCCAGCTCCCTAAATCACCAAACACTGGCCTTACCAAACACTCTACTTTTATAGATATCTTTCTGCCAGAGAAGGATTCCTCCTAATACTAGTCTTTTAAGAAACTGAAAAAAAATTATGCATATGCAAGGTGGGTTAAGAGGGCAAAATGCATTCCGTGTACCTATGGAGATAACCATAGAAAATTTTCTTTTGTTATGGTGATGAATTATTGAATAATTTGTATTTATTAAACTCACCCTGAATTGTTGATAAAAAATGAAAATAAACCAACTTGGTTTGGTTGTAGTAATCTTTGTATACACTAGAGGATTCTCTTTGTTAATATGTTGATTAGATATTTTATATCTCTAATTTTGCTCTTGTTTTAGCCAGAAGGTTGAGAAGTGATTGCATATATGTATGTGGCATAAGTGTTTTCATTTTTTTATGATTTTCTATTCTTTTTGGAGAGGTTTTTGCTATAGGGCGCATGCACTCGCCAGACAGACAGAGAGAGACAGAGAGATAGAAAGCGAGAAATCAACCCCCAGGCGGGATGGCCATGCCACAGTCCCTTCTCCTCCACTCTCCTCTCGGGATCTTGGGCACACACGCACATGCGCCCGGCGTGAATTTTAAGTTACCGGGTCCGGGACGGGAACCGCGGTCAACTACGTCGGAGTCCAGTGACATAGCCACTACGCTAACTGCTGGTCCCTGATATTCTATTCTTGACATAGCTGTTTCTGGTTTTTTTATTTTTCATTTTAAAAAATTTTATACATTTATTCACTATAATTTACTTTATTTGTAAGTTGAATTTACCCAACATGAATACAATTGGACATTTTTTCCTATTTTTTTTTAGTGTCTAGAAAAGTTTAAGATTATATTATTTCTTTTTTTTTTTGAGAGGTTTTTGCTATAGGGCGCATGCGCTCGCCAGAAAGACAGAGAGAGGCAGAGAGACAGAAAGCGAGAAATCATCCCCCAGGGTGGATGGCCATGCCACAATCCCTTCTCCTCCATTCTCCTCTCGGGATCTTGGGCATGCATGCACACGTGCCTGGCGTGAGTTTAAGCCACCGGGTCCGGGACTCGAACTGTGGTAGACTACATGGGAGTCCAGCGACATGGCCATTGTGCTAACTGCTGGTCCCAAGATTTTATTATTTCTTCCTTGAATTTTTGTGTTTGGTGAAATACACTGGTGGAAGTCATTACAGCCAGTACGGTTCGTGTGTGTTGGGGGAAGGAGGTATTAGCAGTGAAAGGAGAGGACTAGCATTTATAATTATTGAGTGAATTTATTGTGCTTATACAAACATCTTCAGATTTTGTATTTCTCATTTCAATTTCAATAAGTTTTTTCCCAAAGAAATGACCCATTTTATATAAATTAAAAATTCTGGCATAAAGTTTTCATAATATCATTTTGTTATGCTGTTAATATTTTAGAATCTATGGTTATGTTCCATTATTATCTGTACTATCAGTTACAGATCCTACTTTATATTTTTCTTGGCTAGTGTTGCCATGGTACACTAATTTTATTTTATTTTTTCATAGTACCAACTCTGGTCAAAAGAAGCACAGAAATGTGAGGCACCTATGGTGAATTGTCTCCCAACAGAAGGAACTTTACAAATCCAGTCATAATAATACCTCACCCAAGTGGTGGGTCCTTGATACAAATCTTGTCAAGTGGTTGTCCAGCTTTCTTGAGTGTTTGAATTTATAATTTCAGAGTAGCCTATTCTGTTATGTTTAGATATACTAAAGATTATTTCTTTTCATCTTTCTAGGCCGTCTACATTTTTCCCTCATGGGACTCACTTGTGATTATACTGTCAGAATGGCATTTTTGTAACATTTCCACCCTCATTTGCCATCTTTCTTCCCAGTGTCTATTCACAAGAAATCACATTCATCTTCTTCTAAGTTTACATATCTGCCTCCCCTTATGTAGGATATATGTCTACCCCAAGCATAACCTGGCTGTCATGACCTTCAACTTGGTCACATTTTCACAGGTTCTTTTTCACTGACTTTACCAACCAACTCTTCTTTCTTGTTAGAATCCAGTTCAGAATAGTTTCCTAAATGTTTAAGATCTGTTTACATATTATTTTAGCAGAACAAAATCTTCATACTATCTAGTGTTTTAATTTCTATCTCTTGTCATTTCTATTTATAAGATTTTGTGAGCACCTTTGGGATAGTATCATCCATTTTCTGCAGTAAGCTCCACCAACCACCGCCCATTACTCAACCCTGCTTTAATTTCCATTTATTTGTTCTCTATTGTAGACATAACAGATGATAGTGTATATCTCTAAAATCTTGGAATCAGAATCTAATTGTTGAATATTCTTATTCTGCCACTCAGTTGTAGGAGTTCCTTGGAAAATTATTTAACATCTTCAAGCCTTCTTACTAGTTTGCTTCCTTTATACATTTTTTACTTTCCTCTCTATTGTATACTAGTGTTTTGCATAGTAAGTTATCATTGAGTTAATCTGTAATATTTTTTCTGTTTGTTTGTTTGTCTTCAGCGTCATACCAGAAGCACAAATCTGATTCACCTTCTTTACTTCTAAAAGAATAAAGTTTGTTTTTATGCATTCTCCAACAAATCTAACAAGGGCTAGAACCTTGGAATCTTGTTTACCTCTCAGTCCCTTTCATGAACACAGAGACTGCCACATAGTAGGCGAATAACACCTTGTTAAAGGAAAGGGACCTTTTGAATCTACAGATGGTTAATCTCTTGGTTCTCTCTGTCTCTCTTGTCATAAAATGAGGTAAATGTGAAATACACGGTTGTACGTGCAAGACTTTGTTAACCACAGAGTAGCCACTTTGGTCTCTTCTAGTGTATCATATATAAGACCATTCAGTAGAACCAGACTGGTTTTTATAAGCGAATCAAATTGTTTATAAGCTGTGCAGTTGTGCAAATTAATGTGTGTTATGTTTCTTCCCTGAGCGCAGGCACTCTACTCTGAGTACAGGAAGACTTTCCTTGGAGGAAGTTTTTTCTTTGTTTGACACTGCATGTAAAGCATAGAACTCAATATCTGCTAGGTGCTCAGTAAATACTAATAAATATTTTAAGGACTCCTCTTCAGTGAGGCACCAGGGGTACTAGTGGTTAGCCTGTTGGATTACTTGGCAGGCTCTTCAGAAAACCAAAGACTATACCTCTACTCACTTTTGTTAACTTGATCAAGGGTATACCATGTTCCTAAAATGCTGTTTTTCTCTTAGGGCAGCAACAGCCTGCAAAAATCCAAGTGCTTGTGTGTGCATTTTTTTGTTCAGTTATCAGAATGTTTGTACCCTCTTCTACTATCACTCTTATACCTACTGTGGTTTTTGGTTGTGTACAGCTTCTCATTTGTTTTTCACATCCTTCTCTTGTGCACAGAAAAGTACCCTAAATATGAAAGTGTTATTATTTCCCCTGCTAGAGAGGCCAGATCCAGGTAATGTACACATCTTCCCAGTGCCCAACTATTTCCACTTGCACTAAAATAGAAATTAAAGTACCCCTGATATAAATAAAGTGAGGAGACCTAGACATGGGACAGATGACGTACAGCATGTAACACTTTTATATCTGTGGGTTTCTGGAGTTACTCATTGCTCCGATCATCTTGGGAGGTTACTATTAGTCTAGAATGGGAAGGTGGGTGATGGGTGTGAATAGTAGTCTTAGTGTAAGCTCTTATGAAGAAAATACTGTAGAAACAAGCAAAATACAGAAAAAAAATGCAAGGTAGCATCAGTTTATTAGGAAATAAACAAGGGAAACTCCTTGGAACTAAGGAGATAATAAGGTGAACATAAAAAGAAAACAAGTGGGCACAAAAATAAGGAATGCATTGAGAAAATATTTATCATTTACTATCAAGGAGAGTTAAAGAAAAAGATTCAAGTTTTTGTTTATTTGTCCATTCTCTACCAAAAGGCAAACAACAGACAGTAGGATGATGGCAAAGCTGTAGAGTGATTTTGTTGTAGGACCTTGGTTGGTTGATGGAAAGTTAGAACAGGATAGGTGGTAGTAAGGGGATCAGCAGCAGCAGGACTGGCCACAGCTGGATCCGCAGCCCTGAGCTAGGCAACCAGGCAGACAGACACAGGTGGGGAGGTAGCAAGTTCTACAGCAGTACACGGGTCCAGAGCAGCAGGGCTGGCAGCAGCTTGACCCACAGCAGTTTGACCCACAGCCGCTGGATCCACAGCAGGAGGGTTGGCAGCAGCTGGACCCACAGCAGCTTGACCCACAGCCACTGGATCCACAGCAGGAGGGTTGACAGCAGCAGGATCCACAGCAGCTGGGCCGGCAGCAGGTGGTCCTACAGCAGGTGGTTTGACAGCATGTTGGGCAGCAGCAGGATCCACCACAGCAGGGCTGGCAGCAGCTGGACCCACCGCAGCAGGGCTGGCAGCAGGTGGTTCTGCAGCAGGTGGTTCTGCAGCACGTAGGCTGGCAGCAAGGGGAACAGCAGCAGCTGGTCATGGTGTCAGGTGTGGAGGGTGGGTTCCTGTTCACAGGTGAGTGTCCCAGAATCTGAGAACTCCTGCAATTCTTGGTCTTTTATCTACTGGATTGCCCTTCTGAGGACCAATAAACAGGCCTTTTCCTTGTTGTTTTACATGGCTCATGGGGAAATAGCCCAAAGAGGAAGCTGTTCCCTAAGTATTATAAATCTCTTGAAAATTATACTTTATGCAGTTAATTGGGAACATTTCTAGAAATCATCATCAGCATCGTTCTTTTGATCATCATCTGGTCATGTGATAGTTCCTGCTGGCCTGGGGAGGGTCAAAGCAGTTGTTTTTTTCCCGGCTTCTAATTTTGGCTGTATATAGATTGGAAAATGTTCCTGAGGAGGGGTATGGTGTTGGTAAGTTCACAGACACAAATTAATTCCTTGCCTAGGTCCTAGGCTATTTACCCAGAAAAATGTGATTATTCAAGTCTACAACAGCCATATCTACCTGTGCCAACCACTGCACATGCTATCTCAGTTTTATTAAAGTTACATGTAATTCAATGTAATAAAAAATAGATAATAAAAAAAATAAAAAAAAAAATTAAAAAAAAAAAAAACGAAAAGATAGGTAGAGGTGGTTGGCTGCCCCCCTTCCCCCCCGCACATTAAAATAAGCTCCTAAGCAGGAGAATAAAGGCAGAATCAAGCCACTGGGATTCAGAAAGCATCAGTCAAATTATGGCCTAACCCTGCTTACCAGCAGGATCAGTAACCTTACATAGAACTCTCCAAACTACATATTATTTGCTTTCATAAAATAAGAAAAAATATATGCCTCAGATACCTTCATTTAAAAAAAGTGTAATGTACTTTCAGAGAACTGTAGATGTTATTAATATGTACCTTGATCAAGTATGACAAAGAGAATAGTGAATTAATAATTTATTTAAGAATGTAGAACTCATGTATACAATAACAAGTACTGTCATGCTTTCTTCTCTTATCTTTTATTTTCTTTTTCTTTTTTTTTTCCATTAGTGTCTTATTATACGACGGGACCACAATGTATGAATGAATTCTTTGCTGATGAATATTTTTTTCTCCTTAGGGGCTTTGGTGACTACTGCTGCTGTGAATATTTTTGTCCACATCTTGGTCTACACATGTATGCATTTATGTGGAATATATAGTTCAAATGAAATTTCTGGGTTATAATTGCTATACGTGTTCAGTATTAGTAGATACAGAAGTTTTTGGAAAAAATTGCAAGGATGCATACATCTTATTGTTTATACTGATTACATCTTATTTATACCTGATATTTTCACTCCTAGGCATTAAGCATTCTGACTCTGTATCTATTGAGTAATATTTCATTATAGTTTTAATTTAAATTTCTCTGAAGACTAATGAGTTTGAATAACTTTACATATATTCATTAGACATTTCGACTTCTCTTTTGTGAGGGGCTGACCATGTCTGTTTAAAAATTCTTTATATAATTTTATTAATTTTTTCTATAGTTTATTTATTTATTTTTATACATTCAACCACTGTATATCATTACAGCTTATAAAATCAATTTTCCCAACATGAATATATTGTATATTAGTTCAATTAAAGGTATCATTATACATATTATCATTTTTTTTCAAGAAAGGCAGTTTCAGCTTTAATAAATCAAAATTTTAAAATGTTGAGAGAACTTTGCTTAAGACTTAAAGCAAGGAAATGGGTTAGGATTCTGTTCGGATAGTAGGTACATGGACCTGATGACAACTCAAGAGAAGACAAAAATCCTTAACTCTGGAAAACAAAGCGTAGAAGATAAGTAATATATATTTTATCTATGCACATATGCATGTGCAGATAAAAAAAAAAGATCAGTAATATTTTAGTCAGAAGTCAAAAAATTCTGTTTTACCAGTTCAGATTCATGTACTTTATCTTCTGTTGTGGTCTAATCTTTCCATTTAAATTCTGAAAGATAACGTTCAACTCTAGACTTGTCCCTACCATTAAGCTGGCCATTTTCTTAGTTGTTTTTGAACTCTTATTTCTGTGTGTCTGACTTTAGTTTTCCTGAGATAGCACTCCCTTCAGAACTTCTTGGAGAACTGGTCTGGTGTCAGTAAATTCTTTCAGGTTTTGTTTATCTGAGAATGTTCTTATCTTCTCTTCCCATATGAACCATAATCTTGCTGGATGTAGTATTTTTGGTTGAAATTGTTTTCCACTCAACACATTGATTTCTAGCTTTCTATCTCTCCATCTCTGTCTCTCCAGCAAGTGCACATACCCTACAGCAAAACTCTTTTAAAAAACCCCAGAAACTCAATTTTGGTATTCCAAATTAGTGATTCTTTCCTCATCTCTACACATGCTGTGATTTGTTTTTTCTATTATTTACAGATTTTTTAAAAAAAATGTCAGATATTTCTTCTTCACTACTTCCCCCTTTTGGGATTTTGGGTATGCATGCACATATGCCTGCATTTGTCAACCATGATGTCACAGGCTGGCCCTCTCCCTATTAGTTATACCAAATATTTTATTTGTTTTTTAGAATTATTTCTTTATTTTTTTCAAAGAAGGAAGAAAGAATTTAATAACATCATGATTGTATAACATGAAAGAACAATGAGATGTGGAAGTTGAGTTGGTCATCTAATTGCTTTTTATTATTTCCATGAAATCAAGGTATCAGAAACAGATAAACAGCTCCTCAAGTGAAAAATCTAACTTTTGGATGGATCCAGATTTATGTGTTGGGTACTAATAGAATTATTTTTCAGATTTCAACTTTCAAGCTTTCACAGAGAGATATTAGGAGGTTTTCAAGTTAGTAAGAGCTTGCAATCTGCAAAATACTACAAGAGCCCAAGCTGAGCTATGAGAAGATTTTGAATTAGCAAACAAAGAACTTTCTCAAGGAGGGTGAAATAGTCTTGGAATCTTTATTATTATTTCTATAACTTCAAAATATTCTTCATGTGTCTGGAAATATTTCTATACATACTCATTTTAGTAGGACAAAACATACTGTTCCATTTGTTTCTTTACTCCTCTTCCCCTCTCACCACTACCACCATACACACACACACACACACACACACACACACACACACACATTTACACATTTCCTAATAAGTTAGTTCTGGACATAACAAGATTCTTGTAGATAGAATAATGGCCCCTCAAAGATGTACATGCCTTAATCCCCTTGTGAGTATGTTATATAGCTAAATGGATTTTGCAGATACAATTAAATAAGAATTTTAAGAGGGGAGATTATCTTGGATTATATGGGTGGGTCTAATGCAATCATAAGAGTTCTAATAAGGAGAAGAGGGAGATAGGGCAGTTAGTGATAGGATGATAGAAGCAGAGGTCAGAATGACACAGGGTCAGGAGCCATGGGATGTGTTTCTAACTCTAGAAGTTAGAAAAGGCAAGGAAATGGAGGAAATTGATTCTGTCCTAGCACCTCTAGAAGAAATGCTTCTCTGACAACACCTTGTCTTTAGTCCAGTGAGACCCATTTTGGACTTCTAATCTCGAGAACTACAAGATAATAAGTTTGTGTTACTTAGGCCACAGAGTTTGTGGTAATTTATTATAGCAGTAATAGGAAACTAACACTTCCAATTTTTCTGTGCCTAAATTTGACATTGATGTGATTTCCTATAATGACCTTTGTCTTAGTCAATCTTGTGCTGTCATAACAGAATACATGAGACTGGGTGACTTATAAAGAACAAAAAATTATTTCTTCCAATTCTGGAAGAGGGAAAATCCAAGGCTGGGTGACCTTTATCCGTCATGAACCTTCCTGCTACATCATCCCACGGTGGGCAGAAGGGCAACGGAGCATACACACAAGAGAGAGAAGGGGCCAAACTCATCCTTTAATCAGGAACCCAATCCTTCAAAAACAAATCCACTTTCTCATTAAAGACATTAATCCATTCCTGAGGGCAGAGGCCTCATGATCTCAGTACTGTTGCATTGGGGTTAAATGTTTAACACATGAACTTTGGGGGTCACTTTCAAATGATAGCAACTTTTTGAGGGGTGTTCTTAAACACCTCAAGTAAACTATCCATGCATTGCAGAGTTTGGGCTTAAGGTCCATTTTTTTTTTTCTTTTTCTTTTTTTGGAGAGGTTTTTGCTATAGAGCACATGCACTCGCCAGAAAGACAGAGAGAGGCAGAGAGACAGAAAGCGAGAAATCATCCCCCAGGGTGGATGGCCACGCCGCAATCCCTTCTCCTCCATTCTCCTCTCGGGATCTTGGGCATGCACGCACATGTACCCGGCATGAGTTTAAGCCACCGGGTCCAGGACTCAAACCGTGGTAGACTACATGGGAGTCCAGTGACATAGCCATTACACCAACTGCTGGTCCTTAATTTTTTTTCTTTTAAAACACATGAACAAAATCTAAGTGTGCTATTTCTGAATTCTTCATTGAGGGTAGAATTCAAAAAGCAGTTCTTACAACAAAACAACAAAGAAAACAAACAAAACACTGAGCTTTTTCTACTTTGAAAATAATTGAGTAAACAAGACCAATAACCCGAAATTAAGCCAGGTGTTTTCCACAATATAATTATGTTTAATCAGTACTTTTAGACATTGTTTTACATTCAACTCAAATCACGGGAAGAACTTAACTGCTCAACTCAACTGATGGAGATTTGTGAAAAAGAAAGTAAGTCACACGCAGCAAGCTGGTCATGTGAGATTGTCACCTGATGGACAAAAACTGTAAGGGTTTTTGAAGAAAAGTAGATATCACTTAATTTTATATTTAGTTTTTGGAAGTAAGATATATAGGATATAAATAAATTATGTTATCCAAAATATAACTTAAAACACCATAAATTAATTCATGTTATGGCATAAAGACATAAACTTTTATTATAGATCCTCATGAAGCAATAACATAAGTGAAGTTGGATTACAAGTTGGGTCTAAAGTGAGGTATTTACTACACAAATAGAGATAAAAGAAATAATATTTTCCTCTGGACACAGAAATTTAAAATGTAGTAAGAGGAACTATCAATAGAAACAAAGTATGCAAAATCATGTTCAAGGATTATGTAATTTACAGAACTTGATTGAAGATACGTTAAAGAAGACTATGTAGCTTTTAAATGAGAAGGGGCAGAAAAGAAAGGTCTACTTTGTGAGCTTAGAGTAAAGAAAAATCTCAAAATAAATGCTCATAGAGTTCAACCAGAAACTGTATGGGATGATGTGTTGCACTCTGAGTCTTACCATTTCTGTATGGCAAAGTGTATGCATCAGATGCCTCTAAGTATTCAGTTCAATGAAGTTCCATTTCCTTCCTTAAACAGCAGTAAAATAAAACAAACTTCTGAGTTCTGATTGGTCTCTCTGCACAGGTATGTCTGTGAACATTCCAGTCCTTAACACAGCTGGATTGTTAGGAATGTACATAAAGAACCTCTACTATATGTATTTGAGGATGCCACATATCAGGTATCCTCAGGTGTCAGGTATGCCCTGCTGGGTGCACTGAAGAACTTCTACACCTCTCAAGGAGGTGGGACCAGCAGTTAGAGTAATGGCTATGTCGCTGGACTCCCATGTAGTTGACTGCGGTTCGAGTCCCGGACCCGGTGGCTTAAAACTCATGCCGGACACGTGTGCGTGTGTGCCCAAGATCCTGAGTAGGTGAATGGAGGAGAAGGGATTGCGGCGTGGCCATCCCCCCTGGGGGGTGATTTCTCGCTTTCTGTCTCTCTCTGTCTGTCTGGCGAGCGCAAGTGCTCTACGGCAAAAAACCTCTCCAAAAAAAAAAAAAAAAAGGAGGTGGCCATAGTCATTTTCCTTTTGCTTCTTCTTTTATTTCTTCCTTTATCTCTTTCTCTCTGTTTCTTTCTTCCTTCCTTTCGTTCTTTCTTTCTTTCTTTCTTTCTTTCTTTCTTTCTTTTTTCTTCTTTCTTTCTTTCTTTCTTTCTTTCTTTCTTTCTTTCTTTCTTTCTTTCTTTCCTTCCTTCCTTCCTTCCTTCCTTCCTTCCTTCCTTCCTTTCTTCTTCGTTCTTTCTCCCTTCTTCCTTTATTTTTTTTCCTGTAGCAGTGCCTGTCATCACATTGCCAAATACTTGAATTTCCTATCATTCATTTTCTTTCTCAGAAGTTCTGATATTCTTCTTTTCAGCACCACTTCAAGCTGATTATTGTTACTAGAGGTACATACTTTTCACATTCTTGCTTAACTTTGAAACTCAGACTTTTATTTTCGTGAGTTAATGTATCTTTACTTCCAACAACTGAGGGAGATGTTTTTATTTCTTAGATAATCAAGAGATTATGGAGTCTATACCTACTGGACTGTAACCTTATGTCTCATGACTTTTCACCACTTAATTTCCTTAATAATGTTTGACTTGAAAACAAAGGATCACTCAAAGTCTGGTTACAAATGAAATTTGGCTTATGTTTCACAGAGTGTAACTTCATCTCCTATTGCCATTTGTACAAGTGACCAGAGAATGAGGCCAGACAAGAATTCCATTTCCATGACATCAACAATAAAATATTTATAGATAAGCCTCTCACATCAAAGTCTTAGGACAGTGGCAAGAACAAAATTAATTCTCAAAAATGTTTAAGACATTTTAGCAATGGCTGAATGCGAATGGAAAGGATAAAAGATTCACATCTTTTATCAGTTACCAGGGCTCTTAAGACCAGCTATTGGTCTTGAGTTTGGCTACTGGTCACATAGGTACAGGGAATGAATTTGGGAAGGTACATATTAATGGAAAGTGATCTTTAAATATAAGGAGTTGGAGTTTCCATGTCCAGAGAATAATGTAACGTATGCATCTTCCCAGTGCTTAGTCCCCTCTGTCACATCTACTTACAAGAAGATGTGGATGTCATTGCACCAGAGCTGGAATCAGGAAACCTGGGGCCTGGACCTGATTCTGTTTATCCTTAGCTCTGTGATATGATGTAACTCATGTTACTGATCTTGGTTCTGCCCAGGTTTAGGGCTATTAAGTGACTCAGAGGAGACATCACATGTGGAATGCAAAAAAAAAAAAAAAAAAAAAAAAAAAAATGAACAAACAAAATAACAACAACAAAAAACCATGAAATGAAACAAAATAAAGCAGAATACCAGAGGAAATACAGTGAAAACTTTATTAGGAAACAAATAGGTAATGCTTCTTTTAACCAGGAAAATAATGCAAAGTTGTCACAAAAGATTCACAAAATGATGAGTATATTGAAATGACATGATTGATATTGATCATTGAAAAGATCTACTAATAGTTATGAGTGTTTCCATTGTTTTAAATTATTTACTGTGAAAAGGCAAATATCACCTTGTCAAGGCTGGTACCATGAATCCAGGTCAAGAACAAAGTTGACCAGCAAACTGTTCATCAAAGAGAGTGAAACAAGTTTCCGAGTAAACTCACAAGTCTCTTAACAAGACAACGAATGACCGTGTGATGACCGTGTGTGTTATTAATAGAGAAAGGGGGATAAGTTGTTGCAGAAATGGGTATCTGGCAGGTCTGATGATCAAAGGTTTTTCAATGTAGGTAGTGGGTCTGTGGTAAGTTGATCAACAACTGCAAGGCTGGCAGCAGCTGGATCCACAGCCCTGGGCTAGGCAACCAGGCAGGCAGACACACGTGGGGAGATAGCAGGTTCTACAGCAGTACACGGGTCCACCGCAACAGGGCTGGCAGCAAGTAGATCCACAGCAGCTGGGCTGGCAGCAACTGGACCCACAGCAGCTGGGCTGACAGCAGCTAGACCCACCACAGCAGGGCTGGCAGCAGCTGGACCCACAGCAGCTGGGCTGACAGCAGCTGGACCCACAGCAGCTGGGCTGACAGCAGCTAGACCCACCACAACAGGGCTGGCAGCAGCTGGACCCACAGCAACAAGGCTGGTAGCAGGTGGTTCTGCAGCAGGTGGTTCTGCAGCACGTAGGCTGGCAGCATGGAGAACAGCAGCAGCTGGACATGGTGGAGGTATGGAGGGGCAATTCCTGTTCACAGGTGAATTTTCTAGAATCTGACATTTCTCTTTCTAATGTACCTTTTATAGGTGGTAGCCCAAACTTTGGACCAATGAGCAGATGAACAGAACTTGCTTTTGTTTTTGTTTATGGTAATTTCTCTAGTTCATTTGCAAATGCCACAAGGAGGAAGTTGTTCCTTAAGTATTATAAATTTTCTAAGGTAATTGATTTGTTTTTCTAATTGATAAATAACCATCAGCACTACTTTCTGGAAATGAGAAATCAGTCATCATACTCGTCATCAGTTAAGCACCAATCCTCATTTTTAAAGCCTCATATAATATTTGGTCACCTATGAGGTCTGACTTAGCTTGGTGAGAGGTCAGATCATTGGCAGCCTCTATGTATTTTCTCTTGTTATTTTAAGAAGCACCTCAGAAAAGAAGGTGTTGGTGAGTCACGGTGATGAGTATCAAGTTCAGGGGACTTTGCATACTGTCTCTAATGTAGAAGCTAGTATAAGTTTTATCTTCCTTCTGCAAACAATAATGAGGGATAGGGGTAATACAGGGGTGTGTAATAGAGCGAGGGAGGGAAGGGAACGGGGGAAAAACAAGACATTTAAATGACACAAAAATGAAAACTTATTTGCTGATGATAATCTCTATGGTAATGTCTTTGTCTTGACTGACATGCATCATATTTGTGCTGGAAAAAGCAATGTTGTACACTGTAAAGATATATAATGATTAAATGTAAATTAAGAAAAACATGCAAGGAGGGGCCAGTAGGTGGTGTGGTGGTTAGAGTGGCTAAATTCCCACATGGCCAATTGTGATTTGAGTACTGGACCTGGTGGCTTGAAAATCACGCCAGGCATGTGTGCCTGTGTGTGCCCCAAATCCCTAACAGAGAATGGAGGAGGAGAGATTGCAGCCCCTCCTTTCCCTCTGTCTGTCTCTCTCTTTTATCTCCAGTGAGTGAGAACATACATCCTATGGCAAAAACCTTAAAAAAAAAGCCAAAAAATACTGTGCTCAAGTATTGGACAGCAATCAATTGTAGGCTATGCTTCTTGAAGGAGAGAAACATATGAAACAAAGTCTGATTTATCCAGAAGTTTTCCCTTTATGTATTTCAAAATTGCAATAGGACCCAAGTAGAGAGCAGAGAAGACAGGCATTGGATAGGTTGTTATAATTCATTCTCTCAACTAGAAATGTGATTTTTTTTTTTTTTTTTGAGAGGTTTTTCGCTATAGGGCGCGTGCGCTCGCCAGACAGACAGAGAGAGACATAGAGACAGAAAGCGAGAAATCACCCCCCAGGGGGGATGGTCACGCCGCAATCCCTTCTCCTCCATTCTCCTCTTGGGATCTTGGGCACGCACGCACACGCGCCCGGCGTGAGTTGTAAGCCACCGGGTCCGAGACGCAAACCACGGTCGACTACATGGGAGTCCAGCGACATAGCCATTACGCTAACTGCTGGTTCCCTAGAAATGTGATTTTTGATGATAAAATTCAAATTGAATCTAGTAGAAATTATCAATAATTTATTTTAAAACAACATTATTTTTGTCTTTCTCAGGAGATAGTTGTCTATAGATCCCAAGTTATTTACATAAATTATCTAGTGAGGTTTGTAGTATTTCATTTTTGCTTTCCAAGATATTAAAATACCAGGAATCAACTTTTTTGTTACAATAAGTGATGAGAATCGAAGTTAATCTTTTCCATATGGATTCTTTTCCCAGCTGTGATTATGGAACATTCTATGCTCTTCTGTTAATGTTAGATTATAAAACATTTGTTCACTTCCACTGTACCTCTGAAAATCAACCATCAGACAGAAAGGAGCAGCTTCTCGACAGATATGCACTGTATTTGTGCTGGGAAAAGTCATGTTGTTTACTATAAAGATGTCTAGTGATTAAATGTTAATAATAATAATAATAATAATAATAATAATAAAATAAGTAAAAAAGCCTAACTTTCTAATGAATCTAGGTTTACACTGTACTCCACTCTGAGGAAATTTCTCAAATTTTACATCTCAAACCTTTATACTAATTAGAGAGGTACAGTAGAAAACTATCAGGTTGGGGAATTTGTTTTTTATCATTTTTTGGACTATTCCAATATCCTCATATGAACTGAAAGAAGATACCAACACATGTAAGTAGCATAGGTATCTCTGTAAACGATTTATATAATATCAATATTATCAGTTTTTCAATTTTCTACAAATTTGTGAAGTCCTTAATATCTCAGAAAAAATTCGAAGTTGGTTACCTCAATGAGAACCATTCTACATTTCATTCTGATTCTTCTATTTCTTCCATATAAGTAAACTCTGAACATAACTAATTTCTTAATTTCCCATGAACTAGTGTGACATTGACAGGACTTTTAATACTGACATTTCTTAAAGGCTCTCTCACACTTCTTAAACTATCAGTGTTATTTCAGGGTTTAGGCTTAGAGAGTGACATTCCATCTCTCTCTCTATATATTTATTTTAGGCCACAGGGCATGTGCACTTGCCAGAGACAAAGACAGAGGGAAAGTGATAAATTCTCCCTCCCCAGGGGGTATGGCCATGCCAAAATCCCTTTTCCTCTATTCTCTTTTTAGGATTTTGGGTACCCATGCACACATACCTAGTGTGATTTTTCAAGCCACAGGGTCTGGGACTCAAACTGCAGTAGGCCATGTGGGAATCCAGTACCTTAATCACCATGCTACCTGCTCGCCCTGCCTCTTTTAAAAACACATACTTGATAAAATCATTCTGATGCATGTTATAAAGGGGAAATTCTAAGTTTCTCTAGTGGAAAAAGAGGAAGCTTTGCTATATACTTTGGACAGAGGCAAAGAGGATCAAGAACAGTTTCTTGAAAGCATTACCTGGTCTTGTCCAAAATAATACTGTATTTTAATAAAGGATTGAATAATGTAATTGTTTTTTATGTTTGACTGAAGAGGAAATTATTATATAACATGCAAACATCATCACAGCTCATTGAGGAAATCTCAAGAGTAGGTCATGCACAAGTTAATGATGTGATAACATGACCTAATGAAAACAAAGAGCCAATGCCAGTTTCTGGAGACATGTATAAATGAATTTTATGTTTTTATTTGAAACAAAGATAAAATGGATAAAACTTTGAGTCACAAAGCTTTCAGCATGTCACATGGAATTTTGAGTTTTAGATGGTCTGTCACATGTCAATCAATCTGAAGAGCAAAATTAAGAGTCTTTGAAATTAGATGATACACATAAGAAAGAAGATAATAAGTGACTCAGGAGGAAAGTTTGGATTGGATAAACCGTAACACAGAGATGGAAAAATGTATTCTACATAATTATTATACACATTCTTCCACAATTAACTAGTTTGATAATTACTTATTTCTTAAGAAAAACAACAATAAGGAAATAGCTCTAAACATGGTGACAGTAGCCCTTCAGCTGGGTATAAAAGTGGACATGAATGAGGAAACTCCCACATTTGGGAACTAGTTTTAGAAATCAGCTCACAACTTCCACCCTCAGACACCATGATCAACTCTTGTGGCTCTGTCTATTCTGACCAGGGCTGTGGTCAAGGCTTCTGTCAGGAGACTTTTTGTCATCCCAGTTGCTTCAGGACCACCTGCTGCCACCCCAGCTGCTGTCACCACAGCTCCTGCCAGACTACCTGGTGTTGTCCCAGTTGCTGTGTGTCCAGTTTCTGCCACCCCAGCTGCTGTACATCCAGCTACTGTCCCCCAGTCTGCTGTCAGACCACTTGCTGCCCCAGCTGCTGTGTGTCCAGCTGCTGCCGTCCAGTGTGCTGTCAGACCACTTGCTGCCATACAACTTGCTGCCATCCCAGCTGCTGTGGATTGTCTTGTTGATCTAATATCTATCTATCATCCCAAACCTGGCTACTATCATATCAATGTGAAAGTGTCATTCATATGAACCTTTCCATGTGTTAAATGCCCAGAAGTTTTATTATTTCATTATATCACTAAGCAACTTGTGAAAGGCCATTCATCTACATTAAATTCCACTCATTTCTTCTGTGGATCTTTTCCCTGCATCTGGATTCAGATGCATGATGCAGTTAGACTAAGCCACAGAGTCTGTTTTGTTTGCCTTGATATTCAAAATTATTGGTTAATTATTCTTCAGTAAATATTTTCTTGGCATGAGAAATGCTTATATTTTTTCAGTTACTTTTGACAGCTGAATATCAGTTTATCCCCTAGCACTATTTTTTTCAAGATGAAGAGAAGTTTGTGTACTTGTAGCCAGGAAAGAAAACTAATTTTATAAATATAATAGAATGCCTATAGATTTTTTTCTATATATATTTTTTATTTTTAACTGCTTAAAATTTATTTTATTTATATATATTATATATAAATGCTGTGCTCTCATAGGCATTTTCACATCTTCTCAAGAACCCTCTGAGGTAGGTATTATTACTTAACTAGCAAATGAGATAGTTAGCAACTTATGTAAGGTTGCATTATTAATAACTGGTATAGCCAGAAATCAAGTAAAAGTTTTTATAAGATAACCCAACTCATTTAACTAACAATAGTTTTCTTATTCAGTCAGTAAAATGATTAAACACCTGGCATGTCCATTGTACTGATGGGCTCTGGGGATTATCTCAAGATTTATGAGGCACACTTGCTTCCTACAAGGAGCTTGCAGTCTAATCTTGGGAATTAAAGGAAGGGCCAGAGTAAGTAGGTAAAGAATATTGGGTAGTATTGATCAGAAAGGGAAACTCTGTGTTTGAGAAGAGTATATTTTTTTCCTTCAAGACAGACCCTTGCATATTGAAATCCTTATGCCTCAGACTCCCAGTTGCAACTACTTTTTTTTCTTTTTTAATTTTTATATTTTTATTATTATTCATACATGAAATTGCTATACATCATTTATATTGTGAAGAGACTTTGCCCAACATGGTATACACCTTAGTCCAGCCCAGTTGAGACCACAAAACACATCCTTGTCAACAGATAATAAACCTTATCTGTGTCCCACAGTGTCTTACCTCTCCATTCCCCCCCCCAAATTTCCTACACTCTTCCCCTCTCACAGTCTCTTTCCACTTTGTTTCTAGTGTCCATTACAATTTTTAATATTTTTATATTCTCCAGCAGCTACTTTTAGATAACATCTTACTGTATTGGTCAGGCCAGCCTCAAGCTCACAATTCTCCTGCTTCAGTTTCCACTGTATTACCGGTGTATAGCACCATGCCCAACCTTACATTGGGCTGGTCATCCAACCAAGTCTCCATGTAGTTCCAGCCCGGGAAGCATGGTGTCTTAATAATGTGCACCACAAAGACTGGGGAAGTGGAAGGGTATAATTTTGTAAGTAGAATGAATTAAGTCACTAAATTTAGGGAAAATGTGCAGGTCACAAACCCATAAGATGAAAAGAAGGAGAAAGAATAGGGAAGTGTTTACATTTTTGTCATGACAAGATGAAGATGAGCCAAAAAAATCACTTGAGATCAAATGTGGCAGAGATATTTCATATAAATGAAATAATACAATATGCACTTTTTTTTTTCTTTTGTGGGACCAGCAGATGACATAATGATTACATTGCTGGACTCTCATGTAGTCAACTGAGGTTCAAGTCCTGGACTCATTGGCTTAAAACTCACACCGGGTGCATGTGCATGCATGCCAAAAATCCTGAGAGGAGAATGGAGGAGAAGGAATTGCGGCATGGCCATCTTCCCTGGGAGTGATTTCTTGCTTTCTGTCTCTCTCTGTCTTTCTGGCATGCACAAGTGCCCTACAGCAAAACAAACAAACAAACAAACTTTCTAAAAAAAATTTTTTTTTTGGTAACCAAATCATTTTACTTATTGTTTTTCAGGTTCATCAGCATTGCATGTAGCAATACTTCAGTCCTCTTATTGATGAATAATATATAACATCTATTATATGGCTATACCTTGTTTTATTTATTTATTCATCAGTTGATGGGCATTTGGGTTATTTACACTTTGGGGCATTAGATATATACCTTAACTTATCAAAATGTACTTTTCTGACTTAGTTCCAGAGAAATGTAGAAACCTTATTCTTATAGCTCAATCCTTTCATTTTTTGCTATTATTATTATACATATTATGTCTACATATGTTAAAAGCCAATGATATATTTTTATAACTATTACTTTATACACTCATGTCTTTTAAATAAGCTGAGTTATGCTAACCTTTTAAAAAAGTTTATTTCTTACATGAGTGAGACAGAGAGAGCACCCACAAAAGGGTCTTGATGCTATGATTCACTTTTAGCCCTTCAGCTAGACGGATTACGGGCAAGCATGTGTCCAACATGCTCAACAAGATCTCTAGATTTGAACCAGGAACCTTCCCAGGTGGTATTGCCTCATAGACCATTGCATTTTACTGCTGTGCCACCATCTGGCTTCCTGTATTAACCTTTTTATTTGACCATTTTGGTTCTCTTCATTTCTTCTATAAATACAAGTTATCAGCTGGATGTCATTACACTATTCCAATACGGTTTTTCTCCCACCTGTGTCCTTTGTGCTATTATTGTTAAATGTCTTGTTTCCAGTTGTTTTGTTCATTTTTAGATTCTCTTGTATGGAACATAAAGACTTAAAATATATGAGTTTTTATTTTAATTATTATTCTTATTTATTATTAGTTATACATTCAATTGTTATACATCTGGAATTGTAAAAGACCATGTATTGTTGCCAAAGCCATCCTGAGCAAGAAGAGTAGAGTGGGTGGCATCTCTCTTCCTGACCCCAGAATATATTACAAAGCTGTGATAATAAAAAAAATATTATTTTAATTTTTGATTCCCCCTTTGCTATCAGAAAATATGGATATTGTCATCCCACCTTTGTTTTTTACATTTGCCTATCACTTTTGGACTTCAATCACATTTATGTTTTATTTGCTATTTTAAAATTTCATTTTATACATTCAATCACTGTATATCACAATAGCTTGTAAAATGAATTTTCCCAGCATTAATACACTGCACATCAGTCCAGTTAAATATATTATCAGATACGTTATAATTGACAATCCTCCATTTTTGTGTCCCTTAAATGTCTTGTCTCTCTTTGCTATATTTTTTTAATCTTCTATCAATTTTAGAATATATTTGAATCTCTTTAAATATGATCATATTCATCTCTTGGAATGACTTTTCTTTTTGTATGCTACATACATCTATGCTGTAATGAAATTCTTTACTTTGACTTATTTTCTGTTGATGTCAGTACTTCTTTAGTTTTTTAGAGATTTTTGCTATAGGGTGTGTGCACTTGCCAGAGAAACAGAGAGACAAAGAGACAGAAAGTGAGAAATCACCTCCCAGGGGATGGCCATGCTGCAACACCTTTTTTTCCCTTTTTCCTCTCAGGATCTTGGCAGGCACGCACATTATGTGCCCAGCATGAGTTTCAAGCCACCAGGTCCAGGACTTGAATTGTCAACCACGTAAGAGTCCAGTGATCTAATCAGTACAGCACCTTCTGGCCTTGATGTCAGTACTTCATAAAGGAAATTTTAGGGAAGTTGTAGGTTATGAGTTCTTGAATCTATGAGAAAATCTTTCCATTATCCTTACCCATGACTGATAGCCTGTCTAGATTTAAAATCATTGGGCCATCCACTCTTCCCCCTCAAAACAGTTTAGATTTGAACAAAATATTCAAAGCCATATATAAAAAGGTGTTCAACATCACTAATATCAAGGAAAGGCTAATTAAATCCATACTGAGATATCACATTTGTTAGAAATGGCTGTTATCAAAAAATGTTGGCAAGAATGTATCAAAAAGGAAACGCTTATACACTTTAATGGAAATGTAAATTGATATAATCATTTTGGAAAGCATTAAGGCTAAACCTAGGAAGCCAGACTATGAAAGACAAACACTGTATATCCCTCCTTAATATATACAAAATGTCTGCACTCTGTAGAAGAAATGGAAAGATTCAAAGATATAATAGTAGGGAGGACAAGTGTAGATAATAGAGACTTAGTAGGAGGAGACTGGATCATAGTGGGTGGGTGGGACACAGGGAGGAACATTTAACAGACACAAGAATATAAAGTTCCAGGCTGAAAAGATCCTTGACTTGACTGTCATGTACTGGATGCATGCTTTAAAAAAACATATTGTGTGTTATAGAGATGTACAATGATTAAATGTAAATAACAAATTATAAAATTAAAAATAGAACTGCTATATAGTCCAGCAATTTCACTTCTGGGTATCTATCCAAAGTAAATAAAATCATTATCCTGATGAGACCATGTGAATTGCAATATTATTCACAATAGCCGAGATATGAAAACAACTTAAATGTCCAGTAGATGAATGTAATACACACACACACACACACACACACACACGATGAAATATTATTCAGCCTTTAAAAAGAAGGAAATACTGTAATTGATGACAACATGAATGAATCTAGAGGGTATTATGCCAAACAAAGTTAAAATAAGCCAGACACAGAAGTCAAATATTACACTTCATGATCTCACTTATATATGGAATCTAAAGCAGTCAAACTCATAGAATCAGACAGAGAGCAGAGTGGTGGTTGCCTAGGGCTGGAGGAAGAAGGAAATGAGATGTTGATCAAAGCGTATAAAGTTTCATTTATACAAGATGAGTAAGTTCTGGAAATCTAATATATGGCAATTGTGACTATAGTTAACAATATTGCATTATATTCTTGAAATTTGCTAAAAGAGCAGATAATATGTATTCTCACCACACCCACACACACACACACACACACACCACACACACAAGATAACTGTGAAGGAATGGATATGTTAATTAAGTTTGCTATTTTATAATGTATACCCATATCAAAACATCACATTGTGTACCTTGAATATATACAATATTTATTTGTCAACTATACCTCAAAAAAGCCAGTCCCTCTCCCCAAAATACAAAATTCGTAAGTAGCATGGTACCACAATATTAGAGAGTGACTTAAGGGAGAAGTGGTTTGGGCAGAGAATATCGGAATATATCGGAATAGTTTATTGGAGGAAGTAATAACACATAAGTCTTAAAGAACGAGTTACATGGAGGTTCATGCAGTGTGTGGAACAGAATATGGAAGGTCTCATTCACCATTTGTTGAATAGATGAGTGAGCAATAATCTACAGCTTTACAGGTCTTTGTTTTTTTTTATTTTAATAAACCCAACAAAAACCTTCCACAAAGAACATTTCTAACAAATGTAAAGCTTGTCTGCACACATGGCCTGCTATTGTAATCCCAACTGGAAAACACTTGGGGGCTCTTTCATGCCACAATCCAATCCTTACATGACCCTGTGAATATTTTGAACATTGAATACGATGAGATCAATGATTCATTTTTGATCTTAGGAAAGTTATTTCATTCTAAATGTATTACACATTCCTAGGAGTATTGTGTATTAGGGCAGTAATCCATTACTTGGTTGGTATAGTACCTGAAATTCTCAGTATTAGATTACCTGATAATCAGGAAAGGATTAGAACAATGTCTTGAATATCTCTCACACCCTTTAAATCTTTTGCTATGACAATCACACAATAAAATCTCATTAATTTGAACATATCGAATTTAGGACATATGTAGTCTACTTTTCCCTGGCCTAAATCCATATGAAATTTGGCATCTTACATAAAATGATTGTTTGTTAGGCAAATTGGGAAGGTAAACATAATTACAGAAGATATATTTAACTCAATGTGGATCTACTAAGTGCAAATTAAAAATGAATCATATCATCCTATACCAAAGCCTTGAACCTCATCATTTAGAAACATTCTTTAGTTATGATTCTTAATTTCACTTTAAATGTATTAGAAAAAAAACTAAACAACATTATTTTTAAAAGTTCTATACAACCAAAGTAGTCTAGCTTGACTTCATATGTTTTGAATTAGTATAATTTCACTGTACTGTTTCTATGGAGATATTTTACACTGTAATATTTTATTATAAAATTAAAAGGTCTCTAATGGTATTTAAGTGTTCACTCAAATTTCCAAAAACTTTCCCTGAGTATCACCCGTGTACCAAGGACTTTTCTAGATGCTAGAAAATAAAAGAATAATGTGGTTGCAGTTCCATGGCTGGAATAGACTGAACCATGTCGAAATATTAAGATAATAACATCAAAATTTGCTTGCAGGAACAAGAGACGATTTCAGAGAGTGTGGCATTTGAGGAAGGTTTTGGTTAGAGAGGAAATAAAGAGTAGGTTCTCTAGAAATGTGGACAGTATTGAGAAGTGCAGGGTATAGAAGGTATAGCCTAGGATGTAGGGTAATGAGAGAGATGGGTGAGTGATTGAAGATAGAGTTGGAAAAATAAATTTGTGAAAGGTGTTGATGACATGCTAAGGAATTTAAGATACATGCTAAGGGTATCAGTGAGTCAATAGCCTTTTATCTTAAGGCTCTTTCTGGAGAGGTTTTTTTTTTTTTTTTTTTTTTTTTTTTTCTTGCTATAGGGTGCGTGCGCTCGCCAGACAGACAGAGAGAGACAGAGAGACAGAAAGCAAGAAATCACCCCCCAGGGGGGATGGCCACGCCACAATCCCTTCTCTTCCGTTCTTCTCTCGGGATCCTGGGCACGCACGCACACGCGCCCAGTGTGAGTTTTAAGCCACCGGGTCTGGGATGCGAACCCCGGTCGACTATGTGGGAGTCCAGCGACATAGCCATTACACTAACTGCTGGTCCCTTAAGGCTCTTTCTTAAACATGGCATTGACAACACAGTCTGGCAAAAAGATCATAACAAAATCTTGGCAGTTCACAAGATGTCTTTCTTCATTAATATTTTATTATTTTAATATATTTTATTTGAAAAGTTCTGAAAAGAAGATGAAAGTGTCTCCATTTAAATGATTACATAAAGTAACAAGTAAAATTTTCCTTAATAACTTTCTTCCCATTCCTATATTTATAATGGTAAATATCATTCCTCATTTTTCTCACGTGTATACAAATATATCTAGGAGTAAATATGTTGACATTTAGATCATACTCCTCTTGCAATAAATATGTAGTACATTTACTTATTCATTCAACAAATATTTACTAAGTGTTGACTATATACCATGCACAATATGCTAATAAGCATACAATATCCAATGAGTCTATATTCTAGAAGGACAACACAGACAATTATGCATGAGAAAGAATAAGATAATTTCAAATCAAGATAAGTGCTAGGAAGACAGTTTAGAAACAATATAATGTAAAGGGTGAGACTGGGGAGTTTCTTGAGTTTGGGGATTTGGAGGTGACTTCTATTGAGGAGGGAATGATTCAACTCTACTTATTTTATTTCCTTTGGGATTTTAGGTGATGTGGTAGTTATATCTTACATTTTTTTCAGTAATCTCTATACTGTTTTTTAATTTACATTCCCAACAACAATGCACAGTTTCCTTTTACTCCACACTCTTTCCAACACTTGTTATTTGTTGCCTATGGATAATAGTCATGAGGTAACGTAACACCAGAGGCCAGCCAGATGCCAGCCCCATGTTCTTGGACTTTCCAGCCACTAGAATCATGAGTCAGCCATATATTTTTTATTATAAAAACATGAAGTCTTAGATATTTTCTGTTATTATAACACAAATAGATCAAGATATGAATTTTAGTTTTTTTTTTTCTATTTCTGTGAAAAATGGCATTGAGATTTTTGATAGATTGCCTTAAATCTCTATATTGCTATGGATAGTATTTTAAAAAATATTAATTATTTCAAGCTGTGAACATGGATATCTTTCCATTTATTTGGATTTCTTTAATTTCTTTCTTTACATTTAATTATTGTACATCTTCAAAGTATACAAAATGGACCTTCTGGACATGAATATACTATATATTAGTCGAGTCAAAGATATTACCATACACATTATCATCAACAGATAATTTTCCATTTTTGTATCCGTTAAATGTGTTGCCCCCCCCCCCACCCCCACCCCGTGCTGCTTTTTTACTAGTAGAGGACACAAATTACACTGAGGTTGAGAGACAGCCAGGTGTTTTACTTACATCTATGTTCTATCCAGGAAAGGTTTCCATTTTACAGCCATGAGATTAAAATAAGAACTTTCTAAAGTGTATTTCTTTCCTCCAGGAGAGGCAGAGACAGAGAAACAGGCACCCCAAACAGGCTCTTCACACCCTCAAGAAGCAGCTGGAGAAGATGAGGCCCTAGAGGCACAGTCCATTTCCTACTCTTCTCAGTGATGAGCTGGGAACAGACAATGATCTTCCACTCACTCTGCATTAAACTGAGTAGAGGATCCATGACAAATGCCTAGACATTCTCTTTTAGATTTCACTCTTTCAATCTGATACCTTGCTATTTGTCATCCCAGGGACTTGCAAATGCTAGTTCTCATCTACTCTCAGAGAAAGGAAGGTTAGCTGGAGGCTTGGTTCTGTTTTTGGAGAGAGCCAAGGAGAGGAGCTATGAGAAGTGAGCACTCACCAGCTGTTTAGTCTCTCAGAGAACTAGTTATGGCTTGCCCCATGAGCTTCCCAGATTAAAGCTAACAGCAGTTAGAAAAATTGGGTTGTTGTTTTTTTTTTTTTTTTTTGGAGAGATTTTCGCTATAGGGCGCGTGCGCTCGCCAGACAGACAGAGAGAGACATAGAGACAGAAAGCGAGAAATCACCCCCCAGGGGGGATGGTCACGCCGCAATCCCTCCTCCTCCATTCTCCTCTCGGGATCTTGGGCACGCACGCACACGCGACCGGTGTGTTTTAAGCCACCGGGTCCGGGACGCAAACCATGGTCGATTACGTGGGAGTCCAGAGACATAGCCATTACGCTAACTGCTGGTTCCCGAAAAATTGGGTTGTTAGATATGTAGTCAAACCTTTTCCACTAAGAAACTAGGAGTGGGAGAACTGGTAAGTGGCATGGTGGTTTGGGTGCTGGACTGCCACATGGCTGACTGCAGATTGAATCCTGGACCTGGCGATTTGCTTTCTCACTCTCTCTCTCTCTCTCTCTCTCTGTCTCTCTCTGGGGAGTGCATGTGCTCTGTAGCAAATTAAAAAATAATGACAATAATAAATAAAATTAAATAAATAATAATTTTAAAAACAAAGAAACTAGGACCAGGCTGTTTTTGCCTTTTTGTTCTATATTGAGCTAGGTAAAAGTCACCAGTAGTACTCCCCTGCCTAGATTAATATACAGTATATTCATGCTAGGAAAACTTATTTTGTCACTGTAATGATATACAGTGATTAAATGTAATAATAATAATAAATGTATATGTAGCAATAAATAAATAAACTGCCTCTTTGGTTTCTTTGGTCCTAGGGTTGTTCACTAATGTCAAACCTTAATGACTTCAAAAGTTAAGTGATATAGAATCCAGTTCCTCTTGTTGGGAGCTCAAAATGTTGGTTGCTTGATGTCTGGACCATCCCCTTCCAGAGAGAAGCAGCAACTGGAGCTTGGTTTTATTGCTGGAGCAAGCCAGGGGGAGAGGGCATGGGAAGTGCCAATGTGCCTGTTCATGTTCCCTGAGATCTTACTAATTCCCTGATCCATTGGTTCCAAGATCAGTTCCATTTCAGCCAGTTCCACATGTGCCTCTGGTTTACTCTTTAAGTTGTTCAGTTGTTCCAGCTCCATGTCTAACTTTGGCATCTCATTCTGAGGTCTTGAACTCTAGATGCAGATTAGAACTATTCCTGGGGCCAGCAGGTGGCATGCTAGTTAAGGTGCTGGACTCCCACATGGCCTACCACAGTTCAAGCCCTAGATCTGGAGGCTTGCTTTCACATTCTCTCTCTCTTTTTCTCTCTTTCTCCTCTCTTTCTCTCTCATGTGTGCCCTGTAACAAATTAAAAAAAAAACATACTAAGCAAAAGTAAATAAGTAATTCTTTTAAAAAATACAAAAAAGAGTTACTTCTGTAATGATGAAGAATAGAGAGAGGAACTGTAGGCTCTTCTCCAGACAGTCTGTGTTAACCTTAGCACTATGTTTTCTGCATAAGACTCTGGCTTCTTCTTCCAGATTATAGCAAATCACTTCTCTCTCAGTGAAGCATTGCCTGCTTACTAAGCAAATTAAAGGTATACTTTATTTTGTAGGATGATCTCTGGAGAAATGTACCAGTGGACAGCCTTGGGTTTGTTAATTGACATCTTATGCTGGCAGGAAGATTTCACAATATTAAAAAACTAGTAGTTCAAAGTCACTGGGTGATCAGTGGACATCAGGTTTAGCCCTAGAGAAGTCCAAAGCCCCCTCTATGGTACTTTGGTTTAATTTTTTCTTGCTGGATCGTAGGGATGCAGCAATGGGGAGCCCACAAGAGAGCCCCGGGTAGTGCCTTTACCAACAGAACTTCAATATCTTAACCAATATAGTTGAATTTTTTCTGAACAGAGGTACGAGAGCTGATGATCTAACTTGCAATCCAAAGCTGTAATCCCAAGAACCCAATAGGCCACTGTTGTAAATACTGGAGTCTGAAGACTAAAAATCCCTGAGTTTTGAAATCCAAACCAACAGAAGAAGTCTGTTGTCTCTCAAAAGGGAATCATTCACCTATTGTATTTACTAGTTCCGGGCTCCTTCTAGAGAAGATTGTGCTCATCCACATGCAAGGGGAATGTTCCACATCAAGTCTCACACCCAAATATTAACCTCTTCTGGAAACACAGCCACAAACCAACCTAGAAAAATGCCTTATCATGTTTCCAGATGTTCTTTAATCCAATCAAATTGACAACCACAACTCACTGTCAAACCATTGTTATGTGGAGACTGAGACATACTTAAAATTACACGGTAAGCAGAAAGGATTTGTCAACACTTTCCCTGGGTGTCTGAGATGAGCTAGCAGCATTCCTCATTTTTTGAAAAAGAAATTAGCTAGCAAATTGTTTGAGCACCTGTGCATTATTTAAATTTTTATTGCATTCTAAGAAAAAAGTATAGGCTGATATCCTTTGAACTAGATATCTATTTTCCCCTCTCTCTTTGCCTCTTTTTGTCTTTTGCTTTCAAGTGTTTAAAATAGAGACCCAAATGTAAATGTTACTAACATGAATAATGAAAGCTGGGAGTGTGAGGCATTGTCATGTCCAGCAACTTAATAGAGAAAGCAAATCGTGAAGGTGACAAATAGACCAAGACACAAGGAGACAGAGTCATGTGAGTTGAGCTGGTAAGAAAAACCTGGAGAGAGCAGATATTAATCAATAGCCCTGTTATCCCACATAGGCAGGAAGTCGAAGTCAGGAGGGTAATAAACTCCCAAAACCAGAGAATGCAGCAACTAGGACTAGCGGTATGATACACTTATTTCTGCATCAAATCTTTCCTAAGAGGCTCTAAAATGGAGATTTGGATGTTTACTTTTGGATTAAAATATCGAAATGACAAAATTTAGTTTTCCAACATAGAACAGTTTTGCATTTCCATCAAAATGTCTAGAAAGAGGGTTATGATTCACAGTAGGGAAAGAGAAATGTCCTAATTGTCTTCATTGCCTCATGCCAGTGGTTTCTGGTTGTACATTCAAATCTTCTGTATCCACCTGACCCAAACGAACAAGCCATCAGTCTTTATCATCAATCAGCTTTATCTTCCTGGGTACCCACAAAGTCTCTAGGAATATAATAGTCATCATCACCCAGGTATAGACATGATGTCCTATGGAATATGAGACTGAAGCATGTAGTATTTAAAGGCAAATGTCTTGTAATAGCTCTCATTGAAGAAGCTAAAACAAGACAAGCCCATCAGAGGTGATTCAGGAAGAGCTGATACCATGAATGCTAACACATCAGGAAAAGAAAAGAATGTTTTTCATCCATCTTGAACACTCAACACACTTACCTAATTTGATAATTGCCTACTTATTAGTAGAAAGAGTAATAAAGGGTGCTACATCTGATGACTGCATCCCCCTAGCAGGGTATAAAAGGAAATGTAGGGTCAACAGACCTCCAGACCTTTCCAACCCATCTTCTTGGAAACCTACCCAGAACCTCCACTCTCTGACACCATGGTCAACTCCTGTTGTGGCTCCACCTGCTCTGGCCAGAGCTGTGGCCAGACCTGCTGCTGTCGCCCCACCTGCTGCCAGACCACCTGCTGCAGGACAACCTGCTGCCGCCCCAGCTGCTGTGTGTCTAGCTGCTGCCGCCCCAGCTGCTGTGGCTGTGGCTCTGGCTGTGGCTCTGGCTGTGGTTCTGGCTGTGGCTCCTGCTGCTGTCGCCCCACCTGCTGCCAGACCACCTGCTGTAGGACCACCTGCTGCCGCCCTAGCTGCTGTGGCTGTGGCTCTGGCTGTGGCTCTGGCTGTGGCTCTGGCTGTGGCTCTGGCTGTGGATCCTGCTGCTGTAGGCCCAGCTGCTGTGGCTCCTGCTGCTGTCGCCCTACCTGCTGCCAGACCACCTGCTGCCGTCCCTGCTGCCGTCCCTGCTGCTGTGGTTCCAGCTGCTGCAGGCCTAGCTGCTGTGGTTCTTGCTGCTGTCGCCCCACCTGCTGCTGTCGCCCCACCTGCTGCCAGACCACCTGTTGCAGGACCACGTGCTGCCGTCCCACCTGCTCTAGTTGTTCTTGCTGCTGAGTGCTCTCCCCTGCACCTGCCTCTTCCTCACTCACCAGCATTTATGATCTAGTTTATCTGAGAGCTTAATCATGGAATGTCCCCCATGAAACCTCAGTTCCAACTGATTTATAGCTTCATCCAGAGCCTCAAATACACCTGCACTCCTCCACCATGTTATCACCCAATGGAAATATTTTCTGTCTTCCACATTTCTCCATGTGGACATATTCTTGCATTTTAAATAAATCTTGATTTTCCAGGCATACAAATGTAAGGTTACCTTGTGTCTTTATTTTTCCTTGCAAATTGTCATTCTTCTCTCTTATTTTTTCTTTTTTTTAGTTGTTCTCTGTGCAGATTGAAACCAATGGTAGATGATTTTATGGACTCAACCTCTATTCCCTGAGTGCTCCTTCTGCTAATATGGAAAGATGGTTCTTGGTTATTTAGAACAGGGCCAGGAAACATTTTCCTGATGACTTTGTCTGAATTAAGTAATATTTTGGGCAGATGAAAAGGGTCTCTATTAACAATCATAATCCATTGTAGTGGATTTGGCGAATAATTACTTGAGCTATTTCTCCTTCATTAAGGACTGTAGTACTAGTCTTCTAGAGGGCTTCAGGGTTCCTGAACCCTAGTTACTTACAGGAGTGTTCTGGTCATTAACTTGCTCTGTACAGGTTTGCCTTTCCTTCCCGTATTATTTTTCAAGTTCATTTCTAGCACTTCTAGAGCACTACTTGCTCTAAACTCAATTTCTTGTGCTTCAAAATACACACATGGTGTATGTATCCACTCAATATATACCGACTATCAGTACTCTATAATAGAGAGCAAAAAATTGGAGGACATAAAAGCAGTGAAGGTACTTAATGAGAATAGGACAGTGTGGAATGGGGGAAGTGAAGAGAAGAGGATAGAGAAAGATAACAAGTGAACAATAGAGAGGCAGGACGTTAGTGAGAAACAGATATGGCTTATTAACTGTTGATGTTGACATGTATAGTA
This sequence comes from Tupaia tana, assembly GCA_026018925.1. NCBI lineage: Eukaryota > Metazoa > Chordata > Mammalia > Scandentia > Tupaiidae > Tupaia > Tupaia tana. Next base: position 47,924,777 of record JAKSZU010000011.1, on the reverse strand, counting down.
TTCTCAACTGGATTTGTCTGAGAAGTATTTCATGATGGGCAAAGTATTTGTACAAGCAAAATGAGAAATAGTAATTGACTGTTTTAAAAAATAATTAGAATAATAATAATAATGATTGGGGAAAACATAGAAAAGATATTGAATGTTGAAGTGGGGAGATTAATGTCTCTGTACTGACTGACATGCATGGCATTCCCTTTTGAAAAAGCAATGTAATACACTGTAAAGTTATATGTAATTCAATGTAATATAAAGAAGAATATGATGATAATAAAAAATTTAAAAAAATAAAAAAATAAAAAAAGCACACCAGACATATGTGTGTGTTTGCCCAAAGTCCAAGTAAAATTATGTAATGTTAGAGAAGAAATTGTGGCATGACTATACCCTCTTGAAAGCTGATTCTTCCCTATCTCTCTGCCTGTCTCTGGCAAGTGCCCTGCGTGTGTGTGTAGGAATATGTATAATATTTAAATATGGCACATTAAATTATCGGTAAACCATTCTTCATAAATTATCATAGTCCAATAAACTAATAAACCAAAAAAAAAAAAATACACACATGGAAGAAAGTAGTGTTCCTAATCTGATTTGTTGGCCCTGAAAACATTTTTTATATAGTATCAATGATCAAATAAGTTTTTGGTGAACTCTTAAGTAAAATGGTAAATCTTCAGAACATTTAAATGTTTGTTTTTCTAATTTTGTTTTTATATAATTTCTTCAATCTTCTTCACAGCAGTCCAACTGGCAAAACTGCCATGTTGAGAACACTCATTTAAGGTGAGCCGTGTTGTAGAAATACTCGTGTAAGCTTTGTGTCGAAGAAGGCCTAATTTAGGAGGACACTACCCTAGCTATGTTGATGGATGCAGAATCTAGGGATAATCACCCTAAGCTGAATGTGCCATGTTGGATTCACTAAAAGGAGAACTCTGAATCATAGGTTCTTACACTGGTCCTTTATAAAGAAGTACTCCCAGGGGAAATATGCAAGAGTCTAGGGAAGCAGATAGCTTGCTAGAGTCAGTGAAGCCAAAATGTGTCTGTACATCACTGCTATCCTTGTCTGACCCTATAGGATGCTAGAGAGTGTGAGTGGTACCAAAAATCTCTTTGTGCTAGAAATGAAAGGGTTAGATCTTTGTATTCTGGTATCAATTAAAACTAGGTGTGGACCACCAGGGGAATGGGTAAAGGATGCCAAGAGGGCAGAAAACACACAGATGATATGGATCCTTTAAGCTGAGGACAATTATCTGGATAACAGTGCAGGTGAACAACATGAACCACTAGCAGTCCACACTAATCCTAACTCCTGATGGGACAGCTTTCTAGTATAAGGGATCTAGGAAGGGTACTGTATAGTCCACCTTTAATACCACTCAAGACCACCTCACCATTGAGCACAACCCATCGATGGTCACAAATTCCAAGAAACCCACAAGAGAATTAATGGGTGGGCAGCACTTTTGCTGCTTTTAGATGATGTGCTTACTAGAGAAACCAATGTCCTCAGCAGAGATCACACGCCTCCTTGGCTACAGTTTTCTTATCAGGCCATAGGCATTGATCTTCCAAATTTGCAGTTTAGCTGAAACTAGAAATCCCACATTGACCTGGTGGGTTACCAGCTTCTCCATAAATTACCCTGCCCACATTATGTAGCAGTAGTTTTACTTCCTCAGGATGAAAGGATCAATTACCAAATGAATAGTAGCCTAATTTGCCTGCTGATATCCTAGTACTATAATCTCCAAATAACAAAGTGACAGCCAGAGCTAAGCTTCCAATGGAACCTTGTATATCTTTTGGAAGTGACTAACCTCCACCCCCACCCCCAAATCAACATTTCTAGGGCCATCAGGCCTGAATTATGTGGAAGTAAAACACACATTTTCCACACATGAATCACTGGAAGTGAACAGGAGTAAAGTGGCTCTCATTTCAGTATCTCATTTGTTTATATTAGCATGCCTGATCAGTTGAAAGCACTACACATAGGACAGTGCTCCAGCCTTACAGGGTGTCATTGCTGAGCTAGAAATTCAGTCATGGCATCAAGAGGTGATTGTATCACACTGTGAATTCAATTGTTTCTGGATGGTACAGTTCAAAATGGGACCAGTGCATCCCATAGTCACTTTCTTGCTGATCCATATCCTGCTTTATATATTGAGTCTTTTTGTACAAGGTGATGTTTTGTAGGATTCTGTGCTTCAAGTCTAAAGAATCCTCAGGTTCCATATAATAGGATTGGCTAAGAAACCCTTAGATCTTCATATTGCTAGTTTTTTTTACATTCCTATCAATAACCCTGATGCTTCATCTTCTTAGATCTGGTCTCTTGGGCAAGCATGTCTAAATTATTGGAACCATGATTTTGCCTTTTAGCACATTTAGTCTTTTCTATGTTCATGGTTGCAAAAAAATTTGATGAACATATTTTAGGGAAAACTTTCATCAAAGCTGAGGAATATGTAATTTTCCTCACCAATGTAAGACAAGAAGTGCTACCCCAATACCATCTTTACTGGTTATGATTCCCTGGAGAGACAGAACCAAGAGGATATGCATATATATGCATATGTGTGTGTGTGTGTGTATATATATATATATATATATATATGCATGCAAGAAGGGATTTAGTGGGTGATTCACTACAAGCCATGATGGCAGTTGTGAAGTTGTACAACATGCCATAAGCCTCCTGTCAGCTTAATATCCTGACATTCTGGTAACATGCTTCAGTCCAGGTTCAAAGGCTTCTGAGGTAGGAGAGTCATTGATATAATTCACAACCTGAAGCTGACTGCCTAAGCACTCAGGAAGATGCCGAGGTAAATCCTGGAGTGTAAGGCAGATAGTCCTGCACTTCTTATGTCCAAGGCAGCAGAAGAAATCTATCTGATCTCTCTGCAGAAAGACCCATTCATCTTATGTATTTATTGTCTCTCAGCCACTTTAAAAAATTCTATTATTTTATTCAACATATTTAATTTTTTTAGATATTCAATAACTACATATCACTTAGCTTGTAAAGTGAATTTTCCAACATGAATATACTTCACAACACTTGTTGATACAAGGGTGCCTGCCCAAATTCAAGGGGAATTTTTCACATCTAGTCTACTATAACACACACATTTATCACTTCCAGAAACACCCCCATGTACACATTCAGAAGGAAGCTTCATTAAGATTCTAAGTATCTTTACTGTAGCCTAGCTGACATCCAGAATTAACCATCACATAATCCTTACATGGAAAGTAGCACATACGGATCTAAAATATTGATAAAAAGATGGGATTTCCCACTTCCTTTTCTGAGTATCTGTGATTGCCAGGTTGTAAACTCATGGACTGGAGCATCCTAAATTTTTTGAAACAAAGCCAATATTGGATGGCATCTTTGCACTATTTTCACAGTTATTCCATTCTCGGTATGAAAAAGATATAGGCTAAAAAACAAATTAAACATTTAGTAGACACAAAATTGAAAAATTATGTGTCAATGATAATGTATGTGGTAATGTCTTGACTTGATTAATATGCACCGTATTCAGAATTGCTGGGTAAAACCATGTTGTACACTGTAAAGATAGACAGTGATTAAGTGTAAATAAAATATTAATTAAAACAGTAAATAAAATAAAGAAGAAAGAAGAAAGAAAATAAGCTAAATTATATAAGTAGGACTGTGAAAGTCAAGTACTTCATGTCCTCACTCAACATATGTTGAAAGTCTGCACTGTAGAAACGGCCTTGTCAGACACCAGGCTGCCCGTGGCTGCAGGGCCTAATGGCTAGGACTGAGGCTTATCACCTCCCCCACTCACCTTTGGAGTTCAGGTTTGTGTTTTGGGACTTTATAGAAACACAGTAAATGGATGTGAATACCAGATACAGTGTGTGTGAAAGAGTCTAAGGAAAGACATTTCGAAGAAAAATAGAGACAAAGCATTAATGGGACAAAGAAATGTGATATTATCTATTGAAGATAATTTTATAGTTTTATCAATGGGACTGGGGAGAAATGTTCACATGTTGGAATATTCACTTTGTAAGCTAAATAATGTGACTGAATGTATAAAAGAAAATGAAAAAAAAAAAAAAAAAAAAAAAGACAAACTTGCGCCCCTTCCTGCCTCATCCAGATACTGGTTCAAGCTAACAGCCTTGCCAGCCATGCTGGACACTAGGGTGCCTGTGTCTTCAGCTAACAGCTAGGCCCCATGACTCATCCCCTTCCTCACTCGCCTTTGAACTCAGTGTTTTGAGATCATGCTGGTATGTTTTTTTTACTCCTGAGGTGAAGCTTAGCAGCTCAGTTTCAGGTGTACCTGTTCTTCAGAAACAGGGAGGACTTTGGGTCATCCAGGACCAGTCACAACAGTGCAGGGCGCTGGTGAGGAACAGGGAGACAGAGCAGAAAACAGATTGCCAATTTTATACTCCTGCACATTTTTGAACACTGAGAGATAGCTTGAATAACAATTTAGGAAAGAACGTATAGATCACCATATACTAGGAACATTCGCAGAGGCACAAAAAATGTGAGCAATCAACAAAATGTCTCTCCCTCAAGGGTAAACATCAATTTCACATCACCTTCAAAACACAATGGAAGTGGGAACCAGCAGTTAGCGTAATGGCTATGTCGCTGGACTCCCACGTAGTCGACCGCGGTTCGCGTCTCGGACCCAGTGGCTTACAACTCACGCCGGGCGCGTGTGCGTGCGTGCCCAAGATCCCAGAGGAGAATGGAGGAGAAGGGATTGCGGCGTGACCATCCCCCCTGGGGGGTGATTTCTCGCTTTCTGTCTCTCTGTCTCTCTCTGTCTGTCTGGCGAGCGCACGCGCCCTATAGCGAAAAACCTCTCTAAAAAAAAATAAATAAATAAATAAATAAATAAAAAAAAAACCACAATGGAAGTTGTGGAAATGTCAGATAAGCAATTCAGAATATTTGTAGTGACCAAACTAAATGAGATGGAAGAGAAAAGAGACAATGAGCTCCAGGAGATGAGGAAGTGCTTTCACGATTTGAAAGAAGAAATAAACATCATAAAAAAGAATCAAACGGAATTGTTAGGGATGAAGAATGTGATACAGGAGATTAAAACCTCCCTTGAACGTATTAAAAGTAGATTAGATCACACAGAAGATCAAATCTCAAATGTAGAAGACAAAACCCCGACCTAGAAAACAGTATCAAAAAGACTGAGAGGGACCAGCAGTTGGCGTAATGGCTATGTCACTGGACTCCCATGTAGTTGACCATGGTTTGAGTCCTGGACCAGGTCACTTAAATTCATACCGGGCGTGTGTGTGGGTGTGCCTAAGATCCTGAGAACAGAATGGAGGAGAAGGGATTGCAGTGTGGCCATCCTCCCTGGGGGATGATTTCTTGCTTTCTGTCTCTCTGTCTCTCTCTGTCTTTCTGGTGAGTGCACGCACCCTATAGCAAAAACCTCTCAAAAAAAAAAAAAAAAAGAGTAAAGAAAAAAGACTGAGAAAACAACCAAGAAAAATGAGAATAATATATGAGAATATGAGAAATACTAGATACCATTAAGCACCCCAACATCCAGATAACTGGTATGCCAGACAGGAAGAAAATAATAAGGGCATTGATAATTTATTCCATGAAATCCTGGAAGAAAAATTTCCAAACTTAAGAGAGGCATTCAAATATCCAGATCCAAGGAATACATAGGACTCCAAAAAGAATCAACCCAAGAAGATCCTCTCTAAGGCACATCATAGTTAGATTGGCCAAAACCACAGACAAAGAAAAGATAGTAAAATTGACAAGAGGGAAACATCAAGTTACTTACAAAGGTTATCCCATCAGGCTAACATCAGACCTTTCATCAGAAACAATGCAGGCAAGGAAAGAATGGGGAAATATAGTCAAAGTGCTACATGAAAAACAATTTCAACCAACAATACTATACCTGGAAGATTATCCTTCAAATGGGAAGAAAAGATAAAAAACATTCTTAGATACACAAAACTTGAAAGAGTTTACCAACTCCAGACCAGCTTGATAGGAGGTTCTGAAGGGAATGATCTACCAGGAAAACTAAAAAGTCAGATGGACAGTGTAAGAGAATGAAAAACAACCAAGAAAAAGGCTCAATTAATGATAGTAACATGTCCAAAAATATCGATAATAGCTTTGAATGTCAATGGATTACATTCTCCAATTAAGAGACAAAGACTGGTTGAATGGTTCAAAAAACTATACATAGAAGACCCAATAGTATCCACGAAGAAAATTTCTGGAAGTAATCCATGAATATAGTAAAGTTGCAGGATACAAAATCAACATACAGAAATCTATAGCATCTCTATATACAAACAGCAGGCAGACTGAGATAGAACTGAAAAAAGTAATTCCATTTACAATAGCCACAAACAGTATGAGATACCTAGGAATAAATCTAACCAAAGAAGTTAAAGATCTTCACAAGGAAAATTACAAGAAGCTAAATAAATAAATAAATAAAAAATGAAAATGACACCAAAAAGTGGAAGGACATCCCATGTTCCTGGATTGGAAGAACTAATATAATCAAAATGGCAATTCTACCCAAATTAATCTATATATTTAATGCAATCCCAATCAAAGTATCAGAGACATTCTTCACAGATCTAGAAAAGACAATCTTAGAATTTGTCTGGAATCATAAAAGACCTTGCACAAGAAGAGTGGAGTGGGTGGCAACTCACTTCCTAACCCCAAAATATATTACAAAGCTGTGATAATCAAAACAGCATGATATTGACACAAAAACAGACATGGGGACCAATGGAACAGAGTAGAGACCCCAGAAATAAACCCCCAAACATATAGCCAACTGATCTTTGAAAAGGGTACAAGTAAATTCAGTGGGAAAAGGAAAACCTCTTTAGCAAATGGTACAGGAAAAGCTGGATATCCACATGCAGAAAGAAGAATCTGAACACCTACTTCTTACCATTGACAAAAATCAACTCGAAGTGGATCAAAGATCTAAACCTAAGACCTCAGACTATAAAACTGGAAAACACTGGGGAAACTCTGGGAGACATTGGGGTAGGCAAACATTTCTTGAAATAGACTCCCAAAGCACAGTCAATAATCCCCCAAAAAGACAAGTGCACATCAGACTAAGAAGTTTTTGCTTGGCAAAAGACAGTAATTAGTGTGAATCGACAGCCCTCAGAATGGGAAAATATTTTTGTAAACTATGCATCAGATAAGGGACTGATAACCAGAATACACAAGGAACTGAAGCAGCTATCCTGAAAAAAGATGATCAAACCTATTAAAAGATGGAAGAATGAGTTGAAAAAAAAAAAAAACAGGGGGCCGCCCGCCTCTGGGCCCGCGCGGGACCGGGGCTGCCCGCCTCTGGGCGCACGCGGGACCGGGGCCGGCGCGCTAGGCCGCCCGCCTCTGGGCCCGCGCGGGACCGGGGCCGCCCGCCTCTGGGCCCGCGGCCAGCGCGCGGGGCCGCCGGCCTCCGGGCCCGCGCGGGACCGGGGCCGCCCGCCTCTGGGCCTGCGTGGGACCGGGGCCGGCGCGCTGGGCCTCTCGCCTCTGGGCCTGCGCGGGACCGGGGCCGCCCGCCTCTGGGCCCGCGTGGGACCGGGGCTGCCCGCCTCTGGGCCTGTGTGGGACCGGGGCCGGCGCGCTAGGCCGCCCGCCTCTGGGCCCGCGCGGGACCGGGGCCGCCCGCCTCTGGGCCTGTGTGGGACCGGGGCCGGCGCGCTGGGCCTCTCGCCTCTGGGCCTGCGTGGGACCGGGGCCGCCGGCCTCTGGGCCCGCGGCCAGCGCGCGGGGCCGCCGGCCTCTGGGCCCGCGCGGGACCGGGGCCGCCCGCCTCTGGGCCTGCGTGGGACCGGGGCCGGCGCGCTGGGCCTCTCGCCTCTGGGCCTGCGCGGGACCGGGGCCGCCCGCCTCTGGGCCCGCGCGGGACCGGGGCTGCCCACCTCTGGGCGCACACGGGACCGGGGCCGGCGCGCTAGGCCGCCCGCCTCTGGGCCCGCGCGGGACCGGGGCTGCCCGCCTCTGGGCCCGCGGCCAGCGCGCGGGGCCGCCGGCCTCTGGTCCCGCGCGGGACCGGGGCCGCCCGCCTCTGGGCCTGCGTGGGACCGGGACCGGCGCGCTGGGCCTCTCGCCTCTGGGCCTGCGCGGGACCGGGGCCGCCCGCCTCTGGGCCCGCGCGGGACCGGGGCTGCCCGCCTCTGGGCGCACACGGGACCGGGGCCGGTGCGCTAGGCCGCCCGCCTCTGGGCCCGCGCGGGACCGGGGCTGCCCGCCTCTGGGCCCGCGGCCAGCGCGCGGGGCCGCCGGCCTCTGGGCCCGTGCGGGACCGGGGCCGCCCGCCTCTGGGCCTGCGTGGGACCGGGGCCGGCGCGCTGGGCCTCTCGCCTCTGGGCCTGCGCGGGACCGGGGCCGCCCGCCTCTGGGCCCGCGCGGGACCGGGGCTGCCCGCCTCTGGGTGCACACGGGACCGGGGCCGGCGCGCTAGGCCGCCCGCCTCTGGGCCCGCGCGGGACCGGGGCTGCCCGCCTCTGGGCCCGCGGCCAGCGCGCGGGGCCGCCGGCCTCTGGGCCCGCGCGGGGACCGGGGCCGCCCGCCTCTGGGCCTGCGTGGGACCGGGGCCGGCGCGCTGGGCCTCTCGCCTCTGGGCCTGCGCGGGACCGGGGCCGCCCGCCTCTGGGCCCGCGCGGGACCGGGGCCGCCCGCCTCTGGGCCTGCGTGGGACCGGGGCCGGCGCGCTGGGCCGCCCGCCTCTGGGCCCGCGGCCTGCGCGCGGGGCTGCCGGCCTCTGGGCCCGCGCGGGACCGGGGCCGCCCGCCTCTGGGCCCGCGCGGGACCGGGGCCGCCCGCCTCTGGGCCCGCGCGGGACCGGGGCTGCCCGCCTCTGGGCGCACGCGGGACCGGGGCCGGCGCGCTAGGCCGCCCGCCTCTGGGCCCGCGCGGGACCGGGGCCGCCCGCCTCTGGGCCTGCGTGGGACCGGGGCCGGCGCGCTGGGCCTCTCGCCTCTGGGCCTGCGCGGGACTGGGGCCGCCCGCCTCTGGGCCCGCGCGGGACCGGGGCTGCCCGCCTCTGGGCGCGCGGGACCGGGGCCAGCGTGCTGGGCCGGCCGCCTCTGGGCCTGCGCGGGACCGGGGCCGCCCGCCTCTGGGCCTGCGCGGGACCGGGGCTGCCCGACTCTGGGCACTCGGCGCCTCTGCTTCGCGTTCCGCAGTCGAGGCCGCCCAGCCCCTGCTGCCCCTCCGGCGCTGGGTGTGTCCCGCGCTCGGCGCCGACGCTGCCTGGCAGCACTCTGACCAGGCAGGCGAACCGGAGGTGGCGCTGGGTCCCGCGCGCATTCGCGTGCTCGGGGGCTGGTGTGTGCCCGCTGGGCCCGCGCGTGGCCGCCGGGCCTGAGCGTGGTTGCGCGCGCTTGGGGCTGACGTGTGGCCGTCGGGACTACACGTGACCGCCGGGTCAGCGCATGGCCGCTGGGTCTGCGAGTGGCTGCTGGGCACACGCATGGCCCCCAGACTGGCGAGTGGCTGCCGGGTCTGAGTGTGGCTGCCGGGCCCGCTCCTGTGCATGGCCGCCGGGCCTGCGCCTACACATGGCTCCCGGGCCGGAGCGTGGTCACTGGGCCGGCGCACGCCGGGCCTGCGTGTGGCTCCCGGGCCTGCGAGTGGCCACCGGGCCTATGCATGACCTCCAGGTTGGCGAGTGGCCACCAGGTCTGAGCATGGCCGCCGGTCCTGTGTGTGGCCGCCGGGCCTGTGCCCGTGCGTGGCCGCCGGGCCTGTGTGTTATCGCCGGGCCTGTGCGGGGTCGCCGGGCATGCGCCCACGCGTGGCCGCCGGGCCCGCGCATGGCTGCCGGGCCTGCGCCCAGGCGTGGCCAACGAGCCTGCCCGTGACCGCCGGGCCTGCACGTGACCGGCGGTTGCGAGCAGCAAACTGAAGCCGAAAACAAGGATTAAGATCTTGCAAATATAAGCAGAAGAAGGAAACCTTGGATGTCTTAAACCAATTGAGAAATGTATGGTATAGGAGGATTTTCGCTGCCTATGGGCAGTGAGAAGGCGATGGTACCAGCCCTGCATTACCTCAGGGAAAAATAAGAACTATTCTACCATTCTTAAGGAAGCCAGATACTCGAGGATGACTCACGCTGCAGATCCCCACAACACCATCCTCGGTAATCACAGGATGGATGCTGTGCTGCATCAGCTGATAACCGTCTCTGCCTACCAGAACTGCGTTCCTGAAACTGTACTCCATAGAGACTCACCTACAACTGCGGAGCTGCACGAGACCCACCCTTGACCCAACCCTGAATAGAACCTATGTTTCCTATTGTGGAAAACTTTATGAGCTCATAATTGAAAAAGGAAAAAAAAAAAAAAAAAAAAAAAGGATGAAAGATCTGGAGGGTATGGTCGCAGGGATGGCAACTGCGGATGCTGGAGACAGCACGGGAGAGGTAATGGGAATGAATGATGGAGGGCGGTTCAGGGAACGATCATCACGTTTGATGGACACAGGGGTGAAGGGTGGTCTGTTGAAGATGATGTATGTGGGGGTATCATTGTCTTGGCTAATGTTAACTATACTCATGCTGGAAGGGACCATGCTGTACACTGTAAAGATGTCCAATGAAAAAAAAAAATAATGATAACATTATCGGCACTCTGGCAGAAGGAAAAAGATCCAATGATATGATAGCGGAAAGGATAAATGTGGATGCCGGAGCCTGTAAGGGAGGGGAGTGGGTGGTCAGGAGAGGGTGGTAGAAAGTGGGCGTGGGGGGCAAAAGGAGGAATCAGTTAACACCAAAAAAAGTAGAGTTCTCTGTTGAAAACTATATACATATATGTATATTGTATACATCATAATGGGAACTTTATGTAAAATGAATTTAATTAATCTGAGAAAAATAAAATAAAATAAAAATAAAAAATAAAAAAAAATAAAATAAAAAAAACAAAACAAAAAAAAAAACAAACCACTCTCTAAGGATGACATTCGAATAGCCAAAAGGCATATGGAAAAATGCTCTATGTACCTCATTGTAAGGGAGATGCAGATTGAAACAACAATGAGATACCACTTAACCCCAGTCAGAATGACTAAGATTTAATAAAAAACAAAAAATGATAAGTGCTGGAGGGGGTTCTGGTGAAAGGGGAACTCTCTTACACTGCTAGTGGGAATGTAAATTGGTCCAGCCTCTGTGTAGAACAATTTGGAAATTCCCCAAAAATTTACAACTAGAACTAGCATATGATCCAGCAATCTAACTCCTTGGTATCTACTCAAAGGACAGAAGAATTCTTAATCAGAAAAGTGCTTGTACATCGATGTTTATTGCGGCATTATTCACAATTGCTAAGACATGGAACCAAACCAAATGCCCATGAACAGATGAATGGATTGAAAAACTGTGGCACATATACTCTATGTAATACTACTCCACCATAAAAATACAACAAGACCCTGGATTTTGACAGAAAGAGGATGAATATGGAAGATTTACTGCTGAGTGAAGCAAGCCAGGCTATGAAGGAGAGACATTGTACGTCTCCACTTAATATATACCGACTGTCTGCAGTCTATGATTGAAACTGAATGACTTAAGGATATAGAAACATAGTAAATAGATGCAAATACAAGATACAGTGTGGGAAGAGGGTGGGTGAAGGAGTAGAGTCTGAGGAAGGACATTAAGGGGAAAAATAGAGAGGCAAGACACTTACGGGACAAAGAAATGGGTTATTATCTGTTGAAGATAACTATAGTATTGTCAACTGGACTGGTGAGAAATGTACACATGTTGAAATATTCACTTTGCAAGATCAATAACATGATTGAATGTATAAAAGACATTGAAATAAGATAATAATAATAAAAAATAAAAATAAAAAAAGAAGAGACAAATAAGGGCATTATATAATAATAAATGGGCTAATTCATCAAGTAGTATTACTTATAAATATCTATCACCCAACTCAGGTACACCTAAATAATTGAAGGAAAGACTGCTGTAGCTAAAAGAAGAGATAGGGTTCAACACTATAGCTGTTGGGATTTCAGCACCCTATTATCTCCTTTTGAGAGATCTTTTAGACAAAAAATAGACAGGGCAATTCAATACCTAAATGATACTATAAATCAAATGGGCTTAACAGAAATCTATAGAACTTTCCAGCCTAAGACCACAAAATATACATCTTTCTCACCCTGGCATGGGACCTTTTCAAAGATTGACCATATGATATTACACAAATCAAGCCTTTACAGATTCAAAGGCATAGAAACTATATCCAGCATCTTCTCTCACCATGATAGAATTTAACTCAGTATTAATTTCAAGAAACACCCTTGAAGATACACAAACACATGGAAAATAAACAATCTATTGTACAATGACTTCTAACTATTGAAGATGTTAAGTATGAAATCAAAAAAATTATGGAAACAAATAATAATGAGTACAAGAGTTTCCATAATCTATGGGACATGGCAAAAGCAGTTATCAGAGTGAAATTCATAGCAATTAGTGCACATAAGAAAAATTTGGAAAGGTGGCAGATAGATAACCTAACATCATGCCTCAGAATTGGGAAAACAATAACAACAACAAAAGAATGTCAGGTGAAAAAAAATCATAAAGATTTGAGCAGAAATAAATGAAATAGAAAATAAGTGAACTATTCAGAAATAAATCAAAGCAAAACCTGGTTCTTTGAAAAGATTAACAAGATCGACACACCATTAGCTATAATGATAAAGAAGAAGAAAGAAAAAAAAAAAAACATAAATCAGGCAAAACTACAACAGACACAAGAGAAATACAGAACATCATTAGAGATACTATGAGTGACTATATGCCAACAAACAAGAGAACATGGAAGGGATGGACACATTCCTGGATGCATATAATCTACCAAGATTGAATCAGGAGGACATGGAAAACCTGAATAGAACCATAACAAGCCATGAGATTGAATCAGTAATAAACAATCTCCCAACAATAAAAAGCCCTGGTCCGGATGGTGTCACTTTTGAATTCTACAAAACTTTTAAGGAAGAGTTATTCCATATCCTGCTCAAATTATTTTTAAAGATCCAAAAGGAAGGAAACCTTGCAAATACATTTTATGAAGCCTCCCTCATCCTCATTCCCAAAACAGATAAAGACATGACAAAGAAGGAAAACCACAGACCAATATCTCTGATGAATATAGATGCAAAAATTCTCAACAAGATACTTGCAAATCATATTCAACAACATATAATAAATATTATTCATCATGACCAGGTAGGCTTTATTCCAGAAATGTAAGGGTGGTTCAACATATGCAAGACCTTAAATATAATACACCGTATTAATAGAAAAAAAGATAAAACCATATGATCATTTCAATTGGTGCAGAGAAAGCTCTTGACAAAATACAACATTGCTTTACGATTAAGACTCTCAGTAAGACTAGTGTAGAAGGATCATTTCTCAACACAATAAAAGCCATATATAAAAAACCTATAGCTAACACTATACTGAAAAGCTACTAGCTTTTCTCTAAAACCAGTACTAGACAAGGCTGCCCATTTTCTCCACTAGTTTTTAATATAGTGCTGGAAGTCTTAGCCAATGCAGTCAGAAAAAAGTACAATATAAAAGGCATTCAAATAGGCAAAGAATAGTAAAAAATATCTGTATTTGCAGATCACATGATTGTATACTTAAAAGACCCAAAGGTTCCCATGAAAAACCCTGTCGAAGTAATAAATGAATACAGTAAAGTAGCAGGATAAAAAATCAACATCCAAAAATCTGTAGCATTTCTATATATAGACAAGTTTACCAATGTAGAACTGAAGAAAGTAATCCCTTTTACCATAGTCATAACATGTATGAGATAGCTAGTGATAAATCTAACTAAAGAAGTCAATGATATTTACAATAATGACACCAGAGAGTGTAAGGCAATTTAATGACCAGCAACTCAACACAGAGGGTAAATTAGAAAGGTGAGAAATAGTATAAGAGGCAAAAAGCCTGAGTCATATAAGTTGAATTGGCAGGAAAACATTCAAAACAACATGAGAAATCACAATGAGAAAGGGGAAATGTCCTAATTATCTTCACTATCTCGTGTCAGTGGTTTCTAGTTTCATATATAAACATTCTTTGCCCACCTGACTCACTGTGAAAGAGTCAGCATTCCTATTCATGAGCCAGATTTATCCTCCTGGATGTTCGCAAGTATCTGGGAATATAACACTCAGTATCAAGTGTAGACTCCACATCCTGTGGTAAATGAGACAGATGCATACGGTAGCGAATGGGAGATGTCTTGTGACAGCTGTCGTTAAGGAGGCTAAAGCAAGAAAGGCCCATTAGAGGAGATTCAGGAAGAGCTGTTGGGATAAGTGCTAACACATCAGGAAAAGAGATTGTTTCCCATCCATCCCGAACACTTGAAGCACCTAAACACACTTGCCTAATTTGATAATTGCCTACTTATCAGCACAAAGAGTAAGAAGGATAGGGTGCTGCCTGATGACAGTAGCCCTCTTGCAGGGTATAAAAGGGAGTGTGGGATCAATAAACCTCCAGACCTATCCAACCCACCTTCCTGGAAACCCACCCAGAACCTCTACTCTCTGACACCATGGTCAACTCCTGTTGTGGCTCCACCTGTTCTGGCCAGAGCTGTGGCCAGACCTGCTGCTGTCGGCCCACCTGCTGCCAGACCACCTGCTGCAGGACAACCTGCTGCCGCCCCAGCTGCTGTGTGTCTAGCTGCTGCCGCCCCAGCTGCTGTGGCTGTGGCTCTGGCTGTGGCTCTGGCTGTGGTTCTGGCTGTGGCTCTTGCTGCTGTCGCCCCATCTGCTGCCAGACCACCTGCTGCCGCCCTAGCTGCTGTGGCTGTGGCTCTGGCTGTGGTTCTGGCTGTGGTTCTGGCTGTGGCTCCTGCTGTTGTCGCCCCACCTGCTGCCAGACCACTTGCTGCAGGACCACCTGCTGCCGTCCCTGCTGCCGCCCCTGCTGCTGTGGCTCCAGCTGCTGTGGTTCCAGTTGCTGCAGGCCCAGCTGCTGTGGCTCTGGCTGTGGCTCTGGCTGTGGCTCCAGCTGCTGCAGGCCCAGCTGCTGTGGCTCCTGCTGCTGTCGCCCCACCTGCTGCCAGACTACCTGCTGCAGGACCACGTGCTGCCGCCCCAGCTGCTGTGTGTCCAGCTGCTGCCGCCCCTGCTGCTGCCAGAGCACCTGCTGATGCCCTGCCTGCTCTAGTTGTTCTTGCTGCTGAGCGCTCTGCCCTGCACCCACTACTTCTTTGAAATTCCTGATCTGCTACATCTGGGAGTTAAGTCATGAGCTATCACTTGTGAAACTTTGGTTCCACCTGATCAGTATATTCTCTCGAACCCTCAGCTACATTCGCCCTCCACAGCATGTTAACATCTCTATTCTAAATGATCACAAGTTTGAATTTCCTCAGCTACACCAAATGGAAGTGTATGCTCTCTGCCCTACTTACCATTTGGACATAACTCTCCATTTTAAATAAATCTTGATTTTATAGGCATACAAATATAAGGTCATCATGTGTGTTTTATTTTCTTATTGATTGTGTTCCTTCTCTCATATTTTAGCTGTTGTCTTTGCAGATAGAGACATGTATGGTTGATGATTTTTATGGGTGCTACCTTTATTGCTTGAGCACTTCTCTCTCTAATGCAGGAAGCTGATTGATCAGAAAAAGCATCTAGAAACTTCTTCCTGAGGACTTTCCAAGAATTGAACAGCATCCTCTGGACAGATTAAAAAGGCCTCAGGAATAGCCATCAACCAAGGAAGGGGAGTTGATGAATAATCACTCAAGGTTTTTTCTCCTCTATCGATAATTCTTCTACCAATCCTGTCTCCATCTTCAGGGGAACTGAACCCCAACTGCTTTCAGGAGGGTTCTGGTCATTTTCTCACTCTATGTGGGCTTCTCTTCCTTTCCTGTAGTACTTTTGTTTCCCGCCGCACCTCTTTGCATCACTTGCTAGTAATCGACTCCCTCCAAACTCTATTACTTTTTGTGTTTAGAGCACACACAATGTCAGACAACAGTATTTCTAATCTCAATATCATTGTACCTAAAATATAGAGGTATAGGGCAAAATCACCATATTGAGAAGCCTTATTCAAGGTGAGGCCAAGTTGCAGAAATAGTTGTGCAAACTCTGTGTTGAAGAGGCTTCATTTAGGAGAGTACTACCTTGCTATGTTGATGGATGCAGAATCTAGTGATACCATCTAAGTGAAATAGGTGTGTTGAATTCACTAAAAGGAGAACTCTGAATCATGGGTTCATACACTGGTGCTTTATAAGGAAGTACTCCCAGGGGGAAATCTATAAGAATCTAGAGAAGAAGGTAGCTTAGTAGAGAAAGCACAGGGAAAATGAAATTTTCTATCACTGCTATCCTTATCTGATCCTGTAGGATGCCTGAGAGTGTGAGTGCTACCAAAAATCTCTGTCCTAGAGATAAGGAGGTTGTATCTTTATATCTATATATAAGTTAAAACTACTTTTGGGCCACCCAGTAGAATGAGTAAATGGTCCCTAGTGGGCAGAACCATGCAATGACATGGATCCTGTTGGTTGAGGGTAATTACCTACGACCAGTAGAGGTGAGCAGCATGAGCCACTGACAGTCTACAGTAATTTGAACTTCTGGGTTGTCGTACCTTTCTGGTACAAGGTATCTGGGTAGGGTATTGTATAGTTGACCATTGGCACCACTCAGGACCATCTCTCTATCTCCTGGAGCTCAGTCTGCTAATTATTTCCAGAGAAATTCGCAAGAGGAAGATTAGAGGGCAACACTTCTGCTGGTCTAGGTGACTTTCTCGGTAGAGAAACAAATGTCCTCAGCAGATATCTGAGCTTTTGCTTACTATTATCATTGTTACAATTTTTTTCTATTTCCATCTAAAACAAACTAGAAACCCACAATTTACCCATTTGCTTCCCTCCTTTGTCCATATATTCCTTGGCCTATCCTAAGTAGCATTGGTTCTACTTGCTCACGAACACAAGATGAATTGGTAGTGTGAATAACTCCTACTTTGCCTGTTAATGAATGACCTGTTACTAGAAGCTCAAAAATGATAAGGTGATGGTCATAGAATTACTTCCATTGGGACCTTCCCAATGTCCTGTGGAGATAACACCTTCTCAATGAAGCCAGAACCTCTAGGCTCTCAGGAATGTTCTGGTCATTATTTCTCTCTCATGAACTTCCCTTCCTGTCCTGTATTAATATCAAGTTTGCTACAGGACCCATGTTATGTGGAAGTCAAGAACAAAAACCCACACATGGATCACTTGGAGTGAAAAGGGGAGAAAAGGCTCCTGCTTCATTACCTTTTTTGTCTTTTAATTGTTTGATCTGTTAGAAGCACTGCACATATAAATCATTTGTTTTAAGTAAAGACTGCATCTTGAATAACATTGCTTTATCCTCATAGGGTGTCATCTTCAAGCTAGCAACTAACTCTGCCATAGTATCAGGAGAAGACTGCATTAAACTATCAGTTTTAATATTTCTGGATAGTGCAGTACAAAGTGGGTCAACCCATAGCTCTATGTTGTGATCCGTGAGTGAGATCCTATGGTACAAGGTGAAGTTATGTAGGATTTCATGCTGCTAGACTAAAGATTACTTAGCTCACATGAGATGATACTGGCTGGGTCACCATTAGATCTTCCTTTATATTTCTAAGAGTGGGCCTAACATTTTATATTAGATCTGATGTCCTGTGCAAATTTGTCTGATTCATTAGTAACCTCTGTTCTGCTATTTATCTTATTCAATCATTCCTCTCTTCATAGCCTTCAAATATTCTGGGAACTTAATGTATGGTAGAGTCATCACAAAGTTGAAGTATATAGAGTTGTCTTCACAGAGATCAATCTAAGCAGGAATTATTTCCTACAACTATATTTATTGATCAGGGATCTCTAGGGGAAAAAAACCCTATAGGGTATGAACAGATATGTGAGGAGATTTAGTTGATTACTTACTGCATACCATGATGACAGCTGTGAAGGTGCACAACATTCTGTCACCATTGTTGAGAGCCTGACTTTCTGGTATCATGATTCAGTCCCAGTTCAAAGCCCTGAGATAGTAGAGCCATTGATAAAACTTGCAGTATAAAGTTCACAGCCTGAGCACCCAGGAGGATGCTGAGGTAAATCCTGGAGTTAAAAGGCAGACAACCCTGCACTTCTGCTGTCTAAGGCAACAGAAGAAGCCTATCTGTTATCTCTGAAGATAGACTCATTCTTCCTTTGTATCATCTCTCAGCCCCTTGTTGAAATGAATGAGCTGGTTCACATTCAAGAGGAATCTTCCACATCTACTCAATTACAACACATGTTCATCACCTCCAGTGTGTTATCCCGTTAAGTGTAGTCCAGATGACACCTAGAATTAACTATCACACAATCCTTACATCATAAGTGACACATATTTATAATGACATGGTAAAAAGACAGGATTTCCCACCACCTTCCCTGGGTGGCTGTGATCACTAGATGTAAATAGATGAACTGGATCATTTCAAAATTTTGGAAACAGAAGTCAACACTGAAGGAACATCTTTCATAATTATTCCATTCTCAGTGTGAAAAAAATACATACTGAAACTTCACCCTCCTGATCCCAAGCTCTATCCAGGACAGGCCAATTACAAACCATCTACATATGAGCTCTGAGTGGCTCCTTTCAGGGACTAAGACAACTGAAACAGCATGGTACTGGCACAGAAACAGACATGTGGACCAATGGGACAGAATAGAGTCCCTAGAAATAATTTCCCAAATATAGAGTCAACTGATTTTTTTTCTTTTTTTTTTAAATGTTTTATTATCATCATATTCTTCTTTATATTATATTGAATTACATATAACTTTACAGTGTATTACATTGCTTTTTCAAAAGGGAATTCCATGCATGTCAGTCAGTACAGAGACATTAATCTCCCCGCTTCAACATTCAATATCTTTTCTATGTTTTCCCCAATCATTATTATTTGACAAGGGGTACCAGTCAATCCAGTGGGAAAATGAAAACCTCTTCAGCCAATGATGCTGGAAAAACTGGATTTCCACCTGCACAAAGATGAATCTGAACCCTTACCTCTCACCTTTGACAAAAATCAACTCAAGGTAGATCAAATATCTAAACCTAAGACCTCAAACTATAAAACTGCTCCTGGAAAACACTAAGGAAACTCTGAGAGACATTAGGGTAGGCAAAGACTTCTTAAATAAGACCCCCAAAGCACAGTCGATAATCCCAAAAATAGACAAGTGGGATTACATCAGACTAAGAAGTTTCTGCATGGCAAAAGACACAGTAATTAGTGTGAATAGACAGTCCTCAGAGTGGGAAAATATTTTTGTAAACTATGCATCAGATAAGGGACTGATAGCCAGAATTCACAAGGAATTTAAGTAGCTGTTTGGAAAAAAGATGATCAATCCTATTAAAAGATGGGAGAATGAGTTAAAAACAAACAAACAAAAACAAAAAAAAAAAAAAAAAAAAAACAACACTCTCCAAGGATGACATAGGAATAGCTAAAAGGCATATGAAAAAATGCTCAACATCCTTCATTGTAAGGGAAATGCAGATCAAAACGAGATACCACCTAACCCCAGTCAGAATGACTAAGATTAAAAAAAAAAAAAATGATAAGTGCTGGCGGGGGTGTGGTGAAAGGGGAACTCTCTTACACTGCTGGTGGGAATGTAAATGGTCCAGTCACTGTGGAGAACAATTTGAAGATTCCTCAAAAATCTTCAAATAGAACTAGCATATGACCCAGCAATTCCACTCCTTGGTATCTACCCAAAGGACAGAAGAATTCTTCATCAGAAAAGTGCTTGCACATTGATGTTTATTGTGGCACTATTCACAATTGCTAAGACATGGAACCAACCCAAATACCCACTAACAGATGAATGGATTGAAAAACTGTAGCATATATACTCTATGGAATACTATTCACCCATAAAAAAACCCAAAAAACAAAAAAAAAAAAAAACCCTGGCTTTTGATAGAAAGTGGAAGAATATGGAAGATTCACTGCTGAGTGAAGCAAGCCAGGCTATGAAGGATGAAGAGACATTGTATGTCCCCACTCAATACATTCTGAGTGTCTACACTCTATGACTGAAACTGATTGACTAAAGGATATAGAAACACAGTAAATGAATGTGAGTACCAGATACAATGTGTATGAAAAAGTAGAGTCTGAGGAAGGACATTTTGAAGAAAAATAGAGAGGAAAGCATTAATGGGACAAAGAAATATGGTATTAACCTGTTGAAGATAATTTTATAATTTTATCAACTGGACTAGGGAGAAAAGTTCACATTTTGAAATATTCACTTTGTAAGCTAGATAATGTGATTGAATGTATAAATGAAAATGAAATATAAAATATTTTTAAAATGAAAAAAATACAAATGTCCAAGAAGAGATGAATGGATTAAAAAATGTGGCATTTTATTCAGTCATATAAAACAATCAGACTCTGATATTAATAGAAAATGGATGAGGAAACTCTATATTGTTCTCTGCAGTGACTGGACTAAGATCTACAAAAGAATTACCATATGATACAGCAATTCCACTCCTGGGTTACTATCCAAAGGATAGCAGAACACTCAGTTGAAAGAGTGCTTGCACATCTATGTTTATTGCAGCATTATTCACAATTGCTAAGACATGAAACCAACCCAAATGTTCATGATCAGATGAATAGATTTTAAAAATGTGGCACATATACTCTATGGAATACTACTCAGTCATAAATAACAGCAAGAACCCGGCATTTGATAGAAAGTGAGTGAATATGGAAGATTTACTGCTGAGTGAAGCAAGCATGGCTATGAGAGACATTGTATGTCTCCACTTAATATATACTGTCTATCTGCACTCTATGATGTAAATAGAAAGATTAAAAGGGGGAGAGGCAAGACATTTACAGGACACAGGAATGGATGATTATCTGTTGGTGAAAACTTATACAGTATCTTCAACTGGACTGGTGTGAAGTGTATTCATGCTGGGTAAATTGACTTTATAAGATGTGGTAATGTATAGTGATTGAATGTATAAAAGAAATTAAAATTTTAAAAAAGAAGACACAAAAGGAAACGTATCTGGTACTCATGGTTTGAAAGAACTAATGATGTTAAAATGTTAAAGGAATATACAGATTCAATGCATTCTCTATGCCATTTGTAACACAAATGAAAAAAAAAAAAAACAACTGTAATTTGTATAGAGACATAGAAGACTCCAAACAGTCAAAACACTCCAGAGAAAGAAAACAAAGTGAGAGGCATCACACTTCCTGATTTTAAATTATACTACAAAGCAATAGTAGTGAAAACAGTATGGTACTGGTATAAAAATAGACTCATTGAGTAGTGTAACACAATAGAGAGCCCAGAAATAAATCCAAACATTCACTCAATTAATTTTCATTAAGCCACAATGGAGAAAGAATGGTCCCTTTATTAAATGCTTATAAAAAACCTGGATTTCTACATGCAAAATAATGAAATTGTGGGGCCAGACAGTGGCAGAGTGGCAAAATATGATTCTCTGTGAGGTTGACCCAGGGGAAAAGCTCTGGGTTTGCATCCAGAGACCTCTGTGGTACACTGGGCATATGTATGTCCATGATCTTGGACTGGCTGAAGTTGCAGGTGATCTGGGTAATAGAGGCTGGGTATTAAGGGGTGGGAGGAAGGGGATCAAGGAAAAAACAAACACATTTAATAGACACAAAAATGGAAAGTTATCTGTTGATTATAAGTATGTGGTGATATCTTGTCTTGATTAATATACACTGCATCTTGATGGAAAAAAAAGCCTCTTGTGTGCTGTAAAGATGTATAATGATTAAAAGTAAATTAAAAAAATTAGACCAATGATAAACATCATAATGTGGTGTTCTTTTTAAAACATAAATAGGTTACTTTTTTTTAAACTTTAAACAAATTTTTATTACACAAAGGTTGTCACATAATTGGATATTTCTCTACTTTGTACACAATTATTCTTACTCTCCACAGAAAGGCTGCTTCTTAACTTCTTATCTGGTAATGGTAAGCACTAAAATCCTGATTTTAACAGAACAGTAGTAAAAATGCCTCAGTGATTTAAGTTGAAAGCAGCACACTGGTACATGGCTCTTGCACCCAACATCAGGAATGTACAAATGTCTTTTTATTCAAAAATACAAAATAAATTATCTGTAGGCATGGACAATGACAGCAGTAAACCATTATATATTGTCAACTGAAACCAGTAACTGATGGTTATAGTGATTTTCTTAAACATTGGCCAGCCTTTGCTTCACTTATTTTTTTTTTTTTTTTTTTTTTTTTTTTTTTTTTTTTTTTATTCAACTGACTTCTCTGAAGTTATGGGGTGAGGAGCACTGCCTTGAGTTTCCTGCCACAGTTCATGAATAATGGTAAAGCACTATTCTAGAAGTTAGAACATGCTGACTCCCATACCCATTCCACCCATTCTGCCCAGTCCAGGCTCCTTTTCTTTAGGGATTGCTGTGACTACAACTTCTGCTGTAGTTAACAGAGAGGCCACTCCAGCAGCATCCAGTAAAGTAGTTCTTACAACCTTTGTTGGGTCAATGATTCCTTTTTCCACCATATTCACAAAATCTCCAAGCATGGCATCATAACCAACTTCTGAAGAACTTTGCATGGTTTTCTCAACTATCAAAGATCCTTAGACACCTGCATTCTTAGCAATAGTCATTGCAGAAATTTTGAGTGTCCTTTTAATGATTTCTATACCAATTTTTTGATCTTCATTAGCTGGAGTCAGTGAGTCCAAGGCTGAAATGCACCAAAGCAGGGCACAACCCCCTCCTAGAACAATGCCTTCTTCAACAGCAGCTCTTGTAGCATTGAGGGTGTCTGTAACTCTTTTTTTTCGTTCACTTTGACGTCACTGGTCCCACCAACCTTCAGCACAGCTACTCCATCTGAAAGTTTTGCCAGATGTTCATTCAGTTTTTCCTTTTCATATTCACTAGTTGTGACATCCAACTGCTCGATGATTTCTTGAATACGTTTTTCAATTTGAGCCTTTTCACCTTTTCCTTTCAAGAGCATGGCATCATCTTTGGTCACAATGACCTCTCCAACTTTTCCTAAGTTATGAGGCTGAACATCCTCAATATTTAGGGTCAACCCCTCTTCTCCAAACACCGTACCACCTGTAGCAATAGCCATGTCTTTTAGCTGGTTCTTTCTATTGTCACCAAAACCTGAAGCTTTTACTGCTACGACCTGAAGACCAACTTTTACCCTATTCAAAACAAGTGTACTCAGAGCTTCTCCATCAACATCTTCAGCAATTATGACCAAGGGCTTACGGTGAGCATTGGCAATTTCTAGAGCAGGTACAATGGACTGGACACTAGAAAATTTTTTTTCACTCAACAGAACATAGGCATCTTGGAATTCACATTTCTGACCTTTTGATGTATTAATAAAGTATGGGGAAATGTAGCCTCGATCAAACTGCATGCCTTCAATAATTTCTAATTCATCATTCAGTTTTTTCCATCCTTTACTGTGATGACACCCTTTCTTCCTACCTTTTTCATGGCATCAGAAATAATGTTACCAATTTCTTTGTCTTCATTTGCAGAAATTGTAGCAACCTGAGCAATTTCTTTGGGGTCATCACAGGTTTAGACTGCTTCTTAAGTTCAGCAATTACAGCATCAACAGCTATCATCACACCTCTCCTGATTTCCACTGGATTAGCACTTTTACTAATTTTCTCGAAGCCTTCCTTGGGAATAGAGCGTGCCAGTACAGTAGCAGTGGTGGTACCATCCCCAGCCTCTTCGTTTGTATTATTGGCAACATCCTCAACAAGTTAGCTCCAATATTTTTATATTTATCCTTTAAGTCAATTGATTTTGCAACAGTCACACCATCTTTTGTTACTTCGGGACTTCCCCAACTTTGTTCAATAATTACTGTTCTTCCCTTCGGCCCCATTGTAATGGCTACAGCATCCGCTAAAAGGTCTACACCTTGAAGCATTAAGGCTCGGACATCGGCACCAAATTTAACATTTTTAGCATAAGCCCAAGTGAGATAAGGAGCCAGCGCCCGGGACACGGGCCTCATCTGGCGAAGGACTGCGGGTAACCGAAGCAATTCTGCGGGGCGGCGGCAGGGTGTGCGCGCGGCAAGGCAGCCCGTCGGCGGTGAGTGAGGGACAGAGTGCAAGGTGCACACGGCAATGAGCCCGTGTCCCCTCTAGGTTACTATTTTTCATTTGATTATTGCAAACTACATTCATGCTTTCATATCTATATATACCCCATAAAGATGTACTAAAATTAAATTTAATATAAGAGATTATAAAATAATATAAAACAGAAAAAGTCAATTAAAAACAAAAAGATACACTCTGTAGTCCTTTGATCCAGAAGCCTATTTTCCACCTTTCTGATTTTCTCTCTCACTCCCTCTCACTCTCTGTTTATCTTTAAAATAGAAACCAAGACAATAGCTATATTATCAACTACAATAATGACATCAGAGTGCATAAGGAAATTTAATGACCAGTGACTCAACAGAGGACAGATTGGGAAGGAGAGAAATAATCTAAGAGTCAAAGAGCCTGAGTCATGTAAATTGGATTGGCAGGAAAATCTTCAAGACAACAATGATAAATAATGGTGGGATAGGGGAAATAAAATAATTATTTTCACTATTTCTTGTCAGTAGTTTCCAGTTTCACATACAAACATTCTTTGTCCACTTAACTCACTGTGAAAGGACCATCATTCCTAATCATGAGTCAGATTTATCCTCCTGGATGTCCACAAGTATATGGGAATATAACACTCGGTATAAAGTGTACACTTGACCTCCAGTGGTAAATGAGACAGGTGCATACAGTAGGGAGTGGCAGATGTCTTGTGACAGCTGTTGTTAAGGAAGTCAAAGTAAGAAAAGCCCATTAGAGGTGATTCAAGAAGAGTTGCTGAGATGAGTACTAAAACATCAGGAAAAGGAGAGAATGTTTCCCATCCATCCTGGACATCAGAACCACACAAATACACTTGCCTAATATGATAATTGCCTACTTATCAGCACAAAGAGTAAGAAGGATAGGGTGCTGCCTGATGACAGTAGCCTCCGAGCATGGTATAAAAAGGGACTTGGGGCCAGGAGACCTCCAGACCTATTCAACCCACCTTCCTGGAAACCCACCCAGAACCTCTACCCTCTGACACCATGGTCAACTCCTGTTGTGGTTCCACCTGCTCTGGCCAGGGCTGTGGCCAGACTTGCTGCTGTCGGCCCACCTGCTGCCAGACCACCTGCTGCAGGACCACCTGCTGCCGCCCCAGCTGCTGTGGCTGTGGCTCTGGCTGTGGTTCTGGCTGTGGCTCTTGCTGCTGTCGCCCCATCTGCTGCCAGACCACCTGCTGCCGCCCCAGCTGCTGTGGCTGTGGCTCTGGCTGTGGCTCTGGCTGTGGTTCTGGCTGTGGCTCCTGCTGCTGTCGTCCCACCTGCTGCCAGACCACCTGCTGCAGGACCACCTGCTGCCGTCCCTGTTGCCGCCCCTGCTGCTGTGGTTCTAGCTGCTGTGGTTCCAGTTGCTGCAGGCCCAGCTGCTGTGGCTGTGGCTGTGGTTCCAGCTGCTGCAGGCCCAGCTGCTGTCGTCCCACCTGCTGCCAGACTACCTGCTGCAGGACCACGTGCTGCCGCCCCAGCTGCTGTGTGTCCAGCTGCTGCCGCCCCTGCTGCTGCCAGACCACTTGCTGATGCCCTGCCTGCTCTGTGGTTCTTGGGGCTGAGCGCTCTGCCCTGTACCCACATCTTGTTTGCTATTCATGACTCGCTCCTTCTGAGATCCAAGTCATGAGTTATCACTTGTGAAACTTCTGTTTCATCTGATCAGTATATTCTGTCAGACGCTGAACTTCATTCACCCTCCCACAACATGTTACCATCTCTCTATCACATACTATCACAAGTTTGAAGTTCTTCAATTAACCAGTAACCAAATGGAAGTATTTGCTGTCTGACATATTTTCCTATTTGGACCCACCTGTTCATTTAGAATAAATCTTGATTTTCTAGGCATATAAATATAAGGTTGTCAAGTGTCTTTAATTTTTTTCTTGAGTGTGTACTTTCTCATATTTTAGCTGTTCTCTCTACAGATAGAGAGGCCTATGATGATGATTTCATGGGTTCTGACTCTATTCCCAGAGCACTTCTCCCTCTAATATAGGAAGATGATCGTTCAGAACAAGCACCTGGATTCTTCTTCCTGAGAACATTCCCAGAATTAAGTAGCATCCTCTGGACAGATGGAGATGGCCTTACAGAATAGCTATCAAATAAGTAAGATGAGTTAGTGAATACTCACCAAAGTTTATTTCCCCTCGATTTAAGACTGTTGTACCAATCCTCACGAGGTCTTCGGGGGAACAGGACCCTAGTTGCTTTCAGGAGTTTTCTGGTCATCATTGCAGCCTAAATGGGCTTCCCTTTCTTTCTTGTATCATTTTCCAGTATCCTACTGTGCCTCTTGGCAATACCTGACGATAATTGACTTCTCTAACCCAATGACTTATTCTGTTTCAGAACGCACACACTGTCAGATTGTAGTGTTTTTAATGTCAATACCATTGTCCCTAAAACATTTTTTTTTTTTTCATAGTATCAATGATTGCATGGGGTTATTTTACTCTGGAGCTTCCTGACAAGTAAATTGGTAAATCTGCACACTTGAGAGTTTTTTTTCTAACTACCGTATAGTTGCCCTTACCTAATTCCTTCAGTCTTTTTCTCAGCACTCCACCTGAGGTATTGGGCAAAATCAGCATGTTGAGAACACTCACTCAATGTGAGGCCTAGTTGTAGAAATACTTGCATAAACTGTGTGGAAGAGGCTTCATTTAGGAGGGCATCATGCTAGTTGTTTTGAAGGATGCAGAGTCCAAGGATACCACCCTAAACTAAGTGTGCTATGTTGGATTTGCTGAAAGGAGATCACTGCATTCTGTACTCTTACACTGGTGCTTTATAGGGGAAGAATTCCCAGGGGAAGTCCATAAGAATTTAAAGAAGGTAACTTCATAGAGAAAGCAAGGTGATAATGAGGCTGTGCATCACTGCTATCCTCGTCTGAACCTATAGGAGGCTAAAGAGTGTGAGTGGTACCAAAAAATATCTGCCCTAAAGACTAGGTAGTTGTATCTTTGTATTTTTATATCATATAAAAGTAGGTGTGGGCCACCCAGGAGAATGAGTAAAGGGCGCTTAGTAGGTAGAAACAAGCAATGATATGAATCCTATCAGTTCAGGGCAATTACCTGGAGACCGGTACAGGTGAACAGCACAAGCCATTAGTACGCTACAATAACTCAAACTTCTGGATGGGGTAGCTATCTGGTACAAGGTATTTGAGTAGGGAATTGCATAGCTGATACTTGTCACCATTCAGAACCACCTCTTTATCTCATCGAGCTCACTCCACTAATTGGTCAAAAATTTCTAGAGAAGTTTTCCAAGAGGAAGTTAGCAGGCAGTACTTCCGCTGGTCTAGGTGACTAGCTTGCTAGAGAAACAAATGTCCTCAGCAGATAACTGAGCATTTGCTTACAATTCTTGTTGTTACAATTCTGTTCTATTTTTATGCAAAACAAACTAGAAATCTACAATTTACTCATTTGCTTCCCTGTTTGCTCCATAGATTCCTTGGCCTATATTACATAGCTTTGGTTTTACTTGTTTATGAGGACAAGATGAATTGGCATTGCAAATGGTTCCTACTTTGCTTGTTGTTACCCTAGTACCAGACACCTAAAATGGTAAGGCAATAGCCACAGCAATACTTCCAATGTAACCCTCCTTATGTCCTGTGGAGAAGATGCATTCTCACTTGAAGCCAGAACTTCCAAATGCTCAGGTCTCCCATTATGTGGGAATTGAGCATACGTAGCCTACATATGGATGACTGGGAGTAAACATGAGTGAAGTGGCTCCTGTTTTATCACCTTGTTTATCTTACTAAATGTTCGATCTGTTAGAAATCCATATACATAATGATCATTTGTTTAAAGTCAATAGTGCATCCTGAACAATATTGCTTTATCCTCACAGGATGTCATTTCCAAGCTGACAGCTTAGCCATAGTATCAGGATAAGATTTCATCAAACTATTAACTCCAATATTTCTGGCTGGTGCAGTTCAAAGTGGAACCAGTGGGAGACCAGCAGTTAGCAAAATGGCTATGTCGCTGGACTCCCATGTAGTTGACCGCGATTCACGTCCCGGACCCGGTGGCTTAAAACTCACACTAGGTGTGTGTGCCTCGTGTCCAAGATCCCGAGAGGAGAATGGAAGAGAAGGGATTGTGGCGTGGCCATCCCCCCCGGGGGGTAATTTCTCACTTTCTGTCTCTCTGTCTCTCTGTGTCTGTCTGGCGAGCGCACGCGCCCTATAGCGAAAACCTCTCCCCCCCAAAGAAAAGAAAAATAAAAGTGGGACCAGTGGATCCCATGGTCACCCACTCCTGCCTCATTTTCTGCTCTTTGCATGAGGTCCTTTGGTACAAGGCAGAGTTACATAAGATTCCAAACTGCTAACGATTATTTAGCTCACATGAAATTTTACTAGCTGAGACACCATTAGATCTTCAGTTCATTAGTTCCTCTATATTTCTAAGAGTAGGCCTAACACTTCATCTTCTTAGATTTATTCTCTTGGACAAACTTGTCTCAGTTATTAGTAACCACAGTTCTGATATTTTTCACATTCAATCATTCCTATCTTCATGGCCTTGTAATAGTCTGGGGAACTCAATTTATGGAAGAGTAACAACAAAGTTGTCTTCACAGAGACCAAGTCAAGACAGGAATTGTTAGTCTAAAACTATATTTGCCAATCAGGGTTCTCTAGAAAAAAGAACCTGCATGATATCATAGCTACAGGAGATTTAGTTGGTACTTTATTGCACATCGTGATAACAGCTGTGAAGGTGCACAACATACTGTCACCATCTGTAAGAGCCTGGCTTTCTGGTAGTGCCATTCTGTCCAAGTGCAAGGCATCAGAGGCAGATTAGCCACTGAAATAACTCACAGAATAAGGCTGAAAACATGAACACTTGGGAGGTCGCTGAGGTTAATCCTGCATCTACAGGCAGACAATCCTTCACTTCTGCTATCAAGACAATGGAAGAGATCTACCTCTTCTCTTTCTAGATGATCTATTCATCTTTTTAATTTATTCTCTGGGACCCTTGTGTTTCTGTCCACATTCAAGGGAGTCTTCCACGTATATTCTATTTGACTCACATGTTAATTTCTTCCAGAAATACCCTCATGGATATATTTAGAAGAATGGTTTATTATGTTTCTAGGTATTCTTTGCTCAGATCAGTTGACACCCAGAACTAACCATCATACTATTTTATGTAGAAAGTTAAACATATTTGTAATAACATGATAAAAAGTTGGATTTCACAGGTACTTCTTTAGATATCTGTGATTTCCAGGGTGTCAACTGATGAGCTGGCACAGTCTCCAGTTTTTGAAACAGAAGTCAATGATAATTGGTCATCTTTGCACTATAGATATATTTATTTTACCCTCAATATGAAAATGATATACGTGGATGTCCTTTGATCTAGATGCCTACTTTCTTTCTTTATTCCTCTGTCATTCTTTTTGTTTCTCTCTTTCTTTGTTTTTACAATTGAGACCTAGACATTAATGGTATCATCCACATTTATAATGATGCCAGAGTGTGTAAGGCATCTTCATGCCCAGCAGCTCAACAGAGAGAGCAAATTAAAAAGGTGAGAAATATTCTTAGAGGCAAGGAGCCTGAGTCATGTAAACTGGTTTGACCAAAAAAATCTTGGAGACAGCTTAGATGAATTAATAAACCCTATTAGCTCAGAAAGGCAGGAGGTCAAATTCAGGAGTATAATCAGCCTCACACAGCAGAGAGTGGAAGAACCCAAACCTGTAGCCATCATTGATCTCTGCAACCAATTTTTCTTCACAGACCCTAAAATTGACACTTGGAAGTTTTGTTCTGGATTCAGACATTAAAATAACAAAACTTTAAGTGAAGACATACAATGCCTCTCTTTTGTGGTCTGACTTGCTTCATAAATGGCAGAGGGTGAGAGGAAGAGAATCAAGGGGAAAAAGAAAGAGGTAAAACCAGTTAAGAAACACAAAATGTGAAAGTATTTGCTGATGATCATATGTATAGTAATATCTTTGATTGAGCCAATATACAGTGTATATTTGGGAAAATTCATTTTGTATGCTGTAATGATATACAGTGAATAAATGTAAAATAAGAAAAAGAAAGAAAGTAAAAAATAAAATAAAATAAAATAACAAAACTTAGTTTTTAATTTTTTTTTTCTTTTCTTTTTGCCCCGGAACTGTTCTGTGTTTCCACAGAAACATCTAGAAGGAGCATCTTGATTCAAATGTTCTAATTGTCTTCCTGGTCTTGTATCAGTGGTTTCCTATTTCATGTTCAAAACTTTTTTGGCCCTCCTGACACATAGTGTCATCTTTCTTCAACATTAGGTAGCATTATACTACTGCATGCCTACAAAGTGTCCAGAAATACAACAATTATTTGACCCACATGTAGACCTCATATCCAATGGAAAATGAGACTGAGGCACATAGTTCCTAGAGGCAGATGTCTTGTGAAAGCTCTCATCAAGGAAGCTAAACAAGAAGGGCTCATCAGAGGTGATTCAAGAAGAGCTGATGGGATGAGTACTGACACATCAGGAAAAAGAGAGAAGGTTTTTCATTCATCTTGAAAACTTGAGCCTCCAAACACATTCACTTAATTTGATAATTGCCCAACTATTAGCACAAAGTAATTAGAAAAGGGTGCTGCATCTGATGTCAGCAGTCCCCTAGCAGGGTATAAAAGGGAATGTGGGGACAGCAGACCTCCAGACCTTTCCAACCAACCTTCCGGGAAACCCACCCAAAACCTCCACCCTCTTACACCATGGTCAACTCCTGTTGTGGCTCCACCTGCTCTGGCCAGAGCTGTGGCCAGACCTGCTGCTGTCGTCCCACCTGTTGCCAGACCACCTGCTGTAGAACCACTTGCTGTCGCCCCAGCTGTTGTGTGTCCAGCTGCTGCAGGCCCAGCTGTTGTGGCTGTGGCTCTGGCTGTGGCTCTGGTTGTGGCTCTTGTTGCTGCAGGCCCAGTTGCTGTGGTTCCTGCTGCTGTCGCCCCACCTGCTGCCGTCCCTGCTGCCGTCCCTGCTGCCGCCCCTGCTGCTGTGGTTCCAGCTGCTGTGGTTCCAGTTGCTGCAGGCCCAGCTGCTGTGGATCCTGTGGCTGTAGGCCCAGCTGCTGTGGATCCTGCTGCTGTCGCCCCACGTGCTGCCAGACCACCTGCTGCAGGACCACGTGCTGCCGCCCCAGCTGCTGTGTGTCCAGCTGCTGCCGTCCCGCCTGCTCTAGTTGTTCTTGCTGCTAAGCACTCTGCCCTGCACCCGCCTCTTCCTCAAGCACCAGCATCTATTGCCTACTCCATCTCAGAACCAAATCATGTAAAGCCACTCCTGAAACCTCAGTTCTGATTGATCTGTAGGTTCTGTCACAGCCTCAGATATGCATCCCCAATGATGTAAGAAATCACTGTCGCAAATGACCACTGGTTTTATTTGCCACTGAAATCTGTTAAAACCTCATCAACCTGTGGAAAATATTCTCTTTGTCATCTTGTTCCAAATGGGCAATATACTTCCATTTTAAATAAATCTTGATTTTCCAGGCATATAAATATAAGGTCATGGTGTTCATTATTTTTTTTCTCAATTTTGTTTCTTCTCTCTTATATTTCAATTGTTTTTATGCAGTTTGAAAAGCAGAGAACAAATGATTTTATGGGATCTTTGATGTGCGCCCTATATACCTCTGATATATTTAAAACAATGATTGTTTAGAACAAGGGTAAAGTCTTCCTGTGGAATTTCTCTTATTAAGTAGCATTCTCTGGGCAGATGAAAATGGCCTCAAGGAACAGCCATCACCCAAGGAAGGGGAGTTAGTGAATAAACACCTGAGTTTATTTCTCCTTCATGTTGGTGAGGGGACCAATTATATCAGTCCACCAGTGGTATTCAGAGGAAATGAACCCCAGTTGCTTATAGGAGTGTTCTTGTCATTAACTCACTGTATATAGATGTCACTTTCATTCCTATATCATCTCTAAGTTCCTTATTGTGCTTCTAGCAATTATATACCAATAAACAGCTTGTTCTCAAACTCAAGATCTTACTCTACTTCAGAACACACACATTGTATGATAGCAGTGTTCCTGACTTTAGTATCATTGCCCTGAATACAGTTTTTATACAATATCAATGGTTGTATGAGGTCATGCTGAACTCTCCAGTTGCCCGACAAATAAAATAGTAAACCTCCAGTACATTTTAATGTTCTTCATTATAATTTTTGCACAGTTGTTTTTACACTAGTGTCATCAATCTTCTCCATGGCATTCCATCTGATCCATAGAAAAAAACTCATCATGGTAAGAACACTCATCCACTGAGAGGCCATGTGAAGAAACACTTTAGGGGGACCAGCAGTTAGCGTAATGGCTATGTCGCTGGACTCCCATGTAGTCGACTGTGGTTCGCATCCCGGACCCAGTGGCTTAAAACTCATGTTGGGCGCATGTGCATGTGTGTCCAAGATCCCAAGAGGAGAATGGAGGAGAAGGAATTGCGGAGTGGCCATCCCCCCTGGGAGATGATTTCTCGCTTTCTGTCTCTCTGTCTCTCTCTGTCTGGCGAGCGCACACACCCTATAGCAAAAACCTCTCCAAAAAAGAAAAAAAAAGATTATAAAAAATAAAAAAAGAAACACTTTAGGTACCTGAGTGTTGAAGGCTTTGTTTAAGGTGCTACCATCCTAAGCTGTGTTGATAGATACAGAGTCCATTCAAATAACATGTTGGATTCACTAAAGAAAGATCTCTGAATCATGGATTCCTACACTAGTGCTCCCAGGGAAAATCTGTGAGAATATATCGAAGCAGGTAGCATTGTAGAGGAAAAGAACCCCCCCAAAAGGCTGTACATTGCTGCTGTTCTTGTCTGACCTCATAGGGAGTTAGAAAATATGAATGGTATCAAAAAAACCTCATTGTCCTAGAGAGAAGGTATTTAGCTCTTTATATTCCTTTATCAGTTAAAATTAGCTGTGGGTCACCCAGGTAAAAAGGTAAAGTATGCCAAGAGGCCAGAAACATACAAATAATGTAGATCCTATAAGTTAAGGACAATTTTCTGGACAACAGTACAGGTGAACAGCATGAGCCACTAGCAGTCCACACTAACCCAAACTTCTGGATGGAGGCATCTTTTTGGTATAAGAAATGTGTGTAGGAATTTGTATAGTTGACCCTTGGTACCAGTCAAGACCACCACTCTGTCTCATTGAACTCACTCCACTGATGCTCACAAATACTTAGAGAAGTTTTCAAGAGGAGAATTAGTGGGCAGCACTTCTGCTGGTCTAGTTGACTTGCTTGGTAGAGAAATGAACAGTTTCAGTAGAGACTGGAGCTCTTGTTTATATCCCTTATAAGCCCATAGCCACGTCTTGTGGCAGTTTCAGTTAAAACTGAGACTAGAAACCCACTTGCTCCATATAGTTCTCTGCCCACATTATATAACATTGATTCTACTTGCTCATGAAGACAAGGAAAATTGGTAGTAGAAATCACTCTTACTCTGCCTGTTGATGTGCTAGTTCTAGGAGCCCCAAAAGGTAAGGTGATAGCCATGGCATTACTTCCAGTGAAGCCTCAATTATGTCCCATGAAAAGATTCCTCAGAAACCAGAACCACCAGATCCTCAGGATATGTGTGGGAATCAAGCACACATTTCCCACACATGGATCCCTCAGAGTGAACAGGAGTGGAGTGGCTCCTGTTTCATCACTCTGTTTGTCCTATTTTGTGTTTGACCTGTCGGAAGCATTGCACAAATAATAGTCACTGGTTTAAGGTGTATATTGCATCCTGAGGGACAACGCTCCATCTTCATAGGGTGTCATTCCCAACCCACAACTCAGCCATGGTATCAGGAGGTGTTTGCATCACACTATCAGTTTAAACGTTTTTGGATAGTGCATTTCAAAGCAGGACCAATGGATCCCATGGTCACCTGGCCACTGCATCAAGTCTTGCTCTATGTATGAGGTCTTTTGGTGCAAGCTAAAGTTATGTAGGATTCCACACACCCAGGCTACAGATTCTTCAACTCCTATAAAATCTTCCTGACTGAGGCACCTGTAAATCTTCAAGTCGTTTCCTTCCTTTCTTTCTTTCTTTCTTTCTTTCTTTCTTTCTTTCTTTCTTTCTTTCTTCTTCTTTCTTTCTTTCTTTCTTTCTTTCTTTCTTTCTTCTTTCTTTCTTTATTTTTTCATTTAATTTTCTTCCATACATTCAATCACATTATTATTTGTCTTACAAAATGGATATTTCAACAGGTGAACATTTCTCCCTAGTACTGTTGATAAAACTATGAAATATCTTCAACAGATAATACCACACCTCTTTGTGCCATTAATGCTTTTCCTCCCGTTAGTTATTTTACAGTTTTAAGTGGTCTTGAGATTTCATCTCCTTAGATCTTGGGTTAAGTATCTCTATATTATTTATCATGATTCTTTCACTCAGTGTATTATGTCATCCAAGTCTTCATGACATCAAAATATTTTCATTAACATATCAGAAAGACTCTCAACAAAGTTGAGTATATATAGCCATCCTCAGAGAGACCAATCTTATACAGGAATTACTACTCTTATACCATCTTTATAGTCAGGGTTCTCTAGGAAGACAGAACCAATAAGCTATATGTAGACATATGAGGAGAATTAGTGGGCAATTCACTGCATTTCAATGATGGCAGCTGTGAAAGTGCATGACATGTCCCTGGAAACCTTGAATTCCTGACTTTCTGGTAGTATGGTTCAGTCCAAGTCTAGAAGTTTTGGGCATAGGAGAGACATTGATATAACTCACAGTCTGAGCCTGAAAGCCTGATTACCTTGGAGGTATTGGATAAAACCTGGAGTCTAAAGCCAGAAAATCCTTCGCATCTGAAGTCCAAAAGAAATCTGTTATCTCTCAAGAAAGACCCATTTGTCTTTAGTGTTTATGCTCTCTTGGCCCCTTGTAAAGAAAAGTGTGCCTGCTCATTTTAAAAAGAATCTTTCACATCTGGTATATTATGACCCACATGTTAATCTCTTCCACAAATACCCCCATGCATACATCCAGAAGAATGATTCATTTAGTTTATAAATATTCTTTAGTGTAGTCCAATTGACAACCAGAACTACAATCACACAACCCTTATTTGGAGAGTGACACATAGTTGGAATAGCATGGTAAAAGGTTAGGATTTCCTACCTTCTTCCCCTTTGCCTCTGACCACCAGGTTGTCAACTGATGGGCCAGTGCATTATGCACTTTTTGAAACAGAAGTCAACTTTGATTGGGCACCTTTGCCTGTTTATGCATTTATCCCCAGGAGTGGAATTGCTCATAGTTCTATTGGGTCATTGGGAAAGTCATGATGCATTTTTGCATAGAAAAATATAAGAAAATAAGTCATGACTTCCTAATGACATAATATTTGTAGGTCTTTGAAGAACCTCTATGTTGTTCTCCACAGTGGCTGTACTAATTTACATTCCCACTAACAGTGTAGGAGAGTTCCCTTTTCATCACAGCATGGTACTGGCACAAAAACAGGCGTTTACTTTGATGAAGATACCTGTTTTCCATACCTCTGATTTTCTTTGACATTCTTTGTTTCTGTCTTTCATTACCTTTAAAGTGGAGACTTAAGGAAATCATAAACTTAAATAACAACAACAGAGAGTGTAAGGAACCTTATGCCCAGCAGTACAACACAGAGAG
The DNA here is from genome assembly GCA_026018925.1 of Tupaia tana. Classification (NCBI taxonomy): domain Eukaryota; kingdom Metazoa; phylum Chordata; class Mammalia; order Scandentia; family Tupaiidae; genus Tupaia; species Tupaia tana. The sequence continues at coordinate 47,888,664 of JAKSZU010000011.1, read as the reverse complement.
CAAATTAGAAAGGTGAGAAATAGGCTCAGAGGCAAAGAACCTGAGTGATAGAAGTTGAGTTGGCAGGAAAATCTTCAAGACAGAGATAATGAATCTATAAGTGCTGTTAGCCTAGAAAAGAAGGAAGTTAAAATGAAGGATAATCAACCCAAAAGAGAAGAGAGTGGAAGATATGGTCAAACTCTGCAGCACACTTCTCAGGGGTCCTGCACTGACATTTGGAGGTTTTGTTCTGGATCCAAACATCAAAGTGACAAAACCTAGCTTTCCACCCAAGAGCAGTCTTGTGTTTCCACCAGAATGTTTAGAAATTGAGTCCCAGATTCATAGTAGGAAAGAAATCAGTGGCTTTCTGCTTCACATACAAGCAAGCATTCTTTGCCCACTTGACCCAGAAGGAAAGAGCCATCATTCATCATGAACCAGATTTATCTTCCTGGGTGCCCACAAAGTATCACCCATGTGTGAACATGATGGTAAATAGGATAGACACATACAGTACCTAGCAGCAGATATCTTGTGACCGTCGTCATAAAGGAAGTCAAAGCAAGAAATGCACATCAGAAGTGATTAAAGGAGAGCTGTTTGGATAAGTGCTAAATCATTAAGAGAAATAATGTTTTACATTCATCTTGAACATTTGATTCACAAAAACACACTTGCCTAATTTGATAATTGCCTATCTATTAGCACAAAGAATAACAAGGAACGAATGCTGTACCTGATGATAGCAGCCCCCTAGCAGGATATTAAAGGGAATATGGGGCCAGGGGACCTCCAGACCTTCCACCTTCCTGGAAACCCACTCAGAACCTCCACCTCTGACATCATGGTCAACTCCTGTTGTGGATTCACTTGCTCTGGCCAGAGCTGTGATCAGACTTGCTGCTGTTGGCCCAGCTGCTGCCAAAATACCTGCTGCAGGAGCTGTGGCTGTAGCTATGACTCCTGCTGCTGTAGGCCCAGCTGCTGTGGTTCCTGCTGCTGTTGCCCCATGTGCTGCTAGAGCACCTGCTGCAGGACCACCTGCTGCCACCCCAGCTGCTGCCAGGCCACCTGTTGACACCTTGCCTGCTCTAGTGGTTCTTGCTGCCAAGTGCTCTGCTCTGCCCTCACCTCTTTCTGATTTACCAGCATTCGGGTCCAGTTATCTGAGAGCAGAATCATGAAATGTCCCCTGTGAAACCTCAGTTCCAACTGATTTGTAACTTTTGTCAGAACCTCAAATATTACTGGGCTCCCTCACCATATTACCATCTGTCTCCCAAATGATAACAAATCTGAATTTCCTCTGAAATCTTTCAATGACCTCATCACTCAATGGAAATACTTTCTATTTTCCATATATTCCCATACGGTCATATTCTCCCACTTAATTAAATTGATTTTTCAGGTGTAGAAATGTAATGTTATGGTGTGTCTTTCTTCTTGGTTGCCATAAATCTCCTTCACGTTTTCAGCTGTACCCTATGCAGATTGAGAGGCAGTGGTAGATGACTTTACGGGCACTGTCTTTTCCCTGAGCATTCCCCCCTTTAATTTAGAAAGATAGTTGTTAATAACGAAGTCCTAGAAGTGCCTTCCTGTCAAATTTCTCTGAATTAAGTAGCATTCTCTGAGCAGATGAAAAAGGCCTCAAGGAATAATCATCACCCAAGGAAGAGAAATTGGAAATTAAACTCCTGAGTTTATTTTCCCTCCATTTTGGGGACTATTATACCAGGCCTCATGAGGTCTTCAGGAGAAATTGATCCTAGCTGCTTACAAGAACAGTCATCAACTCATTCAACATTAGACTAGATCTCCAAGAAGTTCTCAAGGGAGTGCTATACCAGGAAAATTAAATACAGACACACAGAAATAAGAGTTCAAAAACTGGGGACCAGCAGTTAGCGTAATGGCTATGTCGCTGGACTCCCATGTAGTCGACCGTGGTTCGAGTCCTGGATCTGGTGGCTTAAATTCACGCTCGGCGCCTGTGCGTGCGTGCCCAAGATCCCGAGAGGAGAATGGAGGAGAAGGGATTGCGGTGTGGCCATTCCCCCGGGGGGTGATTTCTCACTTTCTGTCTCTCTCTCTCTCTCTCTCTGTCTGGCGAACACACGCGCCCTATAGCAAAAACCTCTCTCAAAAAAAAAAAAAAAAACAAAAAACCAAAAACAAAACAAAACAAAAAAAACTTAAGAAAAAAAAGAGTTCAAAAACGAAGAAAATGGCCAAGTTAATTGTAGGGACAAGTCTGGAGTTGAATATTATATCCCAGAATTTAATTGGGAAGGTCAAACCACAACAGAAGATATGAGACTGAACTGGTGAAATAGTATTTTAAGACTTTTGACTAAAACATTGCTGATTTTCTTCTAGGCTATGTTTTCCGATTTTAAGGACTTTTGTCCTGTCTTTAGCTGTCGATAGGTTCATGTATCTACTATTTGAACATAATCTTAACCTGTTTCCTGGCTCTAAGTTTTATGCAAAGTTCCTTAGCATTTCTTTGATTTATTAAAGTTAAAACTGCTTTTCTTGAAATTACCAGCTGGACTTGCTATTGAAAATCATTAAATTATATAAGAAATTGTGTGATCAATAAAATGTGGGAGTAAAAGAAATGGAAAACAACTGTAGATATCAGAGATAGTGTGGGAGGAGGGTAAGAAAGGGCAGAGGGTCAGAAATAGGGGAAATATAAATATATATATAACTAGAAATGGAAAATTATTGACAATAACATGCATGATTAAGCCACTGTGCAGTATATTCTGGATGGGAAATCACATTTTTATATGCTGTGATGAAACTTAGGGAATGAATGTAAATTAATTCATTTAAAATTTTTTTCAGAAAAAAAAAAGCTCATGGAAATACATGTAGTAGGAAAACTATGTATGAATTTCAATAAGTTTTTGTACCAAAATAAATTCACAGTTTAATTGTAAAAAGAAAAAAAAGAAAGAAAGAAATGTTCATCCATGGGAGGCTGTGTTGTTCTGTGAGCTTCGTGTTGAGAGGGCTTTGTTTAGGAGGGTACCACCCTAGTTGTGTTGATGGATGCAGAGTCTATAGGGATACCACCTTGACCTACAGGTGCTATGTTGGAATTCATAAATGGAGATCACTGAACCATGAATTCTTACACTGGTGCTTCACACAGGCCAACTCTTCAGTAATCTGTAATAAGCAGGATAGCTTGGTAGAGGAAGTAAAGGCAAAATAGACTGTGCATCAATGCTGTCCTTGTCTGACCTCACAGGATACTAGAGAGTGTGAGTGGTATACAAAACCTCATTGTCCTGGAGACAAGGTGGTTAAATCTTTACATCCCTTGATCTGTTAAAAGTAGCTGGGGGCTACCCAGAGGAAGATGCAAAGAATGCCAAGAAGGCAGAAACACACAGATGATATGGAACCTGTAAGTTCAGGACAATTACCCGAAGAAAGTATAGGTGAATGGTGTGAGTCAGTAGTAGTCCACATTAACCTTATCTCCTGGATGGGGATAACTTTCTGTACAAGGGGTATAGGTAGGGTACTGTATAGTTGACCCTTGGCATCAAGCAAGACCATTACTCTATCTCATTGAGCTTACTCCACTGATTAGTCAGAAATTTCTAAAGACACTTCAAAAGGAGAATTAGTGGGAAATACTGTTGGCTACATGACTTGCCTGCTAGAGAAACAAATATCCTCAGCACAGATCTGAGCTTTTGTTTATATCTATCCCATTTCCACTTAAAGCTGAAACTCAAAACCCACAATTGACCCAGCAGAGTAGCCACTCTCTCCATATGTTCCTCTGCCCTCATTATGTAGCATTGGTTCTACTTGCTCCTGGTGACAGGATGAATTGGCAATATGAGTAGCAGCCATCATTGCTTGTTAATGTCTTACTAGAAGCCCCAGATGATAAGGGTATAGCATTTTTTTCCCAATGGACCCTCACTATAGTCTTGGAAGAGATGCTCTTTATTTGAAGCCAAAACCTATAGATCCTCAGGGCCTACATTATGTCATTATGTGGGAGTCAGGCACACATTTTGACACATGAGGATTACTGGGAGTGAACAGGGGAGAAGTGGCTCCTGTTTCATCACCTTATTTGTCGTATAAATGTGTACGATCTGTTGGAAGCATTGCACATATAATGGTCATTGGTTCAAAGTGTATGCTGCATCCTGAGGGGCATTGCTCTATCTCAAGCTAGAAACTCAGCCACGGCACCTGGGGTGTCTGCATCACAGTATCAGTTCAGATGTTTCTGGATGACACAGTGCAAAGTGGAACCAGTGGATCCCATGGTCACCTACTCATTGCTCTATGTCTTGCTCTGTGGTACAAGATAAAATTATGCAGGATTCTAAGCTTCTAGACTAAAGAATTTTCAGCTCCTATGAAATGGAGCTGTCTGAGGCAACATTAGACTTTCAAGTCATTAATTCTTTTACATTTCTAAGAATAGGCCTAACATTTCATCTTCTTAGATCTGGTCTCTTGTGTAAGAATGTCTTTCTTTTTAAAAAATTTATTTTGTACATTCAGACACTGTAAATCACCACAGCTGGGCAAGTATTTCTAATACTAGGAATCACGATTCTGCTATTCATCATATACAATCACTCCCGCCTTCATTGCCTCAAAATATTTTGGGAAACAAATTTATTGAAGAGTCAAGGATTGAAGTAAACATAGTCATCCTCATGGAGAGCGACTAAGACAGGAATTGTTGCCCCAAATCCATATTTAAACAATGTGATTGAATGTATATAAATAAATAAATAAATAAATAAATATCTATCAAATGGAGCCAGATGAAAAAAAAATCAAGGTTCTCTAGTGAGACTGAAACTGTAAAGTATGCACAGATACATGAGAGGAGATTTATGGGGTGACTCACCTCACACAAAAATGGCAGCTGTGAAGGTGCACAACATATTGTCACCATCCTGAATTTCCAATAGTATGGTTCAGTCCAAATTCAAAGGCCTCAAAGGCCTCAATGTCAGAAGAGCAATAAATATAACTCACTGTCTGAGATCTAAATCCTGAATACCTGGGAGGTCATTGGAATTAATCCCGAAGTCCAAAGGCAGATGATCCTTCACTTCTGATGTCCAAGGCAACAGAAGATGTCTACCTGTTCTCTGTTAAAAAAGTGAACCATTCATCTTTCTCTTTTTTTTTTTTTAAAATATTTTATACATACAATCACTATACATCACTTAGCTTGTAAAGTGAGTTCACCCAACACGAATACACGTCATACTAGTACAGTTGAGGGTACTATACACATGATCATCAACAGATAATCAACTTCTGTGTCCCATGAATGTCCTGTCTCTCTATTTTCCTCCTTAATTTCTTTTCTTGCACTCCTCTTCTTCTTTCCTCCTTCTCTTGCCCTTTTCCCACACTGTCTCCAGTAACCATAACCATTTCCCATACTTCTATATTCTCTAAGTATCTCTTGTATTTATTATTTCTCAGCTCTTTGTCAAGGAGAACATACTTGCCCATATCCCATTGGAATTTCCTATACCTAGTTTACTGCGACCTCCAGGTTAATCTCTTCCAGAAACACCACCACAAATGCACCCAGAAGAATGCTTTATCTGGTGCCTAGGTATTCTTTTGTTCAGTTCAGTTGATACTCAGAACTATCACATAATCCTTACAGGGACAATAAAACATGTTTGGAATAACATGGCAAAAAGATAGGATTTCCCTGAGTGTCTGTGACCATCAGGTTATCAACTGATGGGCTGGTGGATTCTCCATTTAGTTGATGATGATTGGGCATCTTTATTTATGTATTCATTCCATCCTCAGAATGAAAAAGATATAGGCTAAGTGAATATGCTAAGAAAGCCACATACTTTATCTCTTCATTTAATATATGTCAAATGTCTGCATGTTATGGCAAAAATGGAAGGATTCAAGGGCATAGAAGTAGAGAGGACAGCTGTAGGTGCCAGAGATTGCACAGGAGATTGGTGATTGGCAGGGAATAAGATAAGATCAGGAAAAGGTATTTAATAAGCAGAGGAATACAGGAAGATGGGATAAATGGGTTGTGACATGGCATACTGCAACTGGGTGATAAAATAGACAGTGTGAATCTTATAAAATTAATGATACACATCAAAATATGCATGGTTTGTTGAAAACAATGAATACGGTACTGCACATTCTATGTATGCTTTGAAAATCCGTATCATACCCCACAAAGTTATCAAACAATTATATGAAATATAAATAAGAAATTATAAAATTGGGACCAGCAGTTAGCGTAATGGCTATGTCGCTGGACTCCCACGTAGTCAACCGTGGTTCGAGTCCCGGACCCGGCGGCTTAAACTCACGCCGGGCGCGTGTGCGTGCGTGCCCAAGATCCCGAGAGGAGAATGGAGGAGAAGGGATTGCGGCGTGGCCATCCCCCCTGGGGGGTGATTTCCTGCTTTCTATCTCTCTGTCTCTCTCTGTCTGTCTGGCGAGCGCACGCGCCCTATAGCAAAAAAACCTCTCCAAAAAAAGAAAAAAAAAAAAAAAAAGAAATTATAAAATAGAAGAAAAAAATTTAAATTTTTAAATAAAAGATATATACTGGTATCTTTTTCTCTAAAAGTCTGTTTTCTACTTCTCTGCCCCCTCTCATGCTTTTTGTTTCTCTCTTTATCTTTAAAACCAAGACATAGACATAATTTTACCATCAGCTTGAATAAGGCCACTGGAGAGCGTAAGGCACTTTCATGTCCAGCAACCCGATAGAGGGAGCAATTGGAAAGATAAAAAGTAGCCCAAGAGGCAAAAACCCTGTGTCATGTAAGCTGCACTGGCAAGAAAATGTTGAGAGCAGAGATGAAACTAGAAGGCCAGTTAGCTGACATTTGGAGGTTTGGTTTCTGATTCAAACTCACAATAACAAATCTTAGTTTTCCACTTATTTCCAGAATAGTTCTGTTTTTCCATCAAAACTTCTAGAAAGGGGGGTCATGATTCACAGTGAGAAAAGAGAAATGTCCTAATTATCTTCACTGTCTCAAGTCAGTAACTGTTTCACTTTCAAACCTTTGCCCACCTGAACCAGTTAAGGAACCATCAGTCTTCAACATCAGCCAATTTATCTTCTTTGGTGCACACTAGGTGGCTGGAAATGTAACAATCCGTACCACCTGGGTGCAGACTTGATATCCTATGGTAAACAGGATACAGTATTTAGTGGCAGATGTCTGGTGACAGCTGTCATTGAGGAAGCCAAGGAAAGAAAGTCTCATCAGAGATGATTCAGAAAGAGCTTTTGGGGTGAATGTTAACACATCAGGAAAAAGAGAGAATGTTTTCCATCCTTCTTAAACTTTTGATCTACCAAACCACACTTACCTAAATTGATAATTGCCTACTTATTAACACAAAGAGTAACAAGGAAACGGTGCTGCATCTGATGACAGCAGCCCCCTAGCAGGGTATAAAAAGGAACACGGGGCCAGGATTTCTCCAGACTTTCCAACCAACCTTCCTGGAAACCCACCAAGAACCTTCACCTTCTAACACCATGGTCAACTCCTGTTGTGGCTCCACCTGCTCTGGCCAGGGCTGTGGTCAGACCTGCTGCTGTCGCCCCACCTGCTGCCAGACCACCTGCTGCAGGACCACCTGCTGCCGCCCCAGCTGCTGTGGCTGTGGCTCTGGCTGTGGTTCTGGCTGTGGCTCTTGCTGCTGTCGCCCCATCTGCTGCCAGACTACCTGCTGCCGCCCCAGCTGCTGTGGCTGTGGCTCTGGCTGTGGCTCTGGCTGTGGTTCTGGCTGTGGCTCTGGCTGTGGTTCTGGCTGCGGCTCCTGCTGCTGTCGCCCCACCTGCTGCCAGACCACCTGCTGCAGGACCACTTGCTGCCGTCCCTGTTGCCGCCCCTGCTGCTGTGGCTCCAGCTGCTGTGGTTCCAGTTGCTGCAGGCCCAGCTGCTGTGGCTGTGGCTGTGGCTCTGGCTGTGGCTCCAGCTGCTGCAGGCCCAGCTGCTGTGGCTCCTGCTGCTGTCGCCCCACTTGCTGCCAGACCACCTGCTGCAGGACCACATGCTGCCGCCCCAGCTGCTGTGTGTCCAGCTGCTGCCGCCCCTGCTGCTGCCAGACCACCTGCTGATGCCCTGCCTGCTCTAGTGGTTCTTGCTGCTGAGCGCTCTGCCCTGCACCCACCTCTTCCTCATACACCAGCATTGGTGATAGTCTGTCTAGGAGTCCAATCATAGGAGGTCCCTTGTGAAAACTCAGTTTGAATTGATCCGTCAGTTCTGTCAGATCCTCACATACACCCGCCCTAACCCCACCATGTTACCATCTCTCTCCCAAATGATCATAAGCATGAATTTACTCAGAAATCTCTAAACTGCCCTGTTATCCAATGGAAATTCCAATGAAAATATTTCCTGTGTCCCATTTTCCCATGTAAACACTTTCCTCAATTTTAATAAATATTTATTTCAAGCACCCAGATACAAGGTCATCATGTGTCTTTATTTTTCCTTCTCTCTCTCTCTCTCTCTCTCTCTCTCTCTCGTCTCGTCTCGCTCTGTTTTTTGTTTTCCTAATTTCTCTTTGTAGATGGAAAACCTGATGGTAAATGATTTCATGGGCTCTATGTCTTTCCTGAGCATGCCTCCCTCTAAATTAGAAAGATGGTTGTTTAGAACAAGGGCCTGGAAACTTCCTGCTTTTAAGTTTGTCTGAACTAAGTAGCATTCTCACTGCAGACGAAAAAGACCTCAAGGAAGAGACATCGCTCCAGAAAGAGGAGTTAGTGAATAAAGAGCTGAGCGTATTTCCCCTCCATTTGGGGACTGTTGTTCCAGTCCTCAAGAGGTATTCAGTGAAACTGAACTCCAGTTGCTTACAGGAGTATTGTGGTCATTAACTCACTCTACATGGGCGTTTCTTCCCATATCATTTTAGAGTTTATTGCAGCGTTTCTTCATATTATCTGCCGTTAACATCAAGCTCAATGTTTTTTTCTGCTTTAGCACACACACATATTATAGCAACAGTATTCCTAATCTCAGTGTCACTTCCCCGTAATCTTTTTCATACAGTATCAATGGCTGCATGCGGTCATGTCAAACTCTTGAATGACTGTGAAGCAAAATGGTAAATCTTCAGAATATATGACTATTTTGCTTTTAAATTTTTTCAGTTGTTTTTACATACTTTCTTTAAACTTCTCCTTCTTTGTGGCATTCTATCAGAGTTATATCAGGGCAAAACACCATGGTAGGAATGCTCATACAGTGTAGAAGAAATACTTGTTCAAGCTTTGTGTTGGAGAAGGCTTCATTAGGAGGGCATCACCTTAGCTGTGTTGGTGGATGCATAGTCTATAGGGATACTACACTAAGCTGTCTGTGTTAATGTGGATTCTATAAATGGAGATCTCTGAACCATGTATCCTTACATTGGTGCTTCACACAGGACAAATCTGCAAGCATCTGAGAAACAAGGTAGCTGTTTGAATTCAAGGTGGAATGAGGAATTGAAGGTGGAATGAAGTTGTGCATCACTGCCGTCCTTGTCTGACCCCATAGGATGCTAGAGAATGTGAATGGCACTAAAAACCTCCTTGTCTTGGAGACATGGTGGTCAAATCTTTCCTAAAAACAAAAAAATTGCCATGGGCCACCAAAGGGATGGTGCAAAGGATACTGAGAAAACAAAAACACACAGATGATGTGGATCTTGTGAGCTGAGAACAATTATCTGGAGGACAGTATAGGTGAACGGTGTGAGCACTAGTAGCCCACCTTAACTCTATCATCTAGATGGAGATGACTTCCTATACAAGGGATCTAGATGTGGCCATGTTTAGTTGACCTGTGGCAATGTGCAAGACCAGCACTCTGTCATTGAGCTTACTCCACTGATTGGTCAGAAATGTCTAGAGAAACATTCAGGAGGTGGATTACTGGGCTGCATATATTTTTACTGGTCTAGGTGACTTGCTTGCTTGAGAAACAAATATCCTCAGCAAGATTGAAGCCCCTTGTCTATAGTGTCATTATGGGCCACAGTCATGGTCGTATTCTATTTTCAGTTAAAACTGAAACTAGAAATCCCAAGATTGACCCAGCACATTAAGTGTTTGCTCCATATAGTCCTCTGCCCATGTTATGTAACATTGGTTCTACTTGCTCCTGAAGACAAGGCAAACTGGCAGTGTGAATAGCTTTTACTCTGCCTGTTGATGTCCTGGTTCTAGGAACCCATAAGGGTAAAAAGATAGCCATAGCATTACTTTCAAAGGGACCCTAACAATGTTCTCTGGGAGAGATTTCTCCCCATTTGAAACCAGAACTTCCAGGTCCACAGGTCCCACATAATGTGAAAGTTAAGCAAATATTTCTCACACATGGATCCCTCAGAATTAAGAGGAGTGAAGTAGCTCGTGTTTCATCACTTTGTTTGTCTTATTAATGGGCGTGATCTGTTGGAAGCATTGCACATACAGTGGTCATTGGTTTAAGGTGTATACTGCATCTTGAAGAACAGTGCTCCATCCTCACAGGGTTTCCCCTCCAAGCTAGCAACTCAGCCATGGTATCAAGTGTGTTTAAATAACATTATCTGTTCAGATGTTGCTGAGTGATGAAGTGTAAAGTGGATCCAGTGCATCCCATGTTCACTTGCCACCTAAACTGTGTTCTGTGCTGTATGTAGAGTCCTTTGTTACAAAATGAAGTTATGTAGGATCTCAAGTTGCTACACTAAATATTCTTCAATTCCCTTATAAGCATGTTGGCTGAGGCATCATTAGGTCTTCAGGTCATTAGTTCTTTTGCATTTCTAAGAGTGGGCCTGTCCCGATACATGTTCTCTAGGCCTTTTAGAAAACATGGAGTTGTTCCTTTGAATACATATATGCAAATCTACAAGAAAGGTGATATTGTAGACATTAAGGGAATGGGTAATGGGTACTGTTCAAAAAGGAATGCCCCACAAATGTTACCGTGGCAAAACTGGAAGAGTCTATGATGTTACCCAGCATGCTGTTGGCGTTGTTGTGAACAAACAAGTTAAGGGTAAGATTCTTGCCAAGAGAATCAGTGTGTGTATTGAGCTTATTAAACATTCTAAGAGCAGAGATAGCTTCCTAAAACGTGTGAAGGAAAATAACCAGAAAAAGAAAGAAGCCAAAGAGAAAGGTACCTGGGTTCAACTAAAGCGCCAGCCTGCTCCACCCAGAGAAGCACACTTTGTGAGAACCAATGGAAAGGAGCCTGAGCTACTGGAACCTATTCCCTATGAATTCATGGCATGATGGGTGTTAAAAATAAACTAATCTGTGGTCTATATATATAAAAAAAAAGAGTGAGCCTGTGATTTCATCTTCTTTCTTCCTTTTTTATTTTTCTCTCTTCTTTCTTTGTTTTTACATTTGATTACTGCATAACATCTTAATTCTGCTCTCTTGGACAAGCATCTCTAAATTATTAGGAACTATAATTCTTCCATTCAGTATATGAAATGATTCCTTTCTTACGGAAAGGGAAATATTTTGATGAACATATTTTATTAAAGACTCTCAAAAAGGTTTTTTTGTTTTAAATTTTACTTTATGATTTCTTATCTATGTTTACTCATTGTACAATTTTACAACATACACTATGATTTTTCTTTTTTTTTCTTCTTGATTCCCTCCATTACACCCCCCCACTTCCCATGTCTCTCCCACACTGTCTCTAGTATTCATGTTTTATACCTTCCCATCTTTTAGTTTCTACCATAGAATGCAAACATTTGGTATGCATTAAGTGGGGACATACAATGTCGCCCTTTCATAGTCTGGCTTGTTTTGCTTAGCATTAAATTCTTCCATATTTGACCACTTTCTATCACATACCAGGGCTTCATTGTTTTTTTATGGCTGAGTAGTATTCCATAGTGTAAATGTGTCACAATTTTTCAATCCGTTCATCTGTGCTTGGACATTTGTTTTAATTCCATGTCTTAGCAATTGTGAATAATGCTCCAATAAACATGGATATGCAAATGTTTTTCTGACTGAGTGCATGCCTATCCTTTGGGTAGATATCCAGGAGTGGAATTGCTGAATTGTAAGGTGGTTCTATTTGTAAGTTTTGAAGAATCTCCATATTGATCTCCACAGTGACTGTACTAAGACCAATCTAAGACAGCAATTGTTACCCTAATACCACCTTTAATGTCAGGTTTTCTAGGAAGACTAAAAACAATAAGATATGTGTAAATATATGAGAATATTTAGTGGACAACTCACTGAATGCAATGATGGCAGCTGTAAGGTGTACAATATGCCACCTGCAATCTTGAATTCCTAACTTTCTGGTAGCATGGTTTAGCCAAGTCCAAAGGCATTGAAGTTAGGAGAACCGTGATATAATTCATAGCCTGAGCCTGAAAGCCTGAGCACCTAGGAAATCATTGGGTAAAACCCAGAGTCTAAAGTCAAAAATTCATTCACAGCTGTCGTCCAAAAGAAGTCTATGCTGACCTTCTCCTGGGATGCTGCGGTGCTGCAGGACATGAGGGCTGTGGGGGCCGAGCCAGCCTCCACCCTGAAGCCCGAGCTGATGTCGGCCATCGAGAAGCTCTCCTAATAAAGGCAGGGTCGGGCCCCCTGGGCACAGGAGGCGACCGCTGGCCGTGGAGCACTGATCGGGGTCCTGTTCTGGTGCCCCAACACGTTGTGTCCCTGGGCTGGAGAGCTGGCCACGTCTGCTCTGGGACAGGATGGCGAGACTGGCCGTCAGCACAGATGTTACTGCTGGACTGTGATCCCAATAAATGGGCTGCTTAAACCTTAAAAAAAAAAAAAAAAAAAAAAAAAGTCTCTCTGTTCTCGCTCAAGAATGACCCATTCATCTTTTATATTTAAAATCTCTTGTCCCCTTGATAAGCAGAGGATGCCTGCCCATATTCAAGGAGAATCTTCCTTACCTAGATAGCCTACTACAACCCACAAGTTAATCTCATCTAGAAACTCCCCTACAAACTCACACAGAAGAATGAATCATTAGGTTTCTATTGTGGGTATTCCTTAGTGCAGTCCAGTGACTACCAGAACTACCATCACACAATCTTTACATGGAACGTGATGCGTATTTGGAATAATATGATAAAAAAAAAAAAAAAACAAAACAGGTTTCCTGTCACTTTCCTTGGGTGTTTGTGATTGCCATATTTTCCATGTGATAAGCCTATTGCATTTCACACTTTTTGAGAGCGAATTCAATGTTCATTGGGCATCTTTGCACTGTTTATGCATTTACTCCAACCTCAGTATGGAAAAAAGCCAGATGAAGAGAGCCAGACACAGTATGTCTTTGCTAGATATATGTTGAATATCTGCACTGTATGTCAGAAATGGAAAGATTTGAAGATACGGAAGTAGAGAGGATAACTATAGGTACCAGAGACTGCTCATGGATTGGGGGGCGGGGGTTCAGATGAGCTAGGAAGAGATCAAGAAAAAAGAACTTAACAGAAATAGGAATACAGGGATATGGGACAAATTGTGAAAGAGCATACCATAACTGGGTGAAATGAAACAATGGTAACTGCCAAGCTAATAAAATTAATGATAAAGATCAGAATGTGGTGTTCTTTGTTTTCAAACAATGAACATGGCATTATCCGAGATTTCCTTATTGAAAGCATTGAAAGCACTGCATGCATGTTTTGAAAATCCATATTATAACCCACAGAGATGTGAACATTTAAAAGTAAATAAATTATAAAATAAAATAGAAAAATCAATTGTTTTAAAAAGACAGGTGTCCTGGGAACCAGCAGTTAGCGTAATGGCTAGGTCGCTGGACTCCCACATAGTCGACCGCAGTTCACGTCCCGGACCCGGTTGCTTAAAACTCAAGCCGGGCGCGTGTGCGCGCGTGCCCAAGATCCCGAGAGGAGAATGGAGGAGAAGGGATTGTGGCATGGCCATCTCCCCTAGGGGGTGATTTCTCGCTTTCTATCTCTCTGTCTCTCTCTGTCTGGCGAGCGCACGCGCCCTATAGCAAAAACGTCTCCAAAAAAAAAAAAAAAAAAAGACAGGTGTCCTTGGATCTAGATGCCTATTTTCCGACTCTGCCTCTCTCTCATTTATTTTTTCTTTTTTTAATTTAAAAATAGAGACTTAGGCATTAGTGTCAACTTGAATAATCACTCTGGAGAGCACAGGCCATCTTCATATCCAGCAACTAACTGAACACACCATTCCTATCAGAAAACAGCATTACCAGCATCCCTTCCCATATCCAGCAACTAAACACAGAGAACAAAGTGGAAAGATGAGCAGTCATCTACGAGGAAAAGAGTGAGTCATGTAAATTGGCTTGGCAAGAAGCCTTGGAGACAGTGGAATAAAAGAATAAGCCCTGTTAGCTCAGACAGGCAGGAAGTCAAATTCAGAAGGGTAATCAGTTCTGTACAGCAAACCTGTAGGTATAATTAATCTCTACAGCAAATTTCTCCTTCAGAAAATCAAAAACTGAATTTAGATGTTTGTTTCTTGATTAAAACATGCAAATGGCAGAAATTACATTTCTACCCCAGAACAGTTCTGTTTTTCCATCAAAACATCTACAAAATGGGTCTTCTTTCACAGTGAGGAAGGGCAAATGTTCTAATTGCCTTCTCTGTCTCTTGCCAGTGGATTACTGGTTCACATTCAGATCGTCTTTACCCATGCGACCCACAGGGAAGGAGCCATCAGTCCTCATCATCAGCCAGCTTTATTCTTCTGAGTGCCCACAAAGTATCTAGAAATAAAACAATCAACATCACCCAGTGTTGATATGACATGTCATGGAAAATGAGACTAAAGCATATAGCTCCTAGCAGCAGATGTCTTGTGACAGTTGTCATTAAGGAAGCTAGAGCAAAAAAAAGCCCATCAGAGGTGATTCAGAAAGAGCTGATGGAATGAGTGTGAACACATCAGGAAGAGAAAAGAATGTTTTGTATCCATCTTGAACCAACAAAGGACACTCTTCTAATTTGATAATTGTCTACTTATTGGTGTAAAGAGTAACAAGGATAGGGTTCTGCATCTGATGACAGTAGCCCCCTAGCAGGGTATAAAAGGGAAGATGGGACCAGAAGACCTCCAGACCTTTTCAACCAATCTTCCTGGAAACCCACCCAGAACCTCCACCCTCTGACACCATGGTCAACTCCTGTTGTGGCTCCACCTGCTCTGGCCAGGGCTGTGGTCAGACCTGCTGCTGTCGCCCCACCTGCTGCCAGACCACCTGCTGCAGGACCACCTGCTGCCGCCCCAGCTGCTGTGGCTGTGGCTCTGGCTGTGGTTCTGGCTGTGGCTCTTGCTGGTCGCCCCATCTGCTGCCAGACCACCTGCTGCCGCCCCAGCTGCTGTGGCTGTGGCTCTGGCTGTGGCTCTGGCTGTGGTTCTGGCTGTGGCTCTGGCTGTGGTTCTGGCTGTGGCTCCTGCTGCTGTCGCACCTGCTGCCAGACCACCTGCTGCAGGACCACTTGCTGCCGTCCCTGTTGCCGCCCCTGCTGCTGTGGTTCCAGCTGCTGTGGTTCCAGTTGCTGCAGGCCCAGCTGCTGTGGCTGTGGCTGGCTGGCTGTGGCTCCAGCTGCTGCAGGCCCAGCTGCTGTGGCTCCTGCTGCTGTCGCCCCACCTGCTGCCAGACCACCTGCTGCAGGACCACATGCTGCCGCCCCAGCTGCTGTGTGTCCAGCTGCTGCCGCCCCTGCTGCTGCCAGACCACCTGCTGATGCCCTGCCTGTTCTAGTGGTTCTTGCTGCTGAGCGCTCTGCCCTGCACCCACCTCTTCCTCATATACCAGCATTGGTGATAGTCTGTCTAGGAGTCCAATCATAGGAGGTCCCTTGTGAAACCTCATTTTGAATTGATCTGTAGGTTCTGTCAGAACCTCACATACACCCGCCCTAACCCCACCATGTTACCATTTCTCCCCCAAATAATCACAAGTGTGATTTTCCTCTGAAATCTCTAAACTACCTTGTTATCCAATGGAAATATTTCCTGTGTCTCATTTTCCCATGCTAACACTTTCCTCAATTTTAATAAATATTTATTTCAAGCACCCAGATACAAGGTCATCATGTGTCTTTATTTTTCCTTCTCTCTCTCTCTCTCTCTCTCTCTCTCTCTCTCTCTCTCTCTCTCTCTGTTGTTTGTTTGTTTTCCTAATTTCTCTTTGTAGATGGAAAACCTGATGGTAAATGATTTCATGGGCTCTATGTCTTTCCTGAGCATGCCTCCCTCTAAATTAGAAAGATGGTTGTTTAGAACAAGGGCCTGGAAACTTCCTGCTTTTAAGTTTGTCTGAACTAAGTAGCATTCTCACTGCAGACGAAAAAGACCTCAAGGAAGAGACATCGCTCCAGAAAGAGGAGTTAGTGAATAAAGAGCTGAGCGTATTTCCCCTCCATTTGGGGACTGTTGTTCCAGTCCTCAAGAGGTATTCAGTGAAACTGAACTCCAGTTGCTTACAGGAGTATTGTGGTCATTAACTCACTCTACATGGGCTTTTCTTCCCATATCATTTTAGAGTTTATTGCAGCATTTCTTCATATTATCTGCCGTTAACATCAAGCTCAATGTTTTTTTCTGCTTTAGCACACACACATATTACAGGCAACAGTATTCCTAATCTCAGTGTCACTTCCCCGTAATCTTTTTCATACAGTATCAATGGCTGCATGCGGTCATGTCAAACTCTTGAATGACTGTGAAGCAAAATGGTAAATCTTCAGAATATATGACTATTTTGCTTTTAAATTTTTTCAGTTGTTTTTACATACTTTCTTTAAACTTCTCCTTCTTTGTGGCATTCTATCAGAGTTATATCAGGACAAAACACCATGGTAGGAATGCTCATACAGTGTAGAAGAAATACTTGTTCAAGCTTTGTGTTGGAGAAGGCTTCATTAGGAGGGCATCACCTTAGCTGTGTTGGTGGATGCATAGTCTATAGGGATACTACACTAAGCTGTCTGTGTTAATGTGGATTCTATAAATGGAGATCTCTGAACCATGTATCCTTACATTGGTGCTTCACACAGGACAAATCTGCAAGCATCTGGGAAACAGGTAGCTGTTTGAATTCAAGGTGGAATGAGGAATTGAAGGTGGAATGAAGTTGTGCATCACTGCCGTCCTTGTCTGACCCCATAGGATGCTAGAGAATGTGAATGGCACTAAAAACCTCCTTGTCTTGGAGACATGGTGGTCAAATCTTTCCTAAAAACAAAAAAATTGCGATGGGCCACCAAAGGGATGGTGCAAAGGATACTGAGAAAACAAAAACACACAGATGATGTGGATCTTGTGAGCTGAGAACAATTATCTGGAGGACAGTATAGGTGAACAGTGTGAGCACTAGTAGCCCACCTTAACTCTATCATCTAGATGGAGATGACTTCCTATACAAGGGATCTAGATGTGGCCATGTTTAGTTGACCTGTGGCAATGTGCAAGACCAGCACTCTGTCATTGAGCTTACTCCACTGATTGGTCAGAAATGTCTAGAGAAACATTCAGGAGGTGGATTACTGGGCTGCATATATTTTTACTGGTCTAGGTGACTTGCTTGCTTGAGAAACAAATGTCCTCATCAAGATTGAAGCCTCTTGTCTATAGTGTTATTATGAGTCACAGTCATGGTCGTATTCTATTTTCAGTTAAAACTGAAACTAGAAATCCCAAGACTGACCCAGCACATTAAGTGTTTGCTCCATATAGTCCTCTGCCCATGTTATGTAACATTGGTTCTACTTGCTCCTGAAGACAAGGCAAACTGGCAGTGTGAATAGCTCTTACTCTGCCTGTTGATGTCCTGGTTCTAGGAACCCATAAGGGTAAAAAGATAGCCATAGCATTACTTTCAAAGGGACCCTAACAATGTTCTCTGGGAGAGATTTCTCCCCATTTGAAACCAGAACTTCCAGGTCCACAGGTCCCACATAATGTGAAAGTTAAGCAAATATTTCTCACACATGGATCCCTCAGAATTAAGAGGAGTGAAGTAGCTCGTGTTTCATCAGTTTGTTTGTCTTATTAATGTGCTTGATCTGTTGGAAGCATTGCACATACAGTGGTCATTGGTTTAAGGTGTATACTGCATCTTGAAGAACAGTGCTCCATCCTCACAGGGTTTCCTCTCCAAGCTAGCAACTCAGCCATGGTATCAGGTGTGTTTAAATAACATTATCTGTTCAGATGTTGCTGAGTGATGAAGTGTAAAGTGGATCCAGTACATCCCATGTTCACATGCCACCTAAACTGTGTTCTGTGCTGTATGTAGAGTCCTTTGTTACAAAATGAAGTTATGTAGGATCTCAAGTTGCTACACTAAATATTCTTCAATTCCCTTATAAGCATGTTGGCTGAGGCATCATTAGGTCTTCATGTCATTAGTTCTTTTGCATTTCTAAGAGTGGGCCTGTCCCGATATATGTTCTCTAGGCCTTTTAGAAAACATGGAGTTGTTCCTTTAAATACATATATGCAAATCTACAAGAAAGGTGATATTGTAGACATTAAGGGAATGGGTACTGTTCAAAAAGGAATGCCCCACAAATGTTACCGTGGCAAAACTGGAAGAGTCTATGATGTTACCCAGCATGCTGTTGGCGTTGTTGTGAACAAACAAGTTAAGGGTAAGATTCTTGCCAAGAGAAGCAGTGTGTGTATTGAGCTTATTAAACATTCTAAGAGCAGAGATAGCTTCCTAAAACGTGTGAAGGAAAATAACCAGAAAAAGAAAGAAGTCAAAGAGAAAGGTACCTGGGTTCAACTAAAGCGCCAGCCTGCTCCACCCAGAGAAGCACACTTTGTGAGAACCAATGGAAAGGAGCCTGAGCTACTGGAACCTATTCCCTATGAATTCATGGCATGATGGGTGTTAAAAATAAACTAATCTGTGGTCTATATATAAAAAAAAAAAGAGTGGGCCTGTGATTTCATTTTCTTTCTTCCTTTTTTATTTTTCTCTCTTCTTTCTTTGTTTTTACATTTGATTACTGCATAACATCTTAATTCTGCTCTCTTGGACAAGCATCTCTAAATTATTAGGAACTATAATTCTTCCATTCAGTATATGAAATGATTCCTTTCTTACGGAAAGGGAAATATTTTGATGAACATATTTTATTAAAGACTCTCAAAAAGGTTTTTTTGTTTTAAATTTTACTTTATGATTTCTTGTCTATGTTTAATCATTGTACAATTTTACAACATACACTATGATTTTTCTTTTTTTTTCTTCTTGATTCCCTCCATTATACCCCCCCACTTCCCATCTCTCTCCCACACTGTCTCTAGTATTCATGTTTTATACCTTCCCATCTTTTAGTTTCTACCATAGAATGCAAACATTTGGTATGTATTAAGTGGGGACATACAATGTCGCCCTTTCATAGTCTGGCTTGTTTGGCTTAGCATTAAATTCTTCCATATTTGACCACTTTCTATCACATACCAGGGCCTCATTGTTTTTTTATGGCTGAGTAGTATTCCATAGTGTAAATGTGTCACAATTTTTCAATCCATTCATCTGTGCTTGTTTTAATTCCATGTCTTAGCAATTGTGAATAATGCTCCAATAAACATGGATATGCAAATGTTTTTCTGACTGAGTGCATGCCTATCCTTTGGGTAGATATCCAGGAGTGGAATTGCTGAATTGTAAGGTGGTTCTATTTGTAAGTTTTTTTTTTTTTTTTCAATTTATTTATTTGCATTCATTCTCTGAACATCATTACAGCATACAAAATGAGATTTTCCATCCAAATTACACTATATATTGTCTCAATCAAGCACATCAACAAACATGTTATTGTCAGCAAATGTCTTCCATTTCTTGTCTTCTGTATGTTTTGCTTTTTTCCCCCATCCTAGATTCTCTATCTCTTACCCTCTGCCATCTCCCACTCTCCTCCCACAGTCTCTTGTAACTATGTTTGCTTTCTATACTGTTTTATCTTCACATTTTATTGTAACGCCAAAGACCCTAATCAATCCAAATACCCTCATAGCAAACACAGGTGATACCCACATTTCCATGAACACAAGTCTTACTTTACGCATCTTATAAAGTAGTACCTAGCTGTGGCTACATATCCTACTGCAGTCATTGAACAGATATATATTTTTTTTTCTGTAACTTTTTTTTTTGTAACTCAATTTACATTCCTTCCCTAAGCTTCATCACAGCATACAAAATGCAATCTCCCATCCAGTACACACTGCATAGTGATACAATCATGCACATTACAAAAAATTTTCCATTACTAGTTCCTAGAATTACTTCCACCCCTCTTTCTGACCCTCTGTCCCTTCCCACCCTCCTCTCACACCACCTCCGGTGTCTACAATTGTCCTTCATTCCCTTCCCACCCACGTTGCATTGATCACACAATTTCCTACATAATCTAACTACTTTCCATGGTGAGTTCACTCATTACTACTAAGAAAACCAGTTTTAACTTAACTCAAAGAAATGCCAAGGAACTTTGCTTAAAGCCAGGAAACAAGTTAGGATTCTGTTCAAATGGAAGGTGCATGAACCTATCAGTCTCATGTACTTTTATTTTCTGTTCTGGTTCAATTTTCCTGATTAAATTCTGGGATATAGTATTCAGCTCCAGACTTGTCCCTCTGATTAAGTTGGCCACTTTCATAGTTTTTTGACTCTTATTTCCATGTGTCTGTGTTTAATTTTCTTGATACAGCACACCCTTGAGAACTTCTTGGAGATCTGGTCTGGTGCTGGTAAATTCTTTCAGGTTTTGTTTGTCTGAGAATGTTCTTGTCTTTTCTTCCCACCTAAAAGATAATCTTGCCGGGTACAGTATTCTTGGCTGAAATTGCTTCTCTCGTAACACTTTGAATATATTTTCCCATTCTCTCCTCGCTCGCATTGTTTCTGATGAGAGATCTGCTGTTAGCCTGATGGGATGTCCTTTGTAGGTAACTTGATGTTTCTCTCTTGCCAATCTTAGTATCTTGTCTTTGTCTACGGTTTTGGTCAACCTGGCTATAATGTGTCTTGGAGAAGATCTCCTTGGGTTGATTCTATTTGGGGTCCTTTGTATTTCCTGGGACTGGATCTTCGAATGCCTCTCTAGGTTTGGAAAGTTTTCTTGCAGGATTTCATGGAATAGATTATCAATGCCCTTATGGGTCTCTTCACCTTCTGGAATGCCAATTATCCAGATATTTGGACGTTTGATGGTATCCAGTACTTCTCGCATATCATTCTCAAATTTTTGAGCCATTTTCTCAGTCTTCGTGGTGGACTTTTCTAAGCCAGCCATTTTCTCTTCTACATCTGAGATTCTATTTTCTGAATGATCTAGTCTGCTTTTAATACTTTCAAGGGAGATTTTGACTTCTTGTATTATAGACTTCATCTCTAGCAGTTCTGTTTGAGTCTTTTGTAAAGTGTGTAATTCCTCTTTTAGATCTTGCAAGAATTTCCTCATCTCCTGGAACTCGGCAACTTCTTTCTCCTTTCTCTTTAGCAGTTCATTATCTCTCTTTTCTTCCATCTCTGTTAGCTTCGACATTACGAATGTTCTAAATTCCTTATCAGACATTTCCATGACTTTCACCGAACTGCTTGTGGATGAAGGAGAGTTACTATTTTCCACTGGAGGAGAGGTATTTTCTCGTTTTCCCATGTTTCTCGTGATCCGACGGTGATTTCTTGTCATCTGATGAATGGCGTGTTTCTTTCAAATTCTTGAAGTTAAGCCTCAATGTTCAGGAGCAAGCAGACAGAGGTGTTCTAGAATCTGATTGCCGTTCTGTTTTGATCGCTGGTGCAGCAGATTCAGTAGATATTGGATGGAGAGACAAGAAAAAGGAAAATGAAAAAGAGAGAGGGAAACAACAACAAAAAGAGAGAAAAAGACAAAAAAATAAAAAATTATAATTGCTTTTCTTTTTTTTTAAGAGAAAAAAATCACAAAATAGAAAAACGCATGGCGCGCTTGCGCACCGCACGAAATATCTAGTTCCCAGTTTCCATGAGGAATCTTCTCAGAGAATGGCTCAACTCTCCTGCCTGGGAGAAAGGAGCAGAAGGGATTATTAACAAAACAAAAGATGGAGCTGAGAGCCAGAGAAAAACTCTACCTTTAAAAAAATCGTAAAAAGGAAAAATTACCAAAAAAAAAATGAGGAGACAGGAGCAGAGAGAGACAGAGACCTCAGAGACACAGAGACAGAGATAGAAGGCCAGAGGGGCTCCCTACCACACTAGCTTTGCTTGCTGGAGGCTGAATTATGAGTAGAAAATCTTCATTTCTCCTGTGCCCTGAAATATCTAGTTCCCAGTTTCCATGAGGAATCTTCTCAGAGAATGGCTCAACTCTCCTGCCTGGGAGAAAGGAGCAGAAGGGATTTTTAACAAAACAAAAGATGGAGCTGAGAGCCAGAGAGAAACTCTACCTTTAAAAAAATCGTAAAAAGGAAAAATTACCAAAAAAAAATGAGGAGACAGGAGCAGAGAGAGACAGAGACCTCAGAGACACAGAGACAGAGATAGAAGGCCAGAGGGGCTCCCTACCACACTAGCTTTGCTTGCTGGAGGCTGAATTATGAGTAGAAAATCTTCATTTCTCCTGTGCCCTGAAATATCTAGTTCCCAGTTTCCATGAGGAATCTTCTCAGAGAATGGCTCAACTCTCCTGCCACACTAGCTTTGCTTGCTGGAGGCTGAATTATGAGTAGAAAATCTTCATTTCTCCTGTGCCCTGAAATATCTAGTTCCCAGTTTCCATGAGGAATCTTCTCAGAGAATGGCTCAACTCTCCTGCCTGGGAGAAAGGAGCAGAAGGGATTCTATTTGTAAGTTTTGAAGAATCTCCATATTGATCTCCACAGTGGCTGTACTAAGACCAATCTAAGACAGCAATTGTTACCCTAATACCACCTTTAATGTCAGGTTTTCTAGGAAGACTAAAAACAATAAGATATGTGTAAATATATGAGAATATTTAGTGGACAACTCACTGCATGCAATGATGGCAGCTGTAAGGTGTACAATATGCCACCTGCAATCTTGAATTCCTAACTTTCTGGTAGCATGGTTTAGCCAAGTCCAAAGGCATTGAAGTTAGGAGAACCGTGATATAATTCATAGCCTGAGCCTGAAAGCCTGAGCACCTAGGAAACCATTGGGTAAAACCCAGAGTCTAAAGTCAAAAATTCATTCACAGCTGTCGTCCAAAAGAAGTCTATGCTGACCTTCTCCTGGGATGCTGCGGTGCTGGAGGACTTGAGGGCTGCGGGGGCCGAGCCAGCCTCCACCCTGAAGCCCGAGCTGATGTCGGCCATCGAGAAGCTCTCCTAATAAAGGCAGGGTTGGGCCCCCTGGGCACAGGAGGCGACCGCTGGCCGTGGAGCACTGATCGGGGTCCTATTCTAGTGCCCTAACACATTGTGTCCCTGGGCTGGAGAGCTGGCCACGTCTGCTCTGGGACAGGACGGCGAGACTGGCCATCAGCACAGATGTTACTGCTGGACGGTGACCCCAATAAATGGGCTGCTTAAACCTTAAAAAAAAAAAAAAAAAAAAAAGAAGTCTCTCTGTTCTCGCTCAAGAATGACCCATTCATCTTTTATATTTAAAATCTCTTGTCCCCTTGATAAGCAGAGGATGCCTGCCCATATTCAAGGAGAATCTTCCTTACCTAGATAGCCTACTACAACCCACAAGTTAATCTCATCTAGAAACTCCCCTACAAACTCACACAGAAGAATGAATCATTAGGTTTCTATTGTGGGTATTCCTTAGCGCAGTCCAGTGACTACCAGAACTACCATCACACAATCTTTACATGGAACGTGATGCGTATTTGGAATAATATGATAAAAACAAAAAAACAAAACAAAACAAAAAAACAACAACACAGGTTTCCTGTCACTTTCCTTGGGTGTTTGTGATTGCCAGATTTTCCATGTGATAAGCCTATTGCATTTCACACTTTTTGAGAGCGAATTCAATGTTCATTGGGCATCTTTGCACTGTTTATGCATTTACTCCAACCTCAGTATGGAAAAATCCAGATGAAGAGAGCCAGACACAGTATGTCTTTGCTAGATATATGTTGAATATCTGCAATGTATGTCAGAAATGGAAAGATTTGAAGATACGGAAGTAGAGAGGATAACTATAGGTACCAGAGACTGCTCATGGATTGGGGGGCGGGGGTTCAGATGAGCTAGGAAGAGATCAAGAAAAAGGAACTTAACAGAAATAGGAATACAGGGAGATGGGACAAATTGTGAAAGAGCATACCACAACTGGGTGAAATGAAACAATGGTAACTGCCAATCTAATAAAATTAATGATAAAGATCAGAATGTGGTATTCTTTGTTTTCAAACAATGAACATGGCTTTATCCGAGATTTCCTTATTGAAAGCATTGAAAGCACTGCATGCATGTTTTGAAAATCCATATTATAACCCACAGAGATGTGAACATTTAAAAGTAAATAAATTATAAAATAAAATAGAAAAATCAATTGTTTTAAAAAGACTGGTGTCCTGGGAACCAGCAGTTAGCGTAATGGCTAGGTCGCAGGACTCCCATGAAGTCGACCGCAGTTCGCGTCCCAGACCCGGTGGCTTAAAACTCAAGCCGGGGGACCAGCAGTTAGCGTAATGGCTATGTCGCTGGACTCCCACGTAGTCGACCGCGGTTCGAGTCCCGGACCTGGCGGCTTAAACTCACGCCGGGCGCGTGTGCGTGCGTGCCCAAGATCCCGAGAGGAGAATGGAGGAGAAGGGATTGCGGTGTGGCCATCCCCCCTGGGGGGTGATTTCCTGCTTTCTATCTCTCTGTCTCTCTCTGTCTGTCTGGCAAGCGCACGCGCCCTATAGCAAAAACCTCTCCAAAAAAAGAAAGAAAAAAAAAAAAAAAAAAAAAAAAACTCAAGCCGGGCACGTGTGCGGGCGTGCCCAAGATCCCCAGAGGAGAATGGAGGAGAAGGGATTGTGGCATGGCCATCACCCCTGGGGGGTGATTTCTCGCTTTCTATCTCTCTGTCTCTCTCTGTCTGGCGAGCGCACGCGCCCTATAGGAAAAACGTCTCCAAAAAAAAAAAAAAAAAAAAAAAAAGACAGGTGTCCTTGGATCTAGATGCCTATTTTCCGACTCTGCCTCTCTCTCATTTATTTTTTCTTTTTTTAATTTAAAAATAGAGACTTAGGCATTAGTGTCAACTTGAATAATCACTCTGGAGAGCACAGGCCATCTTCATATCCAGCAACTAACTGAACACACCATTCCTATCAGAAAACAGCATTACCAGCATCCCTTCCCATATCCAGCAACTAAACACAGAGAACAAAGTGGAAAGATGAGCAGTCATCTACGAGGAAAAGAGTGAGTCATGTAAATTGTCTTGGCAAGAAGCCTTGGAGACAGTGGAATAAAAGAATAAGCCCTGTTAGCTCAGACAGGCAGGAAGTCAAATTCAGAAGGGTAATCAGTTCTGTACAGCAAACCTGTAGGTATAATTAATCTCTACAGCAAATTTCTCCTTCAGAAAATCAAAACCTGAATTTAGATGTTTGTTTCTTGATTAAAACATGCAAATGGCAGAAATTACATTTCTACCCCAGAACAGTTCTGTTTTTCCATCAAAACATCTACAAAATGGGTCTTCTTTCACAGTGAGGAAGGGCAAATGTTCTAATTGCCTTCTCTGTCTCTTGCCAGTGGATTACTGGTTCACATTCAGATCGTCTTTACCCATGCGACCCACAGGGAAGGAGCCATCAGTCCTCATCATCAGCCAGCTTTATTCTTCTGAGTGCCCACAAAGTATCTAGAAATAAAACAATCAACATCACCCAGTGTTGATATGACATGTCATGGAAAATGAGACTAAAGCATATAGCTCCTAGCAGCAGATGTCTTGTGACAGTTGTCATTAAGGAAGCTAGAGCAAAAAAAAGCCCATCAGAGGTGATTCAGAAAGAGCTGATGGAATGAGTGTGAACACATCAGGAAGAGAAAAGAATGTTTTGTATCCATCTTGAACCAACAAAGGACACTCTTCTAATTTGATAATTGTCTACTTATTGGTGTAGAGAGTAACAAGGATAGGGTTCTGCATCTGATGACAGTAGCCCCCTAGCAGGGTATAAAAGGGAAGATGGGACCAGAAGACCTCCAGACCTTTTCAACCAATCTTCCTGGAAACCCACCCAGAACCTCCACCCTCTGACACCATGGTCAACTCCTGTTGTGGCTCCACCTGCTCTGGCCAGGGCTGTGGTCAGACCTGCTGCTGTCGCCCCACCTGCTGCCAGACCACCTGCTGCAGGACCACCTGCTGCCGCCCCAGCTGCTGTGGCTGTGGCTCTGGCTGTGGTTCTGGCTGTGGCTCTTGCTGCTGTCGCCCCATCTGCTGCCAGACTACCTGCTGCCGCCCCAGCTGCTGTGGCTGTGGCTCTGGCTGTGGCTCTGGCTGTGGTTCTGGCTGTGGCTCTGGCTGTGGTTCTGGCTGTGGCTCCTGCTGCTGTCGCCCCACCTGTTGCCAGACCACCTGCTGCAGGACCACTTGCTGCCGTCCCTGTTGCCGCCCCTGCTGCTGTGGTTCCAGCTGCTGTGGTTCCAGTTGCTGCAGGCCCAGCTGCTGTGGCTGTGGCTGCGGCTCTGGCTGTGGCTCCAGCTGCTGCAGGCCCAGCTGCTGTGGCTCCTGCTGCTGTCGCCCCACCTGCTGCCAGACCACCTGCTGCAGGACCACATGCTGCCGCCCCAGCTGCTGTGTGTCCAGCTGCTGCCGCCCCTGCTGCTGCCAGACCACCTGCTGATGCCCTGCCTGTTCTAGTGGTTCTTGCTGCTGAGCGCTCTGCCCTGCACCCACCTCTTCCTCATACACCAGCATTGGTGATAGTCTGTCTGGGAGTCCAATCATAGGAGGTCCCTTGTGAAACCTCATTTTGAATTGATCTGTAGGTTCTGTCAGAACCTCACATACACCCGCCCTAACCCCACCATGTTACCATTTCTCCCCCAAATAATCACAAGTGTGATTTTCCTCTGAAATCTCTAAACTACCTTGTTATCCAATGGAAATATTTCCTGTGTCTCATTTTCCCATGCTAACACTTTCCTCAATTTTAATAAATATTTATTTCAAGCACCCAGATACAAGGTCATCATGTGTCTTTATTTTTCCTTCTCTCTCTCTCTCTGTTGTTTGTTTGTTTTCCTAATTTCTCTTTGTAGATGGAAAACCTGATGGTAAATGATTTCATGGGCTCTATGTCTTTCCTGAGCATGCCTCCCTCTAAATTAGAAAGATGGTTGTTTAGAACAAGGGCCTGGAAACTTCCTGCTTTTAAGTTTGTCTGAACTAAGTAGCATTCTCACTGCAGACGAAAAAGACCTCAAGGAAGAGACATCGCTCCAGAAAGAGGAGTTAGTGAATAAAGAGCTGAGCGTATTTCCCCTCCATTTGGGGACTGTTGTTCCAGTCCTCAAGAGGTATTCAGTGAAACTGAACTCCAGTTGCTTACAGGAGTATTGTGGTCATTAACTCACTCTACATGGGCTTTTCTTCCCATATCATTTTAGAGTTTATTGCAGCGTTTCTTCATATTATCTGCCGTTAACATCAAGCTCAATGTTTTTTTCTGCTTTAGCACACACACATATTATAGCAACAGTATTCCTAATCTCAGTGTCACTTCCCCGTAATCTTTTTCATACAGTATCAATGGCTGCATGCGGTCATGTCAAACTCTTGAATGACTGTGAAGCAAAATGGTAAATCTTCAGAATATATGACTATTTTGCTTTTAAATTTTTTCAGTTGTTTTTACATACTTTCTTTAAACTTCTCCTTCTTTGTGGCATTCTATCAGAGTTATATCAGGGCAAAACACCATGGTAGGAATGCTCATACAGTGTAGACGAAATACTTGTTCAAGCTTTGTGTTGGAGAAGGCTTCATTAGGAGGGCATCACCTTAGCTGAGTTGGTGGATGCATAGTCTATAGGGATACTACACTAAGTTGTCTGTGTTAATGTGGATTCTATAAATGGAGATCTCTGAACCATGTATCCTTACATTGGTGCTTCACACAGGACAAATCTGCAAGCATCTGGGAAACAGGTAGCTGTTTGAATTCAAGGTGGAATGAGGAATTGAAGGTGGAATGAAGTTGTGCATCACTGCCGTCCTTGTATGACCCCATAGGATGCTAGAGAATGTGAATGGCACTAAAAACCTCCTTGTCTTGGAGACATGGTGGTCAAATCTTTCCTAAAAACAAAAAAATTGCCATGGGCCACCAAAGGGATGGTGCAAAGGATACTGAGAAAACAAAAACACACAGATGATGTGGATCTTGTGAGCTGAGAACAATTATCTGGAGGACAGTATAGGTGAACGGTGTGAGCACTAGTAGCCCACCTTAACTCTATCATCTAGATGGAGATGACTTCCTATACAAGGGATCTAGATGTGGCCATGTTTAGTTGACCTGTGGCAATGTGCAAGACCAGCACTCTGTCATTGAGCTTACTCCACTGATTGGTCAGAAATGTCTAGAGAAACATTCAGGAGGTGGATTACTGGGCTGCATATATTTTTACTGGTCTAGGTGACTTGCTTGCTTGAGAAACAAATATCCTCAGCAAGATTGAAGCCCCTTGTCTATAGTGTCATTATGGGCCACAGTCATGGTCGTATTCTATTTTCAGTTAAAACTGAAACTAGAAATCCCAAGATTGACCCAGCACATTAAGTGTTTGCTCCATATAGTCCTCTGCCCATGTTATGTAACATTGGTTCTACTTGCTCCTGAAGACAAGGCAAACTGGCAGTGTGAATAGCTTTTACTCTGCCTGTTGATGTCCTGGTTCTAGGAACCCATAAGGGTAAAAAGATAGCCATAGCATTACTTTCAAAGGGACCCTAACAATGTTCTCTGGGAGAGATTTCTCCCCATTTGAAACCAGAACTTCCAGGTCCACAGGTCCCACATAATGTGAAAGTTAAGCAAATATTTCTCACACATGGATCCCTCAGAATTAAGAGGAGTGAAGTAGCTCGTGTTTCATCACTTTGTTTGTCTTATTAATGGGCGTGATCTGTTGGAAGCATTGCACATACAGTGGTCATTGGTTTAAGGTGTATACTGCATCTTGAAGAACAGTGCTCCATCCTCACAGGGTTTCCCCTCCAAGCTAGCAACTCAGCCATGGTATCAAGTGTGTTTAAATAACATTATCTGTTCAGATGTTGCTGAGTGATGAAGTGTAAAGTGGATCCAGTGCATCCCATGTTCACTTGCCACCTAAACTGTGTTCTGTGCTGTATGTAGAGTCCTTTGTTACAAAATGAAGTTATGTAGGATCTCAAGTTGCTACACTAAATATTCTTCAATTCCCTTATAAGCATGTTGGCTGAGGCATCATTAGGTCTTCAGGTCATTAGTTCTTTTGCATTTCTAAGAGTGGGCCTGTCCCGATACATGTTCTCTAGGCCTTTTAGAAAACATGGAGTTGTTCCTTTGAATACATATATGCAAATCTACAAGAAAGGTGATATTGTAGACATTAAGGGAATGGGTAATGGGTACTGTTCAAAAAGGAATGCCCCACAAATGTTACCGTGGCAAAACTGGAAGAGTCTATGATGTTACCCAGCATGCTGTTGGCGTTGTTGTGAACAAACAAGTTAAGGGTAAGATTCTTGCCAAGAGAATCAGTGTGTGTATTGAGCTTATTAAACATTCTAAGAGCAGAGATAGCTTCCTAAAACGTGTGAAGGAAAATAACCAGAAAAAGAAAGAAGCCAAAGAGAAAGGTACCTGGGTTCAACTAAAGCGCCAGCCTGCTCCACCCAGAGAAGCACACTTTGTGAGAACCAATGGAAAGGAGCCTGAGCTACTGGAACCTATTCCCTATGAATTCATGGCATGATGGGTGTTAAAAATAAACTAATCTGTGGTCTATATATATAAAAAAAAAGAGTGAGCCTGTGATTTCATCTTCTTTCTTCCTTTTTTATTTTTCTCTCTTCTTTCTTTGTTTTTACATTTGATTACTGCATAACATCTTAATTCTGCTCTCTTGGACAAGCATCTCTAAATTATTAGGAACTATAATTCTTCCATTCAGTATATGAAATGATTCCTTTCTTACGGAAAGGGAAATATTTTGATGAACATATTTTATTAAAGACTCTCAAAAAGGTTTTTTTGTTTTAAATTTTACTTTATGATTTCTTATCTATGTTTAATCATTGTACAATTTTACAACATACACTATGATTTTTCTTTTTTTTTCTTCTTGATTCCCTCCATTACACCCCCCCACTTCCCATGTCTCTCCCACACTGTCTCTAGTATTCATGTTTTATACCTTCCCATCTTTTAGTTTCTACCATAGAATGCAAACATTTGGTATGTATTAAGTGGGGACATACAATGTCGCCCTTTCATAGTCTGGCTTGTTTTGCTTAGCATTAAATTCTTCCATATTTGACCACTTTCTATCACATACCAGGGCTTCATTGTTTTTTTATGGCTGAGTAGTATTCCATAGTGTAAATGTGTCACAATTTTTCAATCCATTCATCTGTGCTTGGACATTTGTTTTAATTCCATGTCTTAGCAATTGTGAATAATGCTCCAATAAACATGGATATGCAAATGTTTTTCTGACTGAGTGCATGCCTATCCTTTGGGTAGATATCCAGGAGTGGAATTGCTGAATTGTAAGGTGGTTCTATTTGTAAGTTTTGAAGAATCTCCATATTGATCTCCACAGTGACTGTACTAAGACCAATCTAAGACAGCAATTGTTACCCTAATACCACCTTTAATGTCAGGTTTTCTAGGAAGACTAAAAACAATAAGATATGTGTAAATATATGAGAATATTTAGTGGACAACTCACTGAATGCAATGATGGCAGCTGTAAGGTGTACAATATGCCACCTGCAATCTTGAATTCCTAACTTTCTGGTAGCATGGTTTAGCCAAGTCCAAAGGCATTGAAGTTAGGAGAACCGTGATATAATTCATAGCCTGAGCCTGAAAGCCTGAGCACCTAGGAAACCATTGGGTAAAACCCAGAGTCTAAAGTCAAAAATTCATTCACAGCTGTCGTCCAAAAGAAGTCTATGCTGACCTTCTCCTGGGATGCTGCGGTGCTGGAGGACTTGAGGGCTGCGGGGGCCGAGCCAGCCTCCACCCTGAAGCCCGAGCTGATGTCGGCCATCGAGAAGCTCTCCTAATAAAGGCAGGGTCGGGCCCCCTGGGCACAGGAGGCGACCGCTGGCCGTGGAGCACTGATCGGGGTCCTGTTCTGGTGCCCCAACACGTTGTGTCCCTGGGCTGGAGAGCTGGCCACGTCTGCTCTGGGACAGGACGGCGAGACTGGCCGTCAGCACAGATGTTACTGCTGGACTGTGACCCCAATAAATGGGCTGCTTAAACCTTAAAAAAAAAAAGTCTCTCTGTTCTCGCTCAAGAATGACCCATTCATCTTTTATATTTAAAATCTCTTGTCCCCTTGATGAGCAGAGGATGCCTGCCCATATTCAAGGAGAATCTTCCTTACCTAGATAGCCTACTACAACCCACAAGTTAATCTCATCTAGAAACTCCCCTACAAACTCACACAGAAGAATGAATCATTAGGTTTCTATTGTGGGTATTCTTTAGTGCAGTCCAGTGACTACCAGAACTACCATCACACAATCTTTACATGGAACATGATGCGTATTTGGAATAATATGATAAAAAAAAAAAACAAAACACAGGTTTCCTGTCACTTTCCTTGGGTGTTTGTGATTGCCATATTTTCCATGTGATAAGCCTATTGCATTTCACACTTTTTGAGAGCGAATGCAATGTTCATTGGGCATCTTTGCACTGTTTATGCATTTACTCCAACCTCAGTATGGAAAAAAGCCAGATGAAGAGACCAGACACGGTATGTCTTTGCTAGATATATGTTGAATATCTGCACTGTATGTCAGAAATGGAAAGATTTGAAGATATGGAAGTAGAGAGGATAACTATAGGTACCAGAGACTGCTCATGGATTGGGGGGCGGGGGTTCAGATGAGCTAGGAAGAGATCAAGAAAAAAGAACTTAACAGAAATAGGAATACAGGGAGATGGGACAAATTGTGAAAGAGCATACCATAACTGGGTGAAATGAAACAATGGTAACTGCCAAGCTAATAAAATTAATGATAAAGATCAGAATGTGGTGTTCTTTGTTTTCAAACAATGAACATGGCATTATCCGAGATTTCCTTATTGAAAGCATTGAAAGCACTGCATGCATGTTTTGAAAATCCATATTATAACCCACAGAGATGTGAACATTTAAAAGTAAATAAATTATAAAATAAAATAGAAAAATCAATTGTTTTAAAAAGACAGGTGTCCTGGGAACCAGCAATTAGCATAATGGCTATGTCGCTGGACTCCCACATAGTCGAACGCAGTTCACGTCCCGGACCCGGTTGCTTAAAACTCAAGCCGGGCGCGTGTGCGCGCGTGCCCAAGATCCCGAGAGGAGAATGGAGGAGAAGGGATTGCGGCATGGCCATCTCCCCTAGGGGGTGATTTCTCGCTTTCTATCTCTCTGTCTCTCTCTGTCTGGTGAGTGCACGCGCCCTATAGCAAAAACCTCTCCAAAAAAAAAAAAAAAAAAAAAAAAAAAAGACAGGTGTCCTTTGATCTAGATGCCTATTTTCCGACTCTGCCTCTCTCTCATTTATTTTTTCTTTTTTTAATTTAAAAATAGAGACTTAGGCATTAATGTCAACTTGAATAATCACTCTGGGAGCACAAGCCATCTTCATATCCAGCAACTAACTGAACACACCATTCCTATCAGAAAACAGCATTACCAGCATCCCTTCCCATATCCAGCAACTAAACACAGAGAACAAAGTGGAAAGATGAGCAGCCATCTACGAGGAAAAGAGTGAGTCATGTAAATTGGCTTGGCAAGAAGCCTTGGAGACAGTGGAATAAAAGAATAAGCCCTGTTAGCTCAGACAGGCAGGAAGTCAAATTCAGAAGGGTAATCAGTTCTGTACAGCAAACCTGTAGGTATAATTAATCTCTACAGCAAATTTCTCCTTCAGAAAATCAAAAACTGAATTTAGATGTTTGTTTCTTGATTCAAACATGCAAATGGCAGAAATTACATTTCTACCCCAGAACAGTTCTGTTTTTCCATCAAAACATCTACAAAATGGGTCTTCTTTCACAGTGAGGAAGGGCAAATGTTCTAATTGCCTTCTCTGTCTCTTGCCAGTGGATTACTGGTTCACATTCAGATCGTCTTTACCCATGCGACCCACAGGGAAGGAGCCATCAGTCCTCATCATCAGCCAGCTTTATTCTTCTGAGTGCCCACAAAGTATCTAGAAATAAAACAATCAACATCACCCAGTGTTGATATGACATGTCATGGAAAATGAGACTAAAGCATATAGCTCCTAGCAGCAGATGTCTTGTGACAGTTGTCATTAAGGAAGCTAGAGCAAAAAAAAGCCCATCAGAGGTGATTCAGAAAGAGCTGATGGAATGAGTGTGAACACATCAGGAAGAGAAAAGAATGTTTTGTATCCATCTTGAACCAACAAAGGACACTCTTCTAATTTGATAATTGTCTACTTATTGGTGTAAAGAGTAACAAGGATAGGGTTCTGCATCTGATGACAATAGCCCCCTAGCAGGGTATAAAAGGGAAGATGGGACCAGAAGACCTCCAGACCTTTTCAACCAATCTTCCTGAAAACCCACCCAGAACCTCCACCCTCTGACACCATGGTCAACTCCTGTTGTGGCTCCACCTGCTCTGGCCAGGGCTGTGGTCAGACCTGCTGCTGTCGCCCCACCTGCTGCCAGACCACCTGCTGCAGGACCACCTGCTGCCGCCCCAGCTGCTGTGGCTGTGGCTCTGGCTGTGGTTCTGGCTGTGGCTCTTGCTGCTGTCGTCCCATCTGCTGCCAGACTACCTGCTGCCGCCCCAGCTGCTGTGGCTGTGGCTCTGGCTGTGGCTCTGGCTGTGGTTCTGGCTGTGGCTCTGGCTGTGGTTCTGGCTGCGGCTCCTGCTGCTGTCGTCCCACCTGCTGCCAGACCACCTGCTGCAGGACCACTTGCTGCCGTCCCTGTTGCCGCCCCTGCTGCTGTGGCTCCAGCTGCTGTGGTTCCAGTTGCTGCAGGCCCAGCTGCTGTGGCTGTGGCTGTGGCTCTGGCTGTGGCTCCAGCTGCTGCAGGCCCAGCTGCTGTGGCTCCTGCTGCTGTCGCCCCACCTGCTGCCAGACCACCTGCTGCAGGACCACGTGCTGCCGCCCCAGCTGCTGTGTGTCCAGCTGCTGCCGCCCCTGCTGCTGCCAGACCACCTGCTGATGCCCTGCCTGCTCTAGTGCTTCTTGCTGCTGAGCGCTCTGCCCTGCACCCACCTCTTCCTCATATACCAGCATTGGTGATAGTCTGTCTAGGAGTCCAATCATAGGAAGTCCCTTGTGAAACCTCATTTTGAATTGATCTGTAGGTTCTGTCAGAACCTCACATACACCCGCCCTAACCCCACCATGTTACCATTTCTCCCCCAAATAATCACAAGTGTGATTTTCCTCTGAAATCTCTAAACTACCTTGTTATCCAATGGAAATATTTCCTGTGTCTCATTTTCCCATATAAACAGTTTCCTCCATATAAATAAATCTTGATTTCAAGCATACAGATATATGGTCATCATGCGTCATTATTTTTCCTTCTCAGATTTCCTCCTTCTCTCTAATTTTTAATTTTGCTCTCTGCCGATTTAAGAATCTGTGGTAGCTTATTTTATGAGTACTATCGCTCCCATGAGCACTTTTCCTTATTTATTTATTTATTTATATTTTATATATTCACCCTCTGTCTAAACTTACAACTTATAAAATGAATTTTCCCAGTCTTTCCTTTAAAATGGAAACATCATCATTTAGAGACAGCACCTGTTTCTTTCTGTGGGCTTTGTCTGAAATAAGCAGCACTTTCTGGGCAGATTGAAAAAGGCTTCAAGGAACAGCCATCACTCGAGGAAGGAGAGGTGAGGAATAAATGCCCTACCTATTTCCCCTCCATTGGGGAATTGTAGCATTCTTCTAGATGTCATCAGGGGAACTGAACCCCAACTACTTCAGGAGTATACAGTTCATTAATTCCCTGTATATGGACTTTCTATCCCTCCATGAATCATTTCTAGATTTCCTTCACCACTTCTATGTTACCTTCCAAATAAACTACTTGCTCTCAAACCCAGCGATTGAGTCTGCCCCCCAGCTCTTACTTTCTGAGACAGCAGTGTTCCTAATCTCAGTATCATTATCTTTCAAAACAGTTTTGACACAATACAGATGTTTGCATTGGGTCCTACGAACTCTTGAGTTGCCTGTCAAGTAAAATAGTACATCTTTAGAACATTTGCCTGCTTCTTCTCATTTTTTCACAGTCATTTTCACACTAGTTTCTTCAATTTGTTCTACTGCTTTCTTTCTGAGAAATATGGCAAAATTGCTATGCTAGTAATGCTCATCCTACTGAGGGTCTGTGTATAAGAAATATCTTCCTGAGCTGTGTGAAGAAGGCTTTGTTTAAGGAGGTAACACTCTTAGTTGTGTTTATTGATGCAGTGTTTATAGGAATGTTACTCTGTGAGTACTTTTATTTTCTATCTAAATATGTATCTGAATCATGGATTCTTGTACAGGTGTTTATTAGAAAATTCTCTCAGGAGAAATGTGCAAGGAATGATGGGAAACAAGACAGGGTAGTAGAGTGAGGAAGCATATCTGTGGGTTTCCCTAAATGCTATCCTTATCTGATCCCATAGGCTACTAGAGAGTGTCAACATTTCCACAAAACTCTTTGTAATATAGTAAGCAAGGTACTTAGAGTTTTACTCCTGTATGTGTCAAGACAGTCATGACATATTTTTGCATAGAAAAACAGAAAAACACATCATGACTTTCCCAATAACCTAATAGTTAACACTATCTGTCGACCATCCAAAGGAAGGGATACAAGGTGCCCAGAGGGTAGAAAACTCCAGATGACTGAATCTTATAAACTGAGGACAGTTACCTGTTGAACAGTGCAGATGAATAAGTAGGAGCTACTAGGAGTCTGTACTCATCCTGGTTTCTGGGTGGGAGTTCCTTTCAGATACAAATGAATTGTGTTTTTTCATATAGCTCAACCTTGGCACCACTCAGAACCTCCTCTCTGTCTCATTGAGCTCACTCCACTGATCGGTCACAAGTGTCTAGAGAAACTTACAAAAGGAGGTTGTAGCACTTCTGTACCAGTCTTCCAGATGTCTTCAGAGGAACTGGATCTCAGGTACCTACAGAATTATTCTGATCATTAATTCCCTATATATGGATGTCCCTTCCCTCCCTAGATCATTTCCAATTTTCTCTCAGCACTTCTATGATTTACCTTCCAAGCCCATGATTGGGTCTGCTCCACGGTACCTTTTCTAAGACAGCAATGTTTCCAATGTGTTCTACATAAGTTGCCTACTAGAAGAATGTAGGTCTTCACCAAGAAAAATCTGCCCTCAGTTACTGTCTCTTTATTAAGCTACAGTCATTGTACTCTCCCATTTGCAGTTAAAACTGGAGCTATGTCGCTGGACTCCCATGTAGTCGACTGCGATTCAAGTCCTGGACCCAGTAGCTTAAACTCATGCTGGGCACGTGTGCATGTGTGCCCAAAATACCGAGAAGAGAATAGAGAAGAAGGGATTGCAGCATGGCCATCCCCCCTGGGGGGTGATTTCTCACTTTCTGTCTCTCTGTCTCTCTCTGTCTTTCTGGTGAGCGCACATGTCCTATAGCAAAAACCTCTCCAAAAAAAGAAAAAAAAAAACCAAAAACTGGAGCTAGAAACCCCTTGAGTGCCCCACTGGAGTACCTACTTGTTCCATATTTTTCTTTGCCCAAATTATATGCCAGTGGTCCTACTACCTCTTGATGACAAAGTCAGTGCCAGTGTGAAAAACATTTTCTTCTATCTGCTGATAACTCAGAACTAGCAGTTCAAAAGAAAAAGGTAAAGTCATAGCTTCAATTCAGATAGAACCCTTACTATGTCCCTGGTGGAGACTTCTCCCCTCTTGAGCTCAGGGCCTCAAGGCCCACAGGTCCTGAGCTTATGTGAAAGGGAAACAATTTTCTTCTACAGGGATCATAAAGAGTAAACAGGAGTGAAGTAGCTCTTCTTTTAACTCCTTGGATTTTCTGTGTTAATGTGTGTGACCTGTTGGAAGCACTGTGTATATAATGGTCATTGCAATGATTAAGGTCTACACTGCACCCTGAAGGACAGTGTTCTATATCCATAGGGAATGGATATAGAACATCTTGGCATCTGGAAGTGGTTGCATCACATTATGAGTTCAACTATTTCTGGACATGCAGTTCAGCATAACATGTGGATCACATGGTCACCTACCTACTGTTTATGACCTGTACTCTATACAGGATCCTTTGGTATGAGGTGGAGTTTTGTAGGATTTGATGGTGCTGGAGTAAAAACTTTGCAGCCCCTATATAATGGTGTGGCACAATGCACTTTTAGATCTTTAGATCATTTGTTTTTTACATTCATAAGAGTGACCTCAACATTTTATCTTCTTAAACCTGGTGTCTTGGACAAATATGCCTAAATTATTAGGAACCATGATTCTGCCATTCAGCATATACAGTCATTCCTGTCTTCATGAACTCTAACTAATTTGATGAACCTATTTTTTTGAAAACTTTCAACCAAGTTGAGAAATACATACCTGTCCTAGCAGTGAAGGTGCTTAATGAGAATAGGACAGTGTGGAATGGGGGTGGGGGGTGAAGAGAAGAGGATAGAAAAAGATAGTAAGAGAACAATAGAGAGGCAGGATGTTAGTGAGAAACAGATATGGCTTATTACCTGTTGATGATGACATGTATAGTATTCTCAACTGGATTGGTCTGAGAAGTATTTCATGGTGGGTAAAGTCTTTTTACAAGCAAAATGAGAAATAGTGATTGACTGTTTTAAAAAATAATTAGAATAATAATAATAATGATTGGGAAAAGCATAGAAAAGATATTGAATGATGAAGTGGGGAGATTAATGTCTCTGTGTTGACTGACATGTATGGCATTTCCTTTTGAAAAAGCAATGTAATACACTGTAAAGTTATATGTAATCCAGTGTAATATAAAGAAGATTATGATGATAATTAAAAACAAAACAAAAAACAAACAAACAAAAAAAACAAACAAAAAAAGAAATACATACCTATCCTCAGAAAAAAATAATCTAAGACCGGAATTGTTGCCCTAACACCATTTCTATTAGTCAGGCTTCTCTAGGGAGACAGACCAAATAAGATATGTATAGATTTGTAAGACGGTATTTACTGAGCAAATGAGCTCATGCAATGATGGCAGCTATGAAGTTCCACAACAGTCTGTCTGCAAGCTGATATTCTGGTAGTGTGGTTCAGCCCAAGTCCAAAGGCCTTAGAGGTGAGAGAGCTGATGAAATAACTCACAGTCTGAGACTGAAATTCTGTGAATCAGGGTGAGGTATGGAGGGTGGCTGGTGTAAATCTTATAGTCTGAAAGCAGGGAACCCTTCTCTTTGGATGTACAAGGCAATAGAAGAAGTTTATCTGTTCTCTCTCATCTTGTGTGTTTTTCCTCTTGGCGTCCCTGTTTGAGATCATGCCTACACAGTTTAATGAGGGTTTTCCACATTGAATACACTCAGACTCCCATGTTAATTCACCCAGAAACAATCCCAAGCACACAGAGTAATACTTTATCAGGTTTCTAGGTATTCATTTGTACAGTAAAGTCCACATCAAAAATAACCATCACACCAGTGAAAAAAAAAACAGTATTTCCCTTCACCATCCCTGGTTTCCATGACAGCCAGGGTGTCAACAGATGGACTGGAAGCATTGCTCAGTTTCATAAATATAAGTTAGCTGGTCAATCGGTTAAGTGTCTTTGCACCATTCAAGCTTTTTATTCCATCCTCATTATAATAGATTATAGGCTCATGTCCTTTGATCTAGATGTCTGTTTTTTATATCTGTGTCTCTCATTCTTTGTCTTTTTATTTCTTTGTATTTATAATAGAGACCTGGAGATAAAGTTTATCATAAAATCAAATAATGAAGCCAGAGAGTGTAAAGCATCTTCATGCTCAGCAACTCAACAGGGAGAACATGATGAGATGGGAAGATGAGAAATAGACTAAGAGCAAGGAGACTGGAAAACCTAACAAGGGTTGCTAGGAAAATTTGGGGGAGAATGGAAAAATCAAAAAGCCCTGCTAACCCAGAAAGGCAGGTGTCAAAGACAGAAGAATAATCAAACCCCGAACCATAGAGCTGAGGAGCATGAACCTTTAGGGACAGCTAGTCTCTGTGGCCAACTTTGTTTCAGAGGAAGTTTGTTTCTTGATTCAGACATCAACATTTCAAATCTTAGATTTCCACCCTAGAAAAGTTCTGTGTTTCTCATCAATAAGCATAGAAACTAGGTTATGATTCACAGTGAGGAAGGGAAAATGTCCTAATTGTCTTCATTGCCTCATGCCAGAGGTTAGTTTCAGGTTGAAAACTTCTTTACCCATCTGACCCAAGTGAATGAACCATTAGTCTTCATTATCAGCCACTTTTATCTTCCCGGGTACCCACAAAGTATACAGAAATATAACACTTAATAATATCACCCAGGTGTAGACATGGTGTCCTGTGGAAAATGAGATTGATCTAGAGGTAGATGTCTTATGACAGTTGTCTTCGAGTTAGCTAAAGCAAAATAGGTCCATCAGAGGTGATTCAGGAAGAGTTTTAGGGATGAATACTAACAGATCAGGGAAGGAAAGAATGTTTTCCATACATCTTGATTTTTAAAATTTAATTTAATTTTAGTTTCTTTTATACATTCAATCACATATGTCACTTAGGTTGTAAAGTGAATGTTCCAGCACAAATACATTTCTCACCAGTCCAGTTGGGGATACTATACACATTATCATCAACAGATAATAACCCATTTCTTTGTCCCATAAATGTGTTGCCTCCCATTTTTCTCCTTAATGTCTTTCCTCAGACTCTCCTCCTTTTTTTGAGAGATTTTTGCTGTAGGGCGTATGCGCTCACTGGAGAAACAGAGAGAGAAAGTAAAAAGTCACTCCCCAGGGGGGATGGCCATGCCTCAATCCCTTCTCCCCCTTCTCCTCTTGAGATTTGGGGCATGCACATATGTGTTTCAAGTTTCCAGGTCTGGAACTCGAACTGGGATTGACCAGGTGGTAATACAGCATCGTATCCACTACACCACCTGTTGGTCTCTCATCTTGAATTTTGAACCAGCAAAACACACTTACCTAATTTGATAATTGCCTACTTATTAACACAAAGAGTAAGAAGAAAAGGGTGCTGCATCCCCATAGCAGGGTATAAAAGGGAATGTAGGGTCAACAGACCTCCAGACCTTTCCAAACCATCTTCTTGGAAACCTACCCAGAACCTCCACTCTCTGACACCATGGTCAACTCCTGTTGTGGCTCCACCTGCTCTGGCCAGAGCTGTGGCCAGACCTGCTGCTGTCGGCCCACCTGCTGCAGGACCACCTGCTGCTGCCCCAGCTGCTGTGGCTGTGGCTGTGGCTCTGGCTGTGGTTCTGGCTGTGGCTCCGGCTGTGGTTCTGGCTGTGGCTCCTGCTGCTGTCGCCCCACCTGCTGCCAGACCACCTGCTGCAGAACCACCTGCTGCCGCCCTAGCTGCTGTGGCTGTGGCTCTGGCTGTGGCTCTGGCTGTGGTTCTGGCTGTGGATCCTGCTGCTGTCGCCCCACCTGCTGCCAGACCACCTGCTGCCGTCCCTGCTGCCGCCCTTGTTGCTGTGGTTCTAGCTGCTGTGGTTCCAGTTGCTGCAGGCCCAGCTGCTGTGGCTGTGGCTCTGGCTGTGGCTCTGGCTGTGGCTCCTGCTGCTGTCGCCCCACCTGCTGCCAGACCACCTGCTGCAGGACCACATGCTGCCACCCCAGCTGCTGTGTGTCCAGCTGCTGCCGCCCCTGCTGCTGCCAGACCACCTGCTGATGCCCTGCCTGCTCAAGTGCTTCTTGCTGCTGAGCATTCTTGCCTGCACTTGCCTCTTCTTTGTCGACCAGTGTTCATGGTTTAGTCCATCTGGGAGCTGAATCATGGGATGCCACTTGTGAGACCTCAGTTTCAACTGATCTGTAAGTTATATCAGACTTTCAAGTTCACCAGCCTTAACCCCACTACATTACCATCTGTCCCCCAAAATGATCGCAATTTGAACTTCCACTGAAGTATGTCAACTCTCCTGTCACTCCAGTGGAAATATTTGCTTTCTGCCATATTTTCCCATGTAGACACATTCTCCACTTTAAATAAATCTTGGTTGTCCAAGCACACAGATATAAAGTCATTGTGTTTCATTATTTTTCTT
Organism: Tupaia tana; assembly: GCA_026018925.1. Taxonomy (NCBI): domain Eukaryota; kingdom Metazoa; phylum Chordata; class Mammalia; order Scandentia; family Tupaiidae; genus Tupaia; species Tupaia tana. The sequence continues at coordinate 47,847,121 of JAKSZU010000011.1, read as the reverse complement.
CTGAATCTTCCTTCTTCTCTGTCAACTTTTTAGTTGTTCTCTCTGCAGAAAGAGAAGCCTATGATTGGTGATTTCTTTGGCTCCACCTCTATTCTAGGGGCACTCCTGCCTCTAATATAGAAATATACTGGTTTAGAAGAAACACCTGGGAAAATCTTCCTAAGGACTTTCTCTGAATTAAGTAACGTAATATGGACAGAGGACAAAGGCCTCTAGAAGTAGCTATCCCATAGGAAGAGAAGGCGGTGAATAAATGGCCTAGCTTTTTTCTCCTACACTTGGAGCCTGTTGTAGCAGTACTCCAGAGGTCTTAGGTCAATCGAACTCCAGGTGTCTACTGGAGTATTCTAGTCATTAGCTCACTCTATATGGGCTTCCTTCCATCCCTGGATCATTTCCAATTTCCCTATAGCCCTTCTAGTCATTACCTGCCAAATAAACTACTAGCTCTCAAAGCCAACTTTTGGGTCTGTTTTAAAGCACAGTGTTCTAGAGATAGCAGTGCTTTAATCTCAGTATCATTGCCCTTCAAAACAGTTTTGATGCAATATAAATGTTTGCGTGAGGTCATGCACTCTTGAGTTGCCTGCCAAGTAAAATGGTAGACGTTTTGAACATTTTCCTGTTTCTTCTTTTCAATTTTTGCTTAGTTTCTTCAATCTTCTTCTTCACAGCATTTCATCTGAGTTGTAGCACAAAATCACCATTTTATTGACAATCATTGTAATAGAGAGTGTGTTCAAGGGAGTGCCATCCTTATCTCTTTGTTACAGGGACTGTTGTTTTTTGATACTGCTGTGTTTTGAAACACAAAATCAATTTTCATCTGCGATATTTGTTCTTTCAAATTCATGATTGCTTCCTCTATTATATTGATGCCACCACTTTTCAATGATCTTAGCTACATCTATAACCTTTAATACTATACAAATGCATTATAATGTAGTCCATTTAAGAAAGTGGGTTTTGAGGTTGCCCACCCTTTGGGATTGCCTAAGGTGCTTTAAAATGATGTGATGTCCCTGCCTTAACTTACACTAATGAAATCATAATGTTTTTGGGTAGCAGCTAGGCATCTGCAGTTTTGAACACTCCTCATACATCAGTATTCAGTCAACTTTGAGAACCACCACTTAAGGGCTGTGTTTCTTTATGTATTTCACTGTAATGAGAATGTAATCTGCCTTTGCATTTGAGGTGAAAGCTTTTGTGCTTATTTTTGTTTCCTTAAATTTATACAGAAAACTCTTCTCTAATATCCAAAAACTCTTTATTTTCTATATTTTTCCTTAGTCTCTGATACAGAGTAAATCAAGTGAAAATCTTCCCTCTCAGTATACCGTGTTGTCTCACAATAAAATTACTTGCATCTTTGACATTCTCCAGCTTTTAAAACATAAGTCTATGAAATAAAAATGTGAAAAACAGAGTTTGTTCAGCAAGTTAATGTGATAAAATGCTGCAAGGGGTTTGTTATTTAAATAGCCTTAATTAAGACGTTTTAAAATGTCATTATATAGTGACCAACTTTTCTTTGCCTGGATTTTCCTGATTTTGGCAATGAAAGCTCTGGGTTCAGAAAATCCCCTTTATCCTGGAAAAACAGGGTCAGTCTCTGTAACCACAGAATTGGCTGGCAATAGTTAAAATGAAGCCTCAGAACATATTCATATATCTCTGAAAAAACTCATGATACATGCGTCAACATCAGCGACTCCCAAAAGCATATGCCAAACTAAAAAAAATGCCAGACCGGAAAGTAATTAGAGTACCTATCACTTGCTTAAAGTTATAGATCAAAACTGATTTATGATGAAAAAATATTAGAATAGCGGCTGTCTCAATGGTGGTTAAAAGTTTACTGAAGTGACATTGGGGAACATTTTGGCATAGTGATAGGTCTGGGGCTTATCTAAATATATCCCTTTATTAAATTTTATCAAGTAGTACACACAGTATTCGTGCATTTCAATGAATGCAAGTTTTTCTAAATTAAAAAAGCGAATAAAAACTAAGTAGAAATAGTAATATATGAATAAATCTACCACATTGTCATGCTAGCTAATTTGCTCTATACACAATTCTCTTTTGGTAAAACACATTAATATGAACTCTTTTAGTGTTGCTTCACCATATTATATTAAAATTGTGCATGTGTGTGTGTGTGTGTGTGTGTGTGTGTCTGGTCCTCCTAGTGAACTTTTAATTTTTTTGGAGGAAATTTTAAAGAATACTGATAACCTAACAGCTGGTTACATGTGGCTCTAAGATTATGCAGTCAAAATATTTGTTTTATTAATAGGGCAGGAACTTGATTTAGGTGCTTCTGGAAAAATCTGGATGAACATTACATGCAAGAGTGGTCTAAGCATCCACATCTGGGCACTTGGTAGGAATATAAAACCTAGGGCACCATCTGCAATCAGAAGCTCTGGGAGTATGGCCAGCACTCTGTGTTTCAGCAAGCGCTCCGGATGAATATGAGGCATACTCAAGGTAGATTAACACAAAATAGAGGAAAAGCAAAAAATAATAATTTAACAAAATAGAACTTACTAAAAACAGGTTTTTAACTGGAGATTTCCCAGCTCTGGTAGTAAATTCTGAAGGAGAGGCACATTCTGATTATTTAACATTTTTTATTTTTACTCCACTGGGAAAAAATATTGTTAATTAGGAATGAGATAAGGAATAAAAAAAAACCTATGTCTTCCAGTCTAAGAGGCCAGCTGAAGTGACTGGATATAAACATATAAGACAGCAGAGTAGCAACTTAAAAAACTATGTAACATTGCAATAGCATTCACTATACAGATAAATGGCCTGCCAGGGTTTGAAGATACAGACGTGATCCAAAGTTTGAAACTTCCAGGGAAACCCATTCCAGAGGCATTTGCACCAACATAAACAGATGTAGAATTGCCTCCTTCCTCATTGCTCAAAAATGACTCACAATATCGGCCCTTTTCCTCTTGTCCCAAGCCAAATGCCATATTATGCAAATAGGCTTTCCTCTCCATTGGTCATTAGAAGAAATGCATAACAGGAAATATGACTAACAAATCCATCATGATAGGAGATATAGGAAGAGAGAGTGAGATAGGCAATTCCAAATTCAGGTGTCACATGATACCCCTTTTGGGGAGGATGAAGACTGTGGTCTTCTAATAAATTTAAACCATTAAGTGAGCCACTATTACTCTGGAATCTGATAATTACTTAGCTATTAAATGAACAAAACAATGAAAATATGTTAAGAGTCCCTGATGGGACAGTATATAAGCAGCTGTGGCACCTGGGGATTTTAATCACCAGAACATCACTCTCCTGAAAACCCACCCAGAACCTCCACCCTCTGATATCATGGTCAACTCCTGTTGTGGCTCCACCTGCTCTAGCCAGGGCTGTGGCCAGGAGACCTGCTGCTGTCGGCCGAGCTGCTGCCAGACCACCTGCTGCAGGACCACCTGCTGCCGCCCCAGCTGCTGTGTGTCCAGCTGTTGTAGGCCCAGCTGCTGTGGCTCCAGCAGTTGTGGGTTGAGCTGTTGTCGTCCCAGCTGTTGCCAGACCACATGCTGCAGGACCACCTGCTGCCGCCCCAGCTGCTGTGTGTCCAGCTGTTGTAGGCCCTGCTGTTCTGGTTCTAGCTGTTGTGGATCCAGCTGTTACCGTCCCAGTTGCTGTCAGACCACCTGCTACCAGCCTACCTGCTGTGTATCCAGCTGCTGCAGGCCCAGCTGTTGTCGCCCCAGCTGCTGTGTGTCCAGCTGTTGCCGCCCCTCATGTTGCCAGACCACATGCTGTAGAACAACTTGCTGTCGCCCCAGCTGCTGCGGTGGTTCTTGCTGAGTTTCCTGTTCTGAATTCATGAACCTTTTTGTCCCTATCCTTTAGTCCAGGCAGAAAGCATCTGTTCAACAGAACATGTGGACTTCCTGAGATCATGAACTCACAAACTGACCCATGGACTAATTCGGAGAACTCTGGTCCCTATATTACTTATTCTCTTTTGTAAAAGCATTTTATAACTAGTGAATAAGAATTTACAGTCAGATTCTGCATCAACGGTTTCCAGATCTTAATTCTGACTCAAAATATGGGACTCTTCAAATTTCCCCCTTCTATATTTTTTGATAGTGTTTTTGTGGACCCCATTTTCATGTGGAATTGTTTGGTTTTCCTCAATAAAACTTTCTAGCCTTCAAAAGCATCAAAATTGCTCATTATTCTTATTAATGATATCTAGGCATATGTCTGCCTTTTTTTTTCTGCACAACACAGTAGTACTTGTTATCTGGAGACCTTTTAATTAAGACATTAAGTTGGCATTCATCAACATGAGTTTCATTCAAGCCAGAACTCAGTCTCACAGCAGAAGTAGCGAAAGATTTAAAGGAAGTCATCTTTGAACTTAACACATGTAACATAACAGCTATGGATTGCACCTGCCACCAAAAAACAACAACAACAACAAAAAAAACTATCGATAAACTACATTCTATTAATTTATTTGAACAGATTTAAACAGAGAAAGTTCAGTATATAGGATAACCCATGTGGTCGGGAATTTGAAATAGTAGGCACTAAATTTTGACTGTACTGTATGCCAATCATGATCTTGGACATATTACTTAAATTTCTCAAGCTAGGACTGATTTTCTCTAAAGAAGGGATCAGAATATCTATTAAAGATGTCATGAATGTTCATTGAGATAAAAGTGCCTGGTAAGCAAATAAAAGCATGCTCCCTTTTCCCCAAAATTAGCTACATTTTTTTTAGTTCTTTTATTATTATTATAATTTCTGATTTATAGGATCATTATCATCTTTGTAAGGCATACTGTGGTTTGTTTGTCAAAGCATATGTACAGTGTATAGTAATAAATCAAGAATAAAAGAATATTCACTATCCTCACCATTTAGTATATTATGTACATTGAAAATATTCTCTGCTTTTTTTTGAAGTACTAATATTATTAGATTAATATTAAACTGTTGATGACTTTGTTTTCTCTGATACACTGTTCCATAACCTATTCCATTTATTTACATGTACTTTTGTGACTATTAACCAATTCCTCCAGATCCCTGTCATCTGCCCCTCAAGTAGCTTCTAGTATCTATCATTATTCTCTCTGTCTAAGCTACCAAGTCCTTTAGATTTTGGTAATGAGTTAGTACACTTGGTGATGGTTAAGTGGACACATATAGTATTTATCTTACATAGCCTGACTTAGCATTTTATCTTTAGGTTTATCCAGTTTATTTCAATTGCCAGAAATTCATTTCGTTTTCTAAAAATGAGTAATATTCTAGTTTGTGTGTGTGTGTGTGTGTGTACATATGTGTATATGTGTGTGTGTGTATGTGTATATATATATATATATATATATATATATATATATATATGTAAAATTACCTTTTCTTTATTTGTTCACCAGTTGTTGGGCCCTTAGGCTGATTTCTATGACTTAGCTATCATGAATGATCTCTACAAGGAAACCAATAAAAAATTTAAAAAGAGATTGAAAATGACTCAAAAAAGTGGAAAGACTCCCAAGTGGAAAGACTTCTCAAGTTGGAAGAATTAATATAATCAAAATGTCAATTTTACTCAAATTTATATATATATATATATATATATATATATATATATGCACACACACACACACATATATATATATTTAATGCAATCCCAATCAAATTACCAAGGACATTCTTCACAGATTTAGAAAAAAAAATCATAGAATTTGTCTGGAATCATAAAAGACCATGTATTACCTAAACAATACTGGACAAGAATTATGGAATAGAAGGCATTTCACTCCCTAACCTCATAATATGTTACAAAGCTGGGATAATCAAAACAGCATGGTATTGGCACAAAAACAGGCAGTTAGACCAATGGAAGAGAATAGAAACACCAGAAATAAACCCCAAAACATATACCCAACTGATTTTTGACAAAGAGCACCAGACAATCCAGTGGGGAAAAGAAAATCTCTTCAGCAAATGATGCCAGGAAAATTGGGAATCTACCTATCATCTCAAATAGTGAGAGATGAAATTGGACCTCCATCTCTCACTATTAATAAAGATCAACTCCAAATGGACCAAAGATAAAAACCTAAAACCACAAAGTATGAAACTATTTGTGAAAAACACAGGAGAAACTCTTGGAGACATTGGAATAGATAGGATTTCTTAAATAAGATCTCCAAAGTACAGCATTAATCCCAGAAATAGACAAGTGGGATCACATCCGATAAAAAAAAAGCTGCTCAGCAAAAGAAACAATAATTAGAGTGAATTGACGACCCTTGGAATGGGAGAATATATTTGCAAGTTATGCCTCAGATAAGGGACTGATAAACATAGTATACGGGGACCTCAGGCAGCTCACCCCCCCACCACCAAAAGAAATTATCAACTCAATTAAAAGATGGGCAAATGAGCTGAAGAGACAACTCTAAGAATACATATGAATAGCCAAAAAGCATATGAAAAAATGTTCAACATGTCCTATCATAAGAGAGATACAAATCAAAACCACAAGCTAAGATTAAAAAAATAAAGAATGGTAAGTGCTGGTGAAGCTGTGAATAAAAGGGAACTCTCCTACACTGTTGGTGGGAATGTAAGTTATTACAACCACTGTGGAAAACCATATGGAGATTTCTCAAAGACCTACACATAAAACTACCATATTATCCAGCAATTGCATTCCTGGGTATGCGCCCAAAGGATTATTGCAACATTATTCACAATAGTTAAGACATGGAACCCACCCAAATGTCCATGAAGATAAATGAATTGAAAATGTGTGAAACATATACACTATGAAATACTACTTAGCCGTAAAAAATGACTCTGGTATTTGATAGAAAGTGGACAAATATGGAAGATTTACTGCTAAGCAAAATAAGTCAGACTGTGAAAGAGAGGCATTGTGTGTCCCTACTTGATATAAACTGAATGTCTGCATTCTGTGGCAGAAAATGAAATATTGGATGGTATAAAGGCATGGGGTACAACTGCAGATACCAGAGACAGTGTGGGAAGAGGGTGGAAAATGGTAGAGGGTGAGAGAAAGGGAATCAATGGGAAATAAAAAAAGAAGTAAAACATAATAAGAAATACAAAATGGAAAATAATCTGTTCAAAATATGTATGGTAATATCTTTGATTGAGCCAATATACAGTGTCTTCTGGATAGAAAATTTCATTTTGTAATTCTGTAATGATTTATGGTGAATAAATATAAAAATATATAAAGAATCTTATAAAGAATGAATATAAAGTGTGTGTGTGTGTATATATATATATATATATATATATATATATATATATAAATAATGTATATATATGTATAGATAATGCTGCTATAAACACAGAAGTGCAAATGTCTCTGACATTTTACTTTCCTCGGTATATACCCAATAGTGACATTACAGAGTCAAAAGTAGTTCTAATTTTAGATTTTTGAAGAATCCCCATAATATTTTCTATATTTCTATACTAGTCTACATTAGAAACAACAGTAGATGAGAGTTCTTTTTTACTTTTTAGTATGTATAGATTCACAGGAAGTTGAAAAAAAAAAGTACAGCTAAGTCTCATACATCCTTTATCCAGGTTCCCCCAATGGTCACATCTTACATAATTAAGGTACATGTCAAAATTAACATAAGTAAAATTTATAGAACTTGTTCCAATTTTAGTAGTTTTCCATGTACTCATATGCATGTGTATGTGTTTGTGTGAGTATAGTTCTATAAAATTTAGTTGTGTGTACATATTTGTGTAACCACCATCACACTCAAGATACGGAACAGTTCTGTCTACATAATGTCACAACTACTGCCTTCCCTTCATCTTCCACAATCTCTTCCAACCATTATTTTGTCATTGTAACTTTATTTTTAAAATATTCCACATATGGATTCTTATAGTACGTAATCATTGCTTATATACTTTAAAATTCAGCATAATTCCTTTACTGTCATTGAAGGTATTGAGCATATCAATAGTTTTTTCCTTTTTGTTAAGTAGTATTCCATGGCATGGATACACTACCATTTGACATGTTCAACCATTCACCTCTTGAAGAGCTCTTGGATGCTTTAAGTTTAGATTTATTTATTTAGAAAAGATGTTTTGAGACTTCCTGCTTTCAGGTGAAATTTGTCACTTTTCAGTTGCAAGACATGCTGTATAACTGCAATATTCTTGGCTTTAGCAAATTTGTCTTTGTTTCTTTTATCTTCTGGTCCTTAAGACCTTTTTTAAAAGAATCGTTTATTTAATCTTATTATTATTATTTAACTTACTATAGGACAACAAGCCTGTTGGTTCCGGCACTGGACATGGCCAAACACAATTCAAATCCCAGATCTGGAGGCTTTCTTTCTTACTTGCCTTCTCTCTCTCTCTTTCTTTCTCTCTGTAGTGAACACACATGCCCTATAGCACACACACACACACACACACACACACACACACACACACAAGACAAGTAATGACATCCACAGTGTGGATTTTATATTTATTTAGAAAAGATGTTTTGAGACTTCCTTCTTTCTTAAGACTTTTAAAATGTTCATAATACATGTAACTAACTCTGATGCTAACAATGTGTATACTGCAATCTCTCCTGCCGCTTGGGCTCCAGATGTGGCCACCCCTGCTGCTTCCCCTACCTAGTCTGTGTCCAAATCTCATGATACACCAACCTGTCTGCAGTGGTATGATGTGCTGTGCCTCTGTCTTCTTCCCGAATCTCTGCATATAATCTTCATCACACTGTGGACGTTGTTACTTGTCATGGAAAATGTATCATAAGCAGACTAGAAAATAGTCTACCTGCCAATCCCTCCCCTGATGTGGCATTCAGTTCTTCCAGAAATACAGATGGAACCAAATTAATCCAGGCCCAATGCATCTATTTTTGGATGAACAATGTCTTCATTCTAAGCACATATGAATTGGAATGATCTCATGTAACACGGTTTCCATGCATTTTTAATTAGTGAAATCTGGTTGTTAATGGTGTGTGTGTGTGCGTGTGTGTGAACCTGTCATGTCACAACAGGGTCATCTTTTTTTAATGGCAGGAAAACATATTTAAGAACATGACCTGGGAAAGGCGACATACAGTGTATTCATGCTGAAAACATTAATTTTCTATGTTGTAAAGATACACAGTGATTGAATGTAAAAAATAAGAAAAAATAAAATATAAAAAATAAATAAAAACAACATGCTCATTTTTAAAAAAGAGAACATGGACTCTTAATTCAAGAGTGTTGGAATCAAGACTTCACAAGGCATTTGCTGTGTGATACTGGGAAAATTATTTAACTTCTTCAAGCCTTGGTTTCCTATTTCAGTGAAATAGGAAAAATATTTTATATTCTTTAAAGGTTCAAAGTCATAATTCACACAATATATTTATCACAAGTCCTGGCACCTAATCTAGACTTTCAATAAATGTAAGTTTTATTGCTATTGAAATATTACCCTAGACTAGACTAATACATTAGCACAGTGTTCTCTTTGACATAACAGCAAAAAAAATTATAAAATCATTTCACACTTGTGTTCAACTAAAATTTTAGTTTTGATATGTGCCTCAGATGTCCCTTAAAAACTCCAGTCAGCAGAGCATCATGAAGTTAATTTAATTTCACCTGACTACATTTCTCTTTCCATTATCTTTCACCACTGGTTGTTTAAATTTTGAATATTATATTCAAAATAGCTCGGATGTTTTTCTTCCTTTCTCTCTCTCTCTCTCTCTCTCTCTCTCTCTCTCTCTCTCTCTCTCTCTCTCTCTCTCTCGTTGAAGCCTTCTTCCTTCCTTCTGTTATAAAACAAAATTTAGACAAGCCAACATTTTAACAGAGTTTATTTGAATGAAGAGTGGGTGATTCAAATCGGACAGTTACCCAGATAATGTCTTCTGAGCAACTCCGGGTAGCTGTGTGGTCACTGGGTATTTAAGTCTGTGGAAAGAAAAAGCAACGTGCACAGGAAAGAGAAAGAGACATACAACAATGAAAGTGAGGGAATGAGGTAGAAAAATACTTGGACTGGTTATATCTGGACGCAGGCTCCCGGAACCGCCTAAAAGGCAGGCTTTCTGTGACTGACAGAAGTGTGGCTAGTGTGATTGGCTGTAACTTAGCAACCAGCTCAGGAAAACAGCCTACCATGTATGATTTGGGTTTAAACTTAGGAATCCAAGTGTAAGAGTACAGTGGCTGTTTTAGGCCAAAATAGTTGTTTAACACTTCTTGGTTTCTAAACATAAAACTCTTTTAGAATACAAAGTATACCTTCCAAATCTAGCCTTGTAGACATTTATGAAGGCCATAGCAACTTTTCCATAAAAATTCATTAATGCTCAAAATTTAGTATGTCCTGACTAAATGCCTCCATAATTTTAGACTTTCATATTGCTGAGGTTTTCCCGTTATTTTCTTTTTTTCCTTTTAAAAAAAATAAAACTGACATTTTATTGGTGATTATTTGAAACACAAACTAAATTATGTAACTTAGAAATTACATTTTTGCTGTGCAGAAGCTTTTTAACCTGATGTAACCCCATTTGTCTATTTTGGGGATTATTGCCTGTGTTTGGGGGGGTCTTATTTAAGAAGTCTTTTCATTTTGACTGAACTAACATGAAGGGTATTCATGCTGAAAAAATTTCATTTTCAATGTTGTAAAGATAGACAGTGGTTGAATGTAAAAAATAAGAAAAAATAAAATATCTAAAAAAAAAAAAACCCTAGAGTTAAAATTTAGATTCCTTCTTTCAAAAACCTATTGAACACTGGTGTTATTCATTCACAATATTCTTAAATGTATTATTGTGTTGTACACAGCAAGATTGGCAGTGAATAAATTAAAATGATTGTTTCTATAAGACTGTTTTGTTTCAGTTACTAGAAATTAAACCAAACTTCTTAGTGTTTTTACTTCCGTATTTGGAGCTTTTATCACCTTTCCTGGTATTACTTAAGAGAACATAAACAGAATATTTATTTAAGATTCAGTTTTCTGAGTAAGAATCGGTAAGAATGACCTTCCTTAGCCATGAAACTATGTTACAATTCGTGCAGTAATATTGTTGACCTGAAAGAAATGTTAAGGCAAATTTTACAAAGAAAAAGAGATGATTTGGGCCAAGGTTGAGGCTTATGCAGTGGTCTGAGTAAAGTGACCAGGGAGCAACATGCAGAACTTCTTAGGATGAGCACATATAGGCACTCAAAGTACAGCAATTATCTTCAGAAAGGGTTATGGTACTCCAAAAAAATCCAAAAGTGATCCTGAATACGTGTACTTAGGTCTTACAGATTACAGCAAATGGGGAAGGGGATCATATCATTGTTTGTCAATGCTTTTCACTGCTTCAAAGGCTATCACAAGGAGTCTTGTATCTTAGTGGTTGGCTAAATATCACAATAAGGGGAGTGGAAAGACCTCGTATCTATGCTCACCCTCAAACAGAATATGGAGATAGCGGGTCTGACTTGTAACTAAACATCTTTTTTTTTGGTGTGTGTGTGTAATTAGTATTTTTTTTTTTTATTTAAAATGTTTGTAATTTGCAGTGTTCTTATTGAGATTATGTTGTTTTTTTATTTTATTTTATTTTATTTTAGCTTACAAGGTGATCATTTTAATATATGAACATTTCTCCCCAGTCAAGTTGATCAAAATATAATAACACTACCTCCATGTCTCGACAATGCTGTCTTCATATCCCTCCTCCAAATGTTCTTCCCCAGGTGAAGGTTACAGCCAATATAGGTGACTAGAGCCTCCTTGCCCATGTCCCTGGGCCTGATACATTTTAGCATGCTTGACATTCCTTGACATTGACCTGCCTTTCTTTCTCAATATCACGTTGATATAAAAATAAGGGTTTATATTTTTCATTCATAATATGAAGTACATGAAAAATATTTCAAATTCTTAAGAAGGAAAAATTATTGTATATGATAATATCTTTGACTTGTTTGATATGCAATACATTTATGCTTTGAGAACCCATATCACATGCTGTAAAGATGTACAATGATTAAAGGTCTAAAAAATTTTTTAGTATTTTTAATTAAAAATTTCCATGCACCTGAGCTTTGTATTAGCAGTGCTACATTTCTTTTCTTTTTTTTTTTTTTTGGAGAGGTTTTTCGCTATAGGGCGCGTGCGCTCGCCAGACAGACAGAGAGAGACATAGAGACAGAAAGCGAGAAATCACCCCCCAGGGGGGATGGTCACGCCGCAATCCCTTCTCCTCCATTCTCCTCTCAGGATCTTGGGCACGCACGCACACGCGCCCGGCGTGAGTTTTAAGCCACCGGGTCCAGGACGCGAACCGGGGTCGACTACGTGGGAGTTCAGCGACATAGCCATTACGCTAACTGCTGGTTCCCCATTTCTAAACAAATGTAACTAAGATACGATTCCTATTTCTAAAATAAGAAAGTTTGAAGCCAGACCCATGACCTCGTGGTAGGGAAGCTATATCCCACATGGCTGACTGCGGATTCAAATCTTGGTCTTGGTGACCTGAAAAACACACAGGATGCCTGACTAGGTATGCCCTAAATCCCAACATGGTAGATAAGGAGGAGAAGGTACTGAGACCTGACCACAACCCCATGGGGTAGGGGGGTGCTTACACCTCTCCCTATTTCTCTTTCTCTGGTAACTGTATGCACCTATGTGGGCAAAAGTTTTAAGGTTCAAGAGAAAAAAAAAACTTGATAGAACTGGACATAAAGTGGGTTACATCTCTATGGGGGATGGACGCTGTATTCTTAACATATTAAAGGAATGTCTCACAGACATTTTCAGCTTTACCCTTTTTATCTTCTAATTGTTCTTCAGAGTGTAGACCTGTCTTTTAATATACTAAAATTAACAAACCTTTCACCCTCCCATATGTTCTTCTTTGACCCTGCTGATTACAGGATGCAGGCTCTGTCTTTTACAGTATGCTTTATTAGCTACAGAAAAATCAAAGAGCAGAAGTTTTTATGTGGTCATCTCAGTATTAAAGTATGCACAACTTATAATTTCCTAGTTTTATAAGAACTGGGCCACAACGGGAATAAGATGGCACACTGAATGGGGTAATAAAAAAAATCTATTTGGGACAGAGAGATGGATTATTGTCTGTTAAGGATGATGTGTATAGTATTCCCAATAGTTGAGACTATTGTCCACATCCTTGTCAACAGATGAAAAACCTTATCTGTGTCCCACAAGTGTCTTACCTCTCTATTTTCCCCCCAAATTTCCTTTCCTATGCTCTTCCCCTCCCACATTCTTTTTCCACTTTGTCTCTAGTGTCCATTAAAATTAATAATGCTTTTATGTTCTCCAGTCTTTCAGTCTCTACCATAGAGTGTGGATGGTCAGTGTATGTTAAGTGGAGTCATACAATGTCTCTCTTTCATAGCCTGACTTGCTTCACTCAGCAACAAATCTTCCATATTTGCCCACTTTCTATCACATTCCACAGCCTTGTTGGTTTTTATGGCTTAACAGTATTCCATGCAATATATGTGCCATAATTTTTCAATCCATTGACTTGTTTGTGGACATTTGGGTTGGTTCCATGTCTTAGGAATGGTGTGTAATGCTGCAATAAAAATACTTGTGCAAGCGCTTTCATGACTGAGTGCTCTCCTGTCCTTTGGGTACATACGCAGGAGTGGAAGTGTTGGATCATATGGTAGTTCTATTTGAAGGTCTTTGAAGAACCTCCATATCACTGTCCACAGTGGCTGGACCAATTTATATTCCCAACAACAGTATAGGAGTGTCTCCCTTTCACTGCATGCTCTCCAGCACTTATCATTATTTGTTTTATTAATTTTTGCCATTCTGACTGGTGTTAGGTGCTATCTCATTGTGGTTTTGATCTGCATCCCCCCCACAATGAGGGATATTGAGCATCTTTTCATATGCTTTTTGGCTGTTCATATGCCTTCCTTAGAGAGTAATTTATTAAGCTCCTTTTTCTATCTTTTAATTGAGTTAATCATTTTCTTCCAGATAAGCTGCCTGAGTTCCCTGTGTATTCTGGTTATCAGTCCCTTATCTGAGTCACAGTTAACAAAAATTGTCTCCCATTCCAAGGGTTGTTGATTCACACTAATTACAATGTCCTTTCTGTGCAGAAACTCCTTAATCTGATATAATCCCACCTGTCTATTTGGGGGATTATTGCCTGTGCTTTAGGGGTCTTGCTTAAGAAGACTTTGCCTACCCCAATGTCTCCCAGTTTCCCCAGTGTTTTCCACCAGTAGTTTTATAGTTTGTGGTCTTATATTTAGATCTTAGGCCCACTTTGAGCTGATTTTTGTTAATGGTGACAGATAGGGTTTCAGATTCATCTTTCTACAAGTGAATACACAGTTTTTCCAAAACCATTTGCTAAAGAGGTTTCCCTTTTCCCATTGGATTGACTGGTACCCTTTGTCAAAGATGAGTTGGCTGTTTGTTTTGAGGTTTATTTCTGAAATCTCTACTCTGTTCCATTGGTCCTCACATCTGTTTTTGTGCCAATACCATGCTGTTTTGATTATCACAGCTTTGTAATATATTTTGGGGTCAGGAAGTGAGATGCCACCTACTCCAGTCTTCTTGTGCAGGATGGCTTTAGCAAAATGAGGTCTTTTATGGTTCCAGACAAATTCTATGATTGTCTTTTCTAGATCTGTGAAGAATGTCTCTTGCAATTTTATAGGGATTACATTAAACATGTAGATTAATTTGGATAGGATTGCCATTTTTATTATATTGATTCTGCCAATCCAGGAACTTGGAATGTCCTTTCACTTTTTAGTGTCCTTTTCAATTTCCTTTTTAAGGTTTTCATAGTTTTTCTTGTAGAGGTCTTTGAATTCTTTGGTTAGTTTTATTCCTAAGTATCTTATGCTTCTTGTGGCTATGGTAAATGGAAGTACTTTATTATTTTTTTTAATTTCATTTTCTTTTATACATTCAATCACACTATTATTTGGCTTACAAAATGGATATTTTAACAGGTGGACATTTCTCCTTAGTACAGTTGATAAAACTATAAAATATCTTCAACAGATAATAGCACATTTCTTTGTCCTATTAATGCTTTGCCTCCCTATTTTTCTTCTCAATGCCCTTCCTCAGACTCTCCTCTTTCACACACATTATATCTGGTATTTACATCTATGTACTGTTTCTATATCTTTTAGTCAATTAGTTTCAGTCATAGAGTGCGGACACTCAGTATATATTAAGTGGGGACATACAATGCCTCTCCTTCATAGCCTGGCTTGCTTCATTCAGAAGTAAATCTTCCATATTCATCCATTTTCTGTCAAAAGCCAGGGTTGTTTTTTAATGACTGAATACTATTCCAGAGAGTATATGGACCAGTGGACTAGTTTTTCTATCCATTCATCTGTTCATGGGCATTTGGGTTGTTTCCATGACTTAGCAATTGTGAATAGTGCTGCAATAAACATTGATGTGCAAGCACTTTTCTGATTAAGTATTCTTCTGTCCTTTGGGTAGATACCAAGGAGTGGGATTGCTGAATCATATGGTAGTTCTATTTGTGGATTTTTGAGGCATCTCCAAATTGTTCTCTACAGAGGCTGGACCAATTTACATTCCCACCAGCAGTGTAAGAGAGTTCCCCTTTCATCACACCCCCACCAACACTTACCTTCTTTTTTTTTTTAATCTTAGTCATTCTAACTGGAGTTAGGTGACATCTCATTGTTGTTTTGATCTGTATTTCCCTTACAATGAGGGATGTTGAGCATTTTTTCACATGCCTTTTATCTATTCTTATGTCACCTTTAGAGAGTGTTTTTTTTCAACTCTCCTATCTTTTAATAGAATTGTTCGTCTTTCTTCAGAACAGCTGCTTGAGTTCCTTGTGAATTCTGGTTATCAGTCCCTTATCAGACGCATAGTTTACAAGAATATTTTCCCATTCTGAGGGCTTTTGATTCACACTAATTACTGTGTCTTTTTCCATGGAGAAACTTCTTAGTTTGATGCAATCCCACTTGTCTATTTTGGGGATTATCGACTGTGCTTTGGCGATCTTATTTAAAAAGTCTTTGCCTACCCCAATGTCTCCCAGAGTTTCTCCAGTGTTTTCCAGGAGCAGTTTTATAGTTTGAGGATTTAGATCTTTGATCCTCCTTAACTTGAATTTTTTTTTTTCAGACGTGAGAGGTAGGGGTTCAGATTCATTTTTCTACAGGTGGAAATCCAGTTTTTCCAGCATCATTTGCTGAAGAGGTTTTCCTTTTCCCACTGGATTGACTATTCTCCCTTGTCAAAAACCAGTTGACTGTATTTTTGTGAATTTATTTCTGGAGACTGTATTCTGTTCCATTGGTCCATGTGTCTGTTTCTGTGCCAGTACCATGTTCTTTTGATTACCACAGCTTTGTAGTATATTTTTGGGCCAGGCAGTGAAATGCCGCCCACTCCACTCTTCTTGTGCAGAATTGCTTTGGCAATATGGGGTCTTTTATGATTCCAGACAAACTTTATGATTTTCTTTCCTAGATCCATGAAGAATGTGTCTGGTACTTTGCTTGGCATTGCATTAAATATGTAGATTAACTTGGGTGGAATTACCAATTTGATTATATTAATTCTTCCAATCCAGGAACATGGGATATCCTTCCACTTTTTTGTGTCATTTTCAATTTCCAGAATAACTTTCTTCAGTTCTGTCTCTGTCTGCTTATTGTTTGTATATAGAAATGCTATAGATTTTTGTGAGTTAATTTTGTATCCTGCTATTTTACTGCATGCATTTATTACTTCAAGAAGCTTTTTTGTGATACTATTGGGTCTTCTCTGTATACAATCATGTCATCTGCAAACAGAGATCATTTCAGCTCTTCTTTCCCTATTAGAATGCCTTTTGTTTCCTTCTCTTGTCTGATCACATTGGCTAGAACTTCCAGTACTATATTGAATAGGAGCAGAGAAACTGGGCAGCCTTGTCTTGTAACTGTTTTTAGTGGAAAAACTTTCAGCTTTTCCCTATTTAGTATAATGTTAGCTGTAGGTTTTCCATAAATGGCTTTTATTATGCTGAGAAATGGTCCTCCTATGCCAATTTTACTGAGAGTCTTGATCATAAAGCCATGTTGCATTTTGTCGAATGCTTTTTCTGCATTATTTGAAATGATCATATGGTTTTTACCTTTCTTTCTGTTAATATGGTGTAGTGCATTTATGGTTTTGCATATGTTGAACCATCCTTGCATCCCTGGAATAAAGTCTACCTGGTCGTGATGAATAACCTTTTTTATATGCTGTTGAATATGGCTAGCAAGTATCTTGTTGAGAATTTTGCATCTATATTCATCAGGGATACAGGTCTGTAGTTTTCCTTTTTTGTCATATCCTTATCTGTTTTGGGAATGAGGGTTATGGAGGCTTCATAGAATGAATTTGGTAAAGTTCCTTCCTTTTGGATCTCTAGAAACAGTGTGAGTAGGATGGGGGTTACCTCTTCTTTAAATGTTTTGTAAAATTCAGCAGTGAAGTCACTGGGGCCTGGACTTTTCTTTGCTGGGAGGTTATTTGTTACTGATTCAATATCATTGCTTGCTATAGGTCTATTCAGGCTTTCTATGTTTTCCCGTGTCAATCTTGGTAGATTATATGTGTCCAGGAATTTGTCCATCTCATCCAGGTTTTCTTCTTTGTTGTCATAGAGTCACTGATAATATCCTCTAATGATGTTTTATATTTCTGTTATGTCTGTTGTAACGTTGCCTGATTTGTTGCAGATTTTACTTATCTGGTTCTTTTCTGTCTTCTTCATAGTTAGTCTGGCTTATGGTGTGTCAGTCTTATTTATCTTTTCAAGGAACCAGCTTTTGTTTTCATTTATTTTCTGTGTAGTTCGCTTATTTTCTATTTCATTTTTTTCTGCTCTAATTTTTATTATTTCTTTTCTACTGGAGTTTTTTAGATATTTTTGCTGTTGCTTTTCCAATTTTCTCTCTCTCTCTCTTTTTTTTTTTTTTTTTGAGAGATTTTCGCTATAGGGCACGTGTGCTCGCCAGACAGACAGAGAGAGACATTAGAGACAGAAAGCGAGAAATCACGCCGCAATCCCTTCTCCTCCATTCTTCTCTCGGGATCTTGGGCATGCACGCACACGCACCCATCATGAGTTTTAAACCACCGGGTCCAGGACGTGAACCACAGTCAACTACGTGGGAGTCCAGCGACATAGCCATTACGCTAACTGCTGGTTCCCCTTTTCCAATTTTCTGAGGCATGATGTTAGGTGATCCATTTGCCTTCTTTCCATCTCCTTCTTACGTGCAATAATTTCTATGAACTTCCCTCTTATGACTGCTTTTGCAGTGTCCCAAACATTATGGAAACTTGTGTCCCCATTGTCATTGGTTTCCATAAATCATTTTATTTTAGTCTTAATTTCTTTAGTAGTTGCATAGTCATTCAGGAGTAGGCTATTTAGTTTCCATGTATTTGTGTATTTTTGAGGATTTCTCTTGAAATTAAAATCGTGTTTAATTCCATCAGGTCGGAGAAGATGCTGGATATAGTTTCTATCCCTTTGAATTTATAGAGGCTTGCTTTGTGTCCTATGATGTGGTCAATCTTCGAAAAGTTTCCATGTGGGGGTAAGAAAAAAGTATATATAGTAGTTTTCGAGTGGAAAGTTCTATAGATGTCTGTTAAGTCCATTTGATTTATGGTATCATTTAGAACCTTTACCTCTTTATTTATTTTTTGTCTAGATGATCTGTCCAGAGGAGATAGTGGAGTATTGAGGTCTCCAACAATTATTGTGTTGCAGTCTATCTCCCCCTTAGATCTAACAGTCTTTCCTTCACATATTTGGTACTCCTGTGTTAGGTGCACAGATATTTATTAGTGTTACATCTTCTTGATGGATTAACCCTTTTACTACAATATAGTGCCCTTCTTTGTCTCTTTGAACAGTTTTGTTTTAAAACCTATCTTGTCAGAAATTAGTATCATTACTCCAGCTTTTATTTTGGTTCCCATTTGCATGAAATATCTTTTTACAACCCATCACTTTTAGTTTATGTGCGTCTTTATCTATGAGATGCATTTCTTATAGGCAACAGATAGAAGGTTTCTGGATTTTTATCCTTTCAGCCAGTCTGTGTCTCTTGATAGGAGAATTTAATCCATTAACATTGAATGTTATTGTAGATATTTCCAGACTTGTCCTTACCTTTAAGTTGGCCATTGTCTTGGCTGTCTTTCATTTCCTTATTTCTGGCTGTTCATTCTTAATTTTCCTGGAACAGGACTCTCTTAAGAGTTTCTTGAAGTGCTGTTCTGGTGTTGGCAAATTCTTCCAGGTCTTGTTTGAGAAGATTTTAATCTTTTTTTCCCATATGAAGGATAATCTTGCTGGATATAATAATCTTAGTTAAAACTGTTTCTCTTTTAACACTTTCAATATGTCTTCCCATTCTTTCCTTGCTTGCACTGTTTCTGTCAAAAGGTCTGGAGTTAGCCTTATGAGATGACCTTTGTAAGTCAATTCTCGTTTCCCTATTGCCAATTTTAGTATCTTGTCTTTATCTGTAGGCTTGGCCGGTCTGGCTAAGATGTGCTTTTGTGAATACATCTTAGTATAGACAATATGCTTTTATTTCTCTTAATAAGTTCTTTGCAGTGGAATGGCTAGGTCATATGGTAGGTATATCTTTAACTCTTTAAGAAACTGCTGAACTGTTATACAAAGCATTGTGCCATTTTCCATTACTTTCTTGTATGAGATTTCCAACAACATCACTGATGTTTGGAAGGTCAGTCTTGTCAGTTTTAACCATTCTAGAGGGCATATAAAGTTATTGCATTATGGTTATAATTTGTATTTTTTCTAATTGTTAATGATGTTGAACATTTTTTCATGCCATCTGTATGTTTTATCTGGTAAGACCATCTGTGCATTTTATCTGGTGAGGCCATCTGTGTATTTTATCTGGTGAGTGTATGGTCGAATCTTTTGAAAAATTTTTGCTAGACTGTTGTCTTCATACAGAGTGGCAAGAGTTCTTCATATGTTCCACTTACAGTGCAAGTCCTTTACTGGATATATGTTATTATTTTCCATAAATTTAGAACTTACTTTTTTTTTCATCAACAGTATAGTTTGAAGAGTAAAACATTTTCATCTTTATAGGGTCCAATTAATTGATAGGTTATGTGATAAAATACACACATACAGTCTGGTTATTTCTAGGCTTTTTTTTTCTTTGTTTGTGTGTTTATTTGCTTGTTTTATTGTGGAATACATCATGAACTTTATCCTCTTAACCAATTTTAAGTATGTGTAGGTACAATGTCATAGGGCAGATCACTCAAGCTTATTAATCTCATTTAACTGGAACTTTATGCCTGCTGAATAATAGATTTACTTTTAAACTTTGTAAGGCGAGATCAAAGTAATCTTTATTCTAGGGAAAAATTTCTCCTATTACGAATCCAATACTCTTCCTCATATTCTAACCAATGACCCAAATATTACAAAGTTTTTTTCCCCCTAGCATGTAGGAATATGCACTATTTCAGGCCCCATGTCAATTTTAAGAATCATTCTCCCTGACATTTATGGGAGTGAGAGAATGGGATATTTCCTTGCCCTTGGATAATTTCTTCACAGACATGCACTGATGAGTGCTCAGCTGAAGGCTCTAGGCAGACTGTCTGCAGCTCTCTGGAGCTCTCTGCAACTCTCCCCTCTCTAGCTGCCTTGGTCTCCCCCAGTCCAGCTCCATCTCCTCAAGTCAGAATGCTTACCAGACTCTACCTGGTTCTCCTTCCCAAAATCTTATAAATTTTCTTCATGAAATAAACTCAGGCAATCCCAGGGATCACCTTTTTAGTTTCCTCTCTCTGGTACCAATATCCTGTCCTGCCTGACTGCTAATGTCTAAAAGCCATTATTTCATTTATTTTATTTTTTTTTCATTATTTCAGGAAGAAAGGTAAATTCAGCTAACCGTGGCTGGAAGTAGAAGCCTTTTCTATTTTCTCATTTCCTTTTTCTCTATTATACCATAGTTTTTTCAATGTAAGTTAATATATGTTGTTTATTTGTATGCTGGAAGTTTTAGACATATCGTAGGACATGACACAGTTTTCTTCACTTGGCTTATCATCTCTTAAAAACATAGGGCTGGCAGGTGGCGGGGTGAAAGGTGCTGGACTCCCACCTGGCTGACCGGGATCGAGTCCCTGACCTGGCAGCTTGCTTTATCACTTTCTCTCTCTCTCTCTCTGTCTCTCTCTGGGAAAATTAAAATAAATAAATTTAAATAAAATAATCCTTTAAAAAAACGTAGAGGGAACCAGCAGTTAGCGTAATGGCTATGTCGCTGGACTCCCACGTAGTCGACCACGGTTCGCGTCCCAACCCGGTGGCTTAAAACTCACGCCGGGCGCATGTGCGTGCGTGCCCAAGATCCCGAGAGGAGAATGGAGGAGAAGGGATTGCGGCGTGACCATCCCCCCTGGGGGGTGATTTCTCGCTTTCTGTCTCTATGTCTCTCTCTGTCTGTCTGGCGAGCGCACGCGCCCTATAGCAAAAAAAGAACCTCTCCAAAAAAAAAAAAAAAACAAAACGGTAGAGACGTAGAGATTATAGTAGCATATAGAGATACCTCTTATTCCTTTTTGCAGCTAAATGTTACTCTGTTATGAAAATGTTCTATGGTTTATTGACTAGTACTCTATGGAAGGACACCAAGTGGTATCTGATTTTATTGTTATTTTGTTTTGTTTTAAATTACAGCTACTATGAGTAATCTTTTGCAACATCTTTTTATATGTTTACCTAAGTGTCTGTGGTATAATTGATATAATTGTGATGGCTGAGTCAAAGAATAAAATGTTGCTACTTCTTGTCACAGGAAAACTATGAGCATACCTATTTCCAAATTAACTCACTATGAGAGAATGTCAGGTTTTGAATTATTGGAAGTCTAGCATGTGAAAAGTGGTATCTCGTATATTTTTATTTTTCTTATTATGTAGGTGATTAGGTATCTTTATATGGTAAAGAAATATCTGCATTTTATTTTCTCATAGGTTATTGGTCTTTTTGTAATCTATTTTTAAAAGTTATTTAGGTACTATTAGCTCATTGACTGATATAAATTGTATTTTTTTAAAATTTTAGTCATTTATGGTTTACTCTATTTGGGATGATTTTTTAAAATTATCATGCATTTTTAAATTATAAATGTTTGTCTTTTAACCATTAAGAGAAATTTTCTTGCCCAATGTATGTGTACAAAATTTAAAAATATTAAATTGAGAATCCTCCTTCCTATTACTCCTATTGTGCATTTTGTAAATGGTTCTGGTTGACTTCTTTTTTTGAAATGTCTGTTGCACCAGGATTTCTCCTTTTTACACTCATTTAGCACCCTAGACAGGCATTCACCTTCCTTCCATAGACTACAAGCACCATCTAAATGTTCTTCCTGATTCCTGTCCATCCCCAGCCTTTAGCCAAATAAGATTTGCAAGGCCTAGATGTTTGTTCACATCCACTAAGTGATGATATGACAGTCATTTTACAGAAATTTAAAATATCCTTAAATTCTCCTCATTCTATCAGTTATTATCTTTCTCCACTCTCTTGCGGAAACAGATCATGTATTTTATTAAAATCCAAAAGCAGGACCAGCAGATGGTGTAATGCTTATGTCACTGGACTCCCACGTAGTCAACTGCTGTTGGAGTCCTGGACCCAGTGGCTTAAAACTCATATTGGGTGCATGTGAGTGTATGCCTAAAATTCCAAGAGGAGAATGGAAAAGAAGAAATTGCAGCATGGCCATCCTTCCTGGGGAGTGATTTCTCATTTTCTGTCTTTTTGTCTCTTTATTTCTCTCTCTAGAAAGCACATGCACCCTAGAGCAAAAATATCTCTCTAAAAAACAAAACCAAAAAACCCCAAAGCATTTCATTTCCACTAGTCCCCACTCAATGGTGCACGTGTTGTTCAAGTCTCTTCTTCTCCTTCCATCTAGATTATCTATAGTTTCTTAAAGGTAAGTAAGTGTGCTTTCAGTAAATATCACATTCACTCAACTAACCTTCACTCAGGGTATTTTTTAGATGCTATAATATTAATATGACTAAGACCATAGTTTTTGGCATTGTAGAGTTTATAGAAAGATTGGAAAAAAGACATATAAACAATTATGGTAAAATGTGATACTCCAGATCAGTAGCATATCTTGGCATGAAAGGGAGGGAATGATTTGTTTCAAATGTAGAAAATGTCAAGAAAAATATTAGAAATGAGTTGGTAGCTGGACTAGATATGTAAGTATAAGTAAGAGTTTGCTGAGTTGAAAAGGAGGGCATAATATTCTAAACAAATGAAGCAACATCTGAAATAGCATGAGAGTATTATCCTTCACACCTTTCTTGAATATTCTAGGACAGAATCACCTTCCCCATTGACTAGGTAACTTCAGTATACTCCGTTTCAGTTTTGTCATGTGTAAAGAATTAAGAAAATTTGTGTTTACCTCATAGAGTCTTTTTTTTTTTTTTTTTTTTATTTTCCATCCAAAGTACACTATATATCGTCTCAATCAAGCACATCAACAAACATGTTATTGTCAGTAAATGATCTTACATTTCTTGTCTTCTGTATGTTTTGCTTTTTTTCCCCCCATCCTTGATTCTCTACCTCTTACCCTCTGCCATCTCCCACTCTTCTCCCACAGTCTCTGGTATGTATGTTTGCTTTCTATACTGTTTTCTCCTCACATTTATTGTATCGCCAAAGACCCTAATCAATCCAAATACCCTCATAGCAAACACAGGTGATACCCACATTTCCATGAACACAAGTCTTGCTTTACGCATCCTATAAAGTAGCACCTAGCTGTGGCTACATATCCCACTGCAGTCATTAGGTATATATATATATTTTTTTTTTCTGAAACTTTTTTTTTTTTTTTTTGGTAACTCAATTTACATTCCTTCCCTAAGCTTCAACACCGCATACAAAATGCAATTTCCCATCCAGTACACACTGCATAGTGATACACTCATGCACATTACAAAAAATTTTCCATTACTAGTTCCTAGAATTACTTCCACCCCTTTCTGACCTTCTGTCCCTTCCCACCCTTCTCTCACACCACCTCCAGTGTCTACAATTGTCCTTCATTCCCTTCCCACCCACATTGCATTGATCACACAATTTCCTACATAATCTAACTACTTTCAGTGTTGAGTTCACTCATTACTACTAAGAAAACCAGTTTTAACTTAACTCAAAGAAGTGCCAAAGAACTTTGCTTAAAGCCAGGAAACAAGTTAGGATTCTGTTCAAATGGTAGGTGTATGAATCTATCAGTCTCATGTACTTTTATCTTCTGTTCTGGTTCAATTTTCCTGATAAAATTCTAGGATACAATATTCAACTCCATACTTGTCCCTATGATTAAGTTGGCCACTTTCATAGTTTTTGGACTCTTATTTCCATGTGTCTGTGATTAATTTTCTTGATACAACACACCCTTGAGAACTTCTTGGAGATCTGGTCTGGTGTTGGTAAATTCTTTCAGGTTTTGTTTATCTGAGAATGTTCTTGTCTTTTCTTCCCACCTGAAAGATAATCTTGCCGGGTACAGTATTCTTGGCTGAAATTGCTTCTCTCGTAACACTTTGAATATATTTTCCCATTCTCTTCTCGCTCGCATTGTTTCCGATGAGAGATCTGCTGTTAGCCTGATGGGATGTCCTTTGTAGGTAACTTGATGTTTCTCTCTTGCCAATCTTAGTATCTTGTCTTTGTCTGCGGTTTTGGTCAACCTGGCTATAATGTGTCTTGGAGAAGATCTTCTTGGGTTGATTCTATTTGGAGTCCTTTGTATTTCCTGGGACTGGATCTTCGAATGCCTCTCTAGGTTTGGAAAGTTTTCTTGCAGGATTTCATGGAATAGATTATCAATGCCCTTATGGGTCTCTTCACCTTCTGGGATGCCAATTATCCGGATATTTGGACGTTTGATGGTATCCAGTACTTCTCGCATATCATTCTCAAATTTTTGAGCCATTTTCTCAGTCTTCGTGGTGGATTTTTCTAAGCCAGCCATTTTCTCTTCTACACCTGAGATTCTATTTTCTGAATGATCTAGTCTGCTTTTAATACTTTCTAGGGAGATTTTGACTTCTTGTATTATAGACTTGATCTCTAGCAGTTCCGTTTGAGTCTTTTGTAAAGTGTGTAATTCCTCTTTTAGATCTTGCAAGAATTTCCTCATCTCCTGGAACTCGGCAACTTCTTTCTCCTTTCTCTTTAGCAGTTCATTATCTCTCTTTTCTTCCATCTCTGTTAGTTTCGACATTACGAATGCTCTAAATTCCTTATCAGACATTTCCATGACTTTCACCGAACTGCTTGTGGATGAAGGAGAGTTACTCTTTTCCCGTGGAGGAGAGGTATTTTCTCGTTTTCCCATATTTCTCGTGATCCGGCGGTGATTTCTTGTCATCTGATGAATGGCGTGTTTCTTTCAAATTCTTGAAATTAAGCCTCAATGTACAGGAAGAAGCAGACAGAGGTGTTCTAGAATCTGTTTGCCGTTCTGTTGTGATCGCTGGTGCAGCAGATTTAGTAGATATTGGGTAGAGAGACAAGAAAAAGGAAAATGAAAAAGAGAGAGAGAAACAACAACAAAAAGAGAGAAAAACAGACAAAAAAATAAAAAATTGTAAGTACTTTTCTTTTTTTTTTTAAAGAAAAAATCGCAAAACAGAAAACCGCGCAGCGCGCAAGCTGCGCGAAAAATCTAGTTCCCAGTAGCCATGAGGAGGTCTGCTCAGAGAAGGGCTCAACTCTCCTGCCTGGGAGAAAGAAGCAGAAGGGATTATTAACAAAACAATAGGAGGAGCTGAGAGCCAGAGAAAAACTTTGCCTTTAAAAAAATCGTAAAAAGGAAAAATTACCAAAAAAAAAAAATGAGGAGACAGGAGCAGAGAGAGACAAAGACCTCAGAGACACAGAGACAGAGATAGAAGGCCAGAGGGGCTCCCTACCACACTAGCTCTGCTTGCTGGAGGCTGAATTATGAGTAGAAAATCTTCATTTCTCCTGTTCCCTGAAAAATCTAGTTCCCAGTAGCCATGAGGAGGTCTGCTCAGAGAAGGGCTCAACTCTCCTGCCACACTAGCTCTGCTTGCTGGAGGCTGAATTATGAGTAGAAAATCTTCATTTCTCCTGTTCCCTGAAAAATCTAGTTCCCAGTAGCCATGAGGAGGTCTGCTCAGAGAAGGGCTCAACTCTCCTCTACCTCATAGAGTCTTTATGAATTGTAAACAAGACAATAATTATGGAAGACTCAGAAAATTCCTGATCCACAGTAGACGCTCAACAAATTTTAACCATTGGTATTACCTCATCTTTCACTGAAAGTGTACAGATTTAAACACATAATTGTTATTTTATTCACTAATCACATAATACTCTAAATACTTGCCACACTCTTTTCTATATGTCTTGTATAAGTTTCTAGAGAACAGGCATTAAAGCCTAACTTTTTGTTTCTCCTTTATATCAAGTAAAGTATCTACAACATATGATATTGAGAGAAAGTAGCCCAGAATATGAGAAAATTTACTTTCAATAACAGTCCATTTACACACATTCACTGGATATGTTGCCTTAGCAAAACATAAGTCAAAAATGCTCCCTCATGATACCCTATTTCTGAGAAACATACCAATAATAATTTTTAAAAATATTAAAGGACAAATCACTATAATGTGTTTTTACTATTTAAAAGTAGTGAATTATTGGATATAGCTGTTTCAAATTAAATAAATTCAATAAGACAGAAAATCCACTGATTCTTTATATCTCACTGACCATCCTAAAAAAAAAAAAAAAAAAAACATGTCAAATAATGGTTCTATTTTAGAAATCACATTAGACAAAGAAAGATGAATGTGTGCTGATTCATTGGATTAACTAAATTTTCTAGACCATAAACAACAGGAAAAGGAAATAGTGTCTTTCTATATATAGAAATATTCAGCAAATAAACATAATTATCTAACTTACTAGAATGAACTGATTAGTATAAACAACAAGATTCTTCACATGGTTATAGTAGCCCTCAGCAGGGTATAAAAATCAAGCAAGAGCAGGGAGAAATCAAACTCTGAAAATTCACTCTCTTGAAACTCACCCAGAACTTCCACCCTCTGACACCATGGTCAACTCCTGTTGTGGTTCCAGCTGTGGCTCCTGCTGCTGCAGGCCCACCTGCTGCCAGACCACCTGCTGCAGGACCACCTGCTGCCGTCCTTGCTGTCGCCCCTGCTGCTGTGGCTCCAGCTGCTGTGGCACCAGTTGCTGCCGCCCCTCCTGCTGTGGCTGTGGCTCCAGTGGTTGTGGCTCCTGTGGTTGTGGCTCCAGCGGCTGTGGCTCTTGTGGTTGTGGCTCCTGTGGTTGTGGCTCCAGTGGTTGTGGCTCCTGCTGCTGTTGCCCCTCCTGCTGCATCTCCAGCTGCTGCCGTCCCTCCTGCTGTGGTTGTGGTGGTTGTGGCTCCAGCGGTTGTGGCTCCTGTGGTTGTGGTTCCAACTGCTGCTGCCCCGGCTGCTGCCTGCGTCCAGTCTGTGGCAAAGTGTGCTGCCACACCACTTGCTATCGCCCAACCTGTGTCATCTCCACCTGTCCTCGTCCCATGTGCTGTGCCATCCCTTGCTGCTGAAGCTCTGCCTGATCACACTACCTCCTCATCACCTCTTTTCCTAGAGACAAAGACTCTCCTCTTTCAAAAATGTGGAATGTGGAAGAGAATTGATCCCCTGACTCCCATAAATAATCCTTATTCCTATAAATTGTGTCCACATTATAGCCCCTGTCCAAACTCCCTCTCTTCCAAATGAATTCATTAAGAATCTACTGATAAAATGAACAGATTGCTCCCATAAGTCATCTTTTTGTGTTTAGGACATCTAGTCGTCATGTTTAAAGAATTTAAAGACTGCCTTTATCACTTGGAGGTCCTTAGATTTTAACCTTTCTGATAATGATGACCATTAAAGTCTCCTCATCAATCTTTACAAAGATTTTCTTATACCTTGTTATTTTCATGTACCAAAATAAAACTATCCTATTGGAACTGAAAATTAAATATGATTGTTAATCTCTTTTTTAAAAAAGGTTTTGTATTTGGGTCCTGGGAATTGTTTCTGCCCACACCTGTAGGGCAGACAGAATGCATTAATCTTCTTCCAACAGAAGTCAAATTGATCGCTGCCTAGTTTTCTTTAGAAAGCCTTTTTATTCAGGCAAATCAAGCAGAATGAAAATAAAATCATGAAGCAGCCTTGAACATAATGGGAAGAGGTTTAGAAAAAACACAATTCATAATCTATTAAAATTCTATCTTTTAGATTTTTATTTTTGCCAATATAAGTAACATACACATAGTTTAGAAAATTGCACTTTCTACTCAGAGTCATGTGCAAGTAATCTTTTCTCCACATATATATGGGATCTAGTTCATTCTGTCAGCGTGCCAGTGGGGGAAGTTCATCCTACCTTATAGAAAGAACTACCTTCTGGGCTAGGCTGTTAATATAAAGGAAGGAAGCAGGCCTAGTCTAGTGAAAGCTGCCAGGTATTCCTGGGGACTGTGATTTTTGTTTTCTTATCCAAGGTCATGTCTTCTTTCTGGTACAGAACTATAAAGACCCACATTTCTCTTTCCAACTAGGCATATTTATTTAATATACTCCTAGTTAATACATTCCTCTCCCCAACTAGAAATTCCTAGTTGGATAAAGTCATCCCACCTTTGGAACTCCTTATACTGTCAGCTGAGACTTCCACTAAGACCACCTCCCACTTGGATTTCTCTCAGTGTTTCTGCCTTGGTTCTTTCTCTTCCTTCCACAACTGTTAATCCCAGGATTAACCTTGCTTCAGTAAAGGCTTGCAAATTGCATTAGGATGACCTCCTAAATGCTCATCTCCATCTCAAGGATTCCCACCTATTCCAAAAGTAAATTCAAATTTCATGATGGCTAATTTGAGAGCTAAATAATTGCCTGAAATCTTTTGGTGCATGATGGAAATAGAAGCACAATTATAGTATTCAAAAACATTTAATCAAATCTACAAAGAAAATAATAAATTTCATATTCATCACATTTATTTTTTCCTAAATATTTTTATATCATTTGTACATAAACACATACTGTTTAAAATTCAAGCAACATATCGGGGCTGCAGGTGGTATGGTGGTTAAGGGTGCTGGACTCCCACATGGCTAACTACGGTTCAAGTCCCAGACCTGGCGGTTTGTTTTCTCACTTTCTCTCTCTCTATTTCTCTCTGGTCAAATTAAAATAAATAAATAGATAAATAAAAGTTAAATAAAATAATTCTAAAAAAGTTAAATAAT
The DNA here is from genome assembly GCA_026018925.1 of Tupaia tana. Lineage (NCBI taxonomy): Eukaryota > Metazoa > Chordata > Mammalia > Scandentia > Tupaiidae > Tupaia > Tupaia tana. Next base: position 47,817,614 of record JAKSZU010000011.1, on the reverse strand, counting down.
TCTCAAAAAAAAAGACAACACAAAAGAATCTGGAATTTGACTTCATTAATATTTGCTGATCACACTCAAGACCCTAGATCACAAATAGAAAAATATCCTCATTAAATGCTTTTCTACCAAGTGTTTGTTCTCACAGACCTGGCTTTAACTGTACACTTCCTGTTCTGACGTTTATTCAGGTAACATTGTAGATCCTCTAGGAAATGTTAATACTTTACAGCATACAAGCCAAGCATTTTGGCAGATTTATTTACATAGTTCAATATTTACTGCTGAGGATTGTCAGTACATTTTTTTCATTAATTTATTCCCAATACTTATGAAAAATTTTCAGAAAAGTGAAAACATAATTATAAACAACCATATGTATGCATACATATATAAAATTATAATAGCAATTTAAAACTTATAAACTGCTAATTTTTAAACAGAGATAGTTCTAACTTCTGTTTCCTTTGACAAGTGTCCAATCAAAGAATGTTCTCTGCATAGACATTAATTCTCCTGTCTCAGAGCACCCCTGATAGAACAACTCACTATATACTGCCACAAATGGTTGAGATGATGGGTATACAGATTAGTCTTATTTAATCATCATACATTGTACTCATGTACTGAAACATCACAATGTAATCATTGTTAATTTAAAAATATCTAATCCCACTGATTAATGTGTAGGGCCAACAGATGGCAAGGAGTTCAAGTCACTGGAACCCAACTAGCCAACTATACCATCTGAGCCCTAAATCCTGTGGCTTGAAAAATCACACTGTGTGTGTGTGTGTGTGTGTATGTGCCCAAAACCCAAGAGAAGAGTGGAGGAGAAGGGAATGTGGCATGGTTATCTCCCCTGGGAAGTGATTTCTCAGTTTCCTTCTCTCTGACTCTCTGTTTCTTACTGGAGAACATGCTCAATAGCAACAAAACAAAACAAACAAAATATGTAAGACGGTGAACTTTCACATTGAATTCTTTTTTTTTTTTTTCTTTTTTTGGAGAGGTTTTTGCTATAGGGCGCGTGCGCTCGCCAGACAGACAGAGAGAGACAGAGAGATAGAAAGCGAGAAATCACCCCCCAGGGGGGATGGCCACGCCGCAATCCCTTCTCCTCCATTCTCCTCCTGGGATCTTGGGCACGCATGCACATGTGCCCGGCGTGAGTTTAAGCCACCGGGTCCAGGACTTGAACCGCGGTCGACTACGTGGGAGTCCAGCGACATAGCCATTACGCTAACTGCTGGTCCCTCACATTGAATTCTTTTATAAACATATTAAATGGGACAATATACATTTTTTAAAAGGTCTCAGTTTTTCTCAGTAAAGGCTTGCAAGTTATATTCTTTACCCTTTTCTTGGCTACTCTAAGCCATATGAAGCTTCTGTCTCATCTCAGATAAGGTGTGTGTTTGTTTGTTTTAAGCTATCTATGATTCTTACTTTAAAAAAGTTTACTTCTCTAATGGACAGCAGAGACAGAGACAAAGAGAACCCCAGCAGGATCCTGATGCCATGAACCACTTCCACCTTCTGCCAGCCCCAGATCATGAGCATGTGCTTATCCAGGTACTCAGGGAGGCCTCCAGATGTGAACCAGGAACTCTCCCATGTGGGCCAACCTTGCAGAGTGTCACATTTTAAAATGCTGTGCCACCATTTGGCCCCTCTCTGTACTTCTTTCGACTCCTCCACTAATGGAATAATTAAAATATATATTACTTGGGCGAGCCCATGGCCTGGTGGTTATAGAAGTTGGATACTTTAGCCACATGAATGACTATGCAGTTTGAATTCCAAGCCCAGAGGCGTGGAAAACATGCTGGATATGGGTGTGTATGTGCCCCAAATCCCAACAAAGTGGAGAGATGGATGAGAAAGGAGGGCAGCATGACCAATCCCAATGGGGGTTGCTAGCTCTCTCTCTCTCTCTCTCTCTCTCTCTCTCTCTCTCTGTCTCGTGAGCACACACTTCTGTCATTCCCTAGGGTGCAATGCAAATACTCTGAAGTCATAGGTATTTATTTATATTGCCATGCAGCTCAGTTCAGTGTGGGGACAGAGAATTAGTAAGAATTAAAAAAAAAAAGAAAAGAAATATACTACTTCATAAGGTTGCCTTGACTAAAACCAAAATAAATATAAAATATTCAGCAAAACGATTGATCATAGTGAACACTTCTCAAATGATATACATATTTTTAACAATTTTGTATACAAAAACCTTTGTAGAAAAGCTTGTGTGGGGAAGTCACAGCTGAAGAGAACTAGGTATATCATTTTTCCCTGGGGCAACACTGAATCAACTGTGTGTCGCACACATACTTTTTGGCTGTGACCCATCACATAAGGTCAGGTGTGGGATTTTCCAGTTGTTTTGTCAGGTAGGTGATCAAGAAATTTCAAATTTGGAGCATTGTAGAATTATGATTTTAATGTTAGAGATTCTCAGCCTATAGTAATTTTAATTTATGCCTAACTCTGGTTCTTACAAGTGTCTTATTCAAGTATCCACAGGAAAGAGATGAGAGTTTTTCTGTTCTACCTCAAAGTACACAACAAGATGACTTGAATACATGTTTATTGAAAGCTGGGTAATTCTAACTACTATTTATGTAAAATGAATGCTTCTGTAGCTGAAAAATCCATTATGCAGACCCAGATGCAGGGTTTCATTGGCTTTGAGATATGGGACCCAATGGGAAGGCATCAAGTTAGAATGATGTATTGGCCCAAACACTCCAGGTTAGCTGGAAGGCTGAGGGGGGTCTCATGGCATAGTGAGACACCATGGGGGGCTCTCTTTAGCTCTTTCGTGAAAAATGAGTAACTAAAATCTCCGCAGTACGACTTTGGCACTCAAATGAATAGTTAAGGGCGAACCCTGTTACACAGTGGTCAGGGGAGTCTGTTGTTACATCACCAACCACAGTTCAAATTTCAGTTGGGTGGCTTGAAAAAATACCAGGTACAGATGTGTACATGTTCGAGGATGTTCAGCGTGAGAGAATTGAGGGGAAGGCAATGCATTGTAACCATACTTCACTAGAGATACTTGGTCTCTCTCTCACTCTCTCTCCCAAACCTCCATTTTCCATGTCTTTCTGATAAGCATACACATCTTCTGACAAAACAAACAAACAA